>OY728125.1:110445634-112945634 GCA_963277665.1 Viscum album | reverse complement strand
TCTTTGATGGATCAATCTCATATTCCATGACATGTATAGGAAATGATACTTCCAACATATACTTTATGGTAGGAAAATATCAATAATATATAGGAGAACTATAAGGGTTGTTGTCAGAACTATCCAATTTCACTTGAAGAAGTATAAAGGATATGTACCTTGTATGTGGATAGGATATGATACTTGTTTTAGGGGACATTAACTAGTATTACTTGCATAAATGTGATTTAATATCATATTCAAGCTAAAGTAATGAGCAATATAAGATCGAATAATCTATTGGTATCCATATCTATAAATATCATGTTTGCTACATCATATAATGTATTTCAAGAAGCTTCATACAATACACAATGATTGTTTCATGTTCTTAGAATTTCACCTAGCACATAAAGGTTTATCATAATATATATTGTAATAATTATACTACTATTGTAAGCCAATTTGTCAAGTTTTGACACTGAAAAAATGATATCTACTCAGGGTTTTGTATCTCTTGAGGAGTTATACTCAAGGAGGTGAGGTCACAGATAGCAGAATAGGAACATATTATATATGTGTAAGGATTTTGACTAAAGTCACAACTCAATAGAAGCATGATCTTATCATATGAGAGCTAACAAGAATGGTTTTCAAGTTAACTCTAGTTTCAGTAGGAGTGTTGTAAAAGTTGGTTCCCTAGACCCAGTTTTATCTGTACTTTTAGATTACCATACCTGGTATACAGTGAGTTATACATGATTCATACTTACTATAATAGTGTTCATATTAATTTGTCCACTATTTTAATAGTAACTTCTACAAACTAATTATTTTATCAAAATGTTATAGCATTTCTTAGGATGTAATGAAAACCTTGAGATACTAGGACATTAATCATAAATATTTATCTTATGCTCTAGATACATCATACTGGTTGAGAATAGTTAATGTATGAATATCAAGTGTTGGGGACTCATAAGTGTTGGGGACTTTATTGTTTACAAGCCTCTACTCTTGGTTGGTGAATACTATTCACTATTATTGAGATAAGGGCCTTGAGGGTCACAAAAATTAGCTTACTCAAAAACCTTCCCTATTCTGGTGAATATGTATATAGGATATGGTGGGCCCCACCACAAGGTTTGAGAGTTTTCCAAGTAATTGACCACTGAAGAATAAATAAATTCATTATTATTCGAGTATAGAATAATTAGGTTGAATTTATTTATTAAAATTATTCACAATGTATTTAGTGAATATGTGGAAAATATTATGCAAACAAATATTATTATTAAAGGTCCATTTAATATTAGTAGGAATTTCCAGTTAAGTTAATGACTCAAATTTTATCAATTAATGTATTAATTATATTACAAGGAGTTGATAAAATATAAATAATATTTAGGATTCAGTCAGATCGTCATAACTATATATTTATTGTTGTCACGACCCGTCCCCCGGGGCCCGTGTCGTGACTACCCCAATCCCGCCTTCCATAGGCCAGGGGCTGTCCACTAGTACCGAAGGTGTATTCCCTAAAACTGGGAAGGCTTTGCCTTTATAACCAGTAAAGACATGCAACCAAGCACATAGTAAGATATGAACACAAGTCAATTGTATAACAAAAAGAGTGTTGAAAGTAAAAAAGGGGTCGGAATACAAGTCCAACACAAAAGTACAAGAAACTGAAAGTACAAGTAAACTGGAACAGCTCCTGTGATCACCCACCAAGGATCCTACCTAAAGGGTAGGTACATCTCTAAAATGGTTGTCTCTGCAATACGCCTCATCTAAGGTCCACCTCCGAGCTACCTTGTAATGCCCCAAACCTCGATTCCCAGAGTCTGTGCATTATTACATATCATTGGCATGATCACAAAAGATCAAGTCTCAAAATATCTATTAGTTTAGTATCCTTGGAAGTACTAGATATATTCATAAGGTTTACATTACATCATAAAATGAAAAACTACAACAACATTTTTTCCATAGACCACACTCATATCCCCTCAGACTATCTTTGTAGGTCAATCATAAAATACTTCTTCGCATCCTGGGAAAAATAAAACATAAAAAAGGGTGAGCTCAGATACTCAGTAAGGATAAAAATATAGTGGAAACTTTCATAGATAAGCATAAACATTTAAGGAAATGTATAACTAAAACAAAATCCTTTTAAACTTGAACTTCATCATAATATGGAAAAAAATAAAATGAAATAATGCCATTTACTTATTCACATGGATATTCTATTAGTTGAATAATAACATGCAATACCAATAACAACTTTCATAATGATGGAATGCATAATGCCAGACTATCATAAGCACATAGTCAAGGCCTTGTGCCAAGACTACAAATAATATTTTGTCAAGGCCTTGTGCCAAGACACTATTTTGTCTCATGAGATCTACCGATGCATCAAGGAGCTATAGCGGGCTCCACCCATCACTTACTAATTCCAATTCATTCCTCATATGACCAGGTTTTAACATAACATAAACATTCGTATTAAAAATATCATAAGAAATGATAATAATTTCTCCATAAACCATGAATGGTATAAAAATAACACATCCACAGTCAAACATATCACAAAACCTTCAATACAATATGAATGATTTATATCATAATAAATCAACTTCAATCAAAATCCATCAAAGGATGTTGACATAGATGAAAATTATTTGTAAAACTCTTTGAGATAAATATCTCTTTTTCATGAAAACATTTATAAGTCAAACAATTTAAAAAGAAAGACATTTTTGAATCAAAGTGTCCCATACAACTTTGAAACTTTTCAAAGGAATTAACATTTTAAAAACATTTAAGTCTATATAAATAATTCCTTAAAACCCATTTTGAAAACATTGACATTAATGAGAAAGATTTAGAAGAATAAATATTTAAAACATTTAAAATGTTTTTTTAGTAAAAATTACCAAAAAAAAGAATCCATTTGAAAACTCTTTTATGAAACATGGACATGGATAATAAATATGTCCCAGTAGATACTTACGTAAAAATCTCGGATAATAAAGAGATTGTGAAATTAACCCTTACCTTACACTTTCCTTTAGTCGAGGGTACGTTTAACCTCTTGTATGAAGACCGTAGAATGTTATTAAATTATACCTGAATAATATTAATATTTATGATATCATACATGATTAATGTATGACTTTATACTACCCATTTAATAATAATTTCTATGTTAAATTAACATTTTGGATAATAATCACTTTCTTTATCGTATGTATTTTAACTTGTTACTCCTGATTGTATCACCTAGATCAAGATTTACGTACTTCAAGAATATAAAAAATTATTTATATATCATATATATTTAGAATATAAATATGTATAATAGACTTATATAAGAAATGGAAGACACTGTTTATGGAGATGGTAGTCCGTACGTACGCATAAATGTTGTTTCTGTTTTCATATCGTATTGAACGGAACTAAGTGAATAAGATATATATAAGTATATATATATATATATATCCAGTATCATTATTATGTCATATATTACATACTTTTTAATGATATATATTTTATAATCATCATTGAATGATGAACGTGTAAATGAATCTTATCACGTCATGGAGATGGTAATCCGTACGTACCCACGAGCGACAATATCATTCTTTTGATATTAAAATAATATATAATTGGATGGTATATCATATATAAAGAATAATTATCATGTTATATTTATTGTTTACATCAATTACACAGCATTATTATACTCATCCAAATAATAATGTATTGAATAACAATTGCACCACGATGTGGAGACGGTAAGTCGTACGTACGCACGTATGGTGACATGTCATTCAAAGGATGGATATAACAATGAATATGGTTGTACCATATTTATAATAACATCATAGTATATAGAAGATACTGTAGTTATTATTTTATAATGGAAACAACAAAGAAAGAAGGAGTGGAAGAAGAAAAGAACATGAAAGAGGTGATGAAATATTTACCTCTTCTTCGGGTTCTTCCTTTTGATTTAATCTAAAGGGCTCTTTAGGTAGGATTTCAGACTAAAGGAAGGCCTATATGATGAAGGGAGGATATTTTAGAGGGTATTTGGGTAGGGTTTTTCCTAGCCAAATTTCTCTGAAGATGTGAATTTGAGGGAAGGGGTAGTTCCCTTTTATAAGAAGGGTGAGAGGCACCTTAGGAAAATCTATAAATATTATTTTATAATAAAATCATTTTCGGTTTCTAATGGATCCAAAATGAATTATTTAAAGTCTAAGGTGGTTATGGGTCTTAAAACACTCAACCAATTGGTTATAGACAGGTTTGGGTCACAATATTAACCTTAACTTTTAGATTTAACTCTCAGTTAAATAGTTTGACATTTACCATGTCTCTTTGTATTTTTTTATTATATGGTTAATAAACATACTATAAAATGCCAATCGAACTCCAATTGGTTATTTAATGTCATATATATTATTATATAAGTCTTTTTTCCAAACCTTAGATTTTTTGGACCATTATATCAATTAATAATATAATATTTGTTTTAAAAACTATTTTATGTCCATTTGACAATATTTGGTATTTTGTTTTTTCTAAATTCATAACAACATTATTACTTCGAACAAAATTCATATAACCAACAATAATATGTCATATTAACCTATAAAATTAATCTAACTCATAAAAAGTCTCAAATTACATTTATTTGGATATTTATAATATCAATTATTTTAATATTTCATTAATTAGGTAATTACTGCATCATCATTGTGTCATAAATAAATTTAACTATTTAATGTTTAAAAATTATAAATAAAATATAATTATGTAGTAAATAGTTTTATCTTTCTAATGAAAATTTATAGTTGAATTTATCTTATGTGTAACCCTATATTAAAAGTTTTTTAGTTATTAAACTTTGAATTTAACACTTTTAACTCTTCTTTGAATTAAATAATAATAAATGTCCTAATCTAATCCAAGTGGACCTAAAGGATCATATTTTATTCATAAGGTTGTTTTTGGTCGAATTAAATTTATCCAATAGAATTAGGACATGTGTTAGGGTAATAATAATATCATTTTTACCCTTAATTACCCTATTTACTTTTAACTGTGGTAAATAAAAGTAAAAAGTTACTATTCACCAAAAATTATTTTTATCTTATTGAACCACATTTTACTCCTTGATATTAACCATGTCTCTCAGATTTTTGAAATGAAACTCACAGAAGCGGTAAAATTAAGTTTTATATAAATTTGTAAATACTCCTAGGAGGTAGGTAAAAGATGGTAAAAAGTTTAATAAACTTTTTATATATCTAAACTTATTATAAAATGACTCTAATAAATTATATTGAACTTATAAAGGAATTTTGTATCTATTTTTACATAAAATAAATTTAAATAAAATAAATAATTATTTAAATAAAAAGTCGGTTTTAACCCATAACTCAGTGGTTTTCACTATTCATCAAAAATTGAAAATTTTTAGAAAATTACCAAAATTTCACCCTAAGATAATTTTGATATTCTGAATTCAAAAATTAAGTCTATTTTAACAAATTCAAAAAATAGAATATTAATTTATTAATTTAAAATTAATTCTCGTTATCAAAACCAAAAAGCGTGTTTTTACGAAATAATAACTAATAAAATATTGAAAGGTGTTTATGTTCGATTTCAAAGTGAAATTATTTTCAGTGAATAACATTGGATTAAATGGTAAAAATATAATCTATTTATAATTTTAGACCACTAAAATCTATAATTCAAAACTATAAATTTTTTTAATTAAAAAAGTTGTTTTCAGTTAAAATATAGTATTTTTCACTATTCACCCAAATATGATAATTATCATAAAAAACACCAAAAATTTATAGAAACTAAATTCTTATGTACCAATTATAAATAAGAGGTTTATTTTGTTAAATTGAATATATAAAAGTTTCAAATATTGGATTTAAAAAGGGTTCTCAATTAAAAGGTGGTAAAATTGCATTTTTTGAAAAATACTTCTTTTATCTGAAAAAAATGAATGTGTTATTACATTATGTCTAAGAAACTCATAATATGAATTCTAAAATTATAAGTATTATATAAAGTTCAAAATTCAGTTAATAATATTCATAACCTCTTTTGAACGGCTAGTTTGGTAAGTCGTGGTTCGCTTGAACTCAGTGTTGTGTGTCGTTCAAGTTATTGAATTACTTTCAAAAAATAACGTACTATGAAATCTTGGGGTGTTACATTCTTCCCTCCTTTAATAAATTTCTTCCTCACAATTTGAAATTATTCTTCGAAAATAAAAGGTTGAAAATAGAAAATACCTTTGTGGGAAAACCCCCATCGGAAATTGGGTTAATAAAATTTAGTCTTAATAAGAAGAAAAGGGGAATGAAAAAGTCACCACCAAATTATGATCTCGATTAGGAGAAAATTGGTGGAAATTATACACACATAATTGAAGGGAAAATGTAAATATTTATAGGGATTTATTGAGGTCATCAGTCACAAAAAATTGTAGAATTGATGGCCTCAACTTCATCAATCTATGATGATTTAAAATATCATTGTTTCAACAAAACATAAGGTATTAGGATAGCACATTTTTTGTTTTAATATCCCTTACCTAATGTTTAGGAATTAATTGCTTCATAGAATATAAGAAGAAAAATATATATATACTTGACAAGTAGAGTTCCATCCTTTAACTAATTTCTACCACAAAATCATCTTCCACTCTAAAAGATAATAGAACTTAAAAAATATTCTATTTAACCTATTCATATAGGGTTCCAAAAAAATGAATTTATAATTCACCTATCAGACCCTTTTAAAAAAAGAAACTACTTTATACAATCTAGGGACTTCATGTAGTCCAGTGGAAGGCGATAAATACCAATCGCACTATGGTTGTGGGTTTGATTCTCGTAGATTTGTCCGATGTGATAGGTTGTCACACGGTCTGCGTGTTATCCTTTTTATAAAAATCCAAAAATAACCTTAACAATAGTATCCAATTTGAAAATTAATCCATTCCAACATTTAGAATTATCCAAAATACTTCTATCCAAACTCATAGTCCAAAATTTATAAGGAAGTTAGGCACAATGAAGATCCTTTTTCCCACGTAATAACATGTGAACACCTTCATCATGTATTATTTTAAAAAAAGGTAACACCCTGAATTACCATAAAAACTTATTGATTCTATTCATGCTCCCTTATCCTTTACATAATACGGGATATATTTCTTATATCCAAAAATATTGAATATTCCAACAATGATGAAATAAACAAACTATTAATCAGTTCCAAGGAAGTCAAGAATATCCAATATAATTTCTCCAAATCAACCATCTCTCATACCAAAATCACTACCTCATTATCAGGACCATATTAAGGATTATATTTCCTTAAACCATGTATTTTTTTAAAAAGTGTAGCTTACTATTAAGTCACTTTTCTTAGAACCATATAATCTCAAATCCTCAATAAAATAGTACTGTATTACAATCCTTATTTATCTCCATAATTTATATAACTAGTATATTGTTGATACAACACTCAAATTAAATAATTATATAATAATAACAAAAGATCACTAGTCATTCCTCGTCATCTGAGGTAGTATCATAACTTGATTATTCTCCAATAGCATCATTTAAGGTATACTCTGATGATTGGGACATTGATTCGCATAGTGTCCCAACGCCTAGTAGATAAAGCATTATACATTTGAAACTTTTTTCTTACCCTTGTAATTACGTACTCGGTGTCCTTTTTCTCCACACTTATAACGAACTCCCATTCCCTTCAAGCATTTACCAAAGTGATTCTTTCCAAAGTTATAATATATGGGAATATCTATCTTTTCCCTCTTCCCTTTATCCATATTTCTCTCTTCCATCCTTTTCTTATCTTGCTTCCCATCAAAGCCATAGGCCTTAATGAATTCTTTACTTATCTTATTAACACATGATATTATTTATTCATATGTTGAGAATACATAGGAGACTATTTCCCTTCTAAATGTTAGCTTAATATCATGAAAGATATGATCCTTCTTACTATATAGATCATACGTATTACCGGAGTTCACATTCCTTCTATTGGGCACTATTTCTATACAATGGCACACACTAGGTCAGTTTATGAAAGGAAATGCATAATTCTAATCTTGTAAAACACTTAACATAAACTGAATAGATTATGTATATAATTCATAATTATGAAAATGTTTTCTTTGAGAAAGTATATACTCATAAACCCTTCATAATGATTTGTAAAGAAAATGAGAATTATCCTAAGCATATCCCCTGGGAGTATCATAACTAAGAGTGAAGCAAGGCACGTTGTCGTGCACCAGTTCCCATTCAAGTCTTGCTCAAAGAGGTTTTTTCGGGTTTTACCCCTAGGTACATCTATGCCAGAGCCGCATCTACCTACTTGTATCCAAACAGGGATTTATTTCTTGGAAAACTCACAAAATCTTTACAATACCAAAATTCTAGGAAGTTGTTTTATACTAATCCCCAAAGTCTTTCTTAGTGTAATGTACTCTAATCAGCATTTATCTAAATATAGATTCCACGGTTTGTACTAAACTTCATCTAATACCAACTGTAACTCCCCGACCCTAGATTCCCAGAGTCGGTGCATTATTACGTATCATGGGCATGATCACAAAAGATCAAGTCTCAAAAGATCAATTAGTTTAGTATCCTTGAAAGTACTAGATACATTCATAAGGTTTACATTACATCATAAAATGAAAAACTACAACAAAATTGTTTCCATAGACCACACTCATATCCCCTCAGACTATCTCTACAGGTCAATCCTAAAATACTTCTTCGTATCCTGGGAAAAATAAAAGATAGGAAAGGGTGACCTCAGATGCTCAGTAAAGATAACAATATAGCGGAAACTTTCATAAATAAGCATAAACATTTAAGACAATGTATAACTAAAGCAAAAGCCTTTTAAACATGAACTTGAGCATAATATTGTAAAAAATAAAATGAAATAATGTCATTTACTTATTCACATGTATATTCTACTAGTTGAATAATCACATGCAATACCAATAATCACTTTCATAATGATGGAATGCATAATGTCAGACTATCATAACCACATAGTCAAGGCCTTGTGCCAAGACTACAAATAATATTTTGTCACGGACTTGTGACAAGACACTAGTTTGTCTCATGAGACCTACCTATGTATCAAGGAGCTATATTGGGCTCCACCTGTCACTTACTAAGTCCAATGTGTTCCTCATATGAATAGGTTTAAACATAACATAAACATTCGTATTAAAAATATCATATGAAATGTCAATAAATTCTCTATAAACCATGAATGGTATAAAAATAACACATCCATAGTCAAACATATCAAAAAACCTTCAATACAATATGTAGGATTTGTATCATAATAAATCAACTTCAAACAAAATCCATCAAAAAAGGTTAACATAAATGAAAATGATTTGTAAAACTCTTTGAGAGAAATATCACTTTTTCATGAAAACATTTAGAAGTCACACAATTTAAAAGAAAGACATTTAAAGAAATTTTTGAATCAATGTGTCCCATACCACTTTGAAACTTTTTAAAGGAATTAACATTTTAAAAACATTTATGTCCATATAAATAAATCCTTAAAAACCATTTTGAAAAAATGGACATTAATGAGAACGATTTAGAAGAATAAATATTTAAAACATTTAAAATGTTTTTTTAGTAAAAATTAACTTAAAAATAATCCCTTTAAAACGATTTTATAAAATATGTACATGGATAATAAATATGTCCCAGTCGATACTTACATAAAAACAACCTCAGATAATAAAGAGATTGTGAAATTAACCCTTACCTTGCACTTTCCTTAAGTCGAGGGTAAGTTTAACCATCTGTATGCAGACCGTAGTATGTTATTAAATTATACCAGAACCATATTAATGTTTAAGATATCATACATGATTAATTTATGACTTTATACTACCCATTTAATAATAATTTCCATGTTAAATTAATATTTTGGGTAATAATTGCTTTCTTTATCGTACGTAGTTTAACTTGTTACTCTTTATTGTATCACTTAGATCAAGATTTAAATACTTCTATAATATAAAAAATAATTTATATATCATATATATTTAAAATATAAATATGTATAATAGACATATATATGAAATATAAAACATTGTTTATGGAGATGGTAGTTCGTATGTACGCATAAACGTTGTTTCTGTTTTCATATCGTATTGAATGGAACTAAGTGAATAAGATATATATAAGCAAACACACACACACATATATATATATATATATATATATCCAGTAGCATTATTATTTCATATATTACATACTTATTAATGATATATATTTTATAATCATCATTGAATGGTGAACATGGAAATGAATCTCATCACGTCGTGGAGACGGTAATCCGTACGTACTCACGAGCAACAATATCATTCTTTTGATATTAAAATAATATATAATTGGATGGTATATCATATATACATAATAATTATCATGTTATATTTATTATTTAAATCAATTAAACATCATTATTATACCCATCAAAATAATAATGTATTGAATAACAATTACACCACGACGTGGAGACGGTAAGCTGTATGTACGCACGTATGGTGACATGTCATTCAAAGGATGGATAGAACAATGAATATGGTTGTACCATATTTATAATAACATCATATTATATATAAGATACTGGATTTATTATTTTATAATGGAAACAAAAATGAAAGGAGTGGAATAAGAAAACAACATGAAAGAGGTGATGAAATATTTACCTCTTCTTCAGGTTATTCCTTTTGATTTAATCAAAAGGGATCCTTGTGTTGACTTTATGACTAAAGTAAGGCCTCTATGATGAAGGTATGACATTTTAGTGGGTATTTGGGCAGGGTTTGGCCGAACCAAATGGATTTGAAGATGTTAATTTGATGGAAGGGGGAGTTCCCTTTTATAAGAGGGGTGAGGGGAACCTTAGGAAAATCTAGAAATATTATTTTTAAAAAAATCATTTTCGGTTTCTAATGGATCGAAAATAAATTATTTAAAGTATAAGAAGGGTATGGGTTGAAAAAAACTCAACCAATAGTTTTTAGATAGGTTTGGGTCACTATATTAACCTTAACTTTTAGATTTAACTCTTAGCTAAATAGTTTGACATTTACCATGTCTCTTTGTATTTTTATATTATATGGTTAATAAACTTACTATAAAATTCCAAAAGAGCCAAAATTGGTTCATTAATGTCATATATATTATTATATAAGTATTTTGGCCTAACCATAGATTTTTAGGATCATTATATCAATTAATAATATAATATTTGTTTTAAAAACTATTTTGTGTCAATTTGACAATATTTGGTATTTTGTTTTTGCTAAATTCAGAACAGAATTATTACTTCAAAAAAATTCATCTAACTGACCCTAATATGACATATTAACCTATAAAATTAGTTTAATTCATAAAAAGTCTCAAATTAAATTTATTTGGATATTTATAATATCAATTATTTTAATATTTCATTAATTAGGTAATTAATGCATCATCATTGTGTCAGAAATAAATTTAATTATATAATGTATTAAAATTATAAATAAAATACCATTACGTATGAAATACTTTTATCTTTCTAATTAATATTTATAGTTGAATTTATCTTATGTGTAACCCTATATTAAAAATTGTTTAGTTATTAAACTTTGAATTTAACACTTTTAACTCTTCTTTGAATTAAATAATAATAAATGTCCTAATCTAATCCAAGTGGACCTAGAGGATTCTATTTTATTCCTAAGGTTGTTTTTGGTCTAGTTACACTTATCAAATAAAATTATTACATGTGTTAGGGTAATAATAATATCATTTTTACCCTTAATTACCCTATTAACTTTTAACTGTGGTAAATAAAAGTAAAAAGTTATTATTCACCAAATATTATTTTTATGTTATTGAACCACATTTTACTCATTAATATTAACAGTTTCTCTCATAGTTTTGAAATTCAACTCACAGAAGCGGTAAAATTAAGTTTTATGTAAATTTTCAAATACTCCTAGGAGGTGAGTAAAAGACAGTAAAAAGTTCAATAAAATTTTTATATATCTAAACTTATTATAAAATGACTCCAATGAATTATATTGAACTTATATAGGTATTATGTTTCAATTGTGAACTAAAATAAATTTAAATAAAATAAATAATTATTTAAATAAAAAGTCGGTTTTAGCTAATAACTCAGTGTTTTTCACTATTCATCAAAAATTGAAAGTTTTCAGAATAATACCAAAATTTCACCCTAAGATAATTTTGATATTATAAATTCAAAAATTAAGTCTATTTTACCAAATTCAAATCATATAAGTTTCATTTATTAATTTAAAATCAATTCCTGTTGTCGAAACCAAAAAGCGTGTTTTTAAGAAATAATAAGTAACAAAAGATTGATACTTGTTTCTGTTCAATTTCAAATTGAAATTATTTCCAATGAATAACATTGGATTAAATGGTAAAAATATAATCTATTTATACTTACAAACCATTAAAATCTATAATTCAACACTATAAATTATTTTGATTAAAACAGCTATTTTCAATTAAAATATAGTATTTTTCATTATTCACCCAAATATGAAAATTATCCGAAAAAACACCAGAAAATTTATTGAAACTAAATTATTATGTCCCAATTCTAAAGAAAAAGTTTATTTTTTAAAATTGAATATATAAAAGTTTCAAATATTGGATTTAAAAAGGGTTCGCCATTAAAAGGCGGTAAAATTTAATTTTTTGAAAATTACTTCTTTTATCTGAAAAAATGAATTTGTTCTTACATTATGTCTAAGAAACTCATAATATAGATTCTAAAATTGTAAGGATTATATAAAGTTCAAAATTTAGTTAATATTATTCATAACCGCTTTTGAACTGCTAGTTTGGTAAGTCATGGTGCGCTTGAACTCGGTGTTGAGTTTAGTGAAAGTTATTGAATTACTTTGAAGAAATAACGTACAATGAAATCTTGGGGTGTTACATACCTCCAGTTCTGGTACTCTCTTCCTCAGTCAGCATTATCCTTCTTCTGCACCAAACACAAAGAGGTGCTGGCATAGCCCGTACAGGGGTGAGTACAATGATACTCAGTAGGGACTCCGAGACCCTCAAGGTCTCACAAAATCTACCAAGGATAAACCACAAGGAATGAAATCAACTGATAGCCCTACTTAGGTATATGCATATACATATACCTAAGTTATCAAGTAAACCCATCTCAATCATGAGGAAAACACAGAGTCCAACTCCAAAGCCCCAAGCTCAACTGTTCAACAAAGGAAGAAATACCATGAAGGAAAGTAACACACAGGTATTCCAAAAAGAAGAATACCACCAAGGTATTTCCATGAAGGAAAGTACCACACAGGTACAGACTCAACTCACACTAGGTATAACTTAAGTATAGTATTAAAGATAGTTAGATGTAACTACTGAATCATCTTACTCTACTACTGACCCACATAGGATCGCTCACTGCTGACCCACACAGGATCGCTCGGTGCTGACCCACACAGGATTGCTCCGTGCTAACCCATATAAGATCACTAGGTGTTGACCCACACAGGATATCTTGGTGTTGACCCAAACAGGATCACTAGGTGCTGACCCACACATGATCACTCTTCATTCTTCACGTCACAGCCTACTACTGGTTTCCTACACTAGGCTTTCTCGTCTCCAGGAGGGTCCGCTCCTCAAGCCACTGGTTGATACTCCAACTTCCACAAAGTCTCAGGAAGAAGAATCTCAAAGGAAAGCCACCTCAAAGGGGTCTCAACACAACAGACGGTGCAACAATCGGACACCTGGTCTATGAGTTATTTGCCTTTTAGTCCCAAGGGCCCGGTTGGATTTGTGCTCAATCCAACCCGTACTCCATCTTTATCCAAATCTCCAGTGGGGTATACTCAAAGGGACTGTCTCGCTCCAAGGTTTCCAGCACCGCTGATGGTTCGTCAAACGGACGTCTGGTGCCAAATTTATTTCCAAAAGAGTGTAAATGGGTTGAAATGGGTCTGAGTCCGGTCTGACCCGGTTGGACTGACCAGGCCCGGACCGCGCTGGGCGGCGCGGTGGGTCTGTGAGGCCACAGATGGTCGCGAAGGGCCATAGAGGGCCGCGGAGGGCCACGAGGCCGCGTGGCGGCACAGTGAGGTTGCGGGGTGGCGGTGGTCGCGGGGCAGTGGGGCGAGGCCGCAGGGCGGCGTGGTGAGACTACGGGTCGGCAAGGCCACAGGGTGGCGTGGTGAGGATTCAGGGTGGTGAGTCATGGCCGTGGGGTGGCGGAGCGCCGTGATTTCACCTGTGGTCGGCTAGACTGGCTGCCCTTCGCTCGTCACCTTCGTCGTGATTCTCGAGTTCCACCGGTGCCAACTGTCGGCACCAGTCGCCGACACTATCACGAAGATCCCACAAAAGATCCAAAAGATTTTCAGAGGGGTTGGGCCATGTTTCTTTGTCACATACCCTCTGCATTAGGGCAGTTTCATACATCTCAAGGAAGATGATTCAATGTGAGATGGAATTTAACATTGATCAAATTAAAACACACCCCTACCTCGTTCATTTTTTGACGTCGATGAGGAGGTAAGGATAGTCGTCGATTAAATACATCCCACGTTGGAGCATATATTGAGGAATAAGTCGAAGTCATGCATCAACATTCTTCGTTGGAGGATCATTCTTCTTTGGAGGAGAATTCTTCGTTGTAGAAGTGTAATTCTCCCAAAATCTCTCTCCTTATCCTTTTCCAAAAACCTTCCCCCAATCCACCCAAAAATGAATTAGCCAACATTATATAATATGTTGTCATAATTTCAAATTGGTTTGATTAATTTATTGAGTTGGTATAATTAATTAATGTGGGGGAGTTTAAGAGGATTCCCCACATTTAAGAGGGAGTTCAAGGGGTTTTTATTCTCGGGTGGTCCCCACCACCATAACCTCTCAAGGGAGGTTTAGTTCTGGTGGTCCCCACCTCCATAACCTCTCATGGGAGGTTTAGTTCTGGTGGTCCCCACCTCTTAAACCTTCCACATGGGAGGTTACAACAAAAATAAAATAAAATAAAAGTTTGTTTTATTTTATTTCTATTTCCAAAAAAAACCCAAATTCTATCTTTCACCCTCGACCTACTGTGGTCGAGGTGAAGGTCCCCTTAA
This sequence comes from Viscum album, assembly GCA_963277665.1. NCBI lineage: Eukaryota > Viridiplantae > Streptophyta > Magnoliopsida > Santalales > Viscaceae > Viscum > Viscum album. Next base: position 112,930,378 of record OY728125.1, on the reverse strand, counting down.
GCGAATACCGGTGCTGTGATTTCAAAGGTGCCCTTGGATTTCAATTTCGAGCACCAATTTAAAAGTTACAAAAACCCACTCACACGTTTACTGAACGTACCCAAAAAAAATCAGAAATTTATTTCAGGCACACTGGGCCTCAGAATCACGCGCCGTCAATTTTCGCGGACTTATAAAATTCCCATATATTAAAAAAATTACATGGAAATTCCAGGTCTTTACATTCTCTCCACCTCAAGGCTTTGCTTCCCTAAAAGCCTCATCATAAAACTAAGAAAACAAGTGGAGGTATTGAGCACGAATATGAGCATCTCGCTCCCATGTGCTCTTCTGGAGGTTCTCGTGCTGCCAACGAACGTGCACCAGAGGTATCGACTGCCCACAAAGAACCTGTTCTTGTCAATCCTCAATATCTACTGGAACCTCCATAAAAGTCTCCCCATCATCAATGTCCAGCTCTATGTGTTCGATGATGTGAGATGGGTCATGCACGTATCTCCTCAGTTGGGATACATCAAAGATGTCATGCACCCGGTGCAACTGAGGTGGAAGAGTTGAGCGGTAAGCCACCTCACCAACTCTGCTGAGGATCTTAAAGGTTCCAATTAACCTCGGAGATAACTTTCCACCTTGTCCAAATATCCGCAAACCTCATCGAGGTGAGACTCATAGAAATATGTGGTCTCTATCCTAAAACTCCAAAGGTATCCATCTCCCGTCGGCATATGACATCTGCTTGCTCTCTGCAGTCTTCATCTGCTCCTGGATGATCTGCACCTTCTCTATGGTAGCCTATACCATCTCTGGTCCCACTAATGTTGACTCCCCATGGTCATTCCAGCACAAATGTGATCTGAAAGGTCACCCATACAATACCTCAAAAGGTTCTATCCCAATGGTGGAGTGGTAGTTGTTTTTGTATGAAAAATACAAAAAAGTAAAGCGATCCTCCAAGATGCGATCGATGTCGAGGACGCAAGAACAAAATGCGTCCTCAAGGGTCTGAATGGTCCACTCAGTCTAGCCATCCGTCTGAGGATGGAAGGTGGTGCTTAAATGAAGATGCATCCTGAAAGCCTCCTACAACCCCTTCCATATTCCGGAAGTAAAACATGCATCATGATAGGAGGAAATCGTTGAGGGTGCTTCATGTAACCACACAATCTCTTGCCCATAGAGGCATCCCAAGCTCACTACTGATCCCTGCTCTCTAATCAGTATGAAGTGGGCCGACTTGGTGAGTCGGTTGAAGATCACCCAAATCGAGTCATGACCCCTGGATGTACGTAGAAGCCTATCATGAAGTCCATGGATATCCCATTCCACTTACACTATGGGACCTCCAAAGGCAGAACCAAGCCTGCTGGTACCTGATGCTCTGCCTTCACTTGCTGACAAGTCAGGCACCAAGAGACAAACTCTTCTACTACTTTCTTTGTTCTCGGCCACCGGTGTTGTCATCAGAGATCCTGGTATATATTCACCACACCAGGATGTACCTCCATAGGGGACATATAGAACTCCCTCAACACCGCCTCCCGAAGCGCCACTAGTACCATGGTATTTTCTCTGAAGAGGATGACATGCTCCCCACCTTCAGAAAATCCATCAGTTGCCTACCCTGAGGATATCTGAGCACATCTAGCCTCACAGTCAATACCCCCAAAGTTGTGCATCCCCAACTTGCTGAAGGAGTGGGGGAGTGACAGTCATAGACTGGAGGTAAGCAGCTTCATCTCTATCCACAAAGGATATCTGTATCATCACTAGTTACTCTGATGCCTCACTAAGTAGTTGTAGACCAGACCTCCTGCTGAGTGTGTCTGCTACCACATTCTCCTTCCCAGGAGTATAAACTATCTCAAAGTCATAGTCCTGGAGGAACTTTATCCACTCTTATTGGGAACTGAAAACTCAAAACTTTTGCTGCTATGAGGGTAAGGCTAGCCGGCTTAAGAGTGATCTGTTGCACCCTCCTATGCATGAGTTATCCTGTGCTGCCTGGGTTTCCTTTTTCACCGACTAAGGAAAACCTCATCCAAACGTTGTAGACAAACCACAACCTTTTTGCCTAATACAGTCAATCTGAATATGAATTGTGGATGTCCATCCATACCCAAACAAACATCGTAAGGCCTCAATGCTTCCACCAAGAGGTTCCAATCGAAACTCTCCCCTCAAGGGTCAAATCACATCATCATCATAAGTGTGATTATCAAGTCTCCTCTCAAAGGTATCTCCAGACATGGGGGTCAAGTAGGCGGTTTAACCAGAAACTCTAGGTCTTGGAAAAGATTCCTGGAAGGAAGGAATGATTGGTACCTATGTCTATTGATACGGAAACTAGTTGTAGACACAGACCTTACCTCAAATCATTTCTAGAGCCCTTGGGTCGCACTTCTTGACCACATGCAGCTACTCTCTTCCCCTGTCCTCCAGCTCTCTGAGCCTAGCGAGGAACACAAAGGGGTGGTTGTATCATGTAGAAATGTACACCACCTCATGTTGCTCCCCTAGATCTCCTTCCACGTCTACATCCCTACAGATTCATCTATCCCTAAAAATTATTCTTCCCAAAACATTTTTACATGCCCAAGTCTCTAAGATTGGCATCAGTTTCCTGCTTTCCCACTACTAACATTCACTGGCTGCATCCGCTCAGCCAAAGAATATTCAACCACAAAGGTTCTCTCTAGAACACTAACATAAGTAGGAATGCATAGAGTAATAGTGCTAGATTGGATGTACCTAAAGACACCTCGCTCAGAGGTCCAAGCTCTGAAGTACTGTCTGTACTGTATTCATCGAGTACCTGGGATAGTCAGTACACCTCTATGAACACTCAGCTACTGACATGTCATCTTTTCGAAGCTGTAGGAGCTCTAGAGAACTCTTAGTAACCTCCTCAAGCCAGTCTTCAACCGCCTATGGGTCGGGCTCATCTCGGAACCTGAGGGGTATATGATGCTAAAACATGTGTAAGGCACTAAGCCTATATGTGTCCTCTACTGGTACCGCCTGTTGTAACTGCTGACCAATGGGCATTGATTTTGCTGACACACTACTCGAAGGTACTATCTCATGTAATGGTCCATGTACCGAAGCCTCATAACTATGCGGACCATCCTCATGGTCAATCACTGAAAAAGACTAGTATCTAAGATCACCATCTGCTCTACTGGTGTCTCAACTATGAGGAAAACTCTAGCAATCGCCTCCAGCCAGCCCTCAGCTGCGTGGAAATCTGTCTCACCTCGAAACCTCAGAGGCCTCTATTGCTGGAACTCATGAAATGTGCTATGTTGGAGTTCACCTTCCGCCAGTGCAGCTGGTGTTAACTGCTACCCAAAGGGTGGTGGTGTTGCCGGTACACCACATGAAGGTACCAACATTGTAAGAGGGCCCTGCACCGGAGCCTCATCGCTCGGTGCACTGTCATCATGTACTCTCTCAAGAATCATATCTGGCTATCTATGCAGTGGCATCCTGATAAGGAACAAGTGCACCATGGTCATTAAGTTATACCTGGTGAGCTAACTCAAAGAAAACACAGGAAAATCTTTCAAAACACACACGTAATCAGTGTTTTTGTGCACAGAGTCAGAAGTCAGAAATCAAGGTCCTTGTGTATAGATACGTCGGTCGCTGCAACAACACAGGATTCCCTAAAATGATAACCAAACTCACTAAACTTAACACTATTGTTGTTAAAAAGATCAGAGTCCAATGTTCTATGGTAGAACCAACTCTTTTGATACCAATTTTTCATGACTCATCCCCCATGGCCCATGCCGTGACTACCCCAAGCCCGCCTTCCATAGGCCAAGGGCTGGTGACTAGCACTGAAGGCGTATTCCCTAAAACTATAAATGCTTTGACTTTATAACCTATAAACACACGCAACTAAGCATACATGAAGATACGAACACAAGTCAACTCTATAGAAAAAAGAGCGATGAAAGTAAAAAGGGGCTGGAATACAAGCCCAATAGTGAAGTACAAGAAACAGAATGTACAAGTAAAATAGAACAGCTCCTGTGATCACCCACCAAGCATCATACCTAATGGGTAGGTACAGATCTCGAATGGTCATCTCTGCGATACGCCTTGTCTAAGTTCCACCTCCGAGCTACCTCTAGTCCTGGTACTCTCATCCTCAGTCAGCGATGTCCGTCGTCTGTACCAAACACAATGAGGTGTGGGCATAGGTCGTGAAGGTGTGAGTATAATGATACTTAGTAGGGACCCTAAAACCCTCAAGGTCTCAAAAAATCCACCAAGGATAAACCACAAGGCATGAAATCAACTGACAACCCTACTTAGGTATGTGACCATACATATACCTAAGTTATCAAGTAAACCCATCTCAATCATGAGGAAAACACAGAGTACAACTCCAAATCCCTAATCTCAACTGTTCCACAAAGGAAGAAATACCAAAAAGGAAAGTACCACATAGGTACGCCAAACATAAGAATACCACCAAGGTATTACCATGAAGGAAAGTACCACACAGGTACAGAATCATCTCACACCAGGTATAACTTAAGTACAGCAGTATAGATGATTAGATGTAACTACTGAATCATCTTACTCTACTGCTGACCCACACAATATCGTTCGGTGCTGACCCACACAAGATCACTCGGTGATGACCCAAATAAGATCACTAGGTTCTGACCCACAAAGTATCGCTCGATGCTAACCCACACAGGATTACTATGTGTTGACCCGCACAGGATCACTCTTCATTCTTCACATCACAGCCAGCTACTGGGTTCTCGTACTAGGATTGCTCGTCTCTGGGAGAGTCCTCTCCTCAAGCCATTGGTTGATACTCCAACTGCCAAGAAGTCTCACGAAGAAGTATCTCAAAGGACTGCCACGTCATAGGGGTCTCAATACAATAGACGGTGCATTAATCGGACCTCCGGTCTGTGAGTTTTTAGCCTTTTAGTCCTGAGGGCCCGGTTGGATTTGTGCATGATCCTACCCGATCATACTCCAACTTTAACCAAATCTCCAATGGGTTATACTCAAAGGTATTGTCTCACTCCAAGGTTTACAGCGCCGCTGATGGTTCATCAAATGGATTTCTGGTTCCAAAGTTATGGCCAAAAGAGCGTAAATGGGTCGAGATGGGTCTGAGTCCGGTCCGACCCGGTCGGACTTACCCGGCCTGGGCCGAACCGATTTTGGTCAACCCGGCCGGACCCACTGGGTCCGGCCCGGCCTGCTGTGCGGCTCATCCAGTTGGTCTGCACGGTGTGTCTGTGAGGCCGCAGAGGGCCTCGGAGGGCCGCGAGGCCACGGGGCGGTGTGGCGAGGCAGCGGGGCGGCGCGGGGAGGCCGCGGGGGGGGGGGGGGGGGCGGCATGGCCGCGGGGTGGCGCGGAAGGGCCCGAAGTGTGGGGAGTGGGTGCCGTGGGGCGGTCCGGCGGGGCCGTGGGGCTGCGGGGAGGCGCGGCACGAGAGCGGGGTCGCCGGTCCGCGGGGCGGCGGATCACCGTGCTTCCACCGACGGTCGGCTTGACTGGCCGCCCTTTGCTCATCGCCTTCGTTGCGGTTCTCGAGTTCCACCGGTGCAAACCGCTGGCACCAGTCGCCAACACCATCGTGAAGATCACACAAAAGATCTACAAGATTTGTGGAGGGGTCAGACCATGTTTGTTTGTCCCGTACCCTCCGCGTTAGGGTGGTAGCATATGGCTCAAGTAATATGATTAAATGTGAGAGGGAATTTAACAATGATCAAATTAAAACACACCCCTACCTTGTTTCTTTGTTGACATCGATGAGGAGGGAAGGACGGTCGTCGATTGAAGACATCCCATGTTGGAGGATGTCCCGAGGAATAAGTTGAAGTCGTGGATTGGTGTTCTTCATTGGAGGAGTGTTATTCGTTGGAGGAGCATTCTTCGTTGCTGAAGTGTAATTCTCCCAAAATCTCTCTCCTTCTCCTTTCCCAAAAACATTCCCCCAATCCACCCAAAAATGAATTATCCAACATTTTAGAATATGTTGGCATAATTTCAGATTGGTTTAATTAATTAATTGATTTGGTATAATTAATTAAAGGGGGGCACCATTAAAGTGGGGGAGTTTAAGAGTCTTTCCCACATTTAAGAGGGAGTTCAAGGGGGTTTTAGTCTCAGGTGTTCCCCACCATCATAACCTCTCGTGGGAGGTTTAGTTATGGTGGTCCCCACCTCCATAACCTGTCATGGGAGGTTTTTTTTGGGTGGTCCCCACCACTTAAACCTTCCACATGGTAGTTTTCATCAAAAATAAAATAAAATAAAAGTTTGTTTTGTTTTATTTTATTTCCATGAAAAACCCAAATTCTATCTTTCACCCTCGACCTACTACGATCGAGGTGAAGGTCCCCTTAAGAGAATAATGGCGCTGTGAGTTCAACGGTGCCCTCAGATTTTAATTCTGAGCACTGGTTCAAAAGTTACAAAAACCCACTCACATTTTTACTAAACGTACCCGAAAAAAAGTTCATAAATTCATTCTGGGTACACTGGGCCTCAGAATCACATGCCGTCAATTTTAACGGACTTGTAAAATTCCTATATATTAAAAAAATACATCGAAACTCCAGGTCTTTATAATTGTTTATTTAGTGGTTGTTTATCTATCCTCCCACATTCAAGATAGAGAATGTCTCTCTCTGAGCAACCAATCCAAGAACACATTCAAAGTATTGAAGAAACGAGATTAATGTGATCGTCAAAACACTGAAAGATACGTCAAATATCCATGATAGAATCTAGAATTCAAAGAATGTAAAGTGCATAGATTATTGAAGAATGTGTGCATGATCTAGAGGGTTTCAAATTTGGATACTTTAAGAAAAGATCATTGGAAACTAGATGTAGTCAAACATGTCAATGAATCAAATGAGGTACTCATTTATTTATTTTTGTGCTTCTTAAATTCACATGAGATCCTTGAAGCTCTACCGGGGCTCAAATCACTAGATACGATAGTTTTCATCAATTTGGTGATGACAAATTTAAATTCCCTAGCCGATTGGCTTCCAATGTGTTCCCTAATACCTTTAATAGGTTTGAGTGAATTTAATAAAATAAATGTTTTCAAAATTAATTGAAAACATAAAACATTTTTCACATTTTTTAAGACTTCTTTGGTATTTCTTTCATATATTTATGATCACAAACATGTTTTGTGGGTCCATTGGGTTTTTTATCATGTTAGCTTTCCTAAAATTGTTATAGTTATTCAGTTAGATTTTTAGTATATATGTTGATGAAATTATTATGATTCACTATTATCTTACTTGTTAAAATAGGTATATCTAGTATATTAAATGTGTTTTATTTGGGTAGTTCAAAGTGTTCCTTTATGTAGAGTTTTCATGAGATAAATAATGGTTTTAAATTATTTTTTATGATTGGATAGCATAGTGTAATGTTCATATCTATGGTATTAACAGTTAAGTAGGTACAACATTAATTTAAAGTATGATGGATGAGATAGGGTCGCAATTCCCTCACTATTGTATACCCCTTCCCCTTTCCCACGGGATAGGATTATTTCCTGACTCTAGTATACTTATCCATCTTTATGGGATGGGTAGTAATATTTCCATACCTTTATTGTGAAAGTGGGTACCCTAGTCCCAACATGAATAATACTTTTTGATTTCCATGTCATATTTACAGTGATTTATGCATGATTTATTCTTACTATATTAGTTTTGATATTTCTACATCTATTATTTACATAATAATTTCCTTATATTATTTTTTCATACCAATATGTTATAGTAGAACCCATCAATAATGAGCACCTTGAGATGAAATGAAATTAATCTTAAGCATATGTCATATAGTCTAGATACATCATAATAAATGGAAATAGATAATGGATAACTATCAGATTTTGGGGGTCCATAAGCATTAAGACGTCTTCTCATGAAGTTTTCACTTAGTGATCTCAAGTAGAGGAGATCATGAGTACTGACCTACTGATGGGAACATCATATGTTTTTTGTGTCATTCATAGTTCTTAACTTTAAGTATGTGTATTGCTCTCTTGACTTGAGATTATTATCAGTTTGAATCATTATATTATGAAAATTGATGTAATATGAAAACCATGGAATTTTTTTCGTAGTGAGATGTATTGAATTGGGTGGGTCATTGTTGGTATAGAATTGATTGAATAGTCAAGATTGAATTTTTCACTTCTGAAAATAAAAGATGTTATAGACCTAGTTGACCAAGATGGTAGTACCTTTATTAAATCCTTGGACATGAATATTGAAGTTAATTTTGTCTAGTGATTTTATGAATAAATAACACAATAAAAGATGATGACATGAAGTGTGTGTCGTGCTATATGAGATATCTTGAGGAAAATAGATTATATTACACGGTGTGTGTTCATAAGAGGTTTTCATTACTATGAATAAACTTTATCTCTTTAGGGGCCCTAATGAGTTGTTATAATCAACTCTTGTTCTATAATTATTACTCACTATTATCGATGTAAAGGCCTATAGGGTCACACAAAAAGCATATTTAGAATCTTGGCCAATTCTAGTGTACTTATGTTTAAGAAATTATGTGCCATGCTATATTGGATGTGAAATGTCTTTGTTTATATGATCATAATGGAAATAAAAAATTTTAGTAGTATTTGAGTTTAGAATAATAACTATTGAATTAATTTACTTATAATATTCACAAGTTATTTTGTGAATATAATGGGAAAATATTTTGTGAATTAATATTAAAAATATAATATTAAATGTTTATTTAATATTTATAGATGTGGAAATTCAATTTAACAACTCATATTTTATCAAAACAATATAGTTTAGGTATTACATGTATGTGATAAAATATCAGAAACATTTTTAGTAAGTTTTATGTATCATTTTGGTTTTTTTGGGTAAATTTAAAGGGTTGACTTCCATAAGGACCTAAATAAAATATATGGAAGCTATAACCCTAGTATATAATAATTTTTAATATCCAAATTGGGGAATATGATTCTTTTCTAAAATTACCTCTCCTTTCCCCTCTCTATAAAGACTTAGAGAGAGAAAAAAAAGGGAAGATGAAAGATTGTTCGATTCAAGTTTGAGGATTGTTAGTTTGATCTCCCGCGATCATGAAAACATAGAAGAAACTTTGATTATATGATATAGAACCAAGAATTCATTGGAAAATTTTCAATAAATCTTTTAAAATGTGTGTGGATGATCTAGAGGCTTCTAGGTTTGGTTCCTCCAAGTGATGATTCTTGACGATGAGCTAAATGTGTTTCCAATCAAAATTGGGAAAGGTGTGATTTCAATTTAATTTTTACATTTTTTTTATGAATGATTAATTAAATTTTACATGATCCATAGATGAATCCAGACTAGGGAATACTTGATTTAATTTTTTGACAAAAATTTGGAGACAAAATTTTTAAAATATCATTTTTTACATTCTGTAAAGCCCCGAATTCCTTCAATTGTTATCAAAGCCCATATGAATTTAATTAATTTGAATTAAAATATTAATTTTCAATTATTCAATAATATAGAATCTTCATGGTTCTATTAATTTAAATGGAACATTGATTAGAGATTGAATGACCGAGTTTGGTCATTCAAATACAAAAATTATAATTATTCGGGATTAAAAACCAAGAATGAATACATATTTATGTATATTTTTATAGTGTGGGATTATATCATTGATGGTTAGAAAATTCAGTTCTAAAGTGATGGTCGGAACCCTATCAATGTGGGATCCGTCTGGCATGCTACAATATCGAGAAAGTTTGAGTCAATGTCGACTTAATTTAAAAAACGTACATTTTAACATATATATATGCATAGATATATATATGTGAATAATATATATATATATATATATAATATTATATATGTGTGTGTGTGTAGATTCCAGGGGGGATAATAATTATTCCATGATCATATATTAAAAAAGATGGAAAGAATAAAATGTATTATTGTCGAAAGATTTTTAAAAAGGGGGGAGGGAGACTTGGTGTGGTGACTCAACCACCCCTATATGGAAAACAAGCTCCCCTATTTTTAGGATGGAGAAAGTAGCACCTACGTGGAGCTACATTTAAATATATGTGTCGCCCCATGAGGGGAACCTTCCCCTCTACCAATGTGTAAGGTTCATCGGTGCATGTACACCACCAACTCGACACCATATCAGGTCAACATGACCCCAGGAAGACTAGGTTAGGTTCTACCCAACTTTTCCATAACTTCGGGGGTATATTCTTATGATTTAAAACTCTTTTGGTGGTTTTAGAAATTCCTAGGATCCTAAATAAATATGGGAAATTCATAAAATATATATACAAATATTTTTTAATTTAATTAAATAATCTGTGGAGCTATAAGGAAAGAGTTTGTGAATAAAATTAAACTAAATTTATATTAATTCATGAAAATAACCTCAAGATGAATTAATATCAAATTTAATTTATTGACGTGATTTTAGTGTGTACCGAAAGATCATGAGCCTTAAACTGTCCAATTCATGTCTAATATTTTTTTGATTATTTATTTATTTATTGAAATTCATAGTCTATAATAATTATTTAATAAATAGTGATCTGCATATCATCTATAGTGTCATTATATGTCTAAGGGACTATGTTCCTTGATAAAATTTATTTATCTATATTCAACATTCCCAAGATCCCTTCATCTACATATGAGTATTGTTTTTTAATGACGAGAATCAAATTCAATGTAGTTCACACCAAAACTTGGAAAGGCACTAGAATATACTTTGAAACATTGGATTTGGTGACCACTGCAACTCATGTCGCACACAACATGACTCAAAAAGTTTACCCTAGGGTTTTGTTTGATCTATTATTCACATAATATATCATCCATTAGTATCAAATCATGACAATTTGTTCAATTTTATTTATAAATGGTTTATTATTTTATGTATGTGTAGTTTTATGCATAATCACATAATATAATAAGAAATAAGTTATAAATAAAATAAAAAAATGTGTTGAATGATTTTATATTTATATAATTGTAAATATGTGAATATGGACACATATAACAATAAAGTATATATATAAAATGATTTCATTCAATAATAATAATGAAACCCCTCAAATAAATATTAAGTCATAAGGTCTTACATCACTTAATTTTGAATAAAATAGATTATAAGAGGAGTTCATTAGACTAATTTATGGGCTTATCTTACTACCAGGGAGTTATTATTAGAGTGTTGAGCCTAAAAGACTAAAAATTTTAGGAAAGAAGTAGTCATTGCAAGTTTGTTTCAACTTTAGAGAAAACGTTTTGATCAATGCAAGGTTATCTTTTTTAGGATATGGGGCACCACTTCACAGATCAAGGATTTATGAGTTAATTAAATTAGAATCAATGATGAGACTCTTATGTATTGAAAAATATTTCATTATCTTTTCTAGACATGCTTCATAAATAGTGTCATTATCTCATAACCATATGCCAACTATAATATAAAAAAATGGATATAATATGAGTTATAGTGTGTAATAAATCAATTATATCACAATAACATGTGTTTAGGTGAATAGATTTTATTAAGTATAAGTCAAAAACAAACTTGCATCAAGTAAAAAACAAAGTGCATCTATTTTTTTATCCTAAAAGTTCATATAAGATATTTAATAAATCCCTAAGATAGAAAATAAATAGTCAATATATTAAATTAAATTTTTATAAAATGGTGCACACCCTTATTTGAGATAGTTAGGGTAACATTTAATTGGGTTAATTCAATGTTAGATATTTATAAGTAGTTGGAATAATAACACATTCCATAAGAGCTTGTGGAAAAGGAATGCTCCAAATACACATACTATATAGGATGTTTAAAACCATAGTGGTGGTTTTATATTCACCATGGTGGGTGATACATTATTCATTGAGAATAATGGGTCCGACAAGGAAGTATTAAATACTAATAAACTATGATTGAAAATATTATATGAATTCAGGAAAATAGATTTCATGTAAAAAAATCAAGTATGTGTTTTAGTAGTTTTTCTAATTGATGTAAAGTCATTGATGGGTGTTCAACAGAAATTATAAATGGGTGGTAAAAACATGGTACCAATAAGGCTTGATTGGATTTGATAAATAATCATAATTGAATCCATTATAATTCCACTTGTCATAGAAATTTTCTATGATCATTATATTGTTCATTAGATGACACAACCACCTTTCTTGGAAGGTGTAAGGACCCGACCCTAGTTTCTCAGAGTTGGTGCCTTATCTTATTACATTGGAATATAAAAAAGGAATATACATTCTGAAGGACCTAGTATTTTAGTATATTTGGAAACAAGATACATACATTATTTCAACATTACATCTTGAAATGAAATACAACATATAAATTCAATTTGAATACATCCATTTTTTCAAGGTTATCCCTGTAGTTCATTCATAAAATATCTCTTCATGCCCAAGGGAAATGAAACATAAGAAATAGGTGAGCTCAAATTCTTAGTAAGGGTAAGAAATAAATTGGAATATATCATAAACATAAACATTAGGCATGGTGAATAACTAATAACACATTCCTTTAAAAAGGAACTTGAACACATTATGACAGGAATAAGTGCAGAATAAATAATTCCACAATAAAGCATAATCATGGGTATTCTACTAGTTGAATAAATTAATGAAATTTCAGTTAATAGTTTCATAATAAGGGAATAAATATTTCCAGACATCATAACCATACCATCAAGGACTCATGCCAGGACCATAAATAATCATTTTGTTAAGGCCTTATGCCAAGACCATAGTTTGTCTCATGAGACCTACCGATTCATCAAGGGTCTATACAAGACACCACCCATCACTTAATAATTCCAATGCATTAATCATATGAATTTTTATAAAAATAAAAAATATATACATTCATATTGAAACTAACATATGAAATGTAAATAACTTTCCTCGAACATTAAGCATAAATACAAACTATTCGAAGTAAATTGGTGAATGGTTTCAAGATAGCACATACACAGTCAAACTAATCATAAACCATTCCATTAAATATGGTATATGATATCATAAGTTATTAATCCCAATAATACATAATAATCAATAAGATTATTGAAATATATGAAGATACTCTTATAAAATCAACGAGTGATTCTTGAGATAAATACTCTCTTACTTTGAAAAGAAGAGTTCTTTTGGAATAAAATTTGTATAAAACCATAAGTGAAGTAAAATAGTATTTTAATAATAAAATTAGTTATTTTAGAAATATAATGGTTTCTAAAACATATATTATAGAGATCCCTTGAAAATAGGTAATAATTTAAGAAATTCCCTTGAATCGGGCTTCTATTTCAGGAAGAATTTTTTAAAGATCCTTTTAAAATATATAACACCTCATAAATGAAATTAGGATTCTGGATGGTACACATATATAATTAATTCGCACAGAATATATGAGGATTAAATATAAATAAATAAGAATTTACTTGAGGTAAGTAGAGAATTAGAGTAACCCGAATGAAAATAGAGGTTCGGGTAGAAAACCCTTACCTTAAGTCCGAAGGTGTTCCTCACTTGATCTTAATGACCTGGATAATAAAATTTAGGTTCATAAATTAATGATTCCAGAACCTCCAATACATTTAATTGATTTATTATAACCTTCTTAGGTTTATTCATAGCCTTTTGATGTGTTAATATATTTAATTTAATTGTTTTAGAGTGTTTTATTCCTTGGTGTTCATGATCGGTTTACTTATTTTCATGTACAAACAAACATATATAATGAGAATGGTTGTCTAGAAAACAAGTTTTATGTTATTAGTGTAAAAAAAATATTTCATTGTTATAAAATTCATTTGGTTATTTGTATTGATGATTAGTCATTATATAAAACTTTAATGACAATTGTTTGGGTTAATTGGCGGTTTTTTATCACAGTGAACTCATTTTGATTTATAAATTAATATCATGTGTAAAAAAGGATTCCAAAACCTTAAATAAGTTATAATACATATATCATATTCTGTTTCAACCATAAAAATGGTTTCATTACCATAATTTTATATGGTAATAAAAATTGAAAACCTGTCATCCTTTAATGTGATAAATTAACATATCTCAGATGGTGTTTCCATTTTTAGTATAAAAGAATGGGGAAGGAGAGATGATGAAGAATTATTCCTTTATAATAAAAATATTCCAGTACATGTAATATGTTGTAGTTATAACAACATTTGGATGAAATTAGGTGAGTAAAGAAAAAGAAAAGAAAGGAACTTGAAATAAAATAAATGAAAAGGGGAATTTACCTCTTGAAGTAATATTTCTTGAGAGCCTCTTTAGGGGAGAGGTTTTGGTATTTTTATGAGACCAATGGTTGATGGAAATGGGGGAGAATCTTGGGAGGATATTTGAGTGGAATTTAGACAAGTCACAAGTATTGAGAGGAGTGAAGAGAAAATGGAGTGGGGGGTTGTAGTGGAGGAGAGGGGAGATTTTTGAATATCTTAATCATTATTTTATTATTTCCCACAATAAAACTAATAGTGTGGTTTCATGTGACCTATAATAGTAATAATATCATGTGAGTTCAAACCAAGAACACTTACATCATCCATGATTCTAGTAATAGTTAATTTAACAGATAATTTATATATACGGTAAATTATTGTATTTTACTATTCATCAAAAATTCAAGTCTTTCAGAAAAATCCAAAAAACATCACCCTAACAATTTTTCAATGTGTATAATTCAAAACTAAAATCCATTTTTTGAAAATAAATTTTTAAATATTATTAAGTTAATTTTTAAATAAAATCTTAATTTATTCGAAAAATAAGAAATTTAAAAATATAATTTGTTTTATATCACCTTGAAAATTTAATCAAGATATCGTTATCTTAAAAACTTAAGAGAATAAAATAATTATATGATTTAATATTCATAAGGGTCATATTACTATTCATATTACTATTCATACGGGTGTGTTACTATTCACTAAAAATTAATTTTGTATTATTAGACTCTAAATATATTGCTAAATGCAACCGTGTATTTCCATTTTTTGAAATTCAAATCACAGAGGTGGAAAAAGCATGTTTATTGTCTAGGTTATAGAAAAGTGGTTTTTTGTGGAGACTTAGTGTTTCATGCATTTATTTATAAATACTTGGGGTAATACATTCTCCCCTCCTTACAAAAATTTCTTCCTCAAAATTACCAGAATTTTACCTCACAAAAAGATTTGGGTAGTTCTTCATCATAAGATCCCCGGTCTCCCATGTTGCCTCTTCGATTTTATTATTTTCCCAAAGTATCTTTACCAGTCGGGTCAACTGATTCCTCAACACCTATTCTTTAGTGTCTATAATCTGGATAGGCTCTTTATAGTAAGATAGGTCAGGTTCTAATTCTATACCTTCTAAAGTGAGGACATGTGTTGGGTCTGGCATGTACTTCCTCAGCAATGAGATATGGAACACATTGTGTACTTTAGATAGTGTTATGAGGCATAGAAAAATTATATGAAACAACTCCAATTCTCTCTATAATTTCAAAAAGGGCCTATGTACCAAGGGCTCAGTTTCCCTTTCTTCCCAAATCTTATAACACCCTTCCATGGAGATAATTTTAAGAAAACATGATCTCCCACTTGAAATTCCAAATCCTTCCTTCGATTATCAGCATATATTTTTTGAATTCTTTGAGATTCTTTGATATGGCCTTGAATACTCTTTATTATCATTGTAGTTTCCTCCACAATCTTTGGACCCACTATCCTCCTTTCACCAACTTCATCCCAACATGTTGGTATAAAACATCCCTTTCCATACGATTCTTCATATGGTGCCATTTTAATACTAGAATGGAAAGTAATATTGTAGGAAAGCTCCACCAAGGGTAAATACTAATCTCACATACCTTGAAAGTCAAGAGATCATGATCTCAATATGTCTTCTAAAGTTTGGATTGTTCTTTCTGATTTCCCATTAGTTTAAGGATGATAAGCACAACTTAAATGAAGCCCAGTATCCAAAGTTTTCTAAAGACTTTTCCAGCATTATGATATAAATCAAGGATTGTGATTAGACACTATTGAAATAGGTTCTCCATGAAGTCTTATAACTTCATTGATATAGATTTTTGAAAGGCGATCTAGTGTAAAATCCTTCCTTATGGTGAGGAAATGTATAGATTTCATAAGTCAATCCATAATTACCCATATTACATCATTCATTCCTAGAGTTTTGGGTAATCTAGTGTCAATATCCTTAGTGATTTAATTCAATTTCCATGTAGGAATAGGTATATATTTCATGACTCTATTAGGATGTTGTATTTCATCCTTCACTTGTTGACAGACTAAACATCTTGATATATAATTAGCAATTTCCCGCTTCATGTTGTCCCACCAGAAATGATCCTTCAAATTTCTATTAATTTTATTACTACTATGATGTATAGAGAAATTTGATCTATGGTAAGCATCCAATAAGTCCCTCTTCAGCTCGAGTATAGAGGGAACACATAGCCTCTTCCCAAATTCAGAATTCCATCTTCACATACAAAGTCATCCAACTTCCCATATTTCACAACATTAATTTTTTTTGAAGGTTCTTATCATTAGGATGAGAAATTTTAATCCTTTATAATAAAGATGTTTGGGAAACCAATTGAAAAAGTAATGATGTTTCAAATTCTTTGATAATTCCCATGTCCATCCTTATTAGATCCATGAAGACATAGGGTGAATTAGTTACTCCAAAAGGCATTATAGTAAACTTGTAATGCACATACTTGGTTTGAAATATTTCCTTTGGAATATCTTCCTTCCTCACATGCAACTGATGATATCCATATTGAAGATAAATCTTTGAAAAATATTGGGCTCTATAAAGTTGATCAAATAAATTATCAATGTGTGGTAGGGGATACTTCTTCTTTATTTTTATAGCATTGATCTCCCTGTAGTCAATGTATAACATCATAGATCAATCTTTCTTCTTAACAAAAAGAATAGGGGATCCCCATAAAGAAACACTAGGGAGAATAAATCCTTTATCACTCAATTAATCTAGTTGTTTATTCTGTTCCACTAATTACACAGTTTCTATTCTATAAGGGGTCTTTGATATGGGCATTGAATCGGGAAATAAATCAATGCAAAAGCTCAATTTCCCGCTTTTGAGGATATGTAAGTTAATCCTCGGGAAACACATCAACATATTCTTGCATAATAGGTATGTACTCTATTTGAACATTCCTTTACTTACAAATAGTTATTGCATTCCATTACTCCCCAATAATTGAATTTAGTATATCTACTAGGGTTTATCTAGATGAGAATCATATGGTTATGTTTTTTCTCTAAAGATAAGGGATTCCACATCATCCTAAAAAATTATAACCTCCTTCTTCTTGCAATAAATGTTTGCATCATGGTAGAAAATCCAATCTATACTGAGGATTATATCAAATTAAATCATGGTTATGGTAATAAAATTAGTAGATAAAGCATGTTAATATTCCATTATGGGGACTACCTGACATAAATTTTTTGCAATGATACATCCCTTAGGATTTATGACTGACAACTCCCATATTAAATCAAAATGGAAATATTTAATTTTCTTGGAGAACTGGGAAGATATGAAATAATTAAATGATCCAGAATCAAATAAAACATTTTATAAGTTCGAGGAAATGAATATATTACCTGCCACCACATTGTTAGGAACATCAACCTCCGTATTTTTGACCGCATATGCTTGGACTTAATCCCTTGTCTCTCTTTGGGGAACATTTCCTTAACACCTAGGAAAACCATTTTCATAATGTCCCCTCTCCCTAAAATTGTATCATTGAACATTGGTAGCATTATTCTTCCCCTTACAATCTTGAGATAGGTGGAATTTTTCTCCACACTTGTATAAAACACCCATACCCTTCAGGTAAGTACCAGGTGTCTATTCCCGCAATTATCCTAGGGTGGAAGGTCAACTCTTCCCTTCTTCCCCATTTCCTTATTTCCTTTTCCAGATTTTTCATCTACCCACTTCTTGTTTTTCTTTCCCTTAAAATAATAAGACTTATAGAATTCCTTTTCCATCTTGATAGCACTTGAGACTATATCTTTAAATGATGAGAAACTTTGGGAGACTGTAGCCCATCAGAGTAATGGTTTTAAACCATCAAATAATCGATCAATCTTGCTCCTTGGATTATGTATGTAGTCAGCGGCATGTCTTTCTAACCTTGTGAAGTTATATTCATACTTTTCAACATTCTCATCCTCTTTGTTCCTCAGATTTAGAAATTTTCTTTCCATATCTTCTTGATGTTCATGAGGGAAGTATTTTTATAAGAATATTTCCTTAAAATCTCTCCATTCCATTTATTATATTTATTCCTCCTCTTTTGTGTTTTGGAATAAATACCACCACTGATCTGCATCTCTTGGTAGATGATAAACCTCCATGACAACCTTCTCTCTTTTGTCACATCCCAATGTGAGAAATATCTTCTCTAATGAACATATCCACTACTCTTCTATGAATGGTTTTGTAGTCCCATTAAATAATAGAGGTTATTTTTACGTAAATAATTCTAATATATCTCTCCCATGTTATGAATCTATATGCTCCGTATGGGTAAGTTTATTATTCCTGACCTGAGTCATCTATCCCAGTATAGTTATAAGTTTCTCGACACTAGTCACAGCACCAGAGCCAATATAATGATCTTGAATCGAAGGGAAATCCCTTCATGGGACACACATGTTGATGTTGTATCTATTACTTCTACTATACACCATTTCTAAACAATGGCGTACACAAGATTAGGTTATTAATCATAATGTATAATCTCAATGTAGAAAAATACTTAGCATAAATTAAAATTCAATATATAGTTAATCTAAAAATCATAAATATGGTTTCCTTCAGTAAAAATTTACATTTAAATCCTTCATAATGTCTTGTACATAAAATGTGAATTATCCTAAGAATATCCCCCAGGAGTGTCAAACTAGGTTCATAGTAAGGCCCGTTGTCGTGTACTAGGATACCCTGGGTCAATCCTAAAACTCCTTGTTGGCATTTTCACTCTTAGGTACATCTGTTCCAGAACCACATCCACTTTTAGTATCCATAGATAGATTTATTAGCTAGAAATATCTTCATAATATATTACTTAACAAAAATTCCATGATGCACTTCTATGTTTACACTCAATGACTATCTTAGTGTTTTTTCCCTAATCTATGTCTTTTAAATATAGTTTCCATGTTTTCTACTAAACTTCCTCAGATACCAACTGTAAGGACTCGACCCTAGTTTCCTAGAGTTTGTGACTTATCTTATTACATTGGAATATAAACAAGTCATATGCATCCTGATGGACCAAGTATTTTAGTATATTTGGAAACAATATACATAAATAAGTTCAAGATTACAACTTTAAATGAAATACAACATAAAAATTCAATTTGAAAAGATCCATATCTCCTAGGTTATACCTACAGTCCATTCATAAAATAACTCTTCATGTCCTGGGAAAATGAAACATAAGAAATGGGTGAGTTAAAATGCTAAATAATGGTAATAAATATAGTAGAATATATCATAAACATAAACATTAGGCATGGTGAATAACTAAAAACACATGCATTTGAAAATGAACTT
Organism: Viscum album; assembly: GCA_963277665.1. Classification (NCBI taxonomy): domain Eukaryota; kingdom Viridiplantae; phylum Streptophyta; class Magnoliopsida; order Santalales; family Viscaceae; genus Viscum; species Viscum album. The sequence continues at coordinate 112,910,650 of OY728125.1, read as the reverse complement.
GAATGCATTATGGCAGGAATAAGAGTTGAATAAATAATTACATAATAAAGCATAATCATGGGTATTCTACTAGTGTAATAACCTCATGAACTTTTAATTACCAGTTTCATAATGAGGGAGTTCATAATTTAGTACATCATAACCATACCTTCAAGGCCTCATTTCAGGACCATAAATAATCATTTTGTCAAGGCCCTGTGCCAAGACCGTAGTTTGTCTCATGAGACCTACTGATTCATTGAGGTCCTATATAGGGTCACACCCATAAATTATTAATTCCAATTAATTACTCATATGAATAGGGATAAACATAAACAATATATACATTCATATTGAAACTGATATATTAAATGTAAATAACTTCCCCCGAACATTAAGCATAAACACTAACCATTCTGAGAAAATTAGTGAATGGTTTAAAGATAGTATATCCATAGTCAAACTAATCATAAACTATTTCATTAAATATGGTAGATTATATCATAAAATAATAATCCCAATAATACATAAGAATCAACAATATTATTGAAATAGATGAAGATACTCTTATAAAATCAACGAGTAATTCTTGATATAAATACCCTTTTACTTTGAAAAGAAGGGTTCTTTTGGAAGAATCTTTGTATAAAACCAGAAGTGAATTAAGACATTATTTTCATAATAAAACAACTTATTTTATAAAGATAATGTTTTCTAAAAATATATTATATAGTACCCTTGAAAATATGTAAGAATTTGAGATATTCCCTTGAATCGGGCTGGTATTTCAGGAAGAACTTTTGAAAGATCCTTTTAAAAAATATAACTCCCCATAAATGAAAGTAAGATTATAGTTGTTACACATTTATAGAAAATTCTCACAAAATATATTAGGAGTACATATGAATAAATAAGAATTTAATTTAGGTAATTAGAGAATAAGAGTAACCCGAATGAAAATGGAGGTTCGGGTAGAAAACCCTTACCTTAAGTATAAAGGTGTTCCTAACTTGATCTTAATGACATGAATAATCAAATTTAGGTTCATAAATTAATTATTCTAGAACCTAAAATACATTTATTTGATTTATTATAACCTTATTAGATTCATTCATGTCCTTTTATGGGTTATGAAATTCAATTTCATTGTTTGGGAGCATTTTCTTCCATGGTGTTCATGATCAGTTTACTTATTTTCATGTACGGAAAAAAAATGTTGAATGAGAATGGTTTTCCAAAAAATAAGTTTCATGTTATTAGTGAAAAACCATAATATTACATGGTTATAAAAGTTTTTTGGTTATTGGGAGTGAAGATGAATCATTATGTAAAACTTTAATGACAATTTTTTGGGTTAATTGGTTGTTTTTTATCACAGCGAACTCATTTTGATTTATAAATTAATATCATGTGTAAAAAAAGGATTATAGAACCTTATATAAGTTATAATACATATATTATGGTCTGGTTAAACCATAAAAATAGTTTCTTGAGAATTGAAGACGGTAATAGAACTTGAAAACCTGTCATCCTTGAATGTGATAAATTAACACATCTCAGATGGTGTTTCCATTTTTAGTATAAAAGTAGGGGGGAAAAGAGATAATGAAGAATATTTCCTTTATCATAAAAACATTCCATAACATGTAAGGTATTGTATTCATCACAACATTTGGATGAAAGGAGGCGAGGAAAGAAAAAGAAAAGAAAGGAACTTGAAATAAATGAAATGAAAAGGGGAGTTTACCTCTTGAAGTAATCTTCATTTGAGAGCCTCTTTAGAGGAGAGGTTTTTGTATTTTTATGAGACCAAGGGATTATGGAAGTGGTGTAGGATCTTTGGTGGATATTTGGTTAGAATTTAGATAAGGAACAAGTCTTGAGATGAGTGAACGGAAGAGGGAGTGAGGGGGGTTTTATAGTGGAGGAGAGGGGTGTTTTTTGAATATCTTATTCATTATTTTATTATTTACCTCTAGACAACCAATAGTGTTGATTCATGTGACCCATAGTAGTTATAAGTGCATGTGAGTTATAACCAAGTGTTCTTACATCATCCTTGATTCTAGTAATAGTTAATTTAACTGGCAATGTATATATACGGTAAATTATCATATTTTAGTATTCATTAAAAATTCAAGTATTTTGGAAAAATACCAAAAATTCACCCTAAACAGTTTTTTATGTGTAGAATTAAAAAATGAACTCCATTTTTTGAAAATAATTTTCTAAATATTATTAATTTAATTTTTCAATAAAATCATAATTTATTCGAAAAATAAAAATTTTAAAACTATAATTCGTTTTATATCACCATGAAAAATTAATCAAGATCTCATTATCTTATTACCTTAAGATAATAAAATAATAATATGATTTAATATTCATAAGGATCATATTACTATTCATATTACTATTCATAAGAATATATTACTATTCACCAAAAAATAAGTTTGTCTTATTAGACTCTAAATATCTTACTGAACGCAACTGTGTATGTCAGTTTTTCAAAATTCAAATCTCATAGGTGGAATAATTATTTTTACTAGATAGGTTATAAAAAAGTGGTGTTTTGTGGAGACTTATTGTTTCATGAATTTATTTATAAATCCTTGGGTTGTTATAGAAGGTGTTTATATGATGCAACTAGAAAGGGTTGCTGACACAAAATAATGAAAATAAGAAATTAAATTTATAGAGTTTCACTTTTCGATTAATGAATGCATCAGGATCATATAATATTCATCTATAATGAAAGTATGTTGGGTTTATACAAGAGGTTAGTTAGAGTACCATATATTCCAATTAAAATTGTTGATAATATATAGAAAACTGTAAATATTCTTTTAGTTAGTTAGATTGAGATGATAGAAAATCTCCAAATATTGACCTAAAGTTTCAAACCAATATCTAAAAAATAAGATTTACTATTTTTAATATATGGTTAAATTAGAAAAACTCAATTCACATATAATGAAAATTTATTAGAACAATTTGAGATAGTTTTTTCTGATATCATAGGGAATAAATCCATCCAAGAATGCGCGTATGATACAAAGGGGGATATTAAAATGTTAAGAAAACTTCCATAGGAATTTTTGATGGATCTATCACATATGTCATATTATATAAAAGATATTTTAAACATATAGTTTATGTTAGGAAAATATAATTTAAATTGATTATAAATGAACATGAAGTATTCAGAACTATCCAATTATACATGATAAAGTACAAAGGATATGTCCGTAAATTATTTTTTGAATTCATGGGTTATATAAGTTCCCTGTTATATTGAGAACATTGAGAAACTAGGAAATTAATATTAAATAAATATATTATGGTCTAGATACAACCTAATATATAGACATGGATGACTTCTAACTATCAGTTATTGTTGACTCATAAGCATTGAGACTTCTTCTCATGAAGTTTTCACTTGGTGATTTCAAGCAGAGGAGATCATGGGGCTAACCCACCAAAAGAAACACCAAATGTTTTGGATGTCATTGGTTGTTACTATCCATGAACACATTTATTGGTCTCTTAACTTGATATCATTATTAGTGTGTATCATTTGATCATGAACTTTGATGCAAAATTAAAACCATGTTATTTGTGTCATGAAGCGGTATCTTGTGTCGGGTGCATCATTGGTGGTATGGAATTGATTTAATGATCATGATAGAATTTTTCACTTCATAATGTAAAACATATCTTAGTCCCATTGACCATAATGGTAGTAACTTTATTAAATCCATGGTTATGGTAATTAAAGGTAATTTTATCTAGTAAGTTCAATAATAAATAAGGTAAGAAATGATTATAACAAGAAGTGTGTGTCGAACGTTATGATATATTGTGAGACAGGGAGAATATATTAAACATTACATGTTCATAGGATGTTTTTATTACTATAAATAAACATTTTCTCCTTAGGGGCCTTGATAGGTTGTTATAATCCACTCATGTTCTGTGAGTATAAGTCTCTTATATTTAGATAAGGGCCTAAAGGGTCACGCACAAAGCATATTCAAAATCTTGGTAAATTATAGTGAATTGGAATTTAGGATATTGTGGTTCAAAAAGTGGTAGATGGGAAATTTGAAATTTTATATGATTATAAAGGAAACAAATAAATTCAATATCATTCAATTTTTGAATAATCGCCATTGAATTTTATTGATTATATTTACAAGTTATTGAATGAATATATTGAAAAAATATTTTCCAAATGAATGTTAAATATTTAGTATTAAAGTTTTTTTTAATATTTATAAGAAATTATATTCAAGTAAATTACTCATATTTTATCTTGTAAGGAATTTTTGGTGTTATAAGTATGTGATAAAATATTTGTGACATTTGTAGCAAGTGTTAAGTGTCATTTGTGTCATTTTTTGGGTATGTTTAAAGGGATAAATTATCTAATACCCTAAATACAATTTATTGATGATATAACCCAATTATGTAATCATTTTTAAGATCTAAAATGGGGGATATGATTTTTTTATCAAATTATATTTCCTATTTCCCTCCCTCTTAAGTCTTAGATAGAGAAAGTGAATGGAAGATCAAGTATTATTCAATTCATGTTCAAGGATCATTAGTTTGATCTTCCGCGATCATGAAAACATAGAAGAGCCTTAAATTATCTATTATTGAACCCAAATTTTATAAGAATATGTTTGATCAGGATTTTAAAACATGTGTGGATGATCTAGAGGGTTCTGGGTTTGGTTCCTTCAAGTGACAATTGCGGACAATGAGCAAAACAAGTTTCCAATTGAAATCTGGCAAGGTAAAATTTTGATTTAATTTATCCATTATTTTCTTCATGCTTATTTAAATTTCACATGATTCATGGATGAATTTTGGATAGGTTATACTTGATTTTTTTATATATATAAATCTATACCTTAAATTTTAAAAAAACCATTTTTATTATTTCTTAAATTCATGAGTTCCTTTAACATCTATCTTCAAAAATTATACCAAGCTTGACCTAGTGAAAGTGAGTACAAGTATGACCTTCCCGATATAGAGAGTTACTTGTTCTACTTGATCATGTAGTTTTTAAAGTAAATGTTACACATGTTATTTTCTTTTATTTTCTTAACTATATCCTTGTATTTCTTTGCATTCACTTGAGTTTTCAATAGGTAAGTAGGGGTGGAGTGGTGACTACCTACTGGGTATACCAAATTTACACCTTGTTGGTGACCATATGGGATGAATTAAAATTATTTTATCCATGATCTAGGAAAGGGTAAAGCCTTGAATCATGGAATTTAGTCACACTTGGAGTCTAGATTCTGGGTGGAGTCACTTTTGGTGTTTAGAGGATGTGTAGAGTGGGTGTAATAGGGCTTCCCTAGGATTCTTCCATGGGTAATCGTTTACATGGAACCCTCTAATTTACAATTTAAGATATTTTTTCATGAATTATATATATAAATGTGGGTTTCTGTTTAGTTTTACCCCTCTGTAGACCTTATGGTGGTTTCTAACCTTGTTTTGTGTAAATTCATGTTTACAAATTTATTCCATCATTGTTTTCCTAGTAAGACATTTGACAGGTACTCTACAGATGATTCTTTTGGGTTTCGTATGTTCACCATCCCAAGGGGTCATGCCATAATTTCATATATAATCCCAAATAATATAATTTTATACTCTAAATGGGAAAACCATCTCCCACACATATATTATACATTCTCGAGAATTTATAACAACCTTGGGGAATTAATAGGTGTTCTCGGGGTGTTCTAACGATTTGATTCAAGTACTGTTTGAGTATTATGGTCAAAGACATTAAAAATGGTATCAGAGCACACTAAGGGATATTAGGTATGGGACTTGATAGTGGTTCGGATATAAAACCATCAACACTCAAGAATAACTCATATATATACATGAATTATAGAATTATGGTAGAAGCTTGAGTTTCAAAGGGAAGTCTAAGATCTCTTTTTCTTTTTCATTAAAGTTATTATTATGTTCTCTAATCTCATGAATAGTTATTATTTTTTATAGGTAGGTATAATTAGGGTATTAAGCATTTCACATTCTTTCTTGTCTCTAATTGTATTCTACAAAACTGGAATAAATTTATGATCCAGATTAACTAAGACATTAAAAATAAATAAATAGTATTTTCCTATATATTTATTATTAGCATCATGGTTAATATGGGTCAACAAATAATTCCTTTGGTTAATAGTACACTTTTATGATGTTTATAGTCTTTTTTATATTTATTATCTACAATATGTATTCATCTATTTTAAATGATGACTTGATCATGTATTTTAGGAAAAATTTTATGTTATGTTTTTTTAAAATAAAATGTGTTTTGATAATGGAATGTATATGAATTATGAATTATTCTACATATGTAAGTAATTTCATGTTATTATCTACCTTGTTGTAGAGGGTGTTATCGAGGTGACCACCACATTCCATGTAGGAAGGGGCACTATTAGCTTGACCCACATTAACCCCTCACTCTTAGAGGGACTTGAAAAAATTATTCAATCTACTAGTCTAGTAGTTCCTTGTAAGGAACCAATGACCATTGATATTATGAGGTATTTCCAGTTCCACCATCATTCAAATTTTTGGGGTTATGTATCTCCTCAACTGTCTAAGGAGTTGATTGATAAAATTTGTATTCTATATGAGTTCATGAGAACCCCAGAGAAATATCAAGTTAGGATAGCTAGATTCAAACTATAAGTTTATCTTTACAATAGTGGGACATCATTCTTGAAGCTAAGAAGAACTAGGGATTTACCTAAAATAACTTTTAGGTGTTATTTTTCAAGCATTTGTTTCCCAAACACCCTCCATCGAATAAAGGCATGGGGGTTTATCTTATAATGATATATCATATAATATCACAATTATACATTTTAATTACATTTTTATGGTTTTTATTATCCAATTATTAAATCTTCTTTCACATAATATATATTCTGAATTCATTTGTTGAAAACATGCTTAAACATATGCAATTTCACATTGAAAAAATTAGAAAGTGCCTTGGTATTTTTATCCTAACATTCTAAATATTGATTCAAATAAGAAAATTAATTTTTTATTAGATGAAAATTTTATTGGGATAAAATTTCATCAAATATACCAAAGGCTATATCCAAGAACAAGAGGTGCAACATAGTCCATCGATGAGAAGAAAATCTGGGTAAGGAAGATTGGACCCCCTTTCAGTATTTGGTCCATATCTTGGTCTTCAGATCTCCAATTTATATGATTATGTCTATATTGGATAGATAACTCAACATTCCACTTATTTAATAAATTTCATGTCAAGAACCAGTTTTTAATTTAGCAAACTATCCAGACTAAGTGGAGGGATTAACTCTTCCTTGAATAGTCACCTATCCCCTCATACACATGACTTCTTTTGTGGAAATTTGGATGTAATTGATTGTAAAAGGACTTGTATTCATAACTTACAGAGTACGATTGACTGTAGGTATAGTTTTGAGTTATTTATACATGTTTATTCTTCATATATGGCTTAAAAATCTTATATGGATTTCTAGACTCCTTGTGATTACTTGGGGAGTAATGCGATGTAAATCCTGAGCTTAATGTTTGTATTATTTGAATGATCTTTTAAATTCCTATTGTTTATATTATTTTTATTTATCCTATTTTATTATTCAATTTATTTTTACAATGTTATGTCATATTCAAACTCACATGTTCACGTATGGTTGTACACATTCATGTGATTTTTTACACATCATTTTCCACTCTTTCTTTACATTTTCAATCATGGTGTTTATGTGGTTCATAACGATTGATTGAACTCACATCAACACTGCAACAGACATGAACACTTATTTTGTAATATCAAAATTAAATAATATAAAAACCTAGACATTATATTGGTTTTTTGTGCATTTCCTTTTTAAGTTCATGTTAGGATGTCAAATACAAATCACATAATCAGCAACAGTACCCATTGAATCATTTTGGGTTAATGAATGAACCATAGAAGATATACTAGTATAAAATCAGTATAATTCTAGTTATATATGTTATAAATCATTGATTAAAATATATTAACCTTATCACTTGAAGTAATGAAGGATTAGTATTAACAGATTTCATCGTTTTGATTACTTTTAATCACATAAGGCAATATTGATTTTATTCTAATATTAATTTGTGTTCAATTGATGCTTGATACCCAAAATCCCCATTTATTTAAAAACACACTCTATTTTAGATAATAAGAATCTTATTTTAAAGTTAATAGTCTAATTATATATCAAGATATGACCTAATATTTGGACTATATTTTATAAATTATAATAAATTCAACAACTAATTTGACACACTCAATAATGCGATAAAATTTTGGCACTATTTCATGAGATCCAAGATCATTTTTTCCTTTTATTTATTTATTTTCATTTTTATTTCATAACACTTTTAATCTTCCCCCTTCCTTTTTGATTGTTGTTTTGTGTGTTTCTTATCACTCTCTTCTTCTATCTCCCTCTCTAATTCTATAATATAGTCTTTTCTTTCCTTTTCTCCCTTCATATTTCTTAAGTTTTTTTCTTTTATTCAACTTTTATTAAAAAACCTTTTCAACTTATTTATATTTCCTAATTATAAAATGAAACATTGTTTGAAATATATCCTAAAATTGAAAAGATTCTCCACCCATACATTATGTCTTCCAAAGTAGGAAAGTAAAGTAACCTAGTGGAGTCCATTTGGAACCTCAATAGAACCTAAACCAATCCAAAAATTGAACCAAATAAAATCCTTAAAATGTCTACAAATAATTAGACATTAAAAACATGGATACCAACATATAATTCCCCAAGGAGGAATATAACTTTTATCTGATATTAGGACTCATCCACCTCCTTCCTAACTTACATGTTCATCTTGGTGAGCACCATCACAAATATCTCAAGAGGTTTTGCATAGTTTTCTCTACCATGAAACCCTAAAATGTGTCTGAGGACCTCATAAAGTTTAGATATTTCCATTTTTACCTTGATGGTGTTGCCAAATACTGGATATACTATCTTCCTACCATAATTGATGACTAGAATAAACTTAAACTACTATTTCTATAGGATTTATTCCTTTCCTCATAAACATTATCTATTAGAAAAGAAATATGTGGCATTATAAAATCATAAAGAGATAACCTTTATGAATATTGAGAACGATTGAAAATAATTTACTCCAGTTTCCCCAAAAACCAAATTAATAAATATTTTTTAATTCAATAACTATATTAGGGACTTGACCTCATAGATCATGTAATGATAAATGTTGTAGCTGGTGGTTCCCTGGTGCATAAAACTCCTTTTGGAGCTCATGAATTAAAAGCCAACATGGCTCAAAATGTTTAACAATTTGGTACACAAGAAATTGAACCCACTAAATTAGTTCATGAGGGAAGCTATTCTCTAGATCAATATTTAGATAATAAACTTGATGAAATTCATACCCTATTAAGAAAATTATCTTAGGATTTCAGTAATTAATACTCTTCACAAGTTCCATTGCATTGTGGTATTAGTTCTAATAACTCCTATTTCTATGACCAGTTCCCCCAACTTCAAGATTCATCTAATTATTTTTCAATATTTATATCCTTAGTGTCCTTTTCATAAAGAACCTCCCTTCAAGAAAGTGAAATTTAGTCCAAATCTAAACCCTAGATGGAAAGAAAAACCATATTACTGATAAGGAGGCAAAAAAAGATACCCCAAACCGAACTGGTATAAAAAAGTCCAAGGTATGAATCCTTCGTATGCTTTACCTTCTCAACATAACCCTTCTAAAAAATCTTATCCAAGCCTCAAGGACATGGTAAAGAAAATGGAATAAAAAACTTTTAGTTCTAATATCCCACATGTTCAGCTATTCTAGACAAATGACCTTAAGTGTAAAAACTATAAAACAACATCAGTGAGATAGAGATACAAGGTTCTAGAAAACTACTATACCAATCTATTACTAATCCCAATGACAAAGGTAATTTATGTGTTATCACACTTTATAGTGGTAAATTATTTTATCTTTCCAATGATTCTATACAATAGGTATGTTCTCCTCTTGAAAGTTCTCTTTATCTATCCTTAAAGGATTCAAGTGAAGAAAAACACATCAAAAAGTGTAAAAATGTTATCCTTGAGGATTAACCTAAACAATACATACATCATACCTTTCCTCAAAGACTCTCTCAATCCAATAAAAATTTTGATAATTAAATTAATAAAGATATCATGGATATATTTAAAAAGGTATAGGTTAATATTCCTCTGTTGAATGTATTTAAAAAAATTCCGAGCTATGAAAATTTCCTAAAATATTTTTTCACCAACAGATGGAAGCTAAAGGTGAATGAGAGATTAAATATTGGAAATAATGTCTCAGTATTGATACAACCAATGATGTAAACTAAATAAAATGATCTAGGAACATTTATAATTCCTTGAATGATAGGGGAAGCATTTTTTCTGATGAAATTATTTATTTAGGAGCTTAAACAAATGTGATGCCTCAATATATTTATACTTCATTACAGGTTGGAGAGATTTAACCTGTAAGAATCATGGTAAAATTTACCAATCAGGGTTCAACACACCCAACTAGAGTGATCGAGGTTATCCTTGTGCAAGTGAAGGATCTCATTTTTTCTATAGACTTCAATTTTCATAGGATGGAAGATACCTGAACCCTTGGACATTATACTCTCATTTGTAGAAATATTTTCCTTAAAATGGAAGATAAAATCATGAAAATTCAAAATGGAACACTATTCCAAGATTTTGGGGGATAATAGGTAAGTTTCAATATCTGTAATGCTATAAAACTCTCTATTGAAGAGAACTCCACTATAACTATATATTCATTGTAAGTTCTCTCCAATAACACACATATATAACATTCTCTCTCAGACCCATACTTTAATTCATCTTCCTCTTCTTCACACATTGATTATTTGTATTGTAATTCATGTTTTTAGTGTTATGTGGGTTTGTAAAATTATTTTTTTTGTGTTTTTAATGATGAGTGTGTTCATTCTGAGGTACCCATGACCGTTGATGATTCTAAAAAAAATCCATTGATTTTCCTTCCATAGAGAATAAACATGAGTAGATAGATAGTTTCATGGATCTCACTCTACTAAATACCTTACCTACATCCAAAAAACAATTTGTATTGGAATTAAAACGGCTTCCATCGGATTTAAAATACACCTCTCTTGAGAGTATTGACTAATTTTATAGTAACCCAGGCTTCTCATACATAGATATTACTTCCTTTTAGATGAATATTCATCACATTACAAATATATTCACTAAAGTATCATAATGATTTAGTTTCTTTGAATACTAGGTAAATAATATTATTATTTACTGAAATATCTTCAATGTTTCCAAAAAATGTCTTCCCATTTAGTACTCTTTATAGACATTCCATAATTAAAACCTTTCTTCATAACCTAGGAAAAATAAATATAAGAAAGGGTGACCTTAGATACTCGGTAATGGTAAACAATAGAAAATATATAAACATAACGTGGTCCTAAGGGTATGAGAATGTGTTCATAACACATGAAAACCATACTATGTATGTCAATGATCAAAATATTGAGTCATGGAATAAATATTGGATATTCATAAGACATGAATCATATGGAAATCAAAGAACATGATCCATGAGAGCATAATATTTTCATAAGACATAAAATTATGGAATACACATAAGCATACAAAATCATTTCCATAATAGTTGCATCTCACTAACAAGGATATCATAGTGGAATGGGTATACTCCCCACACTATCAGAGTAGTCAAGGTTAACTTCCATGAGCATCATAGAGGAAAAATTTCCTTACACTGAACTAGGTTAACTCTCCATTCCGGTCCTATCAATCTAATGAGATATAAATATTTACCCAATTTGTTAGAGGGAGATATAGGTCACACACATTAAATAATGAATATCATATGTATATATTCTATAGGAACAAAAATCATTCATCATATCAAACCCATGAAATGAAATGGTTTTTATAAACATTTTATTATATCATAAACTAAGGAAAAGAGGTAGGATTCATAATCATTTCACCATTTCATCATAGTATAACCCATGAAAAGAAGAGTTTTTAATAATAATTTAATCACGGTATAATAATTAGAAGAGAAACACATTTCATAAACATAATTCCATAATAATATAAATCATTCATAGAAAGAATAATAATGGTATTCTTGGATCATATCCCCAGTAAGGCATTGGTAACATCAACGAAAGTCATCTTAGATGGAAAATTATTTTGAAAGATCATTTAAAATATTTATTGAGGAAAATAAATTTCTATTGAAAATAAATTTTTATAACTAAAAATTCATAAAATATTTTGAAAATAATTTTCTTTGAAAATAACCAAGAAAATTAATAACAGAATCTCTAAAAATCATTTAAAACATTTCATTATGAAAATATCATTTATACTTTGATAAAACACATTTAAAGAAATAAATCATTATCAGAATCATTTTATTTGAAAATAAACTTGAAATATTAAAAACAAATCCTCATTGAAACTATTGAACCTTATGGAAGATAATTTAATTCATGTCATACACATTAAAATTAATATTCCTTTAACATTTTCAGTAAAATCCAAGTCGATAATGTTTGGAAAATGACATGAAGAGTTTTTTTCAAAGAATATTGTAAAAAGATAAAACATGTGTAAAAATTAATTTAACAAATCATTTGGAGAATATTAAAAAAAACTTTTTAAAAAACTTTTTTAAAACATGGTTTTGGAAGAAAATGAGTTTTTGGCCGAATATAGAGACAAAGATGATTTTTTTTAAAACAATATTTTGAAATATTCAGAATATAAAGATAGTAAAATAAAAGGAAAAAATGTATTCTCATGAAATAAACATGGTAGAATAAAATTAATGATGTTATTGAGATATAGATCATAATATTTCATCATTGGAAACATAATCATAAACAACCTTGATAAACGATGAGATTGTAACATCAAATCGTCACTATATTAGTAAATTTGAATTCTAACCCCATAATGGAATAACATTAAATGAAACTTAAAATATCATGAGAATAAATAAATTTATGATATTAAATGTAAAATTGGCTATATATACACCTAATAAAATAAGATAGGTGCATATATAATGTATGTTTAAAGAAAAGGAAATGGAGACAAAAAAACTCATACCACTTTAGTAATATTTTGAAGTATAATACCTAATAAATCATAACATAAAATAAAAGATTAAATATAATTAAAATAATTGTATTAATTATATAAAATATAAAAGTGATAGTATATAAACCACACAAGAGAAACAAGTGGTGAATATGTCATATTTCTCCCAGAAATAAAAGAGAATAAAAATCAAATACCATGAGTCTTTAGTTCCTTTATACATGTTAAAACCTTATATATAAAAATTATAATTTTATTATAAATCTATTACAGAACCATAATTATATATATCATATCATATATGATTTTTTTATTATCATTTCTACCTATTTATTAACAATTCCATGTTAAAGTCACGTTTCTTGCAATAACTAGTTTATTTTTCATGTATGTTTTGATTTTTTATTTTTAGTCTTATTACATTGATCATGGTTCTATAATATGAATAATATCTACCATAATATAAATATAATATATATTTTTTGTATATTTTTTTATATTAATCCATTATATTTAGATATAGAAAGTGAAATAAATCGTTCATGTAGATAATAGGTTGTATGTATGCATGAATGTTGTTTCCATTTTCTCGAAGGATTAAAAAAAGAAAGGTAAATAATATTTTACCATTAAAAATAATTTTTATTTCATATATATCACATATTTTCATTAAAATAATCCTTATTATATTCCATGTAAAGTGTGAATGAATCGCATCGCTTTGCGAGGCGGTAGTCCTCCATACACAAGAAAAACGTTATCATACTCCCACAGAATGGAAAGTATGAAGGTATATGTGATATAATATTTAAAAAAGTATAAATATTTCATAAATATTATATATGAATATTTAATCCATCATTATATCCATTTATGAGATGTGGTGTTGGAAAACGAATAATATCGGTTCGCGAGGCGGCAGTATATCGTACACACGAATAATGATTTTGTATCCCATTTGATGGAAGAGTAGATGGTTTTAGGTCATTACATTAACATAAAAATCTAATTATATATAATATAATTAGGTTATTATATTAAAATGGATTAATAATAATTGAATGAGGTAGAGGAAGAAATAAAATAATATGGTCGATTAGGGGAGTTACCTCTTCTTCAGACAACATCTTTTGGTTTGCACCAAAAGGCTTCTTATATTGGATTTATGAAAAAAATAATGATTATATGATGGGATAATGTAATTAAGGAATTTATTTGGGTAGGTCTTGTACAAACCAAAGGGTTTTGGATGTGTTAAAAAGAGAGGAGAGGGGTGGCCTTTTGTAAGTGAGGTGAGTGCACACTAATAATTATTTTAAAAAAAAACTTGTACCAATTTTTTTCTCATGTCAAAAGGATCCAAAATGGACCATTATCGAGCCTAGAATATATAAGGATTAAATATGAGCATACATTTCATTTTTTACATTTTTTAGGTTATTTTTAACACTTATCCTTTTATTTTAACTCCCCCACACCCAGTAAATCTATTTTTACATTAATCACGGTAAATAATTTTTACTATTCATTATGGTTAAAAATTAATTTTACCTTATTAAATAAAATATATTTTTATTATTAAAAATATAGAATTAATTTTTACAAACTCTATTCACATAATTGGAAAATTTAAATTTAAATTTCTCTTGTAATCGTAATAAGAAAGCGGTTTTCCAAAGAGAAAATGTTCAAAAGATAAAAACGTTTTTATATAAAAATTAAATATAAAATTGATTCCAGTTAAATAAATTGGATTAATAGATATATAATTGAAGTAATTTTAAATTAAAAACATCTTAAAACAATTTTTAAATTATTTATAATAAATGAAAATTCTTAACAAAAACCAGTATTTTTAACTTTTCATTAAAAATTTAGCTACATAGAAAATTCTCAAAAATTCACCCAAAGATAACTTTAACATGATGATTTAAAAAATTAATTATATTTTTTCAAAAAAAAATCTAAATGTTGTAAGTATTAAATTTAAAATGATGTCAAAAAAGGTAACAAAATTACTTTATAGAAAAATATATTTTTAAGCGTAAAATTGTATTTATTCTTATCTCTTGTCTAGAAAACACAAAAGAATAATGTTAAACATTTGATTGAATATATAATATATAAAGTTATTTAAATTGATTCATAAAAAATTACTTTTTTTAATTTTGTTTGGTAAAGCACAGTTGTGCACAAAAAATACATTTCTCATAAAAAGTTTTCCTTTATTTTCAAATTGTTTTAATTTTCATTGCTAACTAATTAGTCGCCAAAAATTTTGCTTTATATACATGTATAAATAATTTATTTTAATAATTTATTTAATCCTATTCATACCCATCATTCCAATGTCTAGGTGATAACTATCATATTAAATAATAATATTTTAATAGTATGTCAGGTTTTGTTGAAACTCAATGTTTTGTGTAATGAAAGCCACACTCAGTGTCATGTGTAACTCCATATAAACTCAGTGTTGTGTGTAATTAAAGATAATCTTGGTGTTGCGTGTGATGAAATCTAAAATCATTATTGTATATAATGAAATCTAAACTTAGTGTTTTTCTTCACACAAAATATTTAAAATGGTAAATTTATTTGGAAAAAAAATCAAAAAATATTAGGGTGTTACATTTTACCCCCTTAAATAAATTATATCCTTGAAATTTGAAATTTTTCTTGGAAAATAAGAGTTTAAAATATAAAAATACCTTTTTGGGAAAACCACATTGTAAAAAGGGTTAATAAAACTTTATCTAGAAAATATTTAAAGGTATGTATAAAGGCTATCTGGAATAGCACATACAATGCTTCTGAATAGAATAGCATAGGTGGGAAGTGAAAACATGGACATAGAATAGAAAACTAACTCCAAAATAATGATGTAAAGTCATAGGGAACATGTTTTGAAAAATGTTAATAACCAAAAAACTATAAAACTATGATACGTGAAAAAAACAATCATTCATAAATAATAATGGTAAATTTATAAAAAATTATTTCAAGACCCTTTTTAAAAGTTGAAGAATTTTCATGAGAAGATATACTTACATAATTTCAATCCATTCATAACCACAATATAATCCTTTGGTTGTGCTTCAATAAATTTCTACTTCATCTCTTACTCCAAGAAATTGATATTATTATTTTATGCGTGGAGAACTAGGGGATCATAAGTTCCATAAAATAATGACAATTCTTTATTTATTTCTCTAGTTATTATCAAAAACATAATTTTTATCATATATTATCCAATATGAATAAATCTTCATACGGTTAAGTGATACATTAATTTGTTGAACCTCATCCAAAGTTCAACTTAATCCATTCCATGAATAGTTAACCTTAAGTCACCTCCATGTTTGGATGAAATTAAAATCCAAACATTTATAAATAAGGTCAATATATTTACATAATCAACTTATCATTAATTTCCTAAACAACATAAAGTATCTTTTAATTTTACATACCAAATATGTGAATACATTGATCATATATTCTCTTGAAACATGGTAATGTCTTTAATTACCATAAAAACATAATGAAAATATAATTGTATTCAAAAATTAATTCTTTTCTCATTACTTAAATAACACCACAGATTATTGAATATATTCTATAAATCCAAAAAAATTAAACTTCATCAATTATAACATAAAATACTTTGTGATAAAATCATTGATCAGTTCAAAGTTAATGAACACTATCCAATTTACTTTTTCTATATCAACCATCTCTTTAGCGAAACTAAACACCATTTCCTCAAAATTAAGAACCTATTATGGGATATATTCATTTAATAAAAATATCACCTTGCATTAAATCACTTTTCTGGGCCATAATCACCATTAAACATATTCTTTAAACTCCTTAATGAAAACCTATTAAGGAACAATCCATTGGCATTTCATGATTCTAATAACCAAAATGATACTAATAAAATATAATTATTTGAATCCCAATACATAAATACATCAATCATTCCACTTTCATTATACACCATTAACTAGGCTTCATCATCTTATTCCTTAACACTTATTTCTTTTCATATATCACTTGTAATCCCTTCATAATCAGTAATATAACCATTACTCATACCACCTTGCTGATTTTCTTCATGATCTTTCCCTTTTGGACATCCATTTTCATAATGTCCATAATTTTCACATTTAAAACATTCAACCATCGGTGATATATTAGAGAGACCATTATTCTCATTCATTATTGTAAGCTAACTTTAAATTTTTCCTCTATAATTATTTTATTTGTGTCCTTATTTTCCACACTCAAAAAAACTTATCGCCCCTCTAATACATTCACATGGGAGATAATTCCCACATTCTAGACATATAGAAAACATAATATTCTTTTCTCTATGGTCTCCACCACCCAAACTCTTAATTAACTACATCCTTCTCTTATTTGGTGATCCCGAGAGTTGGTTAAGGTGAAATTTATTAATCATATATCATTATAAATGATGATTCATAACCACAATATCCTTAACTCTAGTCATCATCCAATTTGGTTTCTCATCAATGCATTTTCTATCACATTAAATGTTAATCTAGTTCCTTATAGTTCCTATCATTGACTAAAAAATCATAGTGTAATTAAAAATATTCATAGCAGGAAACCAAAAAATCATGAAGAATCGCATATATTATTTCGAAATCATGACACAATCCTTTCAATATATGAAAACTCAGGATTAACATATGTCATCTGTGGTCATTATTTAAATCCTTCATGTTGGTTCATAAAGAGTTTGTGAATTTCCAAACCATATCCACTAGGAGTGTCTAAGTGGGTGTAGAGAAATTGTCATTATCATGAACCAAGTAACAATAAATTCCATATCAATGCACCCTTTTTGGAGTTATTACCCCTAGGTTCATATTTTTAAAATCCACATCCACTTACGGTATCTAAATGGGGATGTAATTTCTTGAAAACAACTCTATCTATCATTTAGAAAAATTCTAGGACATTTTCTTATACTTTGTCTCATCCTTAAAACTTATCCTTAGACATATATTTATAGAACTCACTATATTTTAATCATCCTATTTTCCAAATGGTAACTAAAAATATCCTATGATACCTGATATAGTTACACAGGATTCTAATGCATATATATTACATATTTTTATATGAATATTCATTACATTACACAAACACATGATTGAGGATCATAATGGTTTAGTGCCTTTATATACTAGGTACATAATCTTATTATTTAGTTAAATATATTAAATGTTTACCACAAAGATATTCCCATTTATTACTCTTAAAATACATACCTTACTTAAATCCTTTCTTTATAACTTGGGGAAAAGAAAAATAATAATGAGTGAGCTTAGATGATCAGTGAGGGTAAATAAGTTAAAATACATAAACATAACATGAGAATAAGGGTTTAGAATGTGAGAATAACATATAAAAACTATACCTTGTATATAAAAGATAAACATATTGAGTCATAACATAAATATTGTAAGTTTATAAGACATTAATCATAAGGAAATCAAAGAACATATGCCATGTGAGTATAACATTAGCATAAGACAAAGAATTTTGGCATAACTATAAATATATAAAATCATTTCTATAGTACTGAACGATCGCTTTAAGGCAGTCATAGTGGAGTGGGTTCACTCCCCAAACCATGATAATAGTCAAAGTTCACTCCCCATACCATCATAGCAGACAAAGTCCCTTACTGAACCAAGTTCAGTCCTCATTCTAGTTCTATCTATATCATTAGATATAAATCTTTACCCAATTAATTGGAGGGATATATAGGTCCCACTTGTTATATAATTAAAATCATACATATGTGTTCCACAATATCATAAAATATTCATCATATAATAACCTATGAAATGAAATGGTTTTCATAAACATTTCACCATACCATAACTTGTAGAAAAGAGACTGGTTTCGTAATCATTTCATCATTCCATCGTATCATAACCCATGAAAATAAGTAGGTTTCATAATAATTTTATACTATTATATCCCATGGAAGAGAGATGGGTTTCATAAACATCATGGTATCATGAACATAAAACTTTTAGACACATAATAAGAATGGTATCATTGTATAATATCCCCATTAATACATAGGTAACATCAATGGGCATCATATTAGATGGAAAATGATTTTGAAATATCATTTAAGACATTTCCAGAGGAAGATAACTTTCCTTTGAAAATAAATTTTAAAACTAAAAGTTCATGAAATATTTTTTGAAATAATTTTCTTTGAAAATAACCTTAAAAACTTATAAATTAATCTTTAAAAATAATTTAAACCATTTCCTGAATAAAATATCCTTTTCACATTGAACAAACACTTTTTGGAATATAAATAATTTTTAAAATCCTTTTCTTTGAAAATTAAATTGGAGGATTTTAAAATAATCCTCAAATAAATTATTGTTCATGAAGGCAAAGAATTTTTTAATGTCATACATGTAAAAATGAAGATTACTTGCACATTTTCAATAAAATCTAAATGGGCATTGTTTGGAAGACAACATTAATATTCCATTAAAAATATTAAAAAATTAAAACATGGGTAAAATTTTATTTAATAAATAATTTTTATAATTTAAAAAAATGAAAATGCTTTTGGAAAACATGGTTTTGGAAGAAAAACAAGTTTCCAACGAAAGAGAGAGTTAAATACAACTTTTATTAAAAACATTATTTTGTAATATTAAGTAAATAAAGAGAGGAAAATGAAGTTAAAATATATATTATCATGAAATAATCATGGGATAATAAAATTCATCAGTTTCTTGAGAGATAGATCACAAAATTTCATCATTGGAAACATAATCATAAACAATCCTGATAAACTATGAGATTGTAACATGAAATATTCACCACATTGGTAATCTGAAATTATAAGCACTGTGAGGGAATAAAATTAAATGAAACATAAAATATAATTATAATAAATAAATTCATGATATTAAATGATAAATGGAATGTATATACATCTCATAAAAGAAGATAGGTTCATAACATAATATATGTCTCAAGGAATGCAAATTGAGAGAAAAATCCCTTTCGCTTTTGTAATCTTTTGAATTGTAAGCCCTAATAAAGTATAACATAAAATGAAACATTTAATAAAATTAAAATAATCATATTTGTGAAATAACTTGTCAAATTGACAGTATACACACCACACAAAAGAAACAAGTCGTGAATATGGCATTTTTCTCCCATAAATAAAAGTGAGACTAGAAATCACTTACCTTAAGTATTGACTTCCTTCATACATGTTCAAACAAACTATATAATAAATATAATTTTTTTATAAATCTATTAAATAACCATAATTATATATATCATACCATATATGATTTTCTTATGAACCTTTACTGCCTTTTTATTAAAATTTCCATGTTAAAGTCACCTTTCAGGCAATAACTTCTTTATTTTTCATGTATGTTTTCATTTTTTATTTTTTGTCCTATTAATTTTATCATTTTTATATAATATGAATAATTTAAAAAATGATATAAATACAATGTATATTAATTATATTTTTTTTGATTAATCCAAAATATTTAGAGAAGGAAACTAAAATACACTGTTTATGGAGACGGTAGGTCCTACGTATACATGAATGTTATTTCCAATTTCTCAAAGGATTGAAGAAATAAATTTAAATAATATATTAAATTTTAAAAATAATTTTTAGGTCATATATATCACATATTTTTATTAAAATTTTCCTTAATAACTTCCATGAAAAGCGTGAACAAATCACAACGCTTCATGGGGTGGTAGTTTGTCGTACACACGAGTGACATTTTAATATTACCAAATAATAGAAAGTATGAAGTTATATGTGATATAATGATTCCATAATTGTAATAATATCATAAATATCATATATAAATATTTAATACAACATTATATTCATCCCTAAGAGGTGGTGACGGAAAACGAATAACATCGAATCACAAGACAGTAGTTGTAGAACCACCAGTTTGAGGTATGTAACCCTTATTTATTCCTTATTATGCATCTAAAGTGGTGGGGTGATGTTTGAGAGATTTTTGAAGGTTTTTGGGAAGTTCTTGGGGGTTTTATAAGGGTGCATAGTTAGTGAAAACCATGCAACACTTGCAGGTAACCGTGCATGTTGAGGAAGAGGCAAGGGTGATGGCGCACGGTTAAGGCCCACAATTTCCAAACTATATATCCTCCCTAAGAAAACTATGCACCAGGGGAAAGATATGTTTTTACAGTTGGTGCATATTTTTCTAACCATGTGGGCCAACCGTCCAAGGCCTCCCTTGGATAGTAGTAGTTGCATGATTAGAGCATAGTTTGTCTAACTGTGTGAGCTAACCATGCATGGCTTAAAAAAGGGGGTTTTAAAAATGGGATTAGTCAATATTTTCCCTAAAAAACTCTTTTTTTCTTCAACTTGAACCCAACTTGGTATTTCTTTTTTTTTCGGGGGGGGGGGGGGGGGGGGTTAGTTAGGCTCTCCCATTCATTTTGGAAGCAATTCGAAGGGTTTTCATAGTGATTTGAAGGTGATTCTTCCCTAGTAAGTCTCCTCTCTTGGTTGTTTCTTGGTCTCCTCAAAATATAATTCCCCTTATCTCTTGGTTTCCAAGATATACTATCAACTCATGTAGATGTACGTTTTTTTTTCTAATAATAGTTAGATCTAGTCTTGTTGGTGTTATGGGAAAGGATCTAATGCATTTTTGTGGGGTTATCATCCAGTTATAGTGTGCAGTTGTGCAGTGGGTCATTTTTTCAAAACACTAAAGGTAGGTGTCTTCACTCTCAACTCCATATTTCTAGAAATTTAATGGTATGGTTTAAAATTAATTTTTTTTCTTGAAATTACTTGTGAAACTGATGTGCAAAGCTTGTATGGAAACTCTTTGGTGTTGATTTCTGGGTTTTGGGGTGGTTTATGATATTATTGTGCAATGCACCTTATTTTTGTATTTTAAAATGATGATTTTAAAATTTATTAATGTTTTGATTCTTGGAAAAAGGTTGTGAAAATTATTTTAAATAAAAAAAATTATTGAAATTTGGCTTGGCTTGAAGGGTTGATTTGGTTTGACACTCATAATTGGACATGATTTTGGTGATTGTTATTCAGCATAGTTGTGTGGCTTAATTGTTCAAACATGAGGTGGGTGGAATGAATAGTGGGCATGAAGTACCACAAAAAAGGATTGATATGTTTCATGAAGTACCACACTAAAAAGGGGATGGGCTTAGACATGAAGTTCCACCGTCAATGGTAACACCGATCTCATGTGGTAAATTGTGTGTATGTTTGAAATATGTATGTAGCCATGCAAAGTAAAGTGGGTTATAAAAACTTAAAATGGGTAAATGGGTAATGATTTGAATTATTTATTTCCTTGTTAATGTGGATTTGGGTAAAGTCCTTTGGTAAGGATGTGTTTGGATAATTGGAAATTGATAAACTATTTATTGGTTTTATATAATGGTTTTATATAATTGTTCTAACTTGTTCTATCATAATGGCATGAGTAGTGATGTAATTTGATGAAATACAACTGATTATTATTACTCACCCCTTATTTGGAACTTGGGATCTTTTTCATATGTGTTATTCTAAGACATAGGTAAAAGAAAAGCATCTCATTTTTATAGCAGTACATCATGATGCTTAGGCGATTATGGAGTTGGAGCATGGATCTTATCTTGGGGATACGGTGTCTTGTCTTGGTTTTTTGATTTTTATTATTTTATTCTTCCTCTTAGCACTATAATGTTGTATTTTTATGGTTTTTTATCATTGTTGTAAATATTATTATGTGTAGAACATTATTTTCACGAATCATGTAGTTCTTTAGGTAATGGTATGTTGGGTGATTGTTTTATTCTCAAGTACAGATCGTCCCCCACTTTTCATGAATCCCTAGAAATTTATTGGAATCCTTTTTCACCTTAGGGATGTCACCTAAGGACAATTAGAACTTCCACATTAACTAAATTCAATGACGAGGGGTGGGATGTTACACGTGGTATCAGTTGTTTGGTCCTTTTGAATCGGTTTTCAGTCTTGGAGTTGACATTCATTCCCAGTTCATTATTTGAGTTGGGATGGTAGTAATGTAACGCCCCGACCCTAGTTACCCAGAGTTGGTGAATTATTTCATAACATTGGCATGATCACAAAGGATCATGTCTTGAAAGACCGACTAGTTTAGTAGTCTACGAAACACTAGATATATACATAATTCTTACATTATATCATAAGGTAAAAAAAACTACAACAACATCTTGTCTTCATATCCCCTCATACTATCCCTGCAGGTCATTCATAAATTACTTCTTCACATCCTTGTAAAAATAAAACATTGAAAGGGGTGAGCTTAGAGGCTCAGTAAGGATAAAAATATAGCATAAGCCTTCATAGATAAGTATAAACACTTAAGGCAATGTATAACTAAAACAAAAGCATTTTAAACTTAAACTTCAGTATAATATGGAAAAGATAAAATGAAATAATGCCATTTACTTATTCACATGGATATTCTACTCATCAAATAATCACATGCAATATCAATAACCACTTTCATAATGATGGAATGCATAATGCCAGACTATCATAACCACGTATACAATGCCTCGTGCCAAGACTACAAATAAGATTTTGTCAAGGCCTCGTGCCAAGACACTAGTTTGTCTCATGAGACTTACTGATGCATCGAGGATCTATAGCGGGCTCCACCCATCACTTACTAAGTCTAATGCATTCCTCATATGAAAAGTTTCAAACATAACATAAACATTCATATTAAAACTAGCATACAAAATGTCAATACTTATCCACAAACCATGAATGGTATAAAAATAGCACATCCACAGTCAAACATAACTCATTAGATACAATATGGGAGATTGTATTGTATAATATTAACCTTAGTCAAGAATAATGAAGTATATTGACATAGATGAAAATAATCATCAAAACTATTTGAGAGAAATATCCCCCTTTTTCTAGAAATCATTTAAATGTCACACTATTTGTCAAGAATCCATTTATAAATAGATTTTTGAATCAAAGTGTCCCATACAACTTTGAAACTTTTAAAAGGATTTTTAATTTTAAAACTTTAATGTCCATATAAATAAATCCTTAAAACCATTTTTAAAACATGGACATTAATGATAAATATTTAGAAGAATAAGTCTTTAAAACATTTAAAAATGGTATTTTAGTTAGAGTTTCTAACAAAAAGAGAGACACTTGAATACAAATAATTGAGGTAATCAAAACATTGTAATATCATGAGAATAAAGGGATTCATGATATACTATGTCAAAGTACATTATATACACCACATAAAAGTGATTTGGTGTATAACAACAAAGATGTCTCAATGGAATGTAAATTGAGATGAAATCTCTCATAAAGGCCGTATCCTTAGGTTAAGGATAAATCAACGACATAAGTATGTGTGAAAAATATAAAAACACTAAATATGATTGGATATTCAGTGTAAAACAATCAAAGTACATTCACATATATTCTTGTAAAAACAACACCAATGAATTGGATATTTATCTCAACAAATCGAGATTGAGTAAAAATTACTCTTATCAAGTTCATACCGATGACTTGAGAATTTATCAATGGAGTTATTATGTGTATAGAAATTATATCCATAGAAAGGGGAGTTTAAATTATGACATAATCAAATGAATAATGATTCCCCACATAATCTTGGAGTAAAATAATCAATGAAGTATGCGTAAAGCCGAATGAGTGGAAATTAAAATTTCAAATTCGCTTATCGATTAGGTAACTTAAGAAACATACAAACATGAAAGAAGGATCATAAAATGATGATGTAAATACCCATAAAATAAATTATATTACACAATGAATACAATCATGGGCAATACACATACACCACATGTAATAAATAAGTGGTGAACAATGGAATTATCACGAAATTAAGAGTGAGATAAGAAACCCCTTACTTTGTACTTTTTCCTTGGTAGACAGTAGGTTAACCTCCTTTATAATGGTTAAATAATTGTTATTGAGTTATACAAAAATCATTTAAATTAATATGATATCATATATGATCTTTTAACATTGATTTGTTAATAATATCTTAGTATTATCGTCTTTTCGAGTGTTAATGGATTCATTTTCCTTTATATTATTTGTTATGCGAGCCATATTTTTTATGGATGGGATGTATCTTATTCATATACATAATCATATCATGTCTCTAAAAATTATTTTTAATCATAAAATTAGAATTATACTTGAATGGATACGATGGGGAATGAATCTCATCGCGTTCGTGGAGACGGTAGTCCGTACGTACGCACGAGCGACAATATCATTATTTTGATATTAAAATAATATATAATTGGATGGTATATCATATAGAAAGAATCATTATCATGTTATATTTATTATTTACATGAATTAAACATCATTATTATACCCATCCAAATAATAATATATTGAATAACAACTACACCACGACGTGGAGACTGAAAGTCGTACATACGCACGTATGGTGACATGTCATTCAAAGGATGGATATAATACGGAATATGGTTGTACCAAATTTATAATAACATCACAGTATATATAATATACTGGAGTTATTATTTTAGAAT
The DNA here is from genome assembly GCA_963277665.1 of Viscum album. NCBI lineage: Eukaryota > Viridiplantae > Streptophyta > Magnoliopsida > Santalales > Viscaceae > Viscum > Viscum album. The sequence goes on along the minus strand of OY728125.1, from coordinate 112,884,728 downwards.
GGGAATAACAAAGAATGAAGAAGTGGAAGAAGAAAGGAACTTGAAAGAGGGTGGTGAAAACGTTACCTCTTCTTCGGGTTCTTCCTTTTGATTTGATCAAAATTCCTCCTTAGGTTGGCTTTCTGATCAAGATAAGGCCTCTAGGTTGAAGTGAGGGAAGTTGGGAGGATATTTGTTCAGATGTTGGCCGAGCCAAATGGCTTTGAAGGTGTGAATTAATGAGATGGGTAAGTGCCCTTTTATAAGAGGGGTGAGGGGAACCTTTGGAAAAGCTAGAAATATTATTTTATAATAAATTCATATTAGGTTTATAATGGCTCCAAAGTAGATTATTTAAAATTTAAGGTTGGGATGGGTCTAAAACCACTGAACCAATATAATTTAGACAGGTTTGGGTCATTATATTAACCTTATCTTTTAGTTTTAACTCTTAGTTAATTAGTTTGACACTTACCATGTCACTTTGTATTTTTATATTATATAGTTAATAAACTTACTATATACCTCCAATCTACCCCCAAGTGGTCCCTTAATGATACACCTATCATGATATGAGTCTCTTGGATAAGCCTTTGATTTTTAGGAATTTAATATCAATTAATATTATAATATTTGTTTTAAAAACTCTTTTATGTCAATTTTGACATTATTGGGTATTTTGTTTTTGATAAATTCATAACAGCATTATTACTTAGAACAAAATTTATATAATAAATCCTAATATGTAATATTAACCTATTAAATTAGTTTAATTCATAAAAAGTCTCAAATTACATTTATTTTGATATTTATAATATCAATTATTTTAAACTTTTATTAAATAGGTAATTACTGCATCACCATTGTGTCATAAATAAATTAAATTATTTAATGTCTAAAAATTATAAATAAAATATCATTATGTAGGAAATATTTTTATCTTTCTAATTAATATTTACAATCTAATTTATATTATGTATAACCCTATATTAAAAATGTTTTAGTAAATATACTTTGATTTTAACTCTTTTAACTCTTCTTTGAATTAAATAATAATAAATGTCCTAATCTAATCCAAGTGGACCTAAATGATAATATGTTATTCCTAAGGTTGTTTTTGTTTGAGATAAACTTTTCCAATATAATTAGGACATGTTTTAGGGTAATATTAATATCATTTTTACCCTTAATTACCCTATTTACTTTTAACCGTGGTAAGTAAAAGTAAAAAAGTTACTATTCACCAAAAATTATTTTCATCTCATTGAACCACATTTTACTCCTTGATATTAACTATGTCTCTCGGATTTTCAAAATTCCACTCACAGAAGTGGTAAAATTAAGTTTTATGTGAATTTCCAAATTCTCCTAGGAGGTGGGTAAAAGACGGTGAAACGTTCAATAAAATTTTTATATATCTAAAATTATTCTAAACTAACTCCAATGAATTAAATTGAACTTATATAGGTATTATGTATATATTTTGAACTTAATTAAATTTAAATAAAATAAATAATTATTTAAATAAAAATTCGGTTTTAAACTATAACTTACTATTTTTCATTATTCATCAAAAATTGAAAGTTTTCAGAAAAATACCAAAAAATCGGCCTAAGCTATATTTGATATTATGAATTCAAAAATGATTTCTATTTTACCAAATTAAAACCATATTAGTTGCATTAATTAATTTTAAAATTAATTCCTGTTGTCAAAACAAATAGCGTGTTTTTAAGAAATAATAAATATCAAAAGATTGACACTTGTTTATGTCTAGTTTAAATGTGAAATTACGTCAAATGACCAAAATTGTATTAAATGGTAAAAATATATTCTAAATATACTTTAAAACCACTCAAATTCATAATTTATCACTATTAATTACTTCGATTAAAAAAGTTGTTTTTAATTAAAATTTAGTAATTTTCACTATTCATCAAAATATGAAAGTTATCCAAAAAGTACCAAAATTTTACCCTAGGCTAATTTCAATATTCCAAATCCAAAAATGAAGTCCATTTTGAAAGATAAAATGTAAAAAATTTCAAAAAGTAGGTATTACTATTCATACCAGCTAGTTTGATTGGTTTTGGTGTGTTAGAACTTGAAGTTGCGTACAACACACGCTACTGTATTATTCAGAGAGAAGTGTACCGTGGAAGCTTGGGGTGTTACATTCTCCCCTCCTTCAATAAATTGCATCCTCGTAATTTTTAAAATTGTTCTTGGTAATATAATGGAAAGTCCCACATCGAAAAAAGGGTCAATAAAACTATCACTTTAAAAGAAAGAAAGAGAAGTACAAAGGTCACCCGAGATAACCTATACTAGGATTCCATGTACAAAACATGGATATGGATGATAAACTAAGTTTCAAGTTATTATGGAGAGTGATAGAGAACATGATCAGGAGAAAGTTAACAATAAGAAAACCACAAACTTGTGATGGGACAAACGGTCATTATTTTCCCAATAGGAAAATTAAACGGACAACATTTCTGTTGTTTTATGTTACATTACATAAAGATGAGAAATTCATTTATGATATTGACTAAGAAAATAAAGATATATACTTACTTTTTAAGTAGAGTTTCATTATTTAATTAATTTCTACCACTAACTCATTTTTTTTAACAATGAGTATTCAAGAAGACTTGGTCACACAGGAAGAGCTAGAATAAAATTCTATAGAAAAACATGATCCACATAGGATAAACTATATATTTACCTTGTCTTTAGAGATTAATCAAAACCAAAACCGTTAGTATAAGATTTGATGATCCCCCAAATGGATAGTCCATTAGAGAAAAAAAACTAATCTTAATTTCTAAAATTAAACCAACAATACCCCAAAGTTAAATAAATACCATTCAATAATCAATTGTCCTTAAAATCCTTCAATACAATCCAAACTAATATTGAAACCCAAAACTTATAAGAATTTGGTTGTGTAGTCTTCCACGTTAAATTGTATCTCTAAATGACATCAATTACTCTTAAAGTAACATACTTAAAAGTAATTAACCTAATCACATATTCTTTATTATAGGTTAATCATTTCCATAAATAACCCAAATCACTATAAATCCACAATAAAAACATAGATAAAAATCTACCATTAATCCTCAAATGAAAACTCATATAATTCTATTTTCCTTGGGCATATAGTGATCCCAACAAACCAAACATCTTTCAAAATAACATTCATCACTTAATCACCAAATCATTTTCTTATACTAAGGGTATTCATTTGATAAGACATAAGATCCCAAATAAACTTATCATTGATCAATAAAATCATTAAACTAAAAATAATAGTCACACTAACCAGGGACTTCATGTAGTCCAGTGGTAGGTGATAAATCTCAATCGCACTTTGGTTGTGGGTTTGATTCCCACAGCTTTGTCTTACACGACGGGTTTTCACACGGTCTGCGTGTTTTCCTTTTTCAAAAACTATATTTTATAACATTACCAAAATGAGATAAATTCCTCAAAATAACCATAACATAATTTAACCACAAATGTTATCTCATACCTTTCATTTTCATCCCAAATTATAATAACTTGTAATTGCCTCAAACCCAATGATCATATAAAACCAAATGGTTATTTGTAACTTTATCCTCAAATATCATTCTCACATGGAAAACTACAGGGTTACAAATACAAGAGAAAATTATTCCAAAGTTAACTCATCAACAAGGAGCACTAATACTTTTTAAACATTTCTCTAACCATTTATTTCCACATAGCTTCTTCTTTGACCAAGAAAATATCCTATAGAATAGGGCATTCACTCGGGTAATAGCCAGGTCCCCTACATTTACGGCAAATGACTGTAAATGGACTCTTGGGACCATTTTTATCTTCTTCCGTAGTACTCTTCATTTTTCTTCTACAATTCTTCACTTTATGTCCTTCCTTCCCGCACGTAAATCATTTCTTTGTCCCATTGAGACACTTTCCTGTGTGTCTCCTTCCACATTTCCTGCATTATGGAAATTGAGGATTCCTTCCTCCATGGTCTCCACTGCTGGAGCTCTTATCATTCATCACCTTTCTCTTCTTTGTTGAGTCTGGGAATTGGTTAATATATATTGTTGATCATATTTTTGGAAATTTTATTTGGCATGAAGACGATATCTTTTACACCTATCAACATTCTATTTTGTTGCTCATTCCCACCACTATTCCTACCTTGTACATCATTATCAAAGTCACTATGACTTCCTTGGAATCCAGCCATTGAATAAAACCAGAAAGCATTGTGTGAGTAACATTAGTCATAAAATCATTTAGATAATTTCATGTCACTATATTCTTAATTTGAAACACATTAGGATTAACCAAGGTCATTTACTCTCATCTTATATACAATATTTCAAATCGGTTTGTAAAGAAAATCTAAATTTTCCTAAGCATATCCCCTGGGAGTGTCGTAACCAAGAGTGATGCAAGGCCTGTTGTCGTGCACCAGTTCTCATTCGAGTCTAGCTCAAAGCGGTGTTTTCGGGTTTTACCCCTAGGTATATCTGTGCCAGAGCCGCCTCTACCTACTCGTATCCAGACAGGGATGTATTGCTCGGAAAACTCACAAAATCTCTACAATACCAAAATTCTAGGAAATTCTTTTATACTAATCCTCAAAGTCAATCTTAGGGCTATGTGCTCTTATCAGAGTTTATCTAAATCTTTCTCCCAAGTTTTGTACTAAAATTCCTCTGATACCAACTGTAACGCCCCGACCCAAGTTACCCAGAGTCGGTTAGTTATTACATAACATTGGCATGATCACAAAGGATCAAGTCTCGAAAGACCGACTAGTTTAGTAGTCTTGGAAACACTAGATATATACATAAGTCTTACATTACATCATAAGGTAAAAAAACTACAACAACATCTTGTCTTCATATCCCCTCATACTATCCCTATAGGTCATTCATAAATTACTTCTTCACATCCTGGTAAAAATAAAACATTGAAAGGGTTGAGCTCAGATGCTCAGTAAGGATAACAATATAGCAGAATCTTTCATAGATAATAATAAATGCTTAAGGCAATGTATAACTAAAACAAAAGCCTTTTAAACTTGAACTTCAGCATAATATGGAAAAGATAAAATGAAATAATTCTATTTACTTATTCACATGGATATTCTACTAGTCAAATAATCACATGCAATATCAATAACCACTTTCATAATGATGGAATGCATAATTACAGACTATCATAACCACATATCCAAGGCCTCGTGCCAAGACTACAAATAATATTTTGTCAGGGCCTCATGCCAAGACACTAGTTTGTCTAATGAGACCTACCGATACATCGAGGACCTATAGAGGACTCCACCCGTCACTTACTAAGTCCAATTCATTCCTCATATGAAAAGTTTGAAACATAACATAATCATTCATATTAAAACTAGCATATGAAATGTCAATACTTATCCACAAACCATGAATGGTATAAAAATAGCACATCCACAATCAAACATAACTCATTCGATACAATATGGGAGATTTTATTATATCATATTAACCTCAATCGAGAATAATGAAGGATATTGATATAGATGAAAATAATCATCAAAACTATTTGAGAGAAATATCCCCCTTTTTCTTGAAATCATTTAAAAGTCACACTATTTTTCAAGAAGCCATTTAAAAATAGATTTTTGAATCAAAGTGTCCCATGCCACTTTGAAACTTTTAAAAGGAGTTTTAATTTTAAAACTTTAATGTCCATATAAATAAATCCTTAAAACCATTTTTAAAACATGGACATTAATGAGAAAGATTTAGAAGAATAAATCTTTAAAACATTTAAAAATGGTATTTTAGTTAGATTTTCTAAACAAAAGAGAGACACTTGAATACAAATAATTGAGTTAATAAAACCTTTTTAATATCATGAGAATAAAGGGGTTCATGATATACTATGTCAAAGTACATTATATACACCACATCAAAGTTATTTGGTATATAACAACAAAAAAGTCTCAATGGAATGTAAATTGAGATGAAATCTCTCATAAAGGTCGTATCCTTATGTTAAGGATAAATCAACGACATAATTATGTGTGAAAAATAATAATACACTAAATATGATTGGATATTAAGTGTAAAACAATCAAAGTACATTCACACATATTCTTGTAAAAACAACACCAATGAATTGGATGTCTATCTCAACAAATCGAGATTGAGTAAAAATTACTCTTATCAAGTTCATACCGATGACTTAAGAATTTATCAATGGAGTGATTATGTGTATAAAAAGTATATCCATAGAAAGGGGAGTGGAAATTATGACATAATCAAATGAATATTGATTCCACACATAATCTTGGAGTAAAATAATCAATGAAGTATGTGTAAAGCCGAATGAGTGGAAATTGAAATATCAAATTCCCTTATTGATTTGGTAACTTAAGAAACATACAACCATGAAACAAGGATCTTACAATGATGATGTAAATACCCATAAATTAAAGTATATTACACAATGAATACAATCATGGGCAATAAACATACACCACATGCAATAAATAAGTGGTGAACAATGGCATTCTCACGAAATTAAGAGTGAGATAAGAAACCCCTTACTTTGTACTTTTTCCTTGGTAGACGGTAGGTTAACCTCCTGTATAATGGTGAAATAATTGTTATTGAGTTATAAAAAAATAATTTACATTAATATGATATCATATATGATCTTTTAACATTGATTTATTAATACTATCTTAGTATTATCGTCTTTTCGAGTGTTAACGGATTCGTTTTCCTTTATATTATTTGTTATGCGAGCCGTATTTGTTATGAATGGGATGTATCTTATTCTTATCCATAATCAAATCATGTCTCTAAAAATTATTTTTAATCATAAAATGAGAATTATACTTGAATGGATACGATGGGGAATGAATATCATCGCGTTCGTGGAGACGGTAGTCCTTACGTACGCACGAGCGACAATATCATTCTTTTGATATTAAAATAATATATAATTGGATGGTATATCATATATACAGAATAATTATCATGTTATATTTATTATTTACATGAATTAAACATCATTATTATACCCATCCAAATAATAATCTATTGAAAAACAATTACACCACGACGTGGAGACGGTAAGCCGTACGTACGCACGTATGTTGACATGTCATTCAAAGGATGGATATAATACTGAATATAGTTGTACCATATTTATAATAACATCACAGTATATATAATATAATGGAATTATTATTTTATAATTTGAATAACAAATAATGATGAAGTGGAAGAAGAAAGTAACTTGAAAGAGGGTGGTGAAAACATTACCTCTTCTTCGGGTTCTTCCTTTTGATTTGGTCAAAATTCCTCCTTAGGTTGGATTTATGATCAAGATAAGGCCTCTAGGTTGCATTTAGGGAAGTTGGGAGGATATTTGGGCAGAGTTTGGCTGATCCAAATGGCTTTTAAGGTGTGAATTAATGAGAAGGGGAAGTTCCCTTTTATAAGAGGGGTGAGGGGCACCTTTGGAAAAGCTAGAAATATTATTTCATAATAAATTCATATTCAGTTTATAATGGCTCAAAAGTGGATTATTTAAAGTTTAAGGTGGGGATGGGTCAAAAACCACTCAACCAATAGAATTTAGATAGGTTTGGGTCATTATATTAACCTTATCTTTTAGTTTTAACTCTTAGTTAATTAGTTTGACACTTACCATGTTTCTTTGTATTTTTATATTATATTGTTAATAAACTTACTATATACCTCCAATATACCCCCAAGTGGTCAATTAATAATACACCTATCATGATATAAGTCTCTTGGCCGAACCTTATATTTTTAGGAATTTAATATCAATTAATAATATAATATTTGTTTTAAAAACTCTTTTATGTCAATTTTGACATTATTGGGTATTTTGTTTTTGATAAATTCATAACAGCATTATTAATTCAAAAATAATTTATATAATCAATCATAACATTTCATATTAACCTATAAAATTTATAGAATTAATAAAAAGTCTCAAATTACATTTATTTTGATATTTGTAATATCAATTATTTTAATATTTCATTAATTAGGTAATTACTACATCACCATTGTGTCATAAATAAATTAAATTATTTAATGTCCAAAAAATATAAATAAAATACCATTATTTAGGAAATATTTTTATCTTTCTAATGAATATTTACAATCTAATTTATATTTTTTATAACTCTATATTAAAAATGTTTTATTAAGTAAACTTTGATTTTAACTCTTTTAACTCTTCTTTGAATTAAGTAATAATAAATGTCCTAATCTAATCCAAGTGGACCTAAATGATGATATTTTATTCCTAAGGTTGTTTTTGGTCGAGATACATTTGTCCAATAAAATTAGGACATGTGTTAGGGTAATATTAATATCATTTTTACCCTTAATTACCCTATTTACTTTTAACCATGGTAAATAAAAGTAAAAAGTCACTATTCACCAAAAATTATTTTCATCTCATTGAACCAAATTTTACTCCTTGATATTAACCGTGTCTCTCGGATTTTCGAAATTCCACTCACAGAAGTGGTAAAATTATGTTTTATGTGAATTTCCAAATTCTCCTAGGAGGTAGGTAAAAGACGGTGAAAAGTTCAATAAAATTTTTATATATCTAAAATTATTCTAAACTAACTACAATGAATTACATTGAAATTATATAGGTATTATGTATCTATTTTTACCTTAATTAAATTTAAATAAAATAAATAATTATTTAAAAAAATTCGGTTTTAAACTATAACTCAGTATTTTTCACTATTCATCAAAAATTGAAAGTTTTCGGAAAAATACCAAAAATTATGCCTAAGCTATATTTGATATTATGAATTCAAAACTGATGTCTATTTTACCAAATTAAAAACATATAAGTTTCATTAATTAATTTAAAAATTAATTCCCGTTGTCAAAAAAATATCGTGTTTTTAAGAAATAATAACTATCAAAAGATTGACACTTATTTATGTCTGGTTTAAATGTGAAATTATGTCCAATGACCAAAATTGTATTAAATGGTAAAAATATATTCTAAATATAATTTAAAACCACTAAAATTCATAATTTATCACTATTAATTATTTCGATTAAAAAAGTTGTTTTTAATTAAAATTTAGTAATTTTCACTATTCATCAAAATATGAAAGTTATCTGAAAAGTACCTAAATTTCACCCTAGGATAATTTCAATATTCCGAATCCAAAAATGAAGTCCATTTTGAAAGATAAAATGTATAAAATTTCAAAAAGTAGGTATTACTATTCATAATGGCTAGTTTGACTGGTTGTGGTGTGTTAGAACTTGAAGTTACGTACAACACACGCTACTGTATTATTTAGAGAGAAACGTACCGTGGAAGCTTGGGGTGTTACAAGTAAAGAGTAGTGTTTTCTGAACTTGAAATGCATTACATAAAAAGGAATATCTAACCTTTTTATGATGAACATCAAGTTACCAGGGAGTTGGGTACATAAGTGTTTGGAGACACTTATAGGAGCATGATCTTATTGATGTGGGTTTAGCCAATGAGAAGAACATGGAATGCATTATAGAAATGACTTCCCTCTGGGATTGAATATCTCATTTGGAGTATGTATTTATGTTGTGATATGAATGTGTTATTTTTTGAATAATATGGAAAAAAATTCAAAAATGTGATTTTGTAAAGACAATGGTTGTGGTATTTTGTAAATGAAGTGATTTCTAAAAACATAGTGGATTTTTCAATGATGATTCAATATGAGAACTATTAAAATTTGGAAATCATGGTTTTAGTAGTTTCAGTGTGATAGAATTTTAAATTTTAAGCCTTTATCTACTAGAGATATTAACTTATTGTGCTTATTTTGTTGATAGAAATAGCATCAGCTAGGCATCGCAGAGACCAACCAGAGGAAGCTACATAAAATGTGGTTGCACCTGAACCCCAGGTGAACCAGTAGCTAGTTCAGATCCTGTTGAAATATTTTTGAGAAGTAGATAAAGAGAACTAAAAGGATTAACTAAAGCATATGGTTTATTGGGTTCAGTTTCAGAAATAAAATGCACCCACTTTTCAAGGTGATTTGAAACATGAAAAGGCATAGGCATGGCTCAATAGGATAAATTGAATCTTTGATTTTATAGGAATAGTGGTGGAGTTTAAATTCAAATTAAAAACATATATATTGGAAGATCTTGCGCATCAGTGGTGGTAGTTATTGGTCCAAGCTAAAGGGGATGAAGGTATCGTATGAGAGGATTTTGAGGAATTGTTTAATAAAAAATTCTACCCTCACACGTTCAAAAATCAGAGAACAATGGATTTATTCAGATTGAAAAAATAGAATCATTCAATGATAGAATATGCAACCAAGTTTATGAACTTATCCTGGGTTTCACCTGAGTTTTTCGCTAGTGCGCCCTTAAAGGTTGGCATTTTTTAAGAGGGCTTGAGGTAAGAAATCCATTTTAAGATTGTAGTGCTCTATATAACAGATTATACAGAAATTGAAAATAATGTTACAGTTTCTGAAAGAGATATCATGGGAGATACAAAAGGAGGAGGTATGTTTATACCAATAGGAAATAGTGGGAACGCTAATGTGGGAAGAAAGTGAAAGAGGGAAACGAATTTACAAAGTTGGCGTATGGATCAAAATCAGTAGGTAGGATTGGTGAATCTTCCTCTGGATCACAAGAGTAAGCTAGGATGTTTCTAATGTGTCTTTATAAGACACATTAAGTGATAATGTGTAGCACAACCTCGAGCATGCCATAAGTATAATCAAATGGGGCATTTTCAGTGTTATTGTCACAATGCTACGAGGTCAGGTTCCCGAGATACTTTGCAGGGATCGTAGTCATCTTATGCTTCCAGGATAACAGGGTAGTAGTATACCCTTACATTAGAAGAGTAGAGATAGTCATGGTGATTCTAGGAATACCATGACTTCTCTATAGGGGCGGTTTCAGTAGGTAAATAAAGAGAAAAGTGTGGCCAGTAAGTAGGTTTTCGAACATAATCTGGATGTGATCGATGATCAATCTAGACCATCTACCATGAGAGGCATGATTTTTTTGAATTATACCTTTATGAAATATTTTTTTGATATGGGTGTATCTCATTCTTTCATTACTTTTCTTATTTTTCACTTTTGGGTTTAAATTTGAAAATAATGCCTTTATTTTTGAAACTTCAAAATATTTGGGGTCAAAGAAAGTGTCAAGTATTTCTATGTAGTGATTTCATATAGATATTGATAGGGTGGAGTTTATATGGGACTTATCAGTGCTTGAGATAGATGTTTATGATCTAATCTTGGGTATGGATTGTTTAGAAATGTTTAAGGCCCATATTGACTGTTATGTCTAAATGGTTAGTTTCACGATTGAGGACAGTGTTGAGCATATCTTTATAAGGGAGATGAAGGAAAAGGTGGGTGAAATGGTTTTTTTTACAATATATTGGGATGATCTAACATCAGATGGTGGATTTTTCATTGGCATTGATGGAAGAACTTTGGATAAGCAATTTTCTAGTATTTATTGATAATTTTTTGGATGTCTTTCCCAAATAATTATCAGGTTCCCCGCCCATAATGGAAGTGGATTTTACGATTCATCTCCTTCTAGGGACTAGTCCTATCTCACTTCCTTCTTACCATATAGAACTAGTAGAATTGAGGTAATAGAATATTCGATTAGAAGACTTGGAAAATAAAGGGTTCATCCAGCCTTGAACATCTCTAGGGGTAGCACAAGTCTTTTTTGTTAAAAATGTGGATGGAAATCCTAGTATATGTGTTGATTATCATAAGCTTAACTATGTTTTGATAAAGAATTGATATCCACTCCCATGTATTGAGGATATATTAAATCAATTGAGGGGAGCTCATTGGTCTTCCAAAATTTATTTTTGATCAAGATATCATCAATTGTAGGTGTGGAAGGAGGATATTCCAAAAACATACTTCAGGAGTAGATATGGACATTATGAATATTTGGTAATTCCCTTTGGTCTTACAAATGTACCATCAGTCTTCATGGAATTGATATATCAGATATTTCATAGATATCTTATTCTTTCATAGTTGTGTTCACTGATGATATATTAGTGTATTTTAGGACAAGCATAGAGCATGAGTAACACTTTAAAATAGTGTTGGGAACCTTGAGACACCATCAGTTATATGCCAAATTATCAAAGTATTATTTTTGGATACAATAGGTACGTTTCCATTTCCATGTTATTTCTAGGAAAGTTGTTTTAGTGAATCTGGATAAGATATATGTTTTTATTTATTGGAAACTGCGAAAGAATGTTTTTGAGATACAAAGTTTCTTGGGTCTAACTGGATATTAACAACAATTCGTTCATGACTTATTACGATTGGATTCACTGATGAATGATTTAATAAAGGAAAATGTTCCAATTCAATGTAATGAGAAATTTTATAATTCTTTTCAAGAGATCAAGGTTTGCCTTACATATGCACCAATATTGGTTTTTCCAGAACTAGGAAATGGGTACATGGTGTACTATAATGAATCAGGATCATATTTGGGGTGTGTTCTCATGAAATGGAACCATGTTGTTGTGTATGGATCATGTAAGTTGAGGTTTCATGAAAATAACTACCCAATTCATGATTTAGAGTTAGTGGTTGTGGTGCATGCTTTGAAAACATGGTGCCACTATCTCTTCAGTGAGAAATTCATGGTTCTTACCAATTATAAGATCTTGAGACATATTTTCTCTCATATATATTTGAATTTTAAGCAAAGGAAATGGATGGAGTATCTCCATATGTTTGAATTTGACTTAATGTACACACCAGGTAAAGGAAATTTGGTGGTAGATGAAATAAGTAGAAAGTCATATGCTCGAGTAGAAAAAGAAGCTTCAGGTCAGTGGTAGTTGATTTCAGTCATAACTGACATGTGGTTGGAATGTGAAGATCGAGGTGATTTAGCAGTTTTCCTTCTAGTTTCATTGGTTCCTGACTTGGTTGGTTTGATTAAAGAGGCACAAATGTCTGATTCAGAGTGTGTGGATATGAGGTCAAAATTAAATAGTAGGGAGACCATTGAGAGTTAGAAACTAGATGGGAATTCAGTGTTGTGATTTTGGAATTGGATGGTTGTACCAGTGGATTTTCTAGAACATATTCTTAATGTATACCATCATTAGAGATGGGTTGTTCATCCTATAATATAGAAACTTTATAAGGTGTTGAAAGTGTAGTTTTTATGGGTTGGTATAAGATAGGAAATTGGTTGAGTTTGTATTGAGATACTTGACTTGTCAGCAAGTCAAGGTAGAGTATTAGAGACCAGCATGTATGTTTCAATATTTACCTATCCAAATGTTTAAATGGAAGTATATAGCTATGTATTTTATTATAGGTCATCCAAGAACAGTTTAGAAGCATGATGACATATGGGAGATAGTGGATCGGCTCACAAAGTCATCTCATTTCATCCCTATTTGTGAATCTCATATGGTGGAGGATCTATCCAAAATTTATATTTTTGAGGTGGTAAAGAGGTATGGTGTCTTAGTTTAGATTCTATCAGATAGAGATCCAAGGTTCAAATCTATCTTTTGTAAATCCATATAACAATCCCCTGGGAATCAGTTCAATATGAGCTCGGCGTATCATCTTCAAATGGATGTGTAATATGAGAGGATGATATAAACATTGTAAGATATGTTAATGGGTTGTGTAATGAATTTTTGTGGCATATGGTAGGATCACTTACTATTAGTTGAATTATTATATAATAACAGTTATTATGACTCAATAAATATGGCTTTGTTTGAAGCATTGTATGGACATTTGTGTTTTTCTCCACTTTGTTGGGTGGAAATGGGTAAAACTTTGATCGTTGGTCTGAGCCCTGTCTAAGAGACAATAGAGAATATTAGGTTGATCAGGAAAAGAATGAAGATGACTCAAATTCATCAAAAATTATATGTGGATCACCATCAATGATTTTTTTCATTAAAGGTGTGTAATCATGTATTATAGAGAATTTATCCTATATTTGGACTTCGTTATTTTGGAAAGCAATAAAAGTTATCTCTGAGGTATATTGGGCCTTTTGAGATACTTGAGTGGGTTGGATAAGTGGCGTGTCAGTTAGCCTTACCACCATGATTCAGGGAGGTGTATAATGTATTCCATGTATCTCAGTTGAAGAAGTATCAGTTGAATCTCTACCATGTTATTTGATGGGACCATGTTGAGTTAGATTCAGATGCCTCATTGGTGTATGTGCTGGTGTGGATTGTGGATACTCAAGAGAAATATTGCATGTGAAAATCATTAGGCTAGTTTGTGTCTTGTAGAAACATGGTCGTGTCCCACAGGATACTTGGGAACAGGAGAAAGAAATGGGTGAGCAATGGCCCAAGCTCTTTTAGGAAGGCTATGGTTTTTTACATTCCATGAACGGAAAAGGCCAATGGTGGGAAGAATATAGCCCCACTGGTTTAAGGTATGTAACCATTATTTATGCCTTTTTATGCATATAAAGTGGTGGGGTAACATTTGGGAGAATTTTTACGGTTTTTTGGAAGGTCTTGGGTCTTTTCTAAGGGTGTGAGGTTTGAGCATGGTTAGTGAAAACCATGCAATACTTATAGGTAACTGTGTAAGTTAACGAAAAGGCAAGGGTGGGAGTACAATTAAGGTGCAAGATTTATAAAACATGTATTATCCTTATGAAAACTATGCACTAGGGGACACAGAGATTCTTTATGGTTGGTGTATGGTTTTTCTAACTATGTGGGCTAACCATGTGAGGCCCCCCTTAGATAGTAGCAGTTTCATGATTAGTGCAAATTTTTTCTAATCGTGCAAGATAATTGTGTACGGATTCAAAAAAGGTGTTTCTAAAATGGTCTTGGTTGGTATTTTTCCTAAAACACTCATTTCTTCTCCCACTCTAACCCCACTTGGGATTTATTCTTCTTAGGGGTTAGAGAGGATCTCCCACTCATTTTGGAAGTGATCCAAAGGTTTTTCAAGGTTCTTTGAAGTTAATTCTTCCCCAATAAGTCTCATATCTTGGTTGTTTCTTAGATTCCACTATATATACATACCCTTCTCTCTTGGTTTCCTAGATATACTCTCATAGCATGTAGATATAGGGCTTTGGTTTCCAATAAAAGTTATATCTAGGATTGTTGGTGTTAGGGGAAGGGATCTAAGGTGTTTTTGTGTATTTTTTATCCAATTTTTGTGTGTGGTTGTGCGGTGGGTCATTTTTTTCCAAAACCCTAAAGTTAGGTGGCTTCACTCTCAACTCCATATTACTATAACTTTAAGTCTTTTGTTTCAAATTAATTTTTTCTTGAAATTTCTTGTGAAATTGATGTGTGAAGCTTGTATGGTAACCCTTTGGTGTTTATTTCTTGGTTTTGGGGGGGGTTTATGATATTGTTGTGAAATACACCTTATTGTTGGATTTTAAAATTTGTTTCTTGGTTTGATTCTTGGAAAAAGGTTGTGAAAATGGTTTTCAATAAAAATGTTTTTTATTGAAATGTGTCTTCGCTTGAAAGGTTGATTTGGTTTGACAGTCCCAGTTTGACATTATTTTAGTAATTTTTATTTGGAATATTTGTGTGGATTACTTATTTAAATGTGATTTGGGTGGAATGAATAGTGGGTGTGAAGTACCACCAAAAAGGATTGACATGTGGCATGAAGTACCACACTAAAAAGGGTATAGACTTGGATATGAAGTTACACCATCAATGGTAACACTGAGATCATGTAGTAAATTTCAAGTATGGTTGAAATATTTGTGTGGACATGAAAAATAAAGTGGGTTATTCCAACATGAAATGGGTAGATGGGTAATTATTATTTTTATTTCTTTCCTTGTTAATGTGGATTTGGGTAAAGTGATTTGGTAAGTATGTGTTGTCTTATTGGAAATTGCTAAACTGTTTATTGGTTTTATATAATGGTTTTATATAATTGTGAAAACTTGTTCTATCCTTGTAGCATGAGTGGGGAATTCATTTGGGGAAATCCTGATGAGTATTATTACTCACCCCCTACTTGGGAACTTGGTTGATTTTGTAGATGTGGTATTCCGAGACACAAGTAAAATAAAAGCATCTCATTTTTTTAGTGGTACATCATGATGCCTAGGCGTTTATGGAGTTAGAGAATGGATCTTGGCTTGGGGATGTGGTGTCTTGTCTTGGTGTATTGAGTTTTATTTTTTTATTATTATGATTAGTACTCTAATTTGGTATTTGTATGGTTTATTTTATTATTGTTAGAAAGTGTTTTATGTGTAGAACATTATTTTCATGCATCATGTAGTTCTTTGGGTAATGGTATGTTTGTTGATTGTTTTATTTTCAATGGAAAATAGCCCTGAACTTTTCATGAATCTATCAGCATTTATTTCCAGCCTTTGGTGCCTTGGGGATGTTTCCTAAGGCAATGACTTAAACCAATGAAGACGAGTAGGATGTTACTGTTTTTTTTCGTACACGGGAATTTTGAATTTGTATCCCCTTTGATAGAGTAGGAGATGGTTGTAGTTCATTCCCTTAACCTAAAGATTTCAGTATATTAAAGATAATTTAGTTATTATATCATCATGGTTTAATAATAATTGAAGTAGGAGGAGAAAGAAGTAAAATAAAATGCCTAGTTAAGGGTGTTACCACATCTTTAGACAACTTCTTTTTGTTTGCACCAAAATTATTATTATGTTAAATTTATGGACAAAATAAGGATTATAGGATGGTATTAGGTGATTAAATAATTTTTTGGGTAGGTATTTTTGAAACAAATTTTTTTTGGAAGTGTGAAGAGGATAGGAGAGGGGGTGCCTTTTATAAGTGAGGTGAGTGGCACACTTGTAATTTTTTCAAAATAAAAAGGTGTACCTATGTTTTACTCATGGAAAAAGGATCAAAAATTGATTATTATTAATAATATAAGAGATAATATTGAAATATGTTCATGTAATGGGTGTTTTAAAAGGTTTTGTCATTTTCAACCCTTACATTTTTAGCTTAATCCCCTAGTAAACTTGGTTTTACCTTAACCACGGTAAATAAGTTTTACTATTTTTACTATTAATTATGGTCCAAAATTAACTTGAAATTGTTATATAATATAAATTATAATGATTCCAAATATTAAATCCATTTTTTCAAACTCCATTCAAAAAAATTATCAAATTTTAATTTAAAACCGATCTTGTAGTTGCGACGCAAAAGTGTTTTTCCAATGAGAAAATGTTCAAAAGTTTATAAATATTTATATAAAATTCAATATTAAATTAATTAAAATGATATAAATTGGATTTATATATAAATAATTGAACTATATTTACCTTTAAAATCATATTAAAATAAATTTATGTTTTTAAATGTTTTAAAATAAATGATAATTCTTAACCAAAACCTGTATTTTTCATTATTCATCAACAAAAATAACTCCTCAAAGAATTCTCAAAAATTCACACTAATATAATTTTGACATGATTATTTATAAAATAAAATTTATTTTTTCGAATAAAGTTTTTAAAATTATAAAAAAAAATTTAAAATGAGTACACAAAAGGTGAAAAGGTTAATTTTAGAAAAAATACATATTTTAGTATAAAATTAGATTTATTCTTATATATTATCTATAAAACACATAAGATGAATGTTGAAAATTTTATTTAATATAATATATATATATTTCTTTAATATCTTTCACCAAAACTTATTTTTTAGTTTATCGAGGTAAAACATGTTTGTGTGCATAAAAATGGTTTTTCAACAAAATATTTCCTTTATTTTAAAGTAGTTTTTTCATTTATAATTAATTATTCACCGAAGAATTCATTTTATATACATGCATAAACCATAAATTTTCATAATTTAGTTAATCCTATTCATACTCACTATTCCAACAGTTGTGTGGTAACTATTGTATTAAATAATAATATTTTAATAGTATGTCACATTTTGTTTAAACTCAATATTGAGTATAATATAAGGTACACTAAGTGTTATGTGTAACACATGTTAAACTCAATGTTGTGTGTAATGAAAGATAAAATTGGTGTTGCATGTAACTTAAGATAAACTCGTTGTTATGTGTGATGCAATCTACACTCGATGTTGTGATTGGTGAAAAATATTAAAAAGACTAAATTTATTTGAAAAAATCACAAAATATCCAGATGTTACAAATTTCATGTCATTATTTCCAAAAATCTCTCTTCGGTGTATGAAACAAAATTTCTTGACCTTTTTAGAGAGTGTAAAAATGTGATAGGATGGATAATGGATAATATTCTAGAGATTATCCCATATATTTCCATGCACCATATACTTTTAGATGATGATGATAAGCCCATGAAGTATGATTTATGTCTATTGAATCCTGCCCTCCTTGAAGTGGTAAAATTTTAAGTTAGTAAATTACTTTCCATTGGGATAAAATATCCAATATCTGATAGTAAACGGGTTAAAACATTGAAAATTATGCCTTAATACTGGAATAATGGTGGTGTCAAATGAAAGGAATGAATTGGTTCCAACACATGTGAAAAATAGTGGGTGAGTCTATATTGAATATCATCGACTAAATAAAGACACGCAAAATGACTCTTTTCTTACACCATTCATTGACTAAATGTTATAAATATTGGTTATTAAGTTACATTATTATTTCATTAATGGATATTTGGGGTTTTTAAAATCTATATATCCCCTGAGGATCAAGAAAAGACAACATTTACCTGTCCATTTGACACATTTACATACATGGGTATATTGTTTGGTATTTGTAATTCTCTTGGTACTTTTTACCATTATATGTTGAGTAAATATTTTGATTACCTTGAGAATTGTATGGAAGTTTTTATGGATTATTTCATAATTTATCTCTCTTTGATTATTTTTTGGTGCACCTAGGTTCTTCACTCCACGTTTTTATTAAAAAATACCTCATATTAAATTATGAGAAAATTCATTTCATGGTATTAAAAGGGATAGTTATTGGGATTGTTATTTAAATTATGTGAATTCAAGTTAATATATCAAAAATTTAAATAAATTCCTCTCTTTCATTTCCAAAATTGTTTCATGAGGTGATATCTTTCTAAGTTCATGTCGGTTTTTAACTCTGATTCATTAAAGACTTTAGTAAGATCCAACTTCCCATGTTTCAATTATTATAAAAAGATTCCATGTTTTCTTCTGATATAAAATTTAAGGATTCATTTAATTAAGTAAAAATTAGTCTCACATAACCTCCCATCATCCAATCACTAGGGTGGGATATCCCCTTCAAACATATATTTAATGTCTCTAACTTTTTATATGGGGAAGTTTTATCACAAAGGGTTGAGAGGGATCCTCATGTCATTGTGTATACCTCATATACCCTTGACCCTAACTAGAAAAAATAAACGACCAATAAAATATTACTTCTTTATATTGTTTTTTCCTTTGACAAATTTTTTCATATCTTCTTGGCTCCAGTAATTATGTTTTCTAACCACACTTTTCTTCAGTTTTTCTTTAAGAAACCTAAGGATATTCCCCACATAATACGGTGGATAATCCTCCTTAAGTAGTTTGACCTAGAGATTCAAGATAAGATAAGAGCCTCATCATAGTTGGTGAGGACTCGGTAGGTGCATCCAAGAGACCCGAGATCAAATTTGGGTGGAGGTGTATTTCCAGGTTATTGTAGCAGTACCATAATAGGCACTATAACAGGAATTTTCTGGTACTATAGTAGCCGAAACTATTCATATATCTGAGCCTTTGGGCCACCGGTTTAGTCATCGAGCCCTACAAGGCTTTTGGGCCACCCAAGGCCTTCGGGCCTGTTGATTCTTAAGGCCTTCAGGCCAGTTGATTCTTAAGGCCTTCGGGTCACATTAAGGTCTTAGGGCCACCCTAAGACCTTTAGACCACATGAATGAAGATGTACCAGTCATACTACAAGGGACAAGGCTTTAGATGAGGATTTAGGGTAGGCACATTCACTAGAGCAGAGCCAGCCGGAATTGGAAGAATGAAAGGGTATGGCTTTGCCATCGGTACCGGGATTATGCAGCTTTGCATAGGACAACTAGCCAACCATCCCTATGAAGGTAGAGTGCTGATATCATGACATATGTTGGGGAGGATCAGTTCCAAGTTTTATTGTCTAGGTGATTCCCTCTAAGACCTATGGGTCATGTAATTGTCTTTGAGCCTTTGGGCCTCGTAAGGGTTCCACCTCACCCTTTGAAAGGTGGATTATCAAAAATAAATAAAAAAATGAAGGCCTTCAGTCCATTCCGACCAAGATAAGATAGGAGTGTAAAATATGGTATTTGGCCAAATTAGTGGTATTTCACCGCCAATAGAGCACTATGTCAATTCATCCCTCCCCACTAAATAATTCCTCCATGATGAGAACTTTTGTGATGTAGTGGACCTTACCCCTTGGTTTGTGGAAATTGTAAAATTTTTACCAGCATCTAGGGTCCCCACAGATTTGAGCACTTAACAATCCCAATGAAATAATAAAAATTCACCATGGTACATTTATGATGAACCATACTTATGGAGAATTTTTAGTGACCATTTTTTAGTTGGTTTTTCCCCAACCACGATTCTACCTCTATTTTGAGCTTCTGCTACACTCTGGCCTATAGAAGAAACTTTGGAACTAAAAATACTACTCAGAACATCCTTGAATATGGAATTTATTAGCCAATATTATTTAGATATTCCCATAAATTTTTTTATTCTTGCACAAAATGTCAATTAATAGGGAATAAATCCAAGAGGAATGAAATACACCAATAACCCATGTTAATTTGTGATATCATCGATGCATGGGGAATTGACTTTAAGGGGCTTTTCCAATTTAATTTGTATTTTTGTACATATTATTAGATATTGAATATATAGTTAAATAGGAATTAGTTAATACTATTAAGAATAATGAATCTCAAGTTGTTTTCAAATTTATGACATCTTAAATTTTTAGTAGGTTTGGTTTATCAAGGTTTATCATTATCTATAAAGGTTCCCATTTATGTAAATGAAACATGAAAACATTGCTCTGTGATTGGGGGGTTGTTCATAATTTATACATTACAAATAACCCCCAAAATAGAATACGATATAAAATTTAAAATTGAGAAGTTAAGAAAATATTGGTAAAAATGGTATAACCCAATAGGAATGATTAGAGTTTGTGCTTGGATGATGTACTTTGGGCCTACCACACAACTTTTAAAACCCCAGTGAGAATGAAACCATATAGTATTGTGTTTGTAAAGGATTTTCACATCTTGTTGGTGGTATATCATCATGAATATTGTTCTATTAAAAAATTTAATATGTATCTCTCAAATATAGGTGAGCATAGGAAGTTACAAATTTAGGATTTAGAATAAATTTGGTTTGATGCATATGAGAACTCTCATATCTATAAAGAGAAGAAGAATTTTATCCATTATGAGATGATTCATTAGTGAAAGTTTCAAATTAGTGAAAAGGTACTCATTGTAAGATCCAAACCTTTTTTGGAGACATATCGGGCTCTTTTACAGGTACTCTTTTTATTATTGTTGAGTGATTTTCATTTGGGTATTATCTTCGGGTGTGTTTGGGTGAAAATTTTAGAAAAATAAAAGAAAAAGTAAAGTTCATAGTTGGTGAATGGTTTTCCCTAACCATGAACCCCCATCCCAAAAAACTGTGCAACCCTGGATAGAGGGGAATTTTATGGTTGGTACATGTTTTAGGCATACATTCATGGGAAACCATACACCCCTTCCCAACAAACCATGTGCAGGAATTAAATTAATACAAAAAATAGATTTTTAATTACATGAACCCCCATTTTAATCCTTAATCGACTCCCATTTGAAAAATTACAATTTATCATGATTTTGGAGCCTCCCAGATAGATTCTTAGCCTTACCGACCTTCTTTCTTCATGATTTGAAGCTCAGATTGATTATTTTCATCTCTCATGGTAAGATAATTCTTCCGAGTTACTTTCTATTTCGTCTTCCTTTCTTCTCCCATTCTATAAAGGTTTTTTTATTACTTATTTTGTATATCTAGATATGGTTTTGTGGATCTAGATCTATGATTGAA
Source organism: Viscum album (assembly GCA_963277665.1). Taxonomy (NCBI): domain Eukaryota; kingdom Viridiplantae; phylum Streptophyta; class Magnoliopsida; order Santalales; family Viscaceae; genus Viscum; species Viscum album. Next base: position 112,862,576 of record OY728125.1, on the reverse strand, counting down.
TATCCAGATCTTGATTAGTGAGGTATTTATTTATTTTATATTGATTTAGGTTTTTAGATATGGATCTCATTCTATGTCATTGTGTCGGTTGAATTCTTGGGATTTCTATTGGGAGATTGTTCATCAATGAATTAAGTTGGGTGGTATAATATTTAAAATTATAGTCTTGATTTTGATCATGTGTATGAAAATTATAGAATTTCTAGAGTTTAGCAATTAAATTTACTATTTCAATTAATTAATTTAGTGAATTAATGAATGAATGAATTCTAAAATTGTGGGATTGGAGATAATTAATTGTGGATTTAATTATTAGATATTGGATTAATGATTTGAGTAATTAATTTTTGAATTAATTAGGGGATAATGAGATTGTTTATTTGAGTAATTAATTTTGGAATTGATTATAGGATAATGAGATTTTTAATTGAATAATTAATTGATGGATTAATTATGGGGTTATTAGGAGGTGGATTTTTTATTAATTAATTATTAAATTAATTAAGGGAATTAATATGATAAAATATTTTTTGAATTAGTAATGGATTGAGATGATTAATTAATTGTTAAGTTAGTTAATAGGTTTGAGATGATTAATTAATTATTGAGTTAATTAATAAGATTAAGGATATTAATTAATTTTTGAGCTAATTAATAATATTGAGAATATTAATTAATTGTTGATTTAATTAACCATATTGAGAATATTAATTAATCATATTGAGAATATTAATTAATTTTTGAGTTGGTTAATGATATAGATAAGATTAATTAATTTTTAATTTAATTAATCATGTTGAGATGATTAATTAATTGATAAATTGAGTAATGAAATGATAAATGGTAATAATAGAACTCATATGATAACTGAGATCTAGAATGGTAACATTGGTATTCTAAGATTGAGATGATATATAATGGTAATAGTGGAATTCTAAAACATGACATCCCTTGGGGTTACTTTAGACTTCGACGAGGGCCGAAGCAGGTATTGAGTTTTGGGTGTCCTTGGAAACCATGGAGATTATGTGGTTAAATAAATAATAATTGATAATGTGAAAACTATTTAATTATGTACTGTGTTTATTTATTTATACAACTGTATATATTTCTATTGATTGTATGTTGATTTGGACGTCATTGGTAGTGGCCTACTAATTTGTAATTACACCCTAACCGGGATTCCTGATTGGTACCTGAATAGATTTCGTAGTTATAGGATAGTTTAAGGGAAAATTCCCTATGCTAGATGGGTAATTTGGGGGTGGAGCATGGATGAGGGAACTAGATGTGGTTTGGGACCCTCTTGTGAGTCATTAGTGTATTTATTTTTGAGTTTTCATTTTAAAATTAGACACATATCTATCATGGCACATCTACTGTTTAGTTTTGATATTTTATTTCTAGTTTTGGTCATATTGAGATAATGTTATTGTCCTATTTATGATATCATTTAGTTATTAAATTGTTATTTTTTATTTATTTACACTGGTGTATAACTCTGATAAAAGATGGTATAGTCTCCCTATGACTAATATTAGACTCTCACTGCTAGTTAGGTAGCCTCTGGCATATGGGGATACGTGCTTGCAGTCATGTGGCAGTCCAGATTAGGGAACTGGGGTGTGGCACTCGGACCGAGACATTACATAGTGGTATCAAAGAAGTTTCCTTTCTTTTATTTTCTTCTATTTTGTATTTCTATTTGGGAAAGGTATACGGGAGAATAGGATGAGTCGGGATTTGGTCATGAGCTTATGCATGGGAATTTCAAACCCATGTACAATGGAAAACCCAAGTACCCAGGGTGGGAATTACTATTATTGATATTTTTTGTTATAGTTAAATATTATCTCACCTTGGGTGACGCACTTATTGTGTGATGTGATTATTGTTTCATATATTTTTTGATATTTTTTGATTTTTGGCTCATGTCCTGGTAAGGAATGAGAGTTTAGTATATATCCATCATTATAGGAACTTAGGGTTATTTTGGGACATGCATTATTTCAGTCACACACCGGAAAATAGGTTTTGGGTTAGTTATTGAACTTGAACTATTGTTTTACCTTTCTTGTGAAATTGAATTAAAATTGTGACTAATATGAAATTGAGAAATATTTTTAAATGATGCAATATGAGAATAAATGGGTGTCTAAATGAGAAACTTGACAAATGAGAATGAGTTTCCCTCTTTAAACTTGACCTAGATGTAGTATGGTTAATGATAGTGTTAATGCCTCAGTTTTGACTGTGTGGAGGGGTTTGGGAAAGAAACTTGTTGTTCCTTACTGAGTTTCCCATAAATGTGTTAATTTTATGTTATGTGTCATAAGGTTTGTATTTGGATTGTAGAGTTATGACTCTAGAACAATTTCTATTGATAGGAATAAAGGTGTACATGGATTTATATGTTCATCTAGTAGTGGAACATGGGGCACTGATAGTTCCAGGTGAGGAAGTTGGAGAGTAGTTATGCAAGAACTTTTCTTGGTTCTTTCAATTCACGAAAAGATACCTAGAGAAGATTTAAAAGATAATGTCTGACTTGATGAGGGAGTTTCAGTTGCAGAATCCTTCGAATTTTACTGGAGAGGGTGGACCTGAGGGAGATGATTTCTAGATTGAGTCTATCTGTACTATACTTGGCCACATAGAGACTCCTACTGAGAAGAGGTTCATATGGGATACTTATATGATATGAGGATTGGAAACATTTTTGTGGGATGTTCAACCTCTGACTAAATAGGCCGATGGTTTTTTATGGAAGGATTTCTTAGATAGGTTCTTAGAGCACTTCTATCCAGAGACACTGAGGAAAGAGAGAGTAGTTGAGTTTATGAGTTTTAATAGGGGTAGTATGTCTGTGATGGACTATGTTGGATGCTTTACATATTTTTAGAGCTTTTCTCCAACATTGGTAGCAGATAAGGCTACTTCAGCAAAATGATTTCAGTAATGAATTAAGTGTGAAATTAAGTCATAAGAGAACATTTTTATGCTGAAGAAATTTTTGGAAGTAGTGAATTGGGATCTCATATCTAAGGGGAACCTGAAGGAGGCTTCCAATATAAGATATATGATTTCTAATGGATGATCAAGATGTATATTTTTTGAGATAAAGAAGTGTCATTATGAGAAATTTATCCAGAGAAGTAGAAACTAGAGCGGCCAGGGGTGGAAGTCAGTTACACCGGACCTTTCTCTAGTGATTTTCTACCAATTCGGTGGTCCAGAACACTCCAGTAGACACTGTCCCCAACCACCAGTAGAGTTTAAATCTTACATAAATATGGGACATCTGTAGAAGTTCTACAAGAACCCATTAAATATGTGTAATGATGGGGAAGCTAGACAGAATCAAAGTGTAGTAAGGGGATCTTCTACACTTTATCAAGATATGAGTTGGAGTTCTACTGGCCATGGTGGTGGAGGCAGCGGATGTGGTACTTCTGGAAAATATTTCCCGTATCTGTAGAGTGGTGCAGCACAAGGGACTCAGACAACATCATAGGGAAGAGGTATAGGACAATTGCATGTTGAAAAACCTACACTTGTGGATAGAAAGTCTAGACCACTAACAGTGATAGATACTATTCTTATTGCTTCTACATTATCTAGTTCCTTATTTGATACTGGTTTCACTCATTCCTTTATTTCTTCACAACTTTTTAATGGTTTTAACTTGGAGGTGGAGTTCATGAGTGGGGTGTTAATGATAGATACACCATTGGTAGTGTGTTCTAGGCACATTTGATTATTCAAAGGGTGTTATCTTGAAGTTAGCGAGTATCGTTTTCTATAGGATCTCTATATTCATGACATGTCAATCTTCAACCTAATTCTAGATATGGAATTGTTAGTATCATAATTATCCCATATAGATTATTATTGGGGGAGAGTGACATTTATGTCTCATAAGGGTGATAATTACATTCTCCATGGAGAGTGGGATATCCAGGCAGGCCGAGAAGGTCCAATTCATCAGCAGCTATAAGATCCCACACTCCAAGTTTCTAGTATATTTTTGGATGATAAATTTGTAAAGAATGATGTCTTTCCACCTATAGTGGATAGATTTTAGGATGTGTATTTTGAAGATTTATCAGGGCTACCACCTAAGAGAGATATGGAATTTACTATTGAGATCATGCCAGGTGTTGAACCATTTTCTATTCTACCATACAGAATAGAACTGACAGAGATTCAAGAGATCAAGACTCAGTTGTTTCAGTTTATGTATATGAGTTTTATCCATCTTATTACATCACCTTGGGGATCACCTATGCTATTTTCAAATAATGCTAATGATATTTTTCACTTATATGTTGATTACTGGAATTTTAATCAGATGACAGTGAATAACCAGTATCCTCTTCAATGAATCGATGATCTCTTTGACCAATTGAGAAGGGATTGTGTATTTTCTAATATTGAATTGAGATCAGGGTATCATCAGTTGAGATTTAAATCTTATGATATACTAAGGAATACTTTTAGAAGCAGGAATGACCTATATGATTTTTTTCATAATGTCTTTTGGGTTCAAAAAAATACCACCAATGTTTATGGATTTGATGAACAAAATATTCCATCCATACTAGGATTAGTCTATTGTTGTATTCATGGATGACATGTTCATGTACTCCAAGACTCATGATGATCATTTACAACATCTTGACATCATACTAAGTAAATTTAGAGATCATTGGCTATACAATAATCTATCAAATTGATAGTTTTGGATTGATCGGGTAAACTTCTTGGGTCAAATAATCTCATATGAAGGTGTTTCAGTGGACCCAAAGAGGTTTCACATAGTTGTATCTTGGATTTAGTGCAATAACATTTTCGAAATATATAGCTTTTTAGTGTTTACTGGATATTATCGGAGATTCATCCAGGACTTTTCTCAATTTTAAGCACTGTTTTCCAGATTGAACAAGAAGGGCATAAGTTTTACACAGTTGTAAGCATGCAGGACTGCTTTCTAGGAGCTGAATAAGTGATTGATATCAGAACAAATCTTGATCCTACCCGATCCAGGTAAGGATTGCATGGTGTTATTTGACACTTATAGGTTTGGACTCGGAGCTGTGTTGATGTAGGGAGATTGGGTTGTGGTGTATGGGTCTTGGAAGTTGAGTCCACATGAATGGAATTACCATATGCATGACCTTGAGTTGGCTATAGTGGTTTATTCTTTAAAGTTTTGGTGGAATTATATTTTGGTTGAAAATTTTACTATGTATACGGACCACAATAGCTTGAAGTATATCTTTTTGCAGTGAGATTTGAATATTTGATAGCGAATATTGGTTGTTTCAATATAGTCTTTTGATTTTGAACTATCATACATTCCCTAGAAAGGAAACGATGTGGATAACACTTTGGGTAAGAAAACTAAGACTCAGGAAATTTAGGAGTCTAGTGCTGAGTGGAAAATAATGACTCTACTAGTAGAGATGCATATGGTGGTTTAGGGTAATCAAGAGTAGATGACTATGGTATCAGTTTTAGTGGATTCTACACTTTTGATCTAGATTCTAGATAGGAAGTATAAGGATCCAAAGTGTTTTACCTTGAGGAAAAACCTTAAATGTGGTGAGTCACCTTCATATTGTATCATAGATAAGGATGAGATCATATACACCAAGAATAGAGTTGTAGTGACTTCGAGTATATGGGAGTATTTGATGAAATAATTTTATGCTTCGAAGTGGGTGGTATATCCAGGTGTTACCAAAATGTACCATGACCTATGAAGATAGTTTTGGTTGCCAGGCATGAAAAAATAAAACAACAGGGTTTGTGACACGATGATACACCTATCAATGGGAGAAGGCTGAGCATCAACAACCTAGAGGTTTACTATAGTCGGTGCCCTTTCTAGAATGGAAGTGGGATGATGTGACCATGTACTTTGTGGTGGTTATCCTAAGGATGACTTGGAAGAATGAATCTATTTGGGTTATTGTGGATAGACTAAAAAAGTAGCACATTTCTTGAGTATACATGAGACTTTCTCAGTGGATCAGTTGTGTAAAAGCTCGGAAATTTCAAGGAATTTTTTTTCCTAAATACTTTGAAATTTTATGAGTTTATGGTTTCTGACGGAGCCTGATTCCGAGGCCCGGAGTGCCTGGAATGATCCCTCGAAGCTTTGTTAAGATTAAATTAATGCGTGTAAGCAGTTTTCCTGAAAAAGTGGAATAACTCTTGAATGGTTGCTCGGATCAGAAATCTGAGGGCACCGTTGCACTCAGGATGGCGGGATTACCTGAGGCGTGACTTAAGTTTAGTCGGAACGGGCCTTCTATGAGAAATCCCAAAAATGGTTTAACCGTAAATAAAATAATTAAATAAATTATTTTATTTTTCAAAGGTTTATAACTCACAAATGGTAGCTTGGATTAAAAATCGGAGACCACTGCTGAACTCGTGAGGGCATGCTTTATTTAAGAAGATACTAACTTTGGCCAGCGCGAGCCACCAGAAAAAGTTAGTTTTTGGCCGCAAATAAAATAATTAAATGACAATTATTTTATTATAAAATTCATAACTTCTAAATGGTAACTAGGATTGAAAATACGAGAGTACCGTTGGGTTCGTTGGGGCATGTTTCACCTAGGTAGAGTCTAACCTTGACTGCAGTGGTTCGAGGGTGGCTGATATTAATTTTCCAACCTTTTTTTCGGGTGTGTGATAACGGGAGGTGGCACAGCGAGCGGACGGGGGGCCAGGCGATGCGGCTGGTTTGAGGCGCTCCGGCGCGGGTAGCCGAGGGTGGTGCAGCGGCATGGTGGGAAGGCAAAGGTGGTGGAGGTTCTGACCATGTGAAAGGAGGTCGGGTGATTGGGGTGCTAATTGGGAGAACATAATCATGGAAGAGTAAATGAGATTGGAGAGAGAGATGATTTATAAGATAATATTGGGGATAAAATCGAAAGAGAAATAAATGATAAAAGGGGGTTTTGGGGATGAATTCCAGCGCGTAAGGAGTCCAAAATAGTGATGATTTTGGAGTTAGAAAGATAAATAAGTAAATAATTAATAATAATGATTATAATAAAATATTTTTATTATTAATTTTGTGGGTAAAACACTGTTTTGACTGTATCTTCTTCGTGCGACCTCGGTTTCACGAACTGTCTGTGGCAGTGTGACCCAGAATTCGAGACAGAATTTAGGAGTCCAATGTTGGATGTCTTTTTTGGGTTTTTTGATCAGGTACCTGAAGCGCTCGGAAAATAAAAGATTTAATATTATTATTAAATCTTTGACCCGCCATAACTCATGTGTGCGACGTCCGATTGGCTTTTCGTCAGTGGTGGTGTAATCTTGACATCAATACGGTCGATTCAAGTCTAATGTTGAATACTAAATTCTGGTTCGTGGCTCGGGCCCACGAAACCCCGAATAATAATATTATTATTATTATTACGGGATCTTGTATCGGACATATCTCTCTCATACGGTGTCGGAATGTCGAACCGTCTGCGAGGTTGCGACCTTGGAATTAAGACGGATGTTTCAAGACCAATTTTGGATATTTAAGTCGAGGTCGAGGCGCAGGCCCCACGAGGCCCGGTTCGTGAGTGTTGCGGTGAAATGTAACTTTTTCACCTGTTATCCATTTTGGACCAATGGGTAGACCATCTCGTGTGTTTTTCTGTATGGATAGCAATGGTGTGACCGGTTTGGTTAACTGGTTTCATTTGAAGTACGGTCTGGTTGGTTCGAACCCAAAACCAATCGGGCCCTCGGAGTGGAAACGCTTATAACTTAAGGACCGGACATCCGATTGACGTGTCTTCTACTTTTTTAGATTCCTCTTGATGAGACGGTTCTTTTGGCATACTACACATGAGTTTTGGACGCAGTTGGAGTAGGGCCGGGTTGGATTGTACCTGAAATCCAACTGGGCCCTAGAACGGAAAAGCCGATAACATTTAGACCGGATGTTTGTTTGACGAACCATTAGTGGCGTTGTTGATCACGTTGAGAAAGGGTCCCTTTGAGTATACCCTATGAGAGTTTGGGGTATAGTTGAGATACGGTCGGGTTGGTTCGTACACGAAACCAACTGGGCCCCCGGGACGAAAAGGATAATAACACACGGACCGGGCGTCCGATTGACATGTCGTCTATTGTGTTGAGTTTCCTAATATGTGGAAAACCTTTTGGGTACTTCTTCGTGGAACCTTGTGATACTTGGAGTATCGACCAGTAGCTCGTGGAGCGGACCCTTCTGGTGATGAGCTAGCAGAGTGCAGAGACCTAGTAGCTGGATGAGACTTGACGACTACTGATCTATCGTCTCGGAGTGATTCGGATATCCCAGTGGGGTGCGCTTGGTTGTCGCAGCAGACCCACGGTGGAGGAGCGCTTTGTTGTAGCGGCAGACCCGCGGTACTTGACAGAAGGAGTACCTCTGTAGGCTATGAGGGGTTGCGCTTGGTTGTAGCGGCAGACCCATGGTGGGAAGCGCTTGGTTGTAGCAGCAGGCCCACAGTACTCGATAGGTGGAGTACTTCAGCAGTCTAAGGTTAGTGAGTAGCACCTCAGAGTCGTGATAGGACTATTGTGCTCGACAGAGGAGGAGTTCTCTAGTAGTTGTGGTTTCGACATCATGTTTAAATCCTGGTTTGAGCTGAGTCAATGACTTTTGTGTTTACCTCATGATTGAGATGGGTCACTTGATAACTTAGGTATATGTATGGGCATATAACTAAGTAGTGGTTATCTGTTGATTTCATAACCTTTGTGTTTCCTCATGATTGAGATGGGTTACTTTATAACTTAGTTGTGTGTAAGGGCATACAGCTAAGTAAAGGTTATCTGTTGACATATTTATTTGTGTTTTATCCTTGTTGGATTTTAGTGAGACCTTGAGGGTCTCGGGGTCCCTACTGAGTATCGTTATAGTCACCCCTACACGGGCTACGCCCGCACCTCATTGTGTTGGTTGCAGATGACGGACAACACTGATCGTAGTTGAGGCTTGTCGAGCTGGATGGTACATGGAGGTGGATCTCACGACGAGTCGGTACCCGGAGGAGACGGGCGGACGGATGGTCGAACGCGGAGTGTTGTGGAGGACATCTATACCTACCCTTCAGGTAGGATCCGTGGTGGACCATCCAAGAGCTGCTTGTCACCTTTCAGCTATTGTCCTTTGAGTTGTACTTTACGTTCAGTTGTAGTTGTACCAGTCTGTTGGGCTTGTATTTCCGGACCCTATGTATTTCCAGCACACTTGTTTACTGCTTTACTTAGTGTTAGATTCTACTTGTACTATGTTGTGTTGTTTACTTTTATAAAGGCAATGTATTCCCCTTTTATTGGGATTTACGCCTTTGGTGCTAGTTGTCATCCCCTGGCCTATGGAAGGCGGGCTTGGGGTAGTCACGGCAAGGGCCCCGAGGACGGGTCGAGAAAAATTGGTATCAGAGGAGTCAGTTCTACCGCAGAACTTAGGACTCTAATATTTTCCTTCTGTGAAGCAATAGTGTTAAGATTACTAAGTGTGTTTTTCAATTTAGGGAGTCCAGTGTTGGTGCGGCGGCCGACGTATCCATACACCAGGACCCTAACTACTGATTTCCAACTTAGTGCACGAAAACACTGATTTCGTGTGTGTTTAAAAAGTTTTCATTAAGTTATCTCAAACCAGGTCAGCTCACTAGGTTTAAATCGTTTGAACGTGTCGCATCTCTTCAGGATGTCTCCATGCATACATTCAGTTGGAGTTTCTGAGAGAGTACTCGATGACGGCTCACCGAGCGATGAGGCTCTGGTGCAGGACCCTGTTTCTATGTTGGCTCCTTCGGGTGGTGTACTAGCAGCACCACCACCCGTTAGGTAGCAGATGCCACCATCCGTACTAGTGTACGGTGCACGCTGGAAGAGTGTGTTGCACGAGTTCTAGCAGCAGAGGCCTCCAAGGTTACAAGGTGAGACAGATTTCCAGGCAGTAGTGGACTGGATGGAGGTGATTGCTAGAGTTCTACACCTAGTTTAGAGCTAGTAGAGAAGATGGTGATCTTAACTACTGGTGGTTCCCAGTGAGTGACCATGAGGTTGGTCCACATAGTGATGAGGCTTCAGTACGTGGACTAATGCCTGAGATAGTACATTCGGGTAGCGTTCCAGCTATATCACTACCTTTTGGTCAGCAGTTACAGCTGGCAGCACCAGTAGAGGATTCATGTAGGCTTAGTGCCTTACACATGTTTCAGTATCAGATACCCCTCAGGTTCCGAGGCGAGCCCGACTCACAGGCGGCTGAGGACTGGCTTAAGGAGGTGGCTGAGAGTTTTCTAGAGCTTATACAGCTTCGGCAGGATGACATGTCAGTAGCTGAGTATTCATCAAGGTCTACCGATCATTCTTTGTACTTGATGACTACGATACGATTAGTGCATTAGAGCTTGGACCTCTGAGCGAGGTGTGTTTAAGGATATCCGAGTAAGAACTCTTTCCTCTATGCATTCCTACTTATGTTAGGGTGCTAGAGAGAACCTTTGTGGTTGAATGATCTTTGGTTGATCGGTTTTAGCCAGTGAATGTTAGCAGTGGGAAGATACGAACTGGCGCCAGTCTCAGTGACCTGGGAACATAATATGTTTCATGAAGAGTAAGTGTTAAGGACAGATGAATCTACAAATCAGCAGACATATAAGCGAGCTTGGAGAGCAGCATGAGGTGGTTTACATTTCGACATGTTACAACCACCCGCCTTTGTAGTCCCTACCAGGCTCAGGGAACTGAAGGGAAGGGGAAGAGAATAGCTGCATGCGGTCACGAAGTGTGACCCAAGGGCTCTAAAAATGATTTGAGGTATGGTCTGTGCCTACTACGAGCTGCCATATCAATAGACATAGGTACTAATCATTCCTTCCTTCCATGAATCTTGTCCCAGACCTAGAGTTTCCAGTTAAAATCGTTGACTTGACCCTCACGTCTGGAGATACCTTCGAGAGGAGACTCGATAAACACACTGACACCGACAGGTGTGATCTGACCCTTGAGGTGAGAGTTTCGGTTGGAACCTCTTGGTGGCAGCGTCGAGGCCTTACGACATTAGTTTGGGTATGGACTGGGCAACCACAGTTCATACACGGATTGACGGTATTAGGAAAAAAGGTTGTGGATTACTTACAATGATGGGATGGGTTTTCCTTGGTCATCAAAAAGGAAATCTCAGACAGCACAAGAACTTCCAGGAGAGCACATGGGAGCGGAAGGCTCAGATGCGTGCTTAGTACCACTTTTGTTTCCCATAGTGTGTGTTGAAGCTTTACCGGGACGTAAATCCCTCAGCTGGGAGTAATGTAAAAGCCCGGAAATTTCAAGGAATTTTTTTTCTTAAATAATTTGGAATTTTATGAGTCTATGGTTTTTGACGCCGCCTGATTCCGAGGCCCGGAGTGCCCGAAATGATCTGTCGAATTTTTGTTAAGATTAAATTAACGCAGGTAAGCAGTTTTCCTGAAAAAGTGGAATAACTCTTGAACGGTTGCTCGAATCAGAAATATGAGGGCACCGTTGCACTCAGGATGGAGGGATTACCCTAGGCGCGACTTAATTTTAGTCGGCACAGGCCTTCTATGAGAAATCCCAAAAATGGCTTAACCGTAAATAAAATAATTAAATAAAAAAACTTTCAGATGCTTATAACTCACAAACGGTAGCTTGGATTAAAAATCTGAGACCACCGCTGAACTCATGAGGGCATGCTTTATTTTATAAGATACTAACTTTGGCCGGCGTGAGCCACCAGAAAAAGTTAGTATTTGGCCGCAAATAAAATAATTAAATGACAATTATTTTATTGGAAAATTCATAACTTCTAAACGGTAACTCAGATTGAAAATCCGAGAGTACCATTGGATTCGTTGGGGTGTGTTTCACCTAGGCAGAGTCTAACCTTGACTGCAGTGGGTCGAGGGTGACTGATATTAACTTTCCAAACTTTTTTTCGGGTGCGTGGTAACGGGAGGTGGCACGGCGAGCGGACGGGGGGCCAGGCGATGTGGCTGGTTTGAGGGGCGCCGGCGCGGGTAGCCGGGGGCGGTGTAGCTGCGTGGCGGGCAAGAGAAGGTGGTGGTGGTTCTGGCTGTGTGGAAGGAGGCCGGGTGATTGGGGCGCTAATTGGGAGAACATAATCGTGGAAGAGTAAATGAGATTGGAGAGAGAGATGATTTATAAGATAATAGTGGGGATAAAATCAAAAGAGAAATAAATGATAAATGGGGGTTTTGGGGAAGAATTCCAGCACGAAAGGAGTCCAAAATCGTGATTGATTTTGGATTTAGAAAGATAAATAAGTAAATAATTAATAATAATTTTAAAATATTGTTATTATTAATATTGTTGATAAAACACTGTTTTGACTGTATCTTCTTCGTGCCACCTCGGTTTCATGAACCGTCTGCGGTAGTGTGACCCTGACTTTGAGATGGAATTTATTAGTCCAATATTGGATGTCTTTTCGGGTTTTTGGATCGGGTACCCGAAGCGCTCGGAAAATAATAGATTTAATATTATTATTAAATCTTTGACCCGCCATAACTCATGTGTGCGACGTCCGATTGGCTTGACGTCAGTGGCGATGTAATCCTGACATCAATACGGTAAAATCAAATCTAATGTTGAATACTAAATTCTGGTTCGTGACTCATGCCCACGAAACACCGAAAAATAATAATATTATTATTATTACAGGATCTTGTATCGGACATATCTCTCTCATACAGTGTCGGAATGTCGAACCGTCTGCGAGGTTGAGACCCTGGAATTAAGAGGGATGTTTCAAGACCAATTTTGGATATTTAAGTTGAGGTCGAGGCACGGTCCCCACGAGGCCCGGTTCGCGCGTGTTGCGGTGAAATGCAACTTTTTCACCTGCTATCCGTTTTGGACCAATGGGTAGTCCATTCATGTGTTTTTTCATATGGATCGCAATGGTGTGACCGGTTTGGTTAACCAGTTTCATTTGAAGTACGGTCGGGTTGATTCGAACCCGAAACCAACTGGGCCCTCGGAGCAGAAACACTTATAACTTAAGGACCAGACATCCGATTGACATGATGTCAACTTTGTTGGATTCCTCTTGATGAGACGGTTCTTTTGGAATACTTCACCTGAGTTTTGTAAGTAGCTAGAGTAGGACCAGGTTGGATTGTACCCGAAATCCAACCAGGGCCCTGGAATGGAAAAGCTGATAACTTTCAGACCGGATGTCCGTTTGACGAACCATTTGTGGCGTTGTTGATCACGTTGAGAAATGGTCCCTTTGAGTATACCCTATGAGAGTTTGGGGTATAGTTGAGATATGGTTGGGTTGGTTCATACACGAAACCAACCGGGGCCCCGGGATGAAAAGGCTAATAACACACAGACCGGGCGTCCGATTGACGCACCGTCTATTGTGTTGGGTTTCCAAAGACGTGGAAAACCTTTGGGGTACTTCTTCATGAAACCTTGTGATACTTGGAGTATTGACCAGTAGCTCGTGGAGAGAACCCTTCTAGTGACGATCTAGCAGAGTGCAGAGACCTAGAAGCTGGATGAAACTTGACGACTGCTGATTGATCATCTCAGAGTCATTCGGATGGCCCAGTGGGGTTCTCTTGGTTGTAGAGGCAGACCCACAGCGCAGGAGTGCTTGGCTGTAGTGGTAGACCCGCGGTACTTGACAGAAGGAGTACCTCTGTAGGCTATGAGGGGGTGCGCTTGGTTGTAGCGGCAGACCCATGGTGGGAAGCGCTTGGTTGTAGCAGTAGGCCCATAGTACTCAACAGGTGGAGTACCTCGGCAGTCTAAGGTTAGTGAGTAGCACCTCAGAGTCGTGACAGGACTACTGTGCTCGATATAGGAGGATTTCTCCATCAGGTGTGGTTTCGACATTATTTTTAAATCCTGGTTTAAGTTGATTCAATGACTTTTGTGTTTGCCTCATGATTGAGATGGGTCACTTGATAACTTAGGTATATGTATGGGCACATAACTAAGTAGTTTTTATCCGTTGATTTCATAACCTTTGTGTTTCCTCATGATTGAGATGGGTTACTTGATAACTTAGGTGTGTGTAAGGGCATACACCTAAGTAAAGGTTATCTGTTGAGATCTTTATTTGTGGTTTATCCTTATTGGATTTTAGTGAGACCTTTAGGGTCTTGGGGTTCCTACTGAGTATCGTTATACTCACCCCTGCATGGGCTATGACCGCACCTCGTTGTGTTGGTTGCAGACGACGGACAACACTGATCGTAGTTGAGGCTTGTCGAGCTGGATGGTACCCGGAGGTGGATCTCACGACGAGTCGGTACTCGGAGGAGACGGACGGACAAACAGTAGAATGTGGAGTGTTGTGGAGGACATATGTACCTACCCTTTAGGTAGAATCCGTGGTGGACGATCCAGGACCTGCTTTTCACCTTTCAGGTTGTTTTCCTTTGAGTTGTGCTTTACTTTTAGTTGTAGTTGTACCTTTCTGTTGGGCTTGTATTTCTGGCCCCTATGTATTTCCAGCACACTTGTTTACTGCTTTACTTAGTGTTAGCTTCTGCTTGTACTCTGTTGTGTTGTTTAATTTTATAAAGGCAATGTATTCCCTTTTTATTGGGATTTACGCCTTTGGTGCTAGTCGCCATCCCCTGGCCTATGGAAGGCGGGCTTGGGGTAGTCACGGCATGGGCCCTGAGGACAGGTTGTGACAAATTGGTATCAGAGGATTCGGTTCTACCGCAGAACTTAGGACTCTGATATTTTCTTTCTGTGAAGAAATAGTGTTAAGGGTACTAAGTGTGGTTTTCAGTTCAGGGAGTCCAGTGTTGGTGCAGCGGTCGACGTATCCGTACACCAAGACCCTGACTACTGATTTCCGACATAGTGCACGAAAACACTGATTGTGTGTGTGTTTCAAAAGTTTTCTTTAAGTTAGCTCAAACCAGGTCAGCTCACTAGGTTTAAATCGTTTGACCATGTCGCATCTGTTCAGGATGTCTCCACGCAGACAGTCAGTTGGAGTTTCTGAGAGAGTACTCGATGACAGCTCATCGAGCGATGAGGCTCCGGTGCAGGGCCCTCTTTCTATGTTGGCTCCTTCGGGTGGTGTACCAGCAGCACCACCACCCGTTAGGCAGCAGATGCCACCAGGCGTACTATTGGACGGTGCATTCTGGCAGAGTGCGTTGCACGAGTTCCAGCAGTAGAGGCCTCCGAGGTTACGAGGCGAGACAGATTTCCAAGCAGTAGTGGACTGGATGGAGGTGATTGCTAGAGTTCTACACCTAGTTTAGAGCAAGTAGAGAAGATGGTGATCTTAACTACTGGTGGTTCCCAGTGAGTGACCATGAGGTTGGTCTGCATAGTGATGAGGCTTCGGTACGTGGACTAATGCCTGAGAAAGTACCTTCGGGTAGTGTGCCAGCTATATCACTACCTGTTGGTCAGCAGTTACACCTGGCAGTACCGGTAGAGGACGCATGTAGGCTTAGTGCCTTACACATGTTTCAGCAGCAGATACCCCTCAGGTTCCGAGGCGAGCCCGACTCACAGGCGGCTGAAGACTGGCTTGAGGAGGTGGCTAAGAGTTTTCTAGAGCTTATACAGCTTCGACAGGATGACATGTCAGTAGCTGAGTATTCATTGAGGTGTACCGATCGTTCTTGGTACTTGATGACTATTATACGATTAGTGCTTTAGAGCTTGGACCTCTGAGCGAGGTGTGTTTAAGTATATCTGAGTAAGCACTCTTTCCTATATGCATTCCTACTTATGTTAGGGTGCTAGAGAGAACCTTTGTGGTTGAATGTTCTTTGGATGACCGGTTTTAGCCAGTGAATGTCAGTAGTGGGAAGATAGGAACTGGCGCCAGTCTCAGAGACTTGGGCGCGTAATATGTTTCAAGAAGAGGAAGTGTTAAGGATAGATGAATCTGCAGAGCAGCAGATGTGGAAGCAGATCTTGGAGAGAAGCATGAGGTGGTTTACATTTCGACATGTTATAACCACCTGCCTTTGTAGTCCCCACCAGGCTCAGGGAACTGAAGGGCAGGGGAAGAGAATAGTTTCATGTGGTCACGGAGTGTGACCCAAGGGATCCAAGAATGATTTGAGGTACGGTATGTGTCTACTACGAGCTTACATATCAATAGACATAGGTACCAATCATTCCTTCCTTCCATGAATCTTGTCCCAGACCTAGAGTTTCCGGTTAAGATCGTTCACTTGACCCTCACTTCATGAGATACCTTTGAGAGGAGACTCGATAAACACTGACGCCGATAGGTGTGATCTGACCCTTGAGGTGAGATTTTTGGTTGGAACCTCTTGGTGGCAGCGTTGAGGCCTTACGACGTTAGTTTTGGTATGGACTGGGAAACCACAGTTCATACACGAATTGACGGTATTAGGTAAAAAGGTTGTGGTTTACTTACAACGATGGAATGGGTTTTCCTTGGTCAGAGAAAAGGAAACCCCAGGAAGCAAAGGAACCTTCAGGAGAGCACATGGGAGTGGAAGGCTCAGATGCGTGCTCAGTACCACTTTTGTTTCCCCTAGTGTGTGTTGAAGCTTTACAGGGACGTAAAGCCCTGAGGTGGGAGTAATTTAAAAGCCCGGAAATTTCATAGAATTTTTTTTCTTAAATACTTTGGAATTTTATGAGTCTATGGTTTCTAACGGCCCTTGATTCCGAGCCCCGTAGTGCCTGGAATGATTCGTCGAAGTTTTGTTAAGATTAAATTAACGCGCGTAAGCACTTTTCCTGAAAAAGTGGAATAAATATTGAATGGTTACTCGGATTAGAAATATGAGGGCACCGATTTGCTCAGGATGGCGGGATTACCCTAGGAATGACTTAATTTTAGTCAGCACGGGCCTTCTATGAGAAATCCCAAAAATGGCTTAACCGTAAATAAAATAATTAAATAAATTATTTTATTTTCAAATGCTTATAACTCACAAACGGTAGCTCGGATTAAAAATCTGAGACCACTGCTGAACTCGAGAGGGCATGCTTGATTTAAGAAGATACTAACTTTGGCCAGCCCGAGCCACCAGAAAAAGTTAGTTTTTGGCCGCAAATAAAATAATTAAATGACAATTATTTTATTGTAAAATTCATAATTTCTAAACGGTAACTCGGATTGAATATCCGAGAGTACCGTTGGGTTTTTTGGGGCGTGTTTCACCTAGGCAGATCCTAATCTTGACCGCAGTAGGTCGAGGGTGACTGATATTAATTTTCCAAACTTCTTTTCGGGTGCGTGGTAACAGGAGGTGGCACGGCGAGCGGATGGGGGGCAGGCGATGTGGCTGGTTTGAGGCGCGCCAGCACGGGTAGCTGGGGACGGTACATCGTCACAGTGGGCAGGCGAAGGTGGTGGCGGTTCTGGCCATGTGGAAGGAGGTCGGGTGATTGGGGCGCTAATTGGGAGAGCATAATCGTGGAAAAGTAAATGAGATTGGAGAGAGAGATGATTTATAAGATAATAGTGGGGATAAAATCAAAAGAGAAATAAATGATAAATGGGGTTCATGGGGATGAATTCCGGCGTGCAAAGAGTCCAAAATCCTGATTGATTTTGGAGTTAGAATGATAAATAAGTAAATAATTAATAATAATAATAAAATATTGTTATTATTAATTTTGTTGATAAAACACTGTTTTGACTGTATCTTCTTCGTGCGACCTCAGTTTCACGAACCGTCTACGGCAGTGTGACCCTGACTTCGAGACGGAATTTATGAGTCCAATATTGGATGTCTTTTTCGGGTTTTTGGATCGGGTACCCGAAGCGCTCAGAAAATAATAGATTTAATATTATTATTAAATCTTTGACCCGCCATAACTCATGCGTGCGACGTCTGATAGGCTTACCATCAGTCGAGATGTAATCCTGACATCAATACGGTCAATTCAATTCTAATGTTGAATACTAAATTCTGGTTCATGGCTTAGGCCCACGAAACACCGAATAATATTATTATTATTATTATTACGGGATATTGTATCGGACATATATCTCTCATACGGTGTTGGAATGTCGAACCGTCTTCGAGGTTGCGACCCTAGAATTAAGACGGATGTTTCAAGACCAATATTGGATAATTAAGTCGAGGTTGAGGGGCGGGCCCCACGAGGCCCGGTTCGCACGTGTTGCGGTGAAATGCAACTTTTTCACCTGCTATCCGTTTTGGACCAATGGGTAGTCCATATCGTTTGTTTTTCCGTATGGATCGCAATGGTGTGACCGGTTTGGTTAACAGGTGTCATTTGAAGTATGGATGAGTTGGTTCGAACCCAAAACCAATCGGGCCCTCGGAGCGGAAACGCTTATAACATAAGGACCAGACCTCCGATTGACGTGTCGTCGACTTTGTTAGATTCCTCTTGATGAGATGGTTCTTTTGGCATACTACATCTAAGTTTTGGACGCAGTTGGAGTAGGGTCGGGTTGGATTGTACCCGAAATCCAACCGGGCCCCTGGAATGGAAAAGCCGATAACTTTCAGACCGGACGTCCGTTTGACGAACCATCAGTGGCGTTGTTGATCACATTGAGAAATGGTCCCTTTGAGTATACCCTATGAGAGTTCGGGGTACATTTGAGATACAGTCGGGTTGGTTCGTACACGAAACCAACCGGGCCCCCGGGACAAAAAGGCTAATAACACACGGACTGGGCGTCCGATTGACGCGCCGTCTGTTGTGTTGAGTTTCCTAAGATGTGGAAAACCTTTGGGGTACTTCTTCATGGAACCTTGTGATACTTGGAGTATCGACCAGTAGCTCGTCGAGCGGACCCTTTCGGTGACAAGATAGCAAAGTACAGAGACCTAGTAGCTAGATGAGACTTGATGACTGCTGATCTATTGTCTCGGAGTGATTAGGATAGCCCAGTGGGGTGCACTTGGTTGTAGTGGCAGACCCACAGGGGAGGAGCACTTGTTTGTAGCGGCAAACCTGCGGTACTCGATAGAAGGAGTACCTCTGTAGCCTATGAGGGGGTGCACTTGGTTGTAGCGGTAGAACCATGGTCGGAAGTGCTTGGTTGTAGCAGCAGGCCCACATTACTCTACAGGTGGAGTACTTCAGTGGTCTAAGGTTAGTGAGTAGCACCTCAGAGTCGTGACAGGACTACTGTGCTCGACATAGGAGGAGTTCTCCAGCAGATATGGTTTCGACATCATGTTTAAATCCTAGTTTGAGGTAAGTCAATGAATTTTGTGTTTACCTCATGATTGAGATGGGTCACTTGATAACTTAGGTATATGTATGGGCATATACCTAAGTAGTGGTTACCTGTTGACTTCATAACCTTTGTGTTTCCTCATGATTGAGATGGGTTACTTGATAACTTATGTGTGTGTAAGGGCATACACCTATGTAAAGGTTATCTGTTGAGATATTTATTTTTGGTTTATCCTTGTTGGATTTTAGTGAGACCTTGAGGGTCTCAGGGTACCTACTGAGTATCTTTATACTCACCCCTTCATGGGCTAGGCCCGCACCTCGTTGTATTGGTTGTAGATGACGGACAACACTGATCGTAGTTGAGGCTTGTCGAGCTGGACGGTATCCGGAGGTGGATCTCACGACGAGTCGGTACCCGGAGGAGACGGACGGATAGATGGTCGAACGTGGAGTGTTGTGGAGGACATCTGTACCTACCCTTCAAGTAGAATCTATGGTGGACGATCTAGGAGCTGCTTGTCACCTTTCAGCTGTTTTCATTTGAGTTGTACTTTACTTTCAATTGTAGTTGTACCTTTTTGTTGGGCTTGTATTTTCGGCCCCTATATATTTCTAGCACACTTGTTTACTGCTTTACTTAGTGTTAGCTTCCGCTTGTACTCTGTTGTGTTGTTAACTTTTATAAAGGCAATGTCTTCCCTTTTTATTGGAATTTACACCTTTGGTGTTAGTTGCCAGCGCCTGGCCTATGGAAGGCGGGCTTGGGGTAGTCACGGAACGACCCCCGAGGACAGGTCGTGACAAATTGGTATCAGAGGAGTTGGTTCTACCAAAGAACTTAGGACTCCGTTATTTTCTTTCTGTGAAGAAATAGTGTTAAGGGTAGTAAGTGTGGTTTTCAGTTCAGGGAGTCCAGTGTTGGTGCGGCGGCCGACGTATCCGTACACCAGGACCCTGACTACTGATTTCCGACTTAGTGCACGAAAATTCTGATTGCGTATGTGTTTCAAAAGTTTTCTTTAAGTTAGCTCAAACTTGGTCAGCTCACCAGGTTTAAATCATTTGATTGTGTCGCATCTGTTCAGGATGTCTCCACACAGACAGTCAGTTGGTGTTTCCGAGAGAGTACTCGATGACGGCTCACCGAGCGATGAGGCTCTGGTGCAGGGCCCTCTTTCTATGTTGTCTCCTTCAGGTGGTGTACCAGCAGCACCACCACCCGTTAGGCAGCAGATGCAACTAGCCGTACTAGTGGACGATGCATGATATTAGAGCGTGTTGCACGAGTTCCAGCAGCAGAGGCCTCTGAGGTTACGAGGCGACACAGATTTCCAAGCAACAGTGGACTGGATGGAGGCGATTGCTAGAGTTCTACACCTAGTTTAGAGCTAGTAGAGCAGATGGTGATCTTAACTACTGGTGGTTCCCAGTGAGTGAACATGAGGTTGGTTCGCATAGTGATGAGGCTTCGGTACATGGACTAATGCCTGAGAGAGTACCTTCGGGTAGTGTGCCAGCTATATCACTACCTATTGGTCAGCAGTTACATTTGGTAGTACCGGTAGAGGATGCATGTAGGCTTAGTGCCTTACACGTGTTTTAGCATTAGATACCCCTTAGGTTCCGAGGTGAGCCCGAATCACAGGCGGCTGAGGAATGGATTTAGGAGGTGGCTGAGAGTTTTCTAGAGCTTATACAGCTTCGGCAGGACGACATGTTAGTAACTGAGTATTCATCTAGGTGCACCGATCATTCTTGGTACTTGATGACTATGATACGATTAGTACTTTTGATCCCGGACCTCTTAGCGAGGTGTGTTTAAGGATATACAATTAAGCACTCTTTCCTCTATGCATTCCTACTTATGTAAGGGTGTTAGAGAGAACCTTTGTGGTTGAATGTTCTTTGGATGATCGGTTTTAGCCAGTGAATGTTAGCAGTGGGAAGATACAAACTGGTGCCAGTCTCAGAGACTTGGGCGCATAATATGTTTCAAGAATAGGAAGTGTTAGGAAAGATGAATCTGCCGAGCAGTAGATGTGGAAGAAGATCTTGGAGTGAAGCATGAGGTGGTTTACATTTCGACATGTTACAACCACCCGCCTTTGTAGTCCCTTCCAGGCTCAGGGAACTAAAGGGCAGGGGAAGATAATAGTTGCATGCGGTCACGGAGTGTGACCCAAGGGCTCTAAGAATGATTTGAGATATGGTCTTTGTCTACTATGAGCTTCCATATCAATAGACATAGGTACCAATCATTCCTTCCTTCCATGAATCTTGTCCTAGACCTAGAGTTTCCGGTTAAAATCATTGACTTGACCCTCACTTCTGGAGATACCTTTGAGCGGAGACTCAATAAACACATAGATTCTGACAGGTGTGATCTGACCCTTGAGGTGAGATTTTTGGTTGGAACCTCTTGTGGCAGCGTTGAGGCCTTACAACGTTAGTTTTGGAATGGACTGGGCAACCACAGTTCATACATGGATTGACAGTATTATGAAAAAAATTTGTGGATTACTTACAACGATGAGATGGGTTTTCCTTGGTCAGTGAAAAGGAAACCCCAGGAAGCAAAGAAACCTCCAGGATAGCACATGGGTGCGGAAGGCTCAGATGCGTGCTTAGTACCACTTTTGTTTCCCCTAGTGTGTGTTGAAGCTTTACGGGGACGTAAAGCCCTGAGGTTGGAGTAATGTAAAAGCCCAGAAATTTCAAAGAATTTTTTTTTATCAAATACTTTGGAATTTTATGAGTCTATGGTTTCTGACGGCACCTGATTCCGAGGCCCGGAGTGCCCGGAATGATCCGTCGAAGTTTTGTTAAGATTAAATTAACGCTCGTAAGCAGTTTTCCTGAAAAAGTGGAATAACTCTTGAATGGTAGCTTAGATCATAAATATGAGGGCACCTTTGCGCTCTGGATGGCGGGATTACCCTAGGCGCGACTTAATTTTAGTTGGCATGGGCCTTTTATGAGAAATCCCAAAAACGGCTTAACCGTAAATAAAATAATTAAATAAATTATTTTATTTTTCAAATGATTATAACTCACAAATGGTAGCTTGGATTAAAAATCTTAGACCACCTCTGAACTCGTGAGGGCATGCTTTATTTAAGAAGATACTAACTTTGGACGGCGCAAGCCACCAGAAAAAGTTAGTTTTTGGCCGCAAATAAAATAATTAAATGACAATTATTTTATTGTAAAATTCATAACTTCTAAACGGTAACTCGGATTGAAAATACGAGAGTACAGTTGGGTTCGTTGGAGCATGTTTCACCTAGGCAGAGCCTAACCATGACCGCAGTGGGTCGAGGGTGACTGATATTAATTTTCCAAACTTTTTTTCGGGTGCGTGGTAACGGGAGGTGGCACGTCGAGCGAACGGGGGGCCAGGCAATGTGGCTGGTTTGAGGCGCGCCGGCGCGGGTAGCCGGGGGCGGTGCAGCGGCGCGGCGGGCAGGCGAAGGTGGTGGCGGTTCTCGCTGTGTGGAAGGAGGTCGGGTGATTGGGGCGCTTATTGGGAGAACATAATCGTGGAAGAGTAAATGAGATTGGAGAGAGAGATGATTTATAAGATAATAGTGGGGATAAAATCAAAAGAGAAATAAATGATAAATGGGGGTTTTGGGGATGAATTCCAGCGCGAAAGGAGTCCAAAATCGTGATTGATTTTGGAGTTAGAAAGATAAATAAGTAAATAATTAATAATAATAATAAAATATTTTTATTATTAATTTTGTTGATAAAACACTGTTTTGACTGTATCTTCTTCGTGCGACCTCGGTTTCATGAACCGTCTGCGGCAGTGTGACCCTGACTTCGAGACAGAATTTATGAGTCCAATATTGGATGTCTTTTTCGGGTTTTTGGATCGGGTACCTGAAGCGCTCAGAAAATAATAGATTTAATATTATTATTAAATCTTTTACCCGCCATAACTCATGCGTGCGACGTCCGATTGGCTTGCCGTCAGTGGAGATGTAATCCTGACATCAATATGGTCAATTCAAGTCTAATGTTGAATACTAAATTATGGTTTGTGTCTCGGACCCACGAAACACCAAATAATATTATTATTATTATTATTATCACGGGATCTTGTATCGGACATATCTCTCTCATACAGTGTCAGAATGTCGAACTGTCTGCAAGGTTGCGACCCTAGAATTAAGAGGGATGTTTCAAGACCAATTTTGGATATTTAAGTCGAGGTCGAGGTGTGGGCCCCACGAGGCCTGGTTCGCGCGTGTTGAGGTGAAATGCAACTTTTTCACCTGCTATCCGTTTTGGACCAATGGGTAGTCCATTCATGTGTTTTTTCGTATGGATTGAAATGGTGTGACCGGTTTGGTTAACCGGTGTCATTTGAAATACGGCCGGGTTGGTTCGAACCCGAAACCAACCGGGCCCTCGGAGCGGAAACACTTATAACATAAGAACCGGACGTCTGATAGACGTGTCGTCGACTTTGTAGGATTCCTCTTGATGAGACATTTCTTTTGGGATACTTCACCTAACTTTTGGACGCAGCTGGAGTAGGACCGGGTTGGATTGTATCCGAAATCCAACCGGGGCCCCGGAACAGAAAAGCTGATAACTTTTAGACGAGACGTCCATTTAAAGAACCATCAGTGGCGTTGTTGATAAAGTTGAGAAACAATCCCTTTGAGTATAACCTATGAGAGTTCAGGGTATAGTTGAGATACGGTCGGGTTGGTTCATACACGAAACCAACCGGGGCCCCGGGACAAAAAGGCTAATAACACACAGATCGGGCGTCCGATTGACGCGCCGTCTGTTGTGTTGAGTTTCCAAAGATGTGGAAAACCTTTAGGGTACTTCTTCATGAAACCTTGTGATACTTGGAGTATCGACCAGTAGCTCATGGAGCGGACACTTCTGGTGACGAGCTAGTAGAGTGCAGAGACCTAGTAGCTGGATGAGACTTGATGACTGCTGATCGATCGTCTCAGAGTGATTCGGATAGCCCAGTGGGGTGTGCTTGGTTGTAGCGGCAGACCCACAGCGGAGGAGCGCTTGGTTGTAGCGGTAGACCCGCGGTACTCGACAGAAGGAGTACCTTTGTAGGCTATGAGGGGGAGCGCTTGGTTGTAGCGGCAGACCCATGGTGGGAAGCGCTTGGTTGTAGCAGCAGGCCCATAGTACTCGACAGGTGGAGTACTTCAATAGTCTAAGGTTAGTGAGTAGCACCTCAGAGTCGTGATAGGACTACTGTGCTCGACAGAGGAGGAGTTCTCCAGTAGGTGTGGTTTCGACATCATGTTTAAATCCTGGTTTGAGCTGATTCAATGGCTTTTGTGTTTGCCTCATGATTGATATGGGTCACTTGATAACTTAGGAATATGTATGGGCATATACCTAAGTAGTGGTTATCCGTTGATTTCATAACCCTTGTGTTTCCTCATTATTGAGATGGGTTACTTGATAACTTAGGTGTGTGTAAGGGAATACACCTAAGTAAAGGTTATCTGTTGAGATCTTTATTTATGGTTTATCCTTGTTGGATTTTAGTGAGACCTTTAGGGTCTTGGGGTTCCTACTGAGTATCGTTATACTCACCCCTGCACGGGGTACGCCCGCACCTCATTGTGTTGGTTGCAGATGACGGACAACACTGATCGTAGTTGAGGCTTGTCGAGTTGGACGGTACCCGTAGGTGGATCTCACGACGAGTCAGTACCCGAAGGAGACGGACTGACAGATGGTCGAACGCGGAGTGCTGTGGAGGAAATCTGTACCTACCCTTCAGGTAGGATCCGTGGTGAACGATCTAGGACCTTCTTTTCACCTTTTAGCTTTTGTCCTTTGAGTTGTACTTTACTTTTAGTTGTAGCTGTACCTTTCTGTTGGGCTTGTATTTCTGGCCCCTATGTATTTCCAGCACACTTGTTTACTGCTTTACTTAGTGTTAGCTTCTGCTTGTACTCTGTTGTGTTGTTTACTTTTATAAAGGCAATTTCTTCCCTTTTTATTGGTATTTACACCTTTGGGGCTCGTCGCCAGCCCCTGGCCTATGGAAGGCGGGCTTGGGGTAGTCACGACATGGTCCCCGATGATAGGTCGTGACAAATTGGTATCAGAGGAGTCGGTTCTACCGCAGAACTTAGGACTCTGATATTTTCTTTCTATGAAGAAATAGTGTTAAGGGTACTAAGTGTGGTTTTCAGTTTAGGGAGTCCATTGTGGGTGCGGCGGCCGACGTATCCGTACACCAGGACCCTGACTACTGATTTCCGACTTAGTGCACGAAAACACTGATTGTGTGTGTGTTTAAAAAGTTTTCTTTAAGTTAGATCAAACCAGGTCAGCTCACCAGGTTTAAATCGTTTGACCGCGTCGCATCTGTTCAGGATGTCTCCACGCATACAGTCAGTTGGAGTTTCCAAGAGAGTACTTGATGACGGATCACCGAGCGATGAGGCTCCGGTGTAGGGCCCTCTTTCTATGTTGGCTCCTTCGGGTGGTGTACCAGCAGAACCACCACCCGTTAGGCATCAGATGCCACCAGGCATACTATTGGACGGTGCATATTGGCAGAGCTCGTTGCATGAGTTCCAGCAGTAGAGGCCTCCGAGGTTACGAGGTGAGACAAATTTCCAAGAAGTAGTGGACTGGATGGAGGTGATTGCTAAAGTTCTACACCTAGTTTAGATCTATTAGAGCATATGGTGATCTTAACTACCGGTGGTTCCTAGTGAGTGACCATGAGGTTGGTCAGCATAGTGATGAGGCTTCGTTACGTGGACTAATGCCTGAGATAGAACCTTCGGGTAGTGTTCCAGCTATATCACTACCTGTTGGTCAGCAGTTACAACTGGCAGTACCAGTAGAGGATGCATGTACGCTTAGTGCCTTACACATGTTTCAGCATCAGATACCCCTCAAGTTCGGAGGCGAGCCCGAATCACAGGCAGCTGAGGACTGGCTTTAGAAGGTGGATGAGAGTTTTCGAGAGCTTATACAGCTTCGTCAGGATGACACGCCAGTAGCTGAGTATTCATCGAGGTGTACCGATCATTCTTGGTACTTGATGACTATGATATGATTAGTTCTTTAGAGCTCAGACCTCTAAGAGAGGTGTGTTTAAGGATATCCGAGTAAGCACTCTTTTTTCTATGCATTCCTACTTATGTTAGGGTGCTAGAGAGAACCTTTGTGGTTGAATGTTCTTTGGCTGATCTGTTTTAGCCAGTGAATGTTAGCAGTGGGAAGATACGAACTGGTGCCAGTCTCAGAAACTTGGGCACGTAATATGTTTCAAGAAGAGGAAGTGTTAAGGACAAATTAATCTGCAGAGCAGCAGACGTGGAAGCAGATCTTGGAGAGAAGCATGAGGTGGTTTGCATTTCGACATGTTACAACCACCGGCCTTTGTAGTCCCCGCCAGGCTCAGGGAACTGAAGGGCAGGGGAAGAGAATAGCTGCATGTAGTCATTGAGTGTGACCCAAGGGCTCTAAGAATGATTTGAGGTATGATCTGTGTCTACTACGAGCTTCCATATCAATAGACATAGGTATCAATCATTCCTTCCATCCATGAATCTTGTGCCAGACCTAGAGTTTCCGGTTAAAATCATTGACTTGACCCTCACGTCCGGAGATACCTTTGAGAGGAGACTTGATAAACACACAGATGCCGATAGGTGTGATCTGACCCTTGAGGCGAGAGTTTTGGTTGGAACCTCTTGGTGGCAGCATCGAGGCCTTAAGACGCTAGTTTGGGTATGGACTGGGCAACCACAGTTCATACAAGGATTGACAATATTAGGAAAAAAGGTTGTGGTTTACTTACAAAGATGGGATGGTCTTTCCTTTTTCGGCGAAAAGGAAACCCTAGGCAGCACAAGAACCTCCAGGAGGGCACATGGGAGTGGAAGGCTCAGATGTGTGCTCAGTACCACTTTTGTTTCCCCTAGTGTGTGTTAAAGCTTTATGGGGACGTAAATCCGTGAGGTGGAAGTAATGTAAAAGCCAGGAATTTTCAAGGAATTTTTTTTCTTAAATACTTTGGAATTTTATGAGTCTATGTTTTCTGACGGCGCCTGATTCTGAGGCCCTGAGTGCCCGGAATGATCCGTAGAAGTTTTTTTAAGATTAAATTAATGTGTGTAAGTAGTTTTCCTGAAAAAGTGGAATAACTCTTGAACGGTTGCTCGGATCAGAAATCTGAGGGCACCGTTGCGCTCAGGACGGCGGGATTACCCTTGGAATGACTTAATTTTAGTCGGCACGGGCCTTCTATGAGAAATCCCAAAAATGGCTTAACCGTAAATAAAATAATTAAATAAATTATTTTATTTTTCAAATGCTTATAACTCACAAACGGTAGCTCGGATTAAAAATATGAGACCACTGCTGAACTCGTGAAGGCATGCTTTATTTAATCAGATACTAACTTTGGTCAGCACGAGCCACCAGAAAAAGTTTGTTTTTGGCCGCAAATAAAAATAATTAAATGACAATTATTTTATTGTAAAATTCATAACTTCTAAACGGTAACTCGTATTGAAAATCCGAGAGTACCGTTGGGTTCGTTGGGGCGTGTTTTATGTAGGAAGAGCCTAACATTGACCGTAGTGGGTCGAGGGTGACTGATATTAATTTTCCAAACATTTTTTCGGGTGCGTGGTAATGGGAGGTGGCACGGCGAGCGGACGGGGGGCCAGGCGATGCGGCTGGTTTGAGGCGTGCCGGCGCGGGTAGCCGGGGGCGGTGCAGCGGCACGGCGGGCAGGAGAAGGTGGTGGCGGTTCTGGCCGTGTGTAAGGAGGCTGGGTGATTGGGGCACTAATTGGGAGAACATAATCGTGGAAGAGTAAATGAGATTGGAGAGAGAGATGATTTATAAGATAATAGTGGAGATAAAATCAAAAGAGAAATAAATGATAAATAGGGGTTTTGGGGATGAATTCCAGTGCGCAAGGAGTCCAAAATCGTGATTTATTTTGTAGTTAGAAAGATAAATAAGTAAATAATTAATAATAATAATAAAAAAATATTGTTATTATTAATTTTGTTGATAAAACATTGTTTTGACTGTATCTTTTTCGTGCGACCTTGATTTCACAAACCATCTGTAGCTGTGTGACCCTGACTTCGAGATGAAATTTATGAGTCCAATATTGGATGTCTTTTTTGGGTTTTTGGATCGGGTACCTGAAGCTCTCGGAAAATAATAGATTTAATATTATTATTAAATATTTGACCCGCCATAACTCATGCGTGCGACATCTGATTGGCTTGCCGTCAGTGGTGATGTAATCCTGACATCAATACGGTCGATTCAATCTAATGTTGAATAATAAATTCTGGTTCGTCGCTCGGGCCCATGAAACACCGAATAATATTATTATTATTATTATTATTACGGGATCTTGTATGGGACATATCTCTCTCATACGGTGTCGGAATGTCGAACCGTCTGTGAGGTTGCGACCCTAGAATTAAGACAGATGTTTTAAGACCAATTTTGGGTATTTAAGTCGAGGTCGAGGCGAGGGCCCCATGAGGCCCGGTTCACGCGTGTTGCGGTGAAATGCAACTTTTTCACCTTCTATCCATTTTGGACCAATGGGTAGTCCATCTCGTGTGTTTTTCTATATGGATCGCAATGGTGTGACTGGTTTGGTTAACCGGTGTCATTTGAAGTATGGTCGGGTTGGTTCGAACCCGAAACCAACTGGGCTCTCAGAGCGGAAACGCTTATAACTTAAGGACCAGACGTTTGATTGACGTGCTGTCAACTTTGTTGGATTCCTCTTGATGAGACGGTTCTTTTGGAATAATTCACCTTAGTTTTGGACGCAGTTGGAGTAGGTCTGGGTTGGATTGTACCCGAAATCCAACCTGGCCCCTGGAACAGAAAAGCCGATAACTTTCAGACCGGACGTCTATTTGAAAAACCATAAGTGGCGTTGTTGATCACGTTGAGAAACGGTCCCTTTGAGTATACCCTATGAGAGTTCGGGGTACTGTTGAGATACGGTCGTGTTGGTTCGTACACGAAACCAACCGGGCCCTCGGGACGAAAAGGCTAATAACACACAGACCGGGCGTCCGATTGACACGCCGTCTGTTGTGTTGAGTTTCCTAAGATGTGGAAAACCTTTGGGGTACTTTTTCGTGGAACCTTGTGATACTTGGAGTATTGACCAGTAGCTTGTGGAGCGGACCCTTCTAGTGACAAGCTAGCAGAGTGCAGAGACCTAGTAGCTGGCTGAGACTTGACAACTATTGATCGATCGTCTCAGAGTGATTCTGATAGCCCAGTGGGGTGCGCTTGGTTGTAGCGGTAGACCCACGACGGAGGATCGCTTGGTTGTAGTGGCAGACCCACGATACTCGACAGAAGGAGTACCTCTATAGGCTATGAGGGGGTGCGCTTGGTTGTAGCGGCAGACCCATGGTGGGAAGCGCTTGGTTGTAGCAGCAGGCCCACAGTACTCGACAGGTGGAGTACTTAAGTAGTCTAAGGATAGTGAGTAGCACCTCAGAGTCGTGACAGGACTACTGTGCTCGACAGAGGGGGAGTTCTCCAGCAGTTGTGGTTTCGACATCATGTTTAAATCCTGGTTTGAGCTGAGTCAATGACTTTTGTGTTTACCTCATGATTGAGATGGGTCACTTGATAACTTAGGTATATGTATGGGCATATACCTAAGTAGTGGTTATCCGTTGACTTCATAACCTTTGTGTTTCCTCATGATTGAGATGGGTTACTTGATAACTTAGTTGTGTGAAAGGGCATACACCTAAGTAAAGGTTATCTGTTGATATCTTTATTTATGGTTTATCCTTGTTTGATTTTAGTGAGACCTTGAGGGTCTCGGGGTCCCTACTAATTATCGTTATACTCACCCCTGCACGGGCTATGCCTGCACCTCGTTGTGTTGGTTGCAGACGACGGACAGCACTGATCGTAGTTGAGGCTTATCGAGCTAGACGGTACCCGGAGGTGGATCTCACAATGATTCGGTACCCATAGGAGACAGACAGACGAACGGTCGAACGCGGAGTGTTGTGGAGGACATCTGTACCTACCCTTCAGGTAGGATCTGTGGTGGATGATCTAGGAGCTTCTTGTCACCTTTCATCTATTGTCCTTTGAGTTGTACTTTACTTTCAGTTGTAGCTGTACCTTTCTGTTGGGCTTGTATTTCCGGTCCCTATGTATTTCCAGCACACTTTTTTATTGCTTTACTTAGTGTTAGCTTCCTCTTGTACTCTGTTGTGATATTTACTTTTATAAAGGCAATGTATTCCCTTTTTATTGGGATTTACGCCTTTGGTGCTAGTCGCCATCCCCTGGCCTATGGAATGCGGTCTTGGGGTAGTCACGACACGGGCCCTGAGGACGGGTCGTGGCAAGTTGGGAGACTTGTATGGTCAGGAGATAGTACATTTACATGGGGGTCCACAGACTGTAGTTTTATATTTTGACTTGCATTTTACTTCATGATTCTACAATAATTATAGAAGGTGCTTGGTACATGGGTTTTGCTGAGTATAGCTTTTCACCCACAGACGGATGGGTAGTCGGAGAATACTATATAGGGCTTTAGTATATGCTATGAGCGTGTGTTCTTGATTTCAGTGGATCTTGGGAGAAACACAATGATTTAGTAAATTTTTTCTATAACAATAATTATAATGATACTATTAAGATGGAACCATACGATGCTCTTTATTATAGGCCATGCATATCACCTTTATGCTAGATAGAGGTAGGTGAGTCAGAGTTTTTTGAACCTAGTCTCATGCAGGAGATGTCAGAGTAGGTTCAGTTTATTCAGAAGTTTATGGATATGTAATAGAGTAGACCGATGTCGTATGGTGATAGAAATTATGAAACCCTAGAGTTTACAAATGGTTATTTTTTTTCTTCAGGTGTCGCCTTGGTTGGTTAATTATAGGATACGGAGATAGAGCAGGATGGAATCCAAATTCATTGGATCGTTTGAGGTTATAGAGAGAATTGGGTCAGTGGCATACTGATTGTCTCTTCTACAGAAATAAAGTGTTATTTAGGATGTTTTTCATGTATCAAAACTATGATGGTATAACCTCAACCCTTCTCATGTGGTTGATGTGGATTATGTTGAGCTTGAGATAGATGTCTCCTTTGAGGAGTATCTTATATGAGTGTTTAATCGTAGTGAGAAAGTTTTGTGGGAAAAGATTGGGCTAATAGTTCATGAATTGTGGAAACATGGGCATATGTAGGAGGATACATGTGAAAGAGAAGTAGATATGAGGGCTTAGTGGCCTAATATTTTTTAATCCAAATCATAGAGATGATTGGGAGTATAGTTCGAGGATGACTTGTTATAAGATGGGGAGATTGTAAGATCCCGACCTTTTCTAGAGACATCTCAAACTCATTTATAGGTACTCTTTTGGTTAGTGTTCAGTAATTTTTGTTTGGGTTTTACCTTGGAGAGTTTTTGGGTAACAATTTGAGAAAAATGAAAGAAAAATGGTAGTGCATTATTGGTGCATGGTTTTCCCTAACCGTGCACCCCATCCCAGCAAACCATGCAACCCTAGACATTGGATAATTGCACAGTTGGTGTATAGTTTTTCAAATTTTGTACCCTCTTAGGAGTAACCATGCACCCCATTAAAATAGGATCATGGTTTAGGTACACGGTTAGGGGAAATTGTGCACCCTTGCATAGAAAACTATGTGTGGAAATTAAATTAACCTGAAAATTAGATTTTTAATTTCCCAAACTCCATTTTAATCCCTAATCGACCCCCATTAAAAACATAATGATTTCTCATGATTTTTTAGCCTCCCTAAAATATTATAAGCCTTTCCAACATCTGTTCTTCATTGTTCGAAGCCCGAATTGGCAATCCACATCTCTCCTGGTAAAAGAATTATATTCCAGTTACTTTCCCCTTTATCTTCCTTTCTTATCCCATTCTAGAAAGAGTTTTTTCTTTCTATTTTATATAGATCTAGATTAGTTTTTTTATATAGATCTAGGTTTGTATATCTAGATCTATATTTGATAGGTCTTTATTAATTTGATCTTGATTTAGGGTTTTAGATCTGAATCTCATTCAATGTCATTATGTCGCTCAATTTTTGGGGATTTAAATTGGGCGATCGTTCATCAACGAATTGAGGTAGGTGGTATAATATTTAAATACCATAGTTGGGATTTTGATCATGTGTATGAAAATTGTAGAATTTCTAGAGTTGTTTAGTAATTAAATTTCCTATTTAAATTAATTAATTTGGTGAATTAATTGATTAATTAATTTTGAAATTGCGGGATTGGAGATAAATAATTGTGGAGTTAATTATTAGTTATTAGATTGATGATTTGATTAATTAATTGTGGAATTAATTATGGGATATTGGGATTATTGATTTCAGTAATTAATTGTTGAATTAATTATAGGATAATGAGATTGTGAATTAAATAATTAATTGATAAATTAATTATGGGGATATTGGGAGGTGTATTTTTGATTAATTAATTAAGAAATTAATTAAGGAAATTTATGTGATAAAATAATTGTTGAATTAGTAATTTATTGATAACATTAGTTAATTTTTTACTTAATTAATAGGTTTTAGATGATTAATTAATTATTGAGTTAATTAATAAGAGTAACAAGATTGATTAATTATTGAGTTAATTTATAAGAGTGATAATATTAATTAATTTTTGAGTTAATTACTAAGATTGAGAAGATTAATTAATTTTTGAGTTAATTAATGATATTAAGAATATTAATTAGTTGTTGAGTTAATTAATGAGACTGATAAGATTAATTAATTGTTGGATTAATTAATGATATTGAAATGATTAATTAATTGATGAATTGATTAATGAAATGATGAATAGTAACAATGTAATTCATATGATAACTGAGATCTAGAATGATAAAAATGGTATTTTGAGATTGAGATGATATAGAATGGTAATAGTGTAATTATAGAACATGACATCCTGAGAGATTATGTATTTAAATAAATAATCATTGGAAATGTGATAACTATTTACTTATGCATTGTTTTTATTTCTTTATACAAATAAATATGTTTTAATTGACTTAATATTGATTTAGACTCTATTGGTGGTGGCCTGCTGAGTTTTATTCACACCCTACTCAGGATACGTGGTCGATACCTGAATATCTTTCATAGTTGCATGATAGTTTAAGGGAAAATTCCCTTTAATAGATGGATGATTTTGGGATGGACTATAGATGAGAGAACTGGATGTGGTTTGGGACCTGCATGGGAGTCATTAGTGTATTTATTTTGATTTTTCATTTTGACACTAGACACATATCTATCATGGCATATCTACTATTTAGTTGTTGATATTGTATTTTCAGTTTTGGTCATCTTTAGATATTAATATTATTCTAGTTATGATATCATTTGGTTATTAAATTATTATTGTTTATTTATTTTTTCTATTATATTACTCTGATAAAAGAGGTTATAGTCTCTCCATGACTGATATTAGACCCCCGCTGCTAGTCAGAATCCTCTAGCATATGGATAGATGCATTTGAGGTCATGTGGTTGTCTGGCGCGGGGCACTAGGGTGTGGAACCCAGTTCAAGATGTTACATCGTATAAAATTATAGTTTACATATCTACCCAAGTGAGATTTGTTCCTTATAGAATAGACCTTATACATTTACTAATGTTTACCATTTTAGTGAAATACATGTTTTTTCTAAGCATAGTGGTTACATGTTTACCAATAATGAGTAGATACTTAAACACATCTATAATAATTTTCCAAAGAATGTAATGGAGGAAATCTGGCTGATGGATGTCACATATAACACCACTTAGTAGTTTTCCCCTTCTACATACCATTATTTTATTGTATATTTATTTAAGGTTCTTGTATTGAGGTCAATATATTTTTTAGGTGTAGTAGACGGAGACATAGGATAGTTAGTATTTAAATTTTAAAAAACAACTTTTCAAATATATCATTCTACATGTTGTGTAGGTATATATTTAAAAATTAAAAAAATGTTGTGTTTCTAGTTTTTCTTTATTTTTCGTTTTATTTTGTTTTTAGATAAATTTTGATCTTAAAAAAATATCTAAAATAATTTTCATGTTTGCTTTTATTGTATTGAAAATTACTTTTTTTTGTCAACATTATTTCTAATGAATGTAAATAAGGAATTTTTTTCTAGAATTTGTATTTTAAAATCATTATTAGGAGTTTAATGAATTTTTGAAACCCATACCTCATTATCACTGAACAATATTTTAAATCCCTTACATGAGTGCTATTATAATCCCTTTATTTCATATTATTATTTTTAATCACTTGAGATTCTGAGGTTATAGAAATAAACTAGAACTTTCATTAATTCTGTTTGAATCCATATGATTTGAGTATCTTATATTAATGGTAGAGTCTATCATTCATTGAAATTATCTTTGTAAAATTAACCAATATTTTGGGCCACCTTGATATTTTATCCTTATTAAGCCTTAGATACTATGAAATACCTATTAGGAAAGCCATATTATAAGATAATTTATCCCTAACTATTCATATTTTATGTACATTCTTGTTTTAATTTTATAAAATGTGGGGGAGAGGGCATTTCCAAGGGAATTATAGTGAAATATTCATTTTTATGGGTTAAGTGAAAAGGTGCATACATTTATTTTGATAAGTGGTTTCACAAGTAATATTATATCATTGTTTTACACATGTTTCCCTCTTTATCTCAAAATAAATTTTCATATAAAAATCACAATAGTTATGTATATTGAAAAAAAATAAACATAAAAAAAAAGAAATAGAGAAAAGAAGAAGTTTAATCATAATTATTCATTTCATTATTGTAACCCATGAAAAATGAACAATGGGGAGAGTGAGTTTTAAGTTACTCGTTCTTTTAGGGTTTGAGAAAAAAAATTCATTATGAACACTTACTAAATATTTAAAATACTTTATACTTATGATATTAAACACACATCTTCTGCACCAAATTTTTAAACATAAGATCCTACCAATCCTTGAATCTCAAAACAACCTATTGGAATTCATCTTGAGTAAAATGCTATTTTCTACTCATAGAGAACTTAGGATCTCAAAAATTATATTTTAAGATCAAATCAACTATATGAATAATCATAACTTCATTTTTATATGTTCTTATAGTGAAGAGGGAAAATTTTTTAGTGAGTTAGGTTGCGACATATTTCATGGGTGAAAAAATGAAGTTAAAAAATTTTGAATGTAAGTTAAGAATAATGATGGGAAAATTGATTTCATAAATGAGACATGATGTATTTCATTTCAAAAGAAACATGAAATTTTTCTCACCTTTTATTTAGGAATGGGACTTGATTTGGATATTATACTTTTCCTAGAAGTACAAAGGTTTAGGTGTGGTGGTGTGATCATATAGTGATATATAATATATTATCACCCATACAATTGTGAATTACATTGTCTCTGGTTTTTAGTATCCCATTATTAAATCCTTTTTCACTAAATAAATATTTTGAATTAATTTTTTAAAAACATACTCAAAAAGATGAAATTTCACATTGATCCAATTGGATAGCATGTTGGTGTTTCATCATAACATTATATACACTGATACAAATGGGAAAATTTCTTTCTTTTAGTATTAAAATTAATTGGGTTTCAATTTCTTCAACTAGGTTAAAGGATAGATATAATCATAATAGGCCCAATGAAATCCATCAAGATAAGAAAACTTAAGAGAGGATAATTGGGATACATTTCGGTATTTGGTGTATATCTTGTGATTTTTTACACCAACTAGACTTATTATATCTTTATATTACACATAAATATAAGGATCACCTATCCACAAAATTTCAAGTCAAGAATTGGTATTTAAGTTATTAAACTAGCCGTACCAAGTGGATGGAAAACTTCTACATTTAATAGAAACCTAGTCCATTATAAACTTGACTTATTTTATAGAAATTTTGATGTAATTGTTAATAAAATGAAACCTCTCCCTAATTTACATAGTATTATCAACAATAGTTATAGTTTTGAGTGCTTGGTATGTTATGTTTATTTGTTTATGCCTTCCTCCACTTCAATGGATTTCTAAAATCATTGTGATCACTCGAGGAGGAACATGATGTGAATCTTGAGATTAAAGTTTGTATTATTTGAATCATATTTAAATTTTAGATTTTAATGTTGTATTTATTCATAAATTTTTACTATTTAATTTATTTTTTCACTATTATGTCACATTCAATCTCACATGATGAATTTTTTGGGTACCCATTCATGTGATGTTTAATACACCATTCACCACTATTTATTCCCCTTGTCAATCACAGTGTCTATGTGGTCCATAATGGTTGATTGAAATAAAATAAACACTTTCATGGCCCTAAAATTTATATAATGGAATAAAAATTAAATAACATAAAAACATGGACATTACATCAAGTTTTCTATGGGTTTCCTTACTGAGTTTCAGTTATAAATTCAAACACAAATCACCTAATCATCGGTAGTAATCAGTAAATCATTTTGTGTTTCTGACCAAATCATGGGAAATATACAAGGATAAAATCAGTAATGTTCTAGTTCTATGTGTTACAAAATATGTATTAAAATATCTAACACATATATATATAAGTAATGAAGGATGATCATCAAGGGATTTCCTCACGTTGATCACTTTCAATCTCATAAGGAAATATTCATTTTATTCTAATATTAATTTGTCTTCAATCGATGATTGATCCCCAAAACTACCATTTCTTCAAAAAACCTCTTCTAATTTACAAAATTATAAACTTATTTTTAAATGATATAAGGATCCATTGAGAGATGACCTAGGATTCTTACTATACTATATAAATTCTAGAAAATTCAAAAACGAATTTGAAATTCTCAATAGCATGATCGGGAGTTCTTGAACCTTCAGCAAGTCTCTATTTATATTATAGAATATGTTTCTATATTCATATACCTTCTAAATTTTTCTTCTTATATGAGAGATGAGGAATTAATGGATAGACATTTTAATATGGATCATAAGGAACCATTATAGACACAGGTTATTCTTATCAATCTACCTAGTTTTGTATAAGTAGTGAAGAAGAACATCCTCACTGATATAGGGTCAATGGGAGGTTCAAAAATTGGTAGTTCACTCCCAGGTTGGACTAAAATTTATTCTTATTCTAGTGGTTAGAAACAAAGGTGGTAATATGTGAGTAGATGAATCAAACCAAGATAAACATTACATAAATAATATATTAATCCCATGATTTCAATAATAAATCTCATGAAAAGAAACACAACTCAAAGGTTGAAAGGTTTAGTGACTTCAAGAATAGATATATAAACACACTTATTTCATATTCTATAATCTTTTCTCTATAAATATCAATCCACTCTTAGAAATTCCATGATACATAATCATCATTAAATCATAGGTAAGGGAAAACAAAAAATGTGGGTGGTCTCAAATTCTTAATAAGGGATAACACATCAAATACCATAATGGTTAAATAATAAACATATGTAAAATCCTAAAGAAGGTAAAATATTTGATTTTAAATAATATAAAACAATAATTTTTAACCATAATCATGAAATATATACATAACATCCCAAACAATAACACTTTTACCGTGGCATGAGAAAAATAAAAAAGGAATCGTAAAAAATTATCCATGGAAAAAAAGTGGCATAATAATAAAAATAGTATTTCTTATCTCTGTGAACCTAGATAACAACCAACTCATTTTATCATAAATTTTTAGTATATATAAATTTCAACACAATCGCTATTTGTGAACCTAACTACTTTCTAACCCATTCACATAACATTTCATTCTCATGATATATAATCCTTTACTAAATGAATTGGAGGGAGAAATAAGTATCACCCAACTCATAATCCATAAATTTTTATACCACTTGAAATAATTCATCACAATATGAAATAATCCATATAAATAATATGGATTTCAGGACATTTCAAAATAATCATATATAAGACCCATGTAAAAAGACTAGGTTAATTAAACCTTTTAAAATATCACATATCATGAACTTAAGAAACCGTAATATATTAATAATCTAATTTTATAAAAATAATCATACCATAATAACATATATAGGGTGATAAAAACATCACTTCATGAAAGGTAAACCTTTTAGGGTAGATAGATATGAAAATACAAAAGTTTTCACAAAACCTTTTAAACCATTGAAGTGAAAATTACATTCAAAATAATTTTTTTGAAGGGAAAGAGATGAATTTTGAAAACCATAATATAAATATTTCCAAATAAAACATCCTTGGAGATTCATAAATGTTATAAAAAATGATAAGTAAAAATAATTTGAAAACATATACTTTTAAAAGTATCGTTAATAAAGGATAATGGAAAAGGATATAACGTCTTCAAAAATGGAACTCGAAATGATTGGAAAACTTTTAATTTAAAAAAAGAATATTTAATAATATAACCATTAAAAATAATTAAATTTTGTTAAAATAAAATGTAGAGTGGAAAATAAAACATTTTATATTGAAATGTGGAAAACATTTTGAACATTTTAAATAACCTTATTGAAAACCCACACCGCTAAAAAGGATAATTAAACCTTTTATTTAAAATGATTTTAATGTAAAATAAGGATCATTGGAGATAAAAATATTTTTATTTCCCACTTGGGAAAGGAAATATTTGTGGGAAGTAGAAATATGGACATGGAAAAATCCATTAAAATTAATGGGAATTATTCATAACAAATATGCATTTTAATAAAACATTAAAATCATTGAGGAAAAATAATTCAGTGTGAAAAATGATTTTCCTATAAAATAAGGTGTAATAAATCATCATCATAGTTCATAATATATCAATCATTAAATCCAATAGTTAATAAATAGTTATTATGACATAAGAAAATTATTAAGTCATGAAAACCCCTTACAGCCTTCTTAATTTTTGAATACATACCCCATGAGAGGTATATATTTTAAATAGAACAAAAAATATTAGGAACTATAATAGTTTCATGATAAAAATTAAAACAATATATTCTATACACCTTTTAAAATTTAACATGGTGTGAAACTTAAATATGACTCAAGGAATTCAAATTTGAGACAAAGAACCCCTTTCAGATTTAGTAAATTTTTAATCAAAAGTTATTGGAAGATTGAAATTAATATGGTTCTAAAAATACCATGAATTACATCATTAATTATTACAAAATACATTCTTTGGAAGTATATAAACCATATAAATAATAATGTGGTACCTATTAACTAGCACTCCCACCTGACTTATCTTAAGTTCATGATGTGTTTCATCTATCACTCTTTAGGAAGTGCATACCAAACCCCTCTCATGTACTCAATCTAGATGTGGTACCTTTATAGAATGATCTTTCCTATGTGGAGAAAATTTTTAATATCTTATATCATCAAGAAATGGTTCTAAAAGTAAGACAATTCACATGGTAAAAGTGCTATTGAGAAACTACAAGTTTGAAGAAGTGATGTGGGAACTAGAGGAGGTGATGAAAGAGAGTTACCCTCAACATTTTTAGTGTGTGAAATAAACAAATTTAGGGAGAAATTTCTGAATGGGGGAATATTGTAACAAGCCATAATTTTAAAAATAAAATTCTAATGTGTTTTAATTAAATATCTTATTATGTGTTAAGTTTATAAAAACACATGCACTTCCTGGTTTTTTATATCCAATCGAATATAACATAAAATTAATAATCATCACCATGGATAATATAGTTGTTGAATAGTGAGTATATGATTAGTATAAATATAGGCTTTTGACAAATCCAATTGACACAAACAAAGGAAGTGATGACGTCAATTAGTAGGATCAAACCCTATAAAGCCCATTTATCAAAGCTTCTAAGGTATATTGAATCACTATTCTTTACCCTTGACTAAGACTAAGCTGAGATCCAATAACTTAAGTATGAGTGAAATCATTTATGGGAGAACTTCAAGCTCATCAAGATCACGAACCAAACCATATACGTCAAACCACCCTATGAAAGTATCACTATCACGTACCTTATCCTTAGATATTTTTCTGGTATAATAAAGGGATATGTATCAAGGCCCTAATAATATGAATGTATATATTTTATAGAATAATGAATATATTCACTTATTATTGTTACTTTATAAATGATTTTTATTTTGATACAATAAAACACAAACTTTATTTTTGGGTAAGATTCAAATTCAATTAAGGAATTAATTTTAATGAATTGATGGATTTTTGAAATAAATAATATTTTATTGAAATATTATCGTTAAATATTGTTTATTAAAAATAAATTTTCATATAATTTTCACGAATTCAAATTTAATTTTTATAAGGGTTCGAAAACTCCTACTGTCAAAAAAACACAGCATTTATAAATAAATGAAAATTCTTATTTCAAAAGTGAAAATTATCCTATTTAGAAGACTATCTAGATAAAATAAATATTATTTTTTGGAATCAAAACATCAAAATTATCCAACGGTGAATGCTTTATAATTTTATGATATTGTCAACTGTTTGGGTAAAATTTAAATGCAGTATAAATATATGGTGTGTATTATGACATCATAATGAACCAAAATGATGTAATAAATGCTATAAAAGGTATATATGACCAAATATATGTTTACACATTAAAATAATTTAATTTTAGTTTTATTTTACTAATTTTATAAATCCTTTATGAATCCTTAAAAAGCTATAATATATTTTAAGGTTTTAAAATCATTTCTTTAGGGACATGTCTCGCTCCCACATCATCAAGGATAATATTTTAATAATTTAGTCCCTTATAATTATAAAATAATTAAAACCATTCCTATTTTGAAAAACCCATGGTCAAATACCATGGTAATGTTTGTGATTTTTATTATTTATTAAATAGAGTCCAAAACCTAAGTTTGAGAAATAATAAAGAACTCCCCTCCCTTTTCTTATATAAACCCACCTAAGATTTAATGTATATTCACTAAAAAACCTTTTATCATGTCCTTTATATTATCTCCCCTATCTATATTCCTCTCAAGTTTCCCCCAAGATCTCAAGAATCTCCTCCCATGCTTTTGGAATCACACTCTCAAGGTAAGGGATCTCTCACTCTCATTTTTATTCATGAACCTATTTTGTGTTATGCCTCTTAATTTCTATTTTTTCATGTTGTAATATATTCTTCCATATCCCCCATAATTACCATGTGATTTATAGATTATTTTATACCCATTTCGCTCTCATTAATCCCTCCCATTAACCCTTATGTACACTCGTTACCATGCTGAAATTTAGTAAGGGATCCTTTTCTTCTCCTCTTTATTCAAGTATCTTTATTATCATATATATTTTATCTCCAATTAATAATATTGTGATATGGTATTCCATATACCAATTACTATCCATTTTATGTATAAATTATTATAGACCCCTTTCACTCTCATTAATTCGTTCCATGAACATTTATATTCTCATGTTATTCTGTCGAAATTTCACTATGATTTTTCATGTAAAACAATTGTGTAGGGAATACCCATAATGATTTCCTATCAAGGGTGTTCACCTTAATGTACTTATAATTATTTTATTGAGTATTTAAATATATTTATTCCACACTCAACATGGAATAAAATTTTATGATAAATGATTATATGTTTTATAATCTATGTGGCACACTTAACCATGAGAATGAAATGACAGTGATGGGTGTGCCCAGAATTATATAGTGATCCAATGTATTGGTTAATTTTCTTGTCTCAAGAGAATTCATACAATGGATTAGGGGTGAACCTAATCCATCATGGGAATTTTTCTATCATTATTTCTTATCATTTATCCTTGACCTATGTTTTTTATACAATGTTTTAAGTTATTTCTGCATTTCCTATGTTTACTTTATGTTATCACGCTATATCATGTCTCATTGATCATGTTTATTATTCTCATCATTTTATGTATCATTTATATTCCTATTTTCTAGAAAGTATTATTTTCTTCATTTTATTCCTTTTTTACTCTCTTACTGGGCTTTATAGCTCACCCCTTTCTTATGTATGTCCCCAGGTTATCCCATGTAGTTTTAAGTATGATGGAATAATTTGAGCATGTCAAGGAAGTTTTAAATAATTTTTTTATATACCATGTTTTAAGTTTTTATATAATATACCTAATTCCCTAATATACAATACTTCTCAATCTTCCCGGTTGTATTATGTGAAATATTATTTAATAAGTCATGAATTAATATGTAACAAAGAGCAGGGTTTTCATAGTTGGTATCAAAGGAAAGTTTAGTTATTCTTTGGGATTAGGATTATAAAACTCTAAAAATCATTAGGGATAATGCTTAACATAATAAGACATACCTAAATTCTAGTAAAGTATAGAGTAAGTGTTTTCTACGAAAATACATCCTTGTCTAGATACTATAAGTAGATGTGGCTCTAGCACAAATGTAAATAGGGGTAAAACCCTAAAATGCCACATTAAGCTAGATTTGACTGAGAATTGGTGCATGAAAATGGTCCATGATACACACCGGGTTTGACACTCCTAGATGATATACTTTGGTAAATTCACAATCTCATTATGAACCATTATTAAGGGAACAATGAATCTCATTATGAACCATTATTAAGGGAGCAAAAAAAATATCATAAGTGTCTATTTTAGATAATTGATCATGGATAACATATATTGAAGCCTAGAAATTAATAATTTAAGGAAATACATGTCATTTATAAGTTATTCCTTTAATGTCATTTTATTCATGTTTATGTGTTTAATAGTTTAAAAACACCCACCCCTAATTTTCCTTTTTATTCTAACTAATGGTTAAAAATGGGAGGAATTAAGTAAACAACCAATGTGAAGGGAAATGTGATGAATACCCAAATGATATTCCCAACCTAATGGGAGAAGGAATAGAAAACTTTGTGGTGATAATTTCTTAGATGAATCAGGTTATGAATAGAAACCTGGATCAAGAGGGGCACCTTAATCCCCCTAAGAATGAACAAACTGTAATTGAAACTATTACACGACAAAGGCATAAAAATTTAAATAGATCATCTGATCCCTTAATCACCAAAAAATGTATCAACTCCATTGATAATATCTTCTCCATCCTTAAATGTTTTGAGAAAAATAATTTTATACTGGTTGTTTATCATATGGAGGGAGAATTTGATCACTGGTGGACATTGATCAAGAATACGAATCTGGAGGGAGTGATTGAAACTATGGGGTGGAAGGAGTTTTAGAAAAATAATTCTAAAAATTATTTCCCTTGCACTCTATATATTAAAATAAAAAGGTATTTACTTTCCCTAAAGCCAAAAAATATGAAAAATCTATTAGGGAGTAAGAGGAAAATTTCACAAGACTTTCATGATACGCTTATGGATTTTTTGTTACCCCAAATTTCAACGTTGAACGCTTATTTGGTGACCTAAAAATATATAGTGATTTGATACTTTGATAGCTATGATGAAATAGTCTAATGTGCCCTCAATTTTGAAATAGTGATCACAGAATCTAAAGGTTATCACAGGGATAAGAAGTGGAAAGTAGAGTTTAATTTTTCCAGTCTGATGGATCAATTTAAGGGTGATAAGAAATTTAAACATCCCACTTGTCAGAAGTGTGGAAATATGAACCCTATAAATTTATTAGGGGGTGAGGAAATGTGTTAGGTGTGAGAATTAAGGACACCTAGATAAAGATTTCTAACCGTATAATACCACTAATGTGATAGATAAAAGTATTGCTTCAATCAACCCTTAGTACATTGTTCATTACTACTTCAAGGAACAAGTGAAATTTTCAGACCAATTCACTAATTCAAGTGTTTTTAGTGAAAACCAACAACCTCCAAGTAAACAGGGGTGAGCTTATTCCATCACAACATCTGAGATGAATCCCAAAAACAAAGTGGTGGCAAGTACTCTATTTATTCATTTAATAACATTGAATGTACTTTTTGATTATGGTTCTACACATTCCTTCATATCACAAAAGTTTATTAAAACCATTCAAACATCACCACAAATCATGGAAGTGGAGTTGTTGGTGAAAATCTAAAATGGGGAAATTATTGCATCCTGAGTATATAAATCCCCCTATCAAAATTTGTGTATCAAATTTTCTTGTGAAACTTTTGATACTCCCTTTAGTGGAATTTGATGTAATTCTTGGTATGGGTTGGATTTTCCTCTCCAAAAGTGAGATGTAAATTGAGGATCCCTATAAGATACTATATCACATGGAACTCCATGAAAACAAATAATATATTTCACATAGAGATTTCCTAATTCCTCAAATTTGGTTGAATAATGAATGGGTATAAAGTGAGCTAATTTAGTCAGACAATTGATCACAACCCATGTCATATCCTTATTTCTCTGGGTATGTGGTACCCCAACCAAAAATTCTATAGAGAACTCATCCCAATTCCAAATCAGTACTATAAGTGGATGAATCAAACTAAAAGGTTTCTGGTGCTCATACTTGGCATGTTGGAACATATAGAAATGATATAAAAATTCAGAAATACCCTGTCTTATACCTAGAAACCAGAATTGATGTCGCATGTCATATAACATCTTTTTGGTCCCATAGTGCACTACCCACTAGGAATTATGGAAATCCCCCATCACAACTTTCCTTATCGTTAACAACACAACAAATTGATTCTGATATC
Source organism: Viscum album (assembly GCA_963277665.1). Taxonomy (NCBI): domain Eukaryota; kingdom Viridiplantae; phylum Streptophyta; class Magnoliopsida; order Santalales; family Viscaceae; genus Viscum; species Viscum album. Next base: position 112,817,596 of record OY728125.1, on the reverse strand, counting down.
ATAGAATTCCCTCAGTGTAGAATTACCAGTTATGTATGGTATCCCCGCCATAAAGAGAGTATCTAATTATATGGAATTCTTCATCAAATCGATGTTCCTGAAGGATCAACTCAAGAAGAATGAATTTCAACTGAACATTGTCCAAGGAAACCAAGGCCCTTGACTTCCAGACTCTAGTATGAAACTATGAAAAAATATCCATCAAGTTCCACTATTCCAATGATTCTTTCAGGACCTGTGTTAGAAGTTTCCTACTCAAATAATCCACTATAACATTCCCTTTTCCTAGGTTATAGGTGATGTCAAAGTTGAAATATTATAGGTATTACACCCAATGCCTCAAGAAGAGATTTAAATATTTTTGATAGAAGATATAAATCAAGCTTTTGTGGTCGGAATACATGGTAAACCTTTCTCTAAAAAGGTAATGTCGCCAACTCTTAAGTGCATGCATCATCACTTCTAGTGAAAGTTCATGGGTCATGTAATTCTTGTCATGTGGCCTAAGCTGACAAGATCCATAAGAAATGACATGATCATCCCTCATAAGAACATAGTCCAAACCTAAACCCAATGCATCACAAAAGACCACGTAGACCTACTCAACCTCTATAAGATTCAACATCATAGAAGTAGTCAAAAGTCATTTCATCTCAATAAAATAACTCTAACATTTTTCACCCTAATAAAACTTTACTCCCTTCCTAGTGAGAACATTAATCGAATAAGAAAACTTTGAGAATTCCTTTATGAACCAATGATAATACCCAGCTAAACCCAAGAATATCCAACTCTTGAAAACATTACATGGTTACTCCCATGTCATAATAGCTTTAACCTTCTCATGTTCAACTGATATTCCATGTTCTGACACCACATTTCCCAATAATTTCACTTCATAAATCTAGAAATCACATTTCGATATCTTGGTATATAGTAGGTGATTTCTCAAAAATTCTAGAACTACTCTCAGATGATGTACATGATCCTCCTTGGACTTATATTAAATAATGATTTCATCCAAAAATACCACTATGAAAGTATCAATATACTCAGGGAAAATATTTTTCATTAAATCTATAAAGACTATAAGATAATTGGTTAAACCAAATGGCATGACAAGGTACTCATACTGGTCGTACCTTTTCCTAAAGGTGGTTTTCTAAATATCAAATTCTTTTATCCTCAACTTATGGTAACTAGATTAAAGGACAATATTTGCAAACCATTTTCCCCCTTATAACTAATCAAACAAAACATCAATATATAGAAACAGATAGTTATTCTTTACAATAACTCGATTGAATTTCTGATAATCGACACAAAGTTGGAGTGAACTGTAATGAACCAAACTATTATAAATAAAATTCCCATTTAAATTTAATTAAATGTATTATTATGTAATATGGATATAAAAAACACTTTCACTTATTTGGTTATATTATATCCTAGAAAATTTAAATGAATGTTAAGCATCTTTACCATTGATAATGTATATATTGAACAATGACCACATGATTAGTATAAATATAGGGTTTTAGCAAATCTAATTTACACAGAAAAATTAATTGATGGCCTCAATTAGTAGGAATGTACCTTATGAAGCCCATTTATTAGATCTTCTGAGGGAGATATATTCTCTTGGATTTTCCCTTGACCAAACCCAAGATGATATCCAACAACATAAGCATTAATGAAACCATTTGTAGGATAAATCCAAGCTCATCAAGATCGTGGACCAAACCATGTACGCTGAACCACCCTATGAGAATCTCACCCTCACACACCATAATCTTAGGATTTTCCCTAGCGTATAAAAGGGATATGTATCAAAACCCTAAAAATATGATTATGTATGTTATTTTTTATTTAATAATGAATATATTTTCATCCTGCTATTTTTATTTTATAAATGATTTTTATTTTAATACAAATAGTATTTTCAGTAATATTCAAATTCAATTAAGGAATTTATTTTGACGAATTAATTTATTTTTTAAATAAATAATATTTTAATAAAATATTATTATTAAATAATTTTTATTTAGTATAAATGATTATATAATTTTTATGAAGTCAAATGTGATTCTTATAAGGGTTCAAAAACTGTTACTGTCCAAAAAACACAGCATTTAATAATAAATATAGATTTTATTTTAAAAGTGAATATTACAATATTTAGAAAAATATTTATATAAAATTAATATTAATTTTTGGAATCAGAATGTTAAAATTATACAATGGTAATTTTTTTATAATTTTTTGAGAGAGTCCAATTGTCTGGTAAAAATTACATACTGTATAAATATACTTTGTGTATTATGACATTATAATGACCCAAAGTGATGTAATAAATACTTTAAAACGTATCCAAAATAAAATAAATGTTTCCTCCTAAAATTATGAGATTTTAGGTTTATTTTTTTATTTTTATAAAGCCTTTATGAATCCTCCAAAACCATTAATATATTTTAAGTTTTTAAATCATTTCTTTAAGAGTATGAGTCACTTACACATAAGAAAGGGTATTATTGTATTAAGTTAGGACCTATGACGTATAAAATAATGAAAACCACTCTGATTTTGTAGAAATTGTTGGCCTAAACCATTTAAAGGTTTTTGGTTTTGGTTATTTTATTATATAGAGCACAAAACCTAAGATTGAGAAATGATAAAGAATTCCCCACTTTTTTCATATATAAACTCACCCAATATCTCATTTATCTTCACTCAAAATAATTGAAGAACATACTTAATTTGTCCTAAAATCACTATATTCCTCCCAAGGTGTCCCCAATCACTCAAGAAGCTCCTTCCAAGCATTTGGAGTCACACACTCAAGTAAGGGATCCTTTCCTTCTCTCCTTTATTCAAGTTTCTTTATTATATTATGCATTCTATTTCCAATTACTTATGTTGGGATATGTATTTACATGTAACTATTTCTACCCATTTAATTTCTAAATTATTATAGATCTATTTCTCTATCATCAAGCAATTTTATGAATTTTTATTTGGCATAGTTATGTTGTCGAAATTTCACCACGATTTTTTAATGCCTAAAAAATTATTTAGTTAATATCATACCCATTTCCTATCAAGGGTGCTCGCCTTTATACACTTCTAAATATTTGACTAGGGAATTAAATGTATTTATTCCACACTCCTTTATTATGGAATAAATTATAATGATGAATTAATCCATGTTTTATGATCTATGTAGCACACTTAAGCATGTGAATGAAATGAAAGTAATGGGTGTGACCATAATTATATAGCGCTCCAATGAAATGGGTAATGTTTAGTATCATGAGATGTAATTTTGGGACAGTGAGTGAACCTAATTCCTTTAGGTTACATTTTCTATCATGTGTCTTGGCATTTATCCTTGACCTATGTTTCTGATGTAGTGTTTTAAGTTGTTTCCATATTTCACTTGTTTTGATTATCATTCTATATCATGCTTTATTATTCATATTGATTCTCACACTTATTATTACCCATTAATATTACTATTTTAAAACATGTATAACCTTATTCAATTTTTATTACCTTAATAGAATTTATATATCACCACGTTCTTATGTATGTCCCTAGGTTATCCCATGCAGTTTTAAAATCCATTGAATTTTAGAAGCATATTATGGAAGTTTTCATTAATGTTGTTGTATCCCATGTTCAAGATGTTATTCTATGAACATAATTCCCAAAGACACTAGACTTATCTATCTTTTGGGTTATATTATGTGTAATTTTATGTAATAAATTAATTATTAATGTGAAATAAATAGAAGGTTTTTTATAGTTGTTATCAAAGGAGAAGTTTAGTTATTTTTGGGATTTGGGTTAGAAAAATATAGAAAAGAATTATGGAAAAGACTAAGTATAAGAAAACATTACTAAATTTTGGTAAGTATATATTAATTGGTTTATCAAGAAAATTCATCCCTATCTAGATTCTACAAGTGGATGTGGTTCTGGCACAGATGTACCTAGGGGTGACAACTCCGACAAGGTGTGTCGATCCTGACTCACTATAATCCGATACATGACAACGGACCTCACTACACACCTAGTTTGATTCTCCCAGAGGGTATTCTTTGGTAAATTCATAAGCTCGTTATGAACCATTATTAAGGGAACGAAAAAATTCCCATAATAGTATATGTTAAGAAATCATGGATTACATATATTGAAGCCAAGAAAATCATAAGTTAAGAAAATACATGTAATTTATAAGTTATCTATTTAATGACATTGGGTTATCTATTTATTTGTTTAATTATTCAAAAAAATACCCATCCCTAAATTTTATTTTATTCTATCCAATGGACATAAATAAGAGTAATCGGGTAAACAATCAATGTGAAGGGAAATGTGATGACTGCCCCAATGAAGATACTCTCTCACCTGAATTAAGTTATTAATAGAAACCTAGATCTAGAGAAGTTTCCAAATCCCCCTAAGAGAGAAAAATCTTCGATTGAGTCCTTTATATGACCAAGACCTCTGACTTTCAATGGGTCATATGATCCCTTAATCATAGAATAATGGTTAAACTCTATTGATAAGATCTTCTCCATCCTTAAATGTTCTGAATAAGAGAATGTTCTACCGGTTTTTTATCATATGGTGGTATAATATGTTCAGTGGTATAAATTGATCATGAATACAAATCTTGAGGAAGAGATCAAAGCGATGGGGTGGAAGGAATTATGAAACATGATTATTGATAAATAATTTCCTTGAAATCTTTAACTTAAAATGGAAAGGGGCATCCTTTCCATAAAGAAAAAAGATTAAAAATCTATTATAGTGTATGAGGAAAACTTCACAAGATTTACATGATACACCTCCGGCTTTGTTGTTACCCCCAAATGAAAGGTTTACCACTTATTTTGTGGGCTAAAACCTATTCTACAAAAATCCCTGGAGATATGAGACTTTGATAGTTATGAGAAACTTTTTTGATGTAGCCTCAAAGTAGAAATAGAGATTGACGGATCTCAAGGGTATCACAGGGATAAGAAGAAGAAAGTGGAGTTTAATTCTAGAAGCCTAATGGAAAAATATAACGGTTCTAATAAATTTCACCATCCCATTTGTCAAAGGTGCATAAAAAATCGCCATAAAAATTGACTAAGGGGGACGAAAAAAATGATTTAGGTTTGCGAAGGAAGGGAACCTAACTAGTGATTTCTAATAAAAGAAACTCACCAATGTTATGGAGGAAAGTAATTCTCTCGTCAACCCTCAGTGAATTTTTAATTTCTTCAACTTCAAGAATTCATGGCACATTCCAAATCAATGCACTAAGCCAAGGGTTTTCAGAGACAACCAACAAACTCCAAGGCAGCAAGGGTGAGCTTTTTACATTACAACCACTAAGGTGGATCCTGGAAATGAAGTTGTGACAAGTATACTAGCTATTCATTCAAGAATAGGGAATGTACTTTTTTATTATGGTTTTACGCATTCCTTCATATCATGAAAGTTTATTAGAACTATTCAAACACCAATTTAAATCATGTAAGTATAGATGTTGATGAATATTAAAAAGGTAACATCCCAAGTATATAACTCCTCAACTGTCAAAATTTGTTGGTTTAACTTCCTAGAGAACCTTTTCATACTACCTTTGGTGGATTTTGATGCAATTTTGGGTATGGATTGGATTTCCATATATAGATCCAACATAAATTGTTGTGATAATGAAAACACTCTCCATATTGAAAATCGACCCCTGATTCTGTACAAGTGTAAGGAGGAGGATGAATCTTCTTTAGAACTAAAATCTCAAGAATGGATATTATTACCCTATAAGCATGTTTATCTAGCTCAAATTAATTATTCTAAGGGAAATATCATCCTAAAATACATTCCCATTGTGAGGGAATACACTGATGTGTTTCTTGAAGAATTTTCTAGTCTTACTCTTAGCCAAGAGGTTGATTTTTCAATCGATCTTACACCTAGGTTGCTTCCATTATCCAAGAATCCATATAGAATGGATATTGTGGAACTTGAGGAGTTGAAGAAATAACTATAGGAGAATTTGGATAAAGGGTCCATATGCCCATGTTCTTCACCTTGGGGTCCACCAGTCCTCTTTATCAAGAAGAAGGATGGGTCAATGTGTCTTTGCATTGATTATCGTGAGCTAAACAAGACCATGATAAAAAAAAGTATCATGTATCATGGATTGATGACTTATTCGATCATCTATGTGGACCCCAATACTTCTCTAATGTGTATCTTTGGTCTGGGTATTATCAATTAAGGGTTAAAAGGAGGATATCCCCAATACTTCTTTCCATACAAGGTACTGGAACTATGAGTACATAGTAATTCCATTTGGACTCACTAATGCTCCAAAAATCTTTATTGACTTAATGAATGGTGTCTTTAGAGATTACCTCCATAAATTTTTGTTAGTATATATAGATTATATTCTAATATAATCCAAAAAAGGAGAATCACGAGGATCATCTGAGCACTGTGCTAAAGATCTTATAAAAGGATAAGCTTTGTGAAAAGTACAGAAAATGTGAGTTCTAGTTAAAGGAAGTATCATTATTGGGGAATATTATCACAATAAATGAGATATTTGTAGACCCTTCAAAGATATAATCAATTGAAGGATGGTCAAGTCCAATATCTTTGACACAAATCTATAGTTTCCCTGAATTAGTTGGGTACTATATTATATTTGTGAGAAATTTCTTGAGATTTTCAAGCCCTATAACAAAGATAACTTGGAACAGATTCATGTTTGTTTAGAACAATGAATGTGAATATAGATTCAAAGAGTTGAAAGAGAGTCTTATCACTACACATGTACTTACACTACCCACAAGTGGGAAACTTTTTATAGTGTAAAAAATGATGCTTCGAATAATGGCTTGGGATATGTATTAATGGATAGTGATAAAATGATAACCTATGCTTTAAGGAAATTGAATGTTCATGAACAGAACTACCCAATGCATAATATATACTTAGATAAAGTGATCTTTTCATTGAAAATATAGAAGAATTATCTATTTGGGGAGAACTGTGAAATATATGTGGATCAAAAAAGTCTAAAGTATGTATTCACACAAAAAGAGCTAAATATGCACCAGTGAATATGTTTATAGGTGATTAAGGATTATAACTACTCAATCAACTACCATATTAGGAAATAAAATAAAGTTGAAAACTATATAAGTAGAAAGGATCCATTAATTTTATCATTGATGATAATTGAGAAGGATGTGGTCTTTTTAGACTTGAAAAGGATGGACATGATAATCATAAAGTAAGGAACATAATCAATCTTTTCATAATTTACTGCTCCACCATCCCTTCTGTAGAAGATAAAGGATGCTTAAATAGATAATGTGGGAATTCAGAATAAAGTGGAAGCTATAAGAAAAGGTAAATCCTCATATTTCAATGTTAATGAAGATGGAGTTGTGAGATTTGGGTCATGACTATATGTACCATAAATTCCTGAATTAAAAAAGGATTTGTTGGATGATGCACATAGCTTGACTTTATCTATCTATCCAATAAGAAAAAATATACATTGAGATATCCTAGAGAACTATTGGGGAGACAATAAGAAGAAGAAGAAGATCAAAAAAATATACATCAATATTTCTTGTATTTCATCAAGTTAAAGATGAAAGGAAAAAATCCAAGGGGATGATGAAACCCTTACCCATACCTATATAGAAATGGGAAAACATAACCTTGGACTTTATCACTAGTCTTCTGAACAAATCAAGATGAAATAATTCTATATGGGTTATGGTGGATCATCTTAAAAAGACTGATCACTTCATTGGAATTTGAGAGGACTTCTCACTTGATCAAATTTCAAGGATATACATTAGATAAGTGGTGAGACTACATGGAACATCACTATTGATTATATCTAATTGAGATCCAATATTTACCTCCATTTTTTGGAAGTCTCCAACATTCTCTAAACATTGAGTTGTTCTTCAACGTGAATTATCACCCTCCAAATAATGTCCAATCTGAGTAGATTATCCAAACACACGAGGACATATTGAGAGCATGATCAATTGAATTCAAGAGAAGATGGGATCAATATCTTCCTCTGGTCTAGTTCTCATACAATAATAATTTTCACTCAAGCATCCAAATGGATCCCTATGAATCCCTTTATGGGATGATATGTAGAACACCTGCATATTGGGATGAATTTGGGGAATAAAAATTTCTAGGCCTTGAAATGGTTGAGGAAATTTAAAAAAGGGTCAAGACCATTTAGCCTCACATAAAGGCTGTTCAGAGTCAAAAAAAGATCTTTAATGATTGTTTTCGACACTTTTGTCGGGGCGCGCATCCATCTCTTATTCGGAGGAGGACGTGCAGCTGTTTCCCCACATTCCCACTTTCCAAAGGTGGGCAGCATCCATCACTTATTCATGGATGTTTTCTTCTTGATCGAAATGGGATGATGGGATGTTGGTTCTTCCTTCTATGGATTCCTCCTCAGAACTCGTTACCCGGTCTGGGTCTCCCTTAAAGATTTGAGTCTTCGTTCCTGAATCTTGTTCCTAGTGCCATGTATTTGTGGATGATGATTAATTACGTTGCTTCTATCAAGACATTCCAAAGGGTCTTGATAGGGTGGCAGCCTTCGGTCGGATTAGATGACAACATCATGCGTGAAGGGTTATTTCTAGATGCGTGGACATTAGGGAACATGTATTCTTCCTCATAATATGGGATTTCAAGGGTTCAGAACCCGATACATCCCATGTCAGTCACGGGGTATTTTATGTTGGAGGCATGTATCTGGGGTTTTCCTCAGCCTCCCATGTTTAGCACAAGGTATGTTGCAATCTTAATGCCTAGAGGATACTGTTACACCAAAGGCACCTCTTCCAAGGTTTTTCTCAGGCATCTCTTGTTTAACACGAGGTAGGTCGTGAGTTTAACGTCTTTTGAAGACAGAATGAGAGTCATATGAATGCACCATAGAGACGGATCATATTGGTACATCCTTAGAAGGGGAAACCTAGAAGGTTTACCATATGGATGGTTTAGAATGCCCAATGAGGACAGATCTGAGGTGGTGTGTCCCATAGAGGGAAGATATCACACCATGAAGAATGATCTGGATGCCATTGAGGGTGGATCAGAAAGAGTGAACCCCAAAATGGGGAACACTGGATAGATAGGTCAGAATGCCCAATGAGAACAGACCTAGGGTGGTGTGTTTCATAAAGGGAAGATTTCACACCATGAAGGCTGATCTGGACACCACTGAGGGTGGATCCGAGAGATTTTACCCTATAATGGGGGACTCCAAGGTTTACCATTGGCTGGGATTGAACCTTGTGGAGGTTTCCTACGTACCTTGTGTATAAAACTGTAACGCCCCAACCCCAGTTACCCAAAGTCGGTGCATTATTACATAACATTGGCATGATCACAAAATTCAAGTCTCGAAAGATCGATTAGTTTAGTAGCCTTGGAAACACTAGATACATTCATAAGTCTTACATTACATCGTAAAAAAAACTACAACAACATATTCTCTATATTCCACACTCATATGCCCTCATACTATCCATGCAGGTCAGTCATAAAATACTTCTCCACATCCTGGGAAAAATAAAACATAGAAAGGGGTGAGCTCAGATGCTCAGTAATCATAACAATATAGCAGAAACTTTGATAAATAAGCATAAACATTTGAGGCAATGTATAACTAAAACAAAAGCCTTTAAAAATTGAACTTCAGAATAATATGGAAAAAATGAAATTAAATAATTCCATCTACTTATTCACATGGATATTATACTATTCAAATAATCACATGCAATATCAATAACCACTTTCATAATGAAGGAATGTATAATGTCATACAATCATAACCACATATTCATGGCCTTTTGCCAAGACTACAAATAGGATTTTTTCAAGGCCTTGTGCCAAGACACTAATTTGTCTCATGAGACCCACCAATGAATTGAGGAGCTATAGCAGGCTCCACCCGTCACATACTAAGTCCAATGCATTCCTCATATGAACAAGTTTAAACGTAACATAAACATTCGTATTAAAACTAGCATACGAAATGTCAATACTTTCTCCATAAACCATGAATGGTATAAAAATAACACATCTATAGTCAAACATATCACAAAAACTTCAATACAATATGGAAGTTTTGTATCATAATAAATCAACTTCAAATAAGCTTAAAATCCATCAAAGGATCTTGACATAGATGAAATCAAAACTATTTGAGAGAAATATCTCTTTTTCAAAATCATTTAAAAGTCACATAATTATAAAAAAACATTTAATTTGAAAATATTCTTATAATCTTGTAAGGTAATCTTCGGCGATTTTATAATGGCAGAAAATAGCTGCACCCACCGTATAAATTAAAAATACATTCTTACCTTAAATTTGTTGAAAAGGTTAAGAGGACCTTGTTTGGAAAATGACGGAATGATTCCTTTCAAACCATTTTATAAAAATTAAAAAAATGGTATAAATGACTTTAACCCATAGTCTAGTAAATAGTAAAAATGTTTTGGAATACATTTTTAAGAAACATGGATGTGGATGATAAAGAGGTCCCAATAGATAATTACGTATAAACAACCTCGAATAATGAAGAGATTGTGAAATAAACCCTTACCTTGTACTTTTACTTAGTCAAGGGTATGTTAACCTCCTGTATAATAGTTAAATAATTGTTATTAAATTATAAAAGAATCATAAATATGATATCATATATGATCTTTTAATATTGATTTGTTAATAATATTTTAGTATTATCGTTGTTTCAGGTGTTAACTTACTCGTTTTCTTTTATATGTTTTGTTACATAAGTCATGTTTTTTATGGATAGGTTGTATCTTATTCGTATCCAGAATGATTTCAAGCCCTTAAACATTATTTTTAAACATCAAATGAAAATTATTCTTGAATGGATACGATGGGAAATGAATCTCATCGTGTTCGTGGTGACGGTAGTCTGTATGTACGCACGAGCGACAATATCATTATTTTGATATTAAAATAATATAAAATTGGATGGTATATCATATATAAAGAATAATTTTTATGTTATATTTTTCATTTAAATCAATTACACATCATTATTATACTCATCCAAATAATAATGTATTGAATAACAATTACACCACGACTTGGCGACCGTAAGTCGTACGTACGCACATATGGTGACATGCCATTCAAGGGATGGATAGAATAATGAATTTGGTTGTAACATATTTATAATAATATCACAGTATATATAAGATACTGGAGTTATTATTTTATAATGGAAACAACAAAGATAAAGTAGGTTGAAGAAGAAAGGAACTTGAAAGAGGTGGTGAGATATTTACCTCTTCTTCGGGTTCTTCCTTTTGATTTGATCAAAAGGGATCTTTATGTTGGCTTTATGACTAAAGAAAGGCCTCTATGATGAAGTTAGAGAAGTTTAGAGGGTATTTGGGCAGGTTTTGGCCGAACCAAAAGTCTTTGAAGGTATGAATTTGAGAGAAGGGGGTGCCCTTTTATAATTGGGGTGAGGGGCACCTTAGGAAACACTTAAAATATTATTTTATAATAAATTTATATTCGGTTTATAATGGATCCGAACTGATTTATTTCAAGTATAAGGTGGGTATTGGTTTAAATACACTCAAAAAATAGGTTTTAGACAGGTTTCAGTCACTATATTAACCTCGTCTTTTAGATTTAACTCTTAGTTAATTAGTTTGACATTTACCATGTCTCTTTGTATTTTTATATTATTTGGTTAATAAACCTACTATAAACTGCAAAGAGAACCCCAAGTGGTTAATTAAAGAAATAACTATCATCATATAAGTCCTTTGGCTGAAACTTATATTTTTAGGAATATAATATCAAATAATAATATAATATTTGTTTTAAAAACTCTTTTATGTCAATTTTGACACTATTTTATAATTTATTTTTGTTAAAGTCATACCAACTTTATTAATAATAAATAAATTAATTTAAGAAATACTAACATGTAATATTAACCTATAAAATTCTTGTATGTCATCAAAACATTCAAATTATATTTATTTTAACATTTATAATACCAATTATTTGATTCTTTCATTAATAAGGAAAATACTGCATCATTATTGTGTCATAAATAAATTTAATTATTCAATGTATAAAAATTATAAATAAAATACCATTATGTAGGAAATCATTTTATCATTCTAATTAATATTTATGGTCTAAGAGATAACATATATAACTCTAGGTAAAAATTGTTTTACTAAAAGCTATATGCTTATGTCATTTTTGTATTTACTTTAACTTAATTAATATAAAGTGTCATTATCACTTACAAGTGGCTCCATGGGGTCCCAAAATCTACCCAAGGATGTCCATGGTTGGATATGTATCAACCAATTGTATTAAGATAGGTTTAAGGGTAATTTTATATTATTATTATATTATTTTGTAACCCTTATTTACTTGATTTATCCTTTAACCACAGTAAATAAAATATTTACCGAAGTAATTATTCATAATGTCTAAAAATAAAAGTACCTATTTAAATAATTTGGACATTCTGATTCCAAATATGGAATCCATTTTTCTAAATTCAAAACACAAAAGTGGTAGAAATTAATTTAAAATTAATTCCCGTTGTCAAAACAAAAAGCATGTTTTTATGAAATAATAACTACCAAAAGATTGACACTTGTTCATGTAAAATTTAAATATAAAATTACTTATAATGAACTAAATTGTATTAAATGATAAAAATATAATCTAATTGAACTTCCAAACAATTAAAACTCATAATTTATCACTATTAATTATTTTGATTAAAAAAGTTGTTTTTAATTAAAATTTATTAATTTTCACTATTCTTCAAAATATGAAAGTTATTAGAAAAGTACCAAAAATTACCCTAAGATAATTTCAATATTCCGAATTAAAAAATTAAGTCCATTTTGACAGATAAAATTTATAAAATTTCAAAAAGTGGGTGTTACTATTCATAACGGCTATTTTATTTGGTTGTAGTGTGTGTTAGAACTCGAAGTTGCGTACAACACACGCTACTACATTATTCAATATATTATTCAAAGAGAAGTGTACCTTAGAAGCATGGTTTGTTACATTTTACCCTCCTTCAAATAATTTCTTCCTCGAAATTTCTAGAATATTACTGCGTAAAAAGACTCAGTTGGTTCTTCATCATAAGTTCCTCGGGTTCCCACGTTGCCTCTTCCATCTTATGGTTACTCCATAGAACATTTACCAGACAAGTCATCTGGATTCATAGAACTTGTTCTCTGGTATCAAGAATCCTGATGGGATCTTTGCAATAAGACAGATCAGGTTCCAGTTCTACTTCCACACAAGTGAGTACATACATTGGGTCAGGAATGTATTTTCTTAACAGTGATATGTGGAACACATCGTGAACTTTGGAGAGACTTGGAGGCATTGTCAAACGATAAGCTACAGTCCCAATTCGTTCGAGAATTTCAAAAGGTCTGATGTACCTGGGACTCAATTTTCCCTTCTTACCAAAACATATAACACCCTTCCATGGAGATACCTTCAAGAAAACATGATCTCCTACCTGAAATTCCAAATCCTTCCTTCAGTTGTCAGCATAGATCTTCTGCCTACTTTGAGCTTCTTTGATGTGGTTTTTTATTACCTTCACCTTTTCCATCGTTTTCTCCACAAGTTCTGGGCCTATGATTTTTCTTTCGCCAACATCATCCCAACATGTTGGTGTGCAACATCTCTTTCCGTATAACGCTTCATATGGTGCCATATGAATACTTGAATGGAATCTATTGTTATAGGAAAATTCTACCATAGGTAAATATTGATCCCACATACCTTGAAAGTCAAGTGATCAAGAAATCAAAATGTCTTCTAAGGTTTTAATAGTCCGTTCTGATTGTCCATCAGTTTGGGGGGGTAGGCAGTGCTCAAATGAAGTTCAGTATCCAAGGCCTTATGAAGACTTTTCCAAAATCTTGATGTAAAATGTGGATCACGATCAGAATAAATCGATACAGGTACTCCATTAAGTCTCACAACTTCATTAATATATATCCTTGCTAGATGTTCAAGTGGTAGATATTATCTTATAGAAAGAAAATGTGCTGACTTGGTAAGACTATCAATAATGACCCATATTGCATCGTTCCTTCTAGGAGACTTTGGTAGTCCCATGAAAAAGTCCATCATGATATTATCCCATTTCCACTCAGGTATGGAAAGAGGTTGCATGACTCCTACAGGCAATTGCCTTCTAGATTTCACTTGTTGACAAACCATACATCTTGACACAAAATCAGCAATCTCCCTCTTCATGTTGTCCCACCAAAAATGTTCCTTCAAATATCTATACATTTTGGTGCTCTTAGGGTGTATAGAGAAATTGGAACTATGAGCATCGTCAAACAATTCCATTTTTAGATCAGGTATATCGGGAACACAAAGTCTCTTCCCAAATTTCAAAATTCCACCTTCATACACAAAGTCACTCAATCCCCTATCATTCACAGCTTTAATCTTCTTTTGAAACTCTTCATCACCGGTCTAAGAATTCTTTATCCTTTCTAGTAAAGATGGTTTGGAAACCATTTTAAAAAGTATTGATGTTTCACCTTCCATGGTATTCCCATATCCATCTTTACTAGATCCATATATAAGTGATCCTTTTCAAATCTCATCTTGTTCAAAACTCCATGATCTTTTCTACTCAAAGCATCAGCCACCTTATTTGCCTTCGCTGGGTGGTAGTGTATCATGTAATCATAATCCTTGAGTACTTCAAGCCATCATCTTTGCCTCATGTTGAGTTCTTTCTGTGAGAAAATATACTTCAAACTCTTGTGATCAGTATATATCTCACATTTTTCACCATAGAGATAATTTCTCCATATCTTCAAAGAAAATATTACTACTACTAACTCAAGATCATGAGTAGGATAGTTTTGATCATGAATTTTTAGCTATCATGATGCATAGGCAATAACCCTATCATTCTGCATAAGGACACAACCAAGTACTTTCTTTGAAGCATCACTATAAATAACAAACCCATCATTACCTAATGGTAGAGTCGATATAGGAGTATTGACTAATCTTGTCTTCAGTTCTTCAAAACATTCTTCACACTCTTTTTTCCAAACAAATTTAACCCCTTTTCATGTGAGCTTTGTTAATGGGTTAGCCAACTGGGAAAAATTCTGGAAGAAACGTCGATAATAACCTGCTAAACCAATAAAACTGCATACCTCAGTTATACTCGTCGGTGCTAGACATTATTGGATTTCTCTTGTCTTAGAAGGATCAACGGAGATTTCATCCTTAGAGAAAATATGTACAAGAAAAGAAATCTCCTGAATCTAGAATTCACACTTGCTAAACTTCCCATATAATTCATTTCTTCTAAGACTCTTCAGGATAATGCGCAAGTGATTTTCATGATCTTCTTAGATTTTGAAGTATACCAAGATATCATCAATAAATAATACTACAAAATCATCAAGATATTCCTTGAAAACTCTGTTCATTAGATCCATGAAGACAGAAGGTGCATTTTTCAATCCAAAAGGCATTATTGTAAACTCGTAATGCCCGTACCTAGTTCGAAATGATGTCTTTGGAATTTATTCCTTCTCTACACACAACTGATGGTATCCAGATCGAAGTTCAATCTTTTAAAAGTATTGAGCTCCATGTAGTTGGTCAAATAAATCATCAATGTGAGTTAGGGGATACTTGTTCTTTATTGTTATAGCATTGATCTCTCTATAGTCAATGCACAACCTCATAGATCCGTCTTTCTTCTTAACAAAAAGGACAGAGGCTCCCCATGGAGAAACACTAGGGAAAATAAATCCCTTATTACTCAATTCCTCTAGTTGTTTCTTTAGTTCCATTAATTCCATAGTTTCCATTCTATAAGGGGTCTTTGATATAGGCCTTGATCTGGGAATTAAATCAATGTAAAACTCAATTTCTCATTCTGGAGGATTTCCAGGTAAATCATCTGGAAACACATAAATATATTCTCTCATAATAGGTACATCCTATATTTGAACATTCCTTTCCTCACCCACATTTATTTCATTCTCTTCCTCCCCAATAATTTAATTTAGTTGAGCTACTGGGGGTGGATCTAGATAAGAATTAGGTGGTGACGATTCTGATCTAAAGATAAGGTGTTCTTTATCATCATCATAAAAAATAGTAACCTCCTTCCTCTTACAATAAATTTTTTCATCATGGTACGAAATCCAATACAAACTGAGGATTATATCAAATTCAATCATAGGTATGACGATAAGATCAGTAGATAAAGAACATTTATATGCTCTAATGGGGAATGATTCACAAAACTTTGTTACAATGATACTTCCCTTAGGAGTTTTAACTGACAAATCCTTTGTTAAATCAAATTGGAAATATCTAATTTTCTTAGAAAACTAGGAAGATATGAAACAATGCGATGATCTAGAATCAAATAAAATATTTTCTAAACTTGAGGAAACCATTAAATTACACGCCACTACATCTTTCGGAGCTTCAACCTGAGCAGTAGTGATAGCATAAGCTTGGCCTTGATCCCTTGACATTTTCTGAGGTAAGTTCCCCTGACTCTTAGGACATTCATTCACATAATTCCCCATATCCCTACAATTATAGCATTGAACATGGGTAGATTCTTTCTTCCCCTTGAAATCACGATCTTGGTGGCCTTTTTCACTGCACTTGTAATAGACTTCCATTCCATTCAAGCAAGTATCGGGGTGTTTCTTCCCACATTTACTATAGGATGGATATTCAACTTTTCCCTTCTTCCCCTTATTTCCATTTCTAGAGTGTTCAGCAGATCTCTTCTTCTCTTTCATTGCTTTAAAGTCATAAGACTTAGAGAATACCTTTCCTATCTTGATAGCACAAGAGACAATGTCTTCGTACGATGAGAAGGATTGTGAGACTAATTCTCAACAAAGAAACGGTTTTAAACTGTCGAAGAAATGATCAATCTTACTCCTTGGGTTACGTATATAATCTGCTGCATGCCTCGCCAACCTTGTAAAGTTAGCCTCATACTTTGTGACATTTCCATCCTCCTTTTTCCTCAGACTCAGAAATTGCCTTTCCATATCTGCTCGATGGTCACGAGGAAAGTATTTTTCTAAGAAAATATCTTTAAACTCCCTCCATTACATATTTGATGCTTCATCGTCTTCTTTTGTGTTTTGAATCAATGACCGCCATTGATCAACATCTCCAGTGAGGCGGTAAACTACCATAACAACTTTTTCCCTTTCACTACTCCCCAAGGCATGGAATATTTTCTCTAAGGAATTTATCCATTTCTCAGCCAATAATTAATTTGTACTCTCATTGAATGTTGGTTGTTGTTGCCTCATGAAGCGGTCTAATATTTATCCTCCATGTTTTGGATCAGGGTACTCCATACAGGTAAGGTTATTATTCATAACCTGAGTGAGTTGTCCCAGTATAGTGAGAAGCTGATCAGCACCAGTTGCATCACCAGCTCCACTATAATTATCATGAGTAGGAGGGAAATCCCTACATAGAGTGCGCACATTGATACGGTTTCCATTCCTTCTACTAGGCGTCATTTCTAAACAATGTCATAAACTATATTAGTTTATGAATCAAAATACGTAATTTCAAACTTGTAAAACACTTAACATAAATTGAACAGTTTATGGATATAATCCATACTCATAAAAATGATTTCTTTGAGGAAGAATATACTAATAAACCCTTCATAATGGTTTGTAAATAAAATGAGAATTATCCTAAGCATATCCCCCGGGAGTGTCGTAACCAAGAGTGCAGCAAGGCCCGTTGTTGTGCACCAGTTCCAGTTCGTGTCTAGCTCAAAGCAGTGTTTTTGGGTTTTACCCCTAGGTACATCTGTGCCAGAGCCGCCTCTACCTGCTCATATCCAGATAGGGATGTATTGCTCGGAAAAATCACAAAATCCCTACAATGCACAAATTCTAGGAAGTTCCTCTATACTAATCCTCAAAGTCCATCTTAGGTCTATGTGCTCTAATCAGAGTTTATCTAAATATAGCTTCCAAGATTTGTACTAAACTTCCTATAATACCAACTGTAACTCCCTGACCCTAGTTACCCAGATTTGGTGCATTATTATATAACATTGGCATGATCACAAAAGATCAAGTCTCGAAATAACGATTAGTTTAGCAGCCTTAGAAATACTAGATACATTCATAAGTCTTACATTACATCATAAAGTGAAAAACTACAACAACATAGTCTCCATAGTTCACACTCATATCCCCTCATACTTTCCATGAAGGTCAGTTATAAAATACTTCTTTACATCCTAGGAAAAATAAAACATAGAAAGGGGTCAGCTCAGATGATCAGTAAGGATAACAATATAGTGGAAACTTTCATAAATAAGCATAAACATTTGAGGCAATGTATAACTAAAACAAAAGCCTTTAAAACATGAACTTCAGCATAATATGGAAAAAATAAAATGAAATAATTCCATTTACTTATTCACATGGATATTCTACTATTCGAATAATCACATGAAATATCAATAACCACTTTCATAATGAAGGAATGCATAATGTCAGACAATCATAACCACATAGTCAAGGCCTTGTGCTAAGAATACAAATAAGATTGTGTCAAGCCCTTGTTCCAAGATACTATTTTGTCTCATGAGACCTACCGATGCATTGAGGAGCTATATCGGGCTCCACCCATCACTTACTAAGTCCAATGTATTCCTCATATGAACAGGTTTAAACATAACATAAACATTCGTATTAAAACTAGCATATGAAATGTAAATACTTTCTCCATAAACCATGAATGGTATAAAAATAAAACATCCACAGTCAAACATATCACAAAACCTTCAATACAATATGGAAGTTTTGTATCATAATAAATCAACTTCAAATAATCTTAAAATCCATCAAAGGATGTTGACATAGATGAAATCAAAACTATATGAGAGAAATATCACTTTTTTGAAATCATTTAAATGTCACATAATTATAAAAGAAAACATTTACTTTTAAAATATTATTATAATATTGTAAGGGAATCCTTGGTGATTTTATAATGTTGGAAAATAGCCACACCCACCGTATAAGTTAAAAAGACATTCTTACCTTAATTTTGTCGAAAAGGTTTAAAAGGACCTTGTTTGGAAAATGACGGAAAGATTCCTTTAAAACCATTTTATAAAAAATAAAAAAGGGTATAAATTACTTTGACCCATAGTCTAGTAAATAGAAAAAATGTTTTGGAATACATTTTTAAGAAACATGGATGTTGATGATAAAGAGGTCTCATTAGGTAATTACGTATAAACAACCTCAGATAATGAAGAGATTGTGAAATAAAACCTTACCTTGTACTTTTCCTTAGTCAAGGGTAGGTTAACCTCATGTATAATAGTTAAATAATTTTTATTAAATTATACAAGAATCATAGATATGATATCATATATGATCTTTTAATATTTCTTTGTTAATAATATTTTAGTATTATCGTTGTTTCGGGTATTAACTTACTCGTTTTCTTTTATATGTTTTGTTACATAAGTTGTGTTTGTTATGGATAGGTTGTATCTTATTCATATCCAGAATGATATCAAGTCCTTAAAAATTATTTCTAATCATCAAATGAAAATTAGTCTTGAATGGATACGATGGGGAATGAATCTCATCGCGTTCATGGAGACGGTAGTCTGTACATGCACACAAGCGACAATCTCATTCTTTTGATATTAAAATAATATATAATTGGATGGTATAGCATATATAAAGAATCATTATCATGTTATATTTATCATTTAAATCAATTACACGTCATTATTATACCCATCCAAATAATAATGTACTAAATAACAATTACACCACGACGTGGAGACGGTAAGCCGTACATACGCACGTATGGTGACATGTCATTCAAAGGATGGATAGAATAATGAATTTGGTTGTACCATATTTATAATAACATAACAGTATATATAAGATACTGGAGTTATTATTTTATAATAGAAACAACAAATAGAAAGGAAGTGGAAGAAGAAAGGAACTTGAAAGAGGTGGTGAGATATTTACCTCTTCTTCGGGTTCTTCCTTTTGATTTGATCAAAAGGGCTCCTTAGGTTGGATTTATGAATAAAGGAAGGCCTCTAGGATGAAGTGAGGGAAGTTGAGAGGGTATTTGGGTGGGTGTTTTCCGAACCAAATGGCTTTGAAGGTATGACTTTGAGAGAAGGGGGTTCCCTTTTATAATTTGCGTGAGGGGCACATTTGGAAAAACTTAAAATATTATTTTATAATAAATTCATATTGGGTTTATAATGGCTCCAAACTAATTTATTTCGAGGATAAGGTGGGGATGGGTCAAAATACACTCAAAACATTGGTTTTAGACAGGTTTGAGTCACTATATTAACCTTATCTTTTAGATTTAACTCTTAGTTAATTAGTTTGACATTTACCATATCTCTTTGTATTTTTATATTATTTGGTTAATAAAACTACTATAAACTACCAAGCAAACCCCAAGTGGTTCATTAATGACATAACTATCATCGCATAAGTCCTTTGGCCGAACTTTATATTTTTATGAATATAATATCAATTAATAATATAATATTTTTTTAAAAACTCTTTTATGTCAATTTTGACACTATTTAATAAATGATTTTTGTTAAAGTACTAGAAACTTTATTAATTCAAAATAAATTCATTTAAGCAATCCTAAAATGTCATATTAACCTATAAAATTCATTTATGTCATCAGAACTTTCAAATTATATTTATTTTAACATTTATAATACCAATTATTTGATTCTTTCATTAATAAAGAAAATACTGCATTATTAGTGTGTCATAATTAAATTTAATTATTCAATGTCTAAAAATTATAAATAAATTACCATTATGCAGTAAATATTTTTAGATTTATAATGAATATTTATGTTCTAAGATATAACATATATAACCCTATGTAAAAATTGTTTTACTAAAAGATATATGCTTATGTATTTTTGTATTTACTTTAACTTAATTAATATAAAGTGTCATTATCACTTACAAGTGGCTCCATGGGATCCCAAAATAGAACCAAGGATGCCCATGGTCAGATATGTATCAACCAATAGGATTAAGACATGTTTAAGGGTAATTTTATATTATTATTATATTATTTTGTTACCCTTATTTACCTGATTTACCCTTTAACCACAGTAAATAAAATATTTACCGAAGTAATTATTCATAAAGTCTAAAAATAAAAGTTACCTATTTACACAGTTTGGAATTCATAATTACATATATGGAATCAATTTTTCTAAATTCAAAAAATATAAGTGGAAGAAATTAATTTAAAATTAATTCCCACTGTCAAAACAAAAAAGCGTGTTTTTATGAAATAATAACTACTAAAATATTGACACTTGTTTATGTAAATTTAAATGTGAAATTACTTATAATGACCTAAATTGTATTAAATGATAAAAATATAATCTAATTACACTTCCAGACCATTCAAACTCATAATTTATCGCTATAAATTATTTTGATTAAAAAAGTTGTTTTTAATTAAAATTTAGTAATTTTCACTATTCATCAAAATATGAAAGTTATCCGAAAAGTACAAAAAATTCACCCTAATATGATTTAGATATTCCAAATCCAAAAATGAATTCCTTTTTGAAAGATATAATTCATAAAATTTAAAAAAGTGGGTATTACTATTCATAACTGCTAGTTTATTTGGTTATGGTGTGTGTTAGAACTCAAAGTTGCATACAACACACGCTACTGGATTATTCAATGTATTATTCAATGAGAATCGTACCATAGAATCTTGGTGTGTTACAACAACAGTGGTCAAAACCCCGTAGTTTGAAGGGTTGAGGAGTTGGGGTGTACACAAAGGACAACAACCCAAATACATGTTGGGGATTACGCATGGATAGCATACCATCACAAGAGGGACACTCTTGGTTGAATGATTATGGATTGTGTGAGGATTATGCATGGTTAGCTGCCCAGGGGAATGAAATGATCCCACTGGGTTGTGGCGGCCTGGGTAAGAATCGAGATGGATGATGGAGAGTTGAATGAATTGGAGGGGGGATAAGATGTAACTGTCATGAAGGTCATGGTAGTGTTGGGATTGAACCTTAGAGAGGCTTTCTACGTATCCCCGTGGAAGGGAATCAATGTCCGCGTAGTTCAGTGAGGTGATGGGACACCTACGGAGGCGGCCCGTGAGAATAGACGTATGGATGGGACCCAGAGGAAGTGGAACCGTCGAGTTGGGACATGACCTTCCCAAAGCACATAGGCTCGAGGGAGAGAGAACACGATGAGACATGGGTGATGGTCTTGAACTTCAGGGTGGATTCCTATATATCCTCGAAGTAGGGAATCAAAGTTCACATAGTTCAATATGGGGGTATAGGATCGGGGTGTGCACAGAGGATAGCAACCCGATGATATACTGGGGATTACGCGTGGTTAGAATCCTAGGTTAGTCTGACACCATGGGGGCGGACCAAAGATGTGGGTCCCAACAAAGGGGACTACAATGGCTTACCATAGATTGTGGACTATAACGGCTTACTGTCTATTGGGGTTGATAATGGATTACCACTAAATGGGTTTACAACAACTTACCACTGGTTGGGGAACACAACAGCTTACTACTAGTCGGGGTTGGACCTCAGGGAGACTTCCTACATACCTTGTCTGGGAGACAAGGATCAAAGCCCACGTAGTTCAAATGGGTAAAGTTTAATGTCTTGTGGGACAAAAAGGGGCATTAATTTTAACGTCATGGAGGATGAGGATAGACTGACATAAAGTGGTCGGGACTGATGGGTGTTGGGATTGAACCTCAAGGAGGCTTCCTACGTACCCTTCCTAGGAGACAAGGATCAAATTCCACGTAGTTTGGAAGGGAGGATTTTAACAACATGCGGGATGAAGGTGAACTGACGTGAAGGGGTCGGTACAAGTAGGTGTTGGGTTTGATCCTCAGTGAGGATTCCTACGTACCCTGCCTAGGAGACAAGGATGAAAGTCCACATAGTTCGGGATGGTGGATACAATTTAACGTCGTGCGAGATTAAGGTGAACCAACGTGAAGGGGTCAGGTCAAGTAGGTGTTGGGATTGAACCTCCGGGAGGCTTCCTACGTACCTTACCATGGAAAGGATCAAATTCTACGTATTTTGGAAGGGGCCTTGGGGCTTATACTCTAAGGCATCCGAGAGATGATTCCATGGTTGGTGCTTACTCTAAGCTCACGTGAGTCATACTCGGTGTGAGAAACAAGAGTCAATAATAGACCTGACAATTGTGGTGCATAGGTGCGGCCACGAAGGATGGTGAATGGGTCTTACACATGAAAGCTTCTCGGGTGCCGCGAAGGAGCAGCAAGGGAGATGGGGCTTACTCATGGAATCTACCCAGGTGCTCCGAAGGAGCGGCAACGGTGGATGGGGCTTATGCATGGAAGCTTCCCAGGGTTGCGAAGGAGCAGAAATGGTGGATGGGGATTACACATGGAAGATTTCTAGGGATACAAAGGAGCGAAAAAGGTGGATGGGGCTTACGTATGGAAGATGATTGGGTTCCGTGAAGGAGTGGAAAAGGTAGATAGAGCTTACGCATGGAAGCTGCATGGGTGTCGTGAAGGAGCGGCAACGGTGGATGGGGCTTATGCATGAAAGCTGCTCAGGGCCGTGAAGGAGTGATAAAGGTAAATGGGGCTTATGCATTGAAGCTGCCCAGGTGCCTCTATGGAGCGAAAATAGTTAATAGGGATTACACATGCAAGTTTCTTGTAATGTCTTCCTCATGTCTGAACATGAGGGAATCCCAACTCACTGGTGGGATGAGGCACATAATTGGGGTGAACACATGTGCACTAGTTCACAAGCGGGATAACGCCAAGGGCGTTGGAATTAGTCCAAACAAAGGGAGTTGAAAAGTGTAAATCACATTCCTGACATTCAGAACGTGGTGAGGGTGTCATGGCGATGGAGGAAAACTGTTGACCACGTTCTAAACACAGTATTCATATAATGTTAGCCTGAAATGGGGACAAACAAATGAGGGTCAACTGCAGACCGTGTTCAAAACATAGGACCTGGCTCGAAGTGTCGTCCAAAGTATTTCGGGGCATTGTCCCAAAATGGTAGGTGAGTCGGGGCAGCAAGGGACCAGACTGTTAGGGGTCCCTTCAGGCATGGAAGAGGATGAATATCCGAATGAAGGACACGAAAAGCGTGAGGTGGAGTGATGGAATGCTCAAACGGTTTCCAATTCTCTTGAAATTATTCCATTTTAATCATGGCATGAGGCATCTTATGCTTGGTGCATAACGCATCTCTTGTTTGGAGCAAGAGGCATCCTATTATTGAATGATAGGGAATGATACAGTTTAAATTCATGTAGTGAGGATTGTTGGCATCTTATGCTTGGAATATAAGGCATATCTTATTTGGAGCATGAGGCATCCTATGTTTTTCATATAGGTAATGCTACAGTTTAAAGTCATATATAGAGTACTATTGGCATTCTATGCTTGGCGCATAAGGCATCTCTTGTTTGGAACAAGATGCATCCTATATTTTTCATGTAGGGTACACTACAGTTTAAAGTCATGTAGAGAGGAGTATTGGCATCTTATTTTTGGCACATAAGACATCTCTTATTTAGAGCAAGAGGCAAACTATTATTAAATGATGGGGAATGTTTTAGTTTAAATTCATGTAGATAGGACTATTGGCATCTTATGTTTGGCACATAAGGAATCTCTTGTTTGGAATAAGAGGCATCCTATATTTGTCACATAGGGTGTACTATAGTTTAAATTCATATAGATAGGACTATTTGAATCTTATGCTTGGCGCATAAGTCATATCATGTTTGGATAAATAGGTATCCTATATTTTTCATATAGGGTGTACTACAGTTTAAAATCATATAGATAGAACTATTAGGCATAAGGTGCCTAGCAATGGTTGGTGTTGGGACTTACGCAAGGGTGGACCTTTTTGGTGGATCCTGGCATATGAGTCAGGTGGTGGGATTTTAATGAGTTACTTGAGGAATGGTTTAACTCAAGGTACTCAGGGTAATTGATGATGAGAATCTCAACTCACGACATGGGAAACGAACCAAGAGGAATATGTCGAACCAGGGTGTTTCCCGTTGTGTGGATGAGTATTTAAAATCATGGTATTCCATAGGTGGAAAGTGGGTGTGTATAAGGGTGAAATGGAAAATGTGGGAATCCTGGCCTAAACAGTTTTTGGTTGAACTCTCCATTTTTCATAGGGGTCAGTGACGGTAGCAAAGGGACTGGCCCAGAGGGTCGGGACAGCCCTGATCTCGAGCGGGGGTGTAGGGGATCAGCCCCCACAATATGGACCAGTGGGTGAAAGCCTGGATATTGTAGCACGTAAGATGAAGCACATGTGGGATGGGTTGCGCGCAAGATTTCACTATGCAGCATAGGTGCGTGCAAGATTGGGCATTGTGGCACTATTGTGTACAATAGGGAAGGTTGGCACACAATAAGGATTTGCATGCAAGAGGGAAGGCTTGCATGAAATAGGGAAAGTTGGCGCACAATCGGATAGGTGTAGCACTGGTGCATGCAAAATTGGTCACAGTGGCACTGTTGTGCACAAAAATTATGTTTTACGTGCAAAATTAGGAATGTTAGAACATTTGTGAGAAAAAATGATGTTTTTCGCACAATATGGAAGGTTTTGTGCATAGGCATGAAAGATGCAGACTTACACACATTAGAGCGGCGGCCGACCTCCGGGGACCCCCTGGGAAAAAAGGGATGCACTTGTATGTATAGGCGAAACCTTGAATGACGGTGCATGTAATATTAAATTCCAATTTTGCACGCAAAGCCTTTTTGTGTGAACGTTTCCATTTTTTTCATGCTAGATTCCATTTTTTCACCCAAGATTCTATTTTTGCATGCAAGATTCCATTTTTTGCACGAAAATCCATACTTTTCCCCAAAATCATCCTTGATGGCCATTCCTAACAGTCGGCCTTCGAACAGCTATAACTTCTGATCTCGTAGCATTCAGTGAATTATATGAATGCATTTTTCAGTTCCAACAATGATATTTTTCGATGAGACCTAGATTTTGAGGTAGGAGATAAGGTATTCCTCTACATATCTCCATGTAATAAATTTATAAGATTTGGGAATAAGGTAAATCTTATTCCAAGATACATCGGACCCTTTGAGATCCTTGATCACATAAGCGTGGTGGCTGATTAACTAGCACTCCCACTTGACCTATCCCAAGTACATTATGTGTTCAATGTATCACTCATGAGGAATTACATACCAGAACCCTCACATATAATAAATATAGAGGTGGTACCATTAGAGAATGATCTTTCCTATGAGGATAAATCAGTAAAGATCTTAGATTATATAGATAAAGTTCAAGGAAATAAGACAATGCATCTGATCCAAATTGTGCGCCAACTTTCCCTATTGAATATTATTTTTTGAATAAAAACTTTGAAATTATCCAATGGTGAATTTTTCATAATTCTCTGAGATATTTGAATTTTTAGGTTAAATTTTAATACGATAGAAATATATATTGTGTATTGTGAGATCATAATGAAACAAAATGATGTAATAAATTCAATAAAAGGAATTCAAGACCAAATATATGTTTAAAATTTAAAATAATTTTATTTTGTTTTTATTTTATTAATTTTATAAAGCCTTTATGAATCCTCCAAAACCTGTAATATAAATTATGGTTTTAAAACCATTTCTTCAAGGACATGTCTCACTTCCACATCATAAAGAGTAATATTTTAATATGTTCAGCCATTTTCCTTATAAAATAATTAAAACCACCCCTAACTGGTAGAAACCATGGGAAACCCCCATGTGAAGGTTTCTGTTTTTGGTTATTTTATTATATAGATTCCAAAACCTAAGTTTGAGATATAATAAAGAACTACCCTCTCTTTTCCTATATAAACCCACCCAATATCCCATTTATATTAACTAAAAAACCTTTTAGAACATTATTAATCTTACCTAAAATATCTATATTCCTCCCAATGTGCCCCCAATATCTCAAAACTATCCTCCCAAGATTTTGGAATCACACTCTCACGGTAAGGGATCTCTCACTCTCCTTTTTATTCAAAAATATCTTTTATGTTATGCCTCTTAATTTCTATTTTTCATGTTGTGATATAATCTTATATATCCCCCTTACTTCCCATGATATTTATAAATGATTATATACCACTTTAACTCTCATTAATCCCTCTCTTGAACTCTTATGAACACCCGTTAACATGCTGAAATTTAGTAAGGGATCCTCTTCTTCTCCTCACTATTCAAGTATCTTCATTACCGTATATATTTAATCTCCAATTACTAATGTTGGGATATGTTCTTTCATATCCCCCTTATTTTAAATTTTATTTATAAATGATTATATACCACTTTCACTCTAATTAATTCCTTATATGATCATTAATACACCCATGTAATGCTACTGAAATTTTACTGTGATTTTTCATGCCAAACAATTATAGAGTGAATACCCATAGCTATTTCCTATCAATGTTGTTCACCTTCATGCACTAATAATTATTTTATTGAGGAATTAAATGTATTTATTCAATACTTATTCATTTTTGTATAAAATATGATGATAAATGATTCAATGTTTTATGATTAATGTGGCACACTTGAGCATGAGAATGAAATGAAAGTGACGAGTGCACCTAGAATTATATAGAGCTCCAATGATTTGGGTAATGTTTTAGTCTCATTATAATTCATTCAAGGGATTATATAGTGAACCTAATCTATCATGAGAATTTTTCCATCATGATGTCTTGGCAGTTATCCTTGACCTATGTTTATGATGTAATGTTTTAAGTTGTTTCCACATTTTCCATGTTGCTTTATGTTATCATGAAATTTCAAGCCTCATTGTTCATGTTTATGATTCTCACCCTTTTATGTCTCATTGATATTCCTATTGTCTTACATTTATTAATTTCTTCATGTTGTTCTATGTTTACTCCCTTATTGGGCTTTGTAGATCACCCTTTTCTTATGTATGTCCCCAGGTTATCCCATACAGTTTTAAGTATGGTAGAATAATATGAGCATGTTAAGGAACTTTTAAATAGTATTGTTGTATCCCGTGTTTTAAGTTGTTATGTAATGTACCTCATTCCCAAATACACTAGACTTCTCGATCTTCCAAGTTGTATTATGTATAATATTGTGTAATAAATCTTTAATTAATGTGTAATGAAGCAGGTAGTTGTCATATAAAATTTGGTAGTAATTACACCATAAAATAATAAACATGGTTTATAACATAAACATGTCTCAATGGAAGGAAATTAAGATAGAAACTCTTACCATGTTATACCACTTAATCAAATGCACTCTAACCTCCTATACAAAAAACATAACTATATCAATATAATAATTTAGAACCATATTCACACTAAAACTATTTATAATTTTCATTCATAATCAATATATCTATGTATATTAGTTAGTTGTTTCATATTTTCCCACAAGTGTTTATGGCATTGACCATTTGTTGTAGTTTCATATCAGTGGTGTCTCTATTCGTTCCTCTTACAAATTTCATCATTCCAAATTCATTAAATTTAAGGTAATGGATTATTTATAATGGTTTATGATTTTTAAATTTTCTTCCATGAGTACTCTATTCTTTATCCAAGAAGATTAAATCAATAACAAACATTTTTAGGTGATTTTTAGCCTACGAATGGTGTTTTATTAATTATTATGTTAAATATTATTGTATTTTTTCATAACCCAAAAAATAATTATTTTCATTTTGAAGCCATATTATACCATAAATTACGTTTTCCTAATCATGTATGATATAATTTAATATAATTATTCAATTAGGTGGTCAAACTAACCCAGTCTTGAACACGCTTTAACTCGTTTTGTGAGTATGGTTAAGGAGGTGTTTATTTTGACATAATATCATTATAAAATAATTATAATGATATTATTTTAATATTTTTATTATTTTATCTCATGTTTTAAGATTAATTGTTACATAATATAAAACTATAAGAAAAATTAAAAAATGATTCTTCATGGAGGATGCAGTCCACACAACCCATGATTATTGTTTCTGTTAATCAATGAATGAGAGGGATAAAGGTGGATGGTAAGTGATCATTTGAAAAAACATAAATAAATCATATAAATCATATTTATTGACAAATACCATAATTAAGACCATCCATTGGAGGTGGTGAAAAAACAAAAACCATCGCTTTGTGGAGGTAGTAATATGTGCACACACACTACTAAAAAATTTTATTTTTCATAGTGTGTGGAAGAGAATAAATAATGGTTGTACCATTATTATAATAACATATCAACACACTAATTATGTTGAGTTTATTATTATTCAATAATTGTGTTTGGTTTATAAAAGAAATAATAAGAGTGAAATGTTAAGAAATATGTGATACATATGTTTAGACCTTGAACTTTCTCTTGATGAAGACCATATATTTGAGGGACTTAGGATAATATGTAGGGACTAAGGGAATTAGTGTGTGTAAAGGAATTAAAGGAGAGTAAATTTGGGTAGTTTTGTAATTAAAATTTTGAAATATTAGTAGATTATCCAATGGGTGTAAGTGATACCCCATTTATAAGTAAATAAGAGGTACTTTTCCATGGAAAATAATTGAAAGGGGTAAGAATTGAAAGGCATGAATGTTATGTGAATTAGTTGAATGAAGGCTGTAAAGACATGTAGGTGAGACCTTCCAACCTAAAAAATGATTTCTAGAATGTTTAAAGGTCATGTTAATTTATAAAAACTCGATCCACCTTATATCAGTCGTTTGAACTCTTATTACTCTAAATGAAATATTAATCATGTAACACCCTAAAATTCTAAATTACAACTTTGTATTCAAGGGAATGTATGACATGCAACACCAAGTGTAAAAAGAGAATATAATAACCTAACACTTTACAATATATTTACTACCTTAAATAAATATAATATATTCTATAGATTTAAATTCACACAACATCAATTTAGATTTCATTACACATAAGAAAGACCTTCATTTATAGCTTGTGTTACATGCAAGATCGACCTTCATCGGTAGCTTGTGTTACATGTAAAACTGAGTTTCACCAAATAACAATGTACTAATAATATATTATTATTTAATATAATATGATATAACCTAGCCATTATGTTAGAGTTTATGAATATTATTAACTAACTTATGAAAATTTATGGTTTATTTAAATAGAAAATGAATTAATAGGTTACCAATTACTAATAAATTAAACTAAGAACCAACTAGATATAAAAATAGATATTATTATTTTTATACTTCCAAAGGAGTTTTTTCTTAATAAAAATAATTAATTAAAATTAGTTAATTATTTTAATGAAATATATATTTTATATATTCAATAAAAAGTTTTTATATTCATCCATTAGGTTTTATATTCACAAAATAATAACAAACTCTACTTTACAAATAAAAAACCAATATTTTTTTAAAGTCAATTTTATCTCCTTTTAATAGAGAACCTATTTTAAATTTTAATTTTAAAACATTTATTAATTTAATATGTCAAAACCAACTTCATATTTGAAATAGATACATAAAAATTAGGTTAGGGTTAATTTTTTATATTTTTTGTAAACATTTCATTTTTTAATGAATAGTTAAAAATATGGAATTTTAGTTTAAAACTTCTTTTTCATATAATTTATTTATAAGGTTAAATTATAATTTTAATTGTTTTTAAAGTTTAATTACATAATATATTTACCAATTAATAAAAAATATATCATTTTAATCAATTTCACTTTGATATTTATTATAAAAACATAGCAAGATTTCATATGTTTTTACTTTAAAACCCGCAATGTCATCCAGCTTACGGGGTACATTTTAAATTAATTTTTGCCACTTATCTGATAGTAATTTGGAAAAATGAATTCCATATTTGGATCCAGAATAATTTATAATGTCTAATAAGACCAAATTTGTTTTTGATCTAAAATATTAGTGAAAGTAATTAAAATTAATTACACTTATTAAGGTAAAATTAAGCTTAATAAAGGACTAAACTTTTAACTTAGGCACCCAAATAACATAGTCACATTTAAAACACCCATTGGATTCCATTATTCTTCCATGAACCTTAAATTATTTAGTTTTGTTGGTTTTTTATGACTTTTTTTAGGTAAGAACATGTGTACACCTAATGTGTTTCCAAAAATTCCAAGTGAGTCTTGTTCCTTCCCTATAAAAGGCCAACACCTCTCCCCATTCCTCTCACATATCAAACCAATTAGGTTTAGACAATATCTTCCCATATAGATTCTCAAAATCCCTCCCCTAATGCTATAAGTATCCCATTAGGCATAAAAAAAATACAAGTAATCTTTTGATTCAAACCCAAAGAAGTCACACAATTAAGAGGTAATGTCTTCTCTCAAGATTTTTAGTTTCATTCCCATTATACAACCCCTAAAGCCTTATTATTTTATACTTTTATTAAAACAATACTATCTGAAATATACTAGGATGGTTTTATAATATGTGTTTTATCTACACTTACACAAACCTCCATCTAATGGGCAATGAACGTACTATTTCTATGTACGACAAATCATTGCCTCAGGAAACGATGATTGTTCATGTTTCCTTTACCACCTCTCATAGTGGAAATTATGATGGACACTATATTTATATTATATATATATGATATTTATTATTTATTTATTCTTATTTAATCCTTTTATTACAAATACCTTTAATACTTTCCATTTTGTGTTAATACGGTAACATCGTTTGAGAAATTATAGACTATCGACCCCTCAAAGTGATGTGATTCGTTCACACTAAACATGGAACGTATAAAGGATGGTTTTAATTAAATATATGTGAAATAAAAAACCTATATATGATATTAATTACATAATTACCTTTCTATAAATATATATATATATATATCATTTTCTTTATAACCTTTTTACACACTTAAAAAGTGATAACGTCGGTTGTGGACTTATGGACTACCGCCTCCTCGACACGATGTGATTCCTTTTAAATCACAAGAATTATATATATAAGTATATATGATTAAATAACATGGTATTTATTATATAATTATCTTTCTGAAATTATATGGTTTTACTTACCTTCTTTCCATAACGATCATTGAAAAATGGGAACGTTACTCATGCATACGTACGGCCTACCGTCTCCATGATTGTAACCTTGATTAATTTTTCATAACTATATGTAATGATTGATTTTAAAAGTATAATTTATGTATAAATATGATATTTATTTCATTGTTATTATACTAGAGATATTATATAATGACCCATTTGACTATAGTTGACCTACCAAAGTTGTTTTCGACACATAAAATGAATTTGGTCAAAACAGCCTATGTAAACTTATTTGTTTAAGTAGTTGTATACAGAATAGTAAAAATTCAAATAAAATTAATGATAAACATGAAAAAGTTTTTCAATAAAGTATAAAATTAACATAAGTTTATTATATATGAATTTAAAGGATGTTACCCTAAAAGAAAATGTGAGGTAAGGGATTCTCATCTCACTTTTTACATCCATGAGATAAATGTCATGTTCAGCACTTACATATTTTGTGTGGTGTATATACTACCCATTTTTATATATTATATCATGAATTCATTTATCTTAATGATATTTAAGGCTTTAATTTAATATTATTCTTTCATGTGGTTTATGATTTAAAATGTTTCAAAGTGGTATGAGACACTTTGGAATGTTTAAAAATTATTTTCCACAATAATAACTTTAATGATCTTTCAATGGTATTTCTATTCAAGAAAATTACATTACCATTGTTCAATAAACTCTTTAATTTTCCTCTCCTCTGGTAATTCATGACCTATTTCAAGTATTAATACCTTTTTCCACTCTTTTATACTCAAAGTGTTTTAAAAATGTTTTTAAGAAAACCCAACTTCATTTCTCCCTTTAGTCAAAGAACCTATTTTCTACTAAAAACCATGTTTTATTAAAATGTTTTCAAAAAAAATTAAAATGATTTGGTAAATAAATTTTTACCCTTTTTTTCTTTTACCAATTTTTTCAAATTAATCTTCTTATCGCTTTCCAAATAGATCATTTTTCTAACCCTTTTTTGTTGAGAAAGTGTTGTTTTCAACAATAGATATTTTTTGTTTTAAAAGGAGGAGTTTGTTGAGAACAATACTCTATCTCATTATGACAATTTTTGATGCGCACAAATACCCTTAATTATTTTCTAATGATTTTATTTGTTAAGTATTTTTGTAGGAATTTATTTTTCATTGTATTTTTATTTCTGGACGAAATATTTAGATTCATGAACAACGAGAATTAATTTCTAAGGTATTCGCATTTAGCGTGTTCTGGAAACACTTTTCATGCTCTACATATTCATAATCTTCTTTTGCACGTTCTAGAAACACTATTTATACCCTACGTGGAGAAATGTAGCATAAGGATGAAATGAAACGTATACTTTATGAGATAAGAGAAAAAGTATGGAAGAGGATCCATACGTTATCGGAAAAGAATGAAAAAAAGACCCTACGTTAGGAAGGAACCCTACGTTTGGGGTATTAGAAAAGTATGGAAGAAGAACCGTACGTAAGTGTTAAACATTACATTTTTTTCTCAAAAGTATGGTTCATCAACCTTACTTTTATAAACAACCATACATTCTTGGAAAAGTATGGATCAAGTAAAAGTATGGATATTTTATCATACATTTGAAAGTTGAAGAGAAAAGTATGGATGACCAACCCTACATTTGTAATCAACCATACGTTGTAAAACCTACATTTGAAGGCTACGACATCAACCTTACGTTTATATTCTACATTACGCTCATAGGATGCATACTGTACAACTCAACCTTACGTTTGGTGTTGGAGAATTTAAAATCGATATTTTTATGCAATGGTCAACAAGCTGATTATTAGGCTGATTTCAAGCCAGATTTAAAGCTGATTTTAAAGCACGACTTTGACTGATTCAAAGTTGTTTTATCAATGGGTTAAGGATTGAATTAAAAGTATATTTGTATGTTGAGTCTTTAGGGAAGTTATTACTACTCTGAAAATTAAAATATTTGAATATCGCGAGTCAAAAGGCGACTTTTGTGGATCTAAAATTTGCAGAAGAAGTGATTATAATTGTTATTATATATGAGCTTTTCTGAACAGTAATAAGAGATCTTATGTGATCTCTTGATCATTCTAAAAAAGAGGAAGAAAAAAAGAGACTATCAAATCATACAGATCTGCTGATTCAAGAGAACGACCAAGTTCTATTTACTGAAGAAGAAAAATCACGATAGAAGATTCATTCGTTCTACATTGAAGATCATTTGTGAATCTTCTACTGTTGAAGTTGTGAGTTATATTTCTATATCTACTGTAATGGGATCGACTTAGAATGACTCTTTTGTGAAGATCATTATTTCGGAAGGTAACGATCCATCTACTGTCAGTTGCATGCTATTGTAATTGTGAAGAACATCTGGAAAGTATTTTTAGAATACAAAAATATTTATTTTCTCTTCTTGAGTGACCGTCTTCTCGTACTAAGATTTATACATTCTGTAATTGAACCATAAGGCTTTGTTTTTTCTTAGATTGTAAAGGTGTCAACTGCATTTACTCAGTTGTTGAAAGGTCTCTTGAAACGAGGACCAGATAGTGAAAATCACCAAGCTCATGGAGTAGAGCACTGGTGGAGTGGACTAGGGGCCTTCTGTTTCCTAAACCACTATACAGCTTTTATCTCTACTATTTAAATTTCCACTGCATTAATTCATCTTATTAAAGTAAAAGGACAGAACACAATCTCACAAATATTTCCAAATAGACACAATTCACCCCCCTCTTGTGTATATTTTATATAATCTAATCCAACAATTGGTATTAGAGGTTGAGCTTTCTAATAAAGCCTTAACAAGATGAAATTGATTATACACAGAGCAAGATGACTGATACAAGAGAGGGAATGTCTATAGTCAGAGTACCGTACTTCAATGGAGAAAACTATGGATACTGGAAGTTGCGAATGATTATCTATTTGAAAAACCTTAGATACAGAGTATATTATAAGATTCTAACTCCATATGAAATACCAAAAAAACCTAAAACATGGAGTGCAGCTACTGAATCAGAATATGATATGAACTTGAAGGAAATGAATGAAATTATATGTGTTCTAGGACCTGATGAATTTAACAGAGTATCTCAATTTCCGAAAACATATGAAATGTGGAAAACTATTGATGTTGCTTATAAAGGAACTAAAAATATCAGGGAAATGAGATATGCAACTTCTAAGCTTAAATTTGATACTTTCAGAATGGTTGAAGGTCAAAGTATTACTCAAATGAATGTAAGATTGATGAAGATTTTCAATAACATAACCGCTTTGGGAGATCCCATTAAACAAGCTGATCAAACTTTAAAAGTACTGAGGGTACTGCCTACAAAAATGGAATGGAATCTCTACTGAAATCAGACAGTCGACACCTGTCAAAGACTTAACCATTAGAGAACTGATTGGAACACAAATGATGTATGAAGATGATATGGAATATTAAGAAAATGAACATAAAGTGATTATCAAAAGAGATGACACTGCCTTGAAAGTGTCATCAAAGAGAAAAAACAGAAAGATAAAGAAAAGTGTAAAAGAGAAATCAGAAAGTTATGATTTATCAAATTCTGATGTTGAACTGGCTCAGCTAGCCATAAGATTCACTAAGTTCTATATAAAGAAGAAGGGCTTCAAAAAATCCTTCAAAAAGGATGACAAGGAAGTCAGATGTTATAAATGAAAGAAAATGGGGCATATCAGACCTGACTGTCCTCAACTAAAACAGACAATAAAAAGAAATTCTTCAAAAGAAATGATTATGAGAATAAGGACAAGAAATCCATGAAAGCTACATAGAGTGTATCTGAAGACTCCAGTAGAACTTCTGAATCAGACTCAGAGAAGGAAGAAGTAAATCTGAAAGCCAACATGTCTTTTATAGCAGAAACAGATGAGGTACAATCTTACTACTCTTTTGACTCTTGTTCTGAATCTAGTTACTCTAATGAAAAACTTGCATCCTACTGAAATATTCTTGAAGAAAAATATGATTCTCTATTTAAGAAGCATAAGTTTTTAAAGAAAATTTATAAGGTTGTTTCTGATGAAAGAGATACAATGCTGAAAAAATATAAGGAGTTAACTGAAAATTTTGACTCAATTAACACTAACAATACAGATTATGAATCAAGGATAAAATCACTGAAAACTGAAGTGGAAAATTATAAGAATGCAGACCTTGTTTTTACTAAATGAGAAAATATTTTAAATGAAATTCATGGGAAAAATGTCATTAAAAAGGAATGATTTGGAATTGGAAGTAAAGGTGAAAACCCCAAGTTGTACAAGAATTATTTTTTTCCAAGTGAAAAAAGACTATATTGTAATTACTATGGAATAAGGGGACATATTTGTAAATACTGTTTTTTAAGACAACCCCAAATAAGTGGTATTAAGAAGGCTTTTGTATCAAATGATCTATTTGACTCTTGTAAAATTAGAAAAACAAATCAAGTCTGGATTCCCAGATCTCTGCTGGCTAACACCCCTGGACCCAACAGAATATGGGTACCAAAGCAAATTATGTAAATGCCTTTGTAGGGAGAAGGTCACAAAAGAAAACAGGACATATGGTATATGGACAGTGGCTGCTCAAGGCATATGAGTGGAAACTCATCGAATTTCTCTACACTCACTCAAAAAGATGGTGGACTTGTCACTTTTGGTGACAATGCCAAAGGGAAAATCATTAGTATTGGAATAGTTGGAGACCCAGAAGCTGTCTCAATCAACAAAGTACTTTATGTACAATAATTGAAACAAAATCTGATAAGTATCTCTCAACTATGTGACGATGGTTATGCTGTTTATTTTTCTAACAATTTCTGTTCTATTTTTAAAAATAAACTGCTTAAATTTAGAGCACCTAAAACTGACAATGTGTATACCCTAGATTTAAATTCCTTGTGTAAACAACAAGTAAACGGATTAACTACTAAATAAAATGAATCTTGGATATAGAATAGGAGACTTGGACATTGTAATGTATATGTTTTACATAAATTATCTAAGAGACAATTGGTTTCTGATTTGCCTAGTCTCATATTTGAAAGTGATAGATTCTGTGATGCATTTTAACTTGGCGAGCAATACAAATAATCCTTCAAATCTATTAACAAAACTGAAACATCTAAAACTCTAGAAATTATCCATATGGATTTGTTTGGACCTTCAAGAGTAGAAAGCTTGGCTGGTAAATTATATGTATATGTTTTAGTTGATGACTTTTCTAAATTTACATGGATTTTCTTTTTAAAATTCAAAAATGAAGCTTTTACCTTATTTGCAGGTTTTTGTAAAACTGTTCAAAATGAAAAAGGTTTTAAAATAATTTCATTAAGAATTGATCATGGTGGAGAATTT
Source organism: Viscum album (assembly GCA_963277665.1). Taxonomy (NCBI): domain Eukaryota; kingdom Viridiplantae; phylum Streptophyta; class Magnoliopsida; order Santalales; family Viscaceae; genus Viscum; species Viscum album. The sequence goes on along the minus strand of OY728125.1, from coordinate 112,779,858 downwards.
GAGATTCAGGAATTTAATTCCTTCTGCACAAATATGGGTATTAAACACACCTTCTCTACACCAAGAACACCTCAACAAAATTGAATTGTTGAAAGAAGAAATAGGACTATTCAGGAAATGGATAGAACTATGATAAATGAATATAGTCTTCCTACCTATTTTTGGGTAGAAGCTATAAGCACATCCTACTATATAATGAATATAGTTTTAATTATACCTATTTTGAAAAACACACTCTATGAACTTTGGAATAACAGAAAACCTAAAGTAAATTACTTTAAAGTTTTTGGATGCAAGGTTTACATCTTGAACACCAAGGAAAATCTTGGTAAGTTTGATCCAAAATCTGATGAAATAATTTTATTAGGATATTCAGCTAACTCCAAAGCTTATAGAGTCTATAATAAGAAGTCAAGGATTGTTGAAGAATCAGTTCATGTGAAATTTGATGAATCTGATCCCTTTAAGAAAAGGACAGATTAAATGGATGAATATGACTCTAATGATAACATGAGACTTGAAAACTTGAAAAATGATTTTGAAAAAGATATAAAAAAATTCAATCCAGTTCAGAAGAACATGATACTGAAGAACCTATGATTGTGTTTCATAGACAAACTATAACTCTAAAGAATCACCCTTTAGAAACTATCATAGGTGACTTAGACACAGGAATAAAAACTAGAAGAAATATAGGGAATCTTGTAGAATTATCTACCTTTCTATCCCAATTAGAACCCAAGTCTATAGAAGAAGCTTTATATGATGAAATCTGGATGATATCAATGTAAGAAGAATTAAACCAGTTCAAAAGAAATGAAGTCTGGGAATTAGTTGAAAGACCATAAAATTATCAAGTGATAGGAATCAAATGGGTCTTTAGAAACAAACAAGATGATCAAGGAATAATAACTAGAAATAAAGCTAGACTTGTATCTAAAGGATATAATTAGGAAGAAGGTATAGATTATGATGAGACTTTTTCACCTATAGTTAGATTAGAATCCATTAGAATACTCTTAGCCTATACATCTCATATGAACTTTAAATTATTTTAGATGGATGTTAAGTCTGCCTTTTTTAAATGTATATTTAACGGAGGAAGTTTATGTTGAGCAACCTCCTAGTTTTGAAAATTCTCAAAAACCAGATTCTGTTTTTAAACTTACTAAAGCTCTTTATGGCCTTAAACAAGCACCTAGAGTTTGGTATAAAAGATTAAGCTCTTTTCTATTGAAAAATGATTTTACTGTTAAAATGGCAGATCCAACACTTTTTAAGAAAACTATAAATTCTAATATTTTATTTGTTTAAATTTATGTTGATGATGTAATTTTTGGATCAACTAATAAATCTCTTTGTCATGATTTTTCAAAGTTAATGCAAAAAAAATTGAAATGAGTATGATGGGAGAATTAAATTTATTTTTAGGACTTCAAATTTATCAAAAAGATTTTGGAAATGTTTTGAATCAAAGAAAATACATTATTGATTTATTAAAGAAATTTGGACTTGAAAACAGCAAGACATATACAACTCTTATGTGTACTATTATAAAACTTGATTTGGATGAAACTGGAAAATTAGTTGACAAAAAGTTATATAGAGGTATGATTGGTAGTTTATTATATCTTACTTCTAGCAGACCAGATATATTGTATTCACTATGTCTTTGTGAAATATTTCAATAAAATCATAAATAATCTCATTTAACCGCTGTTAAAAGAATTTTTAGATACTTAAAAGGAACTATTTTTCAATCTCTTCTTTATCCCAAAAATTCGGATTTTAATTTAATTTCATATTCAGATGCAGACTTTAGAAGTTCTAGATTAGATAGGAAAATCATTTCAGGAACTTGTCACTTTTTAAAGAAATCCTTAGTGTCATGGTCAAGTAAGAAACAACATTCAGTTGCCCTGTCAATAGCTGAGGCAGAATATGTTTCTACTGGCAGTTGTTGTGCACAAGTGTTGTGGATGAAAAACAATCTTATGAACTTTGGACTAAATTTTAATAATACGCCTATTTTATGTGATAATACTAGTGCTATAAATATTTCAAAAAATACTATTAATCATTCTAGGACTAAGCATATTGATATCAGACATCATTTTATAAGAGATCATGTTCTTAAAAAGGATATATCTTTGGAATTTGTAAGTACTGAAATTCAATTAGCTGATATTTTTACTAAACCAATTCCCACTAAAAGGTTTGATTTTATTAAGGGGGGATAGGTTTATTTAATTTTAAATAAATTTTTATTTTACTATATTGTTTCTCTATTTTAATAGTGTTTAAAATAATTTAGTTATTTGTTTTTCAAATAGAATAAGTTTTTTTCTCTCTTCCTTTCCCCACGTAATTGATTTTATTTCTATTTAAAATCTATGTAATGATTAATGAAAACACGAGAATCAAGGCTGTTAGAAACCCTTTCAACTTCTAAACCGTTTCATTTCTACCAAAACCATTCAAACCCACAAAACTGCACCACTACTTGTCAAACCCTAATTTTCGAACCTCTGAAACCCTAACCTTCAAACCTTTATAGATTCTCACAGAAATGGAAAAGACTAATAGAACTGAAGAGGTCAAGACCATAAATGCCAAGAAACAGCACTCAGAAGGAAGGAAAATCTTACAGGGATAGGTGATTGATCATGAGTGGCTATTTCAGATGAACTTGTTGTTAAAACAAGCATTGTTGTTTCAGAATCTCGAACAGACTTTCAATAGTGAGAATATGGAATTTTTATATGAGGTAGAACTTAGATATTTCTTCAAGTCTATACAATTTTTTCTGGGAGAAAATGAGGACACTATGCTGGCTAAGATAGAGGATATGGATTCTTCGATCTCTTCAGTTGAAATTAGTCAGATTTTGAACTGCCCTCATGAGGGAGTCTTTCATTTTGATTTAAAAAACATAGGAGATTCTTTGCATAAATATGAGGACATTATGACTTTTATTTTTGGTTCTACTTCTGTAAAGAAGATGTTTATTAAGGACCTAGAGCCAGATCAGAAAATCCTTGTGAAATTTGTACAAACAGGGATAGCACAAAGAATGTCAGAAATGGAAAAGATATTGTATCCTAACATGTACATAATGTATCTTATGCTCAGTGATATGAAATTAAATTTTCCTAGGTACATGGTGAGGTACCTGTGTTACTGTTGTTATAGTGAAGCCAGAATGAACTTCTACCCTTTTGGTAGATTCATTTCCAAACTGTTGTTCAAAAAGGATATGGTGAGACTGGTGGATGCCAGAGTAAGATGTCATCACAGTAATGTTTTCAATGATGGAACTTTAAGAAAAATTGGATATTTCTAGAGCACCTTAAAAGGGAAAATTTTTCCAGTAGGAGCTGAGGAAGAAGCAGAGAGTACTCAAGCTCACTCAGCTCAGTCCTTAGAGGGACAGGATGAATACCGAGTAAGCACTGATTCAAGGAGAATCATATTTTAAATGGAAGACACTGAGGAAGAAATAAGTCAGGAGGGACTTCAGACTTAGAGAAAAAGAGTTGTTAATGAGGAACTTGTTTCCCCTGTACTGACAATAAGATATTTACTCTCTTACAGTTTTGTAAGAGAAGCTACTGCTGAAAAAAAAATGGAAACTATTATTGAGAGGTCAGAACCAGTGGAAGAACCTCATATTCAATATGAAATTCAAGAAGAAGCTGAAGGAGAGACATAGGAACAAGTTGTAGCTGATGTTGAAGTTACACTTCAATAGGAAAAGGAGGCAGAGCCTGGTGAGGAAGTGTCCAGACCTCAGAAAACTCCAATGGAAGAACTAATTGCTGATGTTCGCGATGAGCATGTTTTTGAAGCTCAAACAGAAGTACTTCATGAGGATTTTTCTATGGAAGAGTCTAAAAAATACTTTGAGGTAAAATCTATGGATCAACCAGCTCAGTAAAAGGGAAAAAAATCTGGTGCAGATTCACTACCTTTAGTCCTACTACATTACACTGGAACTAAGAATGAAAATCAAGCACAGGTTGCCTCTAATTCAGGGAATAAGGAAGTTGAAGAGCTATACAAAAATGTGTCTCAATTGGAATCTGAAAATGATACTCTGAGAAGAGCCTTAGAATCAGAACAGTTGAAATTTCAAAGACTTAAGGATATTACAGTTTCAAGGCAAGAAGTTGAAATTTTTAAGAAGGATATGCTAATGATGTTGCAAAATTAAATTCTGAAATGGTTATGAAGTTAGATTTATCAGATCTCAAATTATTTATGGAGACACAATTTGCATCTATTGGAACTAGTGCTGCTAGTGGGTCTGGTACTTCACCTGATTTACTTAGAAAGTTTCAAGCTATTAGAGTTTCCATGAGCAATATGAGTGACAGATTGCATGATCTTCAATGCAACAATGCTCATTTATCAGTTTTGTTAGACAATCATAAATTTTTGGTTGATCAGTTGACATCAAGTGAACCATCTCTTAGACTTATGCTGACTCAATTCACAGAGAAGTTGTCTTTGTTTATGGAAAAGGAAAAAATACTTCATGAGTTTTTTAAAGTCAACCTCATAGAAGATATTCATATGACTCAAGAGGCTAGGGATCTTATTATTAAGCTTGGTGATGGAATGATGCAAAGACTCAGGGAGCAGTTGACAGAAATCAAGTCTGTAGTTCAGAGAAGATAGACCCTACCTGAACCCTGACCAAACAATGATTCCTGTATTTTTCATATTTGTACTTTTTATGAAAATCTATTTCATTATATTTATTTTTTTACTGTCCTTGTTTCGATATGATAGTAATCCAGATTAAATTATTGAAAAATAGTTAATTGGAGAATTTACTTATGTTCAGTGCTACATTAATCTGTGTTATATTCTATATTTTGTCATTCTTTTTTATATCACAAAAAGGGGGATAAATTTGGATAAACACAAAATTTTTTGTTTGTTTCATTTTATATTGGGGGAGAAATTAAAATGTATAAATTAAGGGAAAAATTAAGTTATCTTTTCAAAATTCAAAATATATGTTGTTAATTAATTTTTGTGTAAGTTAATTTCATTGGTTATTTTATGGGTTTTGTGATCATCAAAACGGGGGATATTTTTGAGCACATTTTGTTTTCAACAATACATATTGTTTGTTTTTAAAGGGGGAGTTTGTTGAGAACAATACTCTATCTCTTTATGACAATTTTTGATGCTCACAAATACCCTTAATTATTTTCTAATGATTTTATTTGTTAAGTATTTTTGCAGGAATTTATTATTCATTATATTTTTATTTCGGGATGAAATATTTATATTCTTGAACAACGAGAATTAATTTCTAAGGTATTCACATTTAGCGTGTTCAGGAAACAGTATTCATGCTCTACATATTTGGAATTTGCTTTAGCACATTCTAGAAACATTGTTCATACACTACATAGAGAAACGTAGCGTAAGGATGAAATGCAATGTATACTTTATGAGACAAGAGAAAAATTATGGAAGAGGACCCATACGTTATCAGAAAAGTATGAAAAAAAACCCTACGTTAGGAAGGAACCCTACGTTTGGGATATTAGAAAATTATGGAAGGAGAACCGTACATAAGTGTCAAACGTTACGTTTGTTTCTCAAAAGTACGGTTCATCAACCTTACTTTTTTAAACAACCATGCGTTCTTGGAAAAGTATGGATCAAGTAAAAGTATGGATCTTTTATCATACGTTTGAAAGTTGAAGAGAAAAGTATGGATGACCAACCCTATGTTTGTAATCAACCATACGTTGTCAACCCTACTTTTGAAGGCTATGAAATAAACCTTCTGTTTATATTCTATGTTAAGTTTAGAGGATGATTATTGTACAACTCAACCTTACGTTTGGCGTCAAAGAATTTAAAATCGATATTTTTATGCAACGGTCAGCAAGCTGATTATTAGGCTGATTTCAAGCCAGATTTAAATCTGATTTTAAAGTGCGACTTTGACTGATTCAAAGCTTTTTTATCAATGGGTTAAGGATCAAATTAAAAATAGATTTTTATGCCAAGTCTTCAGGGAAGTTACGACTACTTTGAAAATTCAAATATTTGAATATCGCGAGTCAAAAGGTGACTTTTTTGGATCTAAAATTTGCATAAGAATTTCTTATCAATGTTATTATATATGAGATTTTCCAAATAGCAACAAGATATCTTATGTGATCTCTAGATAATCTAAAAAAGAGGAAGAAAAACAGTGACTATAAAATCATATAGATCTGCTAATTTAAGAGAATGATAAAGTTCTGTTTACTGAAGAAGAAAAATCACGATAGAAGATTCATTTGTTCTACATCGAAGATCATTTGTGAATATGATATTATTGAATTTGTGAGTTATATTTCTATATATACTACAATGGGATCGACTTAGAACAACTATTTTGTGAAGATCATTATTTCTGAAGGTGATGATCCATCTACTGTCAATTTCATGTTGTTGCAATTGTAAATAACATATGGAAAGTATTTTCAGAATACAAAAAACTTTATTTTCTATTCTTGAGTGATTGTCTTCTTGTACTAAGTTGTGTAGGTTCGGTAAGTGAACAATAAGACTTTGTTTTTCCTTAGATTGTAAAGGTGTCAACTGCCTGTACTCAGTTGTTGAAAGGTCTGTTGAAATGAGGACCAGATAGTGAAAATCACCAAGCTCGTGGAGTAGAACATTGGTGGAGTGGACTAGGGGCCTTCTGTTCCCTAAACCACTATACATATTGTGTCTCAGCTATTTAAATTTCTGTTGCATTAATTCATCTAATTAAAGTAAAATGGCAGAACACAATCTCGTAAATATTTCCGAATAGACACAATTCACCCCCCTCTTGGGTATATTTGATATAATCTGATCCAACATTTTTACCTTACAAAAAAATGTATCTTTTTAACTCATATAATATGTACAGATTTATCTGTCATCATTTATCTAAAGATTCCCTAGAAAATTTAAAAGGTTTACTTTTAATGAAAAATGTTTTAAAATGTATTTTAAAAACAAAAAAAATCATATGTTTTTTCCAAAAAAAGATATTTTCCTTAAGAATGTTTTTAAAATATATTTTTAAAATATTTTAATTCATCAACAAAAATAACCCTTTATTTTAATCAACTTGGTGTATGTTGTATTGATACCATACATAATCTTCCTATGGATGGTTTATGATTTATCTGGCCACATATAGTATTCACATTCACTTCCTTGATTTCTTTTTCCCCTTGAAATATTCAATCTCCTATAATCATTGAATTTTCCCTAATTATCCATTTCATTTATCATAGATATTACTATTTCCTAAACTGTATACCATTTTACATATAGTGTATACTTTGAAAATTATTTGATTATCTGGGTAAGTATTGATAAATCTATATCACTTACTCCATATGCATATTTCATATGGCACATTGTTAAATCAATTATTCGATATATGAGGAATGTTTCGGACTGGTTGGACATAGGTGGGCCTAGTTATAGATATATCCTCGATGCAGTGGTAGTATCATGGGATGAAACATTTGTATAGCCACCTTAGATTGTTTTTTACCCAGTATTTTGTAAATTGTATTGTGGTCGGTCTTGACGGTAAAGGTAACATGTACCTGGGAAACATGGCATCTAATAATAAAGCATTTCCATTATTTGTATTCAGTTATTATTCATCCATGAGATTTTATTTTGACATATCTATGGATACATTTCATTTTTAGTTATTTAAATGGCATTTGTTTCAGTTTATTGCATTTCCATATTTATTTTTTCTTATCAAGTTATTTGGATGGAATGTGTTTCCAATTATTACCTTTCCATACTTTTTATGAAATTCTATTCAGTTTATTGATTACATGGAAGGTGTGTTCAGTTATTTACCTTTTTATATTGATTATCCTCATTGATTCCTTATTTATTACTCTATATGTTTTCCTTACAGATCATTTGATCTCACCCTTATTATGTTTCTTCCCCAAGAATCCATGAAGCTAACTATAAAAGTTATGCATGGATTTACTAGATGGATTATAGTTATCCTAAAAGTTATTTATTTAGAAAGAATAAAAAAATATCATTGTAATTACTATATTATTTTATAATAAAATACTCATGTATGTATCTATTTTACCAAGACTACTAAACTCTCACCCCTTAGATATTTGATTCCTTATAATAATGCCAATTTAATTGATAGCAGACACTTACTCCGGGCTATCTGGGGTCGAGGTACTATAGTTGGTATCAAAGAAAGTTTAGTAGAAACCTTGGGAAATAGATTTTGGAAAACATAGATTATATAAAATAACCCTAAGATAAACTTTGATGTTAAGTATAGAGAAACACCCTAGAATTTTGGTAAAGTATATATTATGTGGGTATTCCTATCAATACTTCCCTGTATAGATACTATAAGTGGATTTGGTTTTGGAAGAGATGTACCTAGGAGTAATAACTTCGACAAGGTGTTCCAGGCCTAAATCGAGCTAACTTAGTACATGACAATGGGCCTTACTGCACACCTGTTTTGACACTCTTGGGCGTATATACTTAAGATAATCCAATTTTTATCTACAAACCATTATAAATAATTTGAATGGGTAGTGAAAATGAATGACTTAGATTAAATCGAAGGTGTTATTGATTGAAGATAAGGTTTCATGATTTATAAATCCTTGAGATGATATTATGGATAGACATTAGACCAAGGAAGGACCTATGTTAAAATAAAATGGATGAAGTATTTATGTATTAAGGTTGTATTAAAAACCTTAGTTAACAAGCTATTTAGTGATTAACCTAATTTTATGGATGTCCATCATAGTTATTTTGGAAATTATATTAATATGGTTTTAGAAAATGACAACCTATAAGTCGGGTGACAACTAATCAAATCTAGCAAGGTCGTGGGCCTTGAACCCATGATCGAAGGACGATAAGGGCTTCATGCCAACCACTAGCCTATGAAAATTCCTAGTTAGTTTTTCATTGTTTTTAGTTAAACAATTTGATAAATAAATATTAATGATGAAGAAGTAGTATCACTTTTTAGGATTAGAGATTAATCTATTAACCATATTGGTTTTTCAAGAGAGTTAAATAAAAATAGTTCGACTTTCCACTCTTCTATAGGCCTTACAATCCTTTAAAAAGTTTTTTTTACTGCTTCAAGCATACAAAAAATCATTTTTGGTAATTAATTTATTGTAATAAAGGAATGGATTCAAATTTTATCAAAGCACAACCAAAATTTAGGATTGTTCACATGAAATTAAAACCAATATGGTAAGAATATTTTTTATATTCAAGGTTAGTAAAATAATTACCCAACATTAGGAAAAATAACATAGAAATAAAATGTTGTCATAATGCCTTAATTTCTATTGAATTTATTTTCTCTTAAATCATCACAGATTTATAGATCTGATGCCCTCAACTTTCTATTGACCATTCACTTGTTTTTGATTGATGACCTCATTCAATCCCTAAAAATATTTATGTTTTTCCTCCAAGTGTGTATCTCTACCCTCCACTAATGTTCTTCTACTTAGAGACCTAGTTACATGGTAGTCCATGTGACCTTTGTACTTTCTATTCTCTCTTTAATAGAGGATGAATTATGAAACCTTCTCACGATGTGGGATTTCAAACATAGGAAGTACCAAAAAATATATCACCATGAACAATTTTAAATTATGAGTACATAATTTAATCAAGGTGGGGAGAATGTAACTCCCTGAAATTCGAAAGTACAACTTTGTATTCAATGGCGTGTATTACACGCAACACCAAGTGTAAAAAGAGAATATAATAACCCAAATATTTATAATATATTTACAATATTAAATAAATATAATATATTATATATCTTTTAATTCACACAATATCTCATTAGCTTTCATTACACACAAGAACGACCTTCCTTGATAGCTTGTGTTACACGCAAGACAGAATTTCACCAAATAACAATGTATTATTAAAATATTATTATTTAATATAATATGATATAACCTAGCTGTAATGTTAGTGGTTATGAATATTATTAACTAACTTAATAAAATTTATATTTTATATAAATATAAAATGAATTAGTGGGTTACCAATTAATAAGAAATTAAACTAAGAACCAATTGGATATAAAAAGAGATATTATTATTTTTATGCTTCCAAAAGAGTTTTGTATTAATAAACATAATTAATTAAAATTATTTAATAATTTTAATGAAATATATGTTTTATATATTCAATAAAAAAATTATATTCATCCATTAGGTTTAATATTCATAAGATAAGAACAAACAATAGTTTACAAATAAAAACCAATATTTTTATAAAGGCAATTTTTACCAGATTTTAATGGAGAACCCATTTTAAATATATATTTTGAAACTTTTATTGATTTAATATATAAAAATAAACTTCATATTTGAAAAAGATATATAAAAATTAGGTTAGGGTTAATTTTTGATATTTTTTGGAAACATGACATTTTTTAATGAATATTTAAAAATACGGAATTTTAGTTTAAAACTACTTTTTCAACTAATTTATTTATAAGGTTAAATTATAATTTTAATTAGTTTTAAAATTTAATTAGATAATTTTTTTAGTAATTAATAAAAATTATATCATTGTAATAAATTTCACTTTTGAAATTGATCATAAAAACATAGCAAACTCTCAGATGTTTTTACTTTAAAAACATGCAATGTCGTCCCACTTGCGGGATGCATTTTAAATTAATTTCTGCCATTTATGTTATCAGAATTTGGAAAAATGGATTCCATATTTGGAATCAAAAAAAATTATAATATCTAATAAGACCAATTTTTTTTTATCAAAAATATTAGTGAATGTAATTAAAATTAATTGCACTTATTAAGATAAAATTAAGCTTAATAAAGGACCAAACCTTTAACTTAGGGGCCTAAATGACCTATCCACTTTTCTAATACCCATTTTCTGAAATAATTCATCCATTAACCTTCCATTATTGAGTTTTTTTGGTTTTTTAGGACTTTTTTTAGGTAAGAACATGTGTGCACCTAACTTATTTCCAAAAATTCCAAGTGAATCCTTTTCTTTCCTTGTGAAAGGCCACCACCTCTCCCTATTCCTTAAACCTCTCAAACCACTTAGTTTAATCCAAACTATACCCATATAGATTCTCAACATACCTCCCATCATTCTATAAGACTCCCATTTGGTATAAAACATTCCAAGGATGATTTTAATTCAAACCAAAAGAAGTTTCCCAATTAATAGGTAATATCTTTTCTCAAAATTTTTAGTTTCATTTTCATTCTCCAACCCATCAACCCTTATTATTATATTCTTGTATAAAAACACTAGTATCCTAAATATTCTATGATTTTTTTATTCTATGGTTTTTACCTACACTTACACACACTTACATATAATGGGTAATGAACGTATATTTTCTGTGTATAGTGAACTACTGCCTCGTGAAATGATGATTATTCATGTTTCCTTTACCACCTCTCATGGTGGCCATTATGATGGACACTCTATTTATATATGATATATATATAATTTATTATGTCTTTATACTTATTTAATCCTTTTATTACACATACCTTTAATACTTTCTATTTTGCGTTAATATAATAACATCGTTTGAGGAAGTGTGGACTACCACCCCCTCAAAGCGATGTGATTTGTTCACACTAAACATGGAACGTATAAAGGATGGTGTTAATCAAACATATGTGGAAAAAACCTATATACGATATTAATTACACAATTACCTTTATATAAATATATATATATATATATATCATTTTATTTATTACCTTTTAACAAACTTAAAAAGTGATAACATCGGTCGTGGACGTGTGGACTACCACCTCCCCAGCACGATGTGATTTCTTTTACATCACAAGAATTCTATACATACATACATGTGATTAAATAAAATTTTATTTATTATATAATGATAATTCTATAAGTATATGTTTTTACTTACCATATTTCCATAAAGATAATTGAAAAATGAAAATGTTACTCATGCGTACGTACGGCCTACCGTCTCATTGATTGTAACGTTGATTCATTTTTCATAACTATTTGTAATGATTAATTTTAAAAGTATAATTTATATATAAATATGATATTTATTTCATGATTATTATTCTATATATATTATATAATGACCCCTTTGACTATAGTTGACCTACCAAAGTTGTTTTTGACACATAAACTGAATTTGGTCAAAACACCTTATGTAAACTTAATTGTTTAAGTAGTTGTATAAACCATAGAAAATATTCAAATAAAAGTAATGATAAAAAAAATCTAAAGAAAGTATAAAATTTACATAAGTTTATTATATATTATGTTAAAGGATGTTCCTCTGAAAGAAAACGCAACGTATGGGATTATCATCTCACTTTTTACATCTGTGAGATAAACTTCATGTTCACCGCTTACATAATTTATGTGGTGTATATAATTCCCATTTTTATATATTATATAATGAATTAATTTGTCATATTTTATTTAATTCTTTCATATAATATTATTCCTTCATTATGTTTATGATTTAAAATGTTTTAAAGTGGTATGGGACACTTTTGGAATTTTTAAAGATTATTCTACACAACAATAACTTTAATGATCTTTCAACGGTATTTCTATTCAAGGAAATTATATTACCAATTTTCAATAAACCCTTTAATTTTCCTCTCCTCTGGTAATTCATACCATTTTCCAACTCTTTGATACTCAAAGTTTTTTAAAAATGTTTTTAAGAAAACCCGACTTCATTTCTCTCTTTAGCCAGAGAACCTGTTTTCTTCTAAAACCCATGTTTTATTAAAAAAATAAAAAACAATAAAATGATGGGGTAAAGAAATTTTTATAATTTTTTTCTTTTACCAGTTTTTTAAAAGGAATATTCATATCACTTTACAAACAAAGCATTTTTCTAACCCTTTTTACCTTTAAAAAAGAACGTTTCTTTTTACCCCATACAATATGTACATATTTATCCATCATCATTTCTATAAATATTACCTAGAAAGTCTAAAAGGTTAATTTTTAATGAAATTTTTTTTAAAGGTATTTTAATAACAAATTTTTTTATATGTTTTTTCAAAACAAAAGGATATTTTCCTCAATAATGTTTTTAAAAGATCTTTTTATAATATTTTCTTTCATCAATGAAAACATACCTTTATTTTACTCCACTTGGGGTATGTTGTATTGATACCATCCTTAATCTTCATATGAATGGTTTATGATTGATTTGGCCAAGGATAATATTCACATTAACTTCCTTGATTTTTTTCTCCTTTTGAAATATTCAATCTTCTATGATCATTGGATTTTTCTTAATTATCCATTTAATTTATCATCAATACTACTATTTCCGAAACCATATACCATTTTACATATGGTGCATACTTCAAACATTATTTTACTGTTTGGATAAATATTGATAAATTCATATCTCTTACTCTATACAGATATTTTATAAGGAACATTTTTAAATCAATTATTTGATATATGGGTAATATTTTGGACTGGTACGAAATGTATGGGTCCCAGTTATAAATAACCCCTCAATGCATCGGTAGTATCATGGGATAAAAAATTTGGCTAGCCTCCTTAGATGTTTTTTTTCTAGTATTTTGTAAACCGTCTTGTGAAAGGTCTTGACAGAAAAATTACCATATTCCTAGGAAAATTGGCATTCAATAATAAAGTGTTTCCCTCATTTATATTTAGTTATTATTTATCCATGAGATTTTGCATCGACATATCTATGGAGAAATTTCATTTTTAGTTATTTAGATGTAATTTTTTTTAGTTTATTACCTTTCCATATTTAGTTTTCCTTATCTAGTTATTTGGATGGCATGTTTTTTCAATTATTACCTTTCCATACATTTTATGCACTTCTAGTCAGTTTATTGATTATATAGTAAGTGTGTTCAGTTATTTACCTTTCCATATTGACTATTCTCATTTATTCTTTATTTATTCCACTATATTTTTTCCTTTATTGAGCATTTGATCTCACACTTGTTATGTTTCTTCCCCCAGGAATCCAAGAAGCATACTATGTAAGTTATGTAGGGATTTAGTAGATGGATTATAGTTATCCTCAAAGTTATTTATTTAGAAAGAAGAAAAAAATATTTTTATAATTGGTGTATTCTTTTATAATAAAATACTCATGTATGTATTTGGTTTACCAATACTACTAAAATATCTTTCCTTCTAGATTTGATTCCTTGTAATCATTCCAATGTAATTGATAGTAGAAATTGACTTCAAGCTATCTGGGGTTGGGGTGCTATAAATCATGTCAATAATTTCATTACTAAAAATATAATATGACCCTTATTACCAAATGTTAATATAATAAATCATAATTTGGACCCCATTTAACCGATTTTTTTTATAAATATGAGAAAAAAATATTTTAAATTAAACACACAAAACACATAAAAAAATTTAAAAAATTGTGTTGCTAAATTTTAAACTTATATATAAGATAAATTTTTTATATTTACTAAATTTCATGATAGTAGTAAATTTATTATAAAGAAATAAAATTTATGTAGATTTAAAAACAATCTAAAACTGAATTTCACCCTAAAAATATTCAATTAAAAGAAACAAATGAAATGGTTTTTAAATTCTAATAAAATGGTTCCTTAAGTCCTAAAATATTAAAAAAAGAATTTATAAGTACTAAATAATATTTTATATTTCATAATTATTCCCTTAAAATATATATTTGATCAATTAATATATTTTATAAACTTTTAGGTCTTTCCCATATGTCGATAAGGTGATAAAAGTAACAGTTTTGGAAAAAACTGTATTTTTCACTATTCACCTAAAAATCAATTATTTTGGAAAAATTTAAAAAAAAAATCTTAAGATAATATGACCATGATAAATACAAAAATTATGTTAATTACTTCAATTCTAAAATCCTAAAATTGATAAATTTTTCTTTAAAACTAAAATCATAAAATATTGTTAAAACAATTTTTTATAGGGAATAATTTTTTGGTATATTAACTATTATTCTAAAATTAGTGAAAACCATAAATATATCAGACATGGAAAACATAAATTTTATAAAATAAATTTTAGTTATAAAAATAGATTTTATTAGTTTCTTAACTATACTAATTGAGTTCATTGTTTAATGTGAATTTTATTTTATTCTGTTTTAATATATATGTTTATATATTTCATGATTTTGTTACCACTATTTATAACTACTAATTCCACTAGTGCCTTTTTATGGTATTTTTTTTGTTTTTATTTGTTTCATGTGAAGAAAATCATAGAACATAGTTTTTATATAAGGGAAAAAACTCAGGTTGTTCCATTCTCCCCACAAAATAACTTATATCCTCCCAATTTTAAAACTCATTTGATGGGACTAGTTTCCATAGGGAGATATTAATTGACCATGTACGCTTAGTTGATCATGTTTTTATTTAGGATATGAAGTGATATTTTCCTATAATTAATTTGATATTATCCCTTGTAAAAATATATAATCCGTTCCTAATAGAATCTTAATAAGTTAAGAGGTGGTAAACCTATAAGGCGTGAATTAATTTCATCAAACCTTGAAAAAGTTTAATATACCATGGATATAATAATTATACCCCAAAAAAATTATTTATAGATCGAAACATAATAGTTCAAACCTTACATGACATAAGACATCAAAAAGTCAAGAGTGGTAAATTGTAACGTCCCAGTTCCGAAAGCCACCCAGAGGCGCCCCGTACCCGGTTGGTCACATGGTCTAAAATGCATTTCCCCAAATGCCAGAGGCTACCGACTAGAAGCGAGGGCCTTAGGTGTGATAGTGGGGAAACTATGCCCTCATTGGCATAGTACACAGTGGAAGTAACAACACATACAACAGAGGAAGCAGTAAATATCCAACAATAATAACAGTGGAAGACTGATAAATAAAAAACTGGAGTAGAAGTATATGTAAATGATTCATGATACATATATGTCTAGGAAAACAGCCAAAAAAGTCACAATGCTGAATATAGTACTAAACCAAATTACAAAAGAAAAACAACAGATGAGAAACTTCTCAGCATCGCAAGCCTCTGCTTGGTCCCATGCTCTCCAACTCTAGTGCAATCAAGAACCTGAAGTAGAAGGGTGCTTTCCCTTATCTATACCCGCAACAATGTAATCTGTTTGGGCCCAAAATCATGGCCCAAACAGAGAGTGAGACAAAGTCCCAGTAGGAAACCACCCAAAGATCTATGCCTAACAGTCAGTGAATATATGGCAGGTAAAAGTACAGAAAGTAGTAAATAGGGAAGTATTAAACAACAAACAATCCACAGTTTCTAGCATATAATTTACAAACAAGTAAGCATCCACTCAAGAAAGTAGAACAAACAGGTAACCCTATGGGTAGTTCTCACAGCCTTACCCCTATGGATCAACCAACAAGTACTAGAAACCCTCTGGGAGGTACACACAGTCTCACCCCTCTGGTTCAGCAAAAGAATAGACTCTCTGGGGAAGCACTCACCGTCAATTCGCCTTATAGTCTCGTATCATACTAAAGGCGCTCTGGGGAAGCACTCAACATCTCATTCCCCTTATGGCCTATATCGAGGAACTACAAACACTCTGTGGAAGCACTCAATGACAATTCCCCCTATGGCCTCACATCATAAAATTAAAGACACTCTGGAGAAGCCCTTACATCCATTCTCCCTATGATCTACTACACTAGGTTCTCACAGCCCTATTTAAAATCAGAAAGTATCACATCGTGTAACAGCCAAAGTATCCTCAAGAACTACTTGGATAACATCTATAGCATCTCATCATGGAAGAACAGTCATACCATCCTATAAACTAGGAATAGAATTGGAAATATCCTAACAGGAAAAACTACACCAAACGGTCATAAACAGGCAACATGCATGGGAAAAGCATCCAAAGAACAGTAAAATTATCCTATTCACCAACAATAACCTCTACTCAAACATATAAGCAAAGAAGACAAACAACATGGGCAAAATAGGAAACACGCAATACCTCGTTCAAGGGTATTGGTGGAATTTGCACAAATACACAAAGACTTCCTACAGAAAGGCACAAACCACCTACCTTGATGTTAGGAGGTTGATATATTCAAACCTCGAAGCTTGAATCTCCTTGGAACATCATAGATCTAAGAAAATGTCCAAAATGCTCAACCCATGATAACTTGAGAAAGAGGAGGAATTGGGAAACAAAGCTCTAGGAGAAGGAAGAGCTTACCGATGTGGTTCCAATGCAATTGACGGCAGTCCATTCGGAGGATGAATGGAGTATTGGGGGTTCGTTGAATATCCATGGTTGTACGGAATGCTCTCGGTCGAAGAAGCTGGAGAAGAAGACAGTTATGGGGTTAAGGCGCAACCCCGGTGCATTTAGTAGGAAAAAAAAAGAAAGTACACAGCGTGTACTTTTTGAGTACATGGAATGTACTAGGA
The DNA here is from genome assembly GCA_963277665.1 of Viscum album. Classification (NCBI taxonomy): domain Eukaryota; kingdom Viridiplantae; phylum Streptophyta; class Magnoliopsida; order Santalales; family Viscaceae; genus Viscum; species Viscum album. The sequence goes on along the minus strand of OY728125.1, from coordinate 112,762,333 downwards.
TTTTCTGTACTCTTCTTTAGGCGGCCTCCATGTCACCCCTACATGGCCATGTGTGTGGACATGACATGGCCAGCACAAGACCTAAAGCGACAACGAAGTACACGGTGTGTACTCAGAAAGTACACGGCGTGTTCTTCAAAAATTTCCAAAAACTATTCTTTTCTCAAAAACTCTAGAAAAGGGAAAAACATAGCTAAAAAGAAGGTTCGGGTTCTTAAAAACTCCCCCCTTAAAGAAATTTATCCTCTAATTTCCCTAGTGAGGCATAGAAGAAGAAACCCTGAACAACTCCGGCCACTGCGATCGTACATTAGCCTCCCTCTCCCAAGTCTCGTCCTGTACTCGCCTATACTACCATAACACCCATACCAGAGGAACAAACCATTCATGGAGAACCTTTTTACTGCAATCAACAATCCGGATAGGATGCTCCTCAAATGATGCATCCGCTTCGAGCTCAACCTCATCAGGTTGAAGGACATAAGACGAGTCTGAAAAGTAACGTCAGAGTTGCGAAACGTGGAAGACGTCATGAATATCTCTGTACCTCTAAGTTAACTACAACCAATAGGTAACCGGCCCAACTCTCTCCAACACCTCAAATGGCCCGACGTACTGTGGTGAAAGCTAACCCTATCTCTGAATCCTTTTGTGTCCCAACCTCGGTGCGGCACGCAAGAAAACCTGATCCACGACCTCTAACTCCAAAGGCCATCTCTACTGATCAGCATAATACTTTTATCGAGACTGCGTTGTAGCCATCCTCTTCTAAATCAACTCTATCTACTCTGAGGTCTCCTGAAAAAGACGAGGTCCCAGCAAAGCTGCCTCTCCTGCCTCCAGCCAGCATAAAGGTGATCAGCATGGCCTACCGTATAGAGCCTCGTAAGGTGCAATCAGAATATTCACCTGAAAACTATTGTTGTAGGTGAACTCCACAAGAGGTATATGATTCTCCTAAGAACCTCCAAAGTCTAGAATGAAAGCTCGGAGCATATCCTCAAGAACCTGAATCGTACGCTCAGACTGGCCATCTGTCTGAGGATGGTATGTTGTACTCAAAAGTACATGTGTACCCAAAGTCTTTTGAAGCCCCTACCAGAACTGAGAAGTAAAACATGCATCCCTGTCTAAAATGAGGGAGTTTGGAACTCCATGCAGGCATACAATCTCTCAGATGTACAACCGTCCCAGCTCACTAACACTGAAGGTCTCCTTGATGAGCAAGAAGTGAGCAACCTTTGTGAGTATGTTAATGACAACCCATACTACGTCATTCCCTCAAGGAGATCTCGGAAAACCGGTCATGAAGTCCATCGCAACGTCATTCCACTTCCACTCAGGAATGGGTAACTGCTGTAAAAGACCTACTGGTCACTGATGTTCTGCCTTCACCTACTAACAAGTGGAAAACCTCATGACAAAACCAGCAACATCTCTCTTCATACCTGGCCACCAATACTTGCGGTGTAGATCACGATACATCTTGGTGAAGCCAGGATGAACTTCCCAAACTGAGGAATGAAAGTCCTGCATCAGCTTCTCGTGTATGTCTGCTGGCACCCATGCGCATTCCTAGAAATGCAAGATCTCATCCTTTCCCACTGTTCATCCAGGAAGAGGGTCCTCTCCTGACACACTCTCCCGCGGGACTAGTCCTTTAGAGTTTGATAGCTACCTCATCCGTACTCGATCAAGAAGTGTATATGTAACAGCTACAGAAGATAGAAAAGTCTTCCCCTGTCTGTCATGCACTTCCAAATGCATCTCAGAGAACAGATCCATAAGCTGCCACTCACTGTTGGCCTCCTAAACTTCTTGTATCTGAGTCCTCCTTCTCAACGCATCATCCACTACGTTTCCCTTTCCCGATGTATAGGAAAGCTCAAAGTCAAAGGACTGAAGATACTCAACCCACCTACACTGTCTCATATTCAAATCACGTTGGGTGAAGATGTACTTGAGACTCTTGTGGTCAGTGAAAACCAAAAAGTGCTCTCCTAGAAAATAATGTCTCTAATAGCATAAGGCATGAACAACTGCCGCCAGCTGAGATCATGCGTCGGGTAGTTCCTCTTATGTGGCCTCAACTGCCAAGACCTGTACACAACGACTCCATCTCCCTGTATGATTACAGCTCCTAGACCGATACCTAAAGCATCATAGTAAATAGTATATCTCTTGCCCAGCTCTGGAAATACTAGTATCGGTGCTGAAGCCAATCTCCCTTTCATCTCCTGAAAGGCTGAATCACAAGAATTTGACCATAAGAACTCGACACCCATCTTAGTCAGACTCGTCAGTGGTGCTTCTAGGCTTGAAAAGTCCCATATGAAACGTATGTAGTATCCAACCAACCCTAGAAAACTCCTCACCTCAAAGACGTTCCTCAGATACTCCCAAGAAACTACTGGTCTCGCTTTCTCTAGGTCTACTGATACTCCTGTCTCTGAGATAACGTGACCCAAAAAGTGAATCTAATCCATCCAAAATTGGCATTTTGAGAGCTTAGCATATAACTGATTCTCTCTCAGTGTACTCAAAACGATCTTAAGATGGGTATCATGGTCATGTCGAGTGTGATAGTACACCAAGATATCATCCATGAAGACCACCATGAAAGAGTCTAAGTATGTATGGAACACTTAGTTCATTAGTTCCATGATAACTGTAGGCACGTTTGTGAGGCCGAACAGCATAACCATATTCTCGTATAGACCATACCTGTTCCTGAAGGCTGTAAAAGGTATATCTGATGGTCTAACGCGCAACTAATGATAATCGGATCTTAAATAAGTCTTCAAGAACACCCGGGCTCCTCAAAGCTGATCAAATAGATCATCGATCCTCGGCAAGGGATATCGGTTCTTGACTGTCAATTGGTTCAACTTCCGATAATCCACACAAAGCCTAAGGGTTCTGTCTACCTTCTTCGCAAACAGGACAGGCGAAACCCAAGGAGAAGTACTGGGTCGGATGAAACCCTTTTCCTGTAAATCCTCCAACTACTTCTTGAACTCTTGAAACTTAGGCGTAACCATCCTATACGGTCGAATGGACACTGGTGCCGCTCCTGGAACAAGCTCAATTGAAAATTCTACCTCACGCTCCGGAGGCAAACCTGAAAAGTTTTCTGGAAAGACATCTCTAAAACGATCCACCACTAGAGGAAAGTCTAACTATGAAGTCCCCTCATCATCCAGATATAGACTAGCAATCTGGGCTATAATTCCTCCTAATCCATGATGCCCGGGTCCTACTCGACTCGCCTAGACATCCCACTCGCCCTTATAAAGAAAATATCCACCTTGTTGTGATATAAAACTCACCCTGCGGTGATAACAATCGACAAATGCCTAGAAGGGAACTAGCCAGTCCATTCCAAGAATGAAATCATAGTATGTCATCTATAGGACATAGAGGTCCCATAAGAAGTGACACCCCACAACCTCAATATAGAACTCTCTGAACTGATGTACACTAACCACTTTAGTCCCCAATGGTGTGTCTAGAGTCAAGGTATTGATAGAGGAAAAGATGCAGAGCCCAAGGCTCTCCATAATATCAATGGAGATAAAGTTATGGGAATCCTCTATATTAAAAAGATAAGAAGATAAAACTGAGGCTACTAAGATCGCACCTCGAATTGTAGAGGGTCCAAGATCCTGCTCCTGCTGGGTCTGCTTCACTGCAAAGGCTTGACCTGTACCACGGCCATATGACCCTGCCTGACCGCTCTGAGCTGATTCAACATGTTGTTGCTGAAATACCAGTGACTAACCACCACGTCCTCGACCTCCACCTCAGTCCGAATGGCCGTAAGAACTCCAGTTCCCAGACTGTTGAGAAACTGGTGGCGCTGCTTCTGAACGAGGAGTCATGGATAAACCCTTGTCACCAGCTACTGATGAGAAAACCTGACAGAAACTCTGAAGGTGACCCATCTTGCTGCAATATCGGCACTCCACTGGGTCTCTCTAGCACTACGGTCTCATATGTCCAGACCTTCCACACTGGTAGCATATCAGAAGGCTACCTGAAGATGTGTCTCGCTGCCTCAAATCACCGTGCGTAGACTCCCTACGGTGCTTCCTGCTGTTATCTGGCGGAGCACTAACTCTAGAAGTGGAACCGCCCTGTCTATCAGCTCTGGAATCTCTCAAATTGCGCTCTGCAATCAGAACCTGGTTGATGATGGAAGTGATGGAAGTCAACCTGAAGATATTCACCTATGAGCGGATCTCCCGTCTGAGGCCATCCTCAAACTTCCTTGCCAAGAACCACCCATATACGCTCTGGAGGGGTGTGAAATGCTGAAGTTTGGTGAAACGAGAGGAATACTCCATGTAAAAAAGAGTACCCTGCTCTAGGCTCATGAACTCCCGGGCTCGGTCATCCCTCAGGGTCCCCGGATAGAAGTAGTTGTAAAAGACACGCAGAAACTCCTCCAACGCCATAACCTGCTGATGACCCACCTATGAGATCATGTCCCACCACCTCTTGGTGGAGTCTTATAGCATGTAGGTAGCGAGCTTGACCCTCCTTTCTGGAGGTGTCTCCAGATGCTCGAATATCATCATCATGGATTCTATCCATGACTCTGCAGCCTGAGGTCCTCCTTCCCCTGAAAAGGTGGGAGGATTCTGCTGCTAGAAAACCCACGTCAAGTCTGCCATAGTCGAGGCAAGAGGCAGTGCTCCCTGGAAGGTCTTCATCATCCTTAGAAATCCTTCCCTAAACTATGCATCGGTGGCTGTAACCGGTATCACTTCTGGTGCCAAGGCTCGCATAATAGGAGGATCTACGGGAAGTCCCTAATCAGCCATATCTGGTGTCTGATCACCACCTGGAAACCGGCATGCAACCGGAGGACATCTCTGTGACATGACTCTGCAAGGTCAAAAGCACACTTTAGATCACATTACCAGGGACTGAAAACTAGAATTGTAAGAAAGGAACAGGGGAAATAAGGCATTAAAAATTTACAAAACATGACTACACGGCGTGTATAAATACTACATGGCGTGTTCCCTTAAGTCATTTACATGGGCATGTAATTCTACCTAAACTAGTTGTGTAACACCCCAAATACACGGCATGTTGTCCCAACACACGGCATGTACTTGAATTCTCTTCCCTTCCCAAGTCCTTCTACATGGTTAAGCCACATAGCTCCTCTAAGACAAAACTACACGGAGTGTTCAGGGTAGGCACGATGTGTACTAGACATGCCTTACCTGGCCCGTTTTGTTAGCAACACGGCCTGACACATGGCTGACACTACACGGCGTGTTCCAGACGGACACGGCGTGTATGAGAAAGGGTAACACCAACCTGTGTTGTTCGTGACATGGTCGGGTACCTAGATCAGACGACACGGCGTATAAAATTCAGACACAGCGTGTATGTGAGAAGGCCACATGACCCATGTTGTTTGTGACATGGTCGGGGTACCAATCTCATATTACACGGCCTGCTAGACCAGTACACGGAGTGTTATTATAAGATTTTTTTCACCACCCTGTTTCCCTTCTCACACAGTCAGTGACACGGATATAGACTACACAGCGTGTATTCATGAAGTACACACCGTGTATTCTGGGTTTTTCCAGACAGTAGCCTCAGAACTGCACCGGAGACTAGAAAACACAGAAAACGTACGCTAAGGTGCCAAATTCTGATCTGTGAGGGCCCATACTCCTCGCGAATCAAAGCTTGGAATCTTTTACAAGTTATAACAAGGCAACCAGACAATGATCCACCAAATTCCAGTCCACGAGGGCCCATAACACCTCGAGAACCAGAGTTTGGCATCCATCTAAGAAAAGTGCTATACAACAAATTCTCTATCAAACAGCATAGATTCTATCAAAGCATCTATCACAACAGCATGAATAATCTACAAAATGTCTATCACAACAACATGAAATCGCTAATGCATCCTAGATGGCATGGTAATAATGCATGGCATGTGATTTCTAACAAGTACCTATATGATGCATGAGATGGCATACCCTCATCTCATCGGGTTGTGACAGAAATAGAACCACAATTACAACAACGGTAACAACACAAAGCATGTGAATCACCCAATGGTGAAATCAAATCAACTGTAAAATTTCAAACCAGTAAAATTTCAATAAAAGAGGTAGTATGAATTTTCCCTATACACAGGTTAGCTACAACCGGGCATAGCTGATTACCAAGTACATATTTTGTTCTACCTCTGGATAAGGCTCTAAACAGTAAGTCAAGAGAAAAGAATTCCTCTGACACCACTTTGTAATGTCTCGGTTCCGGAAGCCACCCAGAGGAACCCCGTACCCGGTTGGTCATATGGCCTCAAGCGCACTTCCCCAAACACCAGAGGCTTTTGACTAGAAGCGAGGGCCTTGGGTGTGATAGTGGGGAAACTATGCCCTCATTGGCAGAGTACATGGCGGAAGTAACAACACATAAAATAGTGGAAGCAGTAAATATCCAACAACAATAATAGCATAAGACTGATAAATAAACAACTGGATCAGATGTATATGTAAATGGTGCATCATACATATATGTCTTGGAAAATATCCAAACAAGTCACAATGCTGAATATAGTACTAAACCAAAGTAAAAAAGAAAAAAAACATATGAGAAACTCCTCAGCATCGCAAGCCTCATCTTGGTCCCATGCTCTCTATCTCCAGTTCAATCAAGAACCTGAAGTAGAAGGGCGCTTTCCCTTATCTATAAATGCAACAATGTAATCTGTTTGGGCCCAAAATCATAGCCCAAATAGGGTGTGAGACAAATTCCTAGTATGAAACCACCCAAATATCTGTTCCTAACAGTCAGTGAATATATGACAGGTAAAAGTACAGAAAGTAGTAAACAGGGAAGTACTAAACAGCAAACAATCCACAGTTTCTAGCATATAATTTACAAACAATTAAGAATCCACTCAAGAAAGTAAAACAAACAGGTAACCCTATGGGTAGTTCTCACAATCTATCCCCTATGGTTTAACCAATAAGTACTAGCAACCCTCTAGGAGGCACACACAGTCTCACCCCTCTGGTTCAGCTAAAGAATAGAATCTCTGGGGAAGCACTCACCGCCAATTCCCCCTATAGTCTCGTATCGTACTAAAGGTGCTCTAGGGAATCACTCAACATCTCATTCCCCATGTGGCCCACATCGAGGAACTACAGACACTCTGAGGAAGAACTCAACATCAATTCCCTATGTGGTCTCACATCATAAAATTAAAGACACTCTAGAAAAGCCCTTACGTCCATTCCCCCTTATGGTCAACTACACTAGGTTCTCACAACCCTGTGTAAAATCAGTAAGTATCGCATCACATAACGGCCAAAGTATCCTCGAGAACTACTTGGCTAGAATATACAGAATCTCAACATGGAAGAACAGTCATACCATCCTATAAACTAGGCGTGGAACTGGCAATAGCCTAACAGGAAAAACTAGACCAAACGGTCATAAACTAGCAACATGCATGGGAAAAGCATCCAAAGCATAGTAAAATTACCCTATTCACAAACAATAGCCTCTACTAAAACATATAAGCAAAGCAGGCAAACAACAAGTACAAAATAGAAAATACGCAATACCCCATTCAAGGGTATTGGTGGAATTTGCACAAATACACAAAGACTTCCTACATAAAGGCACAAACCACCTACCTCGACGTTAGGAGTTTGATATATTCAAACCTAGAAGCTCGAATCTCCTTGGAATGTCGTAGATCTAAGAAAACATCCAAAATGATGAACCCACGATAACTTGAGAAAGAGGAGGAATTGGGAAATGAAGCTTTAGAAGAAGGAAGAGCTTACCACTACAGTTCCAACACAATTGAAGGTGGTCGATTCGGAGGACAGACAGAGTCTCGGGGGTTCATCGAAGATCCGTGGCCCTACGGAACTCTCTTGGTCTAATAATCAAGAAAAGAAGACAGTTTTGGGGTTAAGATGTGACCCCGGTGCGTTTAGTGAAAAAAATTACACGGTGTGTACTTTTGGAGTACATGGTGTGTACTTTTGGAGTACACGACATGCACTAGGCTTCTCTGTACTCCGCTTTAGGTGGCCTCCATGTCACTCCTACATGGTCGTGTGTGTGTCCATGACACGGCCAACACACAGCCTCGAGTGGCAATTAAGTACACGGCGTGTACTCAGAAAGTACATGGCGTGTTCTTCAAAAATTTATAGAAACTCCTATTTCCTAAAAAAACTCCAGAAAAAGGAAAAACATACCTGAAAAGAAGGTCCGGGTTCTTACATAAATCATAATATGCCTTAGCAGAATTCATCGAATATACTTTTCCTTGTTCCCGTGACTTAGGAGGTGGTTGGTGTTGGTTAAACACTTTAACACTTGGATTGGTTCATTGAGTTACATAGTTACAAAATTATTCACATCAAAAACATCTAATCATTAGTGGATCCTTAGGAATAACATTAACTTCCATCATTTTATCCTTCTTTTTTCATCAACAACTTGTCATTTGATTCCCTCCTTTAATACAAGTAAAGAATATTACAGACCCCTTGAGGAAATTTCATTGAGGATTATTCCCATATTTTTGACATATAGGTGTTTCAATATACTTTATTTCATAATTTTCATTTCTTTGATTTTCATGTGTCTCCATATAGATCTTCGTTAGTGAACTTAGGATATCAACTATGGTTACATTTTTAATCATCTTCCATGATAGTTGGTTTGGCATGATCACTAAATTTCTCAGCCTATATCCCATTCCAATGGGTTTATTATTGAGGTAATAATTTCATTATCCCTTTTATTCATGATTAACCTATTTCCTTTTTATTATATTCATCACTAAAACCAAAATGAGGTTAACATGAGTGATGAAAAATTATCATTATAAAAAAGTATCATATATAACAAAAGGGAAATTTAACCTACATATTTCTCACTTTATAATACCATAATGTTAGCCTATAAGTCTTTTATTTCATGATATATCACTCCTGTTTTAACAAATATCATTCACAACTTAACCTATATCATTATTAAATTAACATATATTATCCTTGGTTCAAGCTATGTCACTCAAGATTCAACCTAGTTTACCTTAACTTGGGTTCTCTTATACTTCTCAACATACTCCCTCAAAGTGATTATAAAATCAATCCTTCATTATGGTTTATAAATAGCATATGATTTACCAAATCATATACTCTGGGAGTATCAACCCATGTATATAGTTAGGACTCTTTTTTGTACACTAGGTGATGATTTAGTTAATAACCAACATGCTCTTTTAGTGTTGTTACCCCTAGGTACATTTGTGTTAGATCTTGTATCCACTTTTAGTATCTAGATAGGGGTGTTGCTAGTTAAAACCATCTACTCAAGTTTTTATCAATATTTTAGGATATCATCCTATACTTAGACTCATATCTAAGGTTTTCACTAAGGTTCTCTAAACAATTCCCCAAAATAACTAAACAAATCTCCAAAAATAACATAACCCTTCTCTGATGCCAATTGTAGTGACCCAAGGTAAACATGAAATAAATAATACATTAATCCCATTATTTAAATAATACATCTCATAAAATTTCTAATGGACCAAACACCAAAAGGTTTAGTGTCTTAGAGACTAAAAACATAAAAACACTTATTTCACATTCTATGATAATTTCTCCATAAATCTAAATCCACTCATAAACATTCCATGAGACATAATAAACCTCAAATTATAGGGAAGGGAAAACATAAAAAGGGGTGAGATAAAATTCTCGGTAAGGGATAACACATCAAATACCATAATGGTTAGATCATAAACAAATGAAAAATCGTGAATAAGTAAAAATATATAATTTAAAAGAACATAAAATAATAATTTTCAACCATAAGAATGAAAGATAGATATGATATCACAAATGATAAAACTTTTACCATGGCATGAGAAAAATAAAAAATAAATCATGAAGCATGATCCATATAAAGAAAGTTGATTAATAATAAATATTGGTTTTATTATATTTGTGAAACTATATACCAACTAACCCATTAAATCATAAATTGTGAGTAGAGATAAATTCCATTACACTCACCCTTTGTGAATGTAACTACTTGCTAACTCATTTACATAACAATTCTATCACATGAGATATAAGACTTTACCCAATTAATGATAGAGAGATACAGGTCACATGCATCTTATAATCCATACATTTGTGTGACACCTAAAAAAATGATCACAATATAAAATAACACATAGAAAAAATATTGGTTTCATGATATTTTAAAATCATCAAACATAGAACCCATGGGAAAAAATAATGGTTTTCATAAACATTTAAAAACCTCACATATCAGGAACTTAATAAATAATAAGATATCTAAAATATCATTTTCCAAAAGGAATCAAATCATAAGAAAATATATATGGTGATTAAAATATAACTTTATAAAATATAATCTTTTTAGGGTATATAGATGTGAAAATTAAAAAAATCACAAAATATTTTTAAACAATGAACTAAAAATAATTTCAAAAAAATGAGATGGTAAAGAGATAAATTTTGAAAAACTTGATATAAATAGTTCTAAATAAAACATCCTTGAAAATACATACTGGTTATCAAAAATAATAAGTGAAAATACTTTGTAAACTTATACTTTTAAAAGTATCGTTAATAAATAATAATTGAAAATGAAATAAAGTTTTCAAAAATGGAAGTGAATTTTATTTGAAAAATTTTAATATTTAAAAAAATTATTTAATATTGGAACCTTGAAAAATACATAAATTTTGTCAAAATAAATTTTGGATTGGATGATAAAACCTTTTATTTTTAAAATATGTAAAAACTTATTGAAAAATTTGAAATAACCTTGTTGAAAACCCACATAATTAAAAATAATAATGAAATAATTTCTTTAAAATTAAATAAGGGGAATAAATGGCTCATTGGATATAAAAAAATATTTTTCACTGTGGAAATGATAACATTGGTGGGAAGTAAAAATATGGACATGGAAGAAAAATCCATTAAAAGTAATGAGAATTATTATTAATAAAAATAGATTTTAAAGAAACATAAAAATCATCAAGGAAGAATAATTTGGTGTGAAATATCATTCTGACAAAAAATAATGTGCACTAAATCCAAAAATCAATATAGGTTTAAAAAGATCAATCTTCAAAGACAATAAAAAAATAGTTATTATGATCTAAGTAAGAGATTTTAATTAAGAAAACCTTTTACAACCTTCGTAACTTTGGAATCAAACACCCATGAGAGTTATAAAATTTAAATAAAACATTTAATGTCATGAATTATAAGTGTATCATGATAAAAAAAATAACGATAGTATCATCTTTACACTATTAAAAAGTAAACATGTAGTGTAACCTAGATATGTGACAAGGGATTAAAATTTGAGATACAGAAACCCTTACATATTTAGTAATTTTTGAATCAAAAGTAATTTGAAGCTTGCAATTCGTATGATTATATAAATACCATGAATGTACCAAAGAGTGTAACAAATGGTACTATTACTTTAAAATTACATGAAGCTTAAAATATAATGAAAATAAGGAGATTCATTATATGAAGCATAAAATATAATGAAAATAAGGAGATTAATTATATAAAATTTCAAATGTAATTATATACACCTAGAAAAATAATTTAGGTTCATAACAAAACATGTGTACCTAAAAAGGAAAATTGGGAAAAACTGTCTTACAGATTTGGTAAATTTTGAAAAATTAACCCCATGGAAAAAAGATCATAGAATGGATAGGTAAATAAATAAAAATTTAATAATCATAATCATGAAATACATTCATAGGTAGTATATAAACTATGAAAAATAAAAGAGTGGTGTCTAAGGCATGTATCTCATGGAAATAAAAAGTGAGATGAAATTTCCATTACCTTGTCTTGACTCTCATCATACTCATAAAAATTCAAGTATAAAAAATATAAGTTTATTATTAATATATTAAAGAACCATATTATTATATCTAATATCATATATGTTTTTATTATAACATTATATTACCCTCTTGTTAACAATTCTATGTTAAGGTTTCACTTCGGGTAATATTTGTTTTGTTCTTCGCATGTGTCTTAATTTGTTTTATCTTTGGTCCTTGTAATTATATAATGATTTATAGAATGTAAATCATAATATAAATATCATTTATATTCAGTATATTTGAATTATAATAATTCATATAATATATAATTATGAAATGGAATACACCATTCATGGAAACGGTAGGTCGTACGTACGCATGAACGTTGTTCCTGTTTTCATTGTCGTATTAAAAGAAGGAAAAAAATGAAATATATGTAAATATGTATAAAATATCATTAAATTAGAATTGTAATTTTATATATATTATATAACTTCACTAAACCCATCCTTAATATATTCCATGTAGTATGTGAACAAAACTCATCGCATTGAGGGGTGGTAGTCCACACTTCCTCAAATGAAATTAACATATTTACACACAATAGAAAGAATAAGTATATGTGTCATAAAAGAATTAAAAATATTAAATAAATAATATTTATCATATATATATCAAATATAAACATAGTTTACAGCATAATTCCCACCATGATAGGTGGTAAAGTAAAAAATGAACAATCATCATTTCGTGAGGCGGTAGTTCATCGTACATGTAAACAGTATGTTCATTACCCATTTAATGGAAGTGAGTGTAAGTTTAGGTATAACACTTATAATAAAAACATATTAGTATATTTAGGATAATTTATTGTTGTATAATAATTGAATAAGTATATTTTAATGGGTGTATAAGGAAAATAAATGAAAGGATTTTGAGGGGGGATGTTACCTCTTCTTTGGGTAACTCCTTTTGGTTTTCACCAAAAAAAACTTCCTTGGATTGATTTCTTACCAAAGGAAATATTAAATTAGTATGGTAGAAATTTTTGGAAGTGTTTTGGGAATATATTGGATGAACCTAAGTGGTTTGAGATGTTTCAGGAAGGGAGAGAGGTGGTGGTATTTTATAGGGGAGGAAAAGGACACATATGGTATTTTTTTTAAATAAGTTAGGTGTACCCACATTTTTACATAACAAAAGTAATCCAAAACCAAAAAAAACTAAATAATTTGAGGTATATGGCCTAATAATGGCTATAAAATGGGTTTTAGAAAATTTTCTAATTTATTTGGACCCTTATGTTTAAGGTTTATTCCATTGTTAAGCTTAATTTTACCTTAATCATTGTAATTAATTTTAATTAATTTCACTAATATTTTTGGTCAAAAAATAAGTTTAACTTATTATAAATTATAAATTATTTTAATTAAAAATATGGTATCCATTTTTCCAAATTACAATCCCATGAGTGGTATAAATTAATTTAAATTTAATCCCACAATCGGGTTGACAATGCAGGTTTTTAAAGTAAAAACGTCTAAAAGTTAGCTAAGTTTTTATACCCAATCTCAAGTTGAAATTTATTACAATGACTAAAATTGGATAAATTGTTAAATATATGATATAATTATACTTTTAAACCAATTTAAAATATAATTTAACCTTATAAATCAATTATATGAAAAATTATTCTTGAATTAAAATTCAATATTTTTCACTATTCATTAAAAAATAAAACCTCACAGAAAAATACCAAACATTCACCATAAGCTAATTTTTAGGTTTTTATTTCAATTATTAAGTTTATTTTGACATATAAGATTTATAATAGTGTCAAAAATGTGATTTAAAATAGGTTCACCATTAAAATGTGGTAAAAGTTCCTTAATAAAAATATAGTATTTTATGCATAAAATTGGGTTTGTTTTTATTTTAAGTCTGTAAAATCTATTAGATTAATATCAAAAATATTTGATTTAATATATAATATATATTACATTAATATCACTTACTAATTTTAATTATGATAAAACATCTTTGCGAGCATAAAAATAATGATATTTTCCTTTATATTCAATCAGTTTTCATATTCATTTCTAATTAATTTGTAACCAATGAATTCATTTTAAATTTGTGTAAATCATATATTTTCATAATTTAGTTAAACCTTTTCATATCTACTAATTTAACATCTAGGTTATATATTATTATATTAAATAATATTTTAATAATATATCTTTATTCGGTGAAACTCGGTTTTGCGTGTTACACAAGCCATCAAGAAAAGTCAATCTTGCTTGTAATGTAAGCTAACCTCAGTGTTACATTTAGGAAAAGATAAAAATTATGTCGTGTGTAGTTCATTATTAAATTGGTTTTATATATAATTTAATCCAAACAGAGTTCTATAAAATATATTATTTTTAGTGTTTAATGGAAAGGAAATATCAAAAAGATTAAATTAATTCGAAAACAAATCACAAAATCTCAGCGTACCACATTCTACCCCCTTAAAATGAATTTTTTCCTCAAAATTCATCTGGTTTATTAAAGGTTTAATAATTCAAATTTTCTTTCATAGAAACCCGCATCATAAAAATAAATACTAAAAGGTCCTTTTAAAAAAGGAAAGCTAAAAGCATAACGGTTACCCAAAGTAACTCATAACTAGCTTCCCACATAGGAGAACACAGGTGGGAAGTGAAAACATAAACTTAGAGGAAAAGCGTAAATATTTATATGGAGTGATTAAGGTCATAAATCAAAAACAAGTGAATGGTCAATGAAAATTTGGGGGCCTCAAAGTCATAAATCTGTGATGATTTAAAAGGCCATCAGTTCAACAAAATTTAAGGTATAAGGATAGAATTTTATTTCTAGATTGATTTCCTAAAGCTGAATAATTTTAATGAAAAGATATACTTGTATGATTTCAGGAAAACTTTACCCTTTTTTGTTCCTTGATCCACTTCACCTCTTTCTCCAAAAAAATATGGTGAATTTTTTATTCCTGAAGTACTAATAGATCATGAAATCCAGGATATGCCATCCCATTTTTAATCAGTTGTCATCAACACAAAGTTATTAGAACATGTTATCCAATATGCATAAATCCTCATGTGGTGAGATAATCATTTAATATCACAAACATAATTTTGAGTTTAATTTAAACTTTCCATAAATGGTTAACCTTATAAAACTTATGAAAGATGAAAATAAAAAACTTTAGAAACAAAATCATGAAATCTGATTAACATTGAACCCCAATATATTATAAAGTATCTCTTGGTTTTTTCATTACAAACATGTGAATATCCATATCATATATTCTCTTGAAACATGGTAATAACCTAAATTATCATAAATTATTTTGTAAAAAAATGCATGCCTCCTTATTCCAATTATTACTGGATACATTATTTAAATCTAATAAGTTATAAACTTCATCCTCAATGAAAGATACCACTTTTTCAATAATCAATTCTAGGGTAATATTTACTTTCCAATTCACTTATTCATATCTGACTTATCTTTTTCAAAATATAATTATCTTAACATCATCTGTTAATTAAGGGTTACTTTCCCTTAATCAAAATATCACATTTACCTGAAATCACTTTTCTATGTATTCGTCACCATTCAACATGTTATTTTAAATCCTTAATGAAAACTTATGCTAAAAATAATTATATATTTCATGATTCATATAAAATAATATTTTAATTCCAAAACATAAATACTTCATTCATATAACTTTATTCTTAAAACATTACTCCATATTTATCAACTTATTCCTTAATACCTCTTTCCTATAATATGAAATATGAATCATGTATTAAGGTTCTTCAGCCTAAATCTAATCGTTATTCTTAGGTTTAATGTAAAAAATACTAGAATAAATTTCACATTTCATTTACAGTCTCATTATCTTTATAAGTATAACTAATACTCATTCCACCTTCCTAATTCTATTTATGATATTTCCGATTGAGAAATTGATTCACATAATTCCCATACTTTCCACATCTGAAACATTCAATGTTAACCATGTTTCTTTTAGTTCTCTCTTTTGACTAAAATCATAAAGTATAGTGTGAGAAAAAATTATCGTAATTGAATACCATATAATCATGAAAAAATACTTATATGATGCCAAAATCATGGCTCCTACTTCTTTAATATATGAAACCTTAGGTTTATCCTAGGTTATTCAAAGTCATATTTTACTTAAATCATTCATGATGGTTTGTAAGGATTTTTTGAATTCCTAAATCATATCCCCTATGAGTATCAAACCAGATGTACAAAAAGGCTCGTTGTCATGTACCCAGACATGCTAAGTTAGACCTGATGCACCTTGTCAGATTTGTTACCCCAAGGTACATTTGTGTCAGATCCACGTCCACTTGTAGTGTCCAGAAAGGGATTTACTTCTAGGAAACCACTCACTCTATTCTTTACCAAAATTCCAATACATTATCCTATATGTTAATTCATCCTTATACTTATCCTTAGATACATCCCTAGATATCTACTTATAAATATACCTGGGGATCTCACTAAAGTTTTCTTATCCTAGTTTCCAAATGTTAACTAAACCATTTATCTGTTACGAATTATAGAGACCCTCTCTTTTCATACATAGACATTACATCACTTTTTTTGGAATACTTAAAATATTATACAAACAGATGCCCAAAGACCATATTATTTTAGTGCCTTTGGAAACATGGAAATATAAACACTAGTACATAAGAAAGATACATTATCTCCCAATAGGTTCTTCATGACTAGCACCATTCTTAAACACGTCATAATTAATAAATATATTCATAAACTAATAAAGGAAACATAAAAAGGGGTGTGGTTAGATACTCAGTAAGGGTGAACAAGGGATACGTGCAAGTATAATCATGAGCATAAGGGTATGAGAACATGATCATGAAAATAGAAGATCATAACCTACATATCAAATATCATATACATGAATCATGGAATAAATATTGGAAGTTCATAAAACATGAATCATAAATAAATAAGAACATAATCCATAAAATCATAACATAGGAATAAAACATAGAATTATGGAAAACGCATAAGCATATAAAATGATTTCTATATTAGTGAAGGCATTTCTTCTAATGCCATATTAATAGCATGGGTTCACTCGCCATACTATCTAGGTAGTTGTTGTTCACTCCCATGGACATCTTAGTAGCATGAGTTCACTCCTCACACCATCTTGGTTGTCATGGTTCACTCCCACATCCATCATAGGAGCGTGAGTTCACACATCATACCATCTTAGTAGTCAGGGTTCACTTCCATGGACATCTTAGTAGTCAAGGTTCACTCCCAAGACCTTATTAGTCTATCTCATGAGATATAAATCTTTAATTAATGAATTTTAGAGATATATAGGTCCCACCAATCTCATAATAAAATCATACATACATGTGAACAAAATCATAAACAATCATATCATAATGCATAAAATGAAATGGGTATTATAAACATGTAATCATATTATAAATTATGGAAAAAGATACAGGTTTCAGAATCATTTCATCATAAGCATATCCTATGTAAAGAATCATATTTCAAAATTATATAACTCTTGAAAGGGAAAAGGGTTTCAAAAACATCATTCCATCAAAACATAATCCATTCAGAGAAAGAACATGAATGGAATCATTTAATCATTTCCCTAGAAATGAATGAGTAACATCGACGAATGTCATATTAGATAGGAAATAATTTGGAAATATCTTTTAAAAACATTTATTGATGAAAATATCCTTTCTTATTAGGAAAATAATTTTTAAAACATAAAATCTTTTGAAAATTATTTCCATGAGAATAAACATGAAAACTTATAAAAGAAGCTTTTTAAAAAATTGAAGACCTTTTCCTTTTAAAACTTCTTGAAAACTAATAATGAAAGATTGAAAACATTTTGAAAACCATTTCTTTGAAAATACTTTAAGAACATAAAAAAGAAAGCTTGAAATTATTTTGAAAAACATTTCTTCAAAAATAATTTGAAAACTTATAAAGAAGATTGAAAAGGTTTTGAAAATAATTTCTTTGAAAAAACTTTAAAAAATTATAAATAAAGCTTGAAAACGTTTTGAAAACCATTTCCTTGAAAATAATTTTATAAATTATAAATAAAAATTGAAAATTTTTTGAAATCTATTTCTTTGAAAATATATACAAAACATAAAAATAAATATTGAAAACATTTTGAAAACCATTTATTTGAAAATACTTTAAAACTTATAAATAAATCTTGAAAATATTTTGAAAGACCTTTTTCCCTTGAAAACTTATAAAATAATCTTTAAAAAAATTAAAAATATTTTTATTGAAAAATAAATTAAAATAAAGAATTTATATAATATAAGGAAAAAATTATTTCAAAAAATATATATCTTTGTAATCATGTAAATAATATTCAATGGAATGTCGGTTATGACAGTGGGTAAATCCATACAAGTCAAACATTCCTTTTACACTGTAAAAAGGTTTAGAAAAGTGCCTTGACTGGAAAATGACAAGAAGATTCCTTTTTAAAACCCTTTTTCTAAAAGGTAAAATATTTTTAAAAATTTATTTTAAATATAATATAATAATAGTAAAATATTTTATGGAAACCTTTTAGAAAACATGGTTTTGAAGGAATATAGATTTCTAACCAAAGAGAGGTAAAGTCAAGATTTATTTAAAACACTATCCTGATCATATTATGTACCAAAGAGTGTAAAAAATGGTACCATTGCTTGAATATAACATGAATAAATAGAGGTTAATAAAATTCATGATATTTCTTGAGATATGGGTCATAATATTTTATTAATGAAACCATAATCATAAATAATCTCGATAAATGATGAGATTGTTTCAATAAACTCTTACCACTTGGTAACTTTGAATCATGCTCCCCATTTAAGAAAATAAAATTACATGAATCTTAAAATATCATAAAAATAAGTATATTAATGATATAACATGTCAAATGTAATTATATACACCTCAAAAAATAGTTTAGGTGCATAATAAAACATGTGTCTTAAAGATGGAAAATTGGAACAAAATTGTCCTACCGATTTGGTAAATTTTGTAAAATTAACCCCATGAAATAAATATTATAGAACGGATATGTAAATACCCATAAATTTAATAATAATAATCATAGTATTAATTAATTTTAAGTATATACACCACACAAAATAAAAGAGTGGTTTTCAAGGAATGTATCTCACGGAAATAAAAAGTGAGATGAAATTTCGCTTACCTTGTGTCTTGACTCCCGTCGTACTCATAAAATATTCATGTATAATAAATATAAGTTTATTATAAATATATAAAAGAACTATATTTGTATATATAATACCATATATGGTTTTATTATTATGTTATATTACTCTCTTGTTAACAATTCTATGTTAAGGTTTCACTTCGGGTAATATCTACTTTCTTCTTTGCATATGTCTTAATTTGTTATATCTTTAGTCTTTATACTTATATAAAGGTTTAAAGAATTTTAAAAAAGATATAAATATCATTTATATTCAATATATGTGTATTATAATAATCCATATAATATAGAATTATGAAATAGAATACATCGTTCATGGAAACGGTAGGACGTACGTATGCATGAACGTTGTTTCTGTTTTTATTGTCATGTTGAAAGAAAGAAAGAAAATGAAATATATGTAAATATTTATATAATATAATTATATTAGAATTATAATTTTATATATATCATATAATTTCACTAAACCCATCCTTAATTTATTCTATGTGGTGTGTGAATGAATTAAATCGCTTTGAGGGAGTGGTAGTTCACACTTCCTCAAATGAAATTATCATATTTTCATACAATGGAAAGTAAAAATATATGTGTTGTAAAATAATTACAGAATAAAAAATAAATAATATTAATCATATATATATCATATATAAATATAGTTTCCATAATAATTCCCTCCATGATAGGTGGTAAAGGAAAAAAGAACAATCTTCATTTTGTGACGCGGTAGTTTGTCGTACACGTAAATAATATGTTCTTTACCCATTAGATGGAAGTGTGTGTAAGTGTAGGTTGAAAAATTAGAATAAAAACGTATCAGTATATTGAGGATACTGGTTTTTGTTTATAATAATGGAATAAGGATATTTTAGGGGTTGGAGAAAGAAAATAAAAGAAATGAGCTTGAGGGGGGATGTTACCACTTCTTTGGGTAACTTCTTTTGGTTTTCACCAAATGTATTCCATGGAATGTTTTTTATAAAACAGAGGCATAAATAAGGATGGTGGGGATATTGGGAAGTTTATTTGGTAGATATATTTTGAACCTAATTGGTTTGAGAGTTGTGAGTAAGGGGGATAGGTGGTGGCCTTTTATAGGGGAGCAAAAGGACTCACTTGGTATTTTTTAAAACAAGTTTGGTGTACCCACGTTTTTACCTAAAAAATCATCCAAAACCAAAAAAACTAAATACTTTTAGGTTAATGGAAGAATAATTTCCATACAATGGTTTTTGTACAAGTTTACAGGTCATTTGTCCCTTAATTTTAAGGTTTATTCCCTTGTTAAGCTTAGTTTTACCTTAATCGTTGTAATTAATTTTAATTACTTTCACAAATATTGTTGGTCAAAAAATAAGTTTACCTTATTATAAATTATAAATTTGTCCGATTACAAAATATGGAATCCATTTTTCCAAATTATAATCACATAATTTACAGAAATTAATTTAAATTTAATCTCGTGGTCGGGTCGACAGTGCGGGTTTTTAAAGTAAAAATGTCCAAAAGTTTACTAAGTTGTTATACCTAATTTCTAATTGAAATTGATTCCAATGACCTAAATTGGATTAATTGATAAAAATATTATCTAATTAAACTTTGAAACCAATTTAAAATATAATTTAACCTTATAAATCAATTATATGAAAAATCAGTTTTGAATTAAAATTCAATATTTTTCACTATTCATTAAAAAATGAAATTTCACAGAAAAATACAAAAAATTCAACTTAAGATAATTTTTATGTTTTTAATTTAATTATTAAGTTTATTTTGTCATATAATATTTATAAAAAGTTTCAAAAATTGGATTTAAAATGGATTTTCCATTAAAAGGTGGTAAAGGTGCCTTAATAAAAATATAGTATTTTATGTGTAAAATTGGGTTTATTTTTATCTTAAGGATATAAAATATATTGGATAAATATCAAAAATATTTGATTGAATATTTAATATATATATTACATTAATACTACTTATTATTTATAATTAAGATAAAACAGTTTTTTGAGTGTAAAAATAATGATATTTTCCTTTATATTCAATTGGGTTTCATATTCATTTCTAATTAATTTATAACTAATGAATTCATTTTATATTTTTTTAAACCATAGATTTTCAAAATTTATTTAACTGTTTTCTTATCATCTAATTTAATGGCAAGATTATATCTTATTATTTTAAATAATATTCTAATAATATATCGTTATTCAGTAAAACTTGGTTTTACGTATTATGTAATCCATCAAGGAAAATCAGCCTTGCTTATAACATAAGCTAACCTCGGTGTTCCATTTAGGTCAAGGTAAAAATTATGTTGTGTTTATTTCATGATTAACTTGGTGTTTCATATAACAAAATCAAAACATAATGCTATAAAATAGACTATTTTTAGTGTTTCATTAAATGAAAAATATCAAAAAGATTAAATTAATTCGAAAAAAATCAAAAAAAAACTCCAGGTGTAACATTCTACCACCCTAAAATGAATTTTTCCCTTGAGATTCGTCTGGGTTATTATAGGTTTAATACTTTAAATTTCCTTTCATAGAAACCCACATCATAAAAATAAATACTAAAACTTAATTTAAAAAAAGGGAAGGTTAAGAGCATAATGGTTACCTAAAGTAACAGATAAGTACCTTTCCCCATAGGATAACATAGGTGGGAAGTGAAAATTTAAACTTGGAGAAAAAATGTAAATATTCGTAGGGAGTGATTGATGTTATAAATTAAAAACAATTTAATGATCACTTAAAGTTTGAGGGCCTCAAATTCATAAATATATGATGATTTAAAAGGACATTGATTCAAAAAAATTAAAGTATTAGGAAAACATTTTATTTCTATATTTTTTTCCTAAAGGTGAATAATTGTCACGAAAAGATGTACTTACATGATTTCAATACAATCTCACCCTTTGTTGTTCCTAGATCCACTTCACTTCTTTCTCTAAAAATCAAGGTGAGATTTTAATTCCTAAAGTACTAATAGATCATGAGATCCATGATATTTCATCCCATATGTCATCAGTTATCATCAACAAAAAGTTATTAGAAATGGTTATCCAATATGCATAAATCCTCATGTGGTGAGATAACCATTTAATCTCATAAACTTAATTTGAAGTTTAACTTAAACTTTCCATAAATGTTTAATCTTACAACCCATATGAAAGTTGAAAATCCAAATCTTTAGAAATAAATTCATAAAATCATCTTAACATTGAATCCTCATATATCACAATTTATCTCTTGATTGTCTCATTCAAAATATTTTAATACCATAATCATATATTCTCTTGAAACTTTTTAATAACTTTAAATACCCTAAATACTTTTAAAAACATGCATGCTTCCTTATTTCAATGATTATTGTATACATTCTTTAAATCCAAGAAGTTGTAAACTTCATCCTTTATGACATAGACCACTTTTTCAATAATCGGGTCTAGGGTAATCTGTACCATCCAATTTACTTATTCATATCCATCATATCTTTTTCAAACCATCATTATCTCAACATCATGCATTAATTAAGGTTGTCTTCCCTTAATCAAAATATCACATTTTCATGAAATCAATTTTTTATGTCTTCATCACCATTCAACATGTCCTTTTCAATACTTAATGAAAACATACATTGAAAATAATTGTATATTTCATGATTCATATAACATAATCTTTGAATTCCAAAACATAAATATTTCATTCATCCAAATTTATTCTTAAACCATTACTTAGGCTTTATTAACTTATTCCTTGATACCACTTTCCAAGAATATGCAATATGAATCATCTCTTAAGGTTCATCAACCTAAATCTAATCATGCTTCTTATGTTTAATATGAAAAATAATATAAGACCATCACATACCTTTCACATGTCATTTTCAGTCTCATTATCTTAAAAAGTATAACCAATACTTTGTCTACCTTCTTGATTCTCTTTATGAGATTTAATATTGAGAAATTGATTCATATAAATCTTATAATTTTCATAGCTGAAACATTCAATGTTAACCATGTTCTTTATAGTTATCTCCATTGACTAAAACCATCGCACATAGTGTGAGAAACATTTATCATAATTGGAATCCATATAATCATGAAATATTACTTACAGGATGCCTAAATCATGGATCCTACTTCTTTAATCATGACACCTTAGGTTTATCCTTAGTTATTCACATTCATATTCTACTTAAATCCTTTATGATGGTTTCTAAAGAGTTTTTGAATCCCCAAATCATATACCTTTGGATTGTCAGACTAGGTGTGAAGCAAGGCACATTGTCGTGTACTAGGTTATGTCGAGTCAGGCCCGATGCACCACGTCGGAGTTTGTACCCCTAGGTACATTTGTGTCAGCTCCACATAAACTTGTAGTATCTAGACAGGGATGTATTTCTGGGAAACCACCCACTCTATCCTTTACAAAAATTCCATGACATTTTCCAATATGTTAGCTCATCATTATACTTATCCTTAGAGACATACCTAGAAATATCCTTATAAATATACGTATGGATATCACTAAAGTTTTCTCATCCTAGTTTCTAAAAGTTAACTAAACCCTTACTTTGATACCAACTATAGTGACCATCTCTTTTCATACATAGACATTATATCACTTTTTTAGAATACTTAAAACATTATACAAACATATGCCCAAAGACTGTAGTATTTTAGTGCCTTTGGAAACATGGAAACATAAACACTAGTACATAACAAAGCTACATTATCTGCCACTAGGTTCTTTATGACTATCACACTTCCTAAACACATCATACTTAATACATATCTTCATAACCTGGGTAAGGAAACATAAAAATTGCTGATCTCATATGATCTGTAAGTGAAAACAAGGGATATATGTAATCATAATCATGAGAATAAGGGTATGAGAACATGATCCTGAAAATATAAGATCATACCCTACATATCAAAGATCATATACATGAATCATGGAATAAATATTGGTAGTTCAAAAGACATGAATCATAAATAAATAAGAACATAATCCATGAAATAATAATCGTTGAATAAAACATAGAATTTTGGAAAACACATAAGCATAAAAAAATTATTTCCATATTAGTAAAGGAATTACTTCCAATGCCATGTTAGTAGTAGGGGTTTACTCCACTTACCATCTTGGTAGTCACGGTTCACTCCCATGTCCATCTTAGTAGCATCAGTTCACTCCTTATACCTTCTTGGTATTCATGGTTCACTCCCATGGCCATCTTAGTAGCATGATTTCACTCCTAATACCATCTTGGTACTCGTGGTTCACTCTCATGTCTATCTTAGTAGTCAATGTTCACTCCCAAGACTGTCTTAGTCTATCTCATGAGATATAAATATTTACCCAATGCTTTGGAGGGTGATATAGTTCCCACCCATATCATAATGAATTCAAAAATACATGTGCCACAAAATCATAAACAATAATATCATAACCGATGAAATGAAATGGGTATCATTAACATGTAATCATATTATAACCTATGGGAAAAGTTACATGTTTCATAATCATTTCATCCTAAGCATACCCTGTGAAAAGAAGCGGGTTTCAAAATCATATAACCCATGAAATAGAAAAGGGTTTCATAAATATCATTCCATCAAAACATAATCCATTAAAAAAAATAATATGAATAGAAACATTGAATAATTTCCCTATAAAGTCATGAGTAACACCAAAAAATTCATCTTATATGGGAAATAATTTTTAAAGATATTTTAAAACCATTTCTTGGGGAAAATATCCTTTCTTATTTGAAAAATTCTTTTTAAAACATAAAACATTTTTAAAACCATTTTCATGAGAATAAACCTGAAAACTTATAAAGGAATCTTTGAAAATATTTTCAAAGCCTTTTCTTTTGAAAATTTCTTGAATATGTATAATAAAACCTTGAAAAACTTTTTGCAAATAATTTCTTTTAAAATACTTTGAGAACTTTAAAGCAAGCTTGAAAATGTTTTGAATAATATTTATTTGAAAATAATTTGAAAACTTATAAATAAATATTGAAAAAATTTTGAAAACAATTTCTTTGAAAATACTTTTAAAACATATAATTAAATCTTGAAAACATTTTTAAAATTATATCTTTTAAAATACTTTGAAAACTTATAAATAAATCTTGAAATTTTTTTGAAAACCATTTGTTTGAAATTTTTTTGAAAACATAAAATGAAATATTCAACACATTTTGAAAAACATTTCTTTGAAAATAATTTGAAAACTTATAAAGAAAGCTTGAAAGAATTTTTAAAACCATGTCTTTTAAAATAATTTGAAAACTTATAAATAAATCTTGAAAACATTTTCAAAACCTTTTTTCCTTTGAAAGCTTATAAAATAAGATTGAAAAATATTTGAAAACCTTTTTATTGAAAACTACTTTAAAAATTTATAGAATATTAGGAAAAAAATTTCTTTTAAAAAAATAAATTTTTAATCTTATAAATTAAGTTTTAATGGAATCACGGTCATGACAGTAGGTAAATCCATACATGTTGAACATTCCTTTTTTACTATAAAAAGGTTTAGAAAAGTGACTCAATCAAAAAATGAAAAGAAGATTTTTTTTAAAAACCCCTTATGTTTAAAAGGTAAAACCTGGTTAAAATTTTCTTTTAAAGATCATATTATGATAGTAGAATATTTTTGAAAACCTTTTAAAAAACATGGTTTTGAAGAAACACAGATTTCCGACCGAAGAGAGAGGTAAAGTATTACTTTCTTAAAAACAATTTATTGATCATATTATATACCAATGAGTGGAAAAAATTGTACAATTACATGAATATAACATGAATAAAAAGATATTAATAACTTTCCTGATATTTCTTGAGATATGGATCATAATATTTTATCAATGAAACCATAATCATAAACAATATCGACAAATAATGAGATTGTTTCCAAAAACTCTTACCACTTGGTAACTTTGAATCATACTCCCCATGTAAGAAAATGAAATTAAATTAAGAATAAAATATCATGAAAATAATGATATTCATGAAATAACATGACAAAACAATTATATAGATATCAAAAAATAATGTAGATACATAACAAAACATGTGTCTCAAATAAGGTAAATTTGGACGAAATTGTCTTACCGATTTGGTAACTTTTGAAACATTAACCCCCATAAAATAAATATCATAGAATGGATATTTAAATACCCATAAATTTAATAATAATTATAATATAATACATTCATGGGTATTATATACACCATGAAAAATAAAAGAGTGGTGTCTAAGGCATGTATCTCATGGGAATAAAAAGTGAGATGCAATTTCCCTTACCATGTATCTTGACTCTCATCGTACTCATAAAAAATTCATATATAATAATATAATTTTATTATAAATATATAATATAACCATATTATTATATCTAATACCATATATTGTTTTATTATGATGTTATTCTACCCACTTGTTTACAATTCTATGTTAAGGTTTCACTTCGGGTAATATTTGTTTTGTTCTTCACATGTGTCTTAATTTGTTTTATCTTTGGTCCTTATACTTATATCATGATTTAAAAAAATTAAACCATGATATAAATATCATTTATATTCAATATATTTGTATTATAATAATCTATATAATATATAAGTATGAAATGGAATACACTATTCATGGAGATGGTAGGTCGTACATACGCATGAACGTTGTTTCCATTTTAATTGTTGTATTGAAAGAAAGAAAGAAAATGACATATATGTATATATATATATATATATATTATAATTATAGTATAATTGTAATGTTATATATATCATATAATTTCATTAAAATCATCCTTAATATATTCCACGTAGTGTGTGAATGAATCACATTTCTTTGAGGGGGTAGTAGTCCACACTTCCTCAAATGAAATTATCATATTTACACACAATAAAAAGTATAAATATATGTGTTGTAAAATAATTAAATAATATTAAAGACATAATATGTATCATATATATAGAATATATAAGAATATTTTCCATCATAATACCCACCATGATAGGTGGTAAATAAAAAATGAACAATCATCGATTCGTGAGGTGGTAGTTTGTCGTACACGTAAACAGTTTTTTATTTACCCATTAAATGGAAGTGTGTGTAAGTTTAGGTAGAAAACATAGAATAAAATCATATAAGTATATTTAGGATACTGGTTTTGTTTTATAATAATGGAATAAAGATATTTTAGGGGTGGATAAAGAAAATAAAAGAAATAATCTTGAGGGAGGATATTACCTATTCTTTAGGTAACTCCTTTTGGATTTCACCAAAGGGATTCCTTGGATTTATTTCTGACCAAATGGTGCATTAAAGTAATAAGTAAGTTATTTTGGTATGTTTATTGGTTATATATTTTCCTAACCTAAGTGGTTTGAGAGGTTTGGGGAAGGGGGCTAGGTGGTAGCCTTTTATAGGGGAGGAAAAGGACTCACTTTGTATTTTTAAAACAAGTTGGGGTACCCATTTTTTTAACAAACAAAAGTCATCCAAAACCAAAAAAACTAAAGAATGTAAGGTTAATGGATGAATAATTTCCATAAAATCGGTTTTTTATAAGTTTATAGGTCATTTGGACCCCTTAATTTTAAGGTTTATTCCCTTGTTAAGATTAATTTTACCTTAACTATTGTAATTAATTTTAATTACTTTCACTAATATTTTTGGTAAAAAACTAAGTTGGACATATTAGAAATTATAAATTATTATTATTCTAAATATAGAATCAATTTTTTGAAGTTTCAATCATAGAAGTGGCATAAATTAATTCAAATTTTATCCTGTAGTTGGGTCAACAATGCGGGTTTTTTAAGTAAAAACTTCCAAAAGTTTGAAAAGTTTTTATACCTAATTTTAAATTAAAATTGATTAAAACAAACTAAATTGAAATAATTGATGAAAATATAATATAATTAATCTTTTAAATAAATTTAAAATATTATTTAACCTTATAAATCAATTAGATGAAAAGGAATTTTTGAATTAAAAATCAATATTTTTCGCTATTGATTAAAAAATGAAACTTCACAGAAAAATACCAAAAATTCACCCTTGGATAATTTTTATGTTTATATTACAAAGATTAATTTTATTTTTACATATAATATTTATAAAATTATCCAAAATTGAATTTAAAATAGCTTCTCCATTAAAAGGTGATAAAAGTTCCTTAATAAAAATATAATATTTTATGCGTACAATTGATTTTGTTTTTATCTTAAGTATATCAAATATATTGGATGAATATAAAAAATATTTGATTTAATATAATATATATATATATATTACATTAATATTACTTACTAATTGTAATTAGGATAAAACAGCTTTGTGAGTATAAAAATAATAATATTTTCCTTTATATTCAATCGGTTTTCATATTCATTTATAATTAATTTGTAACCAATGAATTAATTTTATATATATGTAAACCATATATTTTTATAAGTTACTTAACCCTTTTTATATCAACTAATTTTAAGGTTATGTTATATCTTATTATATTAAATAATATTTTAAAATATATTGTCATTCGGTAAAACTCAATTTTTCATGTTATGCAAGTCATCGGGAAAAGTCATTCTTGCGTGTAATGTAAGATAACTTTGGTGTTCCATTTAGGGAAATATAAAAATTATGTTGTGTTTAGTGCACGATTAACTTGGTTTTTCATATAACATAATCTAAACATAGTGATATAAAATAGACTATTTTCAGTGTTGTATGAACTGGAAAATATCAAAAAGATTAAATTAATTCAAAAAAATTACCAAAATATTAGGGTTTTACACTAGTCCTTACTACTAGGATTAACTATATTTTATAAGATTTTTTAATCTCCCGAGAGTATAATTTAACTTGATTGCTTTTCTGTAGGTGTTAAGGATTTCTAGAGTTATATCAAACTCCATATGTTTCAAGAAGTCCTCTAATGGAAGTATTTGTGAAGTGTGTTCCTTGATCACTAATGAGTAATTGGGGAAATCCAAATATGGGGAAAAATTTACTTAAAACTTTCATGAACAACTTGGTTGTGTCATGGGTTGTGGCTTCAGCTTCTACTCACTTTTAAATATAGTCCTTTCCAATTAGGATGTAATACTTCCCATAAGAATTAGGGAATGGGCCCATGAATTCAATTCCCCATAAATCAAAGATTTCAACTTTAGGGATAGGGTTTTGGGGAATTGTTTTTCATTTTCCAATGGTGTTTGTCTACTGGAATCGATCACAACTATGTACTAAGCTCTTCGTATCTCGATAGAGTGTAAGATAGAATATTATTCTTTGTAGTATCTTAGCCACTATGAATTCAGACTCATTATATCCTCCAGCTAGCGAAATATAACATGTTTTGAACATGCTTTGAAATTTATCCTCTCAGATTCAATGTCACATCAATCCATCAGCATGGTGCTTAAAAAATAGTGTCTCATCCCAGTAATAGTGTAAAGAATCGACCAAGAACTTCTTCATCTATTGATGGGGGAGGTGTGGGTAAATAGATCCCATATAAATATAGTTCTCAATATCAAAAACCCATGGTCATGCTTGTGTATTTATATTAGAAATTGTTTCATTCGGAAAATCATTCTCAATACTCATATTTTCATCATCCTCAATACTGGCAGTGGAATTCTATATAAGTGGTTCTCAATGACATTTTTTGGTCACTTTTGTGTCTTTTATGGCTATTTTAATTTCTTATAGAAATAAGATTCACTGTATTTTCCATGGTTTGGAATAATTTTTTCTCAATAGGTATTTCAGTATTTCATGATCTGTATACACCACCACTTTGGAAAGCATGAGGTATGATTGAAATTTTTCAGCATCAAAGACCAATACCAATAGATCCTTATCCATAGTCATATAATTGACTTGGTATTCATTTAGGGTACGAATGGAATAATAGATGGGGTGAAATATGTTTATAACCCACTATCACAAAATAGCACCCACAATGAAATTAGTAGCATCACACATCAATTCAAATTCATTGTCCCAATTGAGTGATACTATAATAGGAGCGACCACCATGCTATTTTTCAGAGTGTTTAATGCTTATTAACACTCTTTAGTGAAATAAAATGGATTCTCCTTAGACAATAGGTGTATCTGTGGGTGGGATATTATTTCAAAATCTTGGACAAAGCGGTGATAAAATCTCATGTGGCCTGGAAAACTCCTTATACATTTCACTGTCCTGGGTTCAAGTAAATCATTAATTACCTTGATTTTTTCCAGATCAACTTCCATGAAATTTTTTTATATTTTATTTTCTATTATTATTCCTACTTAGACCATAAAATGAAATTTTTACCAGTTTAGCACTAGAAAATTCACTTCACATCACTATAGAACTAACTCAATATTGCTTAGGAAAACCTTGAAGGATCTTACATACATAGAGAAATCACCCATAAAAATCTCTAGAAATTCCTCAACCATATCATGAAAAATGTGTGTCATACACTATTGGAAAGTTTTTGGTGCGTTAAACATTCCAAATGACATCCTTAAATATGTGAATATTCTAAAAGGGTATGTGACTGTGGTCTTTGAGTAATAATCTAGGTCAATATCAATTTGATTGTATCCATATTATCCATCCAAGAAATAATATAATTCATATACAGCTAATCTCTCCAACATCTAATCCTTCAATGGGAGTATAAAATGGTATTTTTTAGTCACTATGTCGACATTTCTATATTCAATACATATTTTCAATCCAATAATGGTCCAGGTTGAGATTAAATCACCTTCATTGTTTTTGATAATTTTCAAGTCATATTTCTTTGGGATGAATTGCATCAAGCTCACCCATTCATTGTTAGATGTGTAAAATATGATACTTACATCTAGAAGTTTCAAAAATTCCTTTTTAATGCATCTTTCACCAGAGGGGTGAGTCACCTTTAGGGTTTACATTTTGGTTTCACACCTTTTTTCAATTTAATTTTATGAGTGAAAATTGTGGATTTGGTCCACTTGATATCATCCACACCCCAAAAAAATGAGTTTTTATGCCTTTTTAAAACATTAATTAGTTTTTCTTCTTTCAATTGAATCATCTTGGAACTTATGATAACTATCATTGCAGCTATAGTTTCTAAGAATGAGCATTTGAATGTGTTTGTTAGATTCTTAAATTCTAATGGTGGTTGCTTGATGACTAAGGGTATAAATAGTGGAATGCTATCCCTCATTTTAGGTTTACTGTAATTCACATCCTCGTAATCACTGCACTCATTTTCTTAAGGATACATGGTCTCTTTATCATCCTCAATGGTCATGTAATCATCTTTCTCATCAGTTACAAAGATGTCTTGACAATCAAATGAATCGCTACCTTGTTTGGCGGCTTCCACTAAATCAAACATTACTTGTTCATCACCAACTACAAAAATAATCCTTCCTTAATTCATTTCAATCAATGCCTTTCCACTAGTAAGAAACAGTATCATTAGAATAATGGGGACACCTCCTTATTCCTCCATATCCAAGATAATAAAATTGGTAGGAAAAATGAATTTTTCAACCTTGACTAAAATATCCATGAGAAGTCCTAGAGAGTACTTGACTGGTTAGACAGACAGTTGAATTGAAACTCTTATTGGTTTCAAATCTTCAAACCCTAAATTTTGGAATAAACTCATAGGAATGAGATTAATACTTTCTATGAGGTAGTACAAGGATTTTCTAAATTCACACATTCTGTTAATATAGGGAATAAAGAAGCTTTTGGGGTCTTTCATCTTTAGTTGAAGCTTCTACTGAATGATTGTAGATCATTCTTCATTCAAGAAGATGAATCCTAGGTATTATATTTTTCTTTTATTAGAGAGAAACTCCTTCAATAATTTTACATAAGTAGGCATTTGTGTGATGACCTCTAAAAAGGGGATGTTGATGTGTAACTATATAAACATCTCTAAAAAAAATTATTTATCCTTTATCTTTCCTTATATCATTCTCTATAGAAAGGGGATAGGGGGTTTGTCTATTGGTGGTTCCACATAAAAATCTTATTTTTTAAGCTGGTCTTATATAAGTTATTCAATTGGATCTAATTCTAGATTATGTTCTTGGTTATCTTTATTAATGTTATCATTTCTATATTTTTTGATGATTGTCACATGTATTTTATGTAGTTCTAGCTTATTTTCCTAGTTTATAAATGGATTATGAAATTTTAGAGTTTTTTCACTCCTAAGGACCACATCCTTAGACTCCTATCTTAGATGTTTCTTGTTATTACTGATCAAAATACCTAGTAATCAGTCTGATAGAGTTTTGTAGATTCTTCCCACTTAGTTCTAAAGATTTAAAAGGGCATCCCTTTGATAATGCATCTCATTTTCTTAATATTCATACTCTAATCTCCCTTCTAAACAAATATGTTGAGAAGGTTCTCAAGATTTGATTATTGAAGTGGGGATTTTTGTGGCTTCCTTGGTGGAGCTTGATGAAATTTTTGAAAATGTTGTATTTGAAATGGTTATTGAGGTCAAGTAGCTGGATTCTGAGGTGGGTACCCAGGTGGTCCCATATTTTGCATTGGTTCTTGACTACTCCTCTATTGGCAGTAACCTTGATTGGTTTTCTAAAACTGTTGATATGGTCTTTGTTGATAATTTGGTTTCTATTATTGTTTGGGTTATTGAAATTATTGTTTTTTATTGTAGTTTACATAATTTTAAGGCTAATTTTGGGGGTTATTTAATTATTTCTTTGTATTACATGGGTGTGGGCCTCCACACATTTCGCAGGCTTGAATTTCCATAACAAGGGTAGGAGGTGGAAATGGTAGAGAAGGTAGCTGAAAAGTTTCTATCATATTTATGAGGGATTCAACTTGGGCTAAAAGTTTAATATTCTCTTCCACCTAATTAATTCTGTATTGAGGTATTCCTTGATCTATTTTCTATAGACTAGCATTGTGGGAGATTTTATCTCAAAGGTCTCTTCCAACTTCTAGTGTTTTCAGCATGAGTTCACCATCAATGGAGGAATCCGCTATAGTATGTGAATTTGATGTTAGTCCTTGGTAAAACAATTTAAAGATAAATCCACACATCAAGTTTGTTATGTGGTCACTTTTGATTCATCTCTTTTAAGTGATCTTAATCGCGTACCGATGCACTATTCATTTACACCCTTATTCCCCTGTATTAAACTAGTTTTGTATTGAAAATTTAAAATATAATAACAAGTTGAAATTAATTTTTTATTTAATAATTTAATTTTTATTATTGTTAAAATGGGTAATTTAACTTTTTTTGAAGATTTAATTGTAATTAGAGGTGATTTTGAGAGCCCATGATGGAATTCAAGCAAAAAAAGCCCAAACTATGCAAGAGCCCAAACATACATATGCACTTAAATATTTATTATAGATAATATTTGAATTAAATTGGGCTGAAACTTTGTGAAATAATTTAAAACTATGTGGGATACACTTCACTAGAAGACCATGGATACCAATTCATCCATTTAGAGGTCCAAAAGAGGCTCACAATGTGAAGAAATTATGGGTCGGGAATATTGGACTACCCTTCTGTATTTAGGCCATAACGTGGGACTATGAGATACAACTGGTATTATTACACCTCAATTAGATATATAAATATATTTTCTACCTATCCAAAAAATTTGAAGATATTTTGATCTAATTTAGTTAGTCATCCAGCCGAATAAAGAAGGGAGAAAAGGTCTTCCCTGAATAGTGACCTAGTCCCTTAGGCACTTGAATTCTTTTGTAGAAAATGTAATTTATTTTCCCATTAAAACGCCCATAACACACATTTTATGTTGTTTCTATACCATCAGGTGATTTGTGACATCTTTTTATGTTCTTCTTATTCATATATTGTTTCATCCCCTTCCATGGAGTTCTAAACTCCTTATGATCACTTAGGGACGAACGTGATGTAAATCCTAAGCTTCTTGTTTGTAATATTTGAATGGTCATTTTAATTACTGGTTTTTATGTTATTTTTATTCATTATATATATTTTATAAATTTATTTATGTGACCTTATTTCATACTCAACTCATATGGTCATGTTTGGGGGTACTCATTCATGTGATGTTTCGCACACTATTCACTAATTTTTATTCTCTCTTTCAATTACATTGTTTGTGTTATAAATATTAGTCAATTGAACTCTCATAAACACTTCCAAGTACATTTAATTTTATTTCATGGTAACACATTGAGATAATATAGAAACCTATAAAACACATCGAGTTATTCATGTGTTTCCTTAGTGACATTAGGTTATAAATTCTAACACAAATCACCCAATCATTGGCAGCAACTAGTGAGTCATTTTGTGTTTCCAAATGAAATCTAGGAGATATACTATTAAAAAATCAGTAAAATTATGGTTCTAGATGTTAAAAACTAAAGAATAAAATATATAAACCATATCTCTTTAAGTGATGAGGTATAAGCATTATGAGATTTCCCTGGGTTAATCATGCTTAATCAAATATTTTAATTTTTTCATTGTTGTATCACTTTATTTTATATGCTTTCATATTAAATAAAAAAATCTTACAATATCATTCCCATTTTTCATAATCAAACCCATTTTTTAAATTAATGGTCTAAGGATCCTTTGAGAGATGACCTAAGGTTCCTGTTATACTTCATAAATTCTAGTAAAAAAATTTCTAATTTGATGCACTTGATAAGACAATAAAATTTTAGCACCATTTCTAGGAAGACAAGATCATTTTTCCCTTTTATTTCTTCATTTTATTTTTTATTTCTTACTCCTTTCAATATTTTCCCCCTTTCCCTGTTTTGGTTTTTTTTTGTTTTTTTGTGTTTTCTATCTTTTCTCTCTCTCTTATTCTCTTTATACCTAGATCTGTAATATCACATTATATTTTCTTTTTCCCTTCGTTTCTCTTAGGTTTTTTTCTTTTACTCATATTTTATTTGAAAAAAAAACAAAACAATCAAACTATAAATCATTGTTTCATGAAAATATATGGAAAATAAATACTTCTTGAATTTGACCTAGAAATTGAAAATACACTTCACTCACAAATTAGGTCATCTAGAGTAGGATAGTAAAGTAACATTGAGTAACCCCTTTTAGAACCTCAATTGGACCCAAACCAATCTTAAAGTGAACCAAATCAAGTTTCTAAAAACATGGTTGAAAATAATCAGACCTTAAAAGAATTGAATACCCCATATGTGGAGTACCAACCCATGTACATCTAATATCCTGAGGAAGCATCCAACTTTGATCTGAGATTAGACCTCATCTAACTCCTAAAATTCCATGGTCTTTCTAGTGAGGACCCTCATAAACATCTCAAGGATTTTCACATAGTGTGCTCCACCATGAAAACCCAAAATGTGACTAAGGACCTCTTTTTTTTGAGTAACTACCAGTAAGTTTCACTTTGAGGGAAAAATATTCTATATAATATTACATCTATAGTAATATCCAATGAAATGATATCTGATGAAATTTGGCTTGCCATCACGAAGAATTGGGATTTTGACCATTACACGTATGAATCCCCTCACAATGTGACGGCTTTGTGAAACGATGTTCTCAGCCAAGCCGAGGGAATAGTAGGAGATTACATGAACCCCTATGATTTCCTTTTTGATGTTTACAATCCATCTATTGCGAACCAAGATATCCGATTGGGAAAATCAGTATTCCCTGAAGTCTACTCGACTGGTTTTCTTTTGGAATTTAGGTGTTAGGCAACCAAGATCATCTTGGGTGTTGATGTGAGCATCCCCTATGAAGTGAAATTCTATCTCAACCTTCCGGAGGTTCAGAAGTATCTTCATGCAAACCGTAAGATCTTTCCTTATGAGTGGTCCATCTATAGCAATTCTTCTTCTGGGGTTTTAACGTACCGCACGGCGGATCAAAACATCGACATTCATACCCTGCTCAAAAGGATAATCCAAAATCAAATCCCAATATGGGTTTTCAGTGGGGACCTAGACTCAGTCGCGGTGCTACTGGGTTCACGCACACTTGTCCGAATGGGGACCTCATTAAGTTTAGGAAATTCTCTTTCTACTTTGGTGGTGTAGTCAAAGACTAGATATACTATCTACATACCAAAATTAGATTCTATAATTAACTTAAACGGATATTTTTATATAATTTATTATCTACCTCATGAACTGTATCCATTAGAAAAGAAATTTGTGGCATTATATGATCAAAAGGAGAGACTCTACATGAATTTTGGGAAATATTCAAAAGACTTTTCCCAAATTTCCTCCACCACCAAATTAGTTAATAATTTCTAATTCAATATTTCTATTAGGTACTTGTCCCCATAGATCATGGAATGATATACATTGTATCTAGTGGTTCACTATTAAATAAAACTCTTACTACCACTTGTGGCTTAATATCCCACATGGATCAAAATGCACAACAATTTGGTATAAGAGAAATTGTACCCACTTGAAGAGTTCATGTGTTAATCCATTCATCCCTATAAAAAAGGTAGATAATAAACGTGATGATATGAATTTCCTCCTAATACAATTACCTCAAGCTCAAGGTAATTCACACTCTCCACTATTTCCATTTCATTGTGATATTTTTTTTGGTAAAACTCATTTTTTACCAATTCCCACAAATTCCAGATCCATATGAGTCTTTTGTAGAAGTATTATTTAGGAGTCCTTTTTATCAAGTAAATCCCTTCAAAAAAGATAACTTTAGTCCAGATCCAAACCCTGGATGGCAGGCATAACCACAGCACTGACAAGGAGGCAACTTGAGCTACCCTAAACTGAATTGGCATCAATAAGTCCAAGGTAAGAAACCTTCTTATCCTTCACTATCTTGAAACAATCCTCCTCTTCCCAAATCTGAACCAATCCTCAAGGACATGGTCAAGAGAATGGAATCCCATAACCTCTAATTCTAACCAAACATGAAATTGGATATTCAATATCTACAAACTTAAGTTAGATAATTGTTAAACACCAATGGTGAGATAAAGATGCAAGGTTCTGGAAAAAATACCATCCCAAACCGTTACTAATCCTAAGGAAAAAATGTAATGTATGCACAATCACACTTTATATTTCTAAAGAAGTTTCTTCTTACAATGATTCTACCCAAAAGGTATGCCCCCCTCTTGAAAACTCTCTTTCCCTACCCTTAAAAGTTTTATGTGAAGAATAAAAAGACAAAAAGGGTAAACAAATTATCATTGAGGGTTATCTTAAACAATTAATTCCTATTCATTTCCCCCAAATACTCTCTAAATATAATCAAAAATTTGACAATGATATTGATTAAGAAATTTTTGATAAATTTAAAAAGGTACAAGTTAACATTCCTCTATTGGATGTAGTTAAAAAAATCATTTCTATGCTAAATTTATTAAATAAATTTACACCCATAGATGTAGGTTTAAGGGTAATGAGGTATTCAAACCTGGAAGGAATGTCTTAGATTTGATACAACTAGTGATGTTAACCAAATGTAAGGATTCAGGAACTTTTACTATACCTTAGACCATAGGGGAAACCTTATTTTTTGATGAAATACTAGATTTAGGTGCTTAAAATAATGTAGTATCTCACTCTGTGTATATAGGTTAGAGAACTTCAACCAATGGTAATTATCTTGAAAATTTCTAACTGGAGGACAACACACCCATAAGAAGTGATCAAGGATATCCTCATTAGAGTGAAGAATCCCATATTCCTTATAGTATTCCACATTCTTGAGAAGAAAGATACCCAAACCCAAGGACATGCTCCCCTCATAATTGTAGGTTCATTCCATAAAATAATAAAGATGATCATAAATGTTCACAATGGTACACTTTCCATGGAGTTCAGCAGAGAAAATGTGAGTTTCAATATCCTTGATGCTATGAAACACCCAAGTAAAGAGCAATCCACACTTCCTATCTATTTTATGGAAGTTCTATCTAGCAACACACACACATGCAACATTCTCTCCTCGGCCCATACTCTAATTTATTTTGATCTTCTTTACTCATGGATAATTTGAGTTTTGATTCATATTTTTAGTGTTGTGTGGGTTTGGAAAATTGTAACTTTTTTGCTTTAATTGATTAGTGAGTTTACTCTGAGGTACCCATAACCATCAATGATTCTTGAAATCTCATTTCCATTGATTCTATTTCCTTAGAGAATAAACATGAGTAGATATATAGTTTCATGAACCTTACTCCCCCTAAATACCCTACCTCAATCCAAAAAACCACGGGTGTTAGAATTAAAATCACTTCCATATAATTTAAAATATTCTTATCTTGAGGGTATTGACCTATATCACAACATTATTTCCAACAACCACTCTCCACTGTAGGAATCAAAACATTTATACTTTTTGAGAGAGTGTAAAAAGGTGATAGGATGGATATAGATTGATATTCTTAGGATTATCTCATCTATTTTTATTCACCATAAACTTTTATATGATGAGTCTAAACCCGTAAAGAAATATCAACACAAGTTGAATCTCTCACTCCTTAAATTTTAAAAATTAGAAGTTAGTAAAATGATTGCTACTAGCATCATTTATCCCATATCTAATAGTAAATGGGTTAACCTAGTGAAAATTGTACCTAAAAAACTAGAATAACAATAGTGTCAAATGAAATGAATGAATTGGTTCCAACATGTGGGCAAAAAAGTTGGAGAGTCTGTATTGACTACCATCTACTGAATCAAGCCACATAAAAGGAATGCTTTACTCTACCTTTCATTGAATAAATGTTAGAAATATTGTCTAGTAAGTCTCATTATGGTTTCCCTTATGGCTATTCAGGTTATTTTTAAATCCACATTTCCCATGAGGATCAAGAAAGGACACCATTTACCTGTCTATTTGGCACATTTTCTTACAGAAGGATGAATTTTTGTCTTTATAAGGCTCCTGTTAATTTTTAGAGATTTATATTGAGTATATTTGCTGAGTACCTTTATAATTGTAAGGAAGTTTTTATGGATGATTTAACGGTTTATGGATCTTCTTTGATGACTATTTGGAACACCTGGGTTATGTACTCCACCATTACATTGAAAAATATATCATATAAAATTATGAGAAATTACATCTCATGGTTGAGTGGGGGATAGTTATTAGGAATGTTATTTCAAATGATGGAATTCAAGTGGATAAATCAAAAATTGAATTGATTTTATCCCTTCCATATCCAAAATTTTTTCGTGATGTGCGATCTTTATTAGGTCATATAGGTTTTTACCATTGATTCATTAAATATAGTAGTAAGATCACACTTCCCTTGTCTTGGATATTACAAAAAGATTCTAAGTTTTTGTTTGATAAAAATTGTGAGGATGTATTCAATTCACTAAAAAGAAGTATCACATCACCTCCCATCATCCAACTACCAAGTTGGGATATCCCCTTAGAACTTATGTCTAATTCATATAACTTTATAGTTGGGGAAGTTTTATCACAAAGGGTTGAGAAGTCTCCTTATGTCATTGTGTATGTATCGTGTACCCTTGACCCTACCCAGAAAAACTACACAACCACTGAAAAATAAATTATTTCAATTATATTTTCCTTGGACAAATTATGTTCATATATTCTTGGGTCAAAATTAATTGTGTGTTGTTACCATATTACCCTTTGGTTTCTCCATAAGAAATTTAAATCCAAACCCCATCTCATGTGCTTGATTCTCCACCTCCATGAGTTTGACCTTAAGATTCAAGATAAGAGAGGAGTGGAAGATGTGGTAGTTCGCCACATTAGTAGGATTTCTCCACCATTAGAACACCATGTTGACTCATCCCTCCCCATTAAAGAATTATTTCCTCATGAGAACCTTAATGATTTTGTGTACCTTACCCCTTGTTATGTGGACATTATGAATTTTATAATAGTATCTCCAGTACTCGCTGATTTTAGCACCTCATAATCTTGGAGACTTAAGCATGATTCACAATGGTATATTTTGGATGAACCATATTTTTTTAGAATTATTAATGATCAAGTTGTTCATCAGTGTGTCCCTAACAAAGGTTTCACCTATATTTTGAGCTTCTTCCACACTTTGTCTTATGGGGTCCACTTTGGCTATCAATGTACAAATTTTAAAACCTTCATCCAAATTTCACCATATATGATTTTTTTGGAAGGTATTTTAACCTCCTGGTGGAGGTAGAACACTTTGAATATTGGGATGTTAAACAATGTAATGTGAATCTTTTAGATTCAAGTGAGCATAGGTTATTGTAGATTCGAGAGTTGGAAGAAATTTAGTGTGATGCATATGAGAACTCTTAGATCTATAAAGGGAATAAAAAGGCTATACATGATAAGATGATTCATCAGAGGAAGTTTCATATTGGTGAGAAGTTCCACATATACAAATCCAGTCTAAATCTCCACCAAAGTAAAAAAAATATGATGTCTCGGTCCTTACACCATTACTAATGTTTACCCTTTTGGTGAAATATAGGTTTTTCATGAGTAGAGTCGCAAAAGTATTACTGTTAATGGGTAAAGGCTTAAATACTTTTATGAGGATTTTCCAAAGCATCTGGTGAAGTAATTCTACCTTAAATAAGAAATATACTAGTGAAACCCACAAGGTTTTATCCTTTCTCTCCACATTATCTTTTATTACAGTGAGGAAACTGCACACTCTAGGTGTGGGGGTGGGTACATTCCTTGGTTTATTAGTATTTTCATATTCTTTCTTCTTTCCTCTCTTTTTCACTTGCTACATAATATTTTTACTTTTACCTTCCTTGTTGAGTTCATTGGGATTTTCATTATCATTCTTCTTTTTTCACTTTTTCTCTTACTACATAGTATTTTTACCCCCCCCCCCCCTTATGCCCACCAGATCATGGAAATTGCTAAAAATTCATGTCTAAATTCCTGATTCCATGTTGTTTTAACATTTAATGAAAATTAGTCTCAGTTATAGAATGTGAATTTAGTATGAATTTAACTTTGGGGTTTGATTTTTATTAAATTGGTTATTTTTCAATGATATAAATGGTTGTATCTCTATGACAAATTTGAGATGAATGATGCCTTTTGTGTGAGTATTTTATGGGAAAATTGTGTTACTTAATATCTCCACACATCTTTTCACACAACCATGTAGTGTGAATATTTATTACTAAATAGAAGGTAAATATAATTTAGTTTAATATTTATCAAATTTCTAAAATTATTTTTCCATACATTTCTTCCTTATCAAAACTATTTCATTACTATACCGGATTTACCTATGTGTGTGTATAGGTTACGTAACCGTTGTACACCCTAAAAAACAAAAAAATGCAACAAACAACAAAATAATAATAAATAATAATGATGGGAGTGAAAGCACTGTCAATTGTTTCCTATCAACCATTCAAAGTTCTGATGCTCTACTAATGTGTATAGCAGTACTTAGGTCGAATCCTCGGCGATGAAACTTTTTAATAGTCGATTGTTTTTAGTTGATTGAATTTTGATTGGGGGGGTTTGTTTTCAAATCTTAAATGAAGTTATTAATGATTGGTGTTTGATTTTAAAATTTGATAAAGATAGGGTGAGTTCATTTTTAGGGAGTTAATCTTGTGATATCCTTGAGCTTTGCTTTATATTTCATTTAAATTAACACCCACTATATAAGATAATGTTGATTGGAATTCCTTAGTGTTAAGGCTTTAATACAAGCCTTAACTTAACTTAGGGTTCTAATCTCAATCATAGCACGTTGATGGTAGTGTATTTATGGTTCTAATAATCCATGGAAACCACACGTTAAACAAAACGAGTCATTAATCCATGACATGTTAAGTCCAACATACACAATGTTAAATTAAAGAATACTCATCAAGAAAAAGCTCTCAATCGCTTAACATCTCTAAATAATGACTCATCCCAATGGTAGATTTACTCATACATTAATATGGTTATTAATATGGTAATATATGATTATGGTGATGAATTATAAATAGAACAAAACTAATGGGATAAAAAAGAGTAGTGTGTCGAACACACACGATCGTTGAAGAGAGTTAAAAAAAGACTTTCGAATAAATGAGGAAGCAAAAGAAGGGAAAAGGTTTTAAATTTATTTAAAATATTTTAAGAACATTAATATTAAACTACAGAATTTTGATGAGAATAAGAGATATTTAAGAAGAAACTTGCATTAAAACAGAATTATAAAGACAAACACTTGAGAAATTACAAACGAAGAAAACTGCAAAAAATAAATTAAAACAAAGAGAGGAGGAAAGGTCTATCAAGTGAAAACATGAGTATGGAAGGTCATGAAAAGCCTTGGTAAAATCTTTGGTCGTTCCAATTTATTCTCTTCTCTTCTGAAATTCCAACCCTTTTGAAATGAGAGGAGGGAATGTATTTATAGCCCAAGGTGGTGGACTGTTTTCATTACAAAACTACCCCTACGTTTCATGACGGTTTGGACATTCATATAGTTCAATATAGAGATATATCCTTCTTAAAAGTTGTATATAATAATATTGGCCATATACTATCAAAATTTGGAGGAATTTAGACTTAGTGAGAAAAAGTTATGGTAGTTTTAGTAAACAATTATAAATTGTCCATTTCTATCCATTCTTTTTTATGGACGAAATGTGAATGGGTTTTTTAATAGGATGATTCCTTCAAATACAAATTATTTATTCAAAAAAGTATGCATCCTATATCTCCTCTTTCACACTGCAAACTCTAAACTTTATTTTATGACTAGATCATTAGTAATGTCATGTATAGTGCCTGGATATTAACTCCCAGCCAGAATGGTGGGATGGAATTTAAATCATAAATTGGGCCCCTTGTTCGTGTAGTTGGACCTTCAAATTTTTATCCATGATTATTTTTTAAAATCAAGAACATATGGTGGAGTTTT
Organism: Viscum album; assembly: GCA_963277665.1. Lineage (NCBI taxonomy): Eukaryota > Viridiplantae > Streptophyta > Magnoliopsida > Santalales > Viscaceae > Viscum > Viscum album. The sequence continues at coordinate 112,719,148 of OY728125.1, read as the reverse complement.
ATAAAATTTGGGATATGAGATTTAGACCAATAACTCAATCATCATGGATGGTCCAGTTTCTTCACAGATTCTTTGGGTCTTCTTTTGTGGACAATATTACCCTCCAAATGGATGATTTGGACAATGGTGACTTCTAATGAAATGTTGTAATCTGAGTAAGTAACCCTAAAAAACATGTAGAATGAAATTTGGATAGGTAGGGTGAGAGTTATTAATAAAAAATTAAACATAATTGAATCTGGATGAATTCAAATAGTGCTAAAAAGTATATTTAATATTTAAACATTAATATTTCACATAAATTATGTAGATTTCATATAAAATCAGTAAAGGGGGTATATAATAAGTTCTGAATAATTTAATAACATCAACTCCCCCACACTTAGGCTTTTCCACGTCCACATGTGCAACAAATATAAAAACATTACAAAATAATTTTCACTCACCAACAAATATTAAAATTTTGTTTTCCCCAAACAGGGGAGGTTTGGACAATTTCACTCATCTATATTGAATTCCACCATAAGTTGTTACAGAAACAATGTTCCAAAAACAATTTATTTTTTCATGCTCAAATTTAGAAATGGAAAATGGTGACACACAAAACTTACTCCTCTCAAGATGATAAAATTAATATACGGAGCTTCACTCATTCACCAACCAAAAGTGAAAATGTTAGAGTTTGTAAGACCTCTCAGTTTCCACTCCCTATCCTAAAGTGCTCAAAAATTATGAGGTCTTTTTAGGGGTTTTTCTATGGATATGGGACGGTAGGAAGATGATATCCAAAAGATAGGAAAAAAGGGGGTAAACACCAACAAGGAAAAGGCAATGCACATTTTTTTTAAATGAGACATAAAAATACATATTTACAAGGGAATGAAAATGTGAAATAAGACACAAAAGAGGAAGGAAATTTGAAGTGGATGAGAAGATGAAATATTTACAAACCACAAAACTTCTCCCAATGACATAAGTGTTCATTTTTTTTCTTTTCATTTTATATTTTTTTTGAAAGTTGAACTTGAAATAGATCTCACACTCATCTCCCAACCCATGTTTGATCTCCTCATGAAACAAATTGTAATAGTTATAACAAGATCAAAGGTTTAGGAAGAGTGATTTTTGACCCACCCAAGACACAACCCATTCTTTTTTTTTTCTTCTTCTTTTTGATTTTTTTCATCATTTTTTTAACACTTTAATAAAATTTAAACAAGATAAAAATATATACATTCCCACTGAATGATAACCTCTACCCCACACTGAAATGGATTCTTTCCCTCAAGAATATGATAACATGGTGAAATCAAAAAAATGATACCCAAAATGAAATCCATTCCCCCCACACTTAAAATTCAAAAAAAATTATGCAATGAAAATTAAAGTTGATATTGGGTGGGATAAGGTATTGGTTTTGTAATGTAGCTAATAAAGAAAAGGTTTTCATAGGCTCAAAGTGTCTTTCAAAAGGAGGATTAATGAATAGTTAATGGGAGGCTATTTGGATATTATAATTCCCATGGGGTTCAGAAAAGTTCCTTTATCATATTAATGCACACTAAAGTAGGAAATTCAGCTCGAAGGTCTAAAACTCAAGACTCAGAAATGGGGGTCAAAACACACATTTTGAAAAGATGGCCATATGTGGCCTTGGTATGAAAGAAAAATTTATTCCTCATGGGTGGGGAAGATCATTTTCCAAATCAAGAATTGAGCATTCAAAATTTTTTGGTTTTGACATAATATTCTTTATCCAAATTTATAAAGAAACCACAAAATTTTTGAGATGAAAACATGTCTTTTGAATCCCCAAAATGGTTGGAAAAAACTTTAAAATCGGAATGTGAGTATTTATGACTCTTGATTTTTCATATTATTTTTTAAATGATTTTTTTAGTTTTTTTTAGTTTTTTTTCGTTTTTTATAAAGACACACCCACACAAAAGAGAAAGAGTAAATAAAAAAAGTGTGATAAGGAAAGTGATAAAAAACAAAATGATAATAAGGGAGGAAGAATAAGAAAGGGAGAGAGAGAGAGGAGTTAAAAGGAAAAATGTACCCCTAGTTTGGATTTGGTGGGTCATCATCTCCATCTGGTGGTGGGTCAGTGGAATTTGATGTGCCTCATGTGGGATGTTACCTGAAAAATAAAAAACATTATTCATCTATTGAAAAACAAAAAAGAAATTAAAATTTTACAAAAGTAAAATAAACATGGGTTTCCACCCAAGAAGCACTACATTTATTTTGTCTACAGCTGGATAGTTACAGTGGACTACCCATAGTTTGATGGTGGCCACTGTATTTTCGCAACTCCAGTATGCTTCAAGAAAAACTTCTCCAATGGGATTCCTAATTTTTCATTGGCTAATTTATCCCCTTCCTTGATTGTGTGCTTACAATTAAATGGGGGTGGAAATAAAATATGACTATCCTCCTTTTGGTCTTCAATATGAGGAATGATTTTATCCATAAAGTGATGGCTTTCTAGGGTAGGAAATTCAGGAAGATGTCTCAATTTTGATGGTTCATTTAGGTAAGGTTCATATAACATGAAACCAGAGTATGAGATCCCATTTTTTTGACTCATTTATTTCATCACTTACTAATGTTGAGTAATGAGGATCAATGGAGTCATAAAACTGAATAAATTTTTCAATATCCTTTATATCAATGTTGTTCACCAAATAATGGTCAATTTCAACATCACCAATGATCACTTTATTAATTAGGGAACAAATATCACAAACATCACTACCAACGGGACAATATAAACACATTGGTTTAGGGTTCACCTCACATATAACAGAATTTTCAGAATCCTAGATAAGAAATAAAGACTGTTGGATAATCATATTTGAATCAAAAAATGAACAAGCTTGTTCATTTTCCCCATTACCGTCTAAGTTGGAGTAGTGTATGTCAGAGGTGAGATGGGATTCCAAATAGTTTTCAAGATCCTTTAGATCAATGGAGTTTGCATTTGTAATATCAACATCATATTCTCCATTTATGACTTGGTTAATGAGGATGAAATATTCACAAACTCGTCTATCAGTAGAATAGGAATAACATGATGGATTGGGATTCAACACACTCTCAGAGAGACTTTCGGAAGTATAGATAGAAAATATAGATTTATTCTCTGATGGGTATCACATGGATTAAAAAATATTGAACTTAACCAGTTGGTCACCAAATTCCATGGATAAGATGTTAACATGGACATCACTTTTGGTTTTAGATATCCTAAGGAAAGGTATTTCTAGAATAAAAGTATATTGGAAAGAAGTTTTCTCGCCTTCCATGTCAAGTACATAGAAGTCGTCTAGGAAGATAAGATCATTGACTCATACAAGGGCATACTCAATTATTCCATCAGGACTGGTTCTACTTCGATTGGTGATCTGGATGACAATACTTATTGGATGTAAGGGACTGAGACCAAGGTTGTAGAATATGGATTTGGGCATGACATTTACTGAGACTCCTAGGTCTATGAGTGCATCATCGAAGTTGAAACTTCCAATTTTTCATGGAACCATAAAGGTCCCAGGATCTTTTCACTTCATGGGTATGGACTGTTGTGTTTAAACATTCTCAATGGTCCTATGTTGTCTCTTATGCGTGAACAATTCTTTAAGAAACTTGGCATAATTAGGAATTTGTTTGATGGAATCTAAGAGAGTAATGCTGACTTCAACACGTCTAAACATGTCAAGCATTTCAGGATCGGGTTCAAGGAACTTATTTGGCTTAGAAATGGATTTAGGAAAAGGAATTGGGTTCCTAAGTGGAATGGAAGGAGGTGAGGGAATAAATTCACATTCGTTTTCAAGTTTCTTTTTCTTTTCATTTTCTAGGTTAACATTTAAATGGGAGTTGTAGGAATCATCATGAGGCATAACAATTTTTTTTCGATCTAAGTGCAATTCAACTTACATTACACTTGGGGTTGGGTAATGGTTGAGCCAGTAATTGGAAAGAATTTTATTTTCGTTCCTAGCTCAGGTGGGATGCAAGTTGACCGATTTGTGTTTCAATGTTTTTAAGGATGGAACGGGTGAAATAGGCAAGATCTTCCACTACACTTTCTCATGGTTTCTTGTAAGAAGAGGCTTGTACCAAATTGAGATTACCTTGAATTTGGTTCTTCGGAAAGCGATTGTATTGATTTTGGAATTTAGAAGGCCTACTAGGATACTGGAATCCTAGAGGAGGAGGAGGAGGATTTCTCCTTTGTTTTTGAGTAGCAAACAGATAAGGTTATTGGAAGTTACCAACACCTTGACCATATTGGAACTGGTTTGGGTTTTAAGGAGGGAATTGAGGGACGGGGTTTCCATACATTAATACTTGGTTATAAGAATAATAGAAGGGCTAAAAGTTTGTTTGGTTACAGGTTCTAATGAACTGACCTGATAGTTGAGGGTTGGTGTTCTGTGGAGAATAGGATAGATTGAGCTCTATTGGTTTAGATGGATTAGATGGGTCATCTTGAAGTTGTGGTAAAGTTTCTCTTGTATGATCTAGAGATTTGCGGATTCCCTAGTTTTTAAAAGGTATAGGAAACATTGATTGTGGAGAAGATGAGTTTTGGCCTTTAGAAGCCACAGTTAGTTGTCACACAAGACCTGTAAGTTCACTTATCCACTCAGTTATCTTGTTCGGCTCTATCGATTGACTATCTTGGGATTGTTTTATTTGAGCATGTGCTTGAGTATTGAATTTTTGTGTGTTTGAATCCATGTTTCTTATGAGATCTCTTGTAGTTGTAGGAGTTTTATCAACAAGTGCACCGCCACTTGCAACATCAATGAGGGTTCTCTCTGTAGACAATAACCCCTTATAGAAGTATTAGATCAAGAGTTGTTCAGGGATTTGGTGATGTGGGTAGGTTTCAACAAGATTTTTGAACCTTTACCATTACTCATGGAGTGATTCATTTGGGAAATGACGGATACCTCTTTTTTCCTTTTGGATAGAAGTAGTACGAGAAGCAGGAAAAAAAATTTCTAAGAAGAGACGCTTCATGTAATTCCATGTGGTTATGGAACCAGGATGGAGGTAGTAAATTCATAAATTTGTGGAGTCAGCTAGGGAGAAAGGGAATGGTCTGAGTTTTATGTGTTCCTCAGAAACCCCTTCAGGCTTCATGGTAGAGTACACCACTTGGAACCCTTTAAGGTGGAGATGTGGATCCTCACCGGATAGCCTGTGGAAATGAGGTAGAAGATGAATCACACCTGATTTGAGTTCAAATTCAGCCTATATGTTTAGATATTTAATACCAAGGGGTTGGTAATTCATATCAGGGTTAGGAAGTTCTTTAAGTGTTTTTCCCCAAGGATTGTCATTTCTAATTCAACTGGTTGGATGAGGACTGGTTCTTGAATTATTTGATTATCTCAAATATTCCTCCTAAGTTGGCGAAGTGTTTGCTAAATTTTAGGGTCAAACAAATCTGAGAGATTGTTTGGGAGGCTATGGGGCATTCATATAGATTTTGAAAGAAAGAGTAAGATGGGTTTTTCTTTGGGTTTTTTTCCATTTATGATTTTTATGAGAAGGCAGTTTTTTTCTATTTGTTTTTTTTTCAATTTTTTTTAAATTTTGAATTTTTACAATAACCAGAAACTAATGACTATTTAATTGCACCATCCCCGACAAAGGCTCTATTTGAAATCATGGATGATTGTTTCCTATCAACCTTTTAAATTTATGATGCTCTTATAAAGTGTATTGCAACACTCATGTTGAGTCCTCGGTGATGATACTTTTAAATATTTGATTGTTTTTAGTTGATTTTATTTTGATTGGGGGGTTTGTTTTCAGAGCTTAAATGAATTTATTAATGATTTTTTTTGGTTTAAAATTTTTATAAATATTGGGGTGAGTTCATTTTTAGGGAGTTAATCTTATGATATCCTTGAGCTTTGCTTTATATTGCATTTAAATTAACACCCACTTCACAAGATAATGTTGATTGGAATTCCTAAGTGTGAAGTCTTTAATCCAAGCCTTAACATAACTTAGGATTCTAATCTCAATAATAGATTATTTATGGTAGTGTATTTATGGTTTCAGTAATCCATGGAAACCACATGTTAAACAAAACAAGTCATTAATCCATGACATGTTAAGTCTAACATACACAATGTTAAATTAAAGAATACTCATCGAGCAAAAGCTCTCAATCACTTAACATCTCTAAATAAAAACTCACCTCAATGGTAGATTTATTCAGACATTAATATGGTTATTAATCTGGTAATATATGATTATAGTGATGAATTATAAATATAACAAAAATAATGGGATAAGAAAAGAGTAGTGTGTCGAGCACACACGATCATTGAAGAGAGTTAAAAAAGACTTTTGATTGAATGAGGAAGAAAAATAAGGGAAAGGGTATTAACTAGATTTAAACTATTTTATTAACATTAATATTAAACTATATAATTTGGATGAGAATAAGAGATATTGAATAATAAATTTTCATTAAAATAGAATTACAAAGACAAACACTTGTGAAATTACAAACGAAGAAAACTACAAAAGTAAATTAAAATAAAGAGAGGATGAAAGGTATCTCAAGTGAAAACTTGAGTATGAATGATCCTCCCAAGCCTTTGGAAAATCTTTGGTTCTTCCAATTTGTTCTCCTCTCTTCTGAAATTCCAACTCTTTTGAAAGGAAAGGAGGGAATGTATTTATAGCCCAAGGTGGTGGATTGTTTTCATTCCAAAAATACCCCTCCACTTGGCTCGACGAATTAGACATTCATATATCTCAATCTAGAGATATCTTATTCTTAAAATTTATATATAATAATTTTGGTTATCTACTCTCAAAATGTGGAGGAATTTGGGCTTAGTGAGAAAAAGTTATGGCGGTTTTAGTAAACAATTATAATCTGTCCATTTCTATCCATGATTTTTTGATGGCTGAAATGTGAATGGATTTTTAAATAGGAATATTCCTTCAAATCTGAATGATTTCTTCAACACAGTATTCCACCTATATCTCCTATTTTACACTAAAAATCTCAACTAGATTTTATTACTAGATCATAAGTAATGTCATGAATAGTGTCTGGATTTTAATTCCCGATCAGAATGGTGGGTTGGACTTCAAATCATCAGTTGGGACCCTTGTTCATGTAGTTGGACCTTCCCATTTTTATCCATGATTTTTTTGGATAATCAAGAACATATGGTGGAGTTTCATAAAATTTGGGCTTCAGGATTTAGACTTGTAACTCAATCGTCATGGATGGTCCAGTTTCTTCACAGATTCTTTGGGTCTTCTTTTGTGAACCATATTACCCTCTAAATGGACGATTTGGCCAAAGGTTCTTTCTAAAGAAATTTTGCAATTTGGGAAAGTAACCCTAAAAAACAATAATCATGCAATTTGGATAAGTAGGGTGAGATTTATTAATAAAACATTAAACAGACTTGAATCTGGATGAATTCAAATAGTGCTCAAAAATTATTTTTAATATTTAAACATTAATATTTCACATAAATTATGCACATTTCATATAAAATCAGTAAAGAGAGTATATAATAAGTTCTTAATAAGAGAATAACATTAACTCCCCCACACTTAGTCTTGTGCATTTCCTCATGTGAAACAAATATAAAAACTTTACAAAATCATTTTCACTCACCAAAAAATATTAAAATTTTCTTTTCCCCAATCAGGGGAGGTTTAGACAGTTTCACTCATCTATATTGAATTCCAACACAAGTTGTTATAGAAACAATGTTCCAAAAACAATTCATTTTTTCATGATCAAATTTAGAAATGGAAAATTGTGGCACACAAAACTTACTCCTCTCAAGATGATAAAATTAATTTATGGAGCTTCACTCATTCACTAACCAAAAGTGAAAATCTTAGAGTTTGTAAGAGCTCTCAGCTTCCACTCACTATCCTAATGTGCTCAAAAATCAAGAGGTCTTTTGGGGGGTTTTCTGTGGCTATGGGACGGTAGGAAGATGATATTCAAAATATAGGGAAAAGGGGGTAAAACACCAATGTGGAAAAATCAATGCACGTTTTTTTTAAATAAGACATAGAAACACATACGAGGGAATGAAAATGTGAAATAATACACAAAAGATGAAAGAAATTTGAAGTGGATTACAAGATGAAATATTTACAAACCACGAAACTTCTTCCAATGACATAAGTGATCGTTTTTTTCATTTTTTTTATAATTTTTTAAAAGTTAAACTTGAAATAGAACTCACACTCATCTCCCAACCTGTGTTTGATCTCCTCACGATACTAATTGTAATAGCTATAATAAGATCAAATGTTGAGGAATAGTGATTTTTTTCCCACACAAGACACAACTCATTCTTTTTTTTATTTTTTTATTTTTTTATTTTTTTTATTTTTAAATCATCATTTTTTTAACACTTTTTAATAAAATTTGAACAAGATAAAAATATATACATTCCCACTGAATGGCAACCTCTCCCCCACATTGAAATGGATGCTTTCCCTCAAGCATATGATAACAGGGTAAAATCAAAAAAAGGGTACCCAAAATGAAATCCATTCCCCCAACACTTAAGTTCCAAAAAAAATATACAATAAAAATCCATGTTGATATTGGGTGGGATGAGGTATTGGGATAGTAATATGGATAACAAATAAAATGTTTTCATAGGCTCGAAGGGGCTTTCAAAATGAGGATTAATGTATGGTTAATGGGAGGCTATTTGGCTATTATAATTCTCATGGGGTTCAGAAAAGTGCCTCTATCATATTAATGCACACTAAAGTAAGAAATTTATCTAGAAGGTCCACAAACTCAAGACTCAAAATGGGGGTGAAAACACACATTTTGAAAATATTTCCATAGGTGTCCTTGTCATGAAAAAAACTTTGTACCTCACGGGTGGGGAAAATCATTTTCCAAATAAAAAATTGATCATTCAAAATTTTTTGGTTTTAACACAATATTCTTTATCCAAATTTATGAAGAAACCACAAAACTTTTTGTCTGAAAACATTTCTTTTGACTTCCTAAAATGGTTGGAAAAAATTTGAAAATTGGAAGGTAAGTATGACTCTTGATTTTTCATATTTTTTTTAAATGGTTTTTTTAGTTTTTTAGTTTTTTTTAGTTTTTCTTTTAGTTTTTTATAAAGACACACCCACATAAAAGAGAATGAGTAAATAAAAAACGTGTGATGAGGAAAGTTCTAAAAAAACAAAATGAGAATTAGGGAGGAAGAAGAAGAAATAGAGAGAGAGAGAGAGAGAGAAAAGAGGAGTTAAAGGGAAAGCAGTGCCCCTTGGTTTTGATTTGGTGGTTCGTCGTCTCTATCCGGTGGTGGGTCAGTGGAATTTGATGTGCCACATGTGGGATGTTACCTAAAAAAGAAAAATCTTTATTCATCTAATAAAAAACTAAAAAGAAATTAAAATTTCATAAAATTAAAAGAAAACATGGGTTGCCTCCCAAGAAGTGCTGCATTTATTTTGTCTACAGCTGGATAGTTACAGTGGACTACCCATAGTCCGATGGTGGCCACCGTATTTTTTCAACTACAGTATGCTTCCATAAAAACTTATCCTTTGGGATTCCTGATTGTTTATTGGATAATGTATCCCCTTCCTTGATTGTTTGATTGTAATTTAATGGGTTTGGAAAGAGAATGTGACTATCCTCATTTTGGTCTTTAATGTGAGGAATAATTTTATCCATAAAATGATGGTTTTCTATGCTTGGAAATTCAGGAAGATGTCTCAATTCTGATGGTTCATTTATGTAAGGTTCAGATAACATGTAACCAGAGTATGAGATCCCAATTGTTTTTGACTCATTTATTTCATCATTTACTGATGTAGAGTAATGAGCATCAGTGTAGTCATAAAACTGAATAAAAAATTTAATATCCTTTATATAAATGTTGTTCACCAAAGAACGGTAAATTTCAACATCACCAATGATCACATTATTAATTAGGGACTTCCAATTTGGCATGGAACCAAAAAGGTCCCAGGATCTTTACACTTCATGGGTATGGACTGTTGTGTTGAAACATTCTCAATGGTCCTAAGTTGTCTTTTATGAGTGCACAATTCCTTAAGAAATTTGGAATACATAGGAATATGTTTGATGGAATCTAAGAGAGGAATGTTGACTTCAACACATCTAAACATATCAATAATTTCAGGATCAGTTTCAAAGTACTTCTTTGGATTAGAAATGGCTTGAGGAAAAGGAATTGGGTTCCTAAGTGGAATGGAAGGAGGTGAGGGAATGGATTTATATTCCTTTTCAAGTTTCTTTTTCTTTTCATTTTCTAGGTCAAAATTTAAAGGGATTTGGAGGACTCGTCATGAGGCATAGTAATTTTCTTTCCTATTCTAAGTGAAATTGCACTTACATTAACCTTGGGGTTGGGTAATGGTTGAACCAGGAGTTGGGAAGAATTTTATTTTTCTTGCTGGCTCAGGTGAGATGCAATTTGACGAATTTGTGTTTTAATATTTTTAAGGCTAGAATGAGTAAAGGAGGAAAGATATTCTACTGCACTTTCTCATAGTTGCTTGGAAGAATAGTCTTTTCCTAAATTGGGATTACCTTGATTTTGGTTCTTGGGAAAGTGATTATATTGGTTTGGGAATTGAGAAGGATCACTAGGATAGTAGAAGCCTAGAGGAGCAGGAGGAGGATTTATCCTTTATTATTGAAGAACAAATGGATAAGGTTGTTGGAAGTTACCAACAACTTGACCATATTGGAACTGGTTTGGGTTTTGAAAATGGAATTGAGGGACGGGGTTCCCATACCTTAATCCTTGGTTATAAGAAGAAGAGAAGGGCTCAAAGTGAGGTTGGTTAGAGGTTCTAATGAACAGACCTGATAGTTGAGGGTTGGTGTTATGCTGAGCATAGGATGTATTGAGCTCCATTGGTTCAAATGAATCAGATGGATCATCTTGAAGTTCTGGGTAGGTTTCTATTATATGGGATGGAGAGTTTCATATTTTACAGTTTTTGATAGGTCCAGGAAACATTGATTGTAGAGAAGATGAGGTTGGGGATTTGGAAGCCACATCTAGTTGTCACACATGACCTGTAAGTTCACTCATCCACTCGGTCATCTTGTTCAGCTCTATCGATTGACTATCTTGGGCTAGTTTGACTTGAGCACGTGCTTGAGTATGGAATTGTTGTGTGTTTTCAGCCTTGTTACTTATGAGATCTCTTAAAGCTGCAAGAATTTTATCAACAAAAGCACCACCACTTGCAGATCCAATAAGGGTTCTCTCCATATACAATAACCACTCATAGAAGTATTGGATCAATATTTGGTAAGGGATTTTGGTAATGTGGGTAGGTTGCAATAATCTTTTTGAACCTCTCTTAGTACTCTTGCATTGATTCATTTGGGAATTGATGGATACCTCTTATTTCTTTTCGAATAGAATCAGTACGAGAAGTATGAAAGAATTTATCTAAAAAGAGTCACTTCATGTCATTACATGTGGTTATGGAACAAGGAGGGAGGCAGTAAATCCATGACTTGGAGGAGTCAGTTAGGTAGAAAGGAAATGCTTGGAGTTTTATTTATTCCTTAGAAACTCCTTAAGGCTTCATAGTAGAGCACACCACCTGGAACTCTTTAAGGTGGAGATGTGGATCCTCACCGGCTAGCCTGTGGAAATGAGTTAGAAGATGAATCACACCCGATTTGAGTTCGAAGTCAGACTATATGTTTGGATATATAATACTAAAGGTTTGGTCATTCATATTATGGGTAGCAAGTTCTTTAAGTGTTTGTCCTCTAGTATTGGTCATTTCTAATTCAATTGGTTGGATGAGGACTGATTCTTGAATTATTTGATTATCCCTAATATTCCTCCTAAGTTGGCGATGTGTTCGCTCAACTTTAGGTTCAAACAAATATAAGGGATTGTTTGGGAGGCTACAGGGCATTCATAGAGATTTTCTAAGAAAGATTAATATGGGTTTTTCTTTGTGTGTTTTTTCGCTTATGTTTTCTATGAGAAGGCGGGTTTTTCTTTGTGTTTTTTTCAAAAAAAAATTAAATTTTGTTTTTTTCAAAATAACTAGAAACTAATGAATATTTAATTGAACCATCCCCAGAAAAGGATCCATTTGAAAGTGTGGCTGATTTTTGCCTATTGACCATTCAATTATTTGATTCTCTTCTAATGTGTATAGCATCACTCAGGTCGAATCTATGGAGATGATACTTTTTAATAGTCGGCTATTTTTAGTTTATTGTATTTAAATTTGGGGGGTTTATTTGCAGAGATTAAATGAAGTGATTAATGATTGTTGTTTGATTTAACAATTTGATAAATATTGGGTTAAGTTCATTTTTAGGGAGTTAATATTGTGATATCCTTGATATTTGCTTTATATTGCTTTTAAATTAACACCCACTTCACAAGAAAACATTGATCGGAATTCCTAAGTGCTAAGGATTTAATCCAGGCCTTAACTTAACTTAGGGTTCTAATATCAATCAAATATTGTTGATGGTAGTGTATTTATGGTTCCAATAATCCATGGAAACCACACGTTAAACAAAAAAAGTCATTAATCTTTGACATGTTAAGTCCAACATACACAATGTTAAATTAAAGAATACTCATCGAGCAAAATCCCTCAATGGTTTAACATCTCTAAATAATGACTCATCCCAATGGTAGATTTACTCGGAAATTAATATGGTTATTAATCTAGTAATATATGATTATGGTGTTGAATTATAAATAGAACAAAAATAATTGGATAATAAAAGAGTAGTGCATTGAACACACACGATTGTTGAAGAGAGTTAAAAAAAGACATTTGATTGAATGAGGAAGAAAAATAAGGGAAATGGTTTTAACTTGATTTAAACTATTTTAAGAACATTAATATTAAACTATAGAATGTGATGAGAATAAGATATTTTGAATAAGAAAATTTCATTAAAACAGAATTACAAAGACAAGCACTTGTGAAATTACAAACAAAGAAAACTTGAAAAGTAAATTAAAACAAAGAGAGGAGGAAAGGTATCTCATGTGAAAACATGAGTATTTAAGTTCCTACCAAGACTTTGTAAAATCTTTGTTTGTGACAATGTTTTCTCCTCTCTTCTTAAATGCCAACTCTTTTCAAAGGATAGGAGGGAATATATTTATAGTCCAAGGGGGTGGACTGTTTTCCTTCCAAAACTACCCCTCCACTTGGATCGATGATTTGGACATTCATACAACTCAATATCGAGATATCTTCTTCTTAAAAGTTGTATATAATAATGTTGTACGTCCACTATCAAAATGTGGAGGAAATTTGAATTATTGAGAAAAAGTTATGGCAGTTTTATAAAAACATTATAAATTGTCCATTTCTATCCATGCTTTTTTAATGGACAAAATGTGAATGGATTATTTAATAGGAAGATTCCTTCAAATCCGAATGATTTATTCAATGAAGTAGGCCACATATATCTAATATTTCACACTACAAGATCTAAAATTGATTTTATTACTAGATCATGAGTAATGTCATGAATAGTGTACGGATTTTAATTCTCGGTCAGAATGGTGGGAGGGACCTCAAATCATCAATTGGGCCCCTTGTTAGTGTAGTTCGACCTTCCCATTTTTATACATGATTATTTTGGATAATCACGAACATATGGTGGAGTTTCATAAAATTTGGGCTTTGTGGTTTAGACCTATAAATCAATCATCATGGATGGTCTAGTTTCTTCACAGATTCTTTGGGTCTTCTTTTTTGGACTATATTACCATCCAAATGGACGATTTGGACAAAGGTTCCTTCTAATGAAATGTTGTAAATTGAGAAATTAACCCTAAAACAATAATCATGAAATTTGGATAAGTAGGGTGAGAGTTATTAATAAACCATTAAATAGACTTGAATCTGGATGAATTCAAATAGTGCTCAAAAATTATATTTAATATTTAAACATTAATATTTCACATAAATTATGCACATTTCATATAAAATCAGTAACGAGAGTATATAATAGGTTCTTAATAAGTGAATAACATCAAATCCCCCACACTTAGGCTTGTTCATGTCCTCATGTGCAACAAATATAAAAGCATTACAAAATCATTTTCACTCACTAACAAATATTAAAATTTTGTTTTCCCAAATCATGGGAGGTTTAGAAAATTTCACTCATCTATATTGAATTCCACCACAAGTTGTTATAGAAATAATGTTCCAAAAACAATTCATTTTCTCATGCTCAAATTTAGAAATGGAAAATGGTGGCATGCAAAACTTATTTTTCTCAAGGTGATAAAATTAATTTATAGAGCTTCACTCATTCACCAACGAAAAGTGAAAATATTAGAATTTTTAAGAGTTCTTAGATTCCACTCCCTATAATAAAGTTCTAAAAAATCAAGAGGCCCTTTTGGGGGGTTTTATATGGCTATGGGATGGTAGGAAGATGATATCCAAAAGATATAAAAAAAAGGGGGTAAAACACCAAAATGGAAAACACAATGCACTTTTTTTTTGAAATGAGACATGGAAACAAATATTTATGAAGGAATGAAAATGTGAAATAAGATACAAAAGAGGAAGTAAATTTGAAGTGTATGAGAATATGAAATATTTACAAACCTCTAAACTTCTCCCAATGACATAAGTGTTCATTTTTTTTTCTTTTTCTTTTTATATTTTTTTGAAAGTGGAACTTGAAATAGATCTCACACTCATCTCCTAACCCATGTTTGATCTCCTCACGATACTAATTGTAATAGTTATAACAAGATCAAAGGTTGAGGAAGAGTGATTTTTTGACCCACCCAAGTCACAACCCATTATTTGTTTTTCATTTTTTTTCATTTTTTTATTGTTTTTTCATTATTTTTTAACACTTTTTAATAACATTTGAACAATAAGAAAATATATACATTCCCACCGAATGACAACCTATCCCCCACACTGAAATTTATATTTTACCTCAAGCATATGATAACATGGTGAAATAAAAAAAAGATACACAAAATAAAATCCATTCCCACCACACTTAAATTTCAAATAAAATATACAATAAAAATCCATGTTGATATAGGGTGGGATAAGGTATTGGGCTTGTAATGTGACTAACAAAGAAAATTTTTTCATAGGCTCGAAGGGGATTTCAAAAGGAGGATTAATGTATGGTTAATGGAAGGTTGTTTGGCTATTATAATTCTCATGGGGTTTAGAAAAGTGCCTCTTTTATATTAATGCACACTAAAGTAGTAAATTCAACTCTAAGGTCCAAAAACTCAAGACTCAGAAATGGGGGTGAAAAACACACATTTTGAAAATATTGTCATAGGTGGTCTTGGCATGAAAGAAAAAGTTGTTACTCACGGGTGGGAAAATTCATTTTCAAAATCAAAAAATGAGCATTCAAAATTTTTTGTTTTTGACACAATATTCTTTATCCAAATTTATGAAGAAACCACAAAACTTTTGAGATGAAAATATGTCTTTTGACCCCGCAAAATGGTTGGAAAAAATTTAAAAATTGGAAGGTAAGTATGACTCTTGATTTTTCAGATTTCTTTTAAAATAATTTTTTTTAGTTTTCTTTAGTTTTTTATAAAGACACACCCACACAAAATAGAAAGAGTAAATAAAAAAAAGTGTGATGAGGAAAGTGGTAAAAAAACAAAATGAGAATGAGGGAGGAAGAAGAAGAAAGAGAGAGAGAGAGAAGAGGAGTTAAAGGGAAATAGGTTCCCCCTGGTTTGGATTTGGTGGGTCATATTCTCCATCCGGTGGTGGGTCAGTGGAAGTTGATGTGCCTCATGTGTGATGTTACCTAAAAAAGAAAAATCATTATTCATATAATGAAAAAATAAAAAAGAAATTAAAATTTCACAAAAGTAAAAGAAAACATGGGTTTCCTCCCAAGAATCATTGTATTTATTTTGTTTATAGTTGGACAGTTGTAGTGGAATACCCATAGTCCAATGGTGGACACCGTATTTTCTCAACTCCAGTATGATTCCAGAAAAACTTCTCCTTTGGGATGCCTGATTGTTCATTGGATAGTTTATCCCCTTCCTTGATTGTGTGCTTGAAATTCAATGGGGGTGGAAAGAGAATATGACTATCCTCCTTTTGGTCTTCAATGTGAGGAATTATTTTATCCAAAAAAATGATGGTTTTCTATGCTTATAAATTCAATAAGATGTCTCAATTATGATGGTTAATTTATGTAAGGTTCATATAACATGAAACTAGAGTATGAGATCCCAATTATTTTTGACTCATTTATTTCATCACTTACTGATGTAGAGTAATGAGGATCAGTGGAGTCATAAAACTGAATAAATTTTTCAATATCTTTTATATCAATGTTGTTCACCAATAAACGGTCAATTTCAAACTCACCAATGATCACATTATTAATTAGGGAAAAAATATCAAAAACATCACTACCATCAGGACAATATAAACACATTGGTTCAGGGTTCACCTCATAAATAACAGAATTTTTAGAATCATGGATAATAAATATGGAATGCTGGATATTCCGATTTGAATCAAAAAATGAACAAGATTGTTCATTTTCCCCATTACCGTCCAAGTTGGATTAGTGGATGTCAGAGGTGAGATGGGATTCCAAAGAGTTTTCAAGATCCTTTATATCAATGGAGTTTACATTTATAATGTCAACATCAACATCTCCATTTATAAATTGGTTAATGAAGATTAAATATTCACAAACTCCTCTATTAGTAGAATAGAAAGAACGTGATGTATTGGGATTCAACACACTCTCAGAGAGACTTCCATAATTATGGATAGAGAATATATATTCATTCTCTGATGGGTATCGCATGGATTGAAAAATATTGAACTTGACCAGTTGGTCACCAAATTCCATTGATAAGATGCTAGCATGGACATAAATTTTGGTTTTAGATGTCCTAATGAATGGTTTTCCTAGAATCAGAGTATATTGGAAAGAAGTTGTCTCATCTTCCATGTCAAGGAAAAAGAATTCAGCTGGGAAGATAAGATCATTGAATCAGACAAGTACATCCTCAATTATTCTCATAGGACTGGTTATGCTTCGATTATCTAATTGAATGACAATACTTATTGACTATAAGGGACCTAGACCAATGTTGGAGAATAGGGATTTGGTCATGACATTTATTGAGGCTCCTAGGTCTATGAGTGCATCATCGAAGTTGGAACTTCCAATTTGGCATGGAACCATAAAGGTCCCAAGATATTTTCACTTCAAGGGTATGGATTGTTGTGTTGAAACATTATCAATGGTCCTAAGTTGTCTCTTATGAGTGCACAATTCCTTAAGAAACTTGGCATACTTAGGAATTTTTTTGATGGAATCTAAGAGAGTAATTTTGACTTCAACACGTCTAAATATGTCAAGAATTTCAGGATTGGGTTCAAAGGACTTCTTTGGATTAGAAATGGCTTGAGGAAAAGGAATTTGGTTCCTAAGTTGAATGGAAGGAGGTGAGGGAATGGATTCAGATTCCTTTTCAAGTTTCTTTTTCTTTTCATTTTCTAAGTCAACGTTTACAGGGGAGTTGGAGGACTCATCATGAGTCATAGCAATTTAATTTCTCAATCTAAGTACAATTTCACTTACATTATTCTTGGGGTTGGGTAATGGTTAAACAAGTAGTTGGGAGAATTTGATTGTTGTTGCTGGCTCAGGTGGGATGCAAGTTGACCAATTTGTGTTTCAATGTTTTTAAGGCTGGAATGAGTGAAGGAGGAAAGATCTTCCACTGCACTTTCCTATGGTTACTTGGAAGAAGAGGCTTGTCCCTAATTGGGATTACCATGATTTTGGTTCTTGGGAAAGCGATTGTATTGGTTTGGGAATTCAGAAGGCTCAATAGGATATTGGAAGCCTGGAGAAATTGGAGGAGGATTTATCCTTTGTTGTTGAGGAACTAATAGATAAGGTTGTTGGAATTTACCAACACCTTGACCATATTCGAACTGGTTTTGGTTTTGAGGAGGGAATTGAGGGACGGGGTTTCCATACCTCAAGCCTTGGTTATAAGAAGAAGAGAAAGGATCAAAGTGAGGTTGGTTAGAGGTTCTAATGAACTGACCTGATAGTTGAGGGTTGGTGTTCTTCTGAGCATAGGCTGCATTGAGCTCCATTAGTTCAGATGAATCAGATGGATCATCTTGAAGTTCTAGGCAGGTGTCTGTTGGATGAGCTGGAGAGTTGCATATTCCACAATTTTTGACAGGTCTGGGAAACATTGATTGTGGAGAATACGAGGTTGGGGATTTGGAAGCCACACCGAGTTGTTTCATAGGACCTGTAAGTTTACTCATCCACTCAGTCATCTTGTTCGGCTCTATCGATTGACTATATTGGGATTTTTTTACTTGAGCATGTGCTCAAGTTTGGAATTTTTGTGTGTTTTCAGCCATATTGCTTATGAGATCTCTTGCAGCTATAATATTTTTATCAATAAGAGCACCACCACTTGCGGTATCAATGAGGGATCTCTCCATAGCCAATAACCCCTCATAGAAGTATTAGATCAAGGTTTTTTCAGGGATTTGGTGATGTGGGCAGGTTGCAACAAGTTTTTTGAACCTCTCCCAGTACTCATGAAGTGATTCATTTGGTAATTGACGGATACTGCTTATTTCCTTTCGAATAGAAGCAGTAAGAGAAGCAGGAAAGAATTTCTCTAAGAAGATTCGCTTCATGTCATTCCATGTGGTTATGGAACCAAGAGGGAGGTATTAAATCTATGACTTGGAAGATTAATCTAGGGAGAAATAGAATTCTCGGAGTTTGATTTATTCCTCAGAAACCCCTTGAGGCTTCATGGTAGAGCACACCACTTGTAACTCTTTAAGGTGGAGATGTGTATCCTCACCGGATAGCCTATGGAAATGAGGTAGAAGATGAATCAACACCAATTTGAGTTTGAAGTTAGACTCTATGTTTGGATATTTAATACCAAGGGGTTGGTAATACATATTCAGAGCAGTAAGTTTTGTAAGTGTTTATTCACTAGGATTGGCCATTTCTAATTCAACTAGTTGGACGAGGACTGGTTCTTGAATTATTTGATTATCCCTAATGTTCATCCTAAGTTAGCAAAGTTTTCACTCAATTTCAGGATCAAACAAATATATGGAATTGTTTAGGAGGCTACAGGGAATTCAGATGGCATTTGGAATAAAGAGGAAGATGGTTTTTTCTTTCTGTTTTTTTTCAAAAAAAATTTAAATTTTGTTTTTTTATAATAACCAGAAACTATTGACTATTTAATTGCACCATCCCCAGAAATGGTGTCATTTAAAATCACAACCTATTTTCACCTATCGACCATTCAAATTTCTGATGCTCTGGTAATTTGTATAGCAGCACTGGGTCGAATCCTCGACGATGATATTTTTTAATAGTCGATTGTTTTTAGTTGGTTGTATTTAGATTGGGGGGGTTGTTTGCAGAGCTTAAGTGAAGTGATTAATGATTATTTTTTGATTTAAAAATTTGATAAAGATTGGGGTGAGTTTATTTTTAGGGAGTTAAGCTTGTGATATCCTTGATCTTTTCTTTATATTGCAGTTAAATTAACACCCACTTCACAAGATAACGTTGATTGGAATTCCTAAGTGTTAAGGCTTTAATCTAAGCCTTAACTTTACTTAGGGTTATAATATAAATCATAGCTTGTTGATGGTAGTGTATTTATGGTTCCAATAATCCATGTAAACCACACATTAAAAAAAACAACTCATTAATCTATGACATGTTAAGTCCAGCATACACGTTGTTAAATTAAAGAATACTCATCGAGAAAAATATCTCAATCGCTTAACATTTCTAAATAATGACGCACCCCAATGGTAGATTTACTTATCCATTAATATGGTTATTAATCAGGTAATATATTATTATGGTGATTAATTATAAATATAACAAAAAGAATGGGATAAGAAAATATTAGTGCGTCAAACGCACACGATTGTTGAAGAGAGTTAAAAAAGACTTTTGATTGAATGAGGATGAAAAATAAGGGAAAGGGTTTTAACTTGATTTAAACTATTTTAAGAACATTAAATTAAACTATATGAAGGTGGATGATAATAAGATATATTAAAAAAACTTTCATTAAAACAAAATTACAAAGACAAACACTTGTGAAATTACAAAAGAAGAAAACTGCAAAAGTAAATTAAAATAAAGAGAGGAGAAAAGGTATCACAAGTGAAAACTTGAGTATGGAAGGTCATCCCAAGCCTTTGAAAAATCTTTGGTCGTACCAATGTGTGCTCCTATCTTTCTAAATTCCAACTCTTTTGAAAGGAGAGGAAGGAATGTATTTATAGCCCAAGGTGGTGGACTATTTTCATTCACAAACTACCCCTCCACTTGGCTTGATGATTTGGAGATTCATACAGCTCAATATCGGGATATCTCCTTCTTAAAAGTTGTAGATAATAATGTTGGTCATCTACTCTCAACATTTGGAGGAATTTGGACTTATTGAGAAAATGTTATAGTAGTTTTAGTATACAATTATAAACTATCCATTTCTATCCATGCTTTTTTGATGGTCGGAATGTGAATGTATTTTTCAATAGTAATATGCCTTAAAATCAGAATTATTTCTTCAAAAAATTCAAACGCCTATATATCCTATTTCAAAATGAAAATTATCAACTTGATTTGATGAATAGATCATGAGTAATGTCACAAATAGTGTCCAGATTTTAATTCCCATCCAGAATGGTTGGATGGACTTCAAAGAATCAGTTGGGCCCCTTGTTCATGAAGTTGGACCTTCATATTTTTATCCATAATTATCTTGGATAATAAAAAACATATAGTGTAGTTTCATAAAATTTGGGCTTCGGAATATAGACCGGTAATTCAATCATCATGGATAGTCCAGTTTTTTCACAGATTCTTTGGGTCTTCTTTTGTGGAATATATTACCCTCCAAAGGGACGATTTGGCCAAAGGTTCCTTCTATTGAAATTTTTGAATTTGAGTAAGTAACCATAAAAAAATAATCATGCAATTTTTATAAGTAGGGTGAGAGGTATTAATAGAACATTAAATAGAATTGAATCTGGATGAATTCAAATAGTGCTCAAACATTATATTTAATATTTAAACATTAATATTTCACATAAATTATGCACATTTCATATAAAATAAGTAAAGGGAGTATATAATAAGTTTTGAATAAGTGAATAACATAAACTCCCCCACACTTAGGCTTGTGCATGTCCTCATGTGAAATAAATATAAAAACATTACAAAATCATTGTCACTCACCAACAAATATTAAAATTTTGTTTTCCCCAATCAGGGGAGGTTTAGACAATTTCACTCATCTATATTTAATTCCACATAAATTTGTTATAGAAACAATTTTCCAAAAACAATTCACTTTTTCATGATAAAATTTAGAAATGGAAAATGTTGGCACACAAAACTTACTTCTCTCAAGATGATAAAATTAATTTATGGAGCTTCACTCATTCACCAACCAAAAGTGAGAATCTTAGAGTTTGTAAGAGCTCTAATATTCCACTCCCTATCCTAAAGTTCTCAAAAATCAATATGTATTTTTAGGGGTTTTTCTGTGGCTATGGGATGGTAGGAATATGATATCCAAAAGATAAAGAAAAAGGGGGTAAAACACCAACAAGTAAAAAAGCAATGCGCATTTTTTTTTTTTTGAAATGATACATGGAAACACATATTTATGAGGGAATAAAAATATGAAATAAGACACCAAATAGGAAGAAAATTTGAATTGGATGAGAAGATGAAATATTTAAAAACCATGAAACTTATCCCAATGACACAAGTGTTAATTTTATTCTTTTTTTTATATTTTTTCAAAATCTTAACTTGAAATAGATCTCACAATCATCTCCTAACCCATGTTTGACCTCCTCACAATACTAATTGTTATAATTATATCAAAATAAAAGGTTGAGTAATAAGGATCTGTGGATTCATAAAACTGAATAAATTTTTCAATATCCTTTATATCAATATTTTTCACCAAAGAATGGTTAATTTCAACATCACCAATGATCACATTATTAATTAGTGGAAAAATATCACAAACATCACTACTATAGGGAAAATATAAACACATTGGTTCAGGGTTCACATAACATATAACAGAATTTTCATAATCATGGATAAGAAATACTAAATGTTGGATAATCAGATTTGAATCAAAAAATGAAGAAGCTTGTTCATTTTCCCCATTACCGTCCAAGTTGGAGGAGTGGATGTCAGAGGTGATATGGGATTTCAAATAGTTTTCATGATCCATTAGATCAGTGGAGTTTGAATTTGTAATGTAAACATCAACTTCTCCATTTATGACTTGGTTAATGAGGTTGAAATATTCACAAACTCCTCTATCAGTAGAACAGGAAGAACATGATGGATTAGGATTCAACACACTCTCAAAGAGACATTTAGAAGTATGGATAGAGAATATAGATTGATTCTCTGATGGGTATCACATGGATTGAAAAATATTGAACTTGACCAGTTGGTCACCAAATTCCATGGATAAGATGCCAGCATGGACATAAATTTTGGCTTTAAATTTAATAAGGAAAGGTATTCCTAGAATCAAAGTATATTGGAAATAAGTTTTCTCACCTTCCATGTCAAGGACATAGAAGTCAGCTGGGAAGATAATATCATTGACTCGGACAAGGATATCCTCAATTATTCCCTCAGAAGTGGTTGTGCTTTGATTAGCTAACTAGATGAAAATACTTGTTGGATTTAAGGGACCTAGACCAAGTTTGGAGAATATGGATTTCGGCATGACATTTATTGAGGATCTTAGGTCTATGAGTGCATCATCAAAGTTGGAACTTCCTATTTGGCATAGAACCATAAAGGTCCTAGGATCTTTGCACTTCATGGGTATGGACTATTATGTTGAAACATTCTCAATGGTCCTAAGTTGTCTCTTATGAGTGCACAATTCCTTAAGAAACTAGGAATACTTAGGAATTTGTTTGATGGAATATAAGAGAGGAATGTTGACTTCAACACATCTAAATATGTCAATAATTTCAGGATTGGGTTCAAAGGACTTATTTGGATTAAAAATGTCTTGAGGAAGAGGAATTGGGTTCCTAAATGGAATGGAAGGAGGTGAGGGAATGGATTCATATTCCTTTTCAAGTTTCTTTTTATTTTCATTTTCTAGGTCAACATTTAAATGTGATTTGGAGGACTCATAATGAGGCATAGCAATTTTCTTTCCTGATCTAAGTTCAATTGTACTTACATTACCCTTGGGGTTGGGTAATGGTTGAGCCAGGAGTTGGGAAGAATTTGATTGTTGTTGCTGGATTAGGTGGGATGCACGTTGAACAATTTTTGTTTCAATGTTTTTAAGGCTGGAACAGGTGAAGGAGGGAAGATCTTCTACTACACTTTCCCATGTTTTCTTGTAAGAAGAGGCTTGTCATGAATTGGAATTACCTTGATTTTGGTTCTTGGGAAAGTGATTTTATTGGTTTGAGAATTGAGAAGCCTCACTGGGATAGTGGAATCCTGGAGGAGTAGGAGGAGGATTTCTTCTTTTTTGTTGAGGAACAAACAGATAAAGTTGTTGAAAGTTACCAACACCTTGACCATTTGGAACTGGTTTGGGTTTTGAGGATAGAATTGAGGGACAGGGTTCCATACCTTAAGCCTTTGTTATAATAAGAAGAGAAGGGCTCAAAGTGATGTTGGTTAGAGGTTCTAATGAACTGACCTAATAGTTGAGGGTTGGTGTTCTACTGAGCATAGGCTGCATTGAACTCTGTTGGTTCAAATAAATCAGATATATCATCTTGAAGTTATGGTCATGTGTCTATTGGATGAGCTGGAGAGTTTCAAATTCCATAGTTTTTTATAGGTCCAGGAAATATTGATTGTGGAGAAGATGAGGTTGTGGCTTTGAAATCCACAGCTAGTTGTTGCACAAGACCTGTAATTTAACTCATCCACTCGGTCATCTTGTTCTTCTCTATCGATTGAATATCTTGGGCTTGTTTGACTTGAGAATATATTCGAGTATAGAATTTTTGAGTGTTTTCATCCATGTTTCTTATGAGATCTCTTTCAGCTGTAGGAGTTTTATCAACAAGAGCACCGCCACTTGCGGCATCAATGAGGGTTCTCTTCATATCCAATAACCCCTCATAGAAGTATTGGATCAAGAGTTGTTCAGGGATTTGGTGATGTGGGAAGGTTACAACAATCTTTTTGAACCTCTCCCAGTACACATGGAGTGATTTATTTGGGAATTGATGGATAGTTCTTACTTACTTTCAGATAGAAGCAGTATGAGAAGCCGGAAAGAATTTCTCTAAGAAGAGTCGCTTCATGTCATTCCATGTGGTTATGGAACCAGGAGGGAGGTAGTAAATCCATTACTTGGATGAGTCATCTATTGAGAAAGGGAATTCTCAGAGTTTTATTTGTTCCTCAAAAACCCCTTTAGGTTTCATGGTAGATCACACAACTTGGAACTCTTTAAGGTGTAGATGTGGATCCTCACCAGCTAGCCCGTGGAAATGAGGTATAAGATGAATCAAACCTGATTTTAGTTCAAAGTCATCCTCTATATTTGGATATTGAATACCGAGGGGTTGGTAATTAATATCAGGTGCATCAATTTCTTTAAGTGTTTATTCCTTAAGATTTTCCATTTCTAATTCAACTAGTTGTACGAAGACTAGTTCTTGAATTATTTGATTATCCCTAATGTTCATCCTAATTTGGTGAAGTGTTCGCTTAATTTCTGGGTCAAAAAAATCTGAGGGATTTTTTGGGAGGATACGGGGCATTCATAGAGATTTTGGAAGAAAGAGGAATATGGGTTTTTCTTTGTCTTTTTTCTATTTATGATTTTTATGAGAAGGTGGGTTTTTTCTTTGTGTTTTTTTCAGTTTTTTTTTTATTTGGTTTTTTTAGAATAACTAGAAACTAATTACTATTTACTTGCACCATCCCCAGAAATGGTACCATTTGAAAGCATGGTCAATTGTCATCTATCTACCATTCAAAGTTCTTATGCTCTACTAATGTGTATAGTAGCACTCGGGTCGAATCCTCAGCGATGATACTTTTTAATAGTCGATTGTTTTTAGTTGATTATATTTTGATTGGGGGGTTTGTTTGCAGAGCTTAAATGTAGTGATTAATGATTGGTGTTTGATTTAACCATTTGATAAATATTGGGGTGAGTTCATTTTTATGTAGTTAAGCTTGTGATATCCTTGAGCTTTGCTTTATATTGCATTTAAATTAACACTGAATTCAGAAGATAACGTTGATTGGAATTCCTAAGTGTTAAGGCATTAATCCAAGCCTTAACTTAACTTAGGGTTCTAATATAAATCATATCTTATTGATTATAGTGTATTTATGGTTCCAATAATCCATAGAAACCACATGTTAAACAAAATAATTCCTTAATCCATGACATGTTAAGTCCAACATACACAATGTTAAATTAAAGAATACTGATCAAGAAAAAGATCTCAATCACTTAACATATCTAAATAATGACTCACCCCAATGGTATATTTACTCATCCATTAATATGGTTGTTAATCTGGTAATATATGATTATGGTGATGAATTATAAATAGAACAAAAATAAAGAGATAAGAAAATAGTAGTGCAGCGAACCCACACGATCATTGAAGAGAGTTAAAAAAGACTTTTGATTGAATTAGGAAGCAAAAGAAGGGAAATGGTTTTAACTTGATTTAAACTAATTTAAGAACATTAATATTAAACTACAGAAGTTGGATGAGAATAAGATATGTTGAAGAAGAAACTTTCATTAAAATAGAATTACAAAGACAATCACTTGTGAAATTACAAACGAAGAAAACTACAAAAGTAAATTAAAAAAAAGATAAGAAGAAAGGTATCTCAAGTGAAAACTTGAGTATTAAAGGTCCTCCCAAGCCTTTGGAAATTTTCTGTTCATGCCAATGTGTTCTCTTCTCTTCTGAAATGTCAACTCTTTTAAAGGGAGAGGAGGGAATGTATTTATAGCCCAGGGTGGTGGACTGTTTTCATTCTAAAACTACCCCTCCACTTGGATCGACTATTTAGACATTCATACAGCTCAATCTTGAGATATCTTCTTCATCAAATTTTTAGATAATAATGTTGGACGTATACTTTCAAAATATGGAGGAAGTTGGACTTAGTGCAAAAATTTATTGCGGTTTTAGTAAACAATTATAAACTGTCCATTTCTATCCATGATTTTTTTATGGTCGAAATGTGAATGGATTTTGATTAGGAATATTCCTTCAAATACGAATTATTTCTTCAAAAAATTTGGATGCATATATCTCCTTTTTCACACTGCAAAATCTCAACTTTATTTGATGACTAGATCATGAGTAATGTCATGAATAGTGTCTGGATTTTAATTCCCAACCAGAATGGGGGGCTGGACTTTAAAGCATCAGTTGGGACCCTTGTTCGTGTAGTTTGACCTTAAAATTTTCATCCATGATGCTTTTGTATAATCATTAACATATGGTGGAGTTTTATAAAATTTGGGATTAGGAATTTAGACCAGTAACTCAATCATCATGGATGGTCCAGTTTCTTCATAGATTCTTTGGGTCTTCTTTTGTGGACCATATTACCCTCCAAATGGATGACTTGGCCAAAGGTACCTTCTAATTAAATATTGTAATTTGATTAACCCTAGAAGGCAAGAATCATGCAATTTAGATAAGTAGGGTAATATTTATTAATAAAACATTAAACAGACTTGAATCTGGATGAATTCAAATAGTGCTCAAAAATTATATTTAATATTTAAACATTAATATTTCACATAAATTATGAACATTTCATATAAAATAAGTAAAGGGAGTATATAATAAGGTCTGAATAAGTGAATAACATCAGAGAGTGATGAAATTTACAACATATGGGGATATTTAAGTTGGTTTCTTAAGGTTTGAATTCAGGGAATTCTTAAGTGAGTGGGTTATGAAATTTGATCACAAAGGATATAGGGAGGGTTCAGTAGGAACAATTAGGTAAGCATAAAAATTTTAAACTAACCTATATTTATTCGATAGAAATTGGAAAGACTGGAATTAAATGGTTTTCACACACACACATGGGGAGTTAATGGAATGATTTACTTTTTAATTCCTTGATTATATTAGTATCATGCATCTTCTTGAATTTATTTTTGACACAATGTATGTGACATTTTTTTCCATGATCACTGGGAATAACTCCTTGGTGTGGTTTTTTTCTTTGATCACATTGCTATAATGAATTAAAATTTCATTGAATTTTAAATATTTATGAAGTTTTTAATATCTACATGCATCGTTTTTTTAATGTGACTTTACCTAGGAGTGCTAAAGTTTAGGTGTGTGGGTGTGATCACATAGCGATTCACTATTCATTTCCACCCTTACACCACTATATTAAACTAGTTTTGTATTTAAATTTAAAAATATAATAACAAATTAAAATTCATGTTTTGTTAAATAATTTAATTTTTATCATGCTTAAAATTTTTAATTGCACTTTTTTTGATGATTTCATTATAGGTGGAGGTGATTTGGAGTGTCCATGATGGAATTCAAGCAAAACGGGCCCAAATTGTGCAAGATCCCAAGCATACATGTGGACTTAAATATTTACTTTGAATAATAGGTGAAAATAATTAGGCTTAAACTTGGTGAAATAATGTAAAAATATGTGGGATACATTTCTCTGGAAGACCACTGATCACAATTCATCCATTTGGATGCCCAAAATAGGCCAACGATGTGAAGAGATTCTGGTCATGCCATATTGGACCACCCTTCTGTATTTGAGCCATAACTCAGGTCTCAGACCTCAAATTAGGATAATTTCACACCCATTGGATATATAACTAGAATTAACATTTATAAAAGTAATTTTAAGACATTTTCATTCGTTTTTCTCATTCAACCATCCAGATAATGAAGGAAGAAAAAGTTTTTTCATGAATAGTGACCTAGTCCCTTACGCACTTGACTTATTTTGTGAAAATTGTGATATATTTTCCCATTAAAACACCCCTCAGCCAAATTATATGTTTTTTATAGATTTGGGTGTGATTTTTTACAACTTTATACATTCTTATTTCCCATTTATGGTTTACTCCCCTTCCATGGAGTTCAAAACTCCTTGTGATCACCCGGGGAGGAACGTGATGTAAATCCTAAGCTTCTTATTTGTAATATTTGAATGGTCATTTTAATTATAGTTTTGTATATTGTTTTTATTAATTATATATTCTTATTTAATTGAGTTATGTACTGGTATTTCATACTCAACTCATATGATCATGTTTGGGGGTACCCATTCATGTGATGTTTCACACATCATTCGCCACTTTTTCTTATCTGTTTCAATTGTGGTGTTTGTGTGGTTCATATTGGTCAATTGAAATCTCATAAACACTTTCAAGGACATGTAATTTAATTTAATGGTAATACATTGAAATAATATACAAACCTGGATAACACATTGAGTTCTTCATGCATTTCCTTGGTGATTTTTTGTTATGAAGTCAAACACAAATAACACAATCATCGACAAAAACTGGTGAATCATTTTATGTTTCCAACCAAACCCTAGGATGTATCATAGTATAAAATTAATAAAATTATGGTTCTATGTCTGAAAAAATAGGGATTAAAATATCTAAACCATATCTCTTGAAGGGATTAAGGATGAGCATCATGATATTTCCACATGTTGGTCGAGCTTAATCAAAATTGGTAATTTTTGTTTTCTTATATCACTTGATTTTATATGATTTCATGTTAAATTTAAAAAACATTACAATCTAATTCCCCTTTTTTATAATCAAAACTCTTTTTTAAAATTAATGATCTAAGGCAACATCAAGAGATGCCCTGGGGTTCCTTCTATACTTCATAAATTATAGTAATAAAAATAATTTCTAATTTGATGCGCTCGACAACGTGATAAAATCCCAAGAATCCCAATATGATTCTCCATCTACCTAGTCAAAGTTTTGGATATTTTTTCTATGATTTCAGGCTCGTATTGGTGTGAAATATTTATCTAAAAAATTATTGGATAAATTATCCCAATTCGTAATGAACTCAGGAGCTTGGATTTTGAGATAATCAGTGGATCTATCATGCAAGGAAAAGGGGAAAACTATATGTATGATGGCATCAGATGTCACCCATTGAATCTTAAAGGTATTATAGACTTCCATGAAACTTGAAATATAGTCATGTGGATCATTGATCTGAAGTCCACTAAATTTTCCTTGGTTCTGGATCATATGGATGAGTCCATATTTTATTTTGAAAGTATGTGCCTGTATAGGAGGAAAATGATGTTAGTAAAATAAACACTAATGAATGGTAAGAAATAGTCCATAATGGTGCACTCTTGAAGTGTTGTTCACTCTATCTGGTGTTCAAGTGGAACAAAGTTAATATTTTTAGTGTTAGGTGGTACAAGGTTGTTACGATCAGACATAATAGAACGATAATGTGAAAAAAAAGGTATCTCTTGATCTTGGGATCAAAAGAAAAACATTCTTGAAAATCAAGGCTCCTTGAATGAGTCATAGGGACCTAGCACTTGCACTAGCTGACAAAGAAGATGCAGGTGCTAGTACATGTGTGAAAATTATAAAAATAAAGGGAAAAAATAAAATATAGTGTAAGGTAATCTCAAGTTCACATCAAAGGTCACTATGCCTAAGCAATAGCTATTCCCCAACAATAGTACCAAGATATGACTAAACCACACAACATAATTGATTCCTTATGAACATTGATCGGATTAGAAATTTATAAATCTAAAAATACACTAGCTACAAAGGTGTAAAATAGTGGTAGCATGGGGTTAAACCCATGGGGATAGGCTGGAAAACCTAGAAACCAAGTGATCAGAACCTAATAGATGGATTACTCAAGTGGAACTTATAGTTTTGGTTTTCTATAGATTAAGTAGTTTGGTTTTACTTAAAAATAAAGAGAAGTGATTAGGGTTAATTTCAATGATTAAGATAGATATAGCTTGGGATATTCCTATGGTTGAGGCTATGAAGCATTTCGGAGGTCACCAATTGATTTTTGTGAAAATAATTGAATCTACCTAAGCTATAACCTACTATTTAGTCTTGAGGTAGTCAACAACCTATGTGAAATAAGCTTAGATTCAAGGGAAGAAATTATCACAGACTATTGGTCCTGGACTGATCAACTCTAATCAAGTTAGGGTATTTTTATTGCAATTCCCTAGATCAGAGTTGTGAAAAATAAAATTATTATCAAGAATTATTAACCTAATTACTATCCAAAGTGTTACCCAATTTTTTATTTAAGGATTCATTGGGTTTAATCCACCACTACTCTCGACCCCTAACCGTACCAGATTATCCATGCATCATAATGAAGGTATTAGAAAAAAGAGAAATTGGCATCATGCTTGACATGTTTATTAAGAAATTTAAATTAAAGAAATATTGATTAAAGAAATAACAGAAAAAAACAACTCTTACTTGCGTAAAGGAAATAAAAATGTATGTGGCAATTTTACATGAAATTTGAAATTAGTCTTGAAACTGACATTGAAATTGAAATGATTAATCCAAAAATCTTTTGGAATGATGCACATCAGCAAATGATTAGAAAATTGAGAAATAATGTAAGAAGAAAAATTTTGGCACAAAGATGAGAGGAAAATTTAAAATAAAATAAGAGATCTTCGGTCTTCTGAGTCATCCCTTCTAGTAGTATCATATCTAGAATATATATAAACCCATAAATCTCATGATGTGTAAATATATCAATTCATTTATTAGCTTAAAATAACTTTTCATTTGAGTCTTTCATGACGTATAATAGAAATTCACATCATGTAATTAGATCCTTAAAAATATCTGAAAATCTTTCATCTCCCAATATAAGGTCTCATCCTTAAACATTATATAATCTAGTAATTTTTTTAGAATTAACTTTATTACATTCCCAAATATATTTTTGATTTAGAGTTTTGGATAATTAGGAAATAATTCATACATACCAACCCACAATAATAAAAAGTGGGAACTATAAAGACAGTATCCATTTCTTCCATAAAACTAAATTTTTTAATAAAACATGAAATCTTTTCATGAAAAATATTCACAACATTCAACTCAACTTCTTCTTTTCTCTTATGCATCCATAAACTCTATGAAAAAAAAATTAAAACTTTGGATGAGCACAAAAATATCAGTAAGGGACATAAAAAGAAGAAACCATTAGTCTATTAATACTTATAAACATATGAAATCATTTTCACAAATACATATTTCTCACCCATAAAGTATCATATACTTACTTTTTGAAAACAAGATATTTCCATAAAACCTAGAAAACATAAATAAACTATTTAGGTAACTTGGGGAATTAATTACTTAATATTGTAACCCTAATAGATACGTATGATTTTTAACCCTCATGGATACCTTACAATGTAAATCTCACAGCTACCTTATGATTTAACCCTCACAGATACCTTATGGTGTAACCATCATAGTTACACTTAGAATAACCATTACAGTCAACTTCCAACATAAACATAGACATTGCATTAGAGGGAGATATAGTTCCCATCCTTAATCATAAAAAATTTCCAAGAAACATAAAATAATAAAAAAACATTAATACTTTCATCATAAAAACATTCCTTTTAAATTTTGTAAGAATAGAAATTTGAAAAAGTATTTTTAAAGAAAAGCCCCTTAATTTGGGTTTGAATTCTTTAAAACATGTCCAACCCATCTGTATAATGGTTTAAAGAGTATTATTAATTTATTAAATTACTATATTAATATTTATAATACCATATATGATCTTTTTATAACATCTTTCCACCCATTTATTGATAATATTTTATTATTTTTATTGTTTCAGGTGCGTTTAATTCATGGTTTCTATGGTTGGTTCATTATAGGTTTCTTTGTCTAATAGAAGAAAAACTCCAAAAGTGGGAATAAATGGTATCAATATGTTTCAAAAAATTTAAATGATACCATATATCATTTTTTTCAAATATGAGGATGATTCATTAGATAAAACATTAATGATAAAAGTTTGGTTCATTTTTTGTAGGTTTTCCCGACCATCACAATATAGATTCATTTTATTTAATTTTATGACTATAAATTAGTTGTAAAACATTAAAAAAGTTATAATATACATATTAAAATATTTTTTAACCATAATAATGGTTTTATTACTAGCCTTGAAGGTGTTAAAGAAAAATGAAAAAATTTGAAATCCACGAAGGTGGGGAATCGACACGTCACGGATGATGCTTTCATTTTCTAGAATAAGAAGATAAGAGGAGAGGTTTGATGATGAATATTATATTAACATAATAAAATTGAAGTATATGTAAGATAATAAAGTTATCATGTCACTTGGATGATAGGAGGTGTAACACCCCAACCCCAGTTACCCAGAGTCGGTGCATTATTACATAACATTGGCATGATACAGGGAAATCATGTCCTGAAAGACCGATCAGTTTAGTAGCCTTGGAATTACTAGATACATTCATAAGTTTTACATTATATCATGAAATAAAAACATAAACAAAAAATTTTCCCCTTTTGAACAAACTTATATCCTTAGCCTATCTCTATAGGTCAACCATAAAATACTTCTTCACATCCTGGGAAAAATAAAACCTAGAAAGGGGTGAGCTCAGATGCTCAATAAGGAGAACAATATAGTGGAAACTTTTATAAATAAGCATAAACATTTAAGTCAATGTATAAGACTAAAAAAATCCTTTTAAACTTAAACTTCATCATAATATGGAAAATATAAAATCAAATAATTCCATTTACTAATTCACATGGATATTCTACTAGATGAATAATCACATGCAATATCAATAGCCACTTTCATAATGATGGAATGCATAATTATAGACTTCATAACCACATAGTGAAGGCCTTGTTCCAAGACTACAAATAATATTTTTTCAAGGCCTTGTTCCAAGACACTAGTTTGTCTCATGATACCTATTGATGCATCGAGGAGCTATAGCGGGCTCCACCCATCACTTAGTCCAATTTATTCCTCATATGAAAAGGTTTAAACATAACATAAACATTCATATTAAAACTAGCATAAGAAATATCAATAATTTATCCATAAACCATGAATGGTATAAAAATAACACATCCACAGACAAATATATCACAAAACTTTCAATACAATATGGAAGATTTGTATCATAATAAATCAACTTCAAACAGGTTTAAAATTCATCAAAGAATGTTGACATAGATGAAATCAAAACTTTTTGAGAGAAATATCTCTTTATATTTTGAAATTATTTAGAAGTCATGTAATTATAAAATAAAACATTTATTTTGAAAATATTCTTATAATATTGTAAGGGAAGCTTTGACGATGTTATAATGGTGTAAAATAGCCGCACCCGTAGTAAATTTAAAAAAAGACATTCTTACCTTAATTTTGTCGAAAAGGCCATAAAGTACCTTCTTTGGAAAACGACAGAAAGATTCATTTCAAAACATATAAGTTCAAATAAGGGTATAAATGACTTTAACCCATTGTCTAGTAAATAGTAAAAATATTTTGAATTAATTTTTTTAAGAAAACACAGATGTGGATGATAAAGAGGTCCTAGTAGATACTTACATAAAAACAACCTCAGATAATAAAGAGATTGTAAAATTAATCCTTACCTTGTACTTTTCCTTGGTTGAGGGTATGTTAACCTCCTGTATAATTGTTAAATCATTGTTATTAAATTATAAAAAAAACTATATACATAAATATGATATCATATATGATCCTCCAATATTGCTTTGTTAATAATATTTTAGTAGTATCATCGTTTCGGGAGTTCACTAATCTGTTTTTCTTTATATGATCGGTTAAATAAGACATGTTTGTTATGTATAGGATTTATTTTATTAATATCCAGAATTATATTAAGTTCTTAAACATTATTTTTAATCATAATATGAAAATTATTCTTGAATGATTACGATGGGGAATGAATTTCATCGCGTTCGTGGAGATGGTAATCCGTACATACGCACGAGCGACAATATCATTATACTGATGGTGAAATCATATGTAATTGGATTGTATATCATATATACAGAATAATTAACATGTTATATTTATTATTTACATTAGTTATACTAATTATTATACCCATCCAAATAATGAAGTGTTTGAATAACAAACTACACCACGACGTGGAGATGATAATCCATACGTATACACATATGGTGACTTTGTCATTCATATGATGGATAGAATAATGAATATGGTTGTACTATTTTTATAATAACATCTCATTATATGGAAGATACTGGAGTTATTATTTTATAATGGAAGCAACAAAGAAAGATGAAGTGGAAGAAGAAAATAACTTGAAAGAGGTGATGAAATATTTACCTCTTCTTCGGGTTCTTCCTTTTGATTTGATCAAAAGGGCTCCTTAGGCTAGCTTTATGACCAAAGTAAGGACAATAGGATGAAGGTAGAAAATTTGGGAGGATATTTGGGTAGGGTTTGGCCGAGCCAATTGGATTTGGTGATGTGAAATTAAGAGAAAGAGAAGTACCCTTTTATAAGAGAGGTGAGGGTCACTTTAGGAAATGCTTGAAATATTATTTTATAATAAAATAATTTTCGGTTTATAATGGCGCAAAAATAAATTATATCGAGGATAAGGTGGGTATGGATCTAAAAACTCTAAAAAAATAGGTTTTATACAGGTTTATGTTACCATATTAACCTTATCTTTTATATTTAACTCTTAGTGAAATAGTTTGACATTTACCATGTCTCTTTGTATTTTTATATTATATGGTTAATAAACTTACTATAACAAGCCAAGAGAACCCCATGTGGTTCATTATTAATATATATGACCTTATCTAAGTCCTTAGTCTGAAATTTATATTTTTAGGAATATTATATCAATTAATAATATAGTATTTATTTTAAAAACTCAATTATGTCAATTTTGACACTATTTAGTATTTGATTTTTGTGAAAATCATAACAGTATAATTACTTCAAAAAAATTATTTAATAAACCCTAACATGTCATATTAACCTATAAAATTATTTTAATTTATAAAAAGTCTCAAATTACATTTATTTGGATATTTATAATATCAATTATTTTAATCTTTCATTAATAAGGTAATTATTGCATCATCATTGTGTCATAAATAAATTAAATTATTTAATGTATAAAAATTATAAATAAAATACCATTATTTAGTAAATATTTTTATATTTCTAATGAATATTTATAGTCAAATTTATCTTATATATAACCTTATATTAAAAATGGTTTAGTTATTAAACTTTGGATTTAACTCTTTTAACTCTTCTTTAAATAAAATAATAATAAATGTCCTAATCTAATCCAAGTGGACCAAAGTGGGTCATATTTTATTCCTAAGGTTTTTTTTTCTAATTACACTTATCTAATATAATTAGGACATGTTTTAGGGTAATTATAATATCATTTTTACCCTTAATTACCCTATTTACTTTTAACCGTGGTAAATAAAAGTAAAACGTTACTATTCACCAAAACTTATTTTCATATTATTCAACCAAATTTTACTTACTGATGTCAACCATGTCTCTTGGATTTTTTAAATTCAAATCACAAAAATGGTAAAATTAAGTTTTATGCAAATTTGTAAATGCTCCTAGGAGGTGGGTAAAAGACGGTAAAATGTTCAATAAAATTTTTATATATCTAAACTTATTATAAAATGATTCCAATGAATTACATTGAACTTATATAGGTATTATGTATCTATTTTGACCTAAAATAAATTTAAATAAAATAAAAAATTATTTAAATAAAAAAATTCGGTTTTAACCAATAACGCGGTGTTTTTCACTATTCATCAAAAATTGAAAGTTTTCAAAAAAATACCAAAAATTCACCCTAAGCTAATTTCGATATTCTGAATTCAAAAATGAAGTCCATTTTGAAAAATAAAATTTTAAAAATTTTAAAAAGTGGGTATTACTATTCATAACAGCTAGTTTGATTGGTCGCGGTGTGTTAGAATCTCAAAGTTACGTATAATGCAAGATGTTGCATTATTCAAAGGGAAACGTACTATGGAAGCTTGGGGTGTTACATTCTCCCCTCCTTAAAATAATTTCATCCTCAAAATTTCTAGAATATTACTGTATAAAAAGATTTGGGTGGTTCTTCATCATAAGTTCCTCGGGTTCCCATGTTGCATCTTCTATCTTATGGTTTCTCCATAGAACCTTTACCAGATGAGTCATTCGGTTTCTCAGCACTTGTTTTCTAGTATCAAGAATCTTGATAGGCTCTTCACAATAAGATAGATCAGGTTCCAGTTCAATTTCCTCATAGGTGAGTACATGTGTTGGGTCAGGCATGTATTTTATCAACAGTGATACATGGAACACATCATGAACTTTGGAAATACTTGGAAGCATTTCCAAATGATAAGATACAAATCCAATTCGTTCTAAAAATTTCAAAAGGTCTTATTTACCTGGGACTCAATTTACCCTTCTTACTGAAATGTATAACACCCTTCCATGGAGATACCTTCAAGAAAACATGGTCTCTTACTTGAAATTCCAAATCCTTCCTTCAGTTATCGGCATAGCTATTTTTCCTACTTTGGGATTCTTTGATGTGGGTTTGGATAACCTTCACCTTTTCTATTGTTTCCTCAACAAGTTTTGGGCCTATGAGTTTTCTTTCACCAACATTATCCCAATAAGTTGGTGTGTGGAATCTCTTTATGTATAACGCTTCATATGGTGTTATCTGAATACTTGAATGGAAGATATTATTATAGGAAAATTCTACCAAAGGTAAATATTGATATCACATACCTTTAAAGTCAAGTGAGTATGATCTCAACATGTCATCTAAGGTTTTAATAGTCTGTCCTAATTGTCTATCAGTTTGAGGGTGGTAGGCAGTGCTCAAACGAAGTTTAGTATCTAGGGCTTTCTGAAGACTTTTCCAAAATCATGATGTAAAACGGGGATCACGATCAGAAACAATCGATAGGGGTACACCATGGAGTCTTAAAAATTCATTAATATATAGTCTTTCCAAATGTTCAAGTGGTAAATCTTCTATTATAGCAAGAAAATGTGTTGAATTGGTAAGACAATCAACAATGACCCATATTGTATCATTCCTTATAGGAGTCTTTGGTAGTCCCATGACAAAGTCCATCATAATATTATCCCATTTCCACTCAGGTATGGGAATAGGTTGCATAACTCCTCTAGGTTGTTGTCTTCCATCTTTCACTTGTTGACAAACCATACATCTTGACACATAATCAGCAATCTCCCTCTTTATGTTGTCCCACCAAAAATGTTCCTTCAAATCTCTAAACATCTTGGTGCTCCCAGGGTGTATAGAGAAATTGGAGCTATGCGCATCATCCAACAATTCCCTTTTTAAATCAGGTATGTTAGGAACACAAAGTCTCTTCCCAAATTTCAAAATTCCATCTTCATATATGAAGTCACTCAATCACCCATCATTCACAGCTTTAATCTTCTTTTGAAATTCCTCATCATCAGTCTGAGAAATCTTTATCCATTATAGTAAAGATGGTTTGGAAACCATTTGAAAAAGTATTGATGTTTCACCTTCCAAGGTTATTCCCATATCCATCTTTACTAGATCTATGAAAATAGGATCCCTTTCAACTCTCATCTTTTTCAAAACTCCATGATCCTTTCTGCTCAAAGCATCTTCCACTTTATTTGCCTTCCCCAAGTGGTAGTGTATAGTGAAATCATAATTCTTGAGTAGTTCAAGCCATCGTATTTGCCTCATGTTGAGTTATTTCTTTGGGAAAATATATTTCAAACTCTTTTGATCAGTATAAATCTCACATTTTTCACCATAGAGAGAGTGTATCCATATTTTCAAAGAAACTATTACAGCTGCTAACTCAAGATCATGAGTAGGATAGTTTTTCTCATGATTTTTTAGATTTTGTGATGCATAGGCAATAACTCTATCATTCTGCATAAGGACACAACCAAGTCCTTTCTTTGAAGCACCACTATAAATAACAAACCCATCGTTCCCTGATGGTATATTCAAGATAGGATCATTGACTAATCTTCTCTTTAGTTCTTCAAAACATTATCCACCCTCTTTCTTCCAAACAAATTTAACCCCTTTATGAGTGATCTTGGTTAATGGGTTAGCCAATCGGGCAAAATTCTGGACAAAACCCTGATAATAACCTACTAAACTAATAAAACTGCATACTTCAGTTATACTCATCGATGTTGGCCATTCTTTGATTACCTTGATCTTTGAAGTATCAACATAAATTATATCCTTAGAGAAAATATGGCCAATAAAAGAAATCTCATGAAGACAGAATTCACACTTTCTAAATTTCCCATATAATTCATTTCTTTTAAGAGTCCTTAGGATAATGCGCAAGTGATTTTCATGATCTTTGTAGATTTTTGAGTACCAAAATATCATCAATAAATATCACTACAAATTCATCAAGATATTACTTGAAAAATCTATTCATTAGATCCTTGAATACAGAGGGTGCATTAGTCAATCCAAAAGGCATTACTGTAAACTCGTAATGCTCGTACCTGGTTCGAAATGTTATTTTCGGAATGTCTTCCTTCTTCACACACAACTGATGATATCCAGATCGAAGGTCATTCTTTTAAAAATATTGAACTCCATGAAGTTGGTCAAACAAATCATCAATGTGAGGTAGGGGATACTTGTTCTTTATTGTTATAGCATTGATATCCTTGTAGTCAATGCACAACCACATAAATTTGTCTTTCTTCTTAACAAAAAGGACAAGGGCTCCCCATGAAGAAACACTAGGGCTAATAAATCCCTTATTACTCAATTCCTATAGTTGTTTCTTTAGTTCCACTAATTCCAAAGTGGTTATTCTATAAGGGGTCTTTGATATGGGACTTGAACCAGGAATTAAATCAATGGAAAACTCAATTTATCATTCTGGAGGATGTCCAGGTAAATCCTATGGAAACACATCAACATATTCTTGCACAATAGGTGCATCCTCTATTTGAACATTCTTTTCCTACCCCATATTTATTTCATTATCTTCCTCCCCAATAATTAAATTTAGTAGAGATATTGTGGGTGGATCTAGATAAGAATTAGGTGGTGACGTTTCTGCTCTAAAGATAAGGTACTCCTTATCATCATTGAAAATTGTGACCTCCTTCTTACAATAAATTTTTGCATCATGGCCTGAAAGCCAATCCATACTAAGGATTATATCAAATTCAATCATGGGTATGATGATGAGATCAGTAGATAAAGAATATTTATATGCCCTAATGGGAACCAACTCACAAAACTTTGTTGCGATGATACTTTCCTTAGGTGTTTTGACTGACAACTCCCTTATTAAGTCAAATTGAAAAAATCTAATTTTCTTAGCAAAATGGGAAGATATGAAACAATATGATGATTCAGAATCAAATAAATCATTGGCTAAACTTGAGGAGACCATTAAATTACCTACCACCATGTCTTTTGGAGCTTCAACCTCAGCAGTAGTGATATCAAAAGCTTGGCCTTGCTCCCTTGTCCTTTTATGAGGTAATTTCCCTTGGCACTTAGGAAATTAATTTTCATAATGCCCCTTTTCTCTATAATTGTATAATTAAACATTGACAGCCTCTTTCTTCCCTTTGCAATCATGAGCTTAGTGGCCTTTTTCACCACACTTATAACAGACTCTCATTCCCTTTAGGCAAGTACCGGGGTGTTTCTTCCCACATTTACCATAGGATGGATATTCAACTTTTCCCTTATTCCCATTATTTTCATTTCCAAAGTGTTTAGCAGATCTATTTTTCTCTTTCTTTGCTTTAAAGTCATAAGACTTAGAGAATTAATTTTCTGTCTTGATAGAGCATGAGACAATATCTTCGTACGATGAGAAGGATTGTGAGACTAATGCTTGATGGAGAAATGGTTTTAACCTATAAAATAATTGATCAATCTTACCCCTTGGGTTATGTATATAATATGTCGCATGCCTTTCTAACCTTGTAAAGTTAGCCTTATACTTTGCGACATTCTCATCCTCCTTTTGCCTCAGACTCAGAAATTGTCTTTCCATATCTTCTCGATGGTCACAAGGAAAGTATTTTTTCTAAGAAAATCTCTTTAAACTCCCTCTATTCTATGTTTGATACTTCTTCATATTCTTTTGTGTTTTGGATTAATGACCACCATTGATATGCATCTCCCGTGAGGTGATAAACTTTCATGAAAACTTTTTCTCTTTCGCTACTCCCCAAAGCATGAAATATTTTTTCTAAGGAATTTATCCATTTCTCAGATACTAATGGATTTTTACTGACATTGAATGTCGGTGGTTGTTTCCTCATGAAGCGGTCTAACATTGATCCTCCACATTGTGGATCAGGGTGATCCATACGGGTAAGGCTATTATTCATAAACTGAGTGAGTTGTCCTAGTATGGTGATAAGCTGATCATCACCAGTTGCTTCACCAGCTCCACTATAATTATCTTGAGTAGGAGGGAAATACCTACATGGATTACGTGTGTTTATACAGTTTCCATTCCTTCCACTAGGTGCCATTTCTAAACAATGACATACACTAGATTAGTTTATGAATCACAATACATAATTCCAAACTTGTAAAATACTTAACATAAATTGAACAGTTTATGGATATAATACATAATCATAAAATATGTTTTCTTTAAGGAATTATATACTCATAAACCCTTCATAATGGTTTGTAAATAAAATGAGAATTATCTTAAGCATATCCCCCGAGAGTGTCGTAACCAAGAGTGCAATAAGGTCTGTTGTCGTGCACCAGTTCTTGTTCGAGTATAGCTCAAAGTGGTGTTTTTGGGTTTTACCCCTAGGTACATATGTGCCAGATCCGCCTCTACCTTCTCGTATTCAGACAGGTATGTATTTCTTGGAAAACTCACAAAATCTCTATAGTACCAAAATTCTAGGAACTTCTTCTATACTAATCCTCAAAGTCTATCTTAGGGTAATGTTCTCTAATCAGAGTTTTTATAAATCTAGATTCCAAGGTTTGTACTAAAATTACTCTAATACCAACTGTAATTCCATGGCCCCAGTTACCCAGAGTCAGTGCATTATTACATAACATTTTCATGATACAAGGAATCATGTCCCGAAAGACTGATCAGTTTAGTACCCTTGGAAATACTATATACATTCATTAGTGATTCTCAACCCATGGTTGGTTTGAAGTTTCCAGTTCTATTTTTTGTGTTTTCTTTGGTGGTATGTGGTTCTCTAGTGATGGTTTTTGAAGTTTCCCCAATGGTAGTTTTGGATTGTAATAACACTCAAATATTAAATGAGTGGAAATGGTGATATCTTATTTGTGAATTTTGGATGGAGTTCAGTGATGATTATAGTTGTAACGCCCCGACCCCAGTTACCTAGAGTCTGTGCATTACTTCGTAACATTGGCATGATCTCAAGAAAGATCAAATCTCGAAAGACCGATTGGTTTAGTAGCCTTGGAAACACTAGATATATCCATAAGTCTTACATTACAACATAAAAACAAAAAATACAACAACATATTTTCTTCATAGACCACACTCTTATCCCCTCATACTATCCCTACAGGTCATTCATAATTTACTTCTTCATACCCTGGGAAAAATAAAACATTGAAAAGGGGTGAGCTCAAATGCCCAGTAAGGATAAAAATAAAGTAGAAACTTTCATAAATAAGAATAAAAATTTAAGGAAATGTATAACTAAAACAAAAGCCTTTTAAACTTGAACTTCAACATAGTATGGAAAAAGTAAAATGAAATAATGCCATTTACTTATTCACATGGATATTCTACTAATCGAATAATCACATGCAATATCAATAACCACTTTCATAATGATGGAATGCATAATGCCAGACTATTATAACCACATAGCCAAGGCCTCGTGCCAAGACTACAAATAAGATTTTGCCAAGGCCTTGTGCCAAGACACTAGTTTGTCTCATGAGACCTACCGATGCATCGAAGAGCTATAGTATCATCCACCTATCACTTACTAAGTCCAATGCATTCCTCATATGAAAACATTTAAACATAAAAAAAACATTCGTATTAAAACTAGCATAAGAAATGTCAATACTTTATCAATAAACCATGAATGGTATAAAAAACACATCCACAGTAAAATATATCACAAAACCTTCAATACAATATGGAATATTTGTATCATTATAAATCAACTTCAAACAGGTTTAAAACCCATCAACGAATGTTGACATAGATGAAATCAAAACTTTTTTAGAGAAATATCTCTTTCTATTTTGAAATCATTTAGAATTCATTTAATTATAAAAGAAAATATTTATTTTGAAAATATTCTTATAAGATTGTAAGGCAAGATTCGACGATGTTATAACAGCGGAAAATAGTTGCACCCGCCGTATAAGTTAAAAAAAGACATTCTTACCTTAATTTTGTCAAAAAGGTCATAAAGTACCTTGTTTGGAAAACGACAGAAAGATTCCTTTAAAAAATATAAGGTCAAATAAGAGTATAAATGACTTTAACCCATTATCTAGTAAATATTAAAAAAAATTAATTACATTTTTAAGAAAACATGTATGTGGATGATAAAGAGGTCCCAATAGATACTTATCTAAAAACAACCTCGGATAATAAAGAGATTGTGAAATTAACCCTTACCTTGTAGTTTTTCTTGGTTGAGGGTACGTTAAACTCCTGTATAATAGTTAAATAATTGTTATTAAATTATAAAAAACTATATACATAAATATGATATCATATATGATACTCAAATATTGCTTTGTTAATAATATTTTAGTATTATCATCGTTTCGGGTGTTAACTGATCTGTTTTCCATTATATGATCAGTTACGTAAGCCATGTTTGTTATGGATAGGATGTATTTTATTAATATCCAGAATTATATTAAGTTCTTAAACATTATTTTTAATCATAATATGAAAATTATTCTTGAATGATTACGATGGGGAATGAATCTCATCGCGTTCGTGGAGACGATAATTCATATATATGCACGAGCGACAATATCATTATATTGATGGTGAAATCGTATGTAATTGGATGGTATATCATATATAAATAATCATTAACAAGTTATATTTATTATTTAAATTAGTTATACTAATTATTATACCCATCCAAATAATGAAGTGTTTGAAAAACAAACTACACCACGACGTGGAGACGGTAAGCCGTATGTATGCATGTATGGTGACTTTGTCATTCATATGATGGATAGAATAATGAATATGGTTGTACTATTTTTATAATAACATCACAGTATATGAAAGATACTGGATTTAATATTTTATAATGGAAACAATAAAGAAAGAGTAAGTGGAAGAAGAAAATAACTTGAAAGAGGTGGTGAAATATTTACCTCTTCTTCGGGTTCTTTCTTTTTATTTGATCAAAAGGGATTTTTAGGTTGGCTTTATGACCAAAGAAAGGCCTCTAAGATATATGGAGGAAATTTGGAAGGATATTTGGGCAGGGTTTGGACGATTCAATTAGCTTTGGAAGAGTGAAATTAAGAGAATGGGAAGTACCCTTTTATAAGAGAGGTGAGGGTCACTTTAGGAAATGCTTGAAATATTATTTTATAATAAAATAATTTTTGGTTTCTAATGGCTCAAAAATAAATTATATTGAGGCTAAGGTGGTGATTATTATAAAACC
This sequence comes from Viscum album, assembly GCA_963277665.1. Taxonomy (NCBI): domain Eukaryota; kingdom Viridiplantae; phylum Streptophyta; class Magnoliopsida; order Santalales; family Viscaceae; genus Viscum; species Viscum album. Next base: position 112,675,216 of record OY728125.1, on the reverse strand, counting down.
TCTCAACCAATTGGTTTTAGACATGTTTAGGTCGCCATATTAACATTATCTTTTAGATTTAACTCTTAGTTAAATAGTTTGACATTTACCATGTCTCTTTGTATTTTTATATTATATGGTTAATAAACTTACTATAATAAGCCAAGAGAACCCCATGTGATTCATTATTAATATATATACCCTTATCTAAGTCCTTTTTCTGAACCTTATATTTTTAGGAATATTATATTAATTAATAATATAGTATTTTTTTTAAAAACTCAATTATGTCAATTTTGACACTATTTAGTATTTTATTTTTGTGAAAATCATAACAGCATAATTACTTCGAAAAAAAATTATTTAATCAACCCTAAAATGACATATTAACCTATAAAATTAGTGTAATTCACCAAAAAGTATCAAATTACATTTATTTGGATATTTATAATATCAATTATTTTAATCTTTCATTAATAAGGTAATTAATGCATCATCATTGTGTCAAAAATAAATTAAATTATTTAATGTCTAAAAATTATAAATTAAATTAAATTATTTAGGAAATATTTTTATATTTCTAATGAATATTTATAGTCGAATTTATCTTATGTATGACCCTATATTAAAAATGGTTTAGTTATTAAACTTTGAATTTAGCTCTTTTAACTCTTCTTTAAATAAAATAATAATAAATGTCCTAATCTAATCCAAGTGGAACAAAGGGGGGTCATATTTTATTCCTAAGGTTATTTTTCGTCGAATTACACATATCCAATAGAATTAGGACATGTGTTATGGTAATTATAGTATCATTTTTACCCTTAATTACCATATTTACTTTTAACCGTGGTAAATAAAAGTAAAAAGCTATTATTCACCAAAAATTATTTTCATCTTATTAAACCACATTTTACTTATTTATGTCAATTGTGTCTCTTGGATTTTTTAAAATCAACTCACAGAAGCGGTAAAAGTAAGTTTTATGCAAATTTGTAAATGCTCCTAGGAGGTGGGTAAAAGACGGTAAAAAGTTCAATAAAATTCTTATATATCTAAACTTATTATAAAATGACTCCAATGAATTACATTGAACTTATATAGGTATTATGTATATATTTTTACCTAAAATAAATTTAAATAAAATAAATAATTATTTAAATAAAAAAATCGGTTTTAACCAATAACGCAGTGTTTTTCACTATTCATCAAAATTGAAAGTTTTCAGAAAAATACCAAAAATTCAGCCTAAGCTAATTTTGATATTCCAAATTCAAAAATGAAGTCCATTTTGAGAAATAAAATATATAAAATTTTAAAAAGTGGGTATTACTATTCATAACGGTTAATTTGATTGGTCGCGGTGTGTTAGAATCTCGAAGTTGCGTACAATGCAAGTTGTTGAATTATTCAAAGGGAAAAGTACCGTGGAAGCTTGGGGTGTTACAGGAGGTGAGGAGATAATAAGAAAATAAAATAAAAGAAAATGAAAGAGTATTTTACTTCTCGAATTCTTCTCCTTGAGAACCTCCTTAATGCCCTTGGTTTTGGAATTTTGGTGAGACCATCAGGTCTTGGACGTGGGGAAGTGTCTTAGGAAGTGAATTTAATAGAAATTAAACAAGATACAAGGCTTTGGAGTTATGAGAAGAAGAGGTGGTGAGGGGTGGTATTTATAATGGAGGTGAGGGGGGTTTTCTCATTATTTTATTCATTATTTTATTATTTTGGATCAAGACTATAAATAGTTATAGAATTATCACTAAATATATTAAAATAATGAAGGGTATTTCTATATTATGGTGATTACATCATCAATGACTCGGGGAATAGTTTATTTAACTTATAATATATATATATACCATAAATTACTGTATTTTTCTATTCACCAAAAATTCAAGTATTTTAGAAAAAACCCAAAAATTCACCCTAACCATTTTTTAAAATGTAGGATTCAAAAATGGACTCCATTTTTTGAAAATAATTTCTAAAATTTAAGAAATTTATTTTTTAATTAAAATCATCATTTATTCAAAAAATATTAATTTTAAAATTATAACTGATTGTATGACACTTTGAAAAATTAATTAAGTTCTTATAAAAATATCATAAAATCATAAGATGGAAAAATATTAATATATGAATCAATTTTATGAAGATAAATTTTATTTTAAATCATTTTATTAATTATAAAATTGTAAATAAAAATTTATGTGTCATAAAAAGACCAACTGTAACATCCCAAGTAAGTGATGAATAATAGATATTTTTATCTATGTCTATTTCTGAATTAGATAGTGTTTTAGAGGCTTAAAATGAGAATAAATCCAATCTTAAGCATGGAATACACTAATATTTTTAAAAGATTATTTTACTGCCTTTTGATGGAAAACCATTTTTAAATCTATCTTTTGAAAATTTTATAAGCTATATTTGTCAAAATAAACTTATTATTTATGATTGGTACATTGAAATTTACTTTGGATAAATTTCTGGTATTTTTCCGATAAAGTTCATTTTTTAATGAATAGTGAAAAATGTTGTATTTTAATTCAAAACCTCTTTTTAATATAATTTATTTATATGATTATATTATCTTTTGAATTGGTTTTAAAGTTCAATTAGAATATATTTTTACCATTTAATCCAATAGTGATTTTTGGAATTAATTTCACTTTGAAATTGGACTTAAACTAGTGTCAATCTTTTGATACTTATTGTTTCATAAAAACACGCTATTTGCTCTAACAGCGGGAATTAATTATTAAATTAATTAATGTAACTTATATGTTTTGAATTTTGTAAAATAGATGTCATTTTTGAATTCATAATATCAAATATAGCTTAGGGTGAAGTTTTGTTATTTTTCTGAAAAACATCAATTTTTGATGAATAGTGAAACCACTAAGTGGTACTTAAAAAAAACTGATTTTTCGTTTAAATGAAATTTTACCACCTATGTGTTTTGAATTTCAAAAATCCTACACACATGGTTTTCATTAAGAAGTAAAATGTGGTTCAATGGGATTAAAATAATTTTTTGGTGAATAGTAACTTTTAAGTTTTTAATCGCGATTAGAGGTAATTAGTGTAGTTTAAGGAAAGAATAATGTTTTAATAATATGAAATGAAATTGACACATGTCCTACCATTATTGGATGTTTCATGGACGACCAATACAATACATGGGTCAACTTGGGGACCCCATGGATCCACTTTGGAAGGAAAATGACATTAATATCTTTTAATTTAATGTTAAAGTAAAAATGACACAAACATGAGTTGTTTTACTAAAACAATTTTTACAGGGGGTTATACAAGTCATATTTTTGACTATAAATATTCATTGAAAATATAAAAATATTTCCTACATCATAGTATTTGTTTTATAATTTTTAGACATTAAATAAATTAAATTATTTATGACATCATGATGATGCAGCGAATTACCTCATTATTTAATGATTTAAATAAAATGAAAAGATAATGTAAAATCTAAGACCTACACTTGTCAAAAACCTATTTTATGGCTATATTTAGAACCCTTATCACCTTATACTCGAATTATATCAATGTGGGACCTTTTAAATCCGAAACTCATTTTAAAATAAAGTAACATTTTGTAACTTTCCAAGAGTGACCCTCCTCTCCTCTTATAAAAGGCCCCCACCTCTACCACCTTACCCACACTTCCAAAGCCTTTGGCTCGACCAACCCCTGCTCATTTTGTCTCTTCACATCCCACTCTTGCTCTTAGAAGCCTCACTTTGTGCAGAATTCTTCCCAAGGAAGCCTTTGATCTCAAATCAAAAAGAGTTACCCGTTTTAAAGGTAGTGTTTTCTCTTGTGTTCTTATGTTTTATTTTGCTTCTCCAACCCTCTAAACTCTTTTTATTCATTTCTTTTGTAATAACACCAGTATCTTCCATATACTAGGATGTTTTTATAAGAAGTATTAGAGCTACACTTACACACACCTACATCTAATGGTTAAAGAACATACTGTTTCTGTGGATGGAGAATTTCTACCTCACGAAACGATGATTGTTCAACACTCATATAACACCTTTAAAGGTGGCTGTTAAGATGTCATTATACTTATATATGATATATAATATGTTTATGTTTTACTTAATCTTCTTTATTTTTCATTTATGGCATACCTTTATGGTTTTCATTATGGTTATACGCGATATCTTCATTTTAGGAAGTGCGGACTACCGCCCCCTCAAAGTGATTTGATTTGTTAATGCCATATGTGGGACGTATAAAGGATGGATTTAAAGTTATTATATATAATGTATGTTACATCTAAATGATGAATATAATTCTGGAATTAAAATATAAATACCTATCATTTAGTTTTAATTCCATTAATATGACATAGAAATGAAAGTAGCGTTCATGCATACTTACGGCTTACCGTCTCCATGAACGGTGCATTTCATTTCTTACCTCTAAATAATTATGTAATATTATAAATAAATGTATTTTCTGGATATATATGATATATATGATATCCAAATCATGAATATCATTCTGGATATAATGAACCTTTGACCACACGAACAACATGTAATTGTAAGAAGTCCACTTTCGACTTAAGAACCAAATATCGACAAAACAAACATTATTAACTTAAATGATTACATAATGTTTATAACATGGTAATAAGTGATATAAAAGTAATAATGAAATTGAAAAATGTTCTTAAGCAAGTAGAAATTAACTCAAGTTTATTATTCAGGAGGTTAAAGAACGATCGAGTCAAGTCGGACCCGAGGTATGGGACTTCGTCTCAATATCCTTTCATTGAGGCATATTTTGTTTTATACACAACCTTCTTTTATACAGTGTATAAACCCCTTTGACTTTTATGTTTATCTGAAAGGAATCTTTTTTATACAAAGCGTTTTACTAAACGACAAAAGGGAATGTTTTTGTCGTACGTATGCGGCGACAATGACTTCTCCGCCGCCGTGAACATTATTTGAGTTTCGGATTCCTCTACAAGCCATACCTTTTTTTAAAAGAAAAATAAATACCATGTTTTACTTTTCTTTTATTTTGGTATTGAAAATGGTTTCCATAATGTTTCTATTATTTCAATGTGTTGTATTGATATCTTGTGATTGAAATGTGGAAATGTTATGTTTCCTTTATGTATGTTTTATGTGATATGATTATGTTATGGTTCTTGGGCATTATTATGAAGACCGGTGGTTCTGTGATAAACTAAGGGTGGGTGAGCCCGATATAGCTCTTCAATGCATTGGGTAACGCGAAGGAGTTAAATGTTGAGGTTTCTCCGAAGAGATTTAGGGAAGATACTGTGATGGGTATTCCAAACGTAACCAAAAGGGTTACTCCCTACATAAGAATGTTATTAATGCCTCAAGTTACCTTTATGTCTTATGATTTCTATGATTTATTCATGAATTGATGAGGTATGTTAAAGTTATTATGTTTTATGAGTAGAGTGTGATTTCATTGATTCTTGTGTATACATGTACTCATGTTTCCTTTCCATATTTTTATATCCCTTACAGAGCTTTTTATGCTCATCCTAAGTTTTTGAAATGTTTTTCACAGGTCAAGCGAAGGGTACATTATATGATGATAGTGTTAAGGAAGTGTCAAGAAAGAATACATGTTTTATTTTAAATATGTTTTCGTTGATGGGAAAAATGAATACTATCTTTTATGTAACCACTTTGTTTAAATGTGGAATGTAATGCAAGTTTTATGATCTAATTCTCTAAAACTCTAAACCTGAAAAGATCCTCAATGTGTAATCTTGTAATAACTCAAGGTTAAGTAAGGTTTAAGGCTGGGGCCTTATATTTGGTATCAGAGGGAGGTTTAGATAACTTTAGGAGTTAGAATTTTATTATGTGATTATCCAAAAATATTTTTTATGGTCAAATTGAAATGATATAGCATTTAAAGATTACCATGTTGCTTCTCCTAAGATATTTCTGTGTTAAGAATGGTTTTTCATAGAGGAAACAGAACATATTTTCTGGGAAGGAATATAGAGGGAAATGACCTTTCAAATCAGTATCCTGAGATGGTCAGAATTAGAACTAAACAGTTTGTTGCAGTGATGGCTCAGTTGACTCAGGTGAAAAATGTTGGTTGTTTTTATTGATGATATTTTGGTGTTTTCTAAAAGTAAAGAGGAGCATGAAAGACATTTAAGGGTTATTTTTCAAACCTTAAAATAAAAGAAATTGCATGGGAAATTCAGCAAGTGTGAGTTTTGGTTGCAACAAATTTCTTTCCTTGGTCATATTGTTTCTAAAGATGGGATAACTATTGATCCTGCAAAAAATGGTTGTTGAAGAATGTCCAAGACCCTCAAATGTAACAGAGATTCGTAGTTTCCTTGGTTTGGCAGGCTATTACCGAAGGTTTGTTAGAAATTTTTCACGGTTATCTAGTCCAATGACTAAGCTAACTCAGAAGTGTGTTAAGTTTATCTGGACAATAGAATGTGATGATTGTTTTCAGGAACTGAAAAGAAGATTGGTGAATGCTCCAGTTTTGGCACTACCTTCCAGGAATGGGGAGTTTGTTATCTACAGTGATGCTTCATTGAAAGGACTTGGTTGTGTCCTTATGCATAATGATTAGGTAATTGCTTATGCTTCACGAAAGTTGAAAACTCATGAGGTAAATTATCCTACACATGATTTGGAATTAGCTGTTGTTGTTTTCGCTTTAAAAATTTGGAGGCATCATTTTTATGGAGTAAAGTGTGAAATATATACTGATCACAAAAGTTTAAAGTATATATTTACTCAGAAATAATTGAACATGAGACAGAGGAGATGGCTGTAATTAATCAAGGATTATGATTGTAAAATTCATTACCATCCAGGAAAAGCAAATAAAGTGGCTGATGCTTTGAGTCGAAAAAGTAATGCTTCATTAACAATGTTGCATTTGGAAAATGATCCTTTAGTTAAGGATTTGATGAACTTTGGCATAGAAGTTGTTAGTGCAGGATGTCCTTCTATTTTGTTTCAGGTATCAGTGAAATCTTCTCTATTAGACAGAATCAAGCACGCACAGAAGCAGGACAGTGAGTTGCAGAAAAAGGTAGAGCTGGTTCAGAAAGGTAAGTTTCCTGAATTCAACATTGATAATGATTGTGTTTTGAGATTTGGGAAGAGATTGTGTGTGCCGTGTAATTCACAGTTGAAGAGAGAGTTGTTATGTGAAGCTCATAGTTCTCCGTTTTCAGTTCATCCTGGCAGTACTAAGATTTACAGAAATCTGCAGGAGTATTACTGGTGGGATGGAATGAAAACGGATATTGTTGATTTTACTGTGAAGTGTTTGACATGTCAATAGGTTAAAGCAGAGTGGAAGTTACTGAAAGGGATACTTCAGCATTTACCAGTGCCAGAGTGGAAATGGGAGAATATATCCATGGACTTTGTTGTGGGATTACCGAAGACATCTTGAGGTAATAATGCAATCTGGTTTATTGTTGATCGCTTGACTAAATCTGCTCATTTCCTTGATATACAAGATACTTTTTCCCTAGATCAACTTTCCCATTTGTATCTTAAAAAGATAGTCAGGTTACATGGAGTTCCTCTCTCCATTGTATCTGACCATGATTCCAGGTTCACTTCTAACTTTTGGAAAGGCCTTCAGAAGTCGTTGGGTACTGAATTACATTTTAGTACAGCTTTTCATCCTCAGTCAAATGGACAGTCATAACGAACAATTCATACTTTGGAAGATATGATACGTGCTTTTTCAATGGATTATCAGGGAAGTTGTGACCAAAATATTTCTTTGGTTGAGTTTTCTTATAATAATAGTTTTCATTCTAGTATAAAAATGGCACCATTTGAGGCATTATATGGGAAGCGGTGTCGAACTCCAGCTTTTTGGGATGAAGTGGGTGAAAGGAAGTTGATGGGACCAGAATTGGTAGAAGAGTTGGCAGAAAAAGTTTAGCTGATACAGAAACACATGAGAACAGCACAGAGCAGGCAGAAGAGTTATGCGGATAACCGGAGGAAGGATCTATCTTTCGAGGTAGGTGATCATGTTTTTCTCAAAGTTTCACCATGGAAAAGTGTGATGCAATTTGGTAAGAAAGGAAAGCTGAGTCCAAGGTTCATTGGACCATATGAAATTCTGGAGAGAGTTGGATCAGTTGCTTACCGATTGGCTTTACTTCCAAGTTTATCTCAGGTACACAATGTTTTTCATGTTTTGATGTTGAGAAAGTACATGCCAGATCCATCTCATGTTTTGAGTCCAGCGGTAGTTCAGCTGGAAGAGAACCTATCTTATGAAGAACAACTAGTCCAGATACTTGACCTTATAGAGCAAGTGTTGTGGAAGAAGGTAATTCACCAGGTAAATGTTTTATGGAAAAACCATATGGTTGAAGAGGCAACATGGGAATCTGAAAATGCTTTGAGTGATAAATACCCCCACTTATTTCGATAAGTAAATAAATTGAGGGGACACAATTTTCTAAAGGGGGGAAGGATGTAACATCCCAAGTAAGTGATGAATAATAGATATTTTTATCTATGTCTATTTATGAATTAGATAGTGTTTTAGAGGCTTAAAATGAGAATAAATCCAATCTTAAGCATGGAATACACTAATATTTTTAAAAGATTGTTTTACTGCCTTTCGATGGCAAAACATTTTTAAATATATATTTTGACAATTTTATAAGCTATATTTTTCAAAATAAACTAATTCTTTATGATTGGAACATTGAAATTTACTTTGGATAAATTTCTGGTATTTTTCCGATAAAGTTCATTTTTTAATGAATAGTGAAAAATGTTGTATTTTAATTCAAAACCTCTTTTTAATCTAATTTATTTATATGATTATATTATCTTTTGAATTGGTTTTAAAGTTAAATTAGAATATATTTTTAACATTTAATCCAATATTGGTTGTTGGAATTAATTTCACTTTGAAATTGGACTTAAACTAGTGTCAATCTTTTGATACTTATTGTTTCATAAAAACACGCTATTTGCTCTGACAGCAGGAATTAATTATTAAATTAATTAATGTAACTTATATGTTTTTAATTTTGTAAAATATACATCATTTTTGAATTCAGAATATCAAATATAGCTTAGGGTGAAGTTTTGATATTTTTCTGAAAAACTTCAATTTTTGATGAATAGTGAAACCACTAAGTGGTACTTACAAAAAACTGATTTTTCGTTTAAATGAAATTTTACCACCTATGTGTTTTGAATTTCAAAAATCATACATACATGGTTGTAATTAAGAGGTAAAATGTGGTTCAATGGGATTAAAATAATTTTTTGGTGAATAGTAACTCTTAAGTTTTTAATCGCGATTAGAGGTAATTAGTGTAGTTTAAGGTAAGAATAATATTTTAATAATATGAAATGAACTTGACACATGTCCTACCTTTATTGGATGTGTCATGGCCGACCAATAAAATCCATGGTTCAAAATGGGGACCCCATGGAGCCACTTTGGAAGGAAAATGACATTAATATCTTTTAATTTAATGTTAAAGTAAAAATGACACAAACATGAGTTGTTTTACTAAAACAATTTTTACATGGGGTTATACAAGTCATATTTTTGAGTATAAATATTCATTGGAAATCTAAAACGATTTCCTACATTATAGTATTTTTTTTATAATTTTTAGACATTAAATAAATTAAATTATTTATGACATCATGATGATGCAGCGATTACCTCATTATTTAACGATTTAAATAAAATGAAAAGATAATGTAAAATCTAAGACCTAAACTTGTAAAAAACCTATTGGATGGGTATATTTCTAACCCTTATCACCTTATCCTCTAAATATATCAATGTGGTACCTTTTAAATCCGAAACACATTTTAAAATAAAGTAACATTTTGTAACTTTCCAAGAGTGCCCCTCCTCTCCTCTTATAAAAGGCCCCCACCTCTACCACCTTACCCACACTTCCAAAGCCTTTGGATCGGCCAAAACCTACTCATTTTGTCTCTCTAAATCCCTCTATTACTCTTATAAGCCTCACTTTGTGCATAAGTCTTCCCAAGGAAGCCTTTGAGCTCAAATAAAAAAGAGTTACCCGTTTTAAAGGTAGTGTTTTCTCTTGTGTTCTTATGTTTTATTTTGCTTCTTCAACCCTCTAAACTCTTTTTATTAATTTATTTTGTAACAACACCAGTATCTTCCACATACTAGTATGTTTTTATAAGAATTATTCGAGCTACACTTACACACACCTACATCTAATGGTTAAAGAACATACTGTTTCTGTGGATGGTGAATTTCTGCCCCACGAAACGATGATTGTTCAACACTCATATAACACCTTTAAAGGCGGCCGTTAAGATGTCACTATACTTATATGTGATATATAATATGTTTATGTTTTACTTAAGCTTTTGTATTTTTCATTTATGGCATACCTTTATGGTTTCCATTATGGGTATACGCGATATCTTCATTTTAGGAAGTGCGGACTACCGCCCCCTCAAAGTCATTTGATTTGTTAATGCCATATGTGGGACGTATAAAGGATGGATTTAAAGTTATTATATATGATTTATGTTACATCTAAATGATGAATATAATTCTGGAATTAAAATATACATACCTATCATTTAGTTTTAATTCCATTAATATGACATAGAAATGAAAGCAGCGTTCATGCGTACGTACGGATTACCGTCTCCATGAACGGTGCATTTCATTTCTTACCTCTAAATGATTATGTAATATTATAAATACATATATTTTATGGATATATATGATATATATGATATCCAAATCATGAATATAATTTTGGATATAATGAACCTTTGACCACACAAACAACATGTAATTGTAAGAAGTCCACTTTCGACTTAAGAACCAAATATCAACAAAACAAACATTATTAACTTAAATGATTACATAATGTTTATAACATGGTAGTAAGTGATATAAAATTAATAATGAAATTGAAAAAGGTTCTTAAGAAAGTATAAATTAACTCAAGTTTATTATTCAGGAGGTTAAAGAACGATCGAGTCAAGTCCGACCAGAGGTATGGGACTTCGTCTCAATCTCCTTTCATTGAGGCATATTTTGTTTTATACACAAACTTCTTTTATACGGTGTATAAACCCCTTTTACTTTTACATTTATCCAAAAGGAATATTTTTTATACAAATAGTTTTACTAAACTACAAAAGGGAATGCTTTTGTCGTACGTATGCGGCGACAACGACTTTTTCTTCGTCGTGACCATTATTTGAGTTTCGGCTTCCTCTACAAGCCATACCTTTTTTTAAAAGAAAAATAAATACCATGTTTTAATTTTCTTTTATTTTGGTATTGAAAATGCTTTTCATAATATTTCTATTATTTCAATGTGTTGTATTGATATCTTGTGACTGAAATGTGGAAATGTTATGTTTCCTTTATGTATGTTTTATGTGATAAGATTATGTTATGTTTCTTGGGAATTATTATTAAGACTGGTGGTTTCATGATAAAATAAGGGCGGGTGAGCCCGATATAGCTCTCTAATGCATTGGGCAACGTGAAGGAGTTAAACATTGAGGTTTCTCTGAAGAGATTTAGGGAATATACTGTGATGGGTATTCCAAACGTAACCAAGAGGGTTACTCCTTACATAAGAATGTTATGAATGCCTCAAGTTACCTTTATGTCTTATAATTTCTATGATTTATTCATGAATTGATGAGGTATGTTAAAGTGCTTATGTTTTATGAGTAGAGTTTGATTTCATTGATTATTGTGTATACATGTACTCATGTTTCCTTTCCATATTTTTATATCCATTACTAAGCTTTTTATGCTCATCCCAAGTTTTTGAAATGTTTTTCACAGGTCAAGGGAAGGGTACATGATATGATGATAGTGTCAAGGAAGTGTCAATAAAGAATCCATGTTTTATTTTAAATATGTTTCCGTTGATGAGAAAAATGAATATTATCTTTTATGTAACCACTTTGTTTAAATGTGGAATGTAATGCAAGTTTTATGATCTAATTCTCTAAAACTCTAAACCTGAAAAGATCCTCAATGTGTAATCTTGTAATAACTCAAGATTAAGTAAGGTTTAAGGCTGGGGCCTTATACCAACACTTTAATTATTATTTTAAAAACATTTATTTAATTATTCCATGATATAAATATATCATATTTTCACTTATAAGATACAAATATTTATTTATGCTTTAATAGGTGAGGTTACTATTCTATTAGTATAGATTTCTAAATCTCTATAAATACCACTTATTTCATTATAAATTTATAATGAATTTAACTATTTAATTCCAAAATGAAAACAAATTATTTTATAAGTACCTGGGTTGTTACATTCTCCCCCCATTCTAGAAATTTTATCTTCATAATTTTTATTCACGTATTAAATAGGTGAGGATACTTTTCCCTCATAGGATTTTCATATTCCCATGTTGTTTATTAAACTATGTGGTTTCTCTACAAATACTTAGCCTATTTAATTTCCATATTCTGCAATACTTTCTCTATATGATTAAGAATCTGAAAAGGCTTTTTGTTATAAGAAAGGTTATCTTCTAACTAAACTACTTCTAGGCTCAAAACTTGATATAAATTTGGAACATACTTTCATCGAAACATGAAAAAAAATTGTGTACCTAAGATAAAATCCTAGGCAAAGCTACTCGGTAGAAAAATGGTCCAAATTTATCCAGGATTTCATAGGATTCAATGAACCGTTGACTTAGCATTCATTTCTTACTAAAACGCATAACAATTTTCCCAAGATATATTTTAAGGAAAACATGATCACCTACCTAGAATGAAAAGTCTTTCCTCCTATTATCTGTATAACTTTTATGTCTACTCCAAGTTGTCCTCATGTTTTACCAGATCATCTTCGCTTTCTCAACCACTTCCTTAACTAATTCTGGTCCCATAAACTTCCTTTCTCAGACTTCATCCCAAAATGGTGGAGTTCGACACTGTTTTCCGTATAATTCCTTAAAATGTGCCATTTGTATACTAAAATGAAAACTATTATTATAGGAAAACTAAACTAAAGAAAGATGATGATCCTAAATTCCCTAGTAATCCATTGAAAAATCACATAATATGTCTTCAAATGTATGAATTTTTTAATCAGTCTATCCATCAGATTAAGGATGAAAGTTTGTGCTGAAATTTAATTTAGTTCCCAACGACTTATGAATGCCTTTCCAAAAGTTATAATTGAACCTAAGATCACAGTTAGATACAATGGAGAGAGGAACTCCATGTAACATGAATATATATTTGAGGTATAGTCAATAAAGATGATCCAAAAACATAGTATCTCGAATATGAAGAAAATGTGAAGATTTACTTGGTTGATCAACAATAACCCAAATCACATTGTTACCTTGAGAAGTATTTGGTATTCCCACCACGAAATACATGGATATATTTTCCTATTTCCACTCTAGCACTGAAAAAGGATGAAGAATCCCCTTAGGTAGTTTTCACTCTCATTTAACCTATTGACAAGTCAAAAATTTCATTATAAAATCAACAATACCTATTTTTCATTCTATCCCACCAGTATTACTCCCAAAGGTCTCTGAATATCTTAGCGCTTCCAGTATGAACTGAAAATGGAGAACTGTGAGCTTCACATAACAATTATTTCTTCAGCTGGGAATCACAAGACACGCATAATATCTTTCCAAATCTCAAGACACAATCTTTATAAACATTAAATTCATGAAAATTACCTTCCTTAACCAATTGTAACTTTTTCTATAACTCATGGTATTTCTTCTACGCTTGATAAATTCTTTCTGAGAGAGATTACTGCACTGACACTTGAAAAAAAATAGAGAAATTTCATGCACCAACAACTTCCAAGGAAAATTTCATCAAATCATAAACCAAGGGTTCATATTTTAAACGTAACATTATTAATGATGCATGATGTTTTCTAATTAATACATCCACCTTTTTTTCTTTTTTAGGATGGTAATTGATCATGCAATCATAATACTTTATCATTCTATGCCATCTTATCTACCTCATGTTCAATTCCTTATGAGTAAATATATACTTCAAACTTTTATGGTTAGTATATATTTCACATTTAAATTAATATAAACTATTTATTCACATTTTTAAAGAAAAAACCAAAGCATTTAATTCCATATCATGTGTGGGATAATTTAACTCTTGTTGTTTTAGTTATCTTTAAGTAGAATCAATTACCTGATCATTCTACATTAGAACGAAACCAATTCCCTTTAATGAAGCATCATTGTAGATAAAAAACACTCCATTTCTGAAAGGTAGATCTAAAACTGGATCATTCACTAATCTTATTTTCAATTTCTAAAAACAAACATCACAGTCTTCTATCCAAATATATTTTACCCCTTTTGTGTTAACTTAGTTAGTGGGCTAGATAACCGTGAAAAGTTTTTAACAAACTTTCGGTAATAACCTGATAATCCAAGAAAATTATGAATCTTTGTAATATTTTTAGGTCTTTTCCATTCATCAACAAATTTTGTTTTGGTGGGATCAACTATTATTCTATCCTTATTTACAATTTTCCCAAGAAAATAAATTTTTTGCAACCAAAAATCACATTTTATAAATTTTCTATATAACTTCTTTTATTTAAGTGTTTTTTGAACAATCCATATATTGTTTTCAGGATCCTCATAAATTTTTGAATAAACCAAAATATCATTAATAAAAACAATAATAAACTTATCCAAATATTCATGTAAGATTCTATTCATAAGATCCATAAATATAGTAGGGGAATTTTTCAAGACAAAGGGCATAAAAAAACGCATAATTTCCGAATCTAGTTTGGAATGCTGCTTTCGAAATGTCATCCTCATTCACCTTCATATAATGGTACCCAAATCTCAAGTTAATCTTGGAAAAATATTGAGTTCCCTAAAACTGATCAAATATGTCATCGATATGAGGAAGTGGATACTTATTCTTAATAGTAAATTTATTCAAAGATCTATAATCAATGAAAAGCATAATGGAACCATATTTATTTTTAACAAACAAAATATGATCACCCCATGGTGAAGTACTAGGATTAATGAATCCTTTATCAAGAAACTCATGTAATTTATTTTTCAATTAAAGAAGTTCCACTTAAGACATTCGATAAGGGGATTTTGAAATTAGCTTATCATCATGAACTAAGACAATGTAAAATTCAACTTCTTGATCAGGTATAACACTAGGAAACTCATCAGGAAAAAAATTTAGGTATTTATTTACCATCAATAAAACATTAATCTGAACATTTCCCTTGTTTTTAATAATATGTGCAAGATAAATTTCATTTCTATCTTTTAATAGTTTCTCAAGTTCCTGATATGTTATCAATGGTATGGGTTCATTCTTGTATAAAAACTAAAAAACTTTCTGAAAAACAACTTCTTTATCTCTACAATCAATCTTATCATGATAAATAGAAATCCAATCCATACACAAAATAACATCAAACTCTACTATGGGTAAAACAATAAGGATTAAAGGCAATTTCTTTCCATAGACAACAACAAGAAGACTCCTATAATTCCTTTTTTTTATATTCCACCCTAGTGTTTTAACCAAAAGTTCTTGTTTCATTTATTGAGGTGTAATTTTTTAATTTACCAGAAAATTTCTCAGAAATAAAGGAATGTGTAGACCCCATATCAAACAAGACATTAGAAAAATCTGAGTAAACAAACAATGTACCTGATATAACTTCATTGGATGTCCCAACATCTATTGATATAGTTTCAAAGGATTTAATTACACCTTTCTGCTTATAATCTAGATGTTTTCTATCATTTAGATTTTTCTTTAGGTAGGTATTTTCATAATGAACCATCTCACCACATTTAAAACACTTTACAGTTTTCTTATTAGAATTAAAATTAAGAATATTTTCATTGAAATACCAGGCCATATGTCCAAACTTACCACATCAAAATCACTTCCTAAATTTTTTAAGGAATTACCTAGGGTTTTTTTTACCATAGTTCCCACAAACTAGATACTATATTTTCTTACCTTTATATTTCTTTAATTGATTCTTACCCATTTCCTTCCATATATACTTTTTCTTTTGCTTGTTTTAAAAGTACATGTGATCATTAGAAAACTCCATTTCTACCCTCTCAGCACATCAGAAAAGTTTCTCATAACTTTTGAATTCACAAGAGTTAAAGGAACTTTGATATATTGGATTCAATCTTGAGTAAAAACGATTGATTTTACTATCAAAATCCTGAATAAGATTTGGAGTATACCTTTCCAATCAAGTGAAGTTTTCTTTATACATGGCCACTGAATCTTCCTCCTTTTTTTCAATTGTAGGAATTAATTTTCCATCCTGAGTTGAACTAACTTAGGAAAATATTTTTCAAGGAACATATTCTTAAATTCATCCCATTCTAATGCATCAATCTCCTCGTTATCCCTAATATTTTTTACCATTGACTACCACTAGTTAGATTCGCCTTCAAAAAGATAAATAGAAAGACTAACATTTTGATTATTCGAGCATACCATGACATTGAATATCTTTTCAAGGGATTTAATCCACCCTTCATACACCACTGGTTCAGAAGATCCACTGAAAGGATGAGGGTTTTTCTACATAAAATGTTCCACTATCGTCATGTTCATTTATAGTAGATCTAGTTGTTCTCTTTCATGGATGCCACCACCATTTATATCATGTTTCAACTAATCCATTACTATCACAAATTAATTGGTTCTAATTCACACTATTCCATGTTTTAGATTTGGAAAGATATCATCCTATCGGTGTCTTCCCACTTCAGCTTCCATGTTTCTTCTGTGGAAAGACATTCTGAACATACATATCTTAGATGAAGCAACATGGTAATCATTAAATTCTATATCATTTCAACTTAACCATAAGGTAAAAATAATTCATATTATTCCATTAACATCATCCTAACCACTAAATTAATCTAATCCATGCTCTCTTACCAACTATAAGGTCTCAGCCTTAAACATTACATAATCTAGTAAATTCTTTTAGAGTTCACTTTCTTATATTCCCAAATATATTTTTAGTTTAGAGTTTTAAATAATTAGAAAATAATTCAAACATACAAACCCACAAGAATAAAAATTGGGTACTATAAAAACAGTATCCATTTCTTCCATAATATAAAAATTTTAAATAAAATATGAAATATTTTCATGAAAATCTTCACAACATTCAACTTAGATTCTTATTTTCTCTTACACATCCTTAAACCCTATGAAAAACATTTTAAAACTTGGGATAAGTACAAAAATCCCAGTAAGGGGCATAAAAAGAAGAAACCATTAGTCCATGAATACTTATAAAGATATGAAATCATTTTCACAAGACATACTTCTCACCCATAAAGTATCATATACTTACTTTGTGAAAACAAGATATTTACATAAAACATATAAAACAAAAATAAACTATTTAGGAAACTTGTGGAATTAATTACTTAAGATTGTAACCCTCATAACTATCATATGATTTTTAACTCTCAAAACTACCTTACAATGTAACCCTCATGGATACCTTATAATGTAACCCTCACTGCTACCTTATAGTGTAACCTTCATAGTAACACTTGAAATAACCATTATAGTAAACTTCCAACATAAACATAACCAAGTAATTGGAGGGAGATATAGGTCCCAACATTCATCATAAAAAATTCTGAAGAACCAGAAAATAATCATAAAACATGAATAATTACATCATGAAACATTCCTTTTTAATTTTGTAAGAATAAAAATTTAAAACGGGATTTTTAAATAAAAGTCTCTTGCCTTGGATTTTACTTCATTTAAATGTGTTCAAACCTCCTGTATAATGGTTTAAAGAGTGTTATTAATTTATTAAAGAACTGTATTAATATTTATAATACCTTATATGATCTTTTTATAACATCTTTCTACCCATTTATTGATAATATTTTGTTATTTTTATTGTTTCGGGTGTGTTTATTTCATGGTTTCCATGGTTAGTTCATTATGGGTTTCTTTGTTAAATGGAATAAAAACTCTAAAAGTGGAAATAAATGGTATTAATATGTTTCTATAATTTTAAATAATACCATATATTATTTTTTATGATATGAGGATGATTCATTAGATAAAACATTAATGATAAAAGTTTTGTTTATTTTTTGGGGGGTTTTCTGACCATCACAAACTAGTTTCATTTTATTTAATGTTATGTATGTAAATTTGTTCCAAAACATTAAAAAAGTTATAATATACATATTAAAATATGTTTTAACCATAATAATGGTTTTTTCACTATCCTTGAAGGTGGTAAAGGAAAGTGAAAAAAAATACATCCACAAAGGTGGTGAATCGACATGTCACGGACGATGCTTTCATTTTCTAGAATAAGAGGATAAGAGGAGAGGTTTGCTAGAATAGCCCAAAGTCATTCATTTTTATTTATTTTTGATAACCCCCCTTTCAAGGGATGAGGGGGAACCCTTACAAGGCCCATAGGTTTAGAGATTACATGGCCTATAAGCTTAGGAGATTACATGATCCTAAGGTCTTAGGGAATTCAACTAGACTATCTACAAGGAACTGCCCCTCCTCAGCATATGTATCATGATAGTAGCTCTCCACCTTTGCATGTCTATCTGGCTAGGCTTCTCATGAAAGAATAGGCTAGTCCCTATGGCATATCAATACCCTCTCATTTTGAAAAATCCATTTGGCTCTGCTCTGGTGAGTGCACCTGCTCTAAATCCTCTTCTGGGGCTGCTCTTTTTTTTTGTAGTGTGTCTGGGGAAACTACATGTGGCCCGAAGGCCTTGAGGTGGCCCGAAGGACTTAAAAGTGGCCTGAAATCCCTACTGACCCGAAGTCCTGGGTGGCCCAAAAGCCTTAAGGACTCCAAGCCTAAACCGATGGCCCAAGGTGAATAGTTCCAACTGCTACAGTACCGCACAATATCTGCTACAGTAATTGCTACAGTGCCTGCTACAGTACGTGCACAGTGTGAAATTATACTACGGTGTATAGTACTGCTACAGTACTACTTATGTGCCTTCTACAGTACTGCTACATTACCCCAGAAATATGCCTCTACCAGGTTTTAAACCTGGGTCTTATGGATGCACTTAAAGATACCTCACCAACTAGGCTAAGGCTCATGTGCAAGAGGAGAGGTTTGATGATGAATATTCTATTAACAAAATAACATTCCAATATATTTAATATAATAGAGTTATCATGTCACTTGGATTAGGGGAGGTTAGGAGACAATGAGAAAATAAAATAAATTGAAAAGAAAATAAAATAAAATGAAAGAGGATTTTACCTCTTGAATTCTTCTCCTTGAGAACCCACTTTAAGGCCCTTGGTTTTGGTCTTTTGGTGACACCAGCGGGTCTTGGACATGGGTAAGTGGCGTGGGAAGGGAATTATATAAAAATTAAATAAGTTACAAGGCTTTGAAGGTGTGAGGAGAACAGGTGATGAGGGGTGGTATTTATAGTGGAGGAGAGGGGTTTTTTCTCATTATTTTATTCATTAGTTTATTATTTTGACTCAAGACTATGAATAGTTATAGAATTATCACTAAATATATTGAAATAATTAAGGGAAGTTATAGATTATGGTGATTACATCAGAAATGACTCAATCATAAATGGCTCGAAGGATGTTAATTTTTATTCATTTTTTATAATCCCTCTTTTAAGGGTTGAATGGGGACCCTAACTTTACAGTGCCCATAGTATTTCTTGACATTACAGGATCCTAAGGTATTAAAGGAATACATCCAAGACTATGAATACTTGAAACTACCCCTCCCCAGCATCTTCATCGTGATTATCTCTCTACCTTTTCATGGATGTTTGGCTAGTTATCATGTACAAGGATGCACAGGCCTAGTACCAATGGCCAGTGTCATACCCTTTCATTATTCCAAATTTGATAGCTCTACTCTGGTGAATGAACCTACTCTGAATCCTCCTCTAGAGCTTGTTCCTTGTAGAATTTTTCTGGTTTGCATATATATATCAGGTGACGTGAAGGCCTTGACAGAAATCACTCAAGGGATATTTTATTTAACTTATAATGTATATATATTTTAAATTACTATATTTAACTATTCACCAAAAATTCAAGTATTTTAGAAAAATCCAAAATCAGTTTAATCATTTTTTAATGTGTAGAATTCAAAAATAGGCTCCATTTTTTGAAAATAATTTTATAAATGTGAGAAAATTGATTTTTAATTAAAATCATTATTTATCTGAAAATACTGATTTTAAAATTATAACTGGTTTTGTGACAATTTGAAAAGTTAATTAAGGTATCATAAATTTATCTTAAAATAATTAGAAAACAAAATATTAATTTATGAATCAATTTTATGAAGATAAATTTTCTTTTAAATCATTCTATTAATTATAAAATTGTAAATAAAAATTTATGTGTCACAAAAATACCAACACTTAATTTATCATTTTTAAAGCATTTATTTACTTATTCTATGATATAAATTTATCATATTTTCACTTATAAGATACATAAATTTTATTTATACTCTCACGGGTGAAGGTTATTATTCTATTAGTATAGATTTATTAATTTCTATAAATACCACTTATTTCATTATACATTTATAATGAATTTAAAAAATTTATTCCAAAATGAAAACAAATTATTTTATAATTACCTGGGTTCTTACACCCATATTTCAATACTAGAATCGTTCGATGGGTCCAAATTTCAAAACATTTGTATCTTGTAATGTACTCACATCATGTATTTCTTTAGAATAGAGGATTTCATGACTTGTACTAGTTTCATGGGTTATCCTTTGGTCTATAGGTGTCATGTACTCAAGGAATTCACGTCATGGATAGGTTTCACGATGTGTAATATATGAAATTGCTGAAATTTCATCATCTCCTATTTTGAGAATCTATTTTCTATTTCATAAAAAAACTATAAAAAAACCAATGCATTATCAAATAAACACTATGGCAAAAAAGTCATTTAGCGGCGGTTTTTCAAAACCGCCGCTAAATCGTGCGTCGGGAAACTATTTCGCGGCGGTTTTTTTTATTTTTTTATTTTTTTATTTTTTTTTTATTTTTTTTATTTTTGTTTTTTTTTTAATTTTTTTTTTTTTAATTTTATATATTTATTTATTTATATATTTATTTATATTTATTTATTTATTTATTTATATTTATTTATTTATTTATTTATTTATTTATATATTTATTTATTTATATATATATTTATTTATTTATATATTTATTTATATATTTATTTATATATTTATTTATATATTTATTTTTCGTATTTATTTATATATTTATTTTTCGTATTTATTTATATATTTATTTATATATTTATTTTTCGTATTTATTTTATTTATTTTTCGTATTTATTTTATTTATTTTTCGTATTTATTTTATTTATTTTTCGTATTTATTTTATTTATTTTTCGTATTTATTTTATTTATTTTTCGTATTTATTTTTCGTATTTATTTTATTTATTTTTCGTATTTATTTTATTTATTTATTTATTTATTTACATATTTATTTTATTTATTTATTTTATTTATTTTATTTATTTTATTTATTTATTTATTTATTTATTTATTTATTTATTTTATTTATTTTATTTATTTTATTTATTTTATTTATTTTATTTATTTTATTTATTTTATTTATTTTATTTATTTTATTTATTTTATTTATTTTATTTATTTTATTTATTTATTTATTTATTTATTTATTTATTTATTTATTTATTTATTTATTTATTTATTTATTTATTTATTTATTTATTTATTTATTTATTTATTTTTCATATTTATTTATTTATTTATTTATTTATTTATCTATTTTTCATATTTATTTATTTTATTTATTTTATTTCGTATTTATTTTATTTCGTATTTATTTTATTTATTTATTTATTTTACTTTATTTATTTATTTTATTTATTTATTTTATTTATTTATTTTATTTAATTCCGTATTTATTTATTTTTTCGTATTTTTTTTATTTATTATTTTTTTTTATTTCGTATTTATTTTATTTATTTATTTATTTTATTTCGTATTTATTTTATTTATTTATTTATTTCGTATTATTTTATTTACTTTATTTATCAATGCATGCACATCCCATGCACACGCACATGCACATGTAATATAAATAAATTCTGTGTTTGGTAAGATTTGAACCCCTAACCTCTTGCATATTTTTCAAAGACTTTACCACTCCAGCAAGCTCGCCATGTGTTTAATAAACAGAATTTAATATACTTATATATATTAATTGAAAAAACAAATAATACATAAATAATAAATATAAACTCAATAATAATAAATAATAAATAATAAATAATAAATAAGGAATAATAAATAAGGAATAATAAATATAAATAATAAATAATAAATAAATATAAATAATAAATAATAAATAAATATAAATACTAAATAATAAATAATAAATAATAAATAATAAATAATAAATAAATATAAATAATAAATAATAAATAAATATAAATAATAAATAACAAATAATAAATAAATATAAATAATAACTAATAAATAATAACTAATAAATAATAACTAATAAATAAATATAAATAATAAATAATAAATAATAAATAATAAATAATAAATAAATATAAATAATAAATAATAAATAATAAATAAATATAAATAATAAATAATAAATCAATATAAATAATAAATAATAAATATAAATAATAAATAAATATAAATAATAAATAATAAATAAATATAAATAATAAATAAATATAAATAATAAATAATAAATAATAAATAAATATAAATAATAAATAATAAATAAATAATAAATAATAAATAAATATAAATAATAAATAATAAATAATAAATAATAAATAAATATAAATAATAAATAATAAATAAATATAAATAAATATAAATAATAAATAATAAATAATAAATAAATATAAATATAAATAATAAATAAATATAAATAATAAATAATAAATAATAAATAATAAATAAATATAAATAATAAATAATAAATATAAATAATAAATAAATATAAATAATAAATATAAATGATAAATAAATATAAATAATAAATAATAAATAAATATAAAAAATAAATAATAAATAAATATAAATAATAAATAATAAATAATAAATAAATATAAATAATAAATAAATATAAATAATAAATAATAAATAATAAATAATAAATAATAACTAATAACTAATAAATAATAACTAATAAATAAATATAAATAATAAATAATAAATAATAAATAATAAATAATAAATAAATATAAATAATAAATAATAAAGAGAAAATAATAAATAATAAATAAATATAAATAATAAATAATAAATAATAAATAAATATAAATAATAAATAATAAATAAATATAAATAATAAATAAACATAAATAATAAATAATAAATAAATATAAATAATAAATAATAAATAATAAATAAATATAAATAATAAATAATAAATAAATAAATAAATATAAATAATAAATAAATATAAATAATAAATAATAAATAAATATAAATAATAAATAATAAATAAATATAAATAATAAATAAATATAAATAATAAATAATAAATAAATATAAATAAATATAAATAATAAATAAATATAAATAATAAATAAATATAAATAATAAATAATAAATAATAAATAAATATAAATATAAATAATAAATAATAACTGATAAATAATAACTAATAAATAATAACTAATAAATAAATATAAATAATAAATAATAAATAATAAATAATAAATAATAAATAAATAATAAATAATAAATAATAAATAGAAAATAATAAATAATAAATAAATATAAATAATAAATATAAATATAAATAATAAATAAATATAAATAATAAATAATAAATAAATATAAATAATAAATAATAAATAATAAATAAATATAAATAATAAATAATAAATAGTAAATAAATATAAATAATAAATAATAAATAAATATAAATAATAAATAAATATAAATAATAAATAATAAATAAATATAAATAATAAATAATAAATAAATAATAAATACTAAATAAATATAAATAATAAATAATAAATAAATATAAATAATAAATAAATATAAATAATAAATAATAAATAAATATAAATAAATATAAATAATAAATAAATATAAATAATAAAAATAAAAAATAAATAAATATAAATAATAAATAAATAATAAATAATAAATAAATATAAATAATAACTAATAACTAATAAATAATAACTAATAAATAATAAATAATAAATAACCAGTTACAAATAATAGATAATGAATAAATTAATGTATATTATAAATAATAAATAATAAATAATAAAGGAAACACATGAAAAAGTATGAAAAGAGTTGATAAGGGATGAAAAATCATGAAAACGCATGAAAAAAGGTGGAGAAACATATGAAGAATGAGGCATTAGAAAAAATGAGAACGCATGAAAACTCGTGACAACTCTAGAAAACTCCTTAATAATTCAACATAATCATCATAATAACCCATAAAAAACCATTGATAAAGATAAAAAGTCATGGAAACCCAAATAAACAGTAATAAATGGAGCTACCGTTAAAACCCGTCAAAACGGTCATAAAGAGACAAAAACATTGGACTCACATTAACGGAGATAACTTATGATCCGAGAGTCCGTTTTAGATCTGCGGCCTGTCAAATCAAAGATCCTGAAATGCTCTTCAACCTGAAAGGTGAAAGAGTCTGAATGGACAGATGGATCGGAAGTTATGACCATTTAAAAAAAGCTGACGGAGAATGGGTGCTAGAAACGAGACATTGAAAAACACAACAAACCCGATACCCACTAAAAAGGCCATAACATATGATCTAGGAGTGCATGTGGGCACCGTGACCAGTCAAACTGAAGCTCATGGAACGAACTATGATTTGGCGGGTGGAGGAGGCCAAACTGACATGCGGATCGAAAGTTAGGTCTGTTTGAAGACAAGTTCGACAGGACACCGGTGACGGAAACGGGGTTTTGGAGGCCTTTGGAGGGGTTTTTGGGGTCGAAAAACATGACAGAAGTTTTCTTCTGTCAAATTGGTGGGTAGCTCTCTTCTCTGGCTTCGATTTGATATGTGGTAGAGCCCAAATGGACACCCGGAGCGAAAGTTATGGCCGTTTGAAGTTGGAGAAATTTTTTCAACTTTTCTATAACTCTAATATCTTCCACACCTTAGATCGTCTCACGGTTTTGATTATATGTGCCTCTAGATCTCTTCATGAGCTTCGATTTGACTGGTCGTGGCACTTCAACGGACGCCCGGATCAAAAGTTATGGTCATTTTACTGATTTCGGGGTTTCTCATGTTTTTTTATTTTTTTCATTTCATTTAGCGGCAGTTTTACCGAAACTGCCGCTATTTCGCGGTGGTTTTTAAAAAACTGCCGCTAATTCTCGAATAAAATTAAAAATAAATTAAAAAAAATAAATTTTTTTTGCCGTTTAGCGGCAGTTTTTTCGCGGCGGTTCTTAAAACCGCCGTGAAAAAACCACCACTAAATGGCAGTTTTCTTGTAGTGAAATAATGAATATATATTAAATAAATGTATCCAATATATGTGCGTGTGTGTTTTTGTGAATTCATATTATCATAAGGGAATATGTTATAGATATTATATGCCTTCACAGAGGTGTACATACTGTCATATCATATAGGGATGTTTGATTCACACTGTGGTTCTATTAGGGGTTATAGAGGGCATTGGGTTCATAGATACTCTTGAGAACAACCTATCACCCACAGACCGATGTTTAGTCTGAGCCTACAATATAGGTGTTAGAGGAAATTCTTTGGACATGCATTATAGAATTTGTAGGATCTTAGAATAAACATTTACCTCTTGCTTAGTTCTCTTACAATAACAGCTTCCAGGAGACTCTAAAAATATATCCTTATAAGGCTCTATATGGTAGGTCATTCCATTCACCCCTATTTTGGTTAGATGCATGAGAGGAAACACTACTGGGACCTTATCTCATTCAGGGGACTTCAAATCATGTATAACTTATCAGGAAGTTTATGGTTATAGATCAGTCAAGGAAGAATCCTTACGTCAATCGCTGATGCTGACCACAAGAGTTCAAGATGTGGATCAGGTTTTCTTACATATTTTTTCTAGACTGGGGAATATATAGATTTGGAGAAAAGGTAATATTTCACCTCGTTATGTCAATAATTTTGATATCTTGGAGAGATTTAGGCCAGTGGCCTATTGGTTATAGTTACCTCAGAGGTACCGAGCCATTCATGATGTCTTCTATATATCTCAATTATGTCATTATTACTCAGATCCATGTTATATTCTTTAGACTAATGAGGTTGAGTTGGATATAGATGTGTTCTTTTAAGATCATCTTATACATATAATCTTTAGACTAATGAGGTTGAGTTAGAGATAGATGTGTCCTTTGAGGATCATACTATACATATCTTTGATCGAAGCACAAGGGCTCTTTATGGTAGCTTTTTTCCTCTACTACAGATTTTATGGAATCACATCCATGTATTGGATGATACCTGGGAGTGATAGGTTGATGTGTCCATGCTCAATGGCCAAAACTATTCTTAGTCAATGCTTTACCACCCTTAGGAGGGAAACTTGGGGGGAAAGTTGTTTTAAGGAGGGGATGTTATAACATCCCGAATTTTTAGAGAGGTATGGATTCTTTCATTTTCATATTAAATCTTTTTTGAGATTAGTTGTATTCATTTAGACCTTATTAAGGGATCCTACATAGGCTGTTGGGGTGTTTCTAGGAGGAAACAGTTGTTGCAAAGAAGATACAGGAGAAGTCTGCTAATAGACAACTTATAATGCAAATCAGTGGTTTATCCTGTAAATTATTAATTTATGGTTTAAACCCTTATTATGTTGTAAATGGCTCAGGAATACCCCATAAAGAGGTGGGATTTACAGTGTAAATCCCCTATTTACTCCATAAATGTGTCAAGCAACATAAAATGAGTGGGTAATTACCTTTTCACCTCTAAGGCCTTATAAGCTAAAAATAATTCATCCTATTCTTTTCATGCACAGTAGAAATACAGTAGAGAGAGAGCTCCCATCCTCCCTTACCTTGTATTTATTATTTTTACTTCATATGGCATTCAATTCAATCCATGTCATTCATGTTGGATCTGTGCTAGTAATCTCTTCAATCTGATTGCTTATTTTATTCCATTATGTTGTCGTATGGAATGTTAAATCGACACAAGCTAATATTCCATATTTTTAGGGTGTTTATCTATTTATTTTATTTTCCCCATTCTAGCTCGAGTTAATGGATAATAACATACGAGGAGAGTACTTCCCATCTAAGGTATGTGTTTTATACCCTTTCCCTTAAAATTTTGGTGTTTTATAGCTTGCATCATAGTGTCGTACATCGGACATCCTATGAATTTCTCTTTAAGTTAATAAATCTTTAAATAGATTGTTTAAAACATGATTTAAACATGTTAATACACCCTTATATAAGGTTGGAGGTTTTCAGCCTCAATCTAAACCACCCTTGAGGTAGGTTCGTTCTATTGATTGTGATTATTCCACCCTTGGGGTGAGTTGAGCTCTCCAATTAGTAATGGTATCCATATATACATTAAATTAATTGTTAAAGGTTAAATACCTATTGTTACACATTTTTATATATGAATGAAAGATGTGTCAAAATAGAATAAATAGTAGTTGTGGAATGAAATGGACAATCGCTTGGCTTTTACACAATTAGATAACTGAATTATGAATTGGAATGGACACTGTCATGGCCCTTCTCTTATCACTCATATGTGAAAATATTAATGGATTGAATATAATAAATTCAATTGATAAAGGGAATAGACACTAACATGGCCCCTTGATCCTTTTATAATTCATTGAATTAAATTGATTAAAGACAAGGATTATAACATGACCTTGTTCTTTATCACTTGTAAGTGAGATGATTTATGAAATGAATAATATGAATTGAATTGATAAAGGGAATGGACACTAACATCGTCCCTTGAATCTTTATATATTATTTTGATAATGGATGATACGGTGTGGCGATTATGTGAGGCATCACAGTATGGCATTGATGACCCACTTATATATTTTATATTGGATACCTTGAACTGTTACCTTGGATATGGCTTGCTTGGACTGCCTCAGACACACTCCATGGGATCTATAAAAGTCTCCATAGAATCTTATATGGATAAGCTCTGTGGAATCAAAGTGGATTCCTTAACTATGGGAATTGGTTTCTTGGATCATGTAGGTCTATATTATACCGAGTTACTTTGGATAAGTTTCTTTGAATTGAAGAGGATTCCTTTTTCATTAGACCTAGTTCCTGGCCCTTGTAGGCCTGATACATGATTACACAATGTAGTTCATAGCTTCTTGATACATGATATACATGGGTCACCCATAGATAATGTTTTATTTCCTATATGAAAATGTCTATCACTTATAAACTGATTGTTACAACATGTACTTATAGATCAGACTATGTTACATTATCATGTTACTGCTTTATTTAGGTTATACCTACATACTATAACAACTTATATTCATGGATTGGATTTTTTATAGACATCATTGGGTGTGGACTACTGAGTGTATCCCACACCCTGTTCAGGCTGTCGATTGGTACCTGGAAAGACTTCATGGATGTGTGTAGGCATAAGGGGAAGTGGTTTGCTATGGATGATTGATTTTTTTAGTAGGATATAGTATGGGAGTAAATGACTGAGCACATACTCATGATGATATTGGAGATAGATTTTAGTATTTTTTACTTTTTTATAACAAGATGTATATGTAAACTCTCTCTATTCCCATGTACCTTCCCTTTTGTTTGTCAGCATTAAATGTTCAACATCACTTTGTATATGACATTAGATATGGTTTCTATCAGTTTATTTTTGATATCAAGATATTTTAATTTATTCTAATTTATTATTATATATGTTCACTATACCAAATTCATAGTTTATTGGTGGTTTTTTAGCGGCGGTTTTTTAAAAACCTCCACTAAATTTTAACCATTTATTAAAAAAACACCATGCCCCTCCCCCCCCCGATCCCCAAATCCCCACCCCTTATCCCCCAAGAACCCCCACAACCCCCCCCCCTCTAGCCCTCACCACTATGCTTTCCCCCTCACCAACCGCTCCATTCCTTTCCCCCTTTTTGGTGCTAGCCATTGTTGGTGTTCCCTTTCCCCTCGAGCCCTTTGAGTCCAAGCAGTTGTTCGCGGTTCGGCCTCCAGCAACCCTCACCCTTCCTTCGTTCACTATCCCTTGATTTTAGGTGTGTTTTTTTGTGTCTCACCATGGATTTTATTTTAGTATCACCCTTCATAGACCTATCTTGATCTTTTTATTGGGTCTTTCTATTTTTTTCTTAGGTTGGGTTTTTCATTAGAGATTCCATAGAAGCATGGTGGAATCACCCAATTATCTTGGGACTTCTATTCATCCATTTTAGAGTACATACTAGGGTAGTTTTTATCATTGTTGTATTCTAATTTCATTAAATTATGATGTTAATGTGAGTTTTCTAAGGTTCTTACTTGTATTGGTTTTAATTTATCTATGGTGTTCATGTGGGTTTCGTGTTGGATTTATCTCTATTTTTGTTCATCTATTTTTGTACATATTTATAATTCATACTTGCACTGTAGATGAAAAAAATAGTACAATTTAAATTTTATGATGTTGATAGTTATTTTTTCCATTGGGGTTACTAAATATTGATCATTAGACGATCTCAAGATACTTGTTCCACTAGATAATGAACTTTTTCATATAAAACTTTATTGAAATTATGTGAGGTATCAACTCTCATTTAAACTTGTTTTGAATAGTTAACATGAATATTTTTTATATTTAAAACTTTGAATTTATGCACTAGACATTTTTTATTAAGGATGTTTATCTTTATTCTATATTCATATTCAGTTCTAATCGCTTTAATATTCACTGAATTTTGGAGAACCATGTTGTCCAAATTAAACCCCCATGTTTTCTAAACCAAGAATGGATCCCATAAACTTTAGTGGGATGATTGATGGAAAATTTTATGAAGTGATACCATCCTATCTCATATACATATTATTCATTTTCATTGAGGTAGAGAGAGAAGAAAGTGAAAATGAGAAAGATGAGAAAATAAATAGTCACATTTTTTAAATCAATTTTCTAGTAGGTATTAACAATAAATATAAAGGGCATATTGTTGAACCAACTTTTTTTATCTTATATTTGTTTACAATAATGATCAAAGACATTATGTTAATCTGAATGATGTAAATATATTGATGAATAATATCTTGGAAGGATATTTTAGGTTCCCAGTATTGTTGAGATGAATCATAGATTTCCCTTAAAAGGTATTTTTATGTGTAATGAATTGTTAATATTTTTTTAAATTTTTGGTACACCCTTGTGACTTGGAAGTGATTCAAGCTAGTGTTTCCACTTGTTGTGTTGAAATATATGTTAAAATAAGTGTTTCTAATGGATTTTCAAAGATATATTTAGATGTTGGAAAAGGTGTTTTGGAATGTTTAATATATTTTCAAGGGTAATAATTTCATGAATAATGTCCCTTTATAAATATAAAATTGGAAAGGATATTAATTTAAATTTGAGGTAGTGGGTAATTATGAAGGAACATATAAATGTGATTATTGATGTGATGATATTCTATCTCCATTTTCAGAATTCTTACACCGAGATAAATCATTCTATGTAGAATATTTTTAAGAATAAAATATTATGATTTAAAAAAAATCAATAAGATTTAGTGGACAATTTATATTGAGATGATGATAGTGATGAATCCAACCTATATGATTATGTTTTAGATTTCTGAAGTAAATCAATTTATCCTTTATTCACTACATGTGTGAGATATCACTACAATTCTAAGTTTGAGGAAACCTTAAAGATTAATAGATATTGATGCAGTAGATTGGATTGTTCAATAGTGTCTCCAACATAAAATTTGAGGATTTTCATAACATAAGCTTTGTATACATGGTATTGGATAATGACCCCTTAAGGAATTTAACCCTTTGGAATCTATATCCAATACCTAGGGGTGTGTCAATAGGATTGAATCGTACCCAAGAGATATGGTTATTTGTGAGTAAAGTACAAGATTTTATCATTAAGACCATGAGAGCTATCCACTGATGTTTAATGGTTTTTTTTTTCTTTGATTGATTCGTTTCACATTGTAAAAATTATCTTTATTTTAAAAATGAATAGTAAATGGATTTTTTATTTTCCTTAATCTCTCTTAAAAATATAATTTTTTTCTTATTTATTTTCAAAATAGAATATATGGTTTATTATATCATTGAAATATGGGAGCTTGATGTAGGTTTCGGGTGCAGCGGAAGTGCGGTTGGGCCGGCACCTGACTTTAATTTTTACCATGATCAATGATTATTCCGGGATCAATACGACGATGAACGCCAGTCTCCACAAAATAGAATCAAAGATTTAGATAAAGAAGGAAGAGGCCTGAAACCATTAGAGAGGATCTTTCACATCATGTTTATAATTAATTTAATTAATTTCATAAAGAAAATAATACCTGGATCTTTGGTATTTTCTTCCTTGATGATGTTGATCATTCGGAATGACCCTTCTATATTATATCGTTTCACTTGCAAGGATCCAAACCAGAATCCCTTTAGCGGTGATCCAATGGTGCTCTGATGGCCTCTGATCGACCTCACTCGTTCTATGGGTGCTAGCATGGTGAAGCGAGTGTCTTGTGTCGGTCGTTCTTAATCGCTTGTTCTTCGGCCTTGAAGAACATCTCTCGTTCTTGAGAGGGGCAGAGAGAGGATTCGAGAGAGAAATTGTTTAGCTCAACAATTCTCAATTCACTAAGTGTGAAGTGTGTCCTCTATGACACAATAGACATACATGTCTATTTATATACATGGAAATTCAGTTACAATATTTAATTGCATAAAAAATACGTTAATGAAATTAGAGAAAACCCATGCTCATAATAATAATACCGCGTCATTATTTATGGTACTCCAACTTGTGAAAAACAGAATTATGAATAAAATTCCACATCACAAAATAATAGCAACATCATTATTATTTTAACTTGTTCCAACTAATAATTATTTACCATATTGAAAATAATTATTTTACTACCGGACCGTCCTTGGTCTTCTTGAACTCCAATTCCATTTATTGAACACCCAAATAAATAAATAAATAATTTATTCTCTTAAATAAATATTTTATTTACAAACTAATAAATAAATACTTATTAAATGTTCAATAAAATAAATAAATATATTTAATTTAATTTATGCGATCATCTTAAATTGAATAAAATTATTCCATGGTATTGAGAATAATATTTATTTCATTAATTAAATTCAAATATAATTTAACTAATACCACCAAAAACACTTAGTGCGTGACCCTCTAGGATTATTTCTCATTGGCATTAGGTGGGCTTTCCTAAATTCCAAGAGTACTGTCTAGCAATGGGTCAAGGAACCTAAGAGAAAGAATATAAATTCGCAACAAAGACATCCAAATATGAATGTTCACTATGTAATATAATCCATTTGTCGCAATATCTCATCAAGTAGGTTTCATGATAGTGTCATAAACTTTTATGCTTGATACGTCATTCTTTGACTACCTGAAATAAAGTCATCGTTACACCATGGCCATGGAATTTCGCGTGACGGTTCTATTTCAATCAAAGGGCCGAGATATCAACTTCCATAAATGGAAGGGACAAATCCTTTCTCAACTTATCCATTAATATCATGCCACTTGGGATGCACACAATGTACCCTACTTCCCTCCAACTATCTACGTGACGGTTTTCATCAGTAAATCAAAGTGCACAAGTCGTGACATGTATTAATGATAATATTAAAGTCTAAGGATCATTACACATGCTCGTAGATAGAAATATCTAATGACACCAAAACATGTAGAATTCCTACTGGTGGGTCTATTCTCATAATCTCTTGTCTTTGAGATTACCAAGTGCGAACTTCATGAGAGGAAGTCTCATCTACTTATGAGTACTCGCACCTGACGGTCTGCATGCTATGTGTCCCATCATAGTATGTCATCCAACCAAAGAAATATATTTAATAATATTTTTATATCATTTCAAGGTTCCCATCATAGTGGGGAACTTCCATGACCTTATCAATGCAACAAATACTCTAGGACATTATTACATCATAGTCATGCTGAACAATGAACAGTATGTAATAATATATTTAATATTTAAAAACATTAAATATCCATGTAATTAAGGTATAACCAGTTGGTTCTAGGACACCAACTCATACAAACTCCCACTTAGACTAGATCCAACTGCCTACGTGTAACATCCCAAGGTTTAAAATAAATGAAATGCATGAAAATTTATTTTAAGACGATATTTATAACTAGCCTTTAAACATAATTTTACTACTTTTGTGTTTTGAATTTCAAAAAACAGTCATCTAAAATTTTGATCAGTAAGTTATTTAGAGTCTTATAAGACCAAAATAATTTTTTTTAATAGTAACATACCCTTATGAATAGTAACATACCCTTAGGAATAGTAACATACCCTTAAGAATAGTAATGTACCATAATGAATAGTAATGTACCCTTATGAGTCGTAACTTTACCCTAATGAATAGTAATTTACCCTTATGAATATTAATGTTACCCTTATAAATAGTAACATAAACTTATGAGTAGTTACCTCACCTATGATAGTGTATATATAAGATTTAATTGAAAGTATGGTACACCCATATCTTTGAATAAGTAAAAAAATTCTTTAAAATTATTATTTTCTGAATAAAGTATTATTTTATTTAAAAATTAATTTATATTTATAAAATTATTTTGATAAAATTGAGTTCATTTTTGGATTCTACACGTTATAAAATGGTTGGGGTGAATTTTTCGTAATTTTCTAAAATGGTTGATTTTTTTGTGAACAGTGAATTTTTGGAATTTGACAAATAAATGGATTTCTGCATCATAGAGGTTTCATCGATGATGTGGTACTAATATAGGCCCATTATCTCGAAAACACTTTCCATTATTACTGTATTTAGTCATGGAAGACTCACTATTGCTTTTCTTGAGGCAAAATAATAAAATAATAATTAAAATAATGTGAAATCTCTCCCCTCCTCCACTATAAATACCACTCATTTCCCCCTCTTCCTCCCACACCTCTCCAGCCTTGATCATTATATAATTTCTACCAAATTTCTTCCCCAATATCCTTCCCCACTTCCAAGACCTTATAGTCTCACCCAAATTCCAAAATCAAAGGCCTTAATGAGGATCTCAAGGAGAAGAAATCAAGAGGTAAGGAATCTTCTTCCTTTTTCATGTGTTTTCCTTTCCTTTCCTTTTATTTTATTATAGTATATTAACCTCATATTATCCAAGAGGCATGAAACCTCCATAAATATTGTATATTCTGGATGTTCTCATGTTCATGGAAAATTCATCATCATTCTTTCTCTCCTATCCCACTTATTCAATGAATAAAAACATTGTTTGTGATGTGTTGAATTACCGACATCATAGACGATGTGATTTCAATTTGCTTTAATTCCTTCTATTCTATTCCTGAAACAATTTTTATTGTTGAAAAAGGTTATAATATATGTATTATGTCTCACCCATGGTTCTGGGATCCTTTTTTACACATGGTTTTAATTTATAAAACAAAATGAGATCATTATTATCAAAGAACCACTAAAATGATCTAAACGAACATCGTTAATGTTTTAACTTATGAATAATCCTCATTTCAGAATTCAAAATGATAAATGGTATAATTTATTGTTCTAGAAATATTAAAATATCATTCCATTCCAATTCTATAGTTTTACTTCTAATTGACAAGAACATCCATCATGAACCGATCATGGAAATCATGTAAAGAACGCACCTGAAACAATAGAAGGAACAAAATACTAACAATTAAAGGATGAAATGATGTTATAAAATGATCATATAATATTTTATAAAGATTAATATGTTTTTTTAAGATAATAATAACACTCTTTTAACCATTATAAATGAGGTTTAAACAAGTTTGAATTAAGACAAACCTGAGGTAAGGGAATTCTTAACCTGATTTCCATTCTTTGGGTTAACATTCTACTTCATTATTTATGTGGTATTAAAATTTTTTGTGTAAAGAGTTTTGTTTATACTATATTTAATTATGTGTATTTACGTTATATGTACATATTCTATCCACTCTATTAAGTCTCACTTCAATTATATGATTTTTGTAAGGGGTTTTACTTTTAAATTCCTCTTTTAAAAATTCCATTTTACAAGATTCAAAAGAAATATTTTTATGAAATTATTAATGTTGTATAATTATATTCTGGTTATTGGGAATTGTTTATGATGAATTATGGGACATATATCTCCCTCCAATTCATTGGTTATGTGTAAGTTGGAGGTCAGTCATATGGTTACTCCATGTGTAACTGCGATGGTTACTCAAATTGTAAGGTAGCCGTGAGGGTTACAAATTATAAGGTAGTAATGAGGGTTACAGTATTATGTAAGTAATTACCCAAGATAACTTTAAGGTTCAATTTATGTTATTATTTATTGTGGGAATCTTTTGGAAATATCATGTTTCACAAAGTAAGTATATATGGGTGACAAGTATGTCTTTTGAAAATGATTTTATATGTTACAAGTATTCATGAACTAATGTGTTATTTCATTCTTTTTATATCCCTTACTAAGATTTTTGTGCTCATACCAAGTTTTTTAAATGATTTTTACAGGTTATAAGGATGTTTAAGACAAATAAATAATCCGATTTAAATGTTTTAAGAACTTTCAAATAAATCATGTTTTATTTGAAAAAAAAAATTATTGGAAAATTGAGTATTGTTTTTATGGTATCCACTATGTATTGATGTGTAATGTCATGAATGTGTTATGCCCCTTTTATCTAAATATATCAACTTGAAAAGATCCTCAATATGAAAAGAAGTGATTTCTTAACTAAATTAAAGATTATGTAATGTAATAAGGTTGGGTCCTTATAGTTGGTATGAGAGGATGGTTTAGATAACTTTAGGGGTTAGAATGATGTTAATATAATACTATAAATGTTTTTTTACTCTGTGATTAATTTTAAATGTTGAAGAATTTAAATATTACCATGTTTCTTAGACAAAGATAAGTTTGTTCAGAATGATTGTCCGTAGAAGAAATAGGGAATCTGAAGAGGAGAGACACCGACAGAATAACATCCTTCTGAATCTGCAACCCAGAATGGTAGGGATTGGAACCAAGCAGTTTGTGACAATAATGGATTAGTTAACGCAGGCAATAAATGATGGTGGCATCCATTTAAGAGAAAAATTAGAGGTACCACAACGGAACATGACAATAGTGGAACATTTTATGAGACAACACCCTCCTTCTTTCAACAGATCTTCTTACCCAGTAGCGGTTGAAGGATGGATTAAATCCCTTGAAAATATATTCAATGTTATGGTATATTCAGATAATTAAAAGGTAAGTCTAATCATTTATCGTTTTGAAGGTGAAGCTGATTAGTGGTGGTCAATGGTAAGGAATATCAGGGATAGAGAGGATATTTAAGCCTTAGAGTGAGATAAATTTAAAAGTATTTTCCTTGAAAAATATTTTCCTAAGGTGGTGTGACTTAGGATAGAGAATAAATTCCTTGAATTAAAGAAAAAGGAGGACGATTCAGTGGTTGTGTATGAAGAAAACTTCATTCTACTGGCGAGGTATGCTCCAAATCTTATTCTGGATCTTTATTGCAAAATCAACCGCTTTTACTCAGGATTCAATCCAAGGTATCGAAGAGCACTGGCCTCCCATAAATTCAAAAGTTACGAGAAACTTGTTTGATTTGATGAGAGGGTAGAGATGGATTTTTCTTATGATAATGTGCATTTTGGAAACAAGGAGAAGAAGAGGTCCAGATGGAAAGCGATGGGTAAGAATCAACCAAATAAATCTGATGGTAAAAAAATCTAGTTTCCAGTTTGTGAAAAGTGTGGAAAGAAGCACCCTGGGGAATGTCTTACCAAAACTGGGAAGTGTTTTTGATGTGGTAAGTTTGTACATATGGCCCAAGATTGTAATGAAAATGATTCTAAGACTAATCCTGATAACCAAACTGTTAAGTGTTTTAAATGTGGTGAGATGGGTCATTATACAAATGCCTGCCCCAAGAGAGATCTAAATAATGAAAAGAAGTCAGACTATAAGTAGAAAGGTGTAGTGAGATCCTTTGTCACTATGTCAGTAGATGACAAGCTATCCAGTGAAGTTGTATTAGGTACCTTGTTTATTTACTCAAATTTTGCTAAAGTTTTGTTTGATATGGGGTCTACACATTCCTTCATTTTTGAGAAATTTTCAAGTAAATTGGAAATAACACATCAACAAATGAGACTGAAATTTTTTATTAAAACATAAGGGGGGAATATTATAGAAAAAAGGAATTATAAGAATATTTCTATTATGGTCTGTGGAATAACTTTACCTGAAAACCTAGTTTTTTTCCCTTAGTCTAGTTTTGTGTTATTGTGGGAATGGATTGGCTTTTTGTTTATCATGCTAAGATTGACTTTAGAGCTAAAGAAGTTGTTTTTTAGAAAGAGTTTCAGTTTTTATATAAGAAAGAACCCATACAATTGATAACTTATCATGAATTTGAAAAACTTTTGAAAGATGGAAATTAAAGTTAGCTTGCTCATATTGTTGAAAATAAGGGAACTATTCAGATTAATGGTGTGTCAGTGGTAAATGAATACCTTGATGTTTTTCCTGATGAGTTACTCAATGTCATACCTAATCAAGAAGTCAAATTCACAATTGACTTAGTTCATGATGCTAAGACAATATCAAAACCCCCATATCATATGGCTCAAATAGAACTTATTGAATTGAAAAATCAGTTGCAGGATTTTCTTGATAAAATCTTCATTCGTCCTAGCACTTCACCATGG
Source organism: Viscum album (assembly GCA_963277665.1). Classification (NCBI taxonomy): domain Eukaryota; kingdom Viridiplantae; phylum Streptophyta; class Magnoliopsida; order Santalales; family Viscaceae; genus Viscum; species Viscum album. Next base: position 112,637,084 of record OY728125.1, on the reverse strand, counting down.
GTTGCTCTTGTTTTAATCGTTAAAAAGAAAGATGGTTCCATGAGACTTTTCATTGATTATAGATATTTAAATAACATCACTATTAAAAGCAGGTATCCTTTGCATCATATCGACGACTTCTTTGATCAGCTCCAGGGAGATTAGTACTTTTACAAGATTGACATGAGATTCGAATACCATCAGCTAAAGGTGAAGGAGGATGACATCCTAAAAACAGCCTTTCATACTATATATGGGAATTATTAATTTTTTGTTATGTCGTTTGGGTTAACTAATGCACCTGATGTATTCATGGATCATATGAATTGAATATTTTATGAGTTCTTGGATAATTTTATGGTTGTGTTTATTGATGACATTTTGGTATTTTCTAAAAATAAAGAGAAGCATTAAAAACATCTAAGGGTTGTTTTACAAACCTTTAAGTAAAATAAATTGTATGGAAAATTAAACAAGTGTGATTTTTGGTTACAATAGATTTATTCTTTTGGGCACATTGTAAATAAGGATGGAATAATAGTTGATCCTGCCAAAACAAGAGTGGTTGATAAATGGCCAAAACCCACAAATGTTATAGATATTCATAGTTTTCTCAGATTAGCAGGTTATTATAGAAGTTTTGTTAAGAACTTTCCACGGTTATCCAGACCGATAACTAAGTTAACATGAAAAGGGGTAAAAAAATTTTGGAAAGAATAATGTGATGTTTTTTTTAGGAACTGAAGAAGATATTGGTGAATGCTTCAGTTTTGGACTTACCTTCCCAAAAAGGTGAGTTTTTCATCTACAGTGATGCTTCATTAAAGTGACTTGGTTGTGTTATAATGTAGAATGATTAGGTAACTGCTTATGCTTCAAGATAACTAAAACCCCATGAGATAAATTATCCCAAACATAACTAGGAATTTTCATCTGTAGTTTTTTCTTTGAAAGTTTGGATGCATCATTTATACAAATCCAAATATCAAATATATACTGACCATAAAAGTATGAAGTATATATTCACTTAGGAGGAATTAAACATGAGGCAGAGAAGATGGCTTGAACTGATAAAGTATTATGATTTCACAATAAATTACCATCCAAGAAAAGCATATAAAGTGGCAGATGCCTTGAGTTGAAAACATCGTGCATTATTAACCATGTTATGTTTGGAACATGATCCCTTGATTAATGATTTGATGAATTTTTTCTTAGAAGTTTTTGGTGCAGGGAATACATTTGTTTTGTTTTAGGTTTCAGTGCAGTCATCATTATTAGACAGAATTAAGCAATTGCAGAAGGAAGACCATGAGATGCAGAAAAGGTAGAATTGGTTAAATTGGTAAGTTTCCAGAATTTAACCTTGATAAAGATTTTGTTTTAATATTTGAAAAAAGGTTGGGTGTGACTTGTGATTCTCATTTGAAGAAATATTTGTTGTGTGAAGATCATGGCTCTCCATTTTTAGTTCATCCTGGAAGTACTAATATGTACCAAGACCTTAGAGAGTATTAATGGTGGGATGGAATGAAAAGAGATATTGTTGATTTTACTGTGAAATGCTAGACATGTCAATAGGTTAAAGAATATTGGCAGTTACTGAAGGGGATGCTTCAGCCTTTCCCTGTTCCAGAGTGGAAATGAGAGAATGTATCCATAGACTTTGTGGTGGGACTACCAAATACTTCTCAAGGTAATAATGTGATTTGGGCTATTGTTGAACGGCTGACAAAATCTTCACATTTTATTTCTATTAGAGATATAATGCCTTTGGATCAGATTTCTCGGTTGTACCTCAAAGAGATTATCATGTTACATGGACTTACTCTTTCTATTGTATTTGACTAGGATCCTAAGTTCACTTCTAACTTTTGGAAGGGACTTTAGAAGTAATTGGGCACAGAATTAAATTTCAGTACATTTTTTATCCTCAATTAGATGGGAAGTCCAAATGAACGATTTAGAATTTGGAGGATATGATTTGAGCATGTTCAATGGATTGTTAGGGAAGTCGGGATCAACATATTTCTTTAGTTTAATTTTCTTATAATAACAGTTTTCATTCTAGTATTCAGATGGAAACTTTTGAGACATTATATGGGAAGTGGTGTTGGAATCCAACATTTTGAGATGAAGTCGGTGAAAGAAAGTTTATAGAGCCGTAATTATTAGAGGAAGTGGCTGAGAAAGTGAAGATGATCCAGCAGCACATGAGGACAGCTCAGAGCAGGTAGAAAAGTTGTGCAGATAACAGAAGGAAATACTTATCTTTTGAGGTAGGTGACCATGTTTTCCTTAAAATTTCTCCTTGGAAAAGTGTGATGTGTTTTGGTATGAAAGGAAATATAAGTCCATGATTCATCAATCCTTTTGAAATAATGGAGAAAGTTGGACTAGTTGCATATCGAGTAGCTTTGTATCTGAGTTTGTCTCAGGTATACAATGTTTTTCATGTTTCAATGTTGAGAAAGTATGTGTCAGATTCATCTCATTTCTTGAGCCCAGAAGCTATTCAGTTGGAAGAGAACCTTTCATATGAAGAGAAACTATTTTAGATTTTTGATCGAAGGGAACAGGTATTGAAGAATAAGGTAATCCACCAGGTAAAGTTTTTGTAGAGAAACAACATGGTTGAAGAAGCAACATGGGAATATTAAAATGCTATGAGGGAAAGGTATCCTCACTTATTTAGTGAGTAAATAAAATTTTGAGGATGAAATTTCTAGAAGGTGGGGATAATTTAACACCCCAAGGTTAAAAAAATTAAATGCATGAAACTTTGTTTTAATATATATTTATAACTAGTTTTTAAACATAATTTTACTGCTTCTCTGTTTTGAATTTAACAAAATGGTCATATAATTTTGTGATCAGTATGTTATTTAGAGTCTTATAAGACTAACATAGTTTTTTTTAATAGTAACATATCCTTATGAATATTAACATACATTTTTTAATAGTAACATACCCTTAAGAATAGTAATGTACCCGTATGGATAGTAATGAACCCTTATGAGTAGTAACTTAACCCTAACTAATAGTAATATACCCTTATAAATAGTAATGTTACCCTTATGAACAGTAACATACCCTTATGAATAGTAACATCACCAATGATAGTGTATATATAAGATTTAATTGAAAGTATGGTACACCTATATCTTTGAATAAGTAAATAGATTATTTAAAATTATTATTTTTCGAATAAAGTAATATTTTATTTAAAATTTAATTTTATCATATTTATAAAATTATTTTGATAGAATGGAGTTCATTTTTTTATTCTACCCATTGAAAAATGGTTGGGTGAATTTTTGATAATTTTCTGAAATACTTGATTTTTTGGTGAATAGTGAATTTTTGGTATTTGACAAATAAATGAATTTATGCATCATGAAGGTGTCATCGATGATGTGGTGATTATGTAGGCCCATTATATTGAAACCACATGCCATTATTATTGTTTTTAGTCATGGAATACTTTCTATTTCTTGTCTTGAAGCAAAATAATAAAATAATAATTAAAACAATGTGAAATCTCTCCCCTCCTCCACTATAAATACCACCCATTTCCCCTATTCCTCTCACACCTCTCAAGCCTTTATAATTGTATAATTTCTACCAAATTCTCTCCCCAATATCCTTCCACACGTCCAAGACCTTCTGGTCTCACCCAAAGGCCAAAATCAAAGTCCTTAATGAGGAGATCAAGGAGAAGATATCAAGTGGTAAGAAATCTTCTTCCTTTTTCATGTGTTTTCCTTTCCTTTCCTTTTCTTTTATTATAGTCTCTTCCCCTCCTATTATCCAAGAGGCATGAAAGATCCATAAATCTTGTATATTCTGGATTTTTTTCATGTTCATGGAAAATTCATTATCATTCTTCCTCTCCTCTCCCACTTATTCAAGGAATAAAAACATTGTCTGTGATGTGTCGAATTATCGACATCGTGGACGATGTGATTTCAATTTTCTTTAATTCATTCAAGTCTAGTAATGAAACAATTTTTATGGTTGAAAAATGTTATAATATATGTATTATTTCTCATACATGGTTCTAGAATCTTTTTTTACACATGGGTTTAATTTATAAAACAAAATGAGGTCGTTATTATCAAAGAACCACTAAAATGATCTAAGTGAACATCATTAATGTTTTAACTTCTGAATCATCCTCATTTCAGAATTCAAAATTATAAATGGTATAATTTATGGTTTTTGAAATATTTAAATACCATTCCATTCCAATTCTAGAGTTTCACTTCCAATCGACAAGAACATCCATCATGAACCGATCATGGAAATCATGTAAAGAACGCACCTGAAACAATGGAATGAACAAAATACTGACAATTAAAGGATGAAATGATGTTATAAAATGATCATATAAGGTGTTATAAATATTAATATGTTTCTTTAAGATAATAATAACACTCTTTTAACCATTATACAGGAGGTTTAAACAATTTTGAAGTAAGTAAGACAAACCCGAGGTAAGGGAATTCTTAACCCGATTTTCATTCTTTAGGTTAACATTCTACTTCATTATTTATGTGGTATTAAAATTGTTTGTGTAAAGTATTTTGTTTATGCTATGTTGAATTATGTGTATTTATAGTATATTTACATATTATAACCACTCTATTAATTCCCACTTCAATTATATGATTTTTGTAAGGGGTTTTACTTTTAAAATCCTCTTTTAAAAATTCTGTTTTACAAGATTCAAAAGAAATGTTTTTATGAAATTATTCATGTTGTATGATTATGTTCTAGTTCTTGGGAATTGTTTATGATGAATTTTGGGACCTATATCTCCCTCCAACACATTGGGTATGTGTAAGTTGGATTTCGGTCATATAGTTACTCCATGTGTAACTGCGATGGTTACTCAAATTGTAAGGTAGCCGTGGGGGATACAAATTGTAAGGTAGCCGTGAGGGTTAGAGTGTTATGTAAGTAATGCACAAATATAAATTTATGGTTATATATATGTTATTATTTATTGTGGTAATCTTTTTGAAATCTCATGTTTCACAAAGTATATATGGGTGACAAGTATTTCTTTTGAAAATGATTTTATATGTTACAAGTATTCATGGACTAATGTGTTATTTCCTTATTTTTATATCCCTTAATGAGATTTTTGTGCTCATCCCAAGTTTTTTAAATGATTTTCATAGGTTATAATGATGTTTAATACAAATAATTAATCATGTTTAAATGTTTTAAGAACTTTCAAATAAACCATGTTTTATTTGAAAAGTTTTTTTATTGGGAGAAATGAGTATTGTTTTTATGGTATCCACTATGTATTGATGTGTAATGTCATGAATGTGTTATGTCCCTTTTATATAAAGATCTAAACTTGAAAAGATCCTCAATATGAAAGGAAGTGATTTCTTGACTAAATTCAAGATTATGTAATGTAATAAGGTCGGGTCCTTATAGTTGGTATCAGATGATGGTTTAGATAAATTTAGGGGTTAGGATGATGTTAATATAATACAATAAATGTTTTTTTACTCTATGGTTAATTTGAAATGTTATAGCATCTAAATATTACTATGTTTCTTCGACTAAGATATGATTGTTCAGAATGATTGTCTGTAGAAGAAACAGGGAAGGTGAAGAGGAGAGACACCGACAGAACGACATCCTTCCAAATTTTCACACAACTGGAAATTTAAGCTATAGCCATGGACCTATAGCCATAGTTTTATAGGTCCATGGCTATATCTGGTTTATATCCACGATTTATTTTTTAATCCGTGGCTACACAATTCCATTCCCTTCTTTTTTTGATTCCCATCGGGCTCCGCCTCCATCCCTGATATGCGTCCCATTTTTTTCGATTCCAGTCGGGCTCCTCCTCCATCCCTGATACGCGACCCTCTCACCACGGTGCCCTCCTCCCCCGAGAGCCTCTCCTCCTCCCTTATGGCCTCTCTCACCACACCCTCCTCTCTTCCCCCGTGGCTTTCCTCTGTCGCCCTCAGTGTTGTCCTCTATCGCTCGTCCTCGCCAGCTTCGGTTCCTCCATCCTTATCCTCCTCCCTCTGAATTTCCAGTTCTCATCACCTCCTCCCCGCTGAATCTCCAATTCCCATATCACACGACCATCTATCCCCTCTCCTCTCTAGCCATGTGCGCCACCATCCCTCTCCCGAGTCCGCTTCATCCTATTATTTCACCGGATTTATTCTAGTTTCTTGGTCGGAGTTTCTAGGTAAGCTATCCTCTTACATTCTGCTTCCTCTTTTGTCTGATTTCTATTCTCCCCGTCACCCTATTTTGTTCGGCCGAACCCTTGTTCATGGGTTAACTAGATTCATTTTATTTTTTTCCATTGTTAGGGAAAGCAATGAGTCTCTCAGGTCGGCTTAAGGTGTGTTTCATCATTTTCCACCGAATTCAAATAAAATCGGACTATTTTGGATTTCCCACCACCGTTTTGAGGTTGGTTTGCATCTGACTTTTCTTTTATCCCAGTTTTAATTATGTTTTTTTTTTATTTTTGGGTTCCTAGAACTTTTTTAGTGTGCAGTGGTCTTCCTTGAGATATGTTTTGATGTTATTTATTATAAATGTGTGTATAAATTCAGATCATTCGGAATTATTTTACAAATAACATCCACATGATTAGATTGTGAAAAAATTAATCCTACAACATGAAGAACATGATGGTCAAACATATAGATTGAATGATATTGATGAGTGTTGTTTTCTTGGATTTAATGTTTCATTCATGTCTAGAGACATAGATTTCTTTGGTCATTTTTCTAAGAACTAACAATAGTATTTTTGAAGAAGAATTATACTATCACTCTTCAGGTATTTGGAATCACATAGTGGAGGATGTTGGCACGCCCTCCTCAAATTCTTGAGCACTATTGAACATACATTATGTATCATAGTTATCCCTAGTGAAAACATAGAACCTTATTGATATATTCATCTTCCTGTTTGGAAAATGTGAAATAGAATATTGAATGATGATCAAATTTATAGATTATGTTTGGTATTTTCAACTCCCTGATAATGATTACTCTCCATGTTTAACTTGTAGATATTATATTTTTTTGGAATTAATGTTATGGAATTCTAGGAATGTGCATGCTTTATGCCATGTTGATATGATATCTAGTATATCATTGAGATGAATGTCCAAATTTTTATGTTGATAATAATGATGATTGGTATACTAGATTTATACTTGAAGCATGATAATTCATTGATATGTCATGAGCAAGATAGAAGGGGTATGTGTGTATCTGTTCTTGTTATTATAAATGGTTAAATTAGGTTAGTCAAATATTGACATACCGGTACATTATATGGAATAGTTTTTTTGAGCTCTTATTCAGTATACGCCTTACCCTATTCTACAAGATGGTTTTTGGAACTAATTTTATGTACACTTTCCTCTTTCCTTGTAGCAGACTTATGGCCTTATTCTAGAATTGCACCTGGGTGGGATGGGATGCAAGACAACCCAATCCCTGTATGGATGTGTGTTTTAGGACATAATTAGAATATGTCCTATCAATTACTCTGAATTATCTACTCAATGACATCTAGAATCACATTTCATCTTGTCACCGTAGCTGATGAACATGTTAGTTAGGCATATATTTCTATAAAAATAAACTGAACTTTTATATTTTTCCTTTATTAATAGATATTTTTAATTGGTATTTTAGGTATCTCAGACTCAATCTTGAAACTACTTTGGCAAGAGAAGCTATTTCAGGTGGTTGGTTTTCCGATGGTGAATAATTGCATGGGAGGCTACAATAGTTTCATGTTTGCATATGGACAGATTATTAAATTCTATTTTTATTCTGTTTCTTCATTTGATATTTATAGAAGTCACATCACTTATAATAAACTTTATTTGGTTGATGATGGGCTCATTGAGCACAAAAATGTGAGGTTTTTTACTTTTGCATCCCTGTACACCAATAGATATACCCACAGGAGATCATCCCCCGTGACAACTCACTTCCGTCAATTTTTATCCTCGCTCGGGCTTTTCCTCTCCCACTCGCTCACCCAATCCCTCCCTCAAAACCCTTCTCCACCGATCTTCCTTCAAAACCCATCTCCTCTGATCCTCTCCAGACCAATTTCTCCCTCATTCGATCCTCACCCAACCAATTTCTCCCTCATCTGATCCTCACCCGAAAAATTTCTCCCTTGTCCAATCATCGTCAGCTTCTCCTTCACGGTTCCACCATCCCTCACCGGCTTCCATTCGCGTCCTCCATTTATGGCTTATCCATTCGCGGTTCCTCCATTCGCGTCCTACATTCACGGCTTCTCCATCCCTCGACCAATTTGACACCATGTATGTTTTCATATCTTTTCACAGTAATTATTATATTTTTCTGTATATATATTAAAGTACATAGAATTTTCTTCCACATTGCCCTTTTTTATTTAAGTGTGATTACAAACCTATACAGATTATATGGTATGAATTTAACTAGAGATTTTTCACCCATTGGTGATGAGTCCTTCGCATCTCAAATTAGATTTTCTCAAATTCATCCTTAACAGACTGATATTTTTCCCATTATATTGACATTAAAATCTATATTTATTACCCCCATTTCATTCTTTGTGATTAGATATTTTTTTGCATTCATTTCCTTATTCTCAAGGACCATTAGCCTTGTAATCACAGGTGGCCCAACTATCAATGATTGAGGTTATATTTGGTTTTTTTATACAATGCACATGAAAATCGGAAATGATCACTTGTATGATGTATTATTTTTAATTTAGACGTGGTCATGTTTGTGTTTCCTTATGTATATATCATTTATTCTGAATCTGTTTTGAATATTTTATGTATTATGTTATGAATATGTTATGTATTATGTTATGAATTTGTTATGTAATATGTTCTTTTTAAAAAAAATTAACATTATAAGTCTTGTTATGAAATTTTATTTAAATTTAAACTATTATAATCAATTTTTAGATGGATGATAAACATAAATTTATGTTATTATTGATTTATATGGTGCGGCTGTTCAGAATCTGCATTACATTGTCGAGTTTTTTATTTTTTGATAAATGCTCTGAAGAAGTTAAAAGATATTTTTAGTCTGGAAAACACTTTCAATCATACATTCAAAAATTTCCAAAATATATTTTTAATTCATCCAGTTCCCTAGTTTTCTAGTTCTTCATGTTTCTACTCACATTTTTTTCAATAGGTGTTATGTAATAGCATTGTTGATTTCAGTTTTAGTTTTACATTCTAAATTTTAAGAAGTTGGTTTCACCAGTGTTCTATAATGATTTCACAAGTTATATTGATCATCTAGTGAAACATCCATATGCAAAGGTTTTCATAGGATTTAGCCAGCTAATGAATCATTTTATTCAGTATTCACCTAGAAGTTGTAGCACTTTACAAATTTAGTATTGGTTGTGTTGAATGATGAACCATTTTCGGGATGGTAGATTTTATCCCAAGTGACTCCCATTGATATTACATCAAGCTAGTTAGAGTCATATTTTATTGGAAAATAGTTTTTCATATGTCCAATCCAATTTTCATTTTCATTACAACAAACACAACTTTTTAGTTTAATCAAGCTTGTTGGTGTAGCAGATTCAGTCTAGGATATTTAAAAGGACAGTGGCAACACTACATGCTGAGTAGATCTATAAATTCTAAACAGAAGTAGTGTGTTTCACTTCTTCAAGCAACCAAGCAGTGTTCAAATTCATGTAGAACCAGATTCTGTTGATTTTTCAGGCCAGTATTTTTAGTATTTTAAAAGTTCTATGTGCTAAGATTTTTATTTATTTTATTTTTTTAAGTTAGGTGGATTATAATACTTGACATCTCTATAATCTAGCTTGAACATAAATCTCCTAGAGATTCATTCATTCCAAATTCTTATTTATCAACATCTTCATTAGTTTGTTGCTTTAATTTTTCATTGCTTTCATCTCAATTTTTGACAGTTTTCTTCCTACTATTTAGCATCTAATTTATTTTTTTAGTCTCTTTTCATCCTTTCCCTTGAATATTTATCCTCCTCTTTTGGTAATTTACATGAATCCATATATTTAATTTTCCCTAATTGTATTAGGAATCTCCCCCTTATATATCATTTTGTTTTTCCATGAAATCCACCCCACTTTTATTTTTAGATTATGGATTCTTGAATGACTACCCTAAATTAACTAATCAGGACTTGAGAAGATTTGGTTTTTTTCATTTCATAAAATCATTATTGATTTGATTATTTTATATCTCGTATATATTTTTTAATGTATTCTAAGTCCCTAGATCCTCTTGGGATGAATTTCAAGATTGATTCCCTTATATTTTATATTGAATCCTATTTATTCTAATCAGATCGAATTATGATTGGGTAATTTTTTGGTTCCTGAAAAATTTGGAAACACTTTGAGATGAAGATCTGTATAGAATAATTCCAAATTTTTTACTTTTTCATCAAAAGGATCATTCACTATGTAAAACAATCAACAAAACTATGAAGAAATTTCTTGATGCGTGCATTCTTTATGGTCAGTTTGGACCCCTTATTTTTGGTTGAAAGGATTCAGGTAGCTCAGGTGTCATTTAAGGGAGAAATGTAACACCCTCAGGCTATTACCAGTTTTCTTTATGGCCTTTTTTGTGGCTTTGATGCAGTGATCCACGCTACTGCACATCAATTTTTTACAGTAGCAGTTTCATAAGTCCCAAAATAAACAGATACTAACATTTCCTATAATTACACCTCCAACACACTTTTTAAGAAATAATTTCATGAGGCATGAAGTTTGATAAATGAAAGTATTTATGAGCATCTAATTAGTGAGAATTTCTTTGGAGATTACATCCCTCATGTAGACTTTAATTTAAGTCTAAAGAGAGTGGGAAACCTCTTACAAAATATCTTTGGGTTCATGGGCCACTCATAAAAAATCCTTGTAGACTGGATTATCTTGAAGACTCTATAAGACCAATGTTCAATAGACCTATGAATATCTAGTTCCATGATGAATGCCTAATTCTTGATTCAGATGTAGCACTGGATGGATTCCAGATAATGGCTTTAGACTCCTGAGGAAATCTGTGCAAACTAAGAGGGGAGCACTACTGGAAAAATACCCTATACTAACGGTTTGGAACCGTTGGTATAGGCCCTCAAACCGTTGGTATAGGCTATACCAACAGTTTGGAGGACCGTTGGAAATTAAGCCGTGACAATAGGTCTATACCAACGGTTTTGGGAAAACCGTTGGTATAAGTAATATGAAAACCTATACCAACGGTTCTCAAAACCGTTGGTATATATATTTCAAAAAAAACATTTGGTGGTATTTGATCTCAGGACCTCTAGTTTATAATTTAATGACTTAACCACTAACCTAACATGACTTTTTTGAACAAAATTTCATAAATATATATATATGTATTGTTATAATAATTTTAAATTTTGATTTATATAATGTTCTCGGTAAGAAGATTCGATTAAAAATCGAAGGACCTATACCAACGGTTCTCAAAACCATTGGTATAGACCTATACCAACAGTTTTGAGAACCGTTGGTATAGGTCCTTTGATTTTAGGACTTATACCAACGGTTTTGGACAAACCGTTGGTATAGGGGGGACCTATACCAACGGTTTGGCCAAACCGTTGGTATAGGGTCTCTATAATGGACCTATACCAACGGTTTGGACAAAACCGTTGGTATAGGTCCTATAGGTCCCCCCCTATACCAACGGTTTGTCCAAAACTGTTGGTATAGGTCCATATAAGTGACCTATATCAACGGTTTTGGCCAAACCATTGGTATAGGTCCAAATTAATGAACTATACCAACGGTTTGGCCAAAACCGTTGGTAAAAGTCATATTTCTAGTAGTGGAGGATGTTTAGGAGGGATTGGATGGGGGGGCTTTGTAGGGGGTAAAGATTCAAAAAATGAGGGGGGTCTGTCCAGGAAGGAGTGGGGGGTCTGTCCGGAAGGAGTGGGATTTCAGCTGTCCAGGGGGGTGTCCAGGGAGGGGGGCTTTCCAAGGGGGGCTATAGTGGGGGAGGGGGTGGGGGGGGCTGTCCAGGATAGGGTGGGTGGGGGGGTCTGTCTGGAAGAGAATTCTCAGAACTTGGATCTTCTAACCGAACAGCTTGGGATTCTTATTTCTGGAAGTGCCAATGTCTATCCATGTGTTACAATGAAGCTGGTATGGGTCCCCTTCCACACAAATATATTTAGAGACATATATATAAGAAATTGAAATGGAAACCGGTAGTCTCCCAGTTGACAACTGGGTGTTCACCAAAACCTCATTGTATTTCAAGGGAATTTGGTTAACTTTTTTATGGTTATAGTCATAGTAATTAGAAACCATTCCCTCCTCTTTTTGGCTCAACAGAATGCAGTATTGTGGCAAAAATTTTGCAAAAGCTATGCATAAAGCTAGGGGGGTTCTTAAATAGAAGTTTCCTTGTTTGATTGAATTATTATATTGGGAATATTTGTTTCAAGAATAATTAATCCTTAAGTTTTCAGGTCTGTTATCTGTATTAATAGTTGTAGCATATGATGACTGAGATGTTGGTTTGTTGGTTGGATATGGTTCTATCATGATTAGTGGGTTCATGTTTTTGGAAATGTAAATGCTAGGTGGTAGAGTTTTGTTTTGTTTTCTTGTTTTTTTTTGTGTCTCGTAAATATCAAGGGGCCTGGACACATGTCCAGTGGGGTGCAGGGTGGGGGGGTATGTCCAGTAGGGGCGGTCTGCAGTGGGGGGCCTGGACACATGTCCAGGGGGTGCAGGGTGGGGGGGTATGTTCAGTAGGGGCGGTCTATAGTGGGGGGCATGGACACATGTCTAGGGGGTGTAGGGTGGGGGGTATGTTCAGTAGGGGCGGTCTCCAGTGGGGGGGGTCTGTCCAAGGTGGGAGGGGGGGTCTGTCCGGAAGGAGTGGGGGGGAAGTCTGTCCAGGGTGGAAAGGGGGTTGCAGGGGGATAAAGATTTAGAAAATGCGGTAATAAGGTCGGTAAATGGTATTTCACCAAGGAATCCTCCCATTTCTGAAATGCAGAGGAAAATATTGATGATTCTGGGCATGAACCATTAAAATAGCAGTTACATCCCCACGACACAAGCTACTGAGCTATCTTCCTAGTTTTTTATCCCCATAGATTTCATATATACCCTATTTTAGAGGAAGTGGGAAACATGGAGGAATTATCTACCTATTGATGGGATATGAAGTTTCCTTCAAGAGAAAGAAATCATTCTGAATGGGTATTGAGAAATTTACATGCCTTAGAGCATTTCTTACATGAAGCATCCTGATATTGTGTTAGCTTACATGCTGGACTTTAAAACACCTACATTTATAGTTTTAAATATATGAACTCCCTCACATGGCCAAGCTCCATCACCACTCTTCGTCCACCACATCTTATTGTCAACATGTCTAACACAAACTCACTTTAGGGGTGTCCATTAATCTCCCCATATTTTCAAAAAATCATCTTGGGAAAAGTCCACACATTTTGTCAAAAAATACAACACAACCCAAGGGGTGTCAAACTGCATCACTATCCCCTCATATCTTTCATGTTTCCCATTGATAGTGGCGCAACCTACTCCATTATGGAATACTCAATGGATATAGAATAATATTACTCCAATGCTTCTGTTGTGTATGTATTGAATGAAATTGGATTTCATTTGAACAAAAATCATTTATTAACAATCATGTTATTCAGTATTGGGATTTACATATCAATATGAATAGTCTTTGTTCATTTTTTATTATTGAGTTATGTATCATTTATCATATACAGTTGACACGTTGATCACATATATATAAGAAGTTGTTATATCTCACTCTTTTTCCTATTATTTACTAACAGGTGGTTACTTATGGTGAGGTCGATTCTACCCACCACTATAGAAGGCAGTGAGTTCAACATCGGATTCAGGTAAGGATTCTTCCATTTTTATTCTTTAGCTCAATTTTAATTTGGGTTTTTGTGATTTTTGGGTTCCCTATATTTTTGAAGTGCGTTTTGGATCTTGTTGAGGACAGTGAAGCACCACATGACTAGGATATCCTCTCAACCTGTGGGCATGAGGCCTTCTAAAAGTTCATCACAAGGCTCGGCTCCTTGGTTCAGTTTGGGCCAGGTTGGGTTTGCTAAGTTATTTTTTATTGGGTTCATTTTTTTTGTTTATGTCAATTTTAACAGGTTCATTTTTTTCGATTTGGGGCTATTCGGTTCAATTAAATTAATTTTAGTTCCAATCAAGTATGTTTCATTAGTTTCATTTTTTGCATGCTCAATTATGCTTTATTGAAGTCAGTTTTGATTGGTTTGAGTCAGTTTGGTTACATTATTTTCAGTTTGGTTCAATTTTATCTTTTTCAAAACCATTTGGTTTGGTTCCACTTTACTCAAATTGGCTTGATGATGTTTGATTTAGTTCCAGTCATATTAGTATGTTTTTTATTAGTGTAGTTAATTTGACTAGAATTTTTTGTATAATACCATATATTAGCATGTTTTTGGTTTTCGCAATTCAATTTCCCTGCCTCCTCCCACTCCCTTCACTCCTGGCCGGAAGATACTTCCCCCCGGATGTCGTTGGACCGGGCCAACACGTCACGGTCACGCCGCGGTCACACCGCGGTAATGTTGTGATTTGGCCCTGCTCCAGCCACATCCATCCCACACCACCCCCTTCCACCTTCATTTCAGCCCGCTGCCACCAACATTTCATCCCGCAACAGCCCCCCTGCCACCTTCGAATCAGCCCGCACCATCCCCCCATCACCTGCAACCAGCCCCCTTCCACCAGCATTCCAGCTTCCTCCCGCTCCCTTCGCTCCTAGCCGGAAGATGTTGCACTGCGGATTTCGCTGGACCGGGCCAACACGCCGCGGTCACGCCACGGTCACGCCGTAGTCACGCCGCAGTAATGTCATGATTTGGCCCTGCTCCAGCCACATCCAGCCCACACCACCCCCCTTCCACCTTCATTTCAGGCCACTGCCACTAACATTCCAGCCCGCAACAGCCCCCCCCCCCCTGCCACCTTCGAATCAGGCCGCACCATCCCCCCAGCACCTGCAACCAGCCCCCTTCCAACAACATTCCAGGATCCTCCCGCTCCCTTTGCTCCTGGCTGGAAGATGCTGCCCCTCGGATGTCGCTGGACCAGGCCAACATGCCGCGGTCATGCCACGGTCACGCCGCGGTCACACTGCAGTCTTCCATTATGCTATTTCTTACCTCTATTTTCACATACAAGCAAGGCTTATTTGCATAAATCTATGTTTTTCTCCTTCTTCCATGATATAAGAACTGATCCTTTTATATTTAGCACTTAGCTTAGACTTCTTAGGTTTATTATCCAAGGATGTATGATCTGCCTTCTTTAAAAACTTCTTGGTAATAGTGTTTCCAACTTTATTTTTTTAAAATTTTCCAAAGGAAGTTTCCTTCCATTTTTCATCATCAGTGGTCTTCATTATCCATTTGTTTTTAACACATTCTTATATGAGCATGATCCATTCTAAACCTATATGTTTCACATTTCCTTATGAAGTATCGACCCTTCATTCTTTGATTCCTTTGTAAGGGAAGTAGATTGCAATGGCATGATGAGGATCATAATCTGATGAATGGAATGGATATGAAAGAAATACCTACAAGCCTGCCTCTAACCCTAAAAACATCATCAGGATAGGTATGGCTGAGAATCAGGTATTCAGTTCGATATCCTCAACTTTTTTAGATTTGTGAATATCAATCACTACTATTTATATTTGGTTGCAGTGGATAGTTGCGTATGGATTTCACTATACATGAAATATTACTGCAATTTGAATAAATATTAGGTTTTAAAACACTCCAAAGCCTCCATTTATGCAACAAAAGGGGTTGAAAATTCCAACATAAAGGATTATCATGGCCTTGAGGAGTTCAATTAAAAGAGGGTTCTTCTCTTTTTTTCTATTAGGTTTAGCAGGTGATTCATTTGTCTTTTATTATTCATTTGTGTTATTAAATCATTCCAATTAGGCATACAATTTAAATCATTCCAATTAGGAATATAGTTTATCAAGCATACACATTTAATGAACTTTGTTTCAATTTTCATTTGTGTTATACAGTTTTTGCAATTGGTTTAACAAACTGAATGCATAAATTTTATTGAATAAACTGTATGCAATATATAGATTTCATACAAATTATTGAATGAACTATATACAATTTATCCAATAAACTGGATGCCTAAACTAAATAAACTATATAAACTTTATGCAGTTTATTCAATAAACTGAATGCAGTTTACTAAATAAACTATATAAACTGTATACAGTTTATTCAATAAACTGAATGTAGTTTATTCAATAAACTAAATGCAGTTTATTGAATAAACTGAATGTCGTTAAACTATATTAACTATATGCATAAATTGAATACATCTTATTGAATAAACTATGTAAACTGTATGTAGTTTTATGAATAATAATTCTAATCAACTTGATGCAATAATTGATTTCAAAGATGTAAGTTGGCATTGATCGGACTTCCACTAATAATGGTTTTGGGGTGAGCTATGTTTATACCAGGCCCTATACCCGGTATTTCTCCCTTGAATATTTTTTCTTTTTAATCAATAATTCTTATTTTATTTATGTAATATGATATTAAACAATTAAATATTTATAATCTAAGCATTTTTTCTACTGGGTTATTCCTCTACATGTCTTACATGAGTTTAGATGATATATAAACACACAAATCCTCTATGGCATCTTATAAGTGTGTATATGTATCTTTAAGAACACGAATCTTTTCCAAATATCTAAACATTATATGATTATAAAGGGGCTAGGCAGGGGGGATGGGGCTGGGCAGGGGGAGGGGCTGGTGGGGGAAGGGGCTGGGAAGGGGGGGAGGGGATGAGAGGGGAAGAACTGGGCCGGGGGGAGGGGCTGGTGGGGGATGGGGTTGGGTAGGGGGATGGGGCTGGGCAGGGGGGAGGGGCTGGTGGGGGAAGGGGCTGGGCAGGGGGGAGGTGATGAGAGGGGAAGAACTGGGCCGGGGGGAGGGGGCTGGTGGGGGATGGGGCTAGGTAGGGGGGAGGGGGTGAGAGGGGAAGAACTGGGCAGGGGGGAGGGGGCTGGTGGGGGATGGGGCTGGGTAGGGGGGAGGGGCTGGTGGGGGGTGGGGTTGGGCGTCTTCCTCCATTTCAAGGAAAATGAAGTCGGAGAAGATAGACCAACTCTCTTTTTCATACTGGTAATGTATCTTGATTAATCTACCATTAATTTCATGTTCATAATAACTTCCCATTGTATATTTCATATTACACATTCAAAATATTATTTATTTTCAATTTTCTACCCAATTGTTGATTGTGTTTTCATTTCTTTGTGCTATGATTTATTAATGGTTGTTTTTTTAGAATGAAGCAAAACATGCTTGGTATTTTACAGTCACCCTTCTGTTGTAAGTGGGTCCATTACAGGAGTCCACTGGATTGAAACTTAAGAGATCTAATGGATGGATGGGTACTTTTGGTTAAGCTGGTTTGTCATTGACTTCATTTTTACTCATTTCTAGAGTTGTGTATTACATCTTTTTTCTTGGTGTTTTACTGCTCCTACAATTATAACTACTTTAGTTAGCTTTTAGATTTTAAAGGTTATGTTCTAAATGAGGCTAATTGAAATTATGGTAAGATTCAAATGGATGAATGGTTTAGGGGGGCAGGACTGGCAGGGGGAGGGGAATCTGTCCAGGGTCTGGGGGGAAACTGTCCAGGGTCTGGGGGGAATCTGTCCAAGGGGAGGGGGATCTATCCAGGGTCTGGGGGGGGCTATTGTCTAGGGGAGTCCAGCAGGGGGGGTGCTATCCAAGGGGGTCCAGCAGGGGGGGCGAGGGGTGTGCAAGGGGTGCAAGGGATGTGTGTGGGTGGGGGGTGGCTGCTGTCCGGGGGGGCTAGGTTTTTTTTATGAAATGGGAAGAGGAATTTGTTTATGTTCATGGGTATTGGAAAAGAAAAGGACGTTGTCGGCATTGTCATAAATAATGCATGCACTATCCTCCAGCACTCGCTTTTTCCAACTGCAATTGTGTCGCAACTATGCTGGTGTTGTCCAACAGCAAACAAAGGTCTCACAGTTGTCTCTCTCCTTGATCGGGTACTCACAAACAGCTTCCAAAGTAGTCCACTGACTGTGTATTCCTAAGATGTCTATATGGATTGACAAAAGAAGATATAACAGCCTTTCTACCTAGATCATAACTGAAGATCCATCCTTTACTTATATGTGGCAAGCATAAGATCCCCTCACTTCTAGAAATGAGAAAGATATTTATGGGATTGTCTAAATATACAATGTAATTGAAATTCTAGTCAACTTTTATCATTAGGTTGTCACCTTGATAAGGAATAAAGTGACATTATTAACTAATTTCCACATGGAGATGGAATCAAGTACAAGATTCATGGGAATGTGTTAATTATATAAGAGAAATTGTTGGATTGGTGTTGCCTGATCCAGTTAGGCTGAATGCTTGTGGCCCACAACTATCACGGGTCGAGCTCCATGGTGAGCTCGTTGGGGGTTGCAGGGGGAAACGCGCCCTTGCTCCGAGGTTCCGGGGGGCGAAGGCCCCCGGCCCAATTTTTCGCTACTGCAGCAGTGCGGACTTCGGAGTCACTGTAGCACTTTTGACAAAGGTGACCGTCATTCACTGTAGCGACGTGAGGGTGGGGAACCAAGGGAAAACTGGTAGGGGGACTGGCAGGGGGTAGAGCCAGATGGAAAATAGGGGGGAGACATGCAGGGTGCGGGTGGCAGGGGGTGGCAGGTGGGTGGAAGGTAGGGGGACTAGCAGGGGGCAGGGGGACTAGTAGGGGACTGGCAGGGGTGGCAGGGGGGACTAGTAGGGGGTAGGGCGACTAGCAGGGGGCAGGGGGACTGGCAGGGGTGGCAGGGGGCAAGGGGGACTGGTAGGGGGTAGGGGGGACTGGCAGGGGGTGGCAGGGGACTAGCAGGGGGCAGGGGTGGAAGGCAGTCCTACAGGTCTTCTGTGTTTTTTTATTTAACTTTGATCTATAGCCATAGTTTCTAACCGTGGCTATAAGGCTTGTTTGTGTTTTACCTTCTGTCGCGGTTTAAAACTGTGGCTATAGGAGTTGGCCTATAGCCACACCAATACCATCCACGGTTCATTGAACCATGGCTATAACCTATAGCCACGGTTTTTGGGCTTATAGTCACGGTTTCAAACTGTGGCTATAGCCTAAATTTCCAGTAGTGGCAGCCCAGAATGGTAGGAATTGGAACCAAGTAGTTTGTGATAATAATGGCTCAGTTGACACAGGCAAAAAATGATGGTTTAATCCATGCTAGAGAATAATCAGAGGTACCACAACAAAACATGATGATAGTGTAACATTTTATGAGACAACACCCTCCTTCTTTCAACGGATCTTCCGACCTAGTAGCGGTTGAAGGATGGATTAAATCCCTTGAAAATATATTCGATGTTATAGGATGTTCAGATAATCAAAAGGTAAGTCTAACCATTTATCATTTTGAAGGTGAAGCTGATCAGTGGTGGTCAATGGTAAGGAATATCAAGGATATAAAGGATATTTATACCTAAGAGTGAGATGAATTTAAAAGTATTTTCCTTAAAAAATATTTTCCTAAGGTGGTGTGAATTAGGATAGAGAAGAAATTACTTGAATTAAAGAAAAAGTAGGAAGATTCAGTGGTTGTTTATGAAGAAAACTTCACTCTACTAGCGAGGTATGCTCCAAATGTTATTCTGGATTTTTATTGCAAAATCAACCGCTTTTACTCAGGATTGAAGCCATGGTATCGAAGAGAGCTGACCTCCCGTGAATTCAAAAGTTACGAGAAACTTGTCCAATGTTCTGAGAGGGTAGAGATGGAGTTTTCTGATGATAATGTGCATTTTGGAAACAAGGAAAAGAAGAGTTCTATATGGAAATTAATGGGTAAGAATCAACCAAAGAAATATTATGGTAAGAAAATCTAGTTTCTATTTTGTGAAAAGTGTGGAAAGAAGAACCCTGGGGAATGTCTTACCAAAACTGGGAAGTTTTTTTGATGTGGTAAGTTGGTACATATGGCCCGAGATTGTAATGAAAATGATTCTAATACTAATCCTAAGAAGAAAACTGTTAAGTGTTTTAAATGTGGTGAGATGGGTCATTATGCAAATGCCTACCCCAAGAGAGATCTAAATGATGAAAAGAAGCCAGACTATAAGCAGAAAGGTGTAGTGAAATCCTTTGAGACTATGTCAGCAGATGACAAGCTATCCAATGAATTTGTATTAGGTACCTTGTTTATTTACTCAAATTTTTCTAAAGTTTTGTTTGATACAGGGTCTACACATTCCTTCATTTTTGATAAATTTTCAGGTAAATTGGAAATATCACCTCAACAAATGAGACTGAAATTTTTTATTAAAACATAAGGGTGAAATATTATAACAAATAGGAATTATAATAATATTTCTATTATGTTATGTGGAAGGAATTTACTTGAAAACCTTGTTGTTTTTCCCTTAGTCGAGTTTGATTTTATTCTGGGAATGGATTAGATTTCTATTTATAATGATAAGATTGACTATAGAGCTAAATAAGTTTTTCTTTAGAAATATTTCCAGTTTTTATATAAGAAAGAACCCCTAAAATTGATAACTTATCATGAAGTTGAGAAACTTTTGAAAGATGGAAATAAAAGTTATCTTACTCATTTTGTTGAAAACAAGGGAACTATTTAGATTAATGATGTGTCAGTGGTAAATGAATACCTTGATGTTTTTTCTAAAGAGTTACTCAGTGTCATACCTAATCAGAAATTTGAATTCACAATTGACTTATTTTATGATGCTAAGCCAATATCAAAACCCCAATATCATATAGCTCAAATAGAACTTCTTGAATTGAAAAATCAGTTGCAGTATTTGCTTGATAAAAGCTTCATTCGTCCTAGCACTTCACCATGGAGTTCTCCTATTTTGTTCATTAAAAATAAATATAGTTCCATGAGACTTTGCATTGATTATAGATATTTGAATAACATCACTATTAAAAATAGGTATCCTTTTCATCATATCGATGAATTGTTTGATCAGCTCCAGGGAGCTCAGTACTTTTCCAATATTGACTTGAGATTCAGATACCCTCAGCTGAAGGTGAAGGAGGATGACATCCCAAAAACAGCCTTTCATACTATATATGGGCATTATTAATTTGTTTTTATGCCGTTTGGGTTAACTAATGCACCTGATGTATTCATGGATCTTATGAATAGAATATTTCATGAGTTCTTGGATAAGTTTTTAGTTGTGTCTATTAACAACATTCTAGTATTTTATAAAAATAAATAGGAGCATTGAAAACATCTTAGGGTTGTTTTAAAAACTTTAAAGGAAAAGAAATTGTATGGAAAATTCAGTAAGTGTGATTTTTGGTTACAACAGATTTATTTTCTTGGGCACATTATAAATAAGGATGGAATAATAGTTGATCCTACCAAAACAATAGTGGTTTATAAATGGCCAAGACCCACAAATGTTAAATAGATTCATAGTTTTCTCATATTAGTAGGTTATTACCGAAGTTTTGTTAAGAACTTTTCACGGTTATCCAGACCGATAACTAAGTTAACACGAAAAGGAGTTAAATTTTTTTGGACAGAATAATGTGATGTTTTTTTTAGGAACTGAAGAAGAGATTGGTGAATGATTTGATTTTGGCCTTACCTTCCCAAAATGGTGAGTTTGTCATCTATAGTGATGCTTCATTAAAGGGACTTGGTTGTGTTCTAATGTATAATGATCAGGTAATTTCTTATGATTCAAGACAACTAAAACCCCATGAGTTAAATTATCCAACACATAACTTGGAATTGGAATCTATGGTTTTTGCTTTGAAAATTTGGATGCATCATTTATACGAATCCAAATATCAAATATATACTGACCATAAAAGTCTGAAGTATATATTTACTCTGAAGGAATTAAATATGAGGCAGAGAATATGTCTTGAACTGATAAAGTATTATGATTTCACAATAAGTTATAATTGAATAAAATCAAATAAAGTGGCAGATTCCTTGAGTTGAAAACATCATGCATCATTAACCATGTTACATTTAGAACATGATCCCTTGATTAATGATTTGATGAATTTTGTCTTAGAAGTTTTTGGTGCAGGGAATACATTTTTTTTGTTTTAGGTTTCAGTGCAGTCATCATTATTAGACAGAATTAAGAAATTGTGGAAGGAATATCGTGAGATAAAGAAAATGGTAGAATTGGTTAGATTGGTAAGTTTCCAGAATTTGACCTTGATAAAGATTGTGTTTTAAGATTTGGAAAAAGGTTGTGTGTGCCTTGTAATTCTCAGTTGAAGAAATATTTGTTGTGTGAAGATCATAGTTCTCCATTTTTAGTTCATCCTAGAAGTACTAAGATGTACCAATACCTTCAGGAGTATTACTCGTGGGATGGAATGAAAATAGATATTGCTGATTTTACTCTGAAATTCTAGACATGTCAATAGATTAAAGCAGATTGGCAGTTACTGAAGGGGATGCTTCAGCCTTTGCCTGTTCTAGAGTGGAAATGAGAGAATGTATCCATAGACTTTATGGTGGGACTACCAATGACTTATCAAGGTAATAATGTGATTTGGGCTATTATTGAACGGCTAACAAAATATGCACATTTTCTTTATATTCGAGATACAATGTCTTTGGATCAGATTTCTCGACTGTACCTCAAAGAGATTATCATGTTACATGGACTTACTCTTTCCATTGTATTTGACTGGGATCCTAGGTTCACTTCTAACTTTTGGAAGGGACTTTAGAAGTCTTTAGGCATAGAATTAAATTTCAGTACAACTTTTTATCCTCAATCAGATGGGCATTCAGAATGAACGATTCATAATTTGGAGGATATGCTTCGACCATGTTCAAGGGACTGTTAGGGAAGTCGGGATCAGCATATTTCTTTAGTTTAATTTTCTTATAATAACAGTTTTCATTCTAGTATTCATATGACACCTTTTGAGGCATTGTATGGGAATCAGTGTTGGACTCCAACGTTTTGGGATGAAGTTATTGAAAGAATGTTGATGGAGCCAGAATTAGTAGAGGAAGTGGCTAAGAAAGTGAAGATGATCCAGCAGCACATGAGGACAACTCAGAGCAGGCAGAAAAGTTTTGCAGATAACATAAGGAAAGACTTCTCTTTCAAGGTAGTTGAACATGTTTTCCTTAAAATTTCTCCTTGGAAAAGTTTGATGTGTTTTGGTATGAAAGGAAATCTAAGTTCATTATTCATCGGTCCTTTTGAAATCATGGAGAAAGTTGGACCAGTTGCATATCGAGTAGCTTTGCATCTGAGTTTTTCTCAAGTACACAATGTTTTTCATGTTTCAATGTTGAGAAAGTATGTGTCAGATTCATCTCATGTCTTGAGCCCAAAAGAAGTTCAGTTGGAAGAGAACCTTTCGTATGAAGAGAAACCAGTTTAAATTTTTGATCGAAGGGAACAAGTATTGAAGAATAAGGTAATCCACCAGGTAAAGGTTTTGTGGATAAACAAAATGGTTGAAGAAGCAGCTTGGGAATCTTAAAATGCTATGAGGGAAAGGTACCCTCACTTGTTTAGTGAGTAAATAAAATTGTGAGGATTCAATTTCTTGAAGGTGGGGATAATGTAACACCCCAAGGTTAAAAAAAATTAAATTCATGAAACTTTGTTTTAAGTAGATATTTATAACTAGTTTTTAAACATAATTTTACTGCTTCTATGTTTTGAATTTAAAAAAATTGTCATCTAAAATTATAATCAGTATATTATTTAGAGTCTTATAAGACCAACATAATTTTTTTGAATAGTAACATGCCCTTATGAATATTAACATACCCTTATGAATAGAAAAATACCCTTAAGAATAGTAATGTACCCTTATGGATAGTAATGTACCCTTATGAGCAGTAACTTAACTCTAATGAATAGTAATATGCCCTTATGAATAGTAATGTAACCCTTATGAATAGTAGCATACCCTTATGAATAGTAACATCACCTATGATAGTGTATATATAATATTTAATTAAAATTATGGTACACCTATATCTTTGAATAAGTAAATAAATTCTTTAAAATTGTTAATTTTTGAATAAAGTAATATTTTATTTAAAATTTAATTTTCTCATATTTATAAAATTATTTTGATAAAATGGAGTTCATTTTTTTATTCTACCCATTAAAAAATGGTTGGGTGTATTTTTGGTAATTTTCTGAAATACTTGATTTTTTAGTGAAGAGTGAATTTTTGGTATTTGACAAATAAATGAATTTCTACATCATGGAGGTGTCATCGATGATGTGGTGCTGATGTAGGCCCATTATCTCAAACCCACATGCCATTATTATTCTTTTTAGTCATAGAAGACTCACTATTGCTTGTCTTGAGGCAAAATAATAAAATAATAATTAAAATAATGTGAAATCTCTCCCCTCCTCCACTATAAATACCACCCATTTCCCCCTCTTCCTCCCACACCTCTCAAGCCTTGATAATTGTCTAATTTATTCCAAATTATCTCCCCAATCTTCTTCTCCACGTCCAAGACCTTCTGGTCTCACCCAAAGTCCAAAATCAAAGTCCTTAAGGAGGATCTCAAGGAGAAGAGATCAAGAGGTAAGAAATCTTCTTCCTTTTTCATGTGTTTTCCTTTCCTTTTCTTCTCTTTTATTATAGTCTCTTCCCATACTATTATCCAAGAGGCATGAAAGCTCCATAAATATTTTATATTATTAATTTTTTAATGTTCATGGAAAATTCATCATCATTCTTCCTCTCCTCTCCCACTTATTCAAGGAATAAAAACATTGTCCGTGATGTGTCGAAGTACCGACATCGTGGATGATGTGATTTCAATTTGATTTAATTCCTTGAAGTTTGGTCATGAAACCATTTTTATGGTTGAAAAAGGTTATAATATATGTATTATGTCTCATCCATGGTTCTATAATCCTTTTTTACACATGGTTTTAATTTATAAAATAAAATGAGGTCGTTATTATCAAAGAACCACTAAAATGATCTAAATGAACATCATTAATGTTTTAACTTGTGAATCATCCTAATTTTAGAATTCAAAATGATAAATGGTATAATTTATGGTTTTTTAAATATTTAAATACCATTCCATTCCAATTCTATAGTTTCACTTCCAATCAACAAGAAAATTCATCATGAACCAATCATGGAAATCATGTAAAGAACGCACCCAAAACAATGGAAGGAACAAAATAATGACAATTAAGGGATGAAATGATGTTATAAAATGATCATATAAGATGTTATAAATATTAATATATTTCTATAAGATAATAATAACTTTCTTTTAACTATTATACAGTATGTTTAAACAATTTTGAAGTAAGTAAGACAAACCCGAGGTAAGGGAATTCTTAACCCGATCTCCATTCTTTGGGTTAACATTCTACTTCATTATTTATGTGGTATTAAAATTGTTTGTGTGAAGTTTTTTGTTTATAATATGTTTAATTATGTTTATTTACAGTCTATGTACATATTATATCCACTCTATTAAGTCTCACTTCAATTATATGATTTTTTAAGGGGTTTTACTTTTAAAATCCTCTTTTAAAAATTCTGTTTTACCAGATTCAAAAGAAATGTTTTTATGTAATTATTCATGTTTTATGATTATGTTATGGTTATTTGGAATTTTTTATGATGAATGTTGGGAACTATATCTCCCTCTAATGCATTGGTTATGTGTAATTTTGAGGTCGTTCATATAGTTACTCCATGTGTAACTGCGATGGTTACTCAAATTGTAAGGTGGGTGTGGGGGCTACAAATTATAAGGTAGTCGTGAGGGTTAGAGTATTATGTAAGTAATGAACCAATATAAATTTATGGTTCTATTTATGTTCTTATTTATTGTGGGAATCTTTTGGAAATCTCATGCTTCACAAAGTAAGTATATATGGGTGACAAGTATGTCTTTTGAAAATGATTTCATATGTTATAAGTATTCATGGAATAATGTGTTCTTTCCTTCTTTTTATATCCCTTACTGAGATTTTTGTGATCATACCAAGTTTTTTAAATGATTTTCATAGGTTATAAGGATGTGTAAGATAAATAAAGAATCTAAGTTAAATGTTTGAATAACTATCCAAGAAATCATGTTTTATTTGAAAAGTTTTTTTTATTGAGAGAAATGTGTACTGTTTTTATGGTATCCACTATGTATTGATATGTAATGTCATGAATTTTTTATGACTATTTTCTCTAAAGATATAAACTTGAAAATATATTCAATGTTAAAGGAAGTGATTTCTTGAATAAATTCAAGATTATGTAATGTAATAAGGTCGGGTCCTTATACTATGACTTTCGGTCCGCTAGACCTCACATGGTGATCATGTTTCTGTTGAGTCAAGGCTTTAGTCAAAGGGTTCATCACATTGTCTTCTGTGGAAATACTTCTCACTACAACTTCACCACTCTGAGAAAAATCCCTCAAGAGATGATACTTTTTAATTATGTGTTTCATCTGTTGATGTGACCTTGGCTCTTTTGCGAGTGTCATTGCTTCAGTATTATCACAGTACAGTGTGATGGGATCTTTACTACTAGGTATCAAATCTAGCTCTTGGACGATGCTTCACATCTAAACTGCTTCTTTATCTACCTCAGAAGATGCGATATACTCAAACTATGCTATAGAATCTATGACCACAATCTGCTTTGAACTCTTCCAGCTCACTACACCTCCATTCAAAGTGAAGATGTATCCCTTTTGCGACTTCATGTCATCTTGATCAGTCTGGAAACTATCATATTCATATCTTATGATAAATAGTTCCTCATCTCTTCTATAAACTAGGAACATATCCTTAGTACACCTTAGATAATTTAGGATAGTCTTAACTGTCATCCAATGGCGGTCACCTGGGTCAGCTTGATATCTTCCTACTCCACTTAATGCATAGGCAACATCCAGCCTATTACATAGCACAACATACATGACTAATCCAATACCTGATGCGTATGGAGTCCTTTCCATTATCATTCTTTCCTCATGTGTCTGAGGACACATTTTCTTGGAAATATGAATCCCATGTGACACTGGAAACAATCCCCTCTTGGATTATTCCATATTGAAAGTAAAGGTTGGGGATTCACATGTAAAAGGCTAGGTTTTTCTATGAACTCAAAAAAGACATGGATTTTTGGGTAGTGAATCCATGGATTAAAAAATAAATTTGTAAAGGGTAGTGACTCCCCTTCAAAATTCATTATTATTATAATGGGTTCCATACTCACAATTTGGGAGTATGAATAATATATCTATGATCATTTAGATATGAACTAATATAAAAATATTTATTCATATGTGTTCATTTAAATTATTCTTTCAATCCTCACACTTTAAGTACTTAATATTTATGGTTGAATTGTTTTATCATTTAATCTATCATATTTTATAATTAAATTTTAAATCAAGGTAATATTTTGAGATTGAAAATTTAACCCCATCCTTTTCCATCACTATTTTAGGGCCAACAATTATTATTAGTACTTTGATCTAGAGGATATATTTTTATTCTAACATGTATAACCTAGAATTAACCATAAAAGGAAAATATATTTTTCATTAATGGATGAATAGAGATGAAGTTTGAAGTAGAAATATTTAATGTTTCATGATAATTCAAGAGAACTTATGTGATTTGAATATTAAAAAATTAGACACTTGAGGCCAAATTAACCTAAGAAGAAAAGAAAAGATGAGACACATCCAAAGGAGAAATAAAAAATATTTTGAACTTTCATGTTTATTATCTAAAGTAAGGAAACACCATGGTAACATGTGCTTCATGGTTAAATCTTATGAGGATAGTAAATTTGATTAGAATTCTGATTGTTCTCATTCTTATTATGGTAAGTTTTATAATGATAAAATAAAAAATATCCATGATTAATATAGTAAAAAGATTGAAAATATGACTATCTTGTATTTGGAACTTACGAATAAATATAAGTAAACTTGCAATTAATAAGTAAACAACTATAAAGTACATGATTAATATTATTAGTTGGTTTATCTATATAAATTAAATTGTAAGTTTTATTTTATTTGTGGTCAGTGATCATCTTATCTTAGTTTTTTATTTTGTCTAACTATCATGTACTTTACAGTTGTTTACTTATTAATTTGTTAAAAATTATATTATAATTTCTTAAAAATATTAACAAGTTTCATGCCTCCTTGTGTTTATAAAATTATTTTATAAATATGGATTTCTCAATGTTTTATATTATTAGAATTTAAAATATGGTCAAAATGGTTTGATTCCTTTTAAAATAAAGACTGACATCATTTGAGGTAGATTTATCCTGGTTTTAATTATGAATTTATCTTGCATGTTTTAGTTTTTGAAATATGTGTGTAGTTTTCAAAACACTAAATATGCTTTAAATAATAAACCTATGCATATTATAGTTATGTGATTTTAAAATCTTCTTGTGTATGTTATAGAAATCTCGGTTCTATATCTTTTAAATCCTGATGATTTTTCATTACATGAGGAAAATTTTATATTTTATGTAATGCATAAATTCTGGGGGAGTTAGTGTATTCCCAATAAAAAGGAAACTTTGCATTTGAATTTAAGTTAGAAAGTTTTTAAACTAGTTTTTTAATGATTTCATACTTTTTTTTCTGAATTTTAAATCTATTTCTAGAAGCTCCATTGTTTTTCATCTTATGTACTAATTTTGGAGAAAAATAAACTTTAATATAATATAGAATGTTCCATACATTAAAATATATTTTGAGTGGA
Source organism: Viscum album (assembly GCA_963277665.1). NCBI lineage: Eukaryota > Viridiplantae > Streptophyta > Magnoliopsida > Santalales > Viscaceae > Viscum > Viscum album. The sequence goes on along the minus strand of OY728125.1, from coordinate 112,608,132 downwards.
TCTTTATAGAAAATTTTGTAGTACTGGTGTTGCACTATTTTTCAAGACTACTATAATTCTATAGAAAATATAAAATTTGTAATCAAGTATGTTTTCTAATGTTTATATTTTATCCCATTTTTTCACTAAAACTTGTTGAATGTGTTTAAAATTTTAAATCAGTTTAAAGAATGAATTTTTTAAATATTTTGGCATGAAAGGAATTATTATTTTACTCTTTGTTATTATTTCTAATTCTAGTGGGATATATTTTTTTTTATATATTTTTAAAATAGTTAAAATATGTTTTAGAGTTTTGAATTTGAATCTGGAAGTTTGAATCTAAAATTTAAAACGTGTTTTGAGATCTATATCTCATTATTTTAATTTATTTACTTATTTAAATTATATCTATTGGATATAAAGTTTAAAAATTAAGTTTAAATTTTTTTATGGATCTTAAATATAATTGATATATTAAGGGGGTAATTTTTTGAATTTTATTGAAAAATAATTGCTTCTATACATTTGTGAGGATCATTGTTTTATCCTTTTAGAAATATATTAAAATTATTTTTAAAAGATAAAGATGATGATAAAGGGAAGTCTCTACAACCTTAAATCTATTTTTTTATCTTTATAAGATTTTAAATACACTATTTTATATTTTTTTAGAATATTTTTTCAAATTTCAAAATCATGTTGTGATTTTTCATAAATTGAATTCTATTTTTGAGCATGCTGGTATTTACTATGCTTTGGTGTTTAATTTTGGAGAAGAAATTTTTTTAGTGTATTTTTTATTTGTGGTTAGGAGGGGATTATCATGTGCATACTATAACCTTTTAATTATTTCAAATGGTGTAGAATCCTTTTAAAATTTGTGAGTTTGTTTTTGAGTAACCTATTTAATGAGAAAATGTTTAAAATCAAATTATGTGTTATTCTATATTTTGAAATATTTTTTCCCTTCATAATATTTATTTAAAGGATATATTGTTTTTGAACTTTAATTTCCTATATTATATCAAAATTTCATTACTTTTTTGTCCTAAATTAAAGTAAAAGTTTACATTTATTTTAAAAAATGGATTTTGTATTATTTTTAAAAGGAAAAAATTATTTTTTATTATTTCAAAAGGGGGAGAACGTTTTTTGAAAGAATTATTTTTAAATATTTATATTTTTTTATTAAATCTAAAAAAAGGGATAATTTTTGAATTTTACATTTGGTTTGGTAATTATAAAAAAGGAAGAGATTGTTGAAGTGTCTCCTTGAACCAATTTCATTATTTATATTTTGATAATTACAAATACCTCATAATTTCTTGTATGGATAATTATAATTTCTCACATCATTTTTTATCAATTAGTGATCTTGTTTGTAGTTGTTATTAAAGTGTTTGAAGCTTGTACTAATTATAGAAAAAAATAATGATGTTCTTCTTCATTATTTAGTCATTGATTAATTATTCTTTAACTATTTATTATTTTTTTAATTGTTTATTATTTATTTATGATTATATTCTGTATGAAACTATTTTTAAATTTTTATTAGTTTATTTTACCCTTAAGTAAAATCAATATATATTTACATAAATTGTTATTTGAATTTACCCTTACAATATTTGATTATGACCTTTACACAAAAATCAAATTGTTACCTTTTCATAGTATATAAAAATTTAAAAACTTACCTTTACATGCTTAGCTATACACAGCATATAGAAAATTCAAGTTACTTATATATTGCATAAAGAAACTGTGAGTTTCCGTTATATAGCATGTGTTTATGGCCTTTACACAGCCTATGTTATTTTCTTCTTACGTTTACATAAAACTCTTAAAATTTACCTTTATACAGCATATCAAAATTATAGTTTACCTTTATGCATATGCTAATTGACCTTTAAAAAATTTTGTATTTCCTTTATTAAAAATGTAGGATATGCGTGTTACCATTACATATAGTATAGAAATGACTAGTCCCACACTAAAGTGCTAACCATTTTATATTTATTGTCTATCTGCGTTAAACAACCAACCCAAAATGAGCATTTTGAGAATAGTCATGTTGTGGTGTTGGGAGAGAAAAGGTATAAAAATGACATGTTGAGATGGTCATAATATAAAGTATAAGGTTTTTTGGAAGGGATGTCAAGATTTTGAAATTACTAACCAGAACAATCAAGTGCCTCAGAACCATGCCATAGTATAGGGTATTTTGAGTTAGATAAATGACTATGAGAAATGGGATTTCCAACATGGGAATTTTGAAAACCCATGGTGATGTACATCATATCTTATGAACATTTTCAAATTGGGTTGAGGGAGGACACCACATCATGGAAGAGGTTGTGGTCAGTTAATTTATTCTATATATTTTGAAACGGACTGCCAACTATGGGTATTATGGTGGGCATCGCAGTCTCATTAGAGGTTGAAGGCAATACTCTCTCTTTTTATTATTTTTGTATTTTGATTTGTTTCATGTTCAAGTTAGGTATTTTAATATATTTTTTTATATAAATAAACAATAATTATGTAGATATTTCGAGAATTTATTATGGAGTGTCTTATGTAGAATTATTTGAAGATAAAAGAGATGAAAGCATGGTCTGATATTCTCACTACATGGGATTCAAAATTTGAATTTCTTAGAATTTGAAGAGTTTTTCTTTCATACATTATGAGGAAATGTTTAAAATGTTTCCATGATAATTTTTTGGATATTAAATTTCTATTACCATGATATTCACATGGAATATTTACTATTGCATTTATTTTCAAGAATATTGTTTTAAAGTTTATAAAATCATTTAAGAAGAAAGTCATGTAAATATTATTGTTGAATTTAATGTAAAGTTTCATGGATTTGGAAGTGTAGAATAGGGTAATTGTTGATGGTTCAATTTAAATAGGTCGAATCTAATAACAGTTTTGAAGAAAAGGATGATATACATTGTGAGATATATTGTTTCATAGTTTGAAGTACTATAAAATTAAATCATCATTATTTATATTTCCTTTCCTAGTTTTCTCGAACTAAATCATCTACATCTTAAAGGGATGGTGCACTATCTATTCCAAAATCTAGTAACCTTCATTGACTATCATTCATTAGTTTCATCATTTTATTCTTTCAATGTGTTGCATAGTTTTCTAAACTGTAATGTTCACTTTTGTGCATGTTACATGGGGTTATATTGCCCGTATAAAAGTTATGTGGGTTTTTTATATACCCATATAAGGAAAGAGATATTAGGGTTTTACATTGAGAGTATTGGGTTCCACTTAGTCCATAAAATATTAGAAGTTTTAGGATTTTACCTTTAGAGTCTTGAGTTCCACTTAACCTGAAAAATAGCATAAGTTGAGACATAACCTTCAAATTCTAGGTTGGATCTTTACATGTAACCGGATGGGTTTTTTATAAACCAGAAAAGGAAAATGGGTTCTGGGAAGTGACTCTAGGGATCAAAAAGTCATGCAGTAAAGGGTAGTGACTCCCCTTCAAAATTCATTATTCTTATAGTGGTTTTCATACTCTTAAGTTGGGAGTGTGAAGAGTAGATGTAATATCATTTAGATTTGAACTACCATAAAAATGGGTCTTCCATGTTATTCATTTCTATTATTCTTTCACTCTTTACACTTTAATTACTTAAATATGTATGGTTTAATTATTTTATCTTTTAATCCAATATATTCTGCAATTAAATTTTAACTCTGATTAGTATTTTGAGATTGAAAATTAACCCTCTATTGTCCATTATCATATCCATTTTGGGACCAAACATTTATTAGATTATGATCCACTCAAGTTTAAAATCTCATCCTTACTTATATGAAATAGAAAAGTAAAACAACATAAGGAATGAAAATATTTTTACAAGGTCAATCCCCAAGGTAGGTGACTACATCCTTGATGTTGTATGGTTGATTTTGTGCCACAATTTTCCATTGGAATAAATTATAAGTGGGATGGGAAGGTATCATCCTGAACCTAATAGTTTTTCCCAACACCTTGTCTCCTGGAAATTTTTATACCGGTTCCCACTAGTTAACAAAAAAATACCACCATAATAAGATGAGCAAGATAACTTTGACTCTAGGTTTCTTCTAAAATAAAAAATAATATTCCTCTAATACTCTGAAATAATCTAATTCTTCACCTACTCACAAGATCAATTTTTAGAACTTAATAGTTTAGAACCTCAATTATTGAAACTTATTCTTCTGATAAACTCAACATCACATTGTGAGAAACTTTAATTTACAGAATCTATCTATTTAGTGTCATAGTTTTTGAATCTCTTACATCCAATTTCTCAATTAATGGAACCACTGTTATCGATCTTCTCAATCATATTGTTCGCAAATACTTATTTGTGGAATTGTCTCCACAAAATCATAGTTTGTTGTAAGGGATTCACAAAAAACAATGTCATGTAAGATCCTTCACACAAATAATTGTCAAAAGAATGTATATCCCATAAGGATACTCTCATATAATCCTTATGTTGGGAAAAAATCCATCAAGGTAATATTGCATCATTTTTGGGTTGATTGCGTTTGTTGACAAAGCATGTTTCCATGGTGAATTGTCGAGTTCCAGAGATTTTGTTGACAATAAATATTGACAAAGAACCATGAAAAAGGAATGGATGATTATGAGGCAGTATAAAAGAACAGATACAAGGTGGCACCATTTTCCAGTGTTTGCCAAATTTTTGGGGTCCAAAATTTGGATTTTGGTGAGCATCGCGAAATATGTATTTCCTTGAAGATCTCATCAAAATATGGAAAATGCATGAGTTTAGCAAAGATAGGATTCATGGATTGGATTTCGTGAAAACCAGAGGAATGTTAACGGTGTTTCTTCGCGATAATGACGAGCTTCGTGAACGGAAGTATTGAAGAGAATTGCGGCGGCAAAGGGAATTGTGAGTGGAGATTTGTGGTGAAGGCACGAAGGAATTGAAGGGATGCTCCGCGATTACGACGAGCTCCGCAATCGGAAAATTGATGTGGTGCTTCGTGATTTTGAGAGAATTTCAGCGGGAACTTTAGAGCTTCATGATTTGAGCTGACGTGGTGTTGACTTCTCATGAAAGGTTTGAGGGTTGGTGGAATCACCTATAAATAGGTCTCGACCCCCTTGGGAGAAGAAGAGAGTTTTTGAATAAAATATTTTGCTCTCGGCTCGTGAAGGCGGTTCGTGAAGGCAATGTGCTTCGCGAAAGTCAGGAGCTTCGCTGCGGCTAATTTAGCTCCACGAAAGTTGGGTGCTCCACGTTGGCTCAGTGAGATTTGTGAGGGAAGTCACTCAGAAATGACTTGTGCTTTGTGATAGTGTTTCGTGAAAATTCAGGAGCTTCGCGAAGTCTTGTTTGAGCTTCGCGAAATTGGGAGCCCCGTGAAGTAGGGTTCTTTGCGAAGGTACATTCCAAAGTTTGTTGCTCAGTGTTAAGGGGCAAAGAGGTATTCATCAGTGGATGAAAACTTGGACATCAATAGTGCATCTACATATAGTGGAGGATGCATTCATTAGTGGTAATGAAGAGACCTACAGGTATATAAAATGTGAGTGGATCTTTTGAAGAAGCAGTGATCTCACTTCCGTTGAGAGAGCAGTGAGTTCTCAAATTGTGAGTGGTTGTAAACCAAGAGGGACAGTGAGTCCACTTTGAACTTGTAAACAGCAGTGCGCTTATAGTGAAATTGGTACATCGGCACACTGTTGGTGTATGCTCCTTGGATGTAGCCCAGTGAGGGTTAACCAAGTAAAAATTGTTGTGTCCTATGCTTGCTTTAAGGTTTATTCATACTCATCATCGGGAATGAGAGAGAAGAGGGTTTTGTCTAATAGTAAAACAAGATCAAAAGGGGTAGTTGTTTTAATCTATCATACCCTAATTCACCCCCCCCCCTCTCAGGGTATCTAGCCTAGTGGACCTAACACCTTACATGAATACAAAGAGTTTATACCTCCTAAAAAACTTTTCCACACCCTTAATGACTAGATTAGGTGGTATTTATAGGAAAATATGGTCTTGTGTACAACTTTGTTGCAAAGACACCAAAGGAAATGAAGCGTAAAATGGTTTACAAAAGAGTAAAAGGGAAAAACAAAAGAATAAGAAGAAGATATTAGACACAGATATTTACGTGGTTCAAAAAATGATCCTTACATCCATGGAGATTTATAATTTCTCTATGATTCAGGATCACAATTTATAAGGAGATTTCATAGTTTCAAGCACACGCAAAACCCTAGCCTGAAATGGGCTAATAAAGAGGCTGGGGTATCATTCCACAAACCGCATAGGAATTCCATTTTTCTACAGTGAAAGGTGGAAAGAAGTCTGCATCACTATAGTGTCACTATCACCAAAGTCCAAGATGTTACAGTGGTCAGTGGCTGGAAGTCTGCATCGCTACAGTACTGTTGACTCTAATGTTCGACCTATTATAATAGTCATGTCAAAAGTCCACATTTCTACAGTAACCTTTCGGTGTTAGTTGGTCAACTCTGTTATAGTGGTCAAAGTTGCTACAATGCCCCAAAATTTGGGATAAGGGACTTCATCCCTTGGACTCCTAAAGTAGGGGTGTGTTTCCCCTTGCAACCCCCAATGAGCATGTCGTGGATCTTGACCCACGGATTTGCGGCTTGGTGCGTAGTATGGGATGAAATCATTTTTCACAATCATCATCCAAAATAGATCAGGCTACACCAATCCAAAAAACTCTTCAATGCTTTGAAAAATTACTAGCTTCATTTATGAACATAACTTAATTTTCATAATTCATCTTTCATGGTTCCTAAATTCCATGATTCTTAACTTTTGTGATACTTAACATCCAAAATGCTCAATTTTCGTAATGCTTAACTTCTATGGTGCTCAATTTATGTGATTATTAACTTCCGAGGTGCTCAACTTGCATGACTCTTAACTTCCACAGGGTTCAACTTGTGAACATCTCTACACAACTTGCATAAATAACATTCCTTTGCACCCATATTGATTTTGATCACACCTTCCAAAAATTACAAGTTTTGTACAACTCATCATTATCACTTTTGAATTTATGGACACTAGAACTTATTCATCTTCCACTCATAATTAAACAATTTTTTCTCTCCTTATATTTCAATGATCCTCACCCATGTAATTTTCAATCATCTCAACATCAGCATTTTCAAATTGTTCACTACTAGAAAATAGGGCTATATCCATGGACCTATAGCCACGCTTTTATAAGTCTGTGGCTATAGCTTAGTTTATACCCACAGTTCTATTAAAACTGTGGCTATATCATAATTTATAGACACAGATTAAAAAAATATGTAGCAATGTTTTTTTACTATCAATCGGGCTCGTCCTCCCCATTTCGCGACTCCTCTACTCCCCCGATCCATGAGATCCTCCTCCCCGGTCCACGATGCTCTTGGTGATGCTCTACGTGATGCTCTCCTCCTCTCCTCCCCCGATCCGCGAGCTCCTCCTCCCCACTATCCATGACTTATCGAACCCTCGACCTGGACCTACTCTCCGCACACTCCTCCCTGACGTCGCTGCTACACTTCCCGGCCATCAATGTTTCACGGCGGCCTCCCCACCCTCATGCTTGACTTTATCCTCCCACCCTCGACCCTCTACCCAGTGAATACTCCTTCTCCCTCACCGTTCCTCCTCCCTCGACGTTCCTCCAGAGACCAAATGGTCATAGATTATATCCTATAAGTTGATTGGACTTTTAGTTTTTTCCTTGACCGAACACTTGGTTTCTCATGAATATGTGAAATTTGCAGGAAATTTGAAAGGGATTTCAATGCTGAGCTTCAGAGTTTAGGGGAAATTTTGAACAGGAGTGCCCAGGTCGAGCCGACTCATCTTGCTCAATTGGTTCTCGGCATTGATAAAAGGTTTTTAAATTTATTTGATTTCTCTAGTTCCCTTGAGTTTTTCAAAAAAAGAGCTATGAAATCCCTTCATATGTTTATCCCTTCATTTGAGATGATCCTAAATGAACTCCTCCGATTTGAAGGAATTTATCAAGATAGCATAGAATCTTGAGGAGGTCAAGTCCTCCCCAATAAAGATGTATTTTTTCTGAATGGATTCAGTATGTTTCCACACCAAATTATCACAATCCTTATGTGGGTAGGCCTGGGATTTTTCCTACACATTCAAACTAGGGATGAATTCATGCTTACTTTACAACACTCGAATAAGGACAATTGAGTTAGTGGGGATGGAATTTTTCCCTAGATGTCAACCGATTTGTTCAAAATGTAGCCTTATTAGTGATGTTTCATAATTGTTTTCTATTACTAGTGCATGAATCCAACACCAGAGTCAGAGTTATAACCTTTTTGATATTGGACCAACTGGCCATATGGAGGTGAATTAATATTGTGATCCTGGTACTGGAAACGATTTATCATTTTAGGGGTGTATAAAAATGGTAATGTGTCCCTACTAACTCATGGTCCCTTTTCATGTTCATTGGGAATGGAAAATAGGCCGCATTCAAGGATATGGATTCATAAAAAATATAATATTATATATACATAATTCTAGCCATACTTAATATTTACAGGTTTGGTGAATCCATTGACCTTGTAAGAACACAATGCAGTTTACCAGAAAAATCACCATAACTATTTTTGATACGCAACATATAATTATCTTACTGGTATCTTACACATTTACATTATTTAACTTAATGGTAATATAAATGAACACCGTTCTAATATTTTGGTTTCCTAGGTTATGAAGATATGTTTTAGGTATAAGTACTAATGGTTGACATCATTATGGGATATTTTTATGATATTTCATTATGATTGAATATTTTTTATGATTATAAAGACACAAAACTATTATAGTCCTTAGGCATGTATTATTGTAATGTAATTTATATTCACCTAATATTATGTAATATATTTTTATGTTAAACCTAGGTTTCTATACATTCTGTTTATGTTGTATGGTTGGTGGTATGTTAATGTAAATTTTGATATTGTGATGTGAAACCATTCCACCTTAGATAAGATAATTTAACAAAGTTGGCACATTATTTTATAAAATTTATAAGATCCTTGGGTTATTTTGTGACTTTTACCCCTCTTGGATAGAGGAGAGCACATGGTTGGTGAACGGTTTGGAAAACCATTATGTCAAACCATACAGCCCTTAAAAAGTGTGATTTTCCCATTTCCCCCCATCAATATTGATAATGCCTCGGAAAATATTCTCCTCATTTCTTCCCCTTTCATCCATGGTTATGAAAAAGTACCCAAATCATTCCAAGGGTGTATCTCCTTTGATTATACACTATTCGGAGCGCCCTTGGTTTCAAATTGATGCTTCGTGTTTCTCTAATACTCCTCTTTCTTCAATTTTTTAGATTTGGGTTTTTTTACTTTGCTATCTTCTTCTGAATCCCTTAAATGATTTTTTTTCTAGTGTATATTAGGTTGGGGTTTGGAAGGGTGTTAGAATCTGAGTGATTCTCCAAGTTTGTGCATGTTTTTTTCTTTGGAATCGAAGTACGTCATCTACAAGTTATATCTAAAATTTTTATTATTAATTTGTTCATGTGCAGTTCTGTTCATGGTTCTATATTGTTTTTAATTTGATTCCTTTGTTAGGGTTTGGTAAAATGGTTGGATAAATGATAAAATGAACACCTCATGATCCCCGTGTGATGTGTGGAGGATGATTTCACCTGTTTAGTGCCACCCATGGGGTGCTTCAACATTTCCCAACATGGAAAATTGAAATATTAAGAATAGGGTTGATTTGTGTTGAATTAAAGACCATGATAAATATGTTGAAATTTTAGATAAAATATAAGAGTCACCAATGGTTGTTTTTTCAAGTTATTGAAAATGGAAAATGGTATTATTTGGAATGATGTGAAAAAAAGTTCAATAGATTAATGTGAATCTGGGCAATGGATTATGAATTTGTGATGTACATGCATAAATAGGTTAATTCATAAGAATATAGAAATGTGATAAATGGGATAATGCACCTAAATTGAGTAAATGGTTATATGGGTTAAGTTATTGGTGTTGATTAATATTCTAAATGGGTTAAGGTATGAAAAGGGAAATGGGTCAAATGGGATAAGTGATATAAATGGAAAATGTGTTAATGGGTTATGTATTGATATTGTGTCATATGAAAATAAATATGAATTGTGATGTTTGTGTGTATGGAATATGTATGGATACGATATGTTATATGTGGTTAATAAATACATAAGAATGTGATCATGGTCTGGTTTTATGGGTGGAATTGAATTCAGTTTCAATACACACGGGTCGGGTTGGATAGAGGCTCTAAACCCCACCCCTTTAATACATGAGTTAGGGAGTCGGATTGAGGATATATTCCCTTAATAGTTTGTTGGATATGACTACATGGACTAAGGATCCATGGTAAGTGTAATTATTTGGTTATGATATGTTTATCCCTAGCGAGATAGGGAACATGACTTATTCACTTATGCATAGTATTTTACCATATTAGGCCATTGTTTAAAAGATATAAATGCCTAACCTATTTGAACATGGGATGAAAATGAAATAAGTTATTAAGATGGTATATGTGATAAAAATGGAAATAACGAAGGAAATGGTTAATGTGTATATAGTTAACTTATAATACCTGAGTTTTCTTTTGTTTTCTATCTTATTTACATTGAACCTACATACACTATCTATTTAGAATGGATAATTTATTTCATCATTGTTTTTCTGAACAAGGGAAAAGGCCCTCTTCTGGGGAGTTTAGTTGTCTTTGGGAAGAGCATGAATGGGGATCAAGAATTGGATTCTGGACCCATTTTGGGGATTCCAAGGTTTCAATTAATTATTGGGTTTCTTTCTCAATTGATAATGTTATCTTGACATGATGTATTATTGTTTGGTTATAGTCCATACCCTCTTGTGGAAACAGTTTGTAATTCATGTGTCCAGTTATTGTTTATTGTTTCATTTAATTCACATGGTATCTATTGTGCCTTACACCGGTAAGGAGGTTTTAGAATCCCCACATAATCCCTCATACCCATGCTACATGTAAGAAACCTCTGGTTTGTGTAGGGTGTTAAGGGGGTTCAAAACATGAATGAAAGGAGAAAGTGGACATTATGTGCATGTTACATGGTTGGAACATAGTTAGAGTAAACCACATGACCATTGAAAGATGAATTTCAGAATGATGGAACATATTTTTATAAACTGTGTGAGATCCCCGGTTCATAGTGTGACTTGGACCCCTCTTGGACAAATATTGGTGCACGGTTTGGGTATGTTTTGTAAAACCATATAGCCAAAATGTGTGCCCCTTAAAAAGTGCAATTTTCCAATTTTCCCCTTGTATTTATCAAACCTCACTCAATTTTCTCATCATTTATTCACCTTGAAACCATAGAGATGATCTAAAATTCTCATATCTTTACATGGGTTGATCTCCTTTTATTCTATTCCATTTGAAGCACCGTTGTTTTCGAATCAAATCTCTGGGTGAGTCTAATCCTTATATTTTGTCACTTTTTCATATTATGGAATGTGTAGTTTCTCATGTTCTTCCAATGACCTAACAATGTTTTTTTCTTTTCAGGTCGTATGTTGCGGTTTTGAATGGTGTTTGATTCCGAGTTAAGGAGAATGGTTGAGCAATCAGTATTCTTTAGAATAGAGTTATGTGGTCTATAAGTTATATACAATTGTTTTATTATTGATTTTTGAATGTGAGGTTGTTTTCTTATTTATCTCTTGTTGGGAATTTTATTTCTTTTTTAGGGTTTGGTAAATTGGATGGATAAATGATAAAATTAACCCCTCATAATTTCTGTGTGATGTGTTGAGGATTGTTTTACCAGTTTAGGGCCACCCATGGGGTGCACCAACATTCCTAAACATGGAAAATTGAATTGTTAAGTATATGGTTGATTTGTGTTGAAATAAATGATAAAATTAACCCCTCATAATTTCTATATATGGTTGATTTATGTTGAAATAAAGAAATGCCATGATTTTATAATAAAAACCCTCCAATGGAGGTGCGATGTCTTCTAAACCAAAGAGTAGCGATAACTATTTGTATCATGTTTAGATTTGATTTGAGTCTTTCATATGCCTCTTGTTGGTGTTTGTTTTGTGGATAGTTAGTTTTTGTTTTCTTTGAATAATATAAATTGGCTTATCATACTTGTTTAACTCAAATGACATTGCCCGAGTAGGCATATGCCTTGACCATGACACTTTCCTTTTTATGCTTTGAATATTATAAATAAAATTTCCATGTTTAGGCAAAGTTAATGAATTTGTAAATGGTTTGTGTAGGGTGTATGATTCTTTTCCGTCATTTTGTTTCCCTTTATACGTTGCATCATTTTGCCGCTCGCTACAACCTTCTCTGGCGATCCCTTGTTATAGCATGTTAAATAGTTGATCTGTTTTATCATCTTCCGACGGGGCGACGGTCAGAATGTTACCCTGCCTCCTCCTGCTCCCTTCACTCCTGGACGAAAGATGCTGCCTCACGGATGTCGCTAGATCGGGCCAACACTCCGCGGTCATGCCGTGGTCACGTCACGGTCACGCCGCAGTCACATCGCGGTCACGCCACTGTCACGCCGCGGTAATGCCATGATTTGGCCCTGCTCCAGGACAACACCCCGTGATGGTTCGCAGTGATAGTATTCCATGAGTCTTGTGATCAATGTTGAGACTGACTAATCACAATTTCTACCAGCAGGGTAATGATCAGAATGTTGCCCCACCTCCTCCCACTCCCTTCACTCCTGGCTGGAAGATGATGCCCTGCAGATGTCGCTGGACCAGGCCAACATGCTATGGTCACGCCGCTATCACGCCGTGGTCACGTCGCGGACATGCCGCAGTCACTCTGCAGTAATTCCGTGATTTGGCCCTACTCCAGGATGACACCCTGCGGCGGTTCTCCGTGATAGTATTCCATGAGTCGTGTGATCAATGTTGAGACTGACTAATCACAATTTCTGCCGGCGGGGTGACGACCGGAATGTTTCCCCACCTCCTCCCACTCCCTTCGCTCATAGATGGAATATGTTACCCTGCGGATGTCGCTGGACCAGGCCAACGTGCCGAGGTCATGCCGCGGTCATGCCGTGGTCACACCGCGGTCACGCCACAGTCACGCCGCGGTCACACCTCCTTCACGTCGTGGTAATGCTATAATTTGGCCCTGCTCCAACCACATCCAGCCCACACCAGCCCCCTTACTAGAAAACAATGACCTCCTAGGCCAAGAATTAGATATTGGGGAATATTATGCCATGTTTATAAAATTATTACAGTGGTTTTTCATGTTTAAAAATAATCCAATAGGTAATCTATACTACTTTGAAAATCCTTGTGAAAAGTATCCCTTACAGTAGCCTTCTGAATCCTTTGCAGTAACCAATGAATTCCCATCCAGAACCCTCTTATACTAAGGAAGAGGCCCCAACCTTTCTTGTTCAGCCTTTTTCTCCTTTAGGAATCTTTGAACCAGTGTGTAAGAATCCTCCACATTGGTTGCTACAGTTGTCACTAGACTAGCTTGACTCTTTCTACCACTGGCAGAAAAACAATGCTCACAGCCAATCTGAGTATCTGCAGAGGCAATACATTGTTGTCTCATAGAAACTCTACTAGGATCCATTACATTTTCCATGGTAGTTATAATATCAATCACTTCTAGTTCTATGGGTTCTACTTAAAAAAAATCAAAATACTCATCTATTATCGCTAATTTGTACTTCATCGTGATTTGTTCTGATAGAAAATTCAAACACTTTTTTCCTTAGTTAGTGGTTCCATTAGAACATGAACATGTTTCCCCTAATAAATATTCCTTTCATGCTTATCCTATGAAGAAATCAGATCATAATGTACCACGTCAGGCCATTCAAGACAGGATTCAAACTTCTCCTCAATCTCTTCATTGTTTATCCCTTTCTGTCTGGACTGAAAAGTCCACAAGCTTTCTACCTATCTATTCAATTCAATTTAATCCACTTCCATGAAAAAATAAAAATAAGATATTACCACTTCAGGACATACTGGTTTGGTTTCAAGCTGCTGCTCCTTGGCATTACGTCTACTAAATGTACATGCAGCGGGTTTGTTACCTCAATTTCCAAAATCTAAGCAACGAGACTCTTGCATCTCCAGCTCTCATGCTTCTACTCGCAAGAACTGAAGATATTTTTTTATAGTTGGTATTAGTTATTGAATCGTGATAATATGAGTTTGAATAAGTCACACCTCTGTAGAAAATTTGAATTCCATCATAAATAACAATCAACCTAACAAAGCTCATGAACTTCCTCCAGCTTCTGCAGCGTGTCTTCAGAAATGGTCACAACTTCCCAATGTTCGTGCCTCCATCAGAGTCGAGTTTTTAGTCTCAATTTTCCCAAAGGTTGTGTCCAATATAAAAATATTTGTTAGAGAGAGAAATAAACTACAAGTAATTCATTTATTTCATCTTTTTTTCAATGAAAATGCCTCCATGAAAGAGTCGTTCATACCTTTCGATCACAATCATGCCTAACAGAAACTAGTCGCATAAACCATTTCCTCAGTGTGAGATGCATCTTCAATTTTCCCCACCTGTGTTGTATTTCCCAAATCCTTACTCTCTCTCCAGCTATCGAAAATCTTGGATCATCTTCCCTCCTTGAGTGATTTCCCCATTGGAGTATTCAAAAGTTAAGTAAAAAACCTAACAGCAATGAGAGAAGTTGAAAATAGATAGAAAAGCATTGAATAAATAGACATAGCTCACTTGAGATTTCTAGGATGAGAAGAAATGGAGATACATAAGGAGGGAGGAGAAGAATCTCAAGGAAGAAGACCACCTCTCCGATAGATAAGGTTGACACCTCCCAAGGCCCCTACCTCTCAACATCAACTAGCTGAACCAAGCCAATTAATTTGTACCCCCTTCCCACTATTCTCTCCCCTATTCAATATCTCAAAAAAATGCTAAAAACCCATCCAACAACTCCCTAACTACTATAGCTGGCCAAAATAGAAAAGTATCAAGAAAGAAAACATCACCCCTAATTATTCACTACTTCCCATACACGCCCCATCCAGCCCCACAACAAAATAACCCCCATATATTACTAACATTTCATACCCATTAAAAACTCATATTATCCTCTAGGTGGACTATGAATAGATTTTCTCAATTTCTTAAGTACTGGAATGACAACCTATTCTCAATAACTGTAACAGAAACCCCTAGAGGTGGCTTTGGGGGAAGCCTAAGCATTAATGTAACTTTTTCCAATCTTTTCCTTAGAGCATAAGTCTTCTGAATCTCACTGACCTTACTTTGTTGGCCCATTTTTAGTATCCCATCACAAATAAACCAAACACATGGAAATCCCAGTTTAAATAATAGATCTTCATGCCCCTAAATAAGAACTTAAAACAGCTCCTCTTATACCAAAAAAACAGGCTGAGAATCAATATTTTTCTCTTCATACCAAATTTTGGAAGCTTTAATCATTAGCACAGTCACTGGTGGGTCTCAGCGTGCTTGTTCAGAAGCAGAAACAACCATAGAAAAATATGATTTTATTCACAAAACATTCTAAATTATTCTCAACCAGAAGGATGTAAACTTACGAAAACCTCCAGAAGGTATAAAAAAATCCTTTAATCTCTCTAAATGGCTCTAAGTAAGTGAATGATTCCCTTTTAGTAGGATTCTAAACTGTTGTATAAAAAAATCCTTTAATCATAAGCACGGTCACGCCGTAGTCATGTCGCGGTCATGCCACGGTCACACCGCGGTCACGCCGCGGTCACACCGCAGTCACACCGTGATTTTTCCCTGCTCCAGGATGACACCCCGCGGCGGTTTGCAGTGATAGTATTCCATGAGTCTTGTGGTCAATGTTGAGACTGACTAATCACAATTTCTGTCGGCGGGGCAATGATTGTAATTTTTCCCCACCTCCTCCCGCTCCATTCGCTCTTGGCCGGAAGATTTTGCCCCGCAGATGTCCCTGGACTAGGCCAACACACCGTGGTCACACCACGGTCACGTCGCGGTAATGACGTGATTTGGCCCTGCTCAAGGACGACACCCCATGTATAAGTGCACTATGCAATAAGTTAGTACTTATGCACTGTATAAGTACACTATGAAAGAAATACTAGGTGATTAATATGGGAGGGATTCCCTTGTCCTTATTTTATAGAATGTGATAGAAGGTTAAGGCAGTGTACATCATCAAAGGATAAGAAAATTTATCCCCTCACTATCTAAAATGGGGAGGTTTCTAGCATTGCCAATAAGGTTGTGGTCCTTATTACCAAAATATTTTATAATTAACAACACTCCAAGGATCCAAACTATTAGATATTATAAATTTAGGACCTTAATTACTATTATAATGTATAATATAGAGGAAATTCTAGTGTTCCCTATGGTCTAACTACGCATATCTGGAGGATTCAGGGAAAGCCTCGTCTTCATCTCTTTTGGGTGAGGTGTCTAATGGAAGAGGTGACCTACCATTGGCGACATGAAAATGCATCCCAAAGGATGGTACACCTTGGTGGTGCATAGATGGATAGAAGGGTCTCATGTAGGGTAGACTTGGGTGGACTGGAAGGCACACGCAAGATTGAACTAGATGGACTGGAATGTCTCTTTCAGGATAGACCTGGACGACATGAGATTGATTTGTGTAGGATGTACCTATGTGAGCTAGAGGTGAATTTAGAAAATAGAAATCCTTGGCAATAACACTTAGGTGAGGCCTTTCTCTAGGATAGTAGGGTTACCTCAGGTTTCTATGGAAGGGTTTTGTGCAGGTCCTTAGTTTGGGAGGATACCTTAAAGATAATACTTATGGAATGAGGGTGAGTGGTTACTCATGAGGATGAATAATTCTTCAAACACTTTAGGAAAAATAAAATAACTATTACCCTTAATTACCTCTTCAATCAGGTTTTAGATAGATACCTGGATGGTTTTGATGGACCAGGAAATGGAATAGGGCAATTAGATCTTTATGACTTATTCTAATCTTCCATATTTCATAAATACAGAGCCCAAGGTCCTATTTATAGGAAATTTTGGGACCCTGGGAGCAGGATATGTCTTGCATAGGGTTCTATCATAGGTTATTTCACTGGGTTTTGGCACAGATCTCCCTTTCTATGATGACTTTCACAAGTCTGGGGTTGCACAACCTGGCCCTACGTGATGGCGTTGTTTGGGTCTTTTGTTGGGATTTATTGGGCGATCGATTTTAATATTTTTTGTTCTTAAATTCCCAATTACTTGAGGTATTCTCTTTTGAATGTAGTCATCCTCATATGTAAATGGGAGTTTAAAAAAAACCTCATGATTTTATCCGATTGGAAGAAGAGGGTCTAATCTTTAAGTAATGAAATACAGACGTTGAAATATTCTTTGTTTTTTGGTCTCTAGATTCCCATTTACATTCTTGATTGGACTTGAATAAAATAACATCTTGAGTACCATGCAAGGGATGAATGGGGAAGGTTGGGCCTCAAAAGTATGTCGCGTTGGTGTCTTTAAATGGTGGTTCATGCAGTTAGTCCATGAAGGTTAGGTGCACATGCCACCAGTGTAGGTGTTCGTGCATTTATAAATAGCATCGATGGCTTGAAGTCTCTTCTTATCACCTTATCACAGTTTTATCCACCCTTCAGCTATACCAATTCTTTTCTTCTACACAGATGTTTCATCATGCTAGTTTTCTGTGAAAGATTCATGTTAATGCTTTTCTCACATACACATGGTATTCCCTTATCTTCATGACACATGTACCTAGTTGGGGTGACCTATGTGAGGTCATTTGGGTGAGTGACCTGCATGAGGTCAATTGGGTGAATGGCCTGTGCAGGGTCCCTTGGGTGGGCGAGTGAACTGTGTGAGGTTTTATTGGCAAGTGATCTGCACCACATCACACCTATGCCAATTTTTTGAATTTATAAATTTTTCCAAAAAACAAGATTTTATCTCCTATGAAAATCTTGATATATTATTGCAGATTTTCAATGGATACCCAGAAGGTTAGTTTTTTTAATGAAAAATATTCTTCCCATTTTTTATAAATTATTAAAATGATTCGGCTGGATTATTATGAAGTATTTGATAGCACACTCTTGTACTTGGAAATCATTTAATGAAACACCACCATGAATATCCTAAGAGTTATTATCTTCCACTATATGGTTATATGATCCTGAATGAAGTGCTCATCTTGAAGCTGAAGGATTACCTTACACTCTAATGGTTTCAACAGTACAATAATTATACTACTACTAATATCTTGACCAAGGGTGTGTATATCAATGAGGGATCGTCACCCACAGCCTTTGTTATGAATCAAAGTATTCGGGCCCTCAATATAAAACATCAAACTCTTGATTTGATGAAACAATAATATTCTTACATATTTCGTGCTTCCAAGACCAACCAATATAAAGGTTGGAAGGAAGACTGGGACCCACTCCTCAAATGGGGCATCAAACTAGTGTGGATGTGGGAGTAATAGGTACCTTATACATGTGTTGATTTTAATACTGATATGAAGGCAATTGAATTTTATGAGGATTTTTCAGTTTCCCAGATGTATTTATATAGGAATCCAGATATTATCCTCAATCTTCTATGCTGATGAAACCCATAGAAATAAACCTTGCACCTAATGCACTGTGAATTATTCATCAGTTTATGGGTTTTTACGCTATTTGGCCCTGCTTTAGGATGACACCCCATGGCGGTTCGCAGTGATAGTATTCCATGAGTCTTGTGATCAATGTTGAGACTGACTAATCACAATTTCTTCCAGTGGGGCGATGACCATAATGTTGCCCTGCCTCCTCCCGCTCCCTTTGCACCTGGCTGAAAGATGTTGCCTCATGGATGTCGTTGGACCGGGCCAACATTCCGCGGTCCTACCGCGGTCACATCGCGGTCACGCCACGGTCACGCCGCGATCACGCCGCGGTCACGTCACGGTAATTCCGTGATTTGGCCCTACTTCAATACAACACCCCGTGGTGGTTCGTAGTCATAGTATTCAATGAGTCTTGTGATCAATTTTGAGACTGACTAATCACAATTTCTTTCGGCGGGGTGACGGCTGGAGTGTTTCCCCGCCTCCTCCTGCTCCCTTCACTCCTGGCTAGAAGATGCTTCCCCACGGATGTCACTAGACCGGGCCAACACGCCGCAGTCACGCTGCGGTCACACCATGGTCACGCCGCGGTCACGCCACGGTAATTCCGTGATTTGGCCCTACTCCAGGACGACACCCCACGGTGGTTCGCAGTGATAGTATTCCATGAGTCTTGTGATCAATGTTGAGACTGACTAATCACAATTTCTGCCTGCAGGGCAATGACTGGAATGTTTCCCCGCCTCCTCCTACTCCCTTCGCTCCTGGCCGGAAGATGCTGCCCCACAGATGTCGCTGGATCGGGCCAACACACCGCGGTCACGCCACGGTAACGCTGCGGTCACGCCGCAGTCACGCTGCGGTCACGCCGCGGTAATGCTGTGATTTGTCCCTGCTCCAGGACGACACCCCGCGGTGGTTCGTAGTGATAGTATTCCATGAGTCTTGTGATCAATGTTGAGACTGACTAATCACAATTTCTTTTGGAGGGGTGATGACTGGAATGTTTCCCCGCATCCTCCTGCTCCCTTCGCTCCTGGATGGAAGATGTTGTCTCACAGATGTTGCTGGACTGGTCCAACACGTCGCGATCATGCCGTAGTAATTCCATGATTTGGCCCTGCTCCAAGACGACACCACGCGGTGGTTCGTAGTGATAGTATTCTATGAGTCTTGTGATCAATGTTGAGACTGACTAATCACAATTTCTACCGATGGGGCGATGACCGGAATGTTTCCCCACCTCCTCCTGCTCCCTTCACTCATGACTGGAAGATGTTGTCCTGTGGATGTCACTGGACCGGGCCAACATGCCGCGGTCACGCCGCGGTCACACCGCGATCACGCCGCAGTCACACCGCAGTAATGCCATGATTTGGCCCTGCTCCAGGACGACACCCCGCGGCGGTTCGCAGTGATAGTATTCTATGAGTCTTGTGATCAATGTTGAGACTGACTAATTATAATTTCTCCCATCACTTGTGTTTCCACATTTCATCTAATGAATACCCCATATATATATATTGTATCATATCAATAGCACACTAGAAACCCACCAAATAGTATAAGATCCCAGCATATTCACCACTTATAAACCAGCAGAAGGAATCGCAGAAGTGCCCAAGCACAAAACTGACAAGCACTCCTAGGGGAAGTATAACCAAGGAAACAAGGCAACTAAAGGAGAAATATAAAAACCCAAAAAGAAGTAGCCACAAATGATAGAAACCAACAACACATGCACATTCATGAAATCACTCACAACCACCCACACACACACACCCACACACACACACACACACACACATGTTGCCAAAATCCATCACTCATTCAAAATTCTAGCTTTATCCAAAGAAATATAACCACTGAACCCCCAGCCCCGCAGCCAACATCAACCAACCAAACCAGCATCCCTATCCAAAAAAAGCCTAGAGTGAAAGACCTCTAGAAAACCATGCCAACTAATGGCCACTACACCAACACCTACTTGCACAAGAACCCTAAACCACACCAGATCCAACCACATTAAGCACCTATAGTAGACACAACACCCAAAATATTATCTAGAAACCAGATCATCCCCAGACCATCATCTGGCCCCATCCATCACCATCTGAACACCTTGCATCAAAATGGACCACCCCACCATAAGAAAGTCTAAAAAACCAAAATTCAACTAGTACCATCCATCCGAAGTGCCCCGCATCACCCACACCTAACCCATCATACAACCTAAAGAATTCCCAAGCATTCCCTGATCCAAATGTGAGCTAATACCCACCCTGAATCTAACACCTCTGGACCCACCAAGTAGTCAACATGCACCCAACCTAGAAAGAGAACCACCCATCTACCAGAAACATGCCTCCCAACCTTCAGTACCCAGCATCTCAAGGGAATTTTAGAACATCCACCATAGAAATCCCTACACCATCAACAACCAGAATACACAAGATGGGGAAACCGAGCAAAATCCAACTGAACTTACTCCAAACCACCACCTGAAGACCCACCCCAAACTATATCCACCACACTAGACAATCGAGAGAACCAGAAGCCTATAATAGTAATCCAAAACAAAGAAGAAACACCAGAAATCCAACCCCTATACACCCAAAACATGTTACCAACCATAGTAGAAATCACAAACCAACCAGCACCATGCACCATGTAAGTTTATCCTATACTACACCATGTAGAAAAATCCAAACAGCAACACCCCCATCTGAAACCCATCTTCAAAGGTCCTATAATTCCAAACAGCAACACGAAACTCACAACCCCACCTCCTAAATCCTTCACAAGAAACCTATAACCCCACTATGAGAATATATGTAAGTCTCTATTGGATAAACCCAGCATCTCCCAGCCTCAACCTTAAGAAGCATCCAAAGTAACCTGCATACCACTCCCTATGAACATACACCCCTCCACCTGAGTAGCCCCTCCCCACCCAACCTAAAACCAGGAAGAACCACAACACACACCTATACAGGGGGGTCCAGTAGGGGGGAAGCTGTTTAGAGGGGTCCAGTAGGGGGGGCAGTTGTCCAGGGGGGCAGCTGTTCAGGGGGGTCCAGCAGGGGGGGTAGCTGTCTAGGGGGGTCTAGTAGGTGGGGCAGCTGTTCAGGGGGGTCCAGTAGGGGGGGTTTCTATCCAGGGGGGTCTGCTGTCCAGGGGGCTGTCCATGGGGTCTAGTAGGGGGGTGCTGTCCAGGGGGGGTCCAGCAGGGGGGGCAAGGGATGTGTAAGGGGGCTGTTGTCCAGGGGGGTCCAGCAGGGGGGAAAGGGATGTGTAAGGGGGGCTGCTGTACAGGGGGGTCCAGCAGGGGGTTAGTTGTTCACGGGGTCCAGCAGGGGGGGCAGCTGTTCAGGGGGGTCCAACAGGGGGGGTTTTGTCCAGGGGGTTCGGTAGGGGGGTGTTGTCCGGGGGGGCTGCTGTCCAGGGGGGGCTGCTGTCCAGGGGGATCCAGTAGTGGGGGGGGCTGCTGTCCAGGGGGTCTATCAGGGGGGGCTATCGTCCAGGGGGTCCAGCAGTGGGGGGGATGCTGTCCAGGGGGGTCCAGCAGGGGGGGTTGTACTATTCTTGTTTATTGAGTTATATTCTTTGTGAATATTCTAAGATGTTTTGTTTTACCATAATTTTATGGGATGAGCACTATTATGTTCTACCTTGTGTTGTAGGTACTTTTGAGCTGGTTCTAGACTTCTTTGATAGTTTTTCTTTATAGGGAGACTCATGTAAGTGCATTTATGTGTTTTTTTTTTTGAAAAAGGTGGGGGCAAATCCCTTATATTGAAAATGAAAAAAGTCTGGAAACAAGGAGATGCGTAGGAAAGTTCACATGAGTCATCAAATGACTCGTCAAGAGGTGCCAAGTTTCTTCCTAATTTTGTCTGCAATCTTGCGCTCTGCATCCCATAAAGCACCCCAATCCACTCCTCTACCTCGTCCACGCCTGCGCCCCCTAGTGTGCAGATCTTCCAAATTTTTTTCCTGTTGAAGAAGACTTTCAATGTCTGAGTCGTCTGAGTCATAAGCTTCAATTTGTGGCTCATCTTTTGAAGTAGACCAGTCCACTCTTCCACGCCCACATCCACGACTTAGAGCATGTCGTCCTCTTTTCCAATTGGCCTATTACCAGGTGACTTCTTGATCAATCTCTTCTATAATATAAAGTTGTTTCTCCTTTGCATTATCCTCTTCTATTACCTGCTGTGAATGTGGCAAGATGGTTCTGTCCACTTTGACCTCCTTGTGAGGGTCAATGACTCCTTCAAATGTGGTACTTTCATTATTAAAAATGATATCATCAAGGGGGTTAGAGGGTGTCAACTGCATCCCATTGCTCTTGTCTAAATCAATCTGCATTCCAGGCTACAAAACAGGGGGACAGTCCTGTGTCTCATTGCTCATAAGAGCGGTTTGGGGATTGCATGAAAAAGTAGACTTGTCTAGGAAGGGAGAATCAGCTGGGGATTTGTCTCCTAAGATATTCTTGGCCTCCACCTTTAAAACAGAAGTAGAACCAATCTGCATTCCATGTTGCAAAGTAGGAGAACAGTCCTGCTTTGTGGCAGGAGAATCAGAAGTGAAATGCTCATCCTTGCTAACAACTGAAAAGGTAGGTTCGGAATCTTTGTTGACAGAAGAAGAGGATGGGACTTCAGAAAATCATCTCAAGGCACCTTCCTTAATACCAGAGGATTTCCCCAGGGAATATCCTACCATTTTTTGACCTATCTTTTGTGCTCTGTTATCCTCTGATGACTGAACCATAGCAGTTTTCCCTTGTTTAACGATATCAGCCCATGATTTATTGACATGGTAACAAATGACATCATTGGGTTGCAGACATTTTTGAGGTGGAGGCACCAAAGGGTCTATAGTGTGAGTTTCTTCACCACTGCATGCCTTCAGGTCTGTCTAGACATCCACCCCGGCCTGAGTTAGGTTCTGGGAATTCACAGCCTTCCTAAGTGTAGTTATGTGTTTTTTTATATTTGGATTTGTTTAATTCTTATTATGTAAGTATATTTCCTGTATAATTTAATTTGGAGGGGACTGGCTGGGGGGCAGGGGGAAACTGGCAGGGGGGAGGGGGCTGGCAGGGGGGTGCAAGTGGGGGCTGGTAGGGGGTGCAAGTGGGGGTTGGCAGGGCAGGGGGGAGGGGAAACGGGCAGGGGGGGGTAGGACTGGGGGGTGTCCAAGTTCTGGGGGGGGGGGGGGTTCCAGGGTCTGTCCAAAAGGGTGAGGGGTGGCTGTCCAGGGGAGTGGAGGTATGGGCTGTCTAGGGGGATATGTCTACGGTCTGGGGGGTTCAGGGTCTGTCCAGGAGTGTGGGGGTGGCTGTCCAGGGGAGTGGAGGTCTGGGCTGTCCAGGGGGATCTGTCCAGGGTCTGGGGGGTGTCCTGGGTCTGGGGGGTGTCCTGGGTCTGTCTGGGGGGTGTCCAGGGTCTGTCTGGGGGGTGTCCAGGGTCTGTCTGGGGGGTGTCCTGGGTCTATCTGGGGGGGTTTCCAGGGTTTGTGTGGGGGGTGTCCAGGGTCTGTCCGAGGGGTGTCCAGGGTCTGTCTGGGGGGTGTCCAGGGTCTGGGGGGAGGTGTATAGGGTCTGTCTGGGGGGGTGTCTAGGGTCTATCCAGGAGGGGGGCTTTGCAGGGGGCTTTCCAGGGGGGTTTATGTAGGGTGGGGGTGTCCAGTGTCCAGGAGGGAGGGGTCTGCAGGGGGTGGGCTACTGTAGGGGGGTGTAGGGGGTGGGGGCTATTTTTTTATGGTTTTCTAGACCCTATAGCCACAGTTTTTAACCATGGATATATGTCTAATGCCACGGTTTCTAACCATGGCAATAAATTGTGTCCCTCCTCTAGTATAGCCACGGTTCTAAACCGTGGCTATAGAGATATTACCACGGTTTGAACTGTGGTTGTATACATATATCCATGGTTTGAACCGTGGATCTAGACCTATAGCCATGGTTCCAAACCGTGTCTATAATTCTAGGCTTATAGACACGCCAAACTTAGCCACATTTTGAGGACCTATAGCCACAATTTAAACTGTGGCTATAGCCCAAATTTCCAGTAGTGGTTTATCTTTCGATTATAACTTTTTAAAGCTTTACAATGACTTCCAGAACATGTGTAAGTTCCAAATTCAGTCTTCTAGAACATACAACTCCATATTTAATAATTACTCAAAAAAAATTATTACTGAAAGGGTTAACATTAAATAGAATACTTTCAACAATTCCAATCCATGGGTTTTTTAATATCCCCCTTTGAATTTTTTTTCAACACTAACAACTCTTAACTCAAAAAAATCAAACTCCCATCAAACCATAGCCTTTCTCAAAGAGAAATTTCCTGACACCACACTACTTGATAAAGAAATATATTTAGAGAATTCTATCCCCTAGCGAAAAGTAATTTGTGGATGATTGATTTTGATGTACTCTTCTTACTTTTCTCCCCCTTTTATGATAACCACAACTATGGATTCACAAAATAAATAAAGTAAATATTTATATACTTCTCTCCCCCTTTGAAAAAAAATCAAAGTTCCATGGTGAACTTATCAATATATCCTCGAGTTAGAGGTAAAGGATGAACTTGGATTTTCATCCTTAACTCAGTAAATCTCTCCCTTGGCATAGATTTAGTGAAAATATCAGCAATATAACCTTTTTTTATATATATTCCAGCCTCACATCTCCATTTTCCACTTTCTATCTAATAAAATGAAATTTTATATCTATATGTTTGGATATCAAGTGTTGGATAGGATTCTTGGACAACTCAATGTCACTTTGATTATCCCAAGTAATACTCAGTGGCTTCTCATCTTTTACCTTCAACTCTTCCAATTACACTTTCATCCACAGCATTTGTGTACAATCATGATTTGTTGTAACATTTTCATCATTGGTTGTACTCAAATTTATTGAACTTTGTTTTTTTCTATACCATCTCACACAATTTCCACCAAAAAAAATTTCACCAGATATAGATTTTCTATCATTGCAATCTCCACCTCAATCAGTATCAATGATTTCAATAGGTTAAATAGTTTACATCTTATATACATCAGACCATATCTCAATGTGTATTTGATATTTCTACGAATTATTTTAGAGGCCATCATGTGTGATTACTTTGGATCACTTTTCTATCTTTCACACAGATTTATCACATGTACAATATCAGGTCTTGATGTTGTAAGATAAAGAAATATTCTAGTAATCTTTTAGAAGTCCTTTTGATTTACATTGTTCAATTTCATACCAACTGATATGGGTGCTGAGACTTCATTATAATCTTGTATGCCAAATTTCTTCAAAAATTCTTGGGAATATTTTTTTAGGATAATAAGATGTAGTTTTATTTCTATGAAACTTATAATAATAGAAAGTAAATCATCTCTCCCAGCATTGAAATTTTAAAATACATCTTCATCTATTTTGAAAATTCCTCACAAGCATACTTCTTATCGCCTGTAAAAATTATATCACAAACATAAACTCTGATAAATAGAGTACATTTATTCATATCTTTCGCATATAATTTGTTATCTAATTTCCCTTTAGAAAAGATCAATTACTTTAGGAAACTATCCAATTTAGAGTATCAGGCTCTAGAAGCCTTTTTTAATCCATACAAGGATTTCTATAATTTTCACACCATGTTTCCATCATTATCAAGTATAAAGATTTATGGTTTCTCAATAACAACTTCTTCTATTATATCTCTATTTAGGAAAGCATGATTCACATACATCTAATAAACATTGTAGTTCTGAAGAGATAAAACTTCCAGAAACATTCTGATAGATTCTAGTTTTGCAACAGATGAAAAAATTTCTTCAAAGTTTACACCTTCCACCTGTGAATAACCTTTACAAACAAGTATAGCCTTATTACTTAAGATCTCACCTTTTTCATTGAGTTTATTTATGAACACCCACTTGGTTCCAATAACATTTTTTTCCTTTTGGTCTAAGAATAATATCTCATGTTTCATTTTTCTTAATTTGATCCAGTTATTCATTCATATAATTTATCCACTCCTTGTGCTCTACTACCTATGCAACTAATTATGGTTTAACCTGTGAAATAATAGTTGTTTGGTTTTCAGTTCTCATTCTTATTCTAGTCTATACTAGATCCCCCTAGTTCAACATGATTCTTTAATTTTTGATGTTTTAATTTTTCATCTCCAACAGATTCATCCTCACTGTCGATTTGATCTAAGTCAACATCAACTACCTCTGGTTCAATTCTATTTTCTTCTTCATTCTCTCCACTAGAAATATTCCATTGATCTACTTCATTGTTTTAAAATTTTACTTTATTTTATACATATAAATTGAGTTGTTTTTCAATAATATTCACATCATAACAATCCATAAACTTTTTTAGCCTTTTACTTTAACATTTATAGCCTCTTTTATTGGATAGATAGCCCATGAAGATCCCTTATTCAACTTTCTCCTCCTATTTTCCCATATGTGAGTTTTTTATCTTCATGAAACATGGACTACCAAACACTTTGAAGTACTTCACTATTGACTTATTTTTATATCAAATATTATATGAATTCATGTAGGATTTAGGTATCATCAATCATTTTTTCTGAATATGCACAGCTGAACACACTAATTCCCTCGAGAAAAATTTTGAGAGTTTGTATTTAACAAGCATGGTTCTTCCCATTTTAACCAAACTTCAGTTCTTTCTTTCTATAACTCCATTTTTTTGGGAAGTATAGGTAGAACTATATTTTTTTTAATTCCATGCTTCACAAGATAAGTTTTAAAATAATTTCACATGAACTTATTGTCATTATAATCTTTAAACCTTTTAACATAGACTCTATACTCTCTCTCAACTTTTCTTCTAAAAATTTTGAAAATTTCTACTAATTCAGACTTAAACTTCATGAACATCACATTGGTTATTTGATTGAAATCATCAATGAATGTGATGAAGTATAGATCGCCTCTAGTTGACTGTTGTCTCATAATACCACATGAGTCAGTTTGAATTAGCTCAAGTAACCTAGTATACTGAATCTCGACCCTTTTATGAGTTACATGTACAAGCTTTCCTTTTTTGAAAAGTTTCACAGACAATTTATCCTTTGATCTTCAGTTGGAGAAGATATATCACCACTTCATTATTTGAAATTTTACTAAAACTTCTTTAACCAAGATGGCTAATCCTTCTATAAAAATCCTATTTCCATCCTTTTTACTCAAATAATAAGAATTTGAGGGATCACCAATTTGGAATAGATTGCCACTAGTTTTTTTCTCCCTTAGTGATAATTCTTCCATCATTTGAACATTTGATAATGCATGGATTTTTCATGAAAAATAACTTCATTTCAATCATCATAGGTTGAATCACACTCAATATATTGTGTTTAAGACCTTAAAAAATAGAACATATTTGGTGTTTAGATTCAGAGCTTCTATATCAATAATACCAACACCATTGATTTTCAAGGAACTATTACTCCCAAAGTTCATTGACCCTCCATTATGTTATTCAAGGTTCTTTAAGATATCTACATCACCTTTCATGTGAGAATAATATCCACTATTAAGAATCAATGTTTTATCTTTCTTTTTAGTCTTAAAGAAATATCAATAATCAGATATTCTTCTTCTAACTTCATTTTCTGAATTATGATTCCTTTTAAACCATAGGAAAGTTGTATAGGTAGAGTAGTTATACACTCATCAGAACAGTGACCCCCTTTTGGTCACATATTCCACATATTTCTTCCATGTAATCAAAATAGTTTTGAGTATATGGATTATATGATATTTTCATCACATATTTTCCATTCCTTGAATTATTCCTCTTTTTATCAGAATATATTCCTTTCCTTTCAGTATTTCTCCCCCTCATCCCATACCTACTCTAATGGAGTGACATGTTGTATCATCATGAATAATATTTGTGCCTAAAATCTCTACAATTCCAGTAGTATCCTTTGAATTTTGATATTTCATATTGATAAGAATTCTAAATTATTATTGATATCCTTCCAAATATTGTACTTCCTTATGTCTTTTAGAGGTAAGTCTTTTAGAAGTACAATCATCCTCCTTTGTTGTAGAATGATATTTATCATTACTCTTATTACCCCAAACTTTCCTAGTGTTGACATTAGAACCTATATTGTTAGAAATAGTAAATTTATTTTGAGATTTAGTAGGAGAATATTTGACATGCCTTTTTTGAAAAAAAAAATCTTAGGAGCTTGAGAAGATTTAGTTTTAACTTCCACTACTATGTTGAAATACTATCTAATCTTCTTCAGAGTATGTTCAGTATCAAGAAATTTAGATCATGTATTATTTAACTCTTTTTCTTTTATAACTAGTTTTTCATCAAGATATTTCACCATTTTCTCATTCTTTGCAACCATCAACTTGAGATTTATGGTTTTATCAATGTAAATTTCTTTTATTTTAAAGAAGTATTCATTTCCTTAATTATTATTTTCATTCACTTTCTTCAATAGCTTTATTCCATTCTTGAGTTTAGTATTTTTCTCAATACAGGTTTCAAGTTTAGACTTCAACATATATTCCATATAATACTTTTCATCTTCTTCTTCTCTGCTACTTGAAGCTTCATCTGGTTTTCCAATTTGAGCCATGAAGTTCCAAAATTTTCCAATAAACTCTTCTTTGGAATGACTACTTGAGGAGAAGTACTCTTCCTTTTATTTGTTCAGCATGCTTCGTATTTTCCCTCATGGAAATATTTTCTTTCTCTCAACTGGTTTTGATACCTCCTTTGAACTTTTACCCTGTTTCCTTTTCTAAGGTATTTCATATTTCTCATCATCCTCATACTCACCACATTTATTCTTTGGATAATTAATTTAAGAATGTCCCATTCCACCACAATTAAAACATTTTAGTGGAAGTTTACCTTTATACTTACCTTTTCCTTTTATAAAATCCTTTGAGATAAGATCCATAATTCTCATATACTCTTAATCTTCTTCCTTATCTTTAAATTTACTAGAATTATCATCTTCTGCATTCTTGACTTTGAGTTTTATCATGGATTCAAAATCCATATCCTCCTTGGTCTTATTATGAATGAAGAATATTTCCCCATCTCTTAAGAAATAAGAATTTTATACAACTCATCAAGGGTTATAACTTTTTTTTCTTCTAATGCAAAAATTTTAGGATCAAACCTATCTGGAAAAATTCCTCATCAAGTTCTTGACAATAGTAGAATATTCCAGTTTTTCTCCATACCCTTTGATGTTGTTGAAGGTATCATTTACTCTTATAAATTAATCATCAATAGTTTCTTCATCATCCATTTTCACATCTTTGAATTTACTTTTCCATATCTATAGCTTTGCTTCCTTTACTTTCACATTCCCTTTAAAAATGATTTCAAGTTTATCCCAAGTCTCCTTAGCTAATTATAGATTCATCGCCTTCGTATAAACGTTTTCTGATAGGGACATAATAATATTTTTTTTCCTTACCATTAATCCCCAAGTTCCTCTTGTCATCATAAGTCATTGGATCATATTTATCTCTTGGTGGAAATCCCATAGTAGAAGCATCTATAAATTTCAGACCAAGTGAGAGAAGATAGAGTATTATCCTATTCTTCCATCCATGGTAGTTTTTTACATAAAATATAGGAATACCTATTTTGTTGGATGAATTTAGATTTTCCGTCTCTACCACAATAGGGATATTTCATAGGGAACCTGCTTCAATACTAATTGAAGCACTTAGAAATGGGTTGCACCACTAAAAGGGGGGTGAATCAGTGGAACTCCTTTTACAAATTCATATCTTGAAATAAAACTCTACGACTTATTAGAGTCTGATCCACTCAATTATAAAATCTCAACCTTACCTATATGAAATCGAAAAGTAAAACAATACAAGACACATAAGATTTTTCCAAGGTTCTCCCCTCAAGATGGGTGACTATGTCCTTATTGTGACCAATTCTAGTCTGATCCAAAAATTTTCCACTATAATAAATTATCAATTACAAGTGGGTTGGGCAGGTATCACCTAGAACCTAATAGTATTTCCCAACACCTTGTCTTCTGACAATGTTTATAATGGTTCCCACCAGTTAAATATTGTCACAATAGTATGAGAAAGATCACTTTGACTTTAGAAAAATTCTGCAACAAAAATTGATCTTCCTCTGAGCTGCTAAAATAATATAGTTCTTCAACTTCTCACAAGTTTGATTTTTGGAACTTCACGTTATGAAACCTTGATTATCATAAAATCAGTTTCTAATAAACTCAACATCACATTGTCTGAAACTTTATTTTTCAGAATCTATCTATTTCGTGTCTCTGTTTTCGGAGCACTTTCATCTGGTGTCTCAGCTACTGAAACCTCTGTTACTGGTCTTATTAATCCTTCTTCATATAACTAATTATTCATGGAACTATCTCCACATAATCATAGTTCGCTACAAGTGCTTTGCACAATATAGTTTTGCGTAAGATCCTTCACACAAATAATTGTCATTGGAATGTATATAACGCAAGGAATGCTCTCGCATAATCCTTACATGAATACAGAGAGTTTATAACTCCTCAAAATATTCATCACACCCTTAAGGATGGGATTAGGTTGTATTTATAGGCAAATCTGACCATGTGTGCAACTCTTTCGTGCGTCCAGAAATTACTGCCTCCATTCAAGAACGTAACTCAGTTCGCACAACTCATCTTCTACATTGCCTAACTTTTATGGTGCTTAAATTTCACAATGCTTAACTTCCGCGGAGCTCAACATTCGTGACACTTAACTTCCGTGACACTTAACTTCTATAGGGTTCAAATTGTGCACGACTATGCAAAACTTGCACGAATAAC
This sequence comes from Viscum album, assembly GCA_963277665.1. NCBI lineage: Eukaryota > Viridiplantae > Streptophyta > Magnoliopsida > Santalales > Viscaceae > Viscum > Viscum album. The sequence continues at coordinate 112,576,531 of OY728125.1, read as the reverse complement.
CTTCCTTTGGACCTAGCTTGAATTTGATCGTCCTCTTCCAGATCTTACAAGTTTTATGCAACTCATCTAAACTACTTTTGAATTTCCAAAATCTTAAACTTATTCAGCTCCCACTCATCATTAAACAATTTTCTCTTACCTTATCTTTTGATGATATGTGGCAGTGTAACTTCCAATCGTCTCAACATTAACAATTTCAAACTAATTATCTTCCTATTATAAATTTTGAAAGCTTAAAACATGTGCAACTTCTAGATTCAGTTTTCCAGAAATTATAGCATCATATTTAATAACTACTTAAAAACATTCTTACAAAAAGGTTTGATAATAAATACAATGCCTTCAACAATTCCAATTTGTGTGTTCTTCATTCTTAAACAACTTACTCAAAGAATAAACATTACAATATCCAGGTCTTCTAGGCCAAATACAAGATTCGTTAATTTCAACATTTAAACAGTTTATATTTTGTCTACATAAAGTATTAAGATCTAAAGTATAGACATTTTCAGTTATCTGTGCTTTAAACTTATGTAATTTGTCTTTATAAACAGAATGTACATTATTGGAAAAATCAACTAAATAACCATCATTATAAAGTTGAGAAATACTTATCAGGTCACACTTTAAGACTTCAACACAAAGTACTTTATTGATGAGGATATATTCTAGATTTCAAACAGATCCAACTCTAATGACCTTTCCTCTAGCATTATCTCTAAAAGCGGCATGACCTTCATCAGTTTTTGTTAAAGAATAGAACTTTGAAAAATCTCCACTCATATGTCTTGAGCACTCATTATTCATATACCATTTTATCATTGTTATTTCATGGATCCCTTAAAAATATCAAAAAAAATAAATATTTTGGTATCCATACACTTTTGGGTCCAGTGATATTAGCAACTAAAGACTTATGTAACCAAATTCGCTTACTTTGAGCGGGAATTTCAGCCTTCACTTTTGATAAATTTCTAGAAATATAGGTATGATTAACACCACACATTTGAGGAACTTTATTACAAAAATCATTAGCCTAATATCCAGCAATACCACAATAAACACAAACAACATTAGACATGCTTTTCTATTTGAATCAGACACAAAATAATTTTTATAAGGCTTTGGCTTTTGGTTATTGCTTCTTATACCTTGTTTATCTTTAGCATGATTTTAACTACAAAGAATATTGTTGAGGTATCCCCCTAGGGTAAACTTATTAGCGGTCAATTTCAAAGTTTCAACTCTATCTAACAAATCATTAATTCTAGTATCATGCATAGAATAAGCAATTTTAGCTTTATCAAATGTGGATCGTAATTCTATCTAATTATACAGTATATCTTCTTCAATAATAACATAATCATAAGATTTCTTAAGAGTTGTATTTTTTATCTTTAAAGTGTTGTATTTATCCTCAAACATAGAACAATGTTCATTAAGCTCGTTAAAAGAATAATTTTCAAATCCAGATGTGAGCAAAAAAATTATTCCTCTTTAGTGTAATCCATCAAACACATATTTTCCTTTTGATTTGTTTGCTCAGCTTTAGAGTCGAAATGAGATTCATCACTAGAATCCTCGAAAGCACACCAAGTGACCTTCATAACTCTCTTTTCCTTTCTTCTTGTAATCTAATTTTCAATGAAACTTCTTTTCATATTTCTTCTTATCTTTGAGTTGATGGCAGTCATGCTCGATGTGCCCAAGTTTCTTGCATTCATAAAATATGACTTCTTTTGTATTTCCATCATTCTTTTTGAACTTGTTAAAGTTTTCTGAATCCTTTTCTCCTCTTGTAAAAATTGTCGAACCTTCTTGCTAGTTGAGCAAGTTCTCACCAGAATTTGAACAACTTGATTCTTCATCATCAATGAGTGAGAAAATGTTTCTTTGATCTTTTTCTCGTTCGTTGAAGCGATTACTTTGAAAGGAGCATTACCCTTCTTGACTAACTTGTGTTCATCAGTTTCAGCTTGCATGTCATCGCCATCCACCATGAGTGTTCCAATCAGATTTTTCATTTTAAGATCTTTGATAGGGGTAGATAGTTTGATTACAGCATAGATTCCATTCCGTCTAACAGGTAGAAACTCTAAGAATTTTTATAGCTTGGCCTAAATCTGGTATTGCAGCTCCCGAAGCAACAACATTGTTTGCTATCTCAAGGAGTATTCCATTCATTTGTGTTATGCTATCTTCATCAAGAATCATGAAAGTATCAAACTTCAATTTTGCAGTATTGTTCATTAATTGTCGCACATTGTGAGTACCTTCATAAGAAACAGTGATTGTTTCCCACATATCATATGCAATTGCACATTGAAAAAAATTGATTGAATCCATCAAGTCATAATCCACTGGTGATACCATTTATTACTTTTGAATTTTGATCATAATTTGCCTCTTGATCATCACTCCATAATTCTAGTTCACTAGCAAAACTTTATAAGGTTTAATTGCCTTGATGTAAACTTTCAAGTCAAGATTTTTTTAAAAAAAGACAGAGATTTAATGATAATTCAATCGCTTAAAATGGAAATCCAATGCTAAAAATCAGGAAGTATTGTGCAATAATACATGTGTCAAAGGATGAACTTATCTATAAAATGAAATTGTTGCAAAACATTTGTCAGTATTTCTTTTATTTTTTAAAACAAAATATAGATCGATTTTTAATTGTTTTCAAAATAGTCATCGACATTGATTTTATTTTATTTTTTATCCATAAACATGGATAAAAATAAGCCTCCAATAAAAAAAGAGTTGAATTTAAATTACTGTAATAAAACCATTTCAGCTTTATAAATTTTATCATAAAATGTAATCATATGATAAAATTAGACTTTATAATTATTAATATTATAATGAAATTGTTACAATTAGATAAAATGTATTATAAGTTTCAAGCGCATATCAAAATTAAATTTTATAATAATTAGCATCGTAACAAATGGACTAAAACTTTATAAAATCCATATTTTAAAATACGTAATGAAATTTGATTGCATATTATAACTAAATCTCATTATAATTAACAACAATCAAACAAACAATCTTTAAACTTAATTATATGTGGTTCACGCATGGATCAAACGTAGCTAATTAGCTTTATTGAAAACCATTTAGAACAAGACCATCTTAAATGATTTGTTTAATGATCATTTTATGTTTATCTCTACTTTTTTTAACAAATGAATTTGTCATTAAATTTACCCTATTAACAGGTGCATCCATTCATAAAAAACATTAGATTAAATGGATGAATCAAGCGTAGCTAATTAACTTTATTGAAAACCATTTATAATAATTTAATTCTTTTAACAAGTGAATTTGTCATTAATTTATCCGATAAACAGGTGCATCTTTAGGTCATGTCACAAACTCACTATTCATAAAGTCTTCTATTCCTTCACTAAAATATAAGATATATCAAATCGAGTGCATGACCGGAAATGCATAAAAAAAATTCATAACCAAAACATTGAAAATCTTACATGTGTTCCCTCTTTACATACGTAAAAGGACATTGTATCTTCACAACTCTTCATTATAATTCAATGGTTATTTTCACTGTTTCAAGAAAACAGCAGATGTTTCTTGTATACAGACGCACAGAACAAGTCTCCCGAGGAATAAAGCTTATGCAGGCACTCATCAAAGGGCGGATGAAACTAAAAAGGCCCGGATTCTTTGCAGCAGCTCGGCCTTCACTGAATCTGGTATGGAAGCTGCATCCACATCATTGAACCCACTCACTCGTTATCAAACCAAACACGCCATAACCAATCACTAGACACTTTTATAAATTCACCTCTCATAAATCATGAGTCCTACAGCAAGTGAAGACATAAACAAGAACATATGCTCCATAATAAACACATGCAGTCGTTAATAAGAACCCTCACCTCGCCCTTTCGGGGTGATAACCTCTACAAGATCATCCACTGTGACGTTATCCCTCCCCTTCTTCTTCACATATGCTCTAAACATTACACAAACCCAAAAACAATGGAATGAAAACTGCAACATGCTATCATAACAATGAGTAGAGTTGATTAGTGAATAAGAAGACGTGAATGAAACATCCAAACCTGCAAAGGGCATGCATTTCATCCTTCCAACCACAATCAATTAGCCTTTCTCTAACAAGCTCCATCAGTCGTTCCTTCTCCCCACTTTCAATCATCTGTAAAACCCTCCAGTTTGGCCCTTAGATGGCTCACCCTCAACCATAAAATAGATTTTCAAAATTACCAATTTAAAGAGAAAAAGAACCCTCACAAACATTTCAACACACTCATGACTCTATGTTTTTAAATCATAACCAGCTGCGCCTACAACATGCATATATATTCATAATCTGGCTACCAAAAAGGGTAGAAGGAGGCCAAACCTTGACATTGATGACTTCTTTAAGCGTAGGCTCCTTTTCCAAAACCTCACAGGCATCTGGTGTTGGGGGGCGATTTACTGACTGTTTCCTTCAATTTGGGGAAATACACACACACACATATATATATATTAAACTTAAAAACCCCGTATAATTAATGCCATGCTATATCGAATAAACCATGATTCGAGAAGATACAGCTACACAGATAATGTCATAACTCACATTTTATTGCGGAGGGAGCACCTGTAAACTCACAATGCAGATATGCAACAGAACCAGCAAGATCTTTTGTTCTCTGGACTTTTCCGAACCAGACCGCAGTAACGTTATACAGTCATTTTAATTTATCTAGGTGTGTGATATTATAAAAAAAAATATTATAAGATCAATAAATAAATAAATCAGAGTTGGCTAAACTTAAAAGAAAATTATGAATCAGCCTAATATCCAATCAGGATAAATCTGAAGATGAGATGGGACAGTATCTAACTGCTAAAGAATCTGTCTTATTTGAGATTTTCTCTTTACACGTTTATACTAAAACCATAAATAACATTTCAAAATATTATAGTCCAGCCTCCAGTCGGGGCTTAGATCATGCCCAAGCCTCCAACTGAGAATAAAAAGCCCAGTCCCAATAATAAGAACAAATTCCTAGAATCACCGTAACATAATAACATGATTTATGCATGTCCATGTTCACAAAACAAACCAATGAAATCTCATAAAATTCCACTCAGGTATTTCACCGAGCACACATCAGTTTAACCTTCCACCCTCGTCAATTTATGCCATGAACAAATTTTACAGAATCAAAATCAAGAGAAATACGCATGACACATGACAAAAAAATCACTTCCATAAAACAAAATAATCCCCTAAAATCAAAGGCAACCATTTATCAAGAGGTAGATCCAGTAAAACACTCAGAAAACCTCCGTAGAAACTCTAGAAACCATAAACATAAACTCGCCATTCCTAAAACACCTGAAACAGCTGGATATACAAAAAAAAAAAAAGTGAGTCATGGTCACCTTTAGAGAATCGGCCCCTCACCCGAATTTGGAGTTAAGGAGAAGAAAGATCGCTCTTCGGCTATGAACACCTCTGGGCAGTCCTTGCCGAGCCCGTAACCCTAGAAAAAAAAATCCCAAATCTTTGAGTGGAAGACCCAATCACTAATCCAAATTCATATCTAAAGGATATCGGTAAAGGAGGAGGAATAGAAGAACGATTCAAACCCTAGGCGATCGAATATGGAGCCGAGAGAGGGTGATTGTAAGAGGGGAGGAGAGTGATAAAAATTTCCACGAAAACGCCGACAGTGTTCCTGAGGCGTTTTTGTTAAATAGATTGTCACTAAAACGGCAACAGCGCTGTATTATTCCAAATTACAGATTTATATAGAATTTTTAATATAAAAAATATATAATTTACTCTATTATTTTTGGTTCTTTTCTTTTCTTTTTTATCAATCAATTGAATTTACTTTAATATATAAAAAAACATTTTATTTGTTGCAAAACCTTTTTATTGTAATTTTTTGTCCAACTAATTAAAACATGTGTTCGTGAATTTTATATTTATTTATTTCAAAAAAAAATTAAAAAAAAAATTAATATTAAAAACATATAATTAATCAGTGAAATTTGCATATATTATAAAAAAACATAATCAACTGAAATTGATATAGATTAACGACACATAAAAATTTAAAAAAATTAAAATTAAAATACAAGAAATTAATAATTGATTTAGTTTTTTTATATTTTTAAATAAAAATGTTTTTAAATTTAATTTAATTATCAATCTTATTATAATAATAATCGTCATGTGATTAATTAGTGTAAATGCATGTATTTATTTTTATAATATTTTTTTTGTATTTTCAGTTTGGTTATTCATTTATTAATATTTGTTTCAATATATGAAAAGTCATTATTTAATTCAATTATGGTCATGATCAGATCATATTAACACCATGTAGTGACCCAGATTTTTCCAGTTGAGGCTCGGTTTGGTTTTTTAGTTTTAGAGTCTCGGGACCTACTAAGGGGTAAACTGGTATATTAAACCTAACAAAGGACTTCGAGAAAAACATTAAAGTCCTTGTTGATCTCTGAATGCGATGTTTACCCATGGGTTGAGTTTTGGTGAATTTCTAAGCACATTGAATTTTATGGGATTTTTAATATTTATCAATTAGATATTTATTTATCCCACGAGAATAAATAACGATATATTTTCAACGACAATTTGTATTATAATTTTTGTTGAGTCCAGGGAGATGGATTTACCCCAACAGTGCTACAATTTATGATTGCTTCAAGAGTTCCTGAGACTGACCCAGTGTTGGGTATTTAAATAAAATAACATAAAACCTGGGGCTCACTCTATTTAAACCTATTTTTCTCTAATTACGGGGTTAGCCGGCATAAATCCTAGAATTAGAGGGAGATTGATGTCACGACCCCCTCCCTAAAAAAATGCCCCTTCTGGGTTAACAATGAAGAAATGGAGATAATGACCCCCCCGAGTCCCGCCTCCAGTAGGCCCTGGGGTGGCGACAACACCAAAGGTATACAAGTCTCACAAAATGGAAGACATTACCCTTTTTAAAGAAACAGGATCGAGAGATAAGATATTTCATCCCAAAACAACTCCAAGATATACATATAAAAGAAAACCAAATCCATTCCACATGCATGTTTAAAATAGAACTGATACAAAACAAAAGTCTCCAAAGTAAATATCAAATGTATAGCTAGGCAACGACACAACAACCGCCAAGATCCGAGCAAGTAAAGTCCAACACGGTCTGCGAAGTCCTCCTGGAAACTTGAAAACAATTTTATATACGTATGGTGAGTATACTGGTATACTCGGTAGGAAAACCAAAGTCTCTCGTGCACGTTTGAAAGAAGCATACTCATGCCCCTGTGAGAAAACAACAGAACCAAACCACACCTAAGCAAGTATACTAACCACCCTGACCTCACTAAGGCATGCTCACCAAAAAACGCAAGTCAAGTAATTTAATATACAATGCACATTGATGATAGAGTACCCCACACAACTTTCCCACTAATTAGCCGCTCTCACACCCTAACGACAGACGTCCCAACGCTCTCACCTCTTCCGAACACACCACATCACAACCCGCCCGCACACACCTGGTCTCACAACCTCATCCCACCCACAAACACCTGATCCACATACCACATCAAATCCCGCCCGCAGACACCTGGGCCACATACCACATCATATCATGCCCACAGACACCTGGGCCACATACCACATCACATCTCGAAAACACCTGGGAAAACACAACACATCTCATCCCGAAGACACCTGGGAAAACACAACACATCTCATCCTGAAGACACCTGGGAAAACACAACTCATCCGCACACACCTGGACCCCACAAACCACAACCCGCCAGAAGAATCTTGGGCTACTGCCACCTAGAAGAAGGAGCCGGGAAGAGCGATTGACCAGCCATCCATCCTCTCACCAAGATGTTTGGGAAAGACACCCCCCATGACGATGGGGGGTGTTCGGCACATAGTGCTCAACTAGGGTGGGGTGCGTATAGAAATCAAAAAAGAAATACATGTATATATAGATATATTACCAAACACTCCTGCCCAAACCCATGAGTTCTCAAACAAACAACCATCTCACAAAACTGCCAACTTCGTTGCTACCTTTAAATGCACAACACCACACATCAAACCACAATTCAAATCATACTTCCAGCCAATTTAATTTAACTATTACCATTCTTCTCGCAATTCATTTATTCATTCCATTAACCAAACCAACCCAAGCCAGTCCCAAACTTTATTAATCAATTATTTATTCATCCATTCCATTACTATCTGGAAAACTACCAAGCACAACACATAACAAGCAACACAACCAAGGGCAAACACGGAGAAACTCTGGGAAAATTACCCATACCAATCAAAACAAGTCCCCAACTCTCAACCACATCCGACAACACAACCAAAGCACAACCCGATTACAGCCCCGCTGTACAACACTGATCATCTATTCCACAGTCAATCAATCTCTCAACCTGAGATTCCATTACATGGTCAGGTTGATGTATCCTCTACAAGTTCGTCCACTACACCTCCCAAACCAACCCACAACACACACTTGTGATTCACAAACATACCACAACACAAACCAGAGCGTATCCACACATCACAAAATAGTCACTTCACATTCCATTTATCCCGCACACACAACCACACTATCCCACACAATCATCACCCCACATACCAAAGCATAACACAATTCCAGATTTAACGAAGCATCCCTTATTTAATTCCATTTTTTAATTTAGGGGTTTTCACAAAAACTGGGTAATATTGGGGCATCCGTTTATTAGCCAAGTGTACGTGATTTATAAATTTCCATACACAAGTGTTTAACACAAATCAACCACATGCAACTTGTTTAGTGCGCAACCAATGATCACCAACGACTGCAATTTTCAGCGGGGCGTTTAGCCCGTATAATCACAAAAAATTATAAAAGTCCCTCTACATGCTTGAATGATTAAAAAATACCTCGTTAATTGGAAATAATCTAATAAAGGAGGCATTGATAGGATGGTCTTGTGGTTGATGAAAATCATGCGACACCTCCAGATTGATCCATGATAGGACCTCACGAAGACAAGTGATGCCAGTCTAGATTTGCATGATATGGGACAAACAAAGTGGAAAATAACCTAGGTGGAGAGACCTATAAATCTCCCACCCTAGACTAAAAGAAGAGGTTGTCCTTTTTTCATTTAGATGCACTGGCACACCCAAGCACCAAAGCATATTTCTCGAAGTGGCTGATCTCGCGATCAGAAAAGCTTCCCGCCAAGTAAGATCTAGGGAACAACCAAAGAAACTATGAAACATGCATAAAGTACTTCTCATGATCACTCATAGATCACGTGAAGGACTTTTGGAGGGTCACATGAAGAAAATACCACATATTTTCTAGATCACGTGATACTTAAAATAAGATAATGTTGGATCGAATATATAGATATGTATGTCTATTAGATGGAACAATACAAGAGGGGGGGTGAATTGTAGGTTTAAAAACCTTTGAGTTTTAGAAACTAAGAGATTAGTTTAAATGATCTTAAACTAATACAAATACAAACACCCACAATTGTATTGAATATAAAAAGATATGATGTATATTAATACTAATGTAATGTAAAACAATTGTATTCAAGATGAACACAATGATTAGAGTAATACAAAGATGAATGATTCTACCTTAAAGCGTATAGAACCAATCAATACAATATGTAATAGAATTATTGTAATTGAAACAATTACAATTGAATATGTAAAGAAGAAAGGAAACAATACAAATTCCTTTCTAATACAAGTAACCGCGGAAATGTAAAAGTATTACAATTCTTTTAACCCAAAGAGAAGGGTTATCCTTTCACCTAGGATAAAAGGTCTGTCTCACCAACACCTTGGTGAGCCCTCGATACGATGATCGGCACGTCTGTCTGCCTATCCCCGGCAGCCCTCGATACGATGATCGACACGTCTGTCTGCCTATCCCTGGTAGCCCTCGATTTTATAGGTAATCGGCACCTCTGTCTTTCAATCACTTGAAAGCCCTCGATACGATGATCAGACGCACAAGGAAGATGAGAGAAGTCACAGTGTCTCTCTCTAGAATCTTGATAGTTCATGAAGTCTCTTCATTCATTTCATCATTGTACCCTCAGCTTCAAATGGCCTCCTATTTATAGGCTTTGGGTTCCAATGGTCATATTGCCTCCAACGGTCATTTTGAAACAGAAAGAACGACATCGTTTTGATTAGTTTGTAACTAACTCAATGACATCGTTTTTGTTAGGACATAAGATATATAGAAATGAAAAACATGGGTACGATTCATATGCAATAAGTGTTTTTGAATAAGTATTGAAACAAGTATGTAATAAAAGTTATGAGTAACAGAGTCAAAACAATTTACATATTCAGTATGATCAGCATTGTACGATTGGCATGGTAAGTACGATCAGTATTGTACGATACGATATGGTCAGTACGATCAGCATGATCAGTACGATCAGCATGGTCAGTACGATCAGCATGATCAGTACGATCAACATGATCAGTACGATTAATATCGATCAATATCGTACAATACGATATGGTCAGTACGATCATCATTGTACGATACGATAAACATGACAGAAGACAATTGTAATTTCCAAAATATGATAGAATACATTTGTGATTTCCAAAACATGATATAGAAGTCAAAAGAGGACTTTTGACTCAACAATCTCCCCCTTTTTGGAAATCACAACACACAAAGTAAATGTAACAAGAAATACTTATCTCCCCCTGAGTTATTGGAAACTCTTCTGAATAAGAAATTGAATACAACTAATTCCCCCTTAGGTAAGGATTTTCCTAAGGATTGTATTCGTAGATTTTTCTTAAGAATGTTGTAAAGCGTTCTCCCCCTTGATGAAACAACCTACTTTTTAAACATTCTCACCCTTTGTGACACATTCTCCCCCTTTGTGATTTACAAAAAGAAAGGGTAATCTTGAATTGTCTGAAAGCATTAGAAAATAAACACAAGACAATGGATAAAAGAAAAGAAACATAAAAGTCACTACAAAACAAAGACAGCTTTCAAAGGAAAACAAATACAAGTCATTTGTTTTCTTTTTCCTTCTCCTTCTTTATGAGCTCATGAAGAACAGCTTTCATCTTTTTGATTTCTTTCTTGTCTTCAGAAATAGATTCACCCTGAGTTCTGAGAAGCTCTTTTTGATCCGCAAAAATCTGATCATGATTCTTGATAGTCTCCTCCTGGACTCTGATTACTTCTTCAAGGGTATCAATTCTGTTTTGCAGATTCTTGTTGTCTTTCGATAACACAGAATTTTGTTTCTTCAACAAAATCATTTCATCCTTGAAAGATGAAAACTTCGAGAATTCAGATTGGAAAGCATTCATTCTCTCTTGCAAATCTTTCACTGAAGGAACATCGGGTCTTTGAGAAGACAAAAGATTCAACCTTTCAACCGTTTCTCTGTCAAGATTATTGAAAGCAATTGCAAGTTCATTTGACAACCTTATTATATCTTCAATTGTTATCTCATGATCATTGATTGAGCTCTCTGTTTTGTACGACCACTTGGTCATTTTGTTACAGGCCTTCTTATGAGCAACCGAACTTTCTGATAGAACTTTCAAATCATCTTCAACTGACAAAACTTTCTTTCTCAATTCTTTTACAGAGCCAAACTTCTTCTTTTGATTATCAGTAATAAAATCAATCTTCCCTTCCAGCCTTGGAAAATATGGAATGGTCTTCTCAACCCTTCTTAAAACATGAACAATATAATCACTCTTCTTGAGAGAGATTGTATGTTCTGAATCAGTGTCTTCATCATACGATGCCAGTTCATTTGATCAGCTTGAGTCAACAACTGGCTGTTTTCCTTTTGCTTTTTCTTTCTGCTTTCTTTCTTCTTCCACTTTTTCACTAATGACAACATCTTTATCTGTGTGAGAGGATTGAGCACCTTGATTTTCTTTAGATGACATTCTGTCCGGAGTTCGTGCTTGATCGGCATGAGGAGTTTGTTGAACACCTTCACTCAGCTTTTGAACCGATTCCTCCTTACTCTTCTTTGAACTCTGAAGAAATTCTAAAAGAAAATATCCTTCCTCTTCTTCCACTTCTTCTATTTCTTCCATCACTTGTTTTTGTTTTCCTTTCTCAGGGAGACTCTGTACGATGGGCTCTTGATGCACTTCTTCCGTTAGTTGAGCACTAGCATCCTCAACCATTTTCAAAACTTTAGAGATATCAAAGTCTTGAGCCTTTCTTTTCAACATAGTTTTCTTTTTCTTCTCAACCTTAAGAGTTTCTTCTACCCTTATTCTTTCTGCAAAAGCCTCAGCCGGGTCAAGTCCGAACTTTGGATCACCTTCCTTTCTCTGTTCCTTATCCTTTCTCAATTTGGCTACAACTTCCTTACTGTACCTTGGCTTCTTCTTAGGCTTTGAACTGGTTTGCGGATCAGACTTTTGAGTAACACCAGTAGATTGAATGTATTTGGCTGGTATAGGTGCCGATTGATTCTGATCCAATTCAGCTTCTACATCTCTGACAAAAAGTTTTGAATTGTGATAAAAAAACATTCAACTTTTTCATAGTGCTTTTGCTAATCCAAGAAGGCTTCAAATCTATGGGGTTTCCTTTCAAAGGAATGTTACAAAACTTCGTACTCTCAAGAATGAACTTCGTAAGGATGGCTGGATACATAATCATTTGGGATTTAATCCCTCCTGTCTTGACATTCTTTATGGTTTCAAAAACATACCCCATGAGATTCACTTTTCTCATATTCACAAGATAGTCAAGCATGAAAATATCAGAAACTTTCAGAGTTTCTCTATCCCCTTTCCTTGGAATAAGAAAACCTTGCATCCATAAAGTGACAAACCGATTGTCCGGAGAAAGATGAGACACTTTTCTCTTTTCTTTATTAATAACAAACAAAGACTTTTCAGCACTTTCTCTATTAAACGTACCAACTTCCTCTGGTAGTTTATGAGATGGACAGAAAGAATCCCCTTCTATTGGGACATTTAGAAAATGAGCCACTTGTTTCACAGACATGGATAACTTTCTATCATACACAACAAAGTTTATAGTCATGTCTTTGTCAAAAGATACGGTTTTATAAAATTGATTGACTTCATCAAAAAGAACCGGATCTTGAGAATCAGGCTTTTCAACACACAGATGTTCCCACCCTTGAAACAAAATGATCATTCTGATTGTGGAATCATACGTATCGAAAAAATCCCGAGATACTAACCTTTCTCTATTAAAGTCTTTCTCTGTAAAGGTCTTTGAAGACATTCCAGCGGGAGTGTTAGTAGAGGATTGAGACATATAGGTTCTGCCGATGAGAAGATCGTACGATGATTTATAACCGGTGGATCATAGATTCGCCTGAAAACCTGAAAAACCAATGAGGGTTTGGGGAGGGGGGGGCTATTTATAGGCGATAATGGGGTGACCTTTGATCTTCTACGATCAAGATTATAGGAAATAAGATCAACGGTTAGTATTTAAAGCGGAAAGAAAAAAATAAAATAAAAAATACCTGTTGGAGATCGTAAGGTGATTGTTGGTTTTAGTAGTTCAAAAGAAAACACAATCGTACGAAATAGAATACAATAGAAGTATCAAACGACATGCCGATGGAAAACAATCTCGTTACCATGAACTGACAAGCTGATGGAAAACAATCTCGTTACCATGAACTGACAAGCCGATGGAAAACAAATTCAATACCATCATCGGTCGATACAATGGAAAAGAAACTCATTACCATCATCGTTCGATACGATGGAAAAGAAAATCATTACCATCATCGTTCGATACGATGGAAAAGAAAATCAATACCATCATCGGTTGATACGATAAACAGGAAACTAAAACTGTCAATATGATAAACAGAAAACTAAAACCATCAATACGATAAACAGAAAACTAAAACTGTCAATACGATAAACAGAAAACTAAAACTGTCAATATGATAAACAGAAAACTAAAACTGTCAATACGATAAACAGAAAACACATAGCAAGGGAAAAATGATAATCATAAGATAAAATTAAATAAAGTGAGAAACAAAGTAAGAAATGTTCTTCCCCTTTCTACGAGGAGTTTCTTAATGTTAGGAGAGATGTAAAATAGGAAGTAGATATGAATGATTATTTTAATGTAATCATTCCTAGCTTCTGTTTTATAAATTCAAATCTATCGGAAGGTAAAGGTTTTGTAAAAATGTCAACAAGTTGTTCTTGCGTTCCGATGAATTGTAAAACAATATCTCCTTTTTGTGTGTGATCCCTAAGAAAGTGATGCCTAACATCTATGCGTTTTGCACGTGAGTGATGTGCTGGGTTCTTACTAAGAGCTATGGCACTTGTATTATCACAAAGAATTTGAGTTTTGGAGAAACTCAATCCATAGTCAGTGAGTGTGTGTTGCATCCACAATACTTGAGCACAACAACTTCCAGCTGCTACATATTCAGCTTCAACAATGGAGAGTGCTACTGAGTGTTGTTTCTTGCAGGACCAAGAAACCAGAGAATCTCCTAAGAAATGACATGTTCCAGATGTACTTTTTCTATCCATTCTACAACCACCAAAGTCAGCATCTGAAAAACTTTTTAAAACAAAATCATTCCCAGAGGAGTAAAAAAAAACCTAAATCCATAGTGCCTTTTAAATACCGAAAGATTCTCTTTACGACTTTTAAATGAGACTCTTTTGGATTAGATTGATACCTTGCACATAAGCATACAGAAAACATTAAGTCAGGTCGACTAGCCGTCAAGTATAGAAAACTTCCTATCATACCTCTAAAGATTGTTTGATCTACTGGTTTCCTAGTTTCATCAAGATCAAGTGTATTTGAGGTACTAATTGGAGTTCTAATACTTTTAGTTTTGTCATATCCATACTTTTTGAGTAAATCTTTTATATACTTATGTTGAGATATATATGTTCCTTCTGGTTTTTTAGAAATTTGAAAACCTAAAAAGAATGTTAACTCACCCATCATACTCATTTCAAACTCAGATTTCATTAAATTTGCAAAAGAATCAGTTAAAGATTTTTGAGTTGATCCAAATATGATGTCATCAAAATAGATTTGAACAATCAAAACATTTTTGTTTTCTACTTTTATAAAAAGGGTTGGATCTGCTGTACCTTTTGTATAATTGTTTTGTAAAAGAAATCCTATAAGTCTATCATACCATGCTCTTGGGGCTTGTTTAAGACCATATAGAGCCTTGGTAAGTTTAAAAACATGATCAGGATGTTTTGGGTCTTGAAAACCAGGAGGTTGTTCAACAAAAACTTCTTCTTGAATAAAAACATTTAGAAATGCACATTTGACATCCATTTGAAATAGTTTGAAATTGAAATATGCTGCAAAGGCTAATAGAATACGAATAGATTCAAGTCTGGATACATGAGAATATGTTTCTTCATAGTCTATTCCCTCTTGTTGATTATATCCTTTAGCAACAAGTCTTGCTTTATTTCTTACAATGATTCCATTTTCATCACATTTGTTTCTAAAAACCCATTTTACACTAATTACAGTTGTTTCTTTAGGTCTATCAACTAAAGTCTAGACTTTATTCCTTTCAAATTCATTTAGTTCATCTTGCATTGCTTTGATCCAATCATCATCACCTAAGGCCTCACTTGGACTTTTAGGTTCAAATTGGGAAAGAAAAGCAAGATGCTCTATTTCATTTCTTAAGGAATTTCTGGTCCTTACAGGTTGATTTACATCACCAATGATGTTATCAGTGGGATGATTCCTCAGAAACAATTGATTTGGGTTTTGTAAAACCTGTTCATCAACATATGATTTAAAATCTTCTGTGTTAAATGTTTCAGGAATACTTTCTTGAACATTTTCCTTATCAGAAGAATCTTCTATCAAATACTAATAATCAATTTTTGAAAACACATCCGAGGATGTAGGATTGGGTTGATTGAAAACAAAAGGATTAGTTTCATCGAATTTTACATGTACTGTTTCCTCAACAGTACAAGTGTTTTTATTGAAAACTCTATAAGACTTTGAAGTCGTAGAATAGCCTAGAAAGATTCCTTCATCAGATTTTGGTGCAAATTTGTGTAGATTATCTTTTGTATTCAGAATGAATACTTTGCATCCAAAAACTTTGAAGTATGAGACTTTTGGTTTTCAGCCATTCCATAACTCATAAGGGGTTTTATTAAGAAATGGTCTAGTTAAAACACAATTTATAGTATAACAGGCAGTACTAACAGCTTCATCCCAAAAGTGCTTAGCAATTGAGTATTCACTCAACATGGTTCGAGTCATTTCCTGAAGAATACGATTTCTTCTTTCAACAACACCATTTTGCTGAGGAGTTCTTGGAGCTGAGAAATTGTGAGTAATACCTTTCTTACTACAAAAAGTTTCAAAATATGAATTTTGAAATTCACCACCATGATCACTATGAATAGTTATCAATGGTAGGTTTTTCTCATTTTTAACTTGGGCTCTAAAAGTTTTGAAATAGGAAAAGGCTTCAAATTTCTTTGTGAGAAAGTAGACCCATGTAAATCTAGTAAAGTCATCAACTAAAACAAATACATAGTATTTTCCTCCAATGCTTCCAGATTGTGAAGGACCAAAAAGATCCATATGCACTAGCTGTAATGCATTAGAAGTTGAAACTTCATTAATTGATTTAAAGCTAGTTTTACATTTCTTGCCAAATTGACAAGGATCACAGACTTTTGAAGAATCATATCTAAGGTCCAGTAGCCCCTTCACAAGTCTTCTCTTTGAGAGTTTACTAAGGTTTCTCAGATTACAGTGTCCTAGTCTCCTATGCCATAGCCATGATTGGTCTTTTATTGCACTTAATCAGGGTAAGTTTTGGCCCCTAAGGTCTTCTAAGTTAATAGTGTAAACATTCTCTTGCCTATGGGCAGATAGAATGAACTCATCCTTGGAATTGTGTACTAGACACTTATCATTTCTAAAATTCACAAGGTAACCTTCATCACATAATTGACTTATGCTGATGAGATTGTTCCTAAGACCTTTAACAAACAAAACATTTGAGATAAGAACTTTTCCAAGAAAAATGATATTACCTATACCAACAATCTTTCCTTGAGCATTATCTCCGAAGGTAACTTTTCCACCTTTTGTTTTGATAACCTTTTCAAAGAGATCTTTGTTTCCAGTCATGTGTCGAGAACAACCACTATCCATGTACCAAACATTTTTATTGGTACATTTCTCATTTTCCTGAAAAAGAAACAATTAGATTTTCGGAATCCAAACTTGTTTGGATCCAGAAGAGTTAGATAAAAGAATTTTATGAATCCACATTTGTTTTGCAAAATGAGCTTTATGAAATCCTAAATATTGAGTTTTGTTAAGAGAACAATCTCTTCTCCAGTGTCCACCACATTGACACTTAGAACAGAAGATGGTTTTTTGAGGAACAAAATAGTTATTGCTAAAAACAGGTTTGGAATAAGTATAACCAAGACCAGAACGATTTCTCAGAGGTCTAATTTGAAAATACATCCTGTAAAAGTTTTCTTTTCCATGAGTAAAGTTTGACAAACATTTCTTCAAAGATAAAATCTCTGACTTTAGTTTTAAAACCAAATTCTTATTTTCCAAAACATTTGAATTTGAACTAGAGTTAGGTTCTAAAATGTTTTTCTTTGAAATTACAGTTTCAAGATCCTTAGAAAGTTTATCCTTATCAGATTTAACTTTCTCAAGGGTTTTTAAAATACTTTCAAAATCAGAAGTTTTCACATCAAGATCTTTAGAAAGATCTGATACTTCTTTAGTCAAGATTGAAATTCTAGAATTTGCTTTCTCAAGTTTCTTTTTGAGCTTTGAATTTTCGTTTTCAAGTAATTTAGCTAATCTAGATACTTCTTCAAAAGTAGGTAATGTATCATCTTCTGATGATGAAGATTCATCATTTGAAGATTCATAATATCTATTATCAGTATAATTTGCATTCAAAGAGACATTTGTAATAACTTCAGCATTATGTACCTTAGCCATGAGATAATGATCTTCAATTGGTAATCTGGCTAAGAGTCTGATATTCCTTTGTCCTGATGTCTCATATTCTGAAGAATCATTTGAGGAATCGCTACCACTTTCACTCCACGTATCATTTGCTTTCAAGACTTTCTTTGTCTTATGAAACCTTTTCTTGTTTCTTTCAGAGTGTTTCTCTTTTCTATCTTTCCTTTTCAGTAAAGGACAATCATGCCTTATATGTCCTGCTTTCTTACATTCATAACAAGTTACCTCTAAATCTTTCTTATCCTTACTATCTTTCTTTTTGAATCTATATTGGAAATATTTCTTTCCTACAATCTTGTTCATCCTTCGAGCAAGATTGGCTAACTCATTATCTGAAAGATTACAATCACTTGAATTAGATATAACAACTTTCTTGGATTTAGACCTCATAAGCCTTTCAGAAATTTTAGCTTTATATGCAAAGGCTACACTTCCATTCCCATTCTTCTTCTTGTTGAAATCATCATCTCTCTTCATTCTTGTCTCATGCTGTAGAATAGTTCCAAAGAGTTCATCAAGAGTAATCTGGGAAACTTTTCTATTTTCATCAATAACTGTCCTTTTTGACTCCCATTCATTCAGCATTATATCTATGATCTTATCAACTAGAGCTTCATCATCAAGGCCTTTTTCTCCCATAGATTGTAAGCTGTTAACAATTGTCATAAACCTTTGTTGCACTTTACATACTGGCTCTCCATAAGGAAAAACAAATCCATGATACTCTGCTCGAAGCATTGCTCTCCTTGTTTCTATAACCTTGGATGTACCAAAATGAGTGACTTCTAATTTCTTCCAAATACAATTGGCTGCTTCACATGAAGATATCTGACTGTATATATTCCTGGTCATAGAGCATAATAAAGTATTTCGTACCTTGTAATTCAGTTGATATTCTTGCTTCTCTTGGTTGGTGAAAGTACTGACTTCTTTGTCAGGAATTTTGTAACCTTCAGTAAGCATTATAAAGTTGTCTACACCAGTATTAATAACGAAAGTCTTCATACGATCTCTCCAATACTCATAATCATTCCCATCAAAGATTGGTGGTCTAGAAGGATTCAGATTGTCTATTGACCCAATATTCATTCCTGCCATCTAATACAACAAAAACTTTTCCACTCCACACGTTAGTGTAGTAAGTATTTAGGATAGTAATATGAAAGAAATAAAGATAGTAATACAAATCAGTGGAAAACCTCCTTTGATACCAATTGTTGGATCGAATATATAGATATGTATGTCTATTAGATGGAACAATACAAGAGGGGGGGTGAATTATAGGTTTAAAAACCTTTGAGTTTTAGAAACTAAGAGATTAGTTTAAATGATCTTAAACTAATACAAATACAAACACCCACAATTGTATTGAATATAAAAAGATTTGATGTATTGTAATACTAATGTAATGTAAAACAATTGTATTCAAGATGAACACAATGATCAGAGTAATACAAAGATGAATGATTCTACCTTAAAGCATATAGAACCAATCAATACAATATGTAATAGAATGATTGTAATTGAAACAATTACAATTGAATATGTAAAGAAGAAAGGAAACAATACAAATTCCTTTCTAATACAAGTAACAACGGAAATGTAAAAGTATTACAATTCTTTTAACCCAAAGAGAAGGGTTATCCTTTCACCTAGGATAAAAGGTCTATCTCACCAACACCTTGGTGAGCCCTCGATACGATGATAGGAACGTCTGTCTGCCTATCCCCGGCAGCCCTCAATACGATGATCGGCACGTCTGTCTGCCTATCCCCAGCAGCCCTCGATTTTATAGGTAATCAACACCTCTATCTTTAAATCACTTGAAAGCCCTCGATACGATGACCGGACGCACAAGGCAGATGAGAGAAGTCACAATGTCTCTCTCTAGAATCTTGATAGTTCACGAAGTCTCTTCATTCATTTCATCATTGTACCCTCAGCTTCAAATGGCCTCCTATTTATAGGCCTCGGGTTCCAATGGTCATATTGCCTCCAACGGTCATATTGAAACAGAAAGCACGACATCATTTTGATTAGTTTGTAACTAACTCAACGACATCATTTTTGTTAGGACATGAGATATATAGAAATGAAAAACATGGGTACGATTCATATGCAATAAGTGTTTTTGAATAAGTATTGAAACAAGCATGTAATAAAAGTTATGAGTAACAGAGTCAAAACAATTTACATATTCAGTATGATCAACATTGTACGATTGGCATGGTAAGTACGATCAGTATTATACGATACGATATGGTCAGTACGATCAGAATGATCAGTATGATCAGCATGGTCAGTACGATCAACATGATCAGTACGATCAGCATGATCAGTACGATCAGTATCGATCAATATCGTACGATACGATATGGTCAGTACGATCATCATTGTACGATACGATAAACATGACAGAAGACAATTGTAATTTCCAAAATATGATAGAATACATTTGTGATTTCCAAAACATGATATAGAAGTCAAAAGAGGACTTTTGAATCAACAGATAACACCAAACAAATCTAAGAAATTTTTAATAAAATGCTAGAACAAAATCCAAAGGATGAGAAACTTAAGAAAATTACATATATTATGATCCTCATACGCTTCAAATGAACCACCCAGGTTATGAAATAACACTGGGACATGTCACCTAGATCTAACAACACTTCTTGGGTATACTTTTTGGATCATGCTAAGTTCTATGGACATGTCAAAACAAGTCACATGGTGCTCCTCGAGCATGCCACCCTAGTTTCACGAAGCCTTCCGGGCTCTCCATTCAAACCATGAGGTGTCCTTTAGACATATTTCCTGACTCATAAGGTAGAACTAGTACAT
This sequence comes from Viscum album, assembly GCA_963277665.1. Taxonomy (NCBI): domain Eukaryota; kingdom Viridiplantae; phylum Streptophyta; class Magnoliopsida; order Santalales; family Viscaceae; genus Viscum; species Viscum album. Next base: position 112,555,577 of record OY728125.1, on the reverse strand, counting down.
GTTAGTTAAGTATCACGGTAGAACCCAGGCATGTCAAATGGCTCTTATGATGCCCTCTGAGTATGCCGGTCAGATCTCACGATGTCCTCCAGACATGTCAGACTAGATATGAATCAACCTACGAGACATGTCACCCTGACTCTCAAAAATCCCTCCAAGCATGTTATATGGCTCTCGCGATGACACCAGGGTGTGCCAGCTGGATCATGCTGCAATGCCCTCTAATCATATCAGTCAGGGTCATGCGATGAATTCCAAGACAAGCTGGTCGGGCCTCGTAATGTACTTTGGACAAGTCGACCTCAATCACGTGACAACCTTCAGGCATTTCATCTAGATTATGTAATGTCCCTTAGACAAGTCAACTGGATCATACAATTATCTTTGTAAATTCCATACATACATTCTATGACATGTCAAGTAGACAACAAAGGCATGCTGAGTGGACAACCAATGCATGACTGACAGAAAAGTAGGCCAGGCCAGAAGGGTATCTTAGGAATTGATAACCTTATTCATCCCTAGTGCGTAGGCCTTTAATATAAGGGAAAAATCAATGTGTAATCCCCAATAAAATGAACTATGAGAACTCTGATTCCTTCCATAACAAGGATATGTAAGACTCCTTCTTAAGGCTCGAGCTCCATATCAAACCTCAAAAGGGTTGTCCCATCACGTAAGTCCCACATCCATAAGCAATGAGACCAATTATTTTCAATCCCTTGTTTCTCACACTAATCATAGCTCACATGAGATTAGGGAGTTGCAATGATCATATCATTCATGTCACAAGTCTTCACAAAGATAGGGGCAATATTGGTGTAAAATCCCTCACCAATTGAACTACGAGGACACTGATTCATTTCATAACCATGGTACATAGGAAGCCTTCCTAAGGTCTGATCCCAAACTCAAATGGGAATCAACCTCAGTTTAAGTCCCATCATGTCTTTAAATTTAAACTATCAAGAGCCAATAATTCCCATGGGATGATCATCTTTCTTCACCCACCAACGGATTGAGAACCAATTGAACTAGGAGGAATCTGATTCTTGCCACAACCAAGATATGTAGGATGCATTCCTAAGGCCTGAGCCCAAAATCAAACAGGAATCCACATCAGTGTAAGTCATGCCATGTCTCTAAAATTTCAACCATTGGGACCCAATCATTCCCATGGGATGATCATCTTCTGTCATCCATCAGAGGACTGAGAAGCTAAGTGAACTGTGATAACTTTGATTCCTATTATAACTAGGATAAGTAGGATGCATTTTTAAGTCCCAATATCCATAGAAAATATCTCAAGGGATTTCCCATTATGTAATCCCCACATCCATATATATTAATATTGATTAATTTTTGTCCCTTATTTCTCACACTGAGCATAGCTCAGGTGGGATTAGGGAGTTGCAATGGTCAGATCTTTCACATAATGAATCTCCACCATCCAGAGCAATCTCATCTTGTAAAGTTTGATGAGTGGAATGATATAAATATCCCCCATACAAGGGTATCTACCTTGGGGTTAGTCTCAAGGATGTGATCAAAATATGATAACTCTAATTCCTACTATAATCAGGATACGTAGGATGTATTCTCAAGACTCAATCTCAAAATTCGGTGCCTCAAAGCCCGCACATATGTATTTCCTGCATGATGTTAAACTACACAAGTTTAATGAACTATGTGGGTTTTTATTCCTACAATAAACAGGATACGTAGGATGCATCATAATGGGTCAACTCCCCCTCCTCAGAATATTAACCACCTCCTTGCATGGAAACAAATTCTGAAGCACCTAGTTATAAGACTTTATCATATAAGCAGTTATCCTTCACTATAAAATGGATGAAGAACCTCAAATATATAAAGATGGATTCACTAATAAGATCCCCATTTCTGCACATAAAAGGGGTTAACCCATGATCATTTTGTTAGGGTAACCAGTCTCATATTGGGATTAGAAATTGATTATCGAACATATATTAAATCTATAAGAGAGTCCTGTAGTAAGCAACAATTCCCCCTAATAGGGTGTGATGGGCCCGAACTCCCATCCTCTTGAACAATGTGAGTCCCTAAGCGTCATTGGATATGTAACCCCAATTGACCACATGACTTTGGAAATTAGTTGTATACCCGGTTATGGATGAGGGAATCATTGGGAGTTTCAATTAAAAACAACAATGGTGACCCAACATTAATGATTGTGCAAGAAATGAACCCCTCACAATCAACCATCATTCCAAACCAAATCCACCTCAATGAGGGTTCCCGTTTGTCTATTTCCTGTTGAAACAAAAATAGTGAACCTGATGTGAATCTATCAAATAAAAAAATGATTGGGTTATTATCCATCGATCCATTTTGTTTGCACACTATACACAAAAAAATTGTAAACCCGATGTGAATCTCTTAAATAATAGGATGATCAGGCATCAATCCACTTTTTTTTTCATATCCTACACAAAAAAAGATGATAATCCAGACATAAATTTTATAGTTGATCCTATGTAATCGGGGTTTTTATAAAATAAGTTCTTCCTCATGTTGAAAAGTCTACACGAGCAGAATGACCAGATCAGGAATAAAAGAACAATTGTGTTAACCATGAATATATGATTTATCACATGATAACTATGAAATTTCATTAATTGGTGACCTTATTCCTTGTTGTATTCAAGATTATAGATACTAATATCATCAAAAACATCCTGATATGAGAAAATTTCATCATCTAATGACTGTTCTAGAAATTCAGTTATAGATGCAACCCCCAAGGGATGAAAAATGATATCACCTACCCGACAGATTCAACGTTAGGTGGTGAACATGATGGTCTAGGAGTACCATCAATGTGGTACAATCCTAAACCTTGAGGCTACTCGTGAGGGTCTCAAAGCACTAAATATTAAGAGTCTGCATTGTCCAAGGAAAGTTGTAGCTAAGCCAGTGGCCCTCGTTTCCATATCCAACCGCTTCAGGATCTTATCCCTGGAGTGTGAAAATCACCAGCTTCAGTCTCTAATGAAGGTAGACTAGGGATTCAAATACATCTCTATTCTAGTTCAGGGGTCATTGAGGAGGGATCCTATCAACCTCCTTCACTAGAACCATCCCATCGGTACCCACCGATCACCTTCTAAGGGTACCGCTCGACACACTACCACCCCTGACGCCCATGCACAGGAAGCAAGGAAGACACATCAAGTGAGGAAGGTTCTGGATAACCGTGAGTGGGATTATATCCCCACTCTTACTGATGATGTCTGCCAGCATATTTCAATAGTAACCAATGAGAATACTTATATCTCAAACCACTTAGAACAAGTCTGTGGCCATATTCATGAAACAGACATGGGGAAGGCACATATCCCTACCCCCATGCATGAATCCCATCAATATATTCTGGTGGCACAAGGAGGATATAAGTGGGATCATATCCCCACTTCAATCGAAGATATCTACTAGTATATAGTGGAGACGAAAAATGTACAAGAATACATCCCTTCACACACTTTTCTAAAATTCCAATGCATCTTAGCAACAACTGAAGAACTCCGCTAGCATGTTCCAGCATTGGTACATATACAAGGACATACCCATATTCATATCCCTATAGATAGAACATTTCAAAACTCTGATCATTATGAACAAGTGGTTTCTCTAGAGAAAATGCATATTATTTCTCTCATCCAGGAGGATTATCAGCATATTCTAGTAAAGGATGAGGCGTCATACTAGGATCATATTCCCATTCCCACCAGGGATCACCAGGTGAGAGTGACACATGCCTATCAAAAAAGTCCGAAAACATATTCCAAAGGCCCAGTATTGGGATCATATCCCCATTCTAGTTGGGTCTCACTAAGTGAGAGGGACACATGCTTCAAGAAATACTCACATTCCTATTGAAGAAGACCAACAACATACTCCAAAAGCCCAAGATCAGGCTTATATCTCTGTTCTGGTCGAGGCTAACTAAGTGAGAATAATACATGCCTCAGGACATACTCATATTCCTGTCAGTGAATCTACCTGGAATATTCTAGCAATTTACAGAATCCATATGCATATTCCTACTTCTACCGATGAACGACTGTACCGGCATCATTTCGTGACAACACATGAGGAGTATTATATCCCTTCTCTCATTCCAGAGGTTATTTGACAAATTCTGGTAGGGAATGAATATTCGTACTGAGATCATATTACCACTCCAATCAGGGATCACCAAGTGAGAGCATAACATTCCTTGAGGAAGGCTCATATTCCTACTAAGAAAGACCAACAAAATATTCTAAAGGCTTAATATTGGGCTCATACTCCCATTCTGACCAAGGCTCACCAAGTGAGAATGAAACATGCAACAGGATAGGCTCATATTCCTATCAATAATGAAGAAGCTCATTAGTATATTCTATTAGCTTCTCAAAAGTGGGATCATACTCCCACTGCATCAAACAATTATTAACAAGTTCCAAAAACTGTCATACAACAGGCTCATATCCCTAGAAAATTCCAAAAAAGCAAGTTCATATATTCTGACCATAATGACGAATGAGACCTATATTCCTAATATTCTCAATGATAGTGTCCTTAAGGTCACTCGAGAAACATTCTCAACATCACAAGGGTCTTTCAACTCTTCAACTGAAGTAGAAGGTGATCATTACCGCGATAGTTCTCCTCATGGTAGTGTGGAGGTGGATCGTAGGGACTATACTCCTGACATACACCACGGTCAACCTTCCCATGATGATATTTCCCATGGAAAAGGAAATAATCCCCTTACTCATACACCTCTATATAGATAATTTTTCAAAACTCAAACACCTTAATATACATAGGTGCTCGAAACATTTGGGTCAACCACATATAGTTCCCCATCAACTTCTAGCGGCACTCCACTTCAGTCAACAGGAGACCCTCAGAATCATATTATATAGTCTAACAAGATGTAGGAATGTAGGTCTGATAAAGAGAAGGATGATATTGACATATGGAGAGAGTTAATTAGAAACAACCTCCCCATCATGTTCTGTCCCCTTGCTACTTCTGAATATGAGGTCCTATATGATCTATAAAAAGAGTGCATGCATTATCTATGCTAAAATATATGATCAACTCATCAATGACTAAAGAATAGACATCTCTCTTATCCAGAATATGAGTTTCACCTTCATAACATAAATATTATCTATTGTCAGCTAGACCTTGTGGCTATCTACATGGACCGAGATCCAAAACCAAAAAATCACAGTGCAAATCTGCAACATGCTTGTCGTAATTTTATCACAATTCTTTAGTAGCTAATATCCAAAGCCACATAATGCATATATATTTGAGAATGGGGAAATTATAGAGCATTACACTTCATCTCACCCTTGGAACAATAGAACCCCTCATATACGACGTCCTTTAATGTCATAGCCTCTGATGAAATAAGGGGATCGGGTAATTCTTGGGATAGTTGGCCACTACAACATAATTCTCTCACTTTAAAGATGCCTGAACATCACAAACAAAGGTATAGGATAGTCATCAGACCTTTGAACTAGGCTCCTCAAAGTAATGTGTATGCACTTCAGACACAGAGACCAAAGTTTCGATCAACTAGAAAACTCCTTATAAAGAATGATTCCCATCATGAACTTCCATTACACCCAACTCCTATGTGATCACAACCACACCACATCAAATGGGACACAGTAGCAGCTTTCATATTAGATAACCAAGAGTGAACCCAGTTCACCAGGACGAGGGAATATCTAGCACCACTTCCACCTCTTAGATCTTCAATTCCTGATAGGATTCAAGACATATCATCAGTAGTTGTAAACAAACCTCAAACCACTAGGCTAGGGTAATTTATATCTCAATCACCAACACCAAGTTCATAATCCTATGAGAGGGTCTTGGAAAAATCAATAGTGATTCCAGATCAACCCCATACCACTGGGTTAAGGGAATTTATATCTCAATCATCACCACCAATTTTATCATCCACTGAGATGGTCCTGGGAAAATCAATGGTGATTCCAAATTATCCCCATTCCACTAGGATGGGGGTATTTATATATCAATTTTCGTCTTGAGAATCATAAAATCCCCATATAGAATCATTGGATCCTCAACAACAGGATCAATCAATGCCAATTTTATCCTTGAATAACCCCAACCCATAGGGATGGGGGCATTTTCATTATCACAATCATCTCCATAGAGAGAATCAATCTTCTCTAAGTTGGGAGGTAAAAATTGATGATCAACATCCCATCCATTTCTCCCCCCATGAGAAAAAACTCTGCTATTAGGAGCCCATTCATAAATCCTAACTGGAAACTCCCTCAAGGTCACTATTTATAGACCAAGATGGAATGAATGTATGATAAAGGCGATTAGAACCCATTGAGGTTTCAAGACAAAATATCCCAATATGGCTAGGGGTTATAATAACGACCCTAATAGAGGCAGTGCAGAATCATCCTATTGTATTGAAAGTAATGGTATAACCAACATTGTATGATATAGCTCTATGAATACCATCTCAGTAAACATGATAGAAATTATGGATCAAGACACAAATTTAGAGGATTGCAACAAAAAGATCCTACCCTGAGAGGAGGGTGATTTGGATGCACCAACTGAGGATGCACGCACCTGAAGCTAGAGAAGTTTTTGAAACTAGGAACCTACAAATATCACCAACGAGCTCGTATCCAAGTGGTAAGGGCTCCTGCTTGGCATCCAAGAGACCCAGGTTTAAAACTGGGTGGAGGAAAATTTCTGGGGTATTGTAGCAGTACTGTATCAGGTACTGTTTGGTACTGTAGCAGACAGAACTATTCACTCGATTTGGGCCTTCAGGCCACCGGTTTGGGCCTACGTGTCTCAAGGGCCTTCAACCCATCAAAGGTCTTCAGGATATAGGGCTTTTGGGCCATTGAAGACCATGAAGTAGCCCAGTTCATATAGAGCAAGCCCCAGAAGAGGATCAAAGCAACAATAGCAGTCACCAGAAGTAGAGCTAACCGAATTGGAAGAATGAGAGGGTATGACAACCACTATCAGGACTAGGCACCATGCAACTTTATATGGGGCAATGCTAGCCGATCAACAATGCAGGTGGGGAGATAAAGGTGATAAATGATGCAGAATCTGGGGAGGGGCAGTTCTAGTGGGGCTGGGCCTAAGGGTCATGTATGGGCATGGTATGCCTCTGGGCCGTCGGGTCATGTATTACGGGTCATGTCGGGCCTTGTGCCTTGGGCCTACGGGTCATGTACGGGTTCCCCTTCAACCCTTAAAAGGGGGATTATCTATAATAAAATAAAAAAGAAGGCCTTCAGGCCATTCGGAGGAACCTAAAAATATCAAGTTACCACCTCTATAGCGGAGAACTACCAAATAAAAAGGGAATGGTGTGGCTAAATCTCAATCACCGTCTCAAATAATCAAAGTTCCTTTCATGGTGGAATAGTTTTTTCAATATGAGAGTAAGATACAAACTCTCATACAACTCAACGAGGAGTTACCCAGGGGAAATATTCCAGATGGGTATCATCTTTAGGTAGAGATGAATACTCTCCCTCCAATAGTTTATCCACTAGCAAGAGATGCATCTAAGCATTATAATGGCTCTAGATCTAGGAATCCAGTATACATAAATGAGGAAGTAAAAAATGATTGTGACTTACCTCTATTGTGGTGATAACATCTCCCTTATAAGGATGATCATTTATCCTTAGGATGAATCTAGAATCAGTGAGAGATAAAGGCATGACCACCACATCAACCACAACCCACTCTCTATAGATGGGATATGGTTCATAAAGCAGTTACCATAGAACTTATTAACATCATTGAGTCTCTGACTACTCGAATGGAATCCATTGAAGAGCGACGTGCACCTGTGAATATCGAGATGAATCCACATCATGAATGGGTGGATGAACCTTTTCCCCCACTTAATTTCAAAAATCCTACCTTCTCTACCTTTGATGGTTTAGATGACCCCAGACAACATCTCACACACATCATATACCGATGTGGGCTAATGATGGTTCCTCGAGATCAATAGGAGGCAACAAAGACGAGGTGTTTTGTATAGAATCTAATAGTTCCAACCTTTTTTTGGTACATCAATCTTCTAGTAGGATCCATTGTAGGATGGAAAGACATTCATTGTCAATTCATTTATTAGTTCATCTCCTTGTCGAGGAAAATGATAATCATCAACATAATGAACTGTAAGTAATGAAAAATGATAGGTTGTCTGACTTCATATCTAGATATAAAGGTTTAACCTATCCACTCAACATCCCTCTCTCATAGGATCAAATATTGGAACTCTATGATGAAAATCTCTTGGATGAGATGTAGACACCTCTGATTCCAATAAAGTATCCAGGCTAGTTCCATGAGTTCATAGAAATGAAACAATACTTAGAAGACACCATTCAGTGAACCTGATCCAAATCTTGACTCATGCCCTGAACACATAGGAAAAGGATAGGAAAAATAGAAGCTACAACTGTCACTACCAATCTAGAAGTAGTGCCTATCTAAGCACCTAGGAAGGTCTCGAACCACACTGCACATCCTGTTAAGTGGTGAAAACCATAAAACCAGCCTTGGCCAGAAGCAAATAGAAATAAGGGTCATCTGAGATTTGAGGAATAGATGAATAAAGTATACTTATTATGAAATGAACAAGTTCCTCGTTATTTCTTGGTAGCCATAGATAATAACCTGCTCAAGCCACCGCAACCCAGGAATCCTGATGAGGTTAACCTCATTGACCATCTTGAATACTACCCTTTCCATAGAATTCTGAGTCACAATATCTATGAATACTTAATTTTCAAAGACATCCTTCAAGGAATGGTTGATTCTGGATAGATGGTGTTAGATAACACTTTAGAGGAGGTGGCCTATATAACTGCTACCCATTCGGGAGAGGAGGGTGATTGGTAGAAAGTTCCGTCCAGGTGTGAGTGGAAGTTTGACAATTGGATGACTTGGAAAACAATTGTTCGTGCTTATTCCAACTTGAGAGAAGAGCTTCAAAGACCCAAAATAGCTCCATAATACAAGGAGGTGGCATTAGATATGTCTCCCAAACATTGGAATGACCACTGGATATAAGAAGAAATGGAAGACGAAGAGTCATATTCTACTCCAATGCATGCTCTGAATCTTGTAGATTTATTCCCTATAATATCTGAAGAAATAGAACCACCCCACCAAATGGAACCCTCATCAGATAAAGAGATCATATTTGTTTATGTTAATGCGATACACTTGGTAGACCCCTTCTCTGAGGATAAATATGCCTCATAATACGAGTTTCCCATACATAAATGGGGAATGTGAGGCCGCATGCGCAGGAACCGAGGATATAGGGGAAAACATGGGCGTGGTCAGACCCAATATTTTGATCACATCCCCACAGAGGAAATATATGCAGCCCAAACCTATGGAAAGTGCTTCAGCATTCCCAAAAGTGGTATAGATGTGGCAGTCATCCGTACCCAGTCGTCTTGCATGACTGCCTAGCGGGGGTTCCATTATCCGATCATCCCAGACAAAGGGGAAGACCGACATGACCCACACCACTAGAAGTAGATGCTCATATGACCTCTGAACAATCACTTGGATCATCCACCTCAAATGACTTGGATCCTTAACCACATGTCCATGAGCAACCCCATGTTGGGAAGATCCAACCTCTGGCACCAAAGTTTGACAATCTAAAATAGTTGGAGATTGTCCCAACCAAGATCTCAATCCTAGATGTACTCTATCTTTCAAAAGAAATCAGGAGGTTCTTGTTGAATCCCTCCAGATCCTAGAGGATTTTGAGATAGAAGTCTCTACAGTTGAGGTTTATCGAGTGGAGACCATGCCATCATAATTTCATGTTGCCATATCGTTCACTATACGGGATCAGGAAGAGGTCATCCAAGGGAACATCAGGTCCCTATATATTTTGGATAGACTCAACAATGTCAAAATCCAAAGGGCTCTAATTGATAATGGTTTTGAGTTCAACCTCGTCCCAGTTCGAATACTCTGATGTTTGGGATATAGCGAAGGGGACCTATCTCCCAAAAATCTGACCATTCAAGGGTATGATAAACGTGAGAAAATACCTCTTGAGAAGATTAAACTTTAATCTTAGTTTAGGGATCTCACATCTGACACTAATTTTATGGTTATCCAGCAAGACACTACATACAATATCCTTCTTTGAAGGCCCTGGATCCATAGCCACCCGGCAGTACCTTCAACATTTCATAAGTGTTTGAAATACCCCATTGATGGAAAACAACATACTACATGGTGACAACGCCCCTTTTGAGACTTGTGGAGACATATATGTTGAAGCAGGTTTCTACAAAAGGGGAGGAAAACAAAAAATATTGGATGATGATATATAGGTTGCATCCCTCAATGCCTCACATGGGAATCCCTTTAGTATGTTTGATAGAGAATATGTGCTCCCCATAAATATGGTTGAGGTAATAGACCTAGTCCCAAAGGTCCAAGCCCCTTCTGTCCCTAGTGACAGTGTAAAAGACAATCAACTCTGACATCTCTCTGCAATGACTCAGAAAGTAGGGGGTGATAATGTCTCCTCTCATGGCCTCTACCACCTCTATAGTGATAGAGAAGCCCCCAGATTCCTAACTTTGTCTAAAAGTGTATCCACAAACTCAGAAGTGGAAGAAGGCGATGATGAACTAAAAAACCCCCCTCCTGTATTCGAGGAAGGTTTATCTACCACCATCGATGAGCTCAGGAAGATAAATCTGGGAATAGAAGAAGACCCACTGCCTATATTGATTATTTCCACCATGCCCCATGAAGAGAAAGATATGTGCGCTGAATTTATAAAGCAAAAAATATATGTTTTTTCCTAGAACTATATAGAAATTCCTAGACATAATCCATATGTGGATATATACACTATCTCATATTACCTGAAGATAATCAAGGATTCAAGTTGGAAGTTAGGAGGATGCACCCCTCTCATTCCACCAATGTATAGGTGGAAGTTAACAAATTGATCAAATCCAAATTTGTTTGAGAAGTGAAATACCTAATATAGATTTTCAAAATCATCCCTATTAAAAAAATAATGGGAAGATTAGGGTATGAATGAATTTTAGAGACCTTAATCAGCACTACCCAAAGGGTGACTTTCCATTGCCAATCATAGAAGTATAGATTAATGCAATTTCTAGATTCCAATCCTTCTCCTTTATTGATGGGTATTCGTGGTATAATAAAAAAATGATGTCCCCCAAAGATGAAGAATCCACTACCTTCAGAGAACCTAAAGGGATATTTTTCTATCAAGCCATGCCCTTTGTCTTAAATAATGTTGGTGCCACTGATCAATGTGTCATGCATCATATCTTTAATCTATTCCTAGGAATAATAACTAAATGTTATGTCTACAACCTGATTTTTAAATCCTGACAATGATATGATCACTTCCCAAATCCTCAAATAGTATTTTAAAAGATATGACTACAAATTATAAAGAAGAATCAATTGAAATTCGCTTTTGGGGTAACATCAGGGAAGTTCCTTGGATTTTTGGTATTCCACCATGACATTGAGGTCAACCCAGAGAATATTAGTGATATTTTAGCAATATCACCCCAAGAAATCTCAAATAACTGAGGAGGCTCCTAGTGCACCTTGCCTACATTTAGCATTTCATAGCCAACCTAGCTAGCAAATCTCTCACCTTCACCAGGATAATAAAGAATGGAATTGCCTATTAATGGGAGACGACTACCAAGAATACTTCAAAATACTTAAGCAATATTTACTGAACCCACCAGTTCTAATGCCTTCATTGGAAGGGTTTCCACTCATATTATATTTTCCCACCATGGAATACTCACTGGGAACCCTCCTTGCACAAAAAAATGGTATGGGGAGCGATCACATGATTCTTGAGATCACATGATATGTAGTGACATCCAGATCATCAATCCTAGGTCCAGTCACAAAAAATATAAAAATTACCCCTTCCATGTGTATGGGTAAAACTTACATAGGGATATTTCTTAAGAAATATGTGTGGATTTATTTCTATCACCATGGGATATGTAGTGACACCCAGAATTCCATTCATGGGCCCAGACACAATATTCCCATTTCATGTTAAGGAAACATGTCCTTATCTCTTGACATAAAACTGAACAGACCCTAAAGAACTATGTGTGGATTTATTCCTATCATCATAGGATATATAGTCATACCCAGATATCCAATCCTGGGCCCAGCTACAACAATCAATGAAAACAATGCCCACCTCTACGTACTGGTCAAACTTGCATAGAGAGTTTCCTGTTCAAGAACTATTTTTTTCTTGACTCTTATCATCAAAGGATATGTAGTGATGTATAGATCTCTAATATTGGGCCCAACTACAACAAAAAATAAGAATAAATTCACCCCAACTGTATAGGAGTTGATCCATTCAAGATCACTTGGCCTACATATGATTCAGATATACATATAGCCTACTTGCACATGTAATATGTCTTGCACACTTTTTCATATAAGTTCCCACATTCCTAACGCATGATGTTAAACTACAAGGTAAATGTATTGGTTTCATTAAATTAAAATTTCACAAAAAAAACATCCTTACCACATGGAATTAAATTACAAGAAAATTTTCCTTACCACATGATGTTAAAATTGTACGGAATCAAGTCCATCCCTAATACACAACATTAAATTATGTAGTCCATCACCCATTTTTCATCCCCTATTAAAGGACCATAAGATCCTTACCCTAATTAACCAGAGTACAGGGTGCTTCCATCACCTTTTAAATAAACTCAATCCATAAATCATACTTCAGGTCTAAATTGCATCAGGTTTCCAAAAACATTCCATGGACCTTGGAAAATATACCTGACTTTAAGGGACCTTTTTTGAATATGCATGTATGAATATGTCTCCTACATATTCACCTATGGTTATCAACCAAATGCATCACTCTGTAAAAAGGTATTTTCAATCCTTGTGATCCCTAATACCACTGTGGTAGAACTCAGCAGCTCAGTATGTTTTAGGTCATTCATGGTATGATTGTACCATATCATTACTCATGAATCGAGAACCTTGATCCATGATTTAAAATATTTTCATTCCCTGCTCAAAAGGATAATGGGGTACTATTGACCCTGGGTATCCTAATTGGTCTCTTATATATCATCATCCATGTTAGGTTTATGTGTGTCATGACTTTAAACTACCTGCCCTCTAGTCAAAGATGTACAACCTTAAACTATAGCCTAAAATGGTCTAAATCACAATATCTTAAACTACTAGTAAAAGAGACACAAAACATTTCAAGTTGAAAACTTGAAAAGGGTGGCCTAAGAAAAATTCAAGTATTTTCTTGCTTAACTCTTCATATCTAGAGTTTAGGAAAAAATAAGGGCATAAATAAATAAGGTATAAAGATCATAGGGCCTAATATGTATCCCTAGTAAAATAAAATCTATGCTAATTAGACCCCCTGGTTCTGGAAAAATTTAGACTAATGATTTTTCACGTCTCCTCACTACGAGAATATGTTTTTTAGATGGTGAAATAAATTTTAGGGAACTCAAGCCCTTATTGGATATTATAATTTCTAAAAATCACACTTCATGATTTGAATTGCCTCAGATCCCTATAAACCTTCCATGGAACTTAGAAAATATACCTAGCTTCAAGGTACTCTTTTCTTGACTATGCACGTATGCCCATGGATCCTGTATATGCACTTATGGTTTTGAACCAAATGTTTCACTCTACAAAAAGGTCTTTTAGATCCTTTTGAGTCCTAATGTCACCACGACAACACTCAACACTTTAGTGCATTTTGGTTCATTCCCATTATTATTGTTCGATATTATCCTCCTGACCTAAGCACTTTGGACCATGATTTACAATCCCTATACCAAACTATATGAGTTGATTTGACATCCTTGATGTTACGTCACTGTATTTTGTACCCTTTATCAAGGATGGAATGTGACACACCATCCCTGAACCTTTTATGGTCCACCCCTTGTGATTCGAAACCAAGGGCGTAGGGATAAATCTTCACAATTTCAAATCCGAACTACCCTAGGGTGATAGAACCCTTATTGGATAGCTTTCTTCCATACCCAACCTCATCATTTGGATGTTTGAATCTTCATAAATATTTCATGGCCCTCTGAAAGGAGTGGATACCATATTTAATTGACCATGCTACCGACACATAAGGGCCTTAACCTACCAACTAAAGACATATCATCCTTTATAAAAAGGATATTCAATCCTTGTGATCCCTGACAACACTACGATGGAACCTGGTACCTCAGGGTGTTATGGGTCACCCCCAACATGTCTTCCCCATCCCATATCCATGGAATCAATTTTTTTATATTATGAATCATATCACCCATTCCCCAACTACCTAGGCTAACCTAGAATTCCTAGTATTTCACCCTCAACCAATATTACCCCTATAAACCTTCCATTAACCTTGGAAAAGAGTAAAGACACATCTATTTGGCAATGTTATTGATGTATAAGGGCTTTGAATTACCAACTAAAGGAACTTCCTACTTGCAGGAAAGGATATCTAATCTATGTGAGCCTTGGAAACACCATGATAGAACTCAACATCTTAGTATATTGTAGGTCATTCCTGGCATGTCTACACCATATTTCATGATCATTGATCAGGCCTGAGCTGAAAGAACCTAAAATACTGTTAGGGCCAAGCTGACGATGAAGGTGTTTTGTATTAAAGTGTTGTATTTTGTTGTCAAGGTAAGTTTTGAAGAAAGGAAATCACTTCACTTGGTTTTGTGGGAACAATTGCTTTGGGTTTGTTTTGAAAAGAATCGGACCCATGTTTTCTAACAATTGGACTCATGTATTCAGAAAGTTTTTTCTCAGGATGAGAATGAGAAGGAAAGAAAGAAACTTGAGTGAATGTAAAGTTATGATACTTTTCGATGTAATTGGGATGATGCTTTGCCGATTTGTATTTCATATAAATCATGAGTAGTATTGAGAAACTGTGATGAAATCTTGATAGAAGAAAGGTGGAGTGAAAGAGAAGATTCCAATTGAAAAATAATCATATTCAGATTTATTGTATTTGGATGGTAGAGAGAAAGAAGTGAAACTGATTGTTTTTCAAAACAATCATATCCAGATTGTAGAGGCACTGCTAATTGTTTTTAAAAATAATTGTATCTAGATTGAAGAGGATGTGTTGATTGTTTTTCAAAATAATCGTATCCAGATTGAAGAGGCAATGTCGATTGTTTTTCAAAACAATCGTATCCAGATTGAAGAGGTGGTGGTGATTGTTTTTCAAAAGAATCATATCCAAATTGAAGAGGCAATGCCGATTGTTTTTCAAAACAATTGTATCCAGATTGAAGAGGCGGTGCAATTTTTTTTCAAAATAATAGTATTTAGATGGAATAGCTAATGCCAATTTAATAGGTGGTGCCGATGGAAGATGGTGTTGATGAAAAGTGGTGCAGTTGACAAGTGGTGCCAATTGGAAAGGGGTATTGATATAAGAGTAATGGATGGTGTTGATTGTTTCTCAAAATGACCGTATCTGGGTAAAAGTGAAATAATAGACATGGTACCAATCAAAGATAATTGTTTTCAGATTTTATCATATCTGGGAAGATAATCATTTTCAAATCTTATCATATCTGGGAAAATCATCATTTTTAGATTTTATTGTATCATATTCAGGTAGATCATTGTTTTTAGATTGTATTTGATCTTACCCAGCAATTATAACAAGCGATCATAACCAGAATGATCATAACCAGAAATGATTGTATCCAGAATGATTGTATCTAGAATGATCATATTCAAGATGATCGTATCCAGACTATTTGTATTTAGAAAATATCATGCTTAGGTTGAGATGAAAATAAATAATTAGGAATGAATGGAATGTTACAATACTTTCCAATTGAATTCAGATGATTCTAAAGATGATCCTCAATGAATTCAAAATCATGAAGGTAGTCATGATTAAATCACTAGTTTTTTTAATGAATTATTGTTTCTCAAGTGGTTCAAGAGAAAAGAAAATAGAATAACATTGCTGAATGATTTGTTGAGGGGGATATGAACTTTCAAAAATAAGTTTTTGTTTCAAATCAGTTCTGATAATCATATTCAGCATGAGGAATCAGACTTAGTTTATTGGGCCCATGTATTCCCAATTGAAATTGGTCTCAAAAATTAAAATGGGAGTCTGAAGAAGAAGAGGTGAAGATTGTGGAAGGTTCAAGAAGAATCAAGAATCATTGACGAAGTCATAATTGCTCCAAGATTTCAAGATAAATTCAGATTTGGGTGAATTTAAGTGAGTGAGAAAATGTTTTGGGATTCCTGACTAAACTTGTTTTGGGTCACCTATAAAGGGGAAACAAGTACATTGTACTTTTTGGTGGTGTATACTATTCACCATAGAAGAGAGAGAAGCTTTGTGTTTCTATAGAGAAGAAGAGATCAATTCTATTTGGATTGAAAATTGTTTTGGGTGGTTCTGATTCATTCATATTCTATTCAGCTTTACAATTTTATTCGGGAATTGAAGTGGTGCAGATTTTAATCTATTGTATTCTATCGAAAAATCGGAGTGGGAGTATTGTTTTGTATGAATCTGACTCAGAGGAATCAGACTCAGAAAATATTGGACTTAGCGTTTCATAACAAAGTCCAGGTGGTTCTTACCTTTCTTATAGGTAAGGAATTGATGATTGTATTTCAATTGAATACATTTTTTGAATTGAAAAGAAGCACATGTAACATGAATTGTTACAAAACAATTGTATTACCTTATTGTGTTAAGAGGATACACATGCACTAATTTTATTTTTTCATAGTGCTACATGAGTGAAATGGTACATCCTAATCATTGTAATCTAAGGATTTACTTCTAGTGGATTGTATGGTATTGGATCATTTCTAAACCATACAAAGGACGTAGATATTCTTATTGAATATTGAACCTTGTAAATATTTGTGTTCCTTTAGATGTGTGTTGATTTTATTCTCAGTAGGGAATCAAAATATTTAATATGAGGCGAAGGTTGTTTCAATTAAAAAGAAACAAAAAAGGAGAAGGGTATCACTGATTTACCCCCTCCCCCTCTTAGTGATACAATACTCTAACTGGGAACTTTCAATTGGTATCAGAGTGAGGTTCCCTTCACTATTATTTGCTGATGGAGAATGTGAACTGTATGAACAGTAAAGGTATTCCGGTATTTTATGGAAAAAAATATCATATCTAGAAAGATAGAATGTTTCCATATCTTATGTCTATCAGTTATGATGTTCTTGAAGCCGCAACAGTTGAGTTTCCTCCCATTAATGATAGTGTTCCACTTACACCTATTGACAAGAAGTTTCTTGAGAATGATGGAAGGGCCAAGAATGATATATTATTAGCACTTTTTGAAAGTGAATTCTTGAGAGTGAAAAATGTTGCCATAGATAAATGTATATGGGATAAATTGAAAAAAATATATGAAGTCAATACAAAAGTGAATAAGTCAAAGTTACAAATATAGAGATTAAAGTATAAAGATTTGAATATGGGTGATCATGAATCAGTTGGGAAAATTCTTTACTAAGGTGAATGAAATTGTGAGTACTATCAGATGTCTTGGTCAAAAACTGAAGGACTCTACAATTGTTGAAAAGATATTGAGAATCCTACCTGACAAATTTGATGCAAAAGTTTTTCATTGGAAGATAGAGGTCCTAAAACTTTATCTCTTAATGATTTACATATCACTCTTATCACTTATAAAATGAGAAGCGAGAATGATTTGAAGATAAAAACGAAGTTTTATAGAAAAATTTCTTTCAATTCTATGAAGAAATAAAAGTCAAAGAAGATTTTCATTGAAGATGAAGCTAGTGATTCTGACTCTGAAAATGAGGTATTTAAAAATCTCAATGAAATCATATCCTTGTTTTCTAACAATGTGAGAAGAGGTACAGGGAAATACAAAGGGAAAATTCCCTTGAAATGTTTTGAATATGGAGGTGTTGTTCACTTTGAGTCTAATTGTCCTAGAAGAAATAAAGAAGAGGATAGTGATATTAAAGGAAGAAATACAATAAGATCGTGGAAGAAAAATGGAGACAAAGGAAAAGAAAAGAAATTATACAAATAAAAAAGAATAAGTTTCTTGTCCAAATATTATGAAGAAGAAGAGAGTGATGATGAATCTGAAAAATCCATTGAGTATGGTAATGAAATTACTTTCATTGAAATAAATAATGATAAATAATTTGGAAGCAGTAGTTCTGAAGAACAAGAAACTCAGCTTGAAATGTATTTGAAAGAAGAGTTGAAAGAATTTCTGAGAAAGATAAGAAGGCTTGAAAAGAAAAAAAAGTTGGAAGATGAATGCTAAAGCAACCAAGAATGTTTTTCTAGTGAGAAAGAAAAGCTAGTTAAAGAGATTTATGATTTAAAGTAGTCTTTTGAAGATGAAAAGAATCGTAATGTGAATTTGTAAGTGAAATTGAAGGTAAAAGAAGAAGAGCTGGAACATGTCCAATAAAATCTATCTGAAGCTGAAAAGAAAAGTCTAAGTTTTCAAAACTATATCACTGAATTTGGAGAATGTTCTCATAGTGAGAAAATTGATAAGGTTTAACAAAAGATACCTTCAAAGGGTTATAAGAATAATGAAATTATGTCTGAAAAGAAGAAGGATGGGAAAGTTATGTATGTGGTCAAAGTGAAGAATTCAAAAGCTACAAAACATCTTGAGTCTAAAAAGTTTTTATTTGGATCCGGAAAAGTTTCAAATACTTCTAATCCTATCAAGACTAATAATAAGAAGAAGAATACAATTGAAAGTGAAAATAATATGGTTGATAAATGTTTTCAAAATTCTGATCAGTTTGGAAGTTTTAGAGGAAAATACTCTTTCTATGAGTATTGCTAGTATTGTGGGGGATTCAGGCACATAGAATGTTTGTATTGGTTTAATCAACAACATTACTATTATCCCATATGTTATGAAAGGAAGATATTTAGGGGGATTAAATCTCCTCAAAGAAAGAAAAATGAGATGTTTGTCTTGAATAAATCTTAAAAAAATGAAGTGAAGATTGTAAATAGGTTATAACCCTTGGAAACTATCTGTGAAAGATGTGAAAAACCTGGAAAACTTGCAAAATGATGTCTTGTTTTGTTACTGTCTCAACAAAAGATTCTCAATTATCAAAATCTGAAGGTGAAGAATGAAAAGAATGGAGAAAAGGTACTTGTTTTTGAAACTACATTAAAATCCATGAAAGGATAAAATCCCTAGATATTTGATAGTGGGTGTTCTTATCACATGATAGGAGACATGAAATTGTTGAAGGATGTGATAGATTATAAATAAGGCACAGTGACATTTGGCAATGATGAATCGTTGAAAATTAAAGGTGTTGGGTCATCCATTATTGGAAAATAAAAGATGAAATCTAAGAAAAAATTGTATGTTAATGGGCTGAAACACAGCCTGCTAAGTGTATCATAATTGTGTTATAAGGGTAAAAAGGTTATCTTAAAGAAATATGGATTTTTTGTAAAGAGTGAAGAAGATGAAAATATTGTTACAATATTCCAATGTATGAAAGGAAATTTATTTCAGGTTGGTGATTCAAAAAACTCTTGTTACATGAGTATGGTGGAAGAGAATTAGTTATGGAATAAAAGGCTTGCACATATGTGTCAGAGAAACATGAGCGAGTTATCTAAAAGAGACAATGTTTGAGGCATTCCTGATTTTACAAGAAGAAGAGATTGGTGTTACACTATCTTCCATAAAGGAAATATTACAAATTATGTGCATAATAAAGTTGATATTTGTTCAAAACAAACCCTAGAGATGATCCATTCTGATATATGGGAGCTAATGAGAAAAAAAATAAACACATGGAGATAAGTACTTCATTACTTTAAATGATGATTTTACTTGCATTACTTGTGTTATGTAAATGAAACAAAAATTAGATGCTTTGAAAATGTTTAAAAGTTTCAAAAGAAAATCCAAGAAAGAATGTGAGTATTCTGTGAAGAAGTTGAGAACTGATAATGGTGGTGAATACAGAAGTAAAGAGTTTGAAGACGATCTTGAGAATCATGTAATTAGACATGAGTATAGATCTCCATTTACTCCCTAACAAAATGGGGTTATTGAAAGAAAGAATTGAAGCTTGGTGGAAATAGGAAGAACCATGTTACTTGAGCATGGCCTTTCTCATTACTTTTAGAGGCAAGCCATGAGTATTGCTGTTTATATTCAGAATTATTGTTTTTATAAGCCAAAATTAGGTATGAATCCCTATGAATTGTTTTATGGAAAAACTAAAAGTTTGAAGCACTTTAGAGTTTTTGGGAGTCCTTGTATTATAAATAAGAAAGGTGGAAACTATGGTAAGTTTGAGCAGAAAGGTGAGGATGAAATATTTATTAGCTATTCTCTAGAAGAAAGAGGGTACAAATGATTTAACAAATAAACAAAAAGAATTGTTGATTTAGTTGATGTAAAAGTGATTTAATTATTTGAGAAAGAGAATCATGTTTAGGCAGACAATGAAGTTAAACAAGTTGAAGAAGATAATTCTAATAAGGATACAAATGATTGTAATCCTAATAAAGGTGAAGAATCAGACTCATCTATTTCTAGTGATGAGGACGAAAATCAAAAATCTTATCCAAGGTTGAGGAAACATGTGGAATCACAGAATATAATTGGCGATCAACACTATAAGGTTCAAACAAGAAGAACAACCAATTCCATTACACATACTTATTTGTATTCAGAAGTCAAACTGAATGATGTGAATGAAGATTTTGAGAATTTGAAATGGGTTCATGCCATGAATTAAGAATTGGATTAGATTGAAAATAATAATACATGGGAACTCGTACCCAATCCTGAAAGAAAAAACAACATTGGCACAAAATGGGTTTTTCCGAACAAGATGAATAAAAAAGGTGAAGTTATAAGAAACAAAGAAATATTGTTTTGCAAAGGGTATTCATAGATTTAGGGTATTTATTTTGATGAAACCTTTTTTCCAGTGGTAAGACTTGAAAAAATCAGAATCTTTCTTTTTATTGCCGTACAACGAGACTACAAGATCTTTCAAATGGATGTTAAATCTGCATTCTTAAATGGTGATCTTGAAGAAGAGGTTTATATTGAACAACCTTGTGGCTTTGTTATTAGAAAAGATGAAGGTTATGTGTGTAGATTTAAAAAGGTATTGTATGTACTAAAACAAGCTCCAAGGGTATAGTATTCCAAATTTGATACATGCTTAAGAAAGATGAATTTTAACAAAGTAAGAGTGGATAGAAATATTTACATGAGAGAAAGTCAAGAGTATTCCCTCATTGTAATTGTTTATATTTATGACATTATCTTTGTTGGTAATGATGAATGAATATGTGAAAGATTTGTTGAAGAAATGAAGAATGTATTTGAAATTTCCATACTGGGAGAAATGAAATACTTTCTTGGGTTACAAATCCAACAAAAGAAAGAATACATTTTCCTCTCCCAAGAAAAGTATGCAAAAGAACTTCTCAATAGGTTTGGCATGGAAAATTCAAAACCCATTTCCACACCCATTTTAATGGGAACAAAGCTGATTAAAGATGGAGAATGAAAAGAAGTTGATCAAAAAGAATATCGGAAGCTGATTGTAAGTCTATTATATTTGACTGCCTCAAGACCCGACATTGTGTATTCTGTTACCTTATGTGAAAGATTTCAAAGTAATCCAAAAGAATCAAATTTACTTTCTAGAAAAAGAATTATCAGATACACCACAGGCACAAAAAACTTTGGAATCAAATATGGTAGCTCAAATTGTATTGATTTTTTTGGGTATTCAGGTGCAGATTAAGTAGGAAATGTTGATTATAGAAGATCCACATCTGCTGGTGTATTATTTCTGGGAAAGAATTGTGTGATGAGCCTAACCTCCCATTCTCTCGACCAATGTGATTCCCTAAGCATCATTCAGTCTGAAACCCTAATTGTTCACCTGCCTTTGGAAAGCAGGCCTGTACCCATTTATGGATGAGGGAACCATTGGGAGTTTCCATTAAAAACAAAAATAACGACTTGATGTTAATTATTGTGTAAGAAATGAACCCCCCATAATCAACCATTGGGCCAAACCTAATCCACTACAATGAGGGTTCCCGGTCATCTATTTCTCACTGAAACAACCACATAGATCTGATAATAATCTTAAAATTACCATCAGAGACGACCTCTTGAATTTGTGGTTTGTTATCATGTTTTCCTTTAAGTGTCACCTAGGATGGGGAAATTTCATATCATAAAACAATGGAAGCTATCGCCCAGGCCTATTGGGCTGTTCGAGATAGTGGAAAGGGTCGGTCTAGTGGCATACTGTTTATCCCTACTATAGTGATACAATGTCATGCATGATGTGTTTCATGTGTCACAACTTTAAAGATATCATCCTAACTATTATCACATGATACAAATTGATGATATCCAGATGGATGTTGATTCTTCATTTGAGGAGAATCCAATTGGTATCATGTACAGTATCAAGAATAATATCTAGAGAAAGATCATACCTTTAGTGTGAGTACAGTGGAATCATGGGTATGTACATGAGGAGACCTGTGATAGGGAATATAATATGTAGAAACAATGACCAAAATTGTTCACCGATACCCCAAAATTATGTTTGGAGTATCTTGGGGATGAGATGTTATATTGTGGGGAGGTTTTAAGATCCCAAATTTTCTAGGCACATCCCTCTTTAAGTTATGGTAAACCTTCTTTGAGTATTTTTGTGTTTAATTTAAAACTTGGTAATCAAGTATTGAGCTAGTTGGTTTGTTTCTGGGAAGTGTTGAGAAATGTAGTAGGAGGAGAGCTTCTCATAGGATTCATAATGAATTTATGCCATAAATTTTCAATTATGATGTAAATTCATCAGGAAGACCCTGTAAAATTGAATAAGAAATAAATGTATTGGGGAAAATCATGAATTCAATATTTATGAATTAAAAAATGTGTTTACTTCATAAGATAATTGATTATCCAGTTTTTAATACGAGGCATTGGGTTTTTCAAAGTATATAGGAATTGAGGGATTTACGACATAAAATCTCTATTTACATGCTAAAATTACCACACCCAACATTTATAATCTCTAAAAGCATGCATTTTGAGACCACACACAAACTCTCTATCACACCTGTATCCCTTCTACAAATGATGTCTAAGAGTTTCTTCTTTAACCCAAAATCATTTCTATTGGACCTTGGTAATCCGAGTTGAGAGTTTGAAGGGAAAAAAGGATCTGATTGCTACATTGGATGTCAAGAGTTTGACTGTGTCTTCATCACTTTTGAGGTAGGTGGTCTAGAAAAACTCCCTAATTATCTATTTCAATTTACCTAGTATGTGTAATAAGTGTGATCACATAAAAATGCTGTGCGCTACCAAATTAATTGAATAATTCACTATTTGATGAGTTATACATATTTATACCTCCCATTGGATCCCATATGGTCCATTAGAATTGAGACCAAGACTTGATGCCTCCTGATAATAGTTACAAAATTTGATCCCTTTGACATCAAAATTTGTTTATATTTGGATTAATATTATGAATTGGCATAATTTTTGATTTTTGGTGTGATTTCTTAATATGGGATCACATAGAATAAAATTGGTTAATTGGCATGATAACGACTGTGGGGTTTAAAAATGGAATGGGATTAGATGTAATTATAATGATAATTGGGATCCCAAAATTATGAGGTATAAAAGGTTAGATAAATGATAATTTTTTGAATTGACCATAATTACTTATAATGAAATGTGTTATTCTTAGTGCTTAGTTTTGATGAAATGCTTATATAAAGTGATTACTCCCAGTTATGATGAAATTATTATATAAAGGACTTATGCTCGGTTATGATAAAATTATTATATAAAGGGATTGTGAATTATTATACATAAATGCTTACATAAAGGTCTTGTATCTAATTATACTAAAATGATTATATAAAGGTATTCTACCTGGTTATGCTGAAATAATTATGTAAAGGGATTTCACCCAATTGTGTTGAAATGAATATATAAAGGGATATTTCCAATTATCCTACCTAATTTTGTGTACTCTACCCTGAGAGGGTTATGGATATGGTTTTCATGGTTCTATGACATGATCATAGATATCAATATTGGTGCAAAATCAAGTTTGGGCTGACCCTGGGTGTCAACTCAGACCTCAAGGTTAAGTGGATTTATTTATACGCAATATTAATTTTATTAAATTAATACCCAATTTATTGCTTTATTTCATGCACTATATATATACTCAAACTAGATTTTTTTAAACACCATTGGTGGTGACCTACTGATCTGTACTCACACCCTATTTTGGCCACTATTTGGTACATGGAAAAAAATTTATAGATACAGGTATGGACAAAGGAAAGGGACCTTGTTGTTGATTTATTAATTACTGGATGAGTTGGAGTTTGGAGAGGGGACCAACATAGGGTTTAGGATTGGGGCTTGGATATTTTATTATTTATAGTTTTTTCTATTTTTTTATGACATACAACATGTAATTTAGATTCATTTCAGCCTGACATTATGTGGATTATTATTATTTGGTTTTTTGATATGTCCTTTCTTTATGTGGTTATCTGCTGATTATGCCATTTTTGTTATTTTTTCTTATCTGTTATATTTTTTTTATTATTTCAACTCTTTACTAGAGGGTATAGTATCCCCACTATATTCCTTACACCATCACTTCTAGTCAGTAGCCTCTAGTATATGGAGAGGTATGCCTGAGGTAACATAGCCAACTCACTCAGTCATGTGTGAGAGCATTGGGCCAGGGAACATTACCACACGAGTTCCCCACTACTGTTTTTGAGGGGTGATGTGGTTTTTCTAATATATGGGTAGTTCTGATAGTAGGGATAAATACTCCCTTGATTTAAATCTATGCTTGTTCAATATGAGGGTCCCCTATAGTATTCTAGAATGGTGACATGAAAATGGTGGATGGTAAAGTTAAACACTCCCTCAACTAATGCACATACCTCAACAAGGAGTGAATTACTATTGATAGATTCTAGAGGTAGTGTGGAAGAAATTTTGGGTAGACCTGATGCTTTAATATTGGAGCTCTCTAGTAACCCCTTGATTACTTTATAGTTGCAATGTATAGTTGGGCTATCGATGTAAAACTTTATATGATTTTCGGTTCTCTGATCATCCTTAGTTTCCCATGATGTACAACCTTTAAGGATTGGAGAGGAGTTGAACAAAACTTATTAGTTTACCTAACTAACTTCTTATTCTAGATTTTGTATCTTACTATTTTATTCATTTATCCTTTATGGTTTAAGGGCATCCTAATAAGTATGTTTATACTCACCCATCCATGAGCCTTATACCCACACATGTTGTGTTTATGATGATGATACACAATTCATATATGGTCTTGGTAGATGTAGAGTTGGTATGCCTTATTCAAATCTGGTTCATTTTTATTCTTGATGACACATGATGGAGCGTGATAGTTCATAATGGTAGTAGCGACTGTTACAGCTAGATATTGATCTAGGTGTACACACATTGATGATGAGTTTTCTAGTGTTTTATTTCTATTAGATTCCAAGGATTGTTAGATGTATAGTTTCTTTGATATTTACCTATGCGGTGTTGTAATTGTATTTATTTTCTCATGCATGTATTTTATATAGTTCAGTTGTTTATATATTTTATGTTGGTGTTTCTACTTATTTTATGAATTAAAGATATGCGACTATTACAGGTTTGTATAGGATAAGGCCACCCATATTTTATGATATGTCTACTTGGTGCTAGTCACCACCCACTATACTATTAGATATGGTCTTGGGGCGGCACACTTGGATTATTTCTAGACTAGGTGGGGCCCTAGTGGGTCTATTTTTATTAAACTGGTATCAAAGTGGTTGAGTCCTATGAATGGAGTTCATATCTAGATGTCGTGTGAGGATTGGTTTGAAAATTTAGGGAAATGATGTTAAGGGGGTCTTGAGTTTAGTTATCAGACTAGGAAGGCTAGTGTAGGTGTGGAAACTGACGTATCCTTGCTTCAAGAATTTTATAACTTGTTAGTTGACCCAAATCTCTAAGACATCGATTGTAGGGTACATGAAAGTTGGTGCATGCATCATATAGTGGCCAATTATGATCTTCCATGTCATTACTATGTCAAATCATCCAAATATTCTCAAATACTTGTTGGTTCATCCTTACAAACAAAGGATTCCACTATATGATAGCCATACCGAGCACAGAGGTATGGTCATGAAAAGACCGTGCCTATGGTTGGAAATCTCACCATCGATTAATGAGGGATAAAGAATTATTTCCAAAACTTAGTTGAAAGATATCCTTACCCCATGATCTAAGGAAGTTTATCTCCAATTTGTGCTTAGTACATATCTTTATTGTAGACCAGGTGGTAGTTACTATTGAGTTGGATAAGACTACCCACATGCAAGATATGTTATGTGTATTCTGATGACAATGGTCTCATGGGTTTGTGAGGAGATAATAATCCTTGAACAATGTAGGTTTTTTATGGATTCTGATACTCAAATTTTCATCTATTTTTGTCTCTATCTGACTATATGATGATTACTTCATTTATGACATTACACGGTGTGGTGTCCCATTAGTGTACAATGATTTTCTCAAACTAATGATGGGACTGCTTTACCATGGTTGGATTTTTAACCCTTATTTATGATTTAGAATTATCTGATGGTGTTATACCCTCTATAAGGTAGTGAAAACATGTTTGCGTATGCATTGAGGCCTATGGACCTCATGAGGTGTTCCTTGGACACATTTTTTATTAAAAATTATTCAATCTCAACAGTTTAGGGAAAGACTTCATAGGAAGAGTTATTGAGATTTGGTTGTGTTTTCACCTAACACCACCGATGTTGGAGTCCCTTGAGTGAGTTTTAGTAGTTGAGTGTTGCTATGGATTCACCCTAACTTTTGGATTAGGCAATCATTTTTCCAGAAGACAACCATAGTGGTGTCATGGATGAACCTCCATGTGGAGGATAATATTGAGAACATAGACCCCCTATTATAGGCCTAGTTGCCTACCATAAAGCTATTTTGTGGAATAACCAGTGGTGTGAGAAAATTTGGAGATAGAAAATGCATCAATCCACTCCCACAATCACCACATTTGGTTAGTTTCTATCACACACAGGGATTTGATAGTCAGAGTTAAAGGAAAATTCACATGTTAGATGACTATGTCCTGACATCAACAGATGCAATTTAAAGTATGATTTTTCCCTCTTTCCAAATACCCTCATACTGTATGGCATTGGTGTGATTTATTATTTTTTGAATTATATGTCTAGGAGTTGGATATTCCTATGGAACCCCTAGCTAGACCCTTTCTAACTAGATAATTTCCAATGATGGTGGTCATTTTTTAGTTATCCCTTCCAGTGAAGTGAGTTTATCCTTAGTAGAGAAAGAGGGTTTTATTGATATTTTACTCTATATAAGAGATGAGATCTAGTGGTACCTACCTCATTATGTATTTCCTACAAATTCTAGTTATATGCGATGATACATAGTTGAGTAAGTGAGGTGAGGTCTACCCCCAATAGTGAGTGGGATCCCCTCAGGTGTGGTGAGCAGAACCCACCCTCAAGAAGTTTTAGTCAAGTACCCATTAGATGAAAATATTTTCTTTACATTCTATGTTCATATATTAGGATTCACTTCCCATAGATGTTTAGGAATACATAAATGATTCTAAAGGGAATCCCATGGTTTTCCCTCAATGACAAATCAACATGTGCATTGACTTTCAATCTAGATGGAGTTAAAGTTTAGCTAAGTGAAATGATGGATTTAGTACTTATTGGTATTAATTCATGGAGGAACCTATTAGGTGTTTGAGTAATTTACCTAGTATTACTGTGAGAGTACTAGCTGCACAGTAACCTCTTACAACATGAGTTCCAAATTCTTGGAGAAGCAGTTGGTCTTCATGAAGTTGAGGTAGCGGAGGTTGATGAGATCTTAGTGGTCTAGTAGTTTCATGGTGTTTGAATCTTTTGATATAGGACTCTATGTATATGTGATGGAGGAGGATCTTGAGAAGTTATCTTCATAGTGTTTTTTTCTATCATGGAGATGGAGATGTTGCTCATCTTCGATTAATAGTGTTGACCCCACACTCTTCCCTTGGGTGAGAGAGACCCACATTTGTGACGTCGACTTAGTGGTCCTATATGATTGGGAATTCTCATGCTATAAACCTAAAGAATTTTATTAAAAGTGGGTAGAATATTTCCAAATTCCCTAAGTGGATAGTGGTCTTATCTTGGTGTTTGTATTAACTATCTGGATAAGTATCTTGAGTGAAGATCACCCTAGTATAACACAAACTTTGGTATGGTATGTCCATTAGGTCCTTTGTAGACATTCCCATCACATAAAAATGTGATGAAGTATGAGGTTCTCTAGGGAGGATTTGGTTTTAGACTATGTTAGTTTAGATGGTGTTATCCTAGAGAATAGATTTGATAGAGGAGGGTTATCTAAATAGTCAGGACCACCTGCTTCGGATTGTGGAAAATTGATCAACTAGATGGGTAGTGGTGTAATGACCCAAACTTTTATAAATAAAATTCCCTTTGTGATTTAATTAAATTCCCAATCATGAATATAGAAAATGCATGCAATTCTTGGTTTTATTATATCCTATCAAAATTAAAAGACTATTAATCATCATAAACATTGATAAAATAGTCTTTGAACAATGATCATATGATTATTATAAATATAGGGTTATGATTAATCAATTTGACATAAACAAAAGGAGCAGTGGCCTCAACCTGTAGGATTATACCCTATAAATCCCATTTATCTGAGTTTCCAAGAGAGATAACATCAATGAGATTTTACCTTGACCAAACCCAAGCCAATATCCAAAAAATAAAGCATGATAGAAACTGTTTATAGGAGAAGTTCAAGATCATCAAGATCACAACCCAAACCATATACACCGAACCACCCCATGAAAATATCACCATAACACACATTACCCTTAAGGAATTTTATGGTGTAATAAAGGGATATAAATCAATACCATAATAATATGAATATTTATATTTTATTTTCAATATAATGATGGTTATATTTACTTCTTATTATTGTTACTTTATAAATGATTTTGATTTTGATATGATAAAACACAAATTGTATTTTTATAATATGTAATTTCAATTAAGACATTCATTTTTGATGAATTCATGAATTTTAAAAATAAATGATATTTTAATAAAATATAACAATTAAATATTTTTTTATTAAATATAAAAGATAATATAATTTTTATGAAGTCAAATGTACTTTTTATAAGGGTTTAAAACTATTATTGTCAAAAAACTCTTCATTTATCAATAAATGTTGATTTTTTTTAAAAGTGAAATTCAAAATATTTATAAAATTATTTTTATAAAAAAAATATTATTTTTTTAATCATAATATTGAAATTATCAAATGGTTAATTTTTCATAATTATCCGAGACAATCGAATATTCAGGTAAAAAATAAATGCAGTTTAAATATATGGTGTGTATTATGACATCATAAAAGCCCAAAAGTGATGTAATAAATTCTATAAAATGAATAAAGACCAAATATATGTTTTCCATTTAAAATAATATGATTTTATGTTATCTAATTAATTTTATTAATCCTTTATGGATCCTCTAAAACCTATATTATATTTTAAGGTTTTAAAATCAATTCTTTATAAACATGACTCACTTTCACACTAGCAAGGGAAATATTTTATTATGTTTGTACCTTGGAATTATAAAATAAATAAAAAAACTCCTATTTGAAAAAACCCATGGGTAAAAAACATTAAAAGTCTTGTGGTTTTGATTAGTTTATTATATAGATTCCAAAACCTAAGTTTGGGAAATAATAAAGAATTCCCCTCTCTTTTCCCATATAATCCCACCCAATATCCAATTAATCTTGAATAAATTTTTTTTGATCATGTAATTACTCTAACCTACCATCTCTATAGTCTTAAAAAGGTCCCCTAATATCTCATTAAGCTCCTCTTAATCTTTTATAATCACCATCTCAAGGTAAGAGGCCTCTCTCTCTTCTCTTCAATTCAAGAACTTTCTTTGTATTTATCCTTCTGAATCTGAATTTGTTATGTTTTAATAACTTTATAAATGTTAATATAATTTTAAATTTATGTCCTAAATATTAGATATCATTTATCCCCTATCATTATAGCATTTACCTAAGCCGTTACTATGCTGAAATTTAGTAAGGGACCTATCTCCCTTTTTTTCCATTCAATCACCTTCATTGTAATTAGCCTTCTAAATCTCAATTGGTTATGTTTTCATGAATTTATAATGAACCCTATTATTTCAATTTTATTTTATAATAATTATTGTTCATTTATACCCTATCATTATAGAATTTACCTAATCCATTACTATGCCGAAATCTAGTAAGAGATCCTCTCTTTCTCCTCTTTATTCAAGCACCTTATTTATATAATTCACTTTGTATTCCAATTCCTATTGACAGGATAAGATCTTAAACATCCATATTAATTCCCTTATGATTTATAAGTGATTATTTATCCCTTTCACTCTCATTAACACCTCTCATGATTCATTATGTACCCTCATTATATTGCTAAAATTATCCTGTGATTTTCCATGCTAAGTTTTTATTCAAGAAACCTCCTTGTCTTATTCATATTAATTCCCAAATTTTCATGTTGTATTATGTTCTTACAAAGACCTCATATTTTAATTTTTAATTACAAATAATTAGATTCTACTTTCTCTCTAATTGAACCATTTTATGAATCTTCATTTACTATCGTTATGCTGTCGAAATTTCACCGCGATTTTCCATACCAATCATTTGTGAGGTGTATACCCATGCCCATTTTCACTCAAAGTTATTCAACTAGTTATACCTATAATTCATTGATTTTTTAATTCCATGTATGTAAACCACAATCCTGAATTGTGGGATTAAATTTTATGAAATATGTTCTTATTTTATATGATCTATGTGGAACACTTATGCATGTACATGATATGATTATGATGGGTACATCTAGATAGCACTCCAACGCATTGGGTAATGTTTTAGTCCATGATATTCCATGTATGGTGCATGAGAATTCATCTTAATCACATTATGTTATTATTTCTTGGTATTAAACCTTGACTTATGCTTATTATGTCATGTTTAAAGTTTTTCCCACATTCCCATGTCTCCTTTATGCTATCATGCTATATCATGCCTCTTTGTTCATGTTTATGATTATCACCCATTTTATTTCCTATTAAAATTACTATTGTCTAACATGTAATAGTTACTTCATATTATGATTTGTTTATTCTCTTAATAGGATTTATATCTCACCCCTTTCTTATGTATATCTCCAGGTTATCCCATGTAGTTTTAAGAACGGTGGAATATTCTGAGCATGTTAAGGATGTTTTCAATAATCATGATATACCCCCTATTTTGAGTTATTATGTAATGCACATAATTACCCAAATAAAGTATAATTATTGATCTTTTAGGTTGTATTATGTGTATTCTTATGTAATAAATCATGAATTAATGTGTAATAAAGACAAGGGTTGTCATAGTTAGCATCAAAGGAAAGTTTAGTTGTTTTTGGGATTATGATTAGGGAATTATAGAAAAAGCATTAGGGTTAAGACTAAACATAAGAAAACATAAACAATTTTTGATAAAGTATAGAGTAAGTGATTTCTAAGAAAATACATCCATGTATGGATACTACAAGTGTATGTGGATTTGGAACATATGTACCTAGGGGTAACAAACCTGAACACACTGTATTGAGTTAGAATCAATCAGGAACTAGTGCACAACAATAGACCTTTATGCACACCTAGTTTTACAATCTTAGGGGATATTATTTGGTAAATCCACAAGCTTGTTACAAACCATTATTAAGGGAATAGAAAAAATAATAGGATTTTATCTTTGGAAATATATCACGGATACCATAGATTGAAACCTAGAAATTCATAAGTTAAAGAGATACATGTAATTTATAATTTATCCCTTTAATGTTTTTGGATTCTTTTTTATGTGTTTAATAGTTTAAAAATAATCATCCCTAATTTTCCCTTTATTCTAGACAATGTTCAGAAATAGGATGAACTGAGTAAACAACTAATATTAAGGGAAATGTAATGATTTCCTAAACAAGATGACCAACCTGATGGGGGAAGGAATCATGAAATTTGTTATAATACTCTATCATTTTACTTAGGTTCTGAATAGAAACTTGAATCAGGAGGAACGCCCAAACCCCCTAAGAAAGAACAAGCTGCAATTGGGACCTTTATGAAACCAAGGCCTTTGACTTTCAAAGAATCATCTAATCCCTTAATCATAGAATAATGGATAAAATCCATTGAAAAGATCTTCTCCATCCTTAAATGTTATGATAAAGAGAAGGTCAAACTGGTTGTTTATCATATAAAGAGAGAAACCGATTAGTGATGGACATTGAAAAATAATACAAACCCTGAGGAAGAGATCAAATGATGGGGAAGAAGTAATTATAAAAAATGTTTTTCAACAAATATTTTCCTCTCACTCTATGACTTAAAATAGAAATGGTTTTTCTTTCCCTCAAGAAAAAATATGATGAATCCATGAGGGAGTATGAGGAAAATTTCACTAGACTTTCACGATATACCTCCATCTTTTTCATTACCCCCGAATACAAAGCCAACTACTTTTTTGGTGGGTTAAAAGTAAGTCTATAAAAATCCCTAGTGATTCAGGACTTTGAAAACTATGAGGAAATTGTCTAATGTGACCTCAAAGTGAAAATAGAGATCAATGAATATCAAGGGTATCACAAGGATTAGAAACAGAAAGTGGGGTTTAATTATAGTGGTGTGATGGAGAAATATAATGATGGTAAGAAATTTCAACATCCCACATGTCAAAAGTGTGGAAATAAGCACCCCAAAAATTTCATGAAGGGGATGAAAAAATTATTTAGGTGTGGAAAGGAAGGGAACATAGCTAACAATTTTCAATGGGGGAAACCCAATAA
This sequence comes from Viscum album, assembly GCA_963277665.1. NCBI lineage: Eukaryota > Viridiplantae > Streptophyta > Magnoliopsida > Santalales > Viscaceae > Viscum > Viscum album. The sequence goes on along the minus strand of OY728125.1, from coordinate 112,522,271 downwards.
TGCAATGGAAGAGAGAAATTCACCTATCAACCCTGGGCATATTTTCCAATGTTTCAACTGTAAGGAAAAAGGAAACTATGAAAACCATTTCCCTAAGCTAAGGGTTTTTGGAGAAAAGCAACTCCAAAAACCTCCAAAGAAAAAAGGGAAAGCATATTCCATCACAACCACTAAGGTGTATCCCAACAATGAAGTGGGGATAGACATTCTAGTTATTAATTCAAGAATAGCAAATATACTTTTTGATTCTAGTTCTACACATTCTTTCATATCACGTAAGTTTAGTAGATCTATTCAAACATCACCACAAGGAATGGAAGTATAACTATCGATGAAAATAAAAAATAGGGAAATTATTGAATCCCAAGTATATAACTACTACCATATCAAAACTTTTGAGCTGAACTTCTTATAGAACCTTGTGATACTCCCTTTAGGGTAATTTGATGTAATTCTAGGTATGGATTGAATTTCCTTATATATATCCAACATAAATTTATGAAAGAAATAAATCACTCTCTGTATCATGAATCATCCTCTAATTCTATAAAATTGCAAGGAGGAAGATGAATATTATTTAGCACTAACTTCTCAAGCATGGATATTATGTCCTTATGATCAAGAATATCTAGCTCAAATGATTGAGTCTACGGAAATGATCATTCTTTAAGACATTCCCATTGTGAGGGAATATGCTAATGTGTTTCCTAATGAATTTCCTAGTCTTCCTCGTAACCAAGTGGGTTAATTTTAAATTGAGATTATACCTGGGGATTTTCCAATATTCAAGAATCCATATAGAATGGTTATTGTTGAACTTGAAATGATGAATAAAAAAATATAGGGTAATCTAGAAAAAAGGATTCATATGCCCAAGTGATTCATCGTGGGGTGCACCAGTCCTCTTAATCAAGAAGAAGGAAGGGTCAATGCACCTTTGCATTGATTATTGTGATCTCAACAAGATCATGAAAAAGAATAAGTATCATATTCCATTGATTGATGACTTGTTCGATCAGATATATTGATCCTAATAATTATATAAGGTGGATCTTTGGTTGGGGTATTATAAAGTAAGGGCGAAGAAGGAAGATATCCCCAAGACTACTTTCCGTACAAGGTATAAGAACTATGAGTTCATAGTAATTAAATTAAGACTACCTAATTATCTATAAATATTCATGGAATTGATGAATATAGTATTTAGATATTACCTCAAAAAAAAATTGTTAGTCTTTATAGAAGATATTATAATCTACTATAAAATTAAGGATGAGCATGAGGAGCATTTGAGCATTGTGATAAAGACCTTATGAAAGGAGAAGATTTATGAAAATTAAATAAAATGTGAGTTTTGGTTAAAGGATGTATCATTACTAGGGTATTTTATCACCAGTAAATGAATATCTATGGACCCTTTAAAAAATAGAGGCAATTGAAGGATGTCCAAGACCAACCACTGTGATATAAATCCATAATTTCCTTGGATTAGATGGGTAATATCGTCTATTTTTGATAAATTTATCATGATTTTTAAAACCTATAACCAAGATAACTTAGAATGGAGTCAAGTTTGTTTGGAATAATGAATGTGAAGATAGTTTCAAGGAGTTGAAAAAGAGGCTTATCACTGCACTTTTACTTATGCTACTTAGAAGTGGGGAACTTTCCATGGTATACAATGATGTTTCAAAGAAGGGATTGGGCTATGTACTAATTCATAATGACAAAGTGATAGCCTATTCCTCAAGGCAATTGAAATTTCATGAACAAAATTACCTAACACATGATATAGAGTTGGATGTAGTAATCTTTGCATTGAAAATTCAGCATCATTATCTCATTGGGGAAAAGTTTGAAATATATATGGATCATAAGAGCCTCAAGTACATATTCACATATAAATAGATGAATATGCACTAGTGAATATGGTTAGAGTTGATTAAGGACTATAAATTCTCAATAAACTACTATCCTAGAAAATAAAATAAATTGGTAGATGCTTTAATTAGAAAGGATATGAAAATTTTATCATTGATGGGAATTGAGAAGGATCTGATATTCTTAGAATTGAAAGGTATATACACAGGAATCATAAAGGAAGTAACATTATCAATCCTTTCATAAATAATTTCTCAAACATTCCTTATGGATAAGATAAAGTATGATCAAAGAGACAATGTGTAAATTTAGAAAAATTTGAAATCTATAAGAAAAGATAAATCCTCAAAGTTCAAAATTAATGAAGAAGGAGGTGTAATATTTGGGTCATGACTATGTGTGTCATCAAATCCTAAGTTAAATAAGGATCTGTTGTATGATGAACATAACTCAACCTTCTCCATCCATCTTGGGATCACAAAGATGTATCGAGATCTCTGAGAGCAATATTGGTGGGACAATACAATGTAGAAGATTATAAAATATACACCAAGGTGTCTCATATGTCAGTAAGTGAAGGATGAAAGAAAAAAAATCCAAGGGGATGATTCAACCATTACCCATACTTATATGGAAATGAGAAAATATAACCATGGGGTTTTTCAATGATATTCTGAATAAATAAAGAATAAATAATGCTATATGGGTTGTGGTGGATCATCTTACAAATACTACCCACTTTATCACAATTTGAGAGGACTTATCAGCCAATCAAATAGAAAGGATATACATTAGATAAGTGGAGAGGCTATAAAAAACACCACCATCGATTGTATCTTATTGAGACCCAAGATTTACCTCCAAGTTCTGGAAGAGTCTCCAATATGATGTAAATATTGAGTTGAACTTCAACATAGATTATTATCCTCAAACTGATGGCCAATCTGAATAGACTATCTAGACACTCGATGACATGATGAGAGCATGGTCAATTGACTTCAAAGGAGGATGAGTTAAACATCTTCTACTGGTTGAGTTCTCATACAGTAATAATTTCCACAAAAGCATCCAAATGGATCCCTATTAAGCCTTTTATGGGAAGATGCATAGAGAAATTGTATGCTAGGATGAAGTTCATGAACACAAAATGATAGGTCCTAAAATGGGTGAGGAAATAATGGAAGAGGTCAAGATCATTCAACAGTACATTAGGGATACTCAGAGTTAACAGAAGAGATATACAAACAATTTTTGATGATACCTATAGTTTTAGGTTATATATAAGGAATTATTCCCCATATCTCCATGGAACAAATTCATGATATTTATGAATAAGTGAATTCTTAGTCCAAGATACATTGGTCCCTTTGAGATCCTTGATTTCATTAGAGCGGTGGCCTATCGACTATCACTCCCACCTAACCTATATCAACTACATGATGTGTTCCATGTATACCTCTTGATAGAGTACATTCCATACCCTCACATGTGTTGAATTAGAGGTGGTACCATTGGAGAATGATCTTTCATATGAGGAGCAGTCAGAGAAGATCTTATACTATAGAGAAAAATTTCTATGAAATAAGATATTACACCTGGTCAAAGTGCTATAGAGAAACCACAAGTTTGAATAAGAAACATGGGAACCAAAGGAGGTGATTAAACATAATTATAATAATCTATTTTAGTATGTGAAATGAAAATTTCAAGGATGAAATTTCTGAAGGGGGGAATATTGTAACAACCTAAACTTTTATAAATAAAATCCCCTTTGTGATTGAATTAAATTCCCTATTATGGTTATAGAAAACACATGAAGTTCTTGGTTTTATTATATCATATTATATTTAAAATACCTTTAAACATAATAACCATTGATAAAATATCTATTGAACATTGATCATATTATTAGTATAAATATAGGGTTATGATAGATCCAATTGACATATAAAAAAGGAGCAATAACCTCAACCAGCATGATCATACCCTATGAATCCCATTTATTAGAGCTTCCAAGGGAGATAAAATCATTGGGGTTTTCCCATGACTTAGAACAAGATAAGATCTAACAACTAAATCATGAGTGGAATTTTTTATGGTATAAGTTCAAAATCATCATGATCATGACTCAAACCATGTACGACGAACTTCCCCTGAAAATCTCACCATCACATACCTTACACTTAATGAATTTGTTGGTATAATAAAGGTATATGTATCAATAACCTAATAATATGAATATTTATATTGTATTTTTAATAAAATAATGGTTATATTTATTTCTTATCGTTGTTACATTATAAATGACTTTGTTTTTGATATGATAAAACAATAATTGTATTTTTTTAATATAAAATTTAAATTAAGACATTTATTTTTGATGAATTCATGAATTTTAAAAATAAATTATATTTTTAATAAAATAATTCTTATTAAATATAAAATATAATATAATTTTTATAAGGGTTCAAAAACTGTTATTGTAAAAAAACCCAAAATTTCTCAATAAACATCGATTCTTATTTTAAAAGTAAAAATTAAAATATTTATAAAATTATTTCGATAAAATAAATATATTTTTTGGAATCAACCCGTAAAATTATCCAATGGTTATTTTTTTATAATTTTCAGAGATAGTTGAATTTTCGGGTAAAAATTAAATATAGTATAAATATACGGTGTGTTTTATGACATCATAAAAGACCAAAAGTGTTGTCATAAATGATATAAAAGGTATCCAGTACCAACTATAAGTTTCCAATTTAAAATAATGTTATTTTTATGTTATTTTATTAATTTTATAAATCCTTTATGAATCCTCCAAAATCTATATTATATTTTAAGGTTTAAAAATCATTTTTTTATAAACATAACTCACTTTCACATCACCAAGGGTAATAGTTTATTATTTTTATCCATTTTCCTTAAAAAATTAATAAAAACACTCCTATTTGGTAGTAACCATGGGAAAAAACCATTGTAAGGTTTGTGGTATTGATCACTTTATTATATATAGTTCAGAACCTAAGTTTGGGAAATAACAAAATATCCCTCTATTTTCCTATATAAAACCACCCTAGATACACTTCATCTTCACTAAAAAACTTTAGAGAACGTACTTACTCTTACATACCCTCTATAGAGTCCTCCTAAGGCTCCCCCAATATCATAATAATCTCTTCCCAAGCTTTCATAATCACCCTTTCAAGGTAAGGGACCTATCCCTCTTCTTTTCAATTCAAGAACCTTATTTGTATTTAGAATTTTGAATCTCAGTTGGTTATATTGTCATGAATTTATAAATATCCTTATAATTTCCAATTTATTTCATAATAATGAGATATCATTTATCCTCTCTCATTATACCATTTACCCAAGCCATTACTATGATGAAATTTAGTAAGATACCTCTCACTCTTCTTTTCCATCCAAGCACCTTCTTTGTAATTAGCCTTTTTAATCTCAATTGATTATGTTTTCATGAATTTATAAATATCTCTATTCTATCTATTTTAAATCATAATAATGAGAGATCATTTACTCTCTCATTATAGCATTTACATAAGTCATTACTATGCATAAATTTATTAAGGTATCCTCTCTTTCTCCTCTTTATTCAAGCACCTTGTTTATGTAATGCACTTTTTATTATAAATACTATTGATGGGACCTGCTCTTACACATACCTCTTAATTAACTTGTTATTTCTAAGCTATGAGTGAACCCTTTCACCCTCATTAATCCCTCATATGATTCATTATGTCCCCCCGTTACGTTTCCAAAATTATCCTACGATTTTTCCATGCCAAGTTTTTTTTAAAACCCTCCTTGTATTATTCCTATTAATTAAAAAAATTTAATATTGTATTATGTTCTTAAATATCCCTCATATTGTCCATTTTTACTTCTAATTTATTAGATACCTCTTTCTCTCTCATTAAACCATTTTATGAATCTTCATGTACAGTCGTTACGCTGACAAAATTTCACTATTATTTTCCATGCCGAAAATTTATGAGGTGTATACCCATACCCATTTCCACTAAAGGGAATTCAACTAGTTTTATATATACTTCATTGATCGGGTAATTCCATGTATGTAACCCACAATCCTTAATTGTGGGATTAAATGTGATGAAATATGTTATTATGTTATATGATCTATGTGGCACACTTATACATGTACATGATATAATTATGATGGGTGCACCCAGATAGTGCTCCAATTCATTGGGTAATGTTTTGGTCTCATAAGATTCCATGTATGTTGAATGAGAGTTTATCATAAGCACATTATGTTATTATGTCTTGGTGGCTAAACTTGACTGATACTTATGATGTCATGTTTAAAGTTGTTGCCACATTCCCATGTTGCATTTATATTATCATGCTATATCATGCCTCTTTGTTCATGTTTATGATTCTCACCCCTTTTATGTACCATTTAAATTCCTATTTCCTAACATGTTATAATTTCCCTATGTTTTCTTTGTTTATTCCCTTACCGATCTTGATATCTCACCACTTTCTTATGTATATCGCCAGGTTATCCATTCCGTTTTAAGAAATATGGAATATTATGAGGAATTTTTCAATAATTATGATGTGCCCCTGATTTTGAGTTGTTATAAAATGTTCCTAATTACCCAAATACACTATAATTCTTGATCTCATGGGTTTTATTATATGTATTCTTATATAATAAATCATGAATTAATTTGTAATAAAGGTAAGGGTTTTTATAAGTGGGGCGGTGTTTACCAATTCTTTGAGGATGGTGTCACTCTTAATTTTCACTTTGATATCTTTTATGAAATATCGATGACAACACAACATGTCTAGATTTGAATGTGAGTGAGAATCTGTTAGAGATTGGGATGCAAATAGAGGATTCCTGAAAATTTTTGTGAAGAGGTTAATGAAGAAGACCCATGTATCCTTTGTGATGTGAACTAGATACATTGGTACCTATGAATTATAGGTAGAAGATAATTTAGGAACTAACATAGGTTTGGGGGATCATGTTTTTACCTTGTAACTCTTTGGGTGTCAGTTCAAAATATTTATGAAGTTCTTAGTGGTGGAGTGCATTGTAGTTAAGTTTTTTCTCTAATGAAAACCATCAATAATTTTCTTAAAATATGTGGAGTGTAGTTATACCACTAGTTATAACCTTGTCTATGGATCATTTTGTGATGGGTGTCAATGATTCTTGGTTTCACTTAATCCCATGTAGTGGGACAAACTTTGGATGAGAAAAGGTTTTGGGTGTAGAGGATATTGGAACCAAGGTTGTTCTTTGTTGTAAATGGAGTATGGTTTGTGTTTGTTTTAAATCCTCTAATGGATTATTAGAGGGATTTCAAGGAAATGGATCATACAGTTTAAGTCATAAGCAATATTGAAGGTGACATCATTTCTCGGTGTTTTCCAATTTTTTGGGGTCCAATATTTGGAGAATGGAAAGCATTGCGAAAAGTGGGTTTTCTTGAAGATCCCATGTAAATATGGAAAAGGAATGAGTTTCACAAAGATGGGCTTCATGAAGCATGTTTCATGAATACATGAAGATTTTGATGGTATACTCTATGATTATGAGAATTTGAGCATTACAGTAGCGTGAAGGTTTGATGTAAGGCTTTCCAAGTGGAGCATTATAGTGGCTTGAAGAGATTTGATGAAGAGATCTACAGTTATGAAGGGCATTGAGAATGGGGAATATTTATGGAGCATCGTGAAGGGATATGCACCGCGAATACATTTTTGACCGATCTAGAAATCGAACCAGAAGAAGCAGAGCTCCATGTTCGACCACACCTATAAATAAGAGGCCACCCCTCTCTATTCCACATGAACTTGAGAGAGTGAATCTGGAGTCGCTCTGATTTCGCGAATCAAGGGGTGCTCCACGGAGTTGGTTTTCTATGAAAGCTTGTGCTTTGAAAAAATACTAATTTTGTCTTTAATGAAGTTAATGCTTCTAAGTATTGAGTGCTTCGTGAAGATAGGATGTTCTATATTGTCTTAGTGAGATTTGCTAAGTAAGGTGTTCTGCGAATACAGTGTGCTTCAAAATGATAGTGGGTTCCATAAAGGTAGTTGAGCTTTGTGAAGGTTTTTGCTCTGTGAAGGTCTGATCTCTACAAAGGGTTTAGATCTATAAAGAAGTGAGCTTTACGAAGTAGTCCATTCTATGAAGGTGTGTGCTCTGTGAAGGGTTGTGATCTGCGAAGGGGTTTCACAAAGGACAATATTGAATATCAGGTTTAAGTGGACAAGAATTTTAGTGTTCATCTACTTATGTTGTTGATGCAATTAGTGTCTCATGCTGAATGAAGAAAAATACTTTAATTACATTGTACTGAAGTGACCTTCAAGTCGATAAAATTAGTGAGGATTCTCCAAAGGCAGTTAGCTAGGGGGAGTCAATGGAAGTGTTCCATGGGAAGCAGTGAGCTATCCCTAAACCATTATAAAGGAAGTGATCCTGACATAGAGTGACTGTGACCGAACCTTGTAATCTAGAGCTAGTGAATATTAGTGGTTTTTGGTATGACTGACACACTGTTGGTGTATTCTCCTTGGATTTTTCCATTTATGGTGAAATAAGTAAAATTATTGCGCCCTATCTTTTCATGCATTTGTCTGATAGGTTCAATAGGTTCCTACCAATGTGGGAACAAGATCAATCAGTTTAAAAGAAAAATTTGACACCCTAATTCACCCCTCCCCTCTCAGGGTGTTTCGGGGTCCTTCAGGTGGTATCATATGGTAAAGGTTGCTGGTGTTAAATCTTCCTTGTGTTGTCATGGAGATTTCAGTAAATGTTATGGGATTTCCCTTATTTGATGGAATTAATTTTCAGATTTGGAAGAACAGAATGAGATCTCATCTGAGATCTCCTAGAATGGAAGCCCTATTTTATACTGTGCAAGGAATTTAAGTTACTGATCCAACATGGCTGTCTTTGACTGATACAAATAGGAAAATTCTTGATGTAGATGATAAAGCACAGAATGCTCTCACTGCAGATCTTTCTGATCAGATCTATCTAAAGGTGATGAGCTACACCTCAGCAAATTCTATGTGAGAAAAAAATGAAAATATCTACAAAGGAGATATTAAAGTGAAGGAGGTGAAACTATAAGTCCTGCACAATAGGTTTGATGATATGAAGATGCATCCTGATGAGAATGCAGATTACTTATTCAATCGAATTACTAAAGTGGTAGGACCAATTCGAGGTCTGAGCAAAGAAATCAAAGACATTGATATTGTAAAGAAACTATTGAGAATAATTCCACCCCTTTACAAAGTGAAGGTGTCATCCCTTGAGGAAAGGGATCTTTCCAAACTTTCCCTGGATTATTTACTGAGCAGCCTAGTGGAATATGAGATGAGAGTCAAACCAGAAGATTCTACGAATCTTGTAAGCAAGGAAATGGAATTCAAATCCAAGGATAAAATAAAAATCACAGTAGGTAGCGGTGATAAAGATGATGTGGAAAAGGAAATTATTTCTCTCATTTCCAAGAATCTCAATAGGGGAAAATTTAAATTTAAAGGTAAGTTACCCCTAACTTGTTTTCTTTATGGTAGAGTTGGTCATATTTCCTCTCAGTGCTCAATAAAGTTAGATAATGAAGAAAATGATACTGAAAATATCAAGAATCCTCAAAAAAAGGTTTTTCAAAAAGAAATACTTCAAATATGGAAAGAATGTATAGAAGAGGAGTTTTATCTATGAGAGGAAGATAATGATAATGAATTCTATGAAGAATAAGAACCAAAATTTAAAACTGGAAAACATGCCTCCATGATGGATACCATTGAAAAGTTAGAACCATCGACAGATAAATCTAGAGATAATCAGATGACCACTAATGCCAATCCCAAGTTACAACTTAAGGATGCTTTTGGTAAGCTTGATAATAAATGTAAGAGGTGCAATAAGTGGAAAGTCATGGTGGAAGAATCATTATAATGTGTTGATCAGGTTGAAGCTGAAATTAAACGACGAGAAGAACTAGTGAATGTACCATCATTAATCCTTGAAAGCACTGTCGATGTAGTGGAACTAAATCTCAGAATCAAAGAATAGGCTAAGGTCATCAATGGCCTTACCTTGAGACTGGAGGAGAAGTCCAAAATTGTCGAGGGACTTGAATAAGATGTTTTTACTCTTAGAAGTAAATTCAAAAATGAATAAAATTAAAAATAAGCAAATAAAAAAATACAATTTGGAAGGTTCTCAAATGCTGAGATATTAGAGAGAGAAAAACATGGTTCTGATTGAGTTGAAAAGATTTTGAGTAATCAAATACCCACTTTCATAGAAAAAAGTGGAATAATTTGTGATGTCGAAACATCAAATGAAATATATAAAGTGGACCTGAATAAAATTTGAAAGTTGATAATGATGAAAAACCACCAAAAGTGCTGAAAAAGAGACCCTTCAATAAAACTGAATGGATAATTGAATATTATCCTTGAGCTTCCAGAAATTATATTCAGTCAAACTATTTTCCCGAGGAAGAAGGCATGAGGAGAAATATAAGTGAGAAGACATTTCCTCCCATGAAGTGTCAGTTCTATGGATATTTGGGTCATACCATGTCATATTGTGAAGAGGAAAGAAGATATATAAATGGGGAAGAGCTAGGAGTTCAAATAATGAGAACAAATTCATATCCTAGATTGTAAAGAAGAAATAGTTTCTATGGATACTGTTTTCATTGTTCTAACTTTTTCCATAAAGTTGTACATTACAGGTAGAGGAATGACATGATATATTCCTATGACACTCAGAGACAGGTGAATACTCACCAACTAGATGGAGTTTCCATCTCAAACAGTTTTTCTCCTTTGGAAGAAGAGTATTAATACGAAGAACCCATGTAGATGGAAGAGATAATTGAAACTGCATCAATGTCCTACACTCAATCCAAATTTCATGGAAAGAAAATAGGAAAATTGAAAAATACAATCTTGCATAAGTATCCCTAAAATCTATAAAGAACAACAACAACTGGATTCTTGATAGTGTATGTTCATCCCACATGACGGGTAATGCTGACCTATTAACGAATTCTAAGAAAAGGGTCGATAGAATAGTGAGGTTCAATAATGATGGTACTTTTATGATCAAAGGAAGTGGAAGTACTGATCTAGCTAATAGAGAACTGAAGAAAACTGAAGCCCTTTATGTGTATGGTCTGTATTACAATCTCCTTAGTGCGAGTCAACTATGTGACTCAGGACTTATAGTGAATTTCAATCAAAAGGGATGCACTATAAAGGAAAGGATAGGGAATTATCTTATGAAAGGCTATAGAACAAATGATAAATTATATCAGGTTGATAGTAAAGATAAAATTTTACATCTAACAGTTGAAAAAGAAAACAAACTATGGCATCGAAGATTGGGGAACATCAATCAGCAAGACATGGAAAATACATCTAAGATAAATATAGTCATGGATATCCCCAACCTGAAGTGTGAACGAGAAAAGGCCTGTGATGATTGTATACGAAGGAAGCTGTTCTGTAGTTCCTATCGACCAAATAAGAAAAGAGCATCTAATCTTCTTGACCTCATTCATACAGATGTATGTGGCCTGATAAATTTTTCTTAAATTCATGGAGAAAGGTACTTCTTCCTTTTCATAGATGATTACAGTAGAATGACATGTGTAATGGTTATACATAGAAAACAACAAGTGTTTGATTACATGAAATATTATCACCGAATCACCGAGAATGATACTGGATGGACAATAAAAGTCCTACTATATGATAATAGAGGGGAATACAAATCCATTGAGTTTTAAAATTACCTGGAGAAACATAGAATTTGGCATGATGTGGCTACTATGAGAACTCCATAGCAAAATGGAGTAGTTGAGTGCCATAATCGACAGGTGAACAACATGGACAATACTATTCTGATTGAGAGTTGTATCCCTCTCCATTACTAGAAAGAAGTTGTTGAAGCTGCAGTGAACATTCAAAATCAAACTGGGATTTATATGGAAGAGATGAGAACACCATATGAATTTTGGTATGTAAGGAATCCTTCTTTGAAATATTTTCGTGTTTTTTGAAGTAAATGTTTCATCCAAAACAAAGAATGAAATCAAGGGAAGTATGGTGACAATGAAGATGAAGGAATATTTTTTTGATATCTAATGAACAAAAAAGCCTATAAGTGTTTCAATAAGCACTTGGTAAGGATTATGGAAATCAGTGATGTTAAGATCATTGAAGAGAAAACCAAAAATTATTCAAGGAATTCATATGATGATGAGATAGAAGATGTGGATGAATGTGAACATTGAACAAATAGAAATATAGAAGTAGAGGAAGGTGTTAAAAAATCTCAAGAGTCACATCATGATGTTGACTCAGAAGAGGAATAAGAAGAGGTAACCATGGCTAAAGAGAACTTGAATGAACCTCACAGGAGAAATCAGAGAGCAGATATTGATCAATACAACATCATTGGGGATAGGAATGCACCAACACAAATAAGGAGAATGAGGAATAATGCACAATTTTCATTCTTATCAGTTGTGGAACCATCCTCATTTGAAGAGTTTACAAAGGATGAATCATGGGTGAAAGCCATGAACGAAGAGTTAGATCAGGTTGAAAAGAATCAAACATGATATTTAGTCAAGAGACCCTAAGGTCACAATGTGATTGGTACTAAGTAGATATTAAGAACAAATATGTTGATCATGGTAATATTATATGAAATAAGGCATGACTAGTATGAAAGGGATATTCAAATATTGAAGGTATCGATGTTGAGGAAACATTTTCTCTAGTGGATAGATTGGAGTCAATTAGGCTATTTCTTTCCATGGTAATACAAAGAGGGTATAAAGTGTATCAAATGGAAGTCAAAACAACATTCCTAAATGACATTCTTGAATAATAAGTCTACATTGAACAAATGGTGGGTTTACTTCTTGGAAATGATGAAATAAAGGTATGTAGATTAAAGAAATCACTCTATGGACTAGAGTAGGCACTGAAAACATGGTACTCTAGACTAGATTCTTATCTAAAAAAGATTGAATTCAAAAGAGGAGGAGTGGATCGCAATCTCCGTGTAAAGAATTCTCAGAAGGACCAATTAATGATATTGGTATATGTTGATGATATTATTTTTGATGGAAGTAGGTAGGGTTCAGTGGATAAATTTTCTAATCACATGAAATCAGAATTCTAAATGTCGATGATTAGAGAACACACATACTTATTAGGGATGCAGGTGATTCAGAAGAAGGATTACACTTTCGTTTCTCAAGAAAAGTATGCAAAAGAGCTGCTGAAGAAATTTAATATACAAGATTCCAAACCAATGGTGACTCTGATTGCGGTTGTAAAAAAACTTGGAAAGCATGAGGATGGGATGTCTATGGATCCCACAATGTATGGGAGGATGATTGGAAGCTTATTGTACCTAACAACTACATGACTAGATATTGTCTTTGCAACATTATTAGCGGCCCATTTTCAGAGTAATCTGAAGGAAGATCATATGGAGGTAGTGAAAAGAATCATGAGGCACATTCAAGGTACTCATAATTATGTTTTATACTTTACTGTAGAAAGAGAGAGTGAACTATCATCATTTTATGATGAAGATTGGGTTGGAGATGCAGTGGACATAAATTCCACCAGTGGTGGAGCATTTTATATTGGGAATAAATGCATGGGTTGGTTGAGCAATAAATAAGAAATTACTTTGCTTAGTACTTCTGAAGCTAAATATATCTCCTCTACCAAGGTGTGAACTCAGTTACTCTAGATGAAGTAGCAACTGAATGATATAAGTGATGATTTGAAACAACCAATGGTGATTTACTATGATAACAAGAGTGAAATTGATCTTATGAAGAATCCAGTTCATCATTCTTATAAGAAACATATTGAAATAAGATATCACTTTATCAAGGAAAAATTTGAACAAGGAAAGATCAATATGGACCATGTCAGAATTGATGAACAAGTGGCTGACATTATGACAAAGCCACTACCAGTGGCTATGTTTGAGAAACATCGGTGGAACCTTAGTGTTCAGACACCTCCTAGTTCATGAGGAGGTTACAGATATTCCCCTCTCCCCAATTGTTTTAACTGTGTTAATCTATTTGTGGAAGTGATGCAAGTTTATGGGGGAGATACAATCTAGAAGGAGTATATTCTAAGCTCTACAATGTTTAAATACTAGTCTTTGGGTTTATAGAAAATGTGGGAGAAATAGTTAAATTCAATGTGAAGATGTGAAGGGAGAAAACATTTTGGTGTCATGAGGAAGTAGTTAGAGAATCCATTCAATCACACGAGAACACAATTCATTTCTTCCCTCTTATTTTATACAATGATCATTGATCATGTATACTTAGAGTGTTGGCTGAGTTTCATGTTTTGATAGTGTATGGTGCTCTATTGAATTTATCTGCAGATTACCAACAAACCCAAAGGAGGAGATTATTAGAATAAAGGCTATTCTTTTTTGAAAATAGAGTATGGTTTGTTTTTTTTTCAATACTCTAATGGATGATTAGAAATATTTCAAGGAAAGGGATCATACAATTCAAGCTGTAAGTAGTATTTAAGGTGACGTCGTTTCCCAGTGTTTGCTAGATTTTTGGGGTCTAAAATTTGGAGAATGGAAAGCATTGAGAAAAGTGTTTTTTATTTAAGATCTCTTGTAAATATGGAAAATTCATGAGTTTTGCAGATACGGGATTCATGAAGAGTGTTTCATGAAGACATGAAGACATGAAGATTGTGATGGTGTGCTATACGATTATGAGAATTTGAATATTGCGGTGGCACAAAGGTTTGACAGAAGGCTTTGCAAGTGGATCATTATGGCGGCGTGAAGAGATTTTACAGAGAGCTTTGCGGTTATGATGAGCATTGAAAATGAGGAATATTCATGGGGAATCTTGAAGGGAGATGTGCTAAAAAGACGTTTTTGACTGATCTGGAAATCACGTTGGAAGAAGTGGAGCTCTGCGTTCGACCGCACCTATAAATAAGAGGCCACCCCTCTCCATTCCCCACGAACTTGAGAGAGCAAATTTAGAGTCACACTAATTTCGCAAAGAAAGGGGTTCTCTATGGAGTTAGTTGTCTATGAAATCTTGTGCTTTGTGAAAATTCTACTTTGGTCTTGAACGAATTCAATGCTTCTAATTATTGAGTGCTTCTCAAAGATGGGATGTTCTGCATTGGCTTAGTGATATTCAGGAAGTAAGGTGTTCCGTGAAGGCAGTGTACTTCATGACAATAGTGGGTTCCATAGATGCAGATGAGCTTTGTGAATGTGTTTTCTCTGAGAAGGGTTGAGGTCTGCGAAGCAGTGTGCTCTGCGATGGTGTGTTCTCTATGATGGTGTGTGCTTTACGAAGGGTTGTGCTCTGCGAAGGGTTGAGCTTCATGAAGGGGGTTCACAAAGGACAATATTGAATATTAGGTTTAAGTGGACAAGGCTTTCAGTGTGCATCTACTCAGGTCATTGATGCAAGTAGTGTCTTGTGCTGAACAGAGACAAAGAATTCAATGCTATTCTATTGAAGCGACCTTCAAGCCGATAAACTAAGTGAGGCTTCTCCAAAGGTAGTGAGCTAGGGGGAGTAAATGGAAGTGTTCCATGGGAAATAGTGAGCTATATCTAAACCATTGTAAAGATAGTGATCCTAGCATAGAGTGACTATGACTGAACCTTGTAATCCAAAGCTAGTAAAGATTAGTGGTTTTTGGTAAAACTGACACACTATCGGCATATGCTCCTTGGACGTAGCCCTTATTGGTGAATCAAGTAAAATTTATATTCCCTATATTTTAATGAATTTTTCTGACATGTTTAATAGGTTCCTACCAACTTGGGAACATGATCCATTAGTTTAAAAGAAAAATTTGATACCGTGATTCACACCTCCCCTCTCAGGGTGTTTCAAGGTTCTTCAAAGTCTTGGAAATAGTTGCTAGGAGAAGATGGATGTTTTTGTTGTGGTTATGTTTTTAGATGATTCAGAGTTGATAACCATGGGGATGATACATGATTTTCCTTGGGTGGTGCGTACCAAGTTCATATAGGGATCAACCCCTAAAGATGAAGAAAGTATGTATGGAGGTGTATTTCTCTTTCCATGAGGTTTTTTATGAGATTCCTTATTGAGGAGTCTTAGTTGTTTATTTTTCAAGGATAAAAAGGTTTAAAAGTGGGAAGGATATAGTATCCTAAATTATATCAGTTAAGAATCAACTCAATTTTCGATTTTATAAGTCCTAGGACCCGATCAAGGTTAAAATAGTAAATTTACCATAGCATATGACCTCGAAATTTTTTCATGACTTGTTGATCTTGGGGTGTGGTGTTTACCCCCAGAATGAGTTTTGGTGAATTTATGAGCATGTTGAATTTTAAGGGTTTTTTAATATTAATTAAATATTTATTTATCCCATGAGAATGAATGATGATATATTCTCAATGAAAACTCATATGAAAATTATAATACCGTTATTGAGTCTATAAAGGTGGGTTTACCCTAGGAGTGCTATGATTTGTGTTCACTTCAGTAGTTCCCGGGACCGACCCTAGTGTTGGGTATTTTAACAAAATACCATAGAACCTAAAGATTACTCTATTTAGAACCATTTCTCTCTAATTATAGGTCTAGCCTCTATAAACCATAAAATTATAGGTATATTTATAGGAATTATTTGTTAGAATCTAGAAGCTATGGGCCATGAATGATGTGAGGGAATAATCAATGACACTTGATGCAGACCCAATATTTTCCAATGAATGATCCAAATGCAAGGAAGGTCTTCATTATTTATTTTAATTCCTTCATTATTTGTGAATTCATGTTGGATTTATTCTTTTAGCCACTAATTTTGGTTCTTTGATCCTCATTCTTGAATATTTTTCCCCATATGATGATTTTTTTCTATTGGGGTGGGATTTTTATCCCTAATGTTGTTCTTAATCTTCAGCGGAGGTTTTTATGGAGAATTAATAGATAATGAAGGGTAAGTAACCCTTTCTCTCCCCTTCCCCTTTCTTCTTGTGTGAATGACAAGAAGTAATCAACTGATGACAATAGATCATACAAGGTTTAATCTCTAGGTGATGGCGGTGAGGTGCGGTGATGGATGATGGATCAGGAAAGGAAACCATGACATGAGGTAGCTAGAGCGAGGGGAAGTGGTGTGGAGTGGATGACGTGAGATAGAGGGGGTGTAGGTGAGGTATCATAGGATGACATGAGGCTGAAAAAACTGATTATGTTGGTGGCCCGCTCAGGCCTACATGCCTTGGGGAGGTAGAGACCGACCAGTTGCTGCGATGTAACCCCACTGGTGCAACCAGGACAACCCGATCCTATCAATGGGATGACATGTGGGACCAAACTCCCAGGCTGACCCAACACACTGAGCCATGAAATCTTACCACACGGGCCAATTGTTTGGTCTTAAACCTATAACACATACACATGGGCATGATTGGGCTGACCTAGGAGGTGGCCCTTGGTGTGAATTGGAATTGGCTAAGCAGGTCAGGTAGGTTTGCTGGGTTGGGTTCACCTGACCCAAACCAAGTAGCACACAATAACATATATTGATAACACACACACATGAACCACTACATGCATGTGAGGAACATGCATGCCAGGGGTGTGCATCCCCTCTTCCAGCATGCCACATGGCATTCTTGGAGGCTTCCGAATGTCCCAGTTTCTGCCTATGTGGAAAATTTCATAACTTTATAAAAAAAATATCAATTTTAGGTAAAATTTTTTCCTATCTTGATCATTTTTCAATTTATATTGTAATTCCATGGTCTTTTCATCCATTTGAGTCTATTTGTGAGGTGATATAGGTAATATTTGGATTTATCTCTATAGGGTCGATGATAGGGTTCAAGTGTGTCAATTGAGGAATTCTTAGGGTTAGAAACCCCTCTAATGGTGTGGCTATATTAGAGAGTGGGTCCCTCACATCCCTTATATGGGGTTTTTATCCCCCCATATACCTAAGTAACTAGTACTCTATCTATAGAGTTTATATATCCCCATCTAAGAGCTCAGGTGGGGTGTGGTCCCTCCACTGGGGTTAGTATCCCCTAGACCAATACTTATCATTTGGTTAGGTTTGGGTCCCCCACTATAGTTTCTGAGAGATGATGTAGGTTTTCTCATAGCTGATTAGTTATGATAGAAGGGTTAATACTCCATTAGATTATGTTTATCCTTGGTAAAGATGTGGGTTTTTAGAATGGAGACACATAAATGGTAGATTGTAAAGTGAGATATTCCCTCAAATGATGCACATACCTCACTGAGTACTAGGTTCCCCTTGATGTATTCTTATAATGGTGTAGAAAAAAATTCTATGTAGATTAGATACTTGAATATCTATTCTCTTCATGCACCCCTTGATTTCCTTAAAAATGTGGTATATAGACAGGATATCAATCTTAGACTCTGTAGGACTTTAGATTATCTGAGAATCATTAGTTTCTCATGAGGTGTAACCATTTAGTATTGGATTTGAGTTGACCAATACTTATCTATATACTTGAAACTTCTAGTGGTTGGGTATATATGTATCTTCCATTGAATTACTCCGGACAACATTCTTATTCTAGAATTTCAAGACGATTGTTTCATCTCTTTTTTATGGTTCCAAGGTGTCTTACTGAGTATGTTTATGCCCACCCTTACACATGCCTTATTCTTATGCATGTTGTGTCTATGTAGATGATGCATAATTAAGAGATTATATTGGTGGATATGGAGTTGGTGTGACTTTTTTGGGGATAACACATAGTGATTCTTGGTGACACATAATGAATCATGATGGTTCATGATGGAGACGATGACCGTTATGAATGGAGATTGATCTAGGCTTACACTCAACTAGGAGGATATTTCTGGAGCCTTATATTTATTAGATCTGAAGGCTTGTCAGATGCATAGTTCCTTTGGTATTTTCATATGTGGTGTTGTACATGTATTTATTGACTCATTTATATACTATATAAGTTTAGTTGATTATATATATTTTTATGGTGATTTTTCTTATTTTATACATTGGATATATGTGTCTATTATAGGTTGGTATAGGATAAGGGCTCTCATATTCTGTGATATGTCTACTTGATTCTAGTCACCATCCCGTAGACTATTAGATGTGGGCTTAGGGTGGCATACTTGTCTTATCACTAGACCGGGTGGGGCCCCTATGGGTTGGTTTATGTCACACCCTTCTTGAGTAACTAACAAGATCAAATTTACCACCAAAAGCATGTCTCCAATAGGCTAGGGGATGACATTATAAATCTTAGATATAAATTTCCCACACACATGTGATATATTTCCATCAATAATCCATGATTGGGATATAAAATAAGGAACAACTATAGTAAATATTTTTTCATAATGTAATCTCTAAAGAAAATTTCATGTATATCATCAATATATGTAATGAAATTTTACCAAATAAAAAATGTGACAACTATAATCGATAAAATACAATTTAAAAAACCCACAATATAAATAAAATCCCAAAATACTAAGTATACCGTCATAATTTTATACTCCTACAAATCAACCAATTATCCACAAATTATCATGATAATGATATCCAATACCTTAAACAAAATTCTCTCGGATATTTTAAAAACATATATAAAAAGTGAGGGTGAGTATAAGTGTACTTTGTGGGTTCCTACTCAAGCCTCTAATTATACCGATGTGATTAAATTATATTAATGAATTTGTGAGTATAGAATATAAATAAGAAAAACAAACCACTCATGATAAGGTCCACAACCTATAATGTTACCCCAAAACCCACCACAGTCACCCTCCATAAATAGTAAGGGTAAATATATAGAGTATATAATTCACACTACTAAAATCCATCAAAACAAGCCCCCCAATAACACCCACCACACTAGTAGTCTTCTCTTATCATTAAACATCCTTAAATCAAACCACTTTGGGAATTTTAATATCATATTAGTAACCATTCCCATCACCAATAATCATTTTTACGTATGGTGGGGAGACATGGAATACTCACCTGACCATCTAGTATGACACATCCTCCCAGGACGTTGGTACATTATCTTACTTCCCTTACTCAGGTGGTGATTCACATAGCGAGTGAATTTGCATAATTATATAAATAACATAAAATGTAAGGATTACATGTTAGAGTTAGTTCCATAAAACCAATTTATTTTGTACTTTCAGTTACTAGAACACACACACACATAAACTTATCAATTAATGATCATTATTCTATATAACATTAATATGATAATGTCCTTGGAATATTTTTTGCATCAAAGGGTTATAACAGTTATACACTATAATGAGAACCTAAAGATGTCATAACAATATTCTAAAAAATAATATGTCTTATGGTCTTGATATATCAATATTCCATGGAATATATGATGTATAACTATCAGGTTCTAGATGCTTATAAACATTGAGACTTCTTATCATGAAGTTTTCACTTGGTGATCTACAAGAAGGATGATCACGAGAAAAAAACCACCAATATGAATTCTAATTTTTTTCCATGTCATTGGATATTCCTATCTATGAGCATGTATACTGATCCTTTAACTTGATAGAATTATTGATGTTTATCATGAGTCAAGTACTTATATGCATTGATGAAAACCATAACAACATATTCTTGTGGTTAGGTAGTATACATTAGGTATACCATAAGTGATATGACATTAATTGAATGGTTAATAAATTATTTCTCCATCCAAGTTATTGAAATAAGATATATCTTGACCTTTGATTGAAATTGAAATGTATGAAAAATCCATGACCATGGTAGTTTATAGACAAGTTGGTTTTAAAAAAATAAAAGAAAGATAAATCAAGCATATCAGGTGATGACACAATTATGAAACCTTTTTACTAAGATATCAGATGAAAAAGAGATTATATTATATATTAGTATTCATATGATGGTTGTTTTATTTTCTACACTAACTTATTTCTCTACGGGTTCCTCAACGTGTTGTTATACATCGATCTTGGACTTCAGGAAAGTTTTATTTATTTTCATTGAGAAATGGGCCTAGACATTCACACATTAAGTGTATCTAGAAACTCAATAAATTATATTGAATTTAAGTTTAAGAATAAGGTTATTCCCATATTATGGGATAATATTTATTAAATTTAATTTGATCATAAAAATTAAATCACGATATGTTCAAGTTTAGAATATATGAGTTAAATTTAATCTCTTGTTTATTTATTTACAAGTTAATAAATGTAGAATTTATTTATTCTCAAGTTTGGTGAATATTATAAAATAATCATTTATTCAATTTATGTGAATATATATATAAATAATGTTTTATTCACAAGATGAGTGAATATAATATTTATTTCATATTTTTTAATGAATATTTTATTATTCAAGGTTTAACTATTTTATGGGAGGATTCAGATCGAGTTAATGATTCAATAAATTTATTTTAATATCATTTAAATAATTGTTTATTTAAAAAACGGCATTAGATCAGTATCAGTTCCCTAAGATAATAAATATTACTATTCTAGTGATGTGAAATCTGTAATGTATTTTAATATAATTTAAATAAATATTTATCTATTTAAGAAATGATATTTAAATATATCATTTCACCTTAAAGTAATAGTATTTGTTTTATTATTATTTGAAAGAGAGGTGGCATGAGTTTTATATTTCATGTAAACTAAAAATAAAAACTATTATTATTTAAGATAAATTTGACATGTAATATTTATTAGGATTAAATTAGAAGAATAAAATTTAGTATTATTATTTTAATGTTGATCTAATTTATAAAACTAATAGGCATCATGAATATGTGATGTGAAATTCTTTAGATGATTCTTCTATCAAGTTTTGAAGAGATAATTAGAGAGAATACTTCATCTTCTTTGATATTTTAGAGTGATAAAATAAAATATCCATTATTGTGATCAATGGTCAATGATGTTGTTTTCAACGCTTTCTCTGGGGCACGAATCCGTCTATAGAGGGAGCACTTATTGTTTCCCCGCATTCTTGCTTTCCAAAGGCGGACAACATTCATTTCTTATTTAGGTACGTTTGATCCTTGATTGAAACAAGATGATGGGATGTCAGTTCCTCCTTTCGTGGATTCCTCCTCAGAACTCGTTACCTATTCCAGGTCTCCCTTATAGATTTGAGTCATGGTTCGTGAATCTCATTCCTGGTTCCATATCATTGTGGACACCGATTAATTACATTACTTTTGTCAGGACATTCCATGTGGTCTTGACATGGTAGCAAACTTCGGTCAGAGTAGATGACATCATCAGGCATGTCGGGACATATCTGGATGCATGGACATTGGGGTACCTGTATTCTTACTCATAAGAGGGCATCTCAAGGGTGGAGAACCTGAGGAATCCCACATCAAATTTAGGGAATTATATGCTATAGGCATGTCTCTGAGGTTTTCCTTAGATTCCTATGATTAACACGAGGTAGGCCATGAGTTTAATGTCTTGTGGAGACGGTTATTCCAAGGGCGTGTCTTCTGAGGTTTTCCTCAGGCATCTCATGTTTAACATGAGGAAGGCCGTGAGTTTAACATATTGCGAAGATGGTGTAATAGTGATCATAACACCCTATAGAGGTGGATCAGATTGGTACATCCCTAGGAGGGAACACCTAGAAGTTTTACTAGATGGATGGATCAGAACACCCAATGAGAACAAATCTGAGGTGGTGTGTCCCATAGAGGGGAGATGTCACACCGTGATGGCTGATCTGGACACCACTGAGGACAGATTAGAAAGAGTGCACCCCATAATGGGGAACACCAGATGGATAGGTCAGAATGCCCAATGAGATCAGTCACAGGGTGGTGTGTCCCATAAAGGGAAGATGTCACAACATGAAGGCTGATCTGGACACCACTGAGGGCGGATCAGGGAGAGTGAAACCCAAAATGGGGGACACCAAGGTTTTCCATTGGCTGGGATTGAACCTCAGGGTGGCTTCCTACGTACCATGCTTGGGATACAGGGATGAAAACCAGCGTAGTTCAAAGGGGTGATGAATCGGGGTGTACACAAAGGACAACGACCCGAAGACATGCTGGGGATTATGTGTGGTTAGTGGCCTGGGGTTGTTCTGACATTTTAGGGGTGGACCATAGATGTGGGTTCTAAAAGGGGGGACACCAAATTTTACCAGTGCTTGGGGTTGAACCTCATGGAGGATTCCTATGTACCGTGTCTATGAGACAAGGATCAAACCCATGTAGTTCATCTTACAACAGCTTACCACTGGATGGGAATCACAACAGCTTACTGCTGGATGGGGATCACAATAGCTTACCATTGGACGGGGTTGACAATAGATTACTACTGAATGGGGTTGACAATGGATTACCATTGAATGGGGTTGAAAACAGATTACCACTGAATGGGGATGAACCTTAGGGAGGCTTCCTAAATACCCTGTCCAGGGGACAAGTATAAAAGTCCTCATAGTTCAGAAGAGATATTAGTGAACCGACGTGAAGGGGGTATAGACCAATAGGTGTTGGGCTTGAACCTCAGGGAGGATTCCTATGTACCTTTACTAGGAGACAAGGATCAAAGTCTAGGTAGTTCGATATGGTTTGGTGAACCGATGTGAAGGGTTTCGGGACCAATAGGTGTTGGGATTGAACCTTTTGGAGGCTTCTTACGTACCTTGCCTTAGTAAGGATCAAAGTCCACATAGTTCAGGAGTGTTTGGTGAACCGGCGTGAAAGGGGTCGGGACCAATAGGTGTTGGGCTTGAACCTTAGGGAGGCTTCCTACGTACATTTCCTAGGAAAGGATCAACGTCCATGTATTTTGGTAGAGTTTGGGGCTTACAATCTAAGGCAGCCCAAGAAGGATGCCATGGTCACTATTTACTCTAAGCTCACGTGAGTCATGCTTGGTGTGAGAAACATGAGGCAACAACATACCTGATGATTGTGGCACAAAGGTGCGGCCATGAAGGATAGTGAATGGGGATTATGCATGGAAGCTACCTAGGTGCCGCTAAGGAGTGACAATGGTGAATGGGGATTACGCAAGGGAGCTGCCCGGGTGCCGCTAAAGAGCAGAAATGGTGAATGGGGCTTATGCATAGAGGCTTCCCAAGTGCCGTTATAGAGCGCCAATGGTGAATGGGGCTTACTCAAGGGAGATTCCTAGGTGATGCTAAGGAGTGACAAAAATGAATGGGGATTATGCTTGGAAGCTACCTAGGTGTTGCTAAGGAGTGGAAATGGTGAATAGGGCTTACGCAAAGGAGTTGCCCAGGTGCCTATATGGAGTGGAAAGGATGGATGGGGCTTACACATGGAAGCTGCTCGGGTGCCGTTAAGGATCAACAATGGTTAATGGGGCTTATACAAGGAAGCTGCCCAGGTGATTCTAAGGATCGGCAACGGTGAATGGGGCTTACGCATGAAAGCTGCCCGAGTGCCACTAAGGAGCGACAATGGTGGATGAGGCTTACGCATGGAAGCTGCCCGAGTGCTGCTAAGGAGCAGAAACAGATGGATAGGGCTTACGCATGGAATTTTCCAGAGTGCCACTAAGGAGAGGCAATGGTGAATGGGTCTTAAGCATGAAAGCCACCTGAGTGCTGCTAAGGAGCGACAATGGTGGATGGGGCTTACGTATGGAAGCTTCCCGGGTGCTTCTATGGAGCAATAATGATGAATGAGGCTTACATAAGGAATCTTCCTATAATGAATTCCTCATTTCTAGATATGAGGTCATCCCAACTCACCGGTGGGTTGAGGCATATAATTGGGGCCAACACCTATGCGCAAGTGCACAAGTGGGATAATGCCAAGGGCGTTGAAATCAGTCCGAACAAAGGGAGATGAAAAGTGTGAATCACATGCCCGACATTCGAAACACGGTGAGGGTGGCATGAAGATGGTGAATAACTATTGACCATGTTCAAAACATAATATCAATATCGTGTTAGCCTAAAATGGGGACAAGCAAATGAGGGTCGGCTGTTGAATGTGTTCGAAACAGAGGACCTGACTCGAAGTGTTGTCTAAAGTCTTCTGGGGCGTTGGCCCATGATGTTAGGTGAGCTAAGGCGG
This sequence comes from Viscum album, assembly GCA_963277665.1. Lineage (NCBI taxonomy): Eukaryota > Viridiplantae > Streptophyta > Magnoliopsida > Santalales > Viscaceae > Viscum > Viscum album. The sequence continues at coordinate 112,497,199 of OY728125.1, read as the reverse complement.
CATGGGACTAGGCCATTATGGGGTCACTTCAGACATGAAATAGGATGAAGATATGAATAAAGGACACACAAATCATGAGGTGGAGTGATGACATGTTTGAACGAATTCCAATGCTCTTGAAATTATGCCACTCTAATCATGGCATGTGGTATATTATGATTGTCACATAAGGCATCCTTTTTTGTAATAATAGGCATCCTACTATTGAATGACAGGGAATGATACAATTTATAGTCATGCATAGAGGACTGTTATCATCTTATGCTTGGCGCATAAGGCATCTCTCGTTTAGAGTAAGAGGCATCCTATGTTTGTCACATAGGGTGTAATACAATTTATAGTCATGTAGATAGGACTGTTGGCATATTATGATTGAAGCATAAGGCATCTATTGTTTCGAGTAATAGGCATCCTATATTTTTTGTATAGGTCATACTATAGTTTAAAGTCATGTAGAGAGGACTATTGGAATCTTATGCTTGGAGCATAAGGCATCTATTATTTGGAAAAAGAGGCATCCTATATTTGGCACATATAGTGCACTACAGTTTATAGTCATGTAGAGAGGACTATTGACATCTTATGCTTAGAGCATAAGGCATCTATTGTTTGGAGTAAGAGGTATCCTATGTTTTTCATATATTTCATAATACAATTTATAATCATGTAGAGAGGACTATTGGAATCTTATGTTTGGAGTATATGACATCTCTTGTTTGGAGCAAGAGACATCCTATATTTGTCACATAGGGTGTACTACAGTTTATAGTTATATAGAGAGGACTATTGGCATCTTATGTTTGGAGCAGAAGGAATCTATTTTTTGGAGCAAGAGGCATCCTATATTTGACACATAGGATGTACTACAGTTTATAGTCATGTAGAGAGAACTATTGGCATATTATTCTTGGAGCATAAGGCATCTCTTGTTTGGAGGAGGAGGCATCCTATGTTTTTCATATAGGGTGTACTACAGTTTATAGTCATGTACAAAGGACTATGAGGCATAAGGCGCCTAACAATGGCTGGTGTTGGGACTTACGCAAGATCATCCCTTTCTAGTTCAACATGGTATAGAAGTCTAGTGATGGGGTTTGGATGAGTTTCATGAGGAATGGTTCAACTCAAGGTACTTAGGGAATTTATGATGAGAATCTCAACTCACAACATGGGAAACAAACCAAGAGGAATATGTCAACTCAAGGTGTTTCATGGTGTACGAAAGAGTATCTAAAATCATGGTATTCCATAGGTGGAAGGTGGGTGCACATAATGGTGAAATAGAAAATGTCGACGTCCCGACCTGAAAAGTTTGTGGTGTGACTCTCCATTTTTCATGGGGGTCAATTATAGAAGCGAAGGGACTGACCCGGAAAGCCGGGACTGTAGCCTGGCACTGAACCCGAGCAGGGGTGTGGGGGCACAACCCCCACGGTATAGAATGGTGGGTACAAAGGTAAGATCTTCACAAAGGATAGAGCTTCGTGAATGATAGGGCTTCACGAAGTAGCTTTGCAAAGGAATGGTGATCACGAAGCATGGGGCCTCATGAAGCATGGGGCCTCGTGAAGAATCCTCACAAAGTAAAGGTGCTCGCAAAGCATGGCCTCATGGATCACAGGCTCTCACGGAGCAAAGGGGGTTTGTGGAGCAAAGGGACTCACATATCAAATTGGCTCATGGAGAAAAGTGGGTTGTGGAGAAAAGCGGCTCGTGGAGCAAAGAAGCTTGCAGAGAAAAGTGGCTCACAGAGTGAAGAGGCTTGTAGAGTAAAGGGCCTTGTGGATAAGAGGGGCTCACAGAGCAAAGCATCTCGCGGAGCAAAGTGGCTCGTAGAGCACAGTAGCTCGCAGAGAAAAGGGCCTCATGGAGAAAATTGACTCATAGAGCAAAGCGGATCACAGAGAAAAGCATCTTGCGGAGCAAAGAGGCTTGCGGAGCAAAGCGGCTTGCGGAGCAAAGCGGCTTGCAGAGCAAAGCGGCTCGCAAAGAAAAGAGGCTCGCGGAGTAAAGAAACTCATGAAGCAAAGCAGATCGTGGAGGAAAGGGCCTTGCGGAGTAGAGAGGCTCATAAAGCAAAGCATCTCGCGAAGCCTAGAGCAACCCGAAAGAGCTCCCTCCTTCACAAAGGGCGAATCCCTTTGCAAATGGCATCACTTCACAGTGCTCGAGAGCTCCACGAAATGGGAGATCGGGTTCCCAAGGGGCGGCGTGATCGTGCTTATGAGAGGGGGGGGGGGGGTGATCCAACTATTTATAGGTGATGGAGGTATGAAGAGCATGCCGCAGAGCAAAAATGCACTCTGCAAAGATAAAATCATGCTGTGAAGGACGTCGCGCTCCAAAACTAGAGGTAGTTCCCTCAAGTTTATCGTAATCACAGAGTCGACCATCATCGACCTTCGCAGCCCTCGCGGAGGCTACGGTCAAGTTCCCTCATGTTCTTCGTAATTGTGAAGTCAACTTTAATCGACCATTGCGGTGCTCGCGGAGGCTCTAGTCAAGTTCCCTCTGCTCCACGATTGTAGAGGGTGCTTCGAAAATGGGCTCCATGAGCCAGTTTTCCAACCCAACTTCAAATGTCCATAACTCCCAATCTGTAACTCTGTTTGGGCCCTATGACTAGTAAAATTGAAGCTTGAAAAACATGATACGATCTTGGATCATGTATAGAATCATTTGGAATATTTTGGGGATGTGTTTTCTTATTCCAAAAAATGCCCCCTAAGAATGGGGTCCAACGAGGATGAGCAGGGAGAGGCGGACCGCATTCTGAGGAAACATATGAGGAAAACACCTGCCTTGGGGTCCATTTTATCTTGATCACATTAAGTAAATAGCTGACTAAATCTTTAATCCCACGTGATCCATACTCAGTGAGGAAAACAAGATATAATAGGAGGTCATTTACCTATACAAGAGTGTTAAACAATGAAAGGTGTGAGTGGATAAAAATGGGATATTGATAACCATTGGAAGCATCCTAAAAGAGGGATTCTAGCTAGAGAATGGGGCTCTCTGAATATCCGATCAGGACTTCCATGAAGAAATAGGGAGGCCTGACTGGAGAATAAAGCTCTCAAAATAGTCAAATTACCATTTTCCCAGTGTGCTATTGTGCACAAGTGGGGTAACGCCAGGGGAGTTAGAATCAATCCAAACATAGGGGAGTGATAGGTGTGAATCACGATACCCAAAATTTGTAACGCTGTGGGGGTGGTGTGACAATGAAGGACAATTGTTGACCATGTTCAAAACAAAATATCCTTATTGCATTATCCTAAAATAGGGATGAAAAATGAGGTCCAACTGCTAACCATGTTCGAAACATGGGGCCTGACTTGAAATTTCATCCATTAGTCTTCCAAAATGTTAGCCTAGGATAGTAGTCAAGCCATAGGCTGAGAATTAATACTGTTAGGGGGTTTCTTTAGATGTGAAAGAGGATGAGGGTTGAAATAGAGGGCACGCAAAGAGTGGAGGGTGGAGTGATGGGTTGTTCTAATGGAGTCCAACACTCTTGAAATTACACCACCATGGTGAAAACAAATTAGATGGGTGCATCAGTCTGATAAGGGATCATACCTACTTCCGAATATGACCTCTCTAGTAAGGACATGTAATAACTTATAGTTTTATGTCATACCAATATGGACGATGAATGGAATAGTTTACTATCATATGAACAGGACATTGCACATAGTTTTAAGGACATACTGCCTAGGCCAATATCGGGGCTGAGGGGCCATAAGGGTTAATGACCCTGGGGTTGGGCCCAAGGAGAATTTTCTGGGCGTCTCTACATATACCATGAATATGGGAATCAATCCAAACATAGTTATTGAGCACGACCTAGCCAGAGACCAGTGCAGATAGCGGAAATCCTCTCTGGTGAGGGATCTGATGCATCCCATAGTTATTATGGGGCATCATAAACTTGTTCATGGTAGAGTTACTATTTAATGTCATGAATTGAGGACATTATTACCTAGAATGGAAATACGGGGTGCGGTGCATATCCCAATGTGAATAAGGACATAAACAGTCCACACCACACCGCACGATCTCCAGGGAAATCATAGGTCAGAGGGCTGTAGATGGAGAAATTTTGGCTGGGCCCAAGACAAAGTGTCTGGGAGTTCCTACGTACCCCATTAGGATGGTAATCATGCCATATGTAGATTTGAGATTTCAGTTTAACATCATGCTATACGAGAGACATTCATGGTTCAGCTGTACCAGTATACATGCTACCAAAACCACTAAGACAACACGAGTTGTGCTCAATGTGAGAAACAAGTATTAGTGGTGGGATTTTTCTAGTATAGGGAGGAAAACATTAGGGGTAGTGGAATGCTAGGTGAATGACATCCCAAAACTATTTACCCACCAGCTTAATGCACATAGATGCACAGAGGTGTAAAATTGAGTGTGCTGGAATTCCACCTAAACATAAGGGAGTGGAAAGATGTAAATCATGGAGCTTGAGATTTGGATCACAATGATGGTAGCATGATGATAAAGGATAACTATTGACCATGTTCAAAACAAAACATCCGTTTTTCATTAGCGTGGAATGGGGATAGACAAATGAGGGTCGACCACTAACCATGTTTGAAACATGGGACCTATAGAAAATGTTGTCCGAGGTCTTCAGGGGTGTTGTCCCAAGATGGTAGGTAAGACAATGTGGCATGAGACTAGGCTATAAAGGAGGTCCCTTTCAGACATGGAAGAAGATGGGGATCCAAATAAAGAGATCATGAAGTGTGGACATGAAACAAGGGGTTGTTTATGTGAAAACTCCCCACCTTGGGATATTTTCCATGCCACATTTGAGTACACCAATGAGACGTGTCAGATAAAGGAAGTCAAATCCCTTTCCAAGGAAAAGGGTCTTGGGGTCGCATGATCCTAGCTTAAGGTCATAGAGTGGACCATTAAGGGGGGACTGCATTTGATGGACTGTGTGTAGGGTGGTGATGTAGCAAAACCCGATGCATATTTTCCATAAGGAGATCTTATTTTAGGGTCATAGAACTCAAAACGGGTTGGGAAAATACAAGGTAGGAACATGGTGCAGATGTTGAAAAACCCGACGTGAATAAGAACCCAAGAGGTACTCTCCACACCACATGTTCCCGAAAGAGTTCGGGCCAAGGGGCCAAAAAGGAGGGGATGGCAGGATTTAAGATTCATGGGCCTGGACCCAAAGATAGAATGTTCGGGTGTTCCTACGTATCCCATGAGGATGGGAATCAAGGCACACGTAGTTCTTGGAATTTTGTCTTTACGCCATGCAGAAAGGACGTAGATGGAGATTATAGTTTAAGGTCTTAGAGCTCAGACTAGAGATGGCAAAGAATTAGGGAGACACATAGTGAGGTAATTATAAAACCCAACATGAATGAGTACCTAGAGTCCATATCACCATGCATTCCTTGGGGAGGTCTTGGGTTGAGGGACTGAAAATAAAAGTTAGGATGGGTCCGAGGAAAAGTTCCCAAGCATTCCTACATACCCCATGATGATGGGAATCAAGATATATGTAGTTCTAGAAGTGTAGTTTAATGTCATGTGGGAAAAAATTCATGAGAGACTAGATCCCAGAAGTGGAGTACATGTTGAGACTATTGCAAACCCAACGTGAATGAGGACATGGAGTCCATACATGCTACACCACATGATCTTATGAAATTCATGGACAAAAGGCCAAACAAAAGAGGTAATTAGGGGAACTTGAGATGGACCTATCCCACGAGGATGGGAATCAAGCCGTATGTAGTTCTTAGAGTTATAGTTCTTACATCTTATGGAAAGGACGTAAAAGAAGATCTTAGTTTAAGGTCTTAGTGATAAGAACATAGAGAAGAAAGACTCTTCCAAATGGGTGAAAACCTTGATTGAATCTATAACCCCATGTGAGCTACACTCGATGTTGTAAACAAGGGAAGACAAGGTCTTTGCAATGCATGGAATACATGAAAAGGAGAAATCGGTGCGGAGTCCCAGACGATGCCTCACTGTGACTATGTATTTTTAACGTTCCAATGTACACTGAGGGACATTAACAAGAGTTTCAAAATTACACTTGGACATGATGGAGTGTAATAGGATGTGAATCATGAAACCAATATTTTGGGCTTGATGGAGGTGGTGTGACGATGGAGGATAACTATTAACCATGTTTGAAACACAACATCCATATCGTGTGACTTGAAATGGGAACAACAAATGAGTGTCAAACGCTGACCATATTCGTAACTTAGGACTTGTATCAATTTTTCATTTGAGGTCCTCGAGGACATTGGCCCAAAATGATAGGAGAGACCTTAGGCCGAGCATCCGTACCGTTCGGGGGCCCTTTTGGACGTGAAAGATGATGATAGCCCAAATGAAGGGGAACATGAAGCCTGAAAATGGGCGATAACATGTCTTGTAAAATCCAACACTCTAGGTCCTAATCCAGAGTGATCCTAGGAACATTGGTGAACTTATAAATAGGGTCGAGGGGCCCAACTCAAGAGCATCCGACTCAAAAATATGAGTGAAAGACAGGAAGACAAAGGGCTCTTATGAGAAAGAGGTACGTGGCATGGCTGTTACTGACCTATCGTGAATGAGGACATAGGACCATACCAAAAAGTATAATACTAAGTGAGAAATTTGGCCAGGGGACTGAAAAGGCTGAGGGACCTAAGGCTAGGCCACAGATGGAAAGTCACATCCAGTTTTCAGTTTAACATCTTGCAGTGAGGATGCTGGTGATCTTATTTTAAAGTCATAGAGCTCAGACCGTATACTCGTAGTTTAATGTCATGTGCATGGGACAGATGGGTAGATAGGGTGAATCATCATGCCTATTATGTGGGAGACCATAGGAATACAATTATGATCAAGGATAACTGCTGACCATGTTCACAACATAGTATTTGTATTGAGTGACTAGGGATGGGGGCAAAGAATCACGCATCGACCGTTGACCATATTCTCAACACGGGACTTGTATCAATTTTTCACTTGAGATCCTCAAGGACATTGGCCCGAAATGGTAGGAGAGTCCTTAGGCCAAACATTTGTGCCATTCGGGGGTCCTTTTGGATGTGGAAGATGGCGGAAACCAAAATGATGGGACATGAAAAGAGTAGTGGGACCTATGCAGTTTAACCTCTTGTGGCAAGGACAATGGATGAAGGGGTGTCTCAATGGGATATATGTGGTGTGGCCAATATAGCCCAACATGAATGGGGACATAAGACCATACCACACCGCACAATCCTAGGTGAGAACCTAGGCCAGGGGCCTGGGATGGCCAAGGGACCTAAGACGGGAAGTCTCAGCCATCTTGCAGTTTAACGTCTTGTAGTGAGGACAATAGTGATCTTAGTTTAAGGTCATAAAGCTCGGACCATTTTGTAGTTTATTGTCATTTGGGACGACAATGAATTTTATTGTCATGTAGGACGTAACAGTTTAAGGTAATATAGGATCGTATATAGTTTAACATCATGTGGGATGACATACATTTTAATGTCACGCAGGACATATGCTGAGTAGATTTATGTCCTTTAGCTCGAACGAATTATGAATTTTAACATCATGTGGTAAAGACATCATAGTTTATGGTCATGTAGGACCGTAAAGTAGTTTAATGTCATACAAGATGATAATGACTAGTTTAAAGTCATGATAGATGAAGATGAGCAGTTTAAAGTCATGCAGGATGATAGTGAGAAGTTTAACATTTTGGTAGACAAAGATGAACAGTTCAATGTCATGCAGGACGATAATGAAGTTTAACATCATGCAGGATGATAATGATTAGTTTAATGTCCTGACGAACGAAGATGAGTAGTTTAATGTCATGTAGGGAAATAATGTATTTTAACGTCATGACAGATGAATATGAGCAGTTTAATATCATACAGTACAATAATGAAGTTTAACATCATGCAAGATGAAGATGAACAGTTTAAAATCATGTAGAATGATAATTAGTAGTTTAACGTCATGAAAGATAAAGATGACCATTTCAATGTCATGAAGGATAATAATGTAGTTTAATGTCATGCAGGATAAAGATGAACAATTTAACATCATGCAGGATGATAATGAGTAGTTTAGCATCATGATGGATGATAATGTAGTTTAACATCATGCGAGAAGAAGATGAGCAGTTTAATTTCATGTAGGACAATAATTAATTTTAGCATCTTGTAGGATGATGATGCAGTTTAACGTCATGTAGGACAAAGATGTCTATGTCTCTCTACCATATCAGTACACATCCTACCAAAAATATGAAGACCACGTGAGTCATGCTCGGTGTGGGAAACAAGGAGTAATGATGGTATTTTTTTGACACATAGAATCACACATAAAATGGAATGGATATCTCAAGATAGGAATACCCCAATAGTAATGGCCCTCTCACTCAATGTGCAAAGATTCACAGAAGGGTAACACCAAGGGTATTGGAGTTCCACCTAAACATAGAGAGGTAAAAAAGGGAGAATCATAGCATTCAATATTTGGATCATAATGATGGTGGTGTAACAATGGAGGATAGATGTTGACCATGTTTGAAACACAGAATCCATATCATGTTACCTAGAATGTGGATAGACAAATGAGGTCCAACCACTGACCATGTTCGAAACACGATACCTTTCAAAAATGTCATCCAAAGTCTTTCGAGGCATTGGCCTAAGATAGTAGGTGAGCCATAGGCCGAGCATCCATACTATTAGGGGGTCCCTTCAAACATGCAATAAGACATGGATCCAAATAAAGGGACACTATGAAGCATGAAGATAGATTATTATTATGTCCATTTGGATTCAAACACTCTGGGTTCTACCCCACAGTGCATCAGATCATGTAAGTGGGAAGACATGGCTGGACTCAGAGTAACAAAACCTGGTGTTGAAAATAGTGTAAGGTCTTATTTCTTGGACCATAGGTTCTTAGTTTAAGGTCATAGAGTTTGTAACTGGTTCATAGTTTAATGTTGTGTAGCTAGGACAAATGATGGATGGTGTTTAAGGTCACATAGCTTTGACCATGGTTGCTACAGTTTTAGGTCATGCAGCTTTGACCATGGTTTCTACAGTTTTAGGTTGCATATTTTTGACCAAAATGTTGTACAATTTCACATCATTTGACCAAGATGTTGTCCCGTAGTTTAACGTCATGTGATAGAGACGATGGTTATGCAGTTTAATGTTGTGCAACTAGGACGTTGTTTGTTATACAGTTTAACGTCATGCCACTAGGACGTGCGACCATACAGATTGTGTCGGTATAGAGACGGTCATATCTACCCCATTATGATGGTCTGGGATCCTTGAGGATGAGGTAAAAATCAGTATGATGGGATTACCCTAAAATGACCCCAGTGCATGCATGGATGTTCTCCATGCGTGAGCTAAGTTACCTTACGATGAACATTCTACAAGATGGTGTTGGGGTCGTAGGGAGGACCTTTTTGGTTGATGAAATTTGGTATTTTGGATGACACAGAGTGTCACAAGGGTGGTAGGGATCACAATATTACCTCAGTTTGGAGGGATGAAGGAGCCCGGAAGGCATGGAATCCTGGAGCATCAGTACAATGGGGTGATGGATCCCAGAAGGTGTGGAAGCCTGGAGTGTCGGTACAATGGGGTGATGGAGCCTAGAAGGCATAGAATCATAGAGTGTTGGTACGGCAGGGCGATAGAGACTGGAAGGTGTGGAAGCCTGGAGAGTCGGTACGACGGGGTGATGGAGCCCGGAAGGCATGGAAGCCTGGAGTGTCGGTACGATGAGGTGACAGAGCCCAGAATGCATGGAATCCTGGAGCATCGGTACGACGAGGGTGATAGAGCCCGGAAGGTGTGGAAGCCTGGAACGTCCATACGAAGGGGCGATGGAGCCCAAAAGGCATGGAAGCCAGGATCATCGGTACGATGGGGCGATGGAGCTCGGAAGGCCTGGAATCCTGGAGCGTTGGTATGATGGGGCGATGGAGCCCAGAAGGCATGGAATCCTAGAGCATCGGTATGACAAGGTAGATAGAGTCTGGAAGGCATGGAAGCCTGGAATGTTAGTACGATGGGGGCGACAGAGCTCTAAAGGCGTGGGAGCCTAGAAAGTTGGTACGATTGGGGTGATGGATCTCAGAAGGCGTGGCAGCCTGGAACATCGGTACAACAGGGCAGATGGAGCCCAGATGGTGTGGAAGACTGGAGCGTCGGTATGACGGGGGAAATGGAGCCTGAAAGGCGTGGAAGACTAGACCATCAGTATAATGGGGGTGATGGAGCCCAGAAGGCGTGGAATCCTGTAGCATCGGTACAATGGGGGTGATGGAGCCCGAAAGGTGTGGAAGCCTGGACCGTCGGTATGACGGTGGCGATGGAGCTCGAAAGGCATGAAAGCCTGGAGTGTCAGTATGATAAGGCGATGGAGCCCCAAAGGCGTGGATGCCTTTGTGATGACTTGTGGTAACTACATGGGGAGGACCTCCATGTTGGTTGATAACAATTCAGGGAGGACCTCCACGGTGGCTATTGGTGCCGTCGGAGATGCACCATTGGATTGGGGGTGGTTTCTCACTGTGTTCCCTATGAGGGTAGTGGGGTTAGTGAGGAGTCGATGGAGTCAGGCACCGATGCCCCCTGCATAGCCTCTTAAGGTGGCAAAGTCGGTGAGGAGCTGATGGAGTCCAGGGTGGATTCCCCTTGCATGGCCTCTTAAGGCAGTAGAGTCTCCAAGGAGCTGATGGAGTTGGGGGTGGATTCCCCATGCACGGCCTCTTAAAGAGGCAGAGTTGGTGAGGGACTGATAGAGTTGGGGGGCGGATTTCCCTACGTATTCTCTTAAGGTGACATAGTCAATGAGGATCTGATAGAGTCGGGGGGAGGATCCCCCCTGTGCAACCTCTTAAGGAGGCATAGTCGACAAGGAGATGATGGAGTTGGGGAGTGGATTCCCCCTGCACGGCCTCTTAAGGCAGCGGAGTTGGCGAGGAGTCGATGGAGTTAGGGGGCAGATTCCCTCTGTGCGACCTCTTAAGGCGCCAGAGTTAGTAAGGATCTGATGGATTCGGGGGCGGATTCCCCTGCACAAACTCTTAAGGTGGTGGGGTCGGCGAGAAGTCGATGGAGTCGGGGGAAGATGCCCTGTCTGTGGCCTCTTAAGGTGGAAGGGTCAGCGAGGAGATGATGGAGTTGGGGAGTGGATTCCCCCTGCGCGGCCTCTTAAGGCTGCGGGGTTGGTGAGGAGCTAATGGAGTCGGGTGGATACCCCTTTCACGTCATCTTAAGGTGGCAGTGTCGGTGAGGAGCTGATGGAGTCGGGGGGGGGGGGGGGGGTTCTCCATGAGCGTCCACTTAAGGTGGCGGGGTCGGTGAGGAATCGATGGAGTCGGGGGGAAGATGCCCTCCTGTACGGCCTATTAAGGTGGCAGGGTCGGCGAGGAGGCAATGGAGTCAGGGGGAGGCTCCCCCCTACGCGGCCTCTTAAGTCGGTAGGGTTGGAGAGGATCTGAAGTAGTCGAGGGTGGATTCCCCCAGCGTGGTCTTTTAAGGCGGCGAAGTTGACGGGGAGCCGATGGACTTCGGGGGCAGATTCCCCCTGCGCAAGCTCTTAAGGAGGCAGAGTCAGTGAGGAGCCGATGGAGTTGGGGGGTGGATTCCCTGTGCATGGACTCTTAAGGCAGCAAAGTCAGAGAGGAGCTGATAGAGTCTAGGGGCAGATGCCCCCTACGTGGCCTCTTAAGGTGGTAGATTCAGAGAGGAGCCAATGGAGTCAGGGGGAGGATGCCCCCTATGAGACCTCTTAAGGAGGTGGATTTGATGAGGATCCGATGGAGTCTGGGAGAGGATGCCCCCTGCGCAACCTCTTAAGGCGGCAGGTTTGGTGAGGAGCTGATGGAGTCAGGTGGTGGATGCCCCCTGCATGGCCTCTGAAGGCGGAGGGGTCGGCACGAAGCCGATGAAGTCTAGGGAAGATTCCCCCTACATGACCTCTTAAGGTAGCGGGGTCGGTGAGGATCTGAAAGAGTTGGGGGTGGATGACCCCAGCACGAACTCTTAAGGTGATAGAGTCAGCGAGGAGCTGATGGATTTGGGGGGTGGATTCCCCCTGTGCAGCCTCTTAAGGCGGTGGAGTCGGCGAGGAGCCGATGGAGTCCGGGGGAGGATTCCTCCTACACGGCCTCTTAAGGTATCAGAGTCGGAAAGGAGCAGATGGAGTCGGGGGTGGATTCCCCCAGCACAGCCTCTTAAGGTAGCTGAGTCGGTGAGAATCCAATGGAGTTGAGGGCAGATTCCCCATGCATAGCCTTTGAAGGCGGCGGGGTCGGTGTAGAGCTGACGGAGTTGGGGGCAGATGCCCCCTACGCGGCCTCTTAAGGTATTGAGGTTGGCGAGGACCCGAAGGACTCAAGGGTAGATGACTTCAGTGCGGCCTCTTAAGGCGGAAGAGTCGATGAAGATATAATGCATTCGGGGGGGGGGGATTCCCCTTGCACGACCTCTTAAGGCAGTGAAGTCGGCAAGGAGCCAATGGAGTCGGGGGTGGATGCCCCCTACGCGGCCTCTTAAGGTAGTGGGGTCGGCGAGGAGATGATGGAGTCGGGGTGAGGATACCCCCTGCATGACCTATTAATGCGGCGGAGTCGGTGAGGAGATGATAGAGTTGGGGGGAAGATTCCCCCTACACAGCCTCTTAAGGCAGCAGGGTCGGCGAGGAGCCGATGGAGTCGGGGACAGATGCCCCCCTGCGCGGCCTCTTAAGGAGGCAGGGTCTGTGAGGAGCCGAAGGAGTTGGGGGTGGATGCCCCCCGATATGACCTATTTAGGTGGAGGAGTCGGTGAGGAGACAATAGAGTCTGAGGGAAGATTCCCCCTATGGGGACTCTTAAGGGGGCAGAGTTAGCGAGGAGCCGATGGAGTCGAGAGAAGATGCCCCTTGAGCGACCTCTTAAGGCGGAAAAATCGGCGAGGAGTCGATGGACCATAGTCTTAACGCACCAGATGGTACTCATCCTATCACATATTAAGGAGAGGGGATTCACATGGGTGATGACTCAATTTTCCCTACATATTTGGTCTACTCACTGTTGAAGGATAAGAGATTCACGCAGGGTTCACCATTTCTGTTTCCGATGCTTTCTCTGGGGCACGCATCCATCCTTGGAGGATGCACTAATTTTTTCCCCGCATTCCCACTTTCCAAAGGTGGGCGGTATTCATTCCTTATTTAGGTACGTTTTCTCCTTTATTGAAACAGGATGATGGGATGTCGGTTCCTCCTTCTGTGGATTCCTCCTCGGAACTTGTTACCTATTCTGGGTCTCCCTCATAGATTTGATTTGTGGTTTGTTAATATCTTTCCCAGTTCCATATCATTGTGGATGCTGGTTAATTACACTACTTCTTTCCAGACATTTTATAGGGTCCTAACATGGTAACAAGTTTCGGTCGGAGTAGATGACATCATCAGGCATGTCGGGGCATATCTGGATGCATGGACATTGGGGAACCTGTATTCTTCCACATAAGAGGGCATCTCAAGGGTGCAGAACCCGAGGAATCCCACATCGAATGCAGAGAATTATATTCCATAGGAATGTATTTGAGGTTTTCCTCATATTCCCTTGTTTAACACGAGGTAGGTAGCGAGTATAACGTCTTGCAGTGATGGTTACGCCAAGGGCGTGTCTTCCGAGGTTTTCCTTATACATCTCATGTTTAACACGAGATATGCCACGAGTTTATCGTCTTGCAGAGATGGTATAAGAGTGATCAGAACACCCCAAGGAGTTGGATCAGATTGGTATATACCTAGGAGGCAACACATGGAAGGTTTACCAGATGGATGGATCAGAATGCCCAATGAGGATAGATCTGAGGTGGTGTGTCTCATAGAGGGGAGATTTCGCACCGTGATGGCTGATCTAGACACCACTGAGGGCGGATCAGAAAGAGTGCACCCTAGAATGGGGAACACCAGATGGATAGGTCATAATTCCCAATAAGAGCAGTCCGAGGGTGGTGTTCCCTATAAAGGGAAGATGTCACACCATGAAGGCTGATCTAGACACCACTGAGGGCAGATCAGGGAGAGTGCACCCCAGAATGGGGGACACCAAGGTTTTCCATTGGATGGGATTAAACCTCAGGGAGGCTTCCTATATACCATTTTTGGGAGACAGGGATCAAAACCCGCATAGTTTGAAGGGGTGATGAATTAGGGTGTAAACAAAGGACAATGACCCGAAGACATGCTGGGGCTTATGCGTGGTTAGCGTCCTGAGGTTTGTTTGAAACTCGAGGGGATGAAAAGAGATGTGGGTCCCAATAGGGGGGACACCAAAGTTTACCAGTGCTTGGGGTTAAACCTCAAGGAGGCTTCCTACGTACCATGTCTAGGAGATAGGGATTAAACCGATGTAGTTAATCTTACAGTGGCTTATCGCTGGGCGAGAATCATAACAACTTACCACTGGATGGGGATCACAACAGATTACCGCTGGATGGGATTGACAACAGATTACCACTGAATGGGGTTGAAAAAGAATTACAGCTGAATGGGGTTGACAATGGATTACCACTGAATGGGGTTGAACCTTAGGGAGGCTTCCTATGTACCATGTCCATGGGACAAGGATCAAAGTCCCTGTAGTTCGGAAGAGGTGTTAGTGAACTGACGTGAAGGGGGTCGGGACCAATAGGTGTTGGGATTGAACCTTAGGGAGTGTAATGACCCGCCAATTCTCATTGTCTTGATAGATCAATGAGTCATTACTAGTCCTTAAGCGACATCCCCAGGCGCCAAAGGCTGGCAATAAATGCCGAAGGGTTTCAAAATACATGGGGTGCAATTTACCCTTTAACTGAAAACAACCAACAAATAGAGAAAACTAGATAAACATCTCCAAGCAACCACTATATGATGCATGATTTAAAACCAAAACAACTCAACCATTATTTTCATAAAAACCAAAATAAGTGCAACAATGGAATACAAAACAAAATCAGAGTAAACAACAAAAAGACAACTACAAGACTTCAAGACAACAACCCAACTCCATGATCTACAAGCTCCAAGATCCAACATCACGAACCAGCCCAAGAGTCATGAAGTAGTGCTATAAATGTGTGACAATTTACCTTTTCCAACATCCCAATATATGACATCTGCAAAAGCACCAACATACCAAAGCAGGGGGTGAGTAATGAAACTCAGTAGGTTTTCCCCGATGACTTCCCAACCCATGCCTCTAGGATAAAACATGTTAGCATATTTATATAAAAAAATTTATATAAAACAATTCTAAAACAATTCACAATATAGGAAATTCCATGTCAATTCCATTTTTCCAACAAACCCATCTTTCACAAGAAAATAAATCAAGAAAAATTTCCAATTCCATTCACATTTCCATTTGGAACATTCGTTCCATTTCACCAATCCACACAACCAACCATGCATGCAACCTGGACCTCCCTATACTCACGAGTGGTGAGTTATCCTTCCACTAAGCCTTCACTTAGTGGACTAAATTGAAGGGGGTACTTCACGACCTTATCCATCCCAACCTATTTATGGGGGGAATTCTCGCCCTTATCTATCCCAACCTTTTGATGGGGGTACTTCTCGCCCTTATCCATCCCAATGCATATGAACACACACCACAACCCATGTAATCCATGCCGAAAACCAAGTGCATTCAAAAACATTTTCAATAAAGCATCACCCTTTTATTGAAAACCATTTCATTCAAGTAGCAAAACCATAGCCAATTTAAAATCACCATTTTAAATTTACTTCAACAACCACTTTCTAAAAACACACAATTTCCATCACCTGTTACTAAAAAGGGGTTTAAACCATTATTTCACAGCATATAAACAAACCATTTCAATCAAGGAAGACAAATTAAAACTAATCCTTCAAGTTCTAAGAAAGAGGAATCGAGAGTGAAGCCACCTACCTCAACAAAAATGTGAAACCAAGCAACGGACGAAGAACACTCAAGAACACCAGGTCAAAACTCCAAGAATCCTCCTTAGATCTCTTCTCCTAACATAAAAAAGACCAAAACTCATCATATTTGGCATCCACACACTTAGATCTACCCATAATGGGCGTAGATCTAAGAAACCAAGAGAATAAAAGAAGTATATCTAAGTAGATCTAAGAAACCGATCAAGAACGATCACATACCTTAAGAATCCGAATTTGATTCTCCAAGAGAAGCCTTCAGATCACCTCCGGAACGCTTGGGAGAAGTCTTTCAACCTTCAAGGGAGAGTAATACTGAGTTGGGGCCGCTTAGGAGGTTTAAACAAGGCAATTAAAGGTAAAATGAGTTAGATCCACAATTTCAGGATCTGACTTTAAGTGACCGCACGGTTAGTCTGCACGGTTTGACAAACCGTGCGCTAACCGTGTGTTAACTTCTTCCTCGGCCATCCTTCATGCATGACCTCATCACACAGTTTCTCTTAACCGTGCGCCGACTATGCGGAATTCACTGCCTCCTTATTTAGACATGCATGATTTGGCCGCACGGTTTGACAAATTGTGTGCCACCCGTGCGCCTTCCCCTTTGCTTCAAACTTCACTCCAGGATCTCCCGATTCTCCCATATGTCACCCAAAACTTAAAAAAAAGGAAAATTATCAAGTAAGGGTTACATAGCAGAAACCAAGGGTACTACATTCTCCCCACCATTGGCCTTTCTATCCTCGTAAAGTAGAAAACCATTGTTTGACTGAAAGAGTTATGGCCACTGCTCCTTCATTTCTTTCTCACGTTATCAAGTCTCTTCCTGAATCTGACCATGTTGCCACAAAACCCGCACTAGGCCGATGCTTTTTCCATGCAAGACTTTATCCTGCCTATCCATAATCCACACTAGGATATGTACCAATGAAGCATCCGACTATAGGTCAATGTGATCCCATATGATCACATGGTCAGGATCAGGCTGATACTTCTTCAACTGAGATACATGAAATACATTATGCACTAAATTGAACCGTGGTGGTAATTAAAACTGATACTCCACCTCTAAAACCCATTCTAGTATCTCAAAAGGGCCTATATATTGGGGAGATAACTTTCCCTGCTTCCCAAAACGATGTTGTCCAAGCCTTGGAGAGATTCTCAAAAAGACGTGATCACTCACTGCAAACGAAAATGGTATTCGGCGATGATCCGCATAAGATTTCTAACGACTCTGAGCCGTCTCTATCCTCTTTCTAATCAACTGAATCTTCTCCATTGTTTCTTGGACAAGGCTCGGCCCGAATAGTGAAGTTTCACTAGTTTCCACCCAACATAGTGGAGAACGACAAGGACGCCCATACAATGCTTCAAACAGAGCCATGCGTATTGAGGCTTGATAGATGTTATTGTATGAGAACTCCAGTAAGGGTATATTCTCCTCCAATGAGCCACCAAATTACATTACACAATCCCACAACATGTCTTCCAATGTTTGTATCATCCGCTCAGATTTCCAATCTGTATGAGGATGATACGCCATGCTCATAGTCAACTGAGTCCCCAGGGCTTACTGTAATGATTTCTAGAAATGAGATGTGAACCTCGAATCTCTGTCTGAGACTATAGACACTGGTACACCATGCCTCTTTACCACTTCTCGGATATATATTTTTGAAAGATCTTCCACTGTATGAGTTTCACGAATCGGGATGAAATGGGCCGACTTGGTTAGACGATCCACTATCACCCAAATGGCATCGTGTTTCCAGACCGTTCTTGAAAAACCTGTAACAAAATCCATTACTATCTGCTCCCATTTCCACACTGGGATAGGTAAAGACTATAACATACCAGCCGGTCTCTGATGATTTGTTTTAACCTGCTAACAATTTAAGCATCGGAAGACGAACTCGGCCACCTTCCTTTTCATGCCACTCCACCAAAACTGCGCCTTTAGCACCTTATACATCTTCTATGTACCCGGATGTACAACCCATCTCGAATGGTGGTAAGAATGAAGGAGTTGTTCCTGAAAAACCATAGGTACAACCATCCGATCTCTGAAACACAAAACTGAACTCCCATCTAGCTTCCATCCCTCAATGGTCTCCCCACCATTGAGTTTTAAACTCATTGCAACACAGTATACATCAGATGCCTGTGCCTCCTTTACTATCTCCACCAAATCAGGAACAAGTGTAGCTAAAAAGAAAACAGCAACATCACCTCAGTTTTCACATTCCACATGCATGCCGGCTATGACCGACATCAACTGCCATTCATCTAAAGCTTCCTTTTCCAACTGAGCATACGAATTTCTAATTAATGCATCAGCCACCAAATTGCCCTTACCCGGTGTATAAATTAAGTCAAAGTCAAACATTTGAAGATACTCTATCCATATCCTCTACCTTAGATTCAAATCTCACTGTGAGAAAATGTGTTTCAAGCTTTTGTGATCTGTAAACACAATAAATTTCTCACCAAAGAGATAATGTCTCCATGTTTTCAAATCATGGACAACTGCAGCTAACTCCAAATCATGTGTTGGGTAATTTTTCTCATGCACTCTTAACTGCCTTGATCCATAAGCAACCACATGGTCTCCTTTTATGATAACACAACCCAAACCTGTTCCCGAAGCATCACAATACACCACGTATCCTTGCCCTGATTCTAGAAAGATTAAGATAGGTGCTGATGTAAGGAGAACCTTCAACTCTTGAAAAGATCTCTGACATTCCTTAGTCTATTGAAATGTAATGTTCTTCTTTGTAAATGCTGTCATAGGCGAAGCTAGTCATGATAAGTCACGGACAAAGCATCGGTAATAACCAGCTAGACCAAGAAAACTTCGTATTTCAAAGACATTATTCGGCGGTTGCCAAGAAAGAATAGCTTCTATATTTTCTAGATCCACTGAAACACCTTTCTCAGAAAAAACATGGCCCAGAAAACGTACCTCTTGTATCCAAAAATCGTACTTTGATAATTTGGCATACAACTGATGGTCCCTCAAGATTTCCAACACTATTGATAAGTGTTGCTCATGCTCAGCCCTTGATCTTGAATACACCAATATATCATCCACAAAAACTACAACAAAAGAATCCAGATATTGTTGAAATATACGATTCATCAAAGCCATGAAGATCGCTGGTCCATTCATTAGACCAAAAGGCATGACTACATATTCTTAGTGGCCATATCTGCTTCTGAAGGCTATCTTCAGAATATCCTCCTTCCGAACTTGCAATTGGTGATATCCTAAACACAAGTCAATCTTGGAGAACCACTAATATCCCCTTAATTGATCAAATAGGTCATCAATTCATGTAAGTGGATATCTATTCTTTATCGTAACTTGGTTAAGTTTACGATAATCCACACATAGCATCAAAGTTCTATCTGCTTTATTTACAAACAAAACTGGTGCTGCCCATAGAGAAACGCTTGACCAAATGAAACCCTTGCTTTTTAGCTCCTCTAAATACACTTTCAATTCCTTTAACTCCATTAGTTCCATACTATAAGATGGAAGTGAGATAGGACTGGTCCCCAAAAGGAAATCAATCGTAAACTCCACTTATCTTACAAGTGGTAATCCTGAGAAGTTTTCAGGAAAAAAATCAAGAAATTGATCCACCACAGCTGGAAAACTATTTTCCACGATCTATTCCAATGATTCCAAAGTCAACACTACCAATTGATAATAAATTGTTCCCAAAATTGGTTCCAACAATCTCTTTGCGCCTTTCTTTACTATCCTCTCTCCTCTGAAGAGATGCTCCATGCCGTCCTCAGTCGTGAAACTAACCGTTCTCCTATAACAGTCTATGTGAGCCTTAAACCTTGTCAAACAATCCATACCCAGGATTATATCATAGACATCCATCTCCAGCATAGAGGAATCCCATTTCAGCTCAGCTCCATCAACAGTTATAGAACATGCTCTACACACAAAGGCTTGACATTCTCTTTCACCAAGAGGAGTTTACAATTTCAAGACAGAAGGCATCATTTCCAGTTTTAAGTTCAGAAAATCAGAAATATGAGAAGAAATAAAGGAATGTGGTGCTCCAGTATCAAAAAACACTTGCATGAGGGTAGAATTCAAAAGAACCGTACCTCTCACCGTAGATAGTCCAGCCTGATCATCGATCATCATTTTCTCAGCTCCATAAAATTGTTTCGTCGCTGCACTGTTCTCCTTGTTGCCTTCCTGAGATTGTCCTGGTTGAGGGGTCATGGTATTCCTGGAATCACCATAACTAGATCTGTTCTATTGGCGAGACTGATTTTTATGTCCTCGCCCTGTCAAATCATAAGATGCTTGCGACACTTAAGAAGTGTCACGAACACCTGACCGTGGAGCACTACGACAATATCGCTGAAGATGCCCCATATTATTGCAATTGTGGCATGCTCTTGGTGGTGTTGTACATTCTCGTTTGATGTGATCAGTCGAACCAAATTGAAAGCAACCTGCTTTGCTCTGGGGTCGTGGAGGAAGGTTGACTGATCCCACTGTCTGGTTCTGATTCGCATTCCCACCTTGGAAGTAGGTGTCCCTCTTCCTCTTGTTTCCAGCATTAAAGTTCCACCCGTTCCCATGGGTATCATCATGCTTCCTCCTATCGATCCTGAGATATCACGCTCAGCAACCATTTCTCTGTTCACCATCTCTGTATAATCTATAATACATAGCACCACAATCTTTGATCGAATATCCTGTCTTATCCCTGATTCAAAGATGCGTGCCTTCAAAGAAGCACTTGCTGCAACCTATGGTGAAAAATGGACTAAATTCATGAACTTATCCATATACTCTGTGACAGAGGTGCTCTCTTGTTTCAAGATGAATAAGTCTGTTATTTTCTGGATCTTGAACGTGTGAGGATAGAATTGTTTGTTAAACAATTCTTCAAAATCCTCCCATGTAAGGCCTTCATCCAATTTAGCCTGCACTGATAAATCTCACCACTGACGTGCAAGTTCCTCGAGCATATACGTCTCCAACTTTACTTGAAGCTCTACTAGTGTGCCGATGAAATCAAATATATGATTCATCCTACTCCGCCACACCTCCACTCTTTATGGTTCAGAATAACCCTGAAATATGGGTGGATTCTGCTTTTGGAACTAGATAGAATGGTCTACATGTCTTGAATCATCCCTCCAATTCCCTATGTCCATAGCCTGGAACGCTTGAAAGATACTCTAAACCATCCCTTGGTTCACACGTGGTTCAGGTGCAACCACATTCTCCACAGCTTCTTCATGTTGGTTTCTATGACGCCTAACAGGTGCCATTTTCTATACAAACAACGCATGCCGTTAGTCTCACTTCCTAGCAACTGAAGGCTTAACATTTCAATTTCTATCACATCAACTATCACATTATTGTTTTACAACCATCCAACTTATCCACATGTTCAACCATTTTTGAAAACATCCCACATACTTTTTGAAAATCCACCCATTTTCAAAATATACTAAATATTCAGTTTTTAAAATCTTTCATTTGAAAATCAATTTCTATATTTTTTAAAAAATTTCACCTTGCTCAAAATCATGAATCATTCTTCGCAATGAGATATGTCATCCTAGTGGGAAGTCATTCCTTTAATTCATTTCATGCTCATCTCATTGGCTAAACCCATGGCAATGAGATTTGAAACATTCTAGAAGTGTATCCAAAACACTTATGTACCCAACACCCTGTTAACTTGAATTTCAGCATAAACGGGTTAGCTACGTCCTTTTATGCTATACATTTCAAGTTCCGACAATCCTACTCTTGTCTAAGATGATCACCCAAGGAATAGACAAGAAGTGATTTCAATTCCAGGACCAAGAACATCAATGACCACTTGTTAGGCAAGGACCGAACAAGCTGATACCATTTGTAATGACCCGCCAATTCTCATTGTCTTGAGAGCTCAACGAGTCATTACTAGGCCTTAAGCGACATCCCCAAGGTGCCAAAGGCTGGCAACAAATGCCGAAGGGTTTCAAAATACATGGGGGATGATTTACCCTTTAACTGAAAACAACCAAAAAACAGAGAAAACTAGATAAACATCTCCAACCCAAGAGTCACAAAGTAGTGCTATAAACGTGTGACAATTTACCTTTGCCAACATCCCATTATATGACATCTACAAAAGCACCAACATTCCAAAGCAGGGGGTAAGTAATGAAACTCAGTAGGTTTTCCCCGATGACTTCCCAACCCATGCCTCTAGGATAAAACATGTTATCACATTTATATAAAACAATTTATATAAAACAATTCCAAAACAGTTCACAATATAGCAAATTCCATGTCAAAGAAATTTTTCCAACAAACCCATCTTTATCAAGAAAAGAAATCAAGCAAAATTTCTAATTCCATTCACATTTCCATTTGGCACATTCATTCCATTTCACCAATCCACACAACCAACCATGCATGCAACCTGGACCTCCCTATACTCGCGAGTGGTGAGTTATCCTTCCACTAAGCCGTCACTTAGTGGACTACCTTGATGGGGGTACTTCACGACCTTATCTATCCCAACCTATTGATGGGGGGACTTCTCACCCTTATCCATCCCAACCTTTTTATGGGGGTACTTCTCGCCCTTATCTATCCCAATGCATATGAACACACACCACAACCCATGAAATCCATGCCCAAAACCAAGTGTGTTCAAAAACCTTTTCAATAAAGCATCACCCTTTTATTGAAAAACATTTCATTCAAGCAGCAAAACCATAGCCAATTTAAAATCACCATTTTAAATTTACTTCAACAACCACTTTCTAAGAACACACAATTTCCATCACCCGTTACTAAAAGGGGGTTTCAACCATTCTTTCACAGCATATAAACAAACCATTTCAATCAAGGAAGAAAAATTGAAACTAAGCCTTTAAGTTCTATGAAAGAGGATTCGAGAGTGAAGCCACCTACCTCAACAAAAAGGAAAAACCAAGCAACGGACAAAGAATGCTCAAGAACACCGGGTCAAAACTCCAATAATCCTCCTTAGATATCTTCTCCTAACAAAACCAAGACCAAAACTCATCATATTTGGCATCCGCACACTTAGATCTATCCATAACGGGCATAGATCTAAGAACCTGAGAGAAGACGAGAAGTAGATCTAAGTAGATCTAAGAAACCGATCAAGAACAATCACATACCTTATGAATACGGCTTCGATTCTCCAAGAGAAGCCTTTGGATTGCCTCCGAAACACTTGGGAGAAGTCTTCTAACCTTCAAGGGAGAGTAATACCGAGTTAGGTCCATTTAGGAGGTTTAAACAAGGAAATTAAAGGAAAAATGAGTTAGATCCACAATTTTAGGATCTGACTTTAAGTGACCGCACGGTTAGTCCACACGGTTTGACAAACCGTGTGCTAACCGTGCATTAGCTTCTGCCTCGGTTATCCTTCACGCATGACCTCATCGCATGGTTTCTCTTTACTGTGCACCGACTGTGCAGAAGCCACTTCCTCCTCAGTCAGACATGCACGGTTTGGCCGCACGGTTTGACAAACTGTGCGCCACCTGTGCGCCTTCCCCTTTGCTTCAAACTTCACTCCAGGATCTCCCAATTCTCCCATACATCACCCAAAACTTTTAAAGTAAGGGTTACATACCAGAAAACGGGGGTACTACAAGGATTCTTCCTACGTACCTTTACTAGGGAACAAGGATCAATTGGGATGGTTTGGTGAACTAACGTGAAGGGTTTTGGGACCAGTAGGTGGTGGTCTTGATCCTCTGGTAGGCTTCCTATGTACCTTTCCTTGGCAAGGATCAAAGTCCACGTAGTTCAGGAGTGTTTGGTGAACCGACGCGAAGGGGGTCAGGACCAATAGGTGTTGGGCTTGAACCTAAGGGAGGCTTCCTACTTACCTTGACTTGGCAAGGATAAAAGTTCACATAGTTTAGGAGAGTTTGGGGCTTACACTCTAAGGTGGCCCGTGAAAGATGCCATGGTCAGTGTTTACTATAATCTCATGTGAGTCATGCTCAGTGCGAGAAACAAGAGGCAACAAGAGACCTTATGATCATGGAGCAAAGGTGCACCTACAAAGGTTGTTCAATGGGGATTATACATGGAAGCTGCTCGGGTGCCGCTAAGGAGAATAAATGGTGAATGAGGCTTATGTGAGGGAGCTGATCAGGTGCCGCTAAGGAGCAGAAATGGTGAATGGGGTTTTCGCATGGAGGATGCCTAGGTGCCGCTATGGAGAAGCAATGGTGAATGGGGATTATGCAAGGGAGATGACTGGGTGACACTAATGAGCAACAATAGTGAATGGGGCTTAAACATGGAAGCTGTCTGGGTGCCACTAATGAGCGAAAATGGTGAATGGGGCTTACGCAAGGGAGCTGCCCGGCTGTCGCTATAGATTGACAATGATGGATGAGGATTACGCATAGAAGCTATCTGGGTGCCTTTATGGATTGTAAAGAGTGAATGGAGATTATGCAAGGAAGCTTCCTGGGTGTCGCTAAGGAGTGGAAATGGTGAATGGGTCTTAAGCATGAAAGCTGCCCGAGTGCCAATAAGGAGTGGAAATGGTGGATGGGGCTTATGCATGGAAACTTCTTGGGTGATGCAAAGGAGCAGAAATAGATGGATGGGGCATACACATGGAGGATTCCCGAGTGCTGCTAAGGAGTGGAAATGGTGAATGGGGTTTATGCATGAAAGTAGCCCAAGTGCTGCTAAGGAGCAGCAATGGTGGATTGGGTTTACTAATGGAAGCTGCCCAAGTGCCATTATGAAGCGACAATTGTGAATGAGGATTACATAAGGAAAATTCCCATAACGTCTTCCTCATGTTTGGACATGAGGGCATCCCAACTCATTAGTGGGTTGAGGCATATAATTGGGACCAACACCTATGCGCAATTGCACAAGCGGGATAACGCCAAGGGTGTTGGAATCAATCCGAACAAAGGGAGATGAAAAGTGTAAATCACATGCCCGACATTCAAAACATGGTGAGGGTGGATGAATATGGAGGATAACTATTGACCATGTTCAAAACACAATATCCATATCATGTTATCCTGAAATGGGGACAAATAAATGAGGGTTGATTGTTGACCATGTTCGAAACACAAGACCTGACTCGAAGTGTTGTCTAAAGTCTTTTGGGGCATTGGCCTAGGATGGTAGGTGAGCCGAGGTAGCATGGGACCAATTCGTTAGGGGGTCCCTTCAGACATGAAAGAGGATGAAGATCTGAATAAAGGACACACGAATCATGAGGTGGAGTGATGAAATGTTTGAACGGATTCTAACTCTCTTGAAATTATTCCATTGTAATCATTGCATGTGGTATCTTATGATTGTCATATAAGTCATAACTTATTTGTAACAAGAGGCATCATATTATTGAATGATAGGGAATGATATAGTTTATAGTCATGTAGAGAGGACTGTTAGCATATAATGCTTAGCGCATAAGGCATATCTCGTTTAAAGTAAGAGGAATCCTATGTTTGGCACATAGGGTGTACTACAGTTTATAGTCTTGTAGATAAGACTATTGGAATATTATGCTTGAAGCATAAGGAATATCTTGTTTGGAGTAAGAGGCATCCTATATTTATTTTATAGGGTATACTGCAGTTTAAAGTCATGTAGAGAGGACTATTGGCATCTTATGCTTGGAGCATAAGGCATCTCTTGTTTAGAGCAAGAGGCATCCTATATTTGGCACATAGGGTGTACTACAATTTATAGTCATGTTGAGAGGACAATTGGAATCTTATGCTTGGATCATAAGGCATTTCTTATTTAGAGTAAGTGGTATCCTATGTTTGTCATATAGGGAATACTACAGTTTATAGTGACGTAGAGAGGACTATTGGCATATTATGCTTGGAGCATAAGACATCTCTTGTTTGGAGCAAGAGACATCCTATATTTGGCATATAGGGTGTACTGAAGTTTATAGTCATGTAGAGAGGAATATTGAACTCTTATTATTGGGGCATAAGGCATCTCTTGTTTGTAGTAAGAGGTATCCTATATTTTGAACATAGGGTGTACTATAGTTTATAGTCATGTAGAGAGGACTATTAGAATCTTATGCATGGAGCATAATGCATCTCTTTTTTGGAAAAAAAGGCATCCTATGCTTTTCATATAAGGCATACTATAGTTTATAGTCATGTAGAGAGGACTATGAAGCATAAGTCGCCTAAAAATGGCTGGTGTTGGGACTTACGCAAGAGCGGACCTTTCTGGTTCAACCTGGTATAGAAGTTAGATGATGGGGTTTGGATGAGTTGCACGAGGAATGTTTTGACTCAAGGTACTCTTGGAATTGATGATGAGAATCTCAACTCACAATATAGGAAACAAACTAAGAGGAATATGTCGACTCAAGGTGTTTCATGGCGTGTAGAGGAGTATCTCAAATCATGATATTCCATAGGTGGAAGGTGGATGCACAATGGAAAATGTCGACATCCCAACCTAAAAAGTTTGTAGTGAGACTCTCCATTTTTAATGGGGGTCAGTGAAAGAAGCAAAGGGACCAACTCAGAAAGTCGGGACCGTAGCCCGACACTAAAACCGAGCAGGGGTGTGGGGGCGCATACCCCCGCGGTATAGACTGGTGGGTGCGAAGGTAATAGATTCTCAAAGGATAGATATTCTCGAAGGATAGGGATTTTAAAAGTAGCTTTGCAGAGGAATGGTGCTCACAACGCATGGGGTCTTGCGAAGTATCATCGCAAAGGAAAGGCGCTCGTGAATCATGGCTCACGAAGCACAGGGGGTTCGCAGAGCAAAGGGGTCGAAAATCAAATTGGCTCGTGGAGCAAAGTGACTCACAGAGTGAAGAAGCTCATGGAGAAAAGTAGCTCGTGGAGCAAAGCAGCTCATGGAGCAAAGGGCCTCAGGGAGCAGAGGGGCCAATAGAGCAAATCAGCTCACGAAGCAAAGCGGATCGCAGAGAAAAGGGCCTCACAGAGCAACGCGGATCACGGAGCAAACCAGATCACAGATAAAATTGGCTTGCAGAGCAAAGCGGTTCGCGAAGCAAAGGGCCTCGCAGAGAAGAGTGGCTCGCGGAGTAGAGCGGCTCACAGAGCACAGCGACTCATGGAGCACAGCGGCTCATGGAGCAAAGCAGCTCGCGGAGCAAAGCGGCTTTCAGAGCTTCGAGTAACCCGAAGGAGCTCCCTCCTTCAGAAAGGGTGGAGCCCTTTGCAAAGGGAATCACTTCGTAGTGCTTGAGAGATCTGTGAAATGGAAGATTGGCTGCCCAAGGGGTAGCGTGACCATGCTTATAGAGGGGGTGATCCGACTATTTATAGGTGATGGAGGTCGACAGAGCATGCCACAAAGCACAAATTTGTGCCACGAAGAGAAAATCACGCCGCGAAGGATGTCACGCTCCGCAACTGAAGGGAGTTCCCTCAAGTTTCTCATAATCGCAGTGTTGACCGTCATCGACCTTTGCGGTGCTCATAGAGGCTCTGGTCAAGTTCCCTCAAGTTTGTCATAATCGTGGAGTTAGCCGTCATCGACCTTCACGGTGCTTGAAGAGGATCCGTTCAAGTTCCCTCTGCTCCGCGATCGTAGTGGGAGATTCACGAATGGGCTTCGTAAACCAATTTTCTAGCCCAAATTCAAATGTCCATAACTCCTAATCTGTAACTCCATTCAGAACCTACGACCAGTCAAATCGAAGTTTGAAAAATAGGCTATGATCTTGGATCATGTATGGAATCATTTGGAATATTTTAGGGACACGTTTTTCAGTGCCAAAAGACGTAAAAAAATTTCTTATCATGTGCTACCACCTAAGAGATCAATAAAATCATTTTATGTTTTATGGAGAATGTGCAGATAAATATAAATGGATCCTCAATTGTATTCTTCAACACAACAAAAATAAGATTGAGTGATGAAATCAGAAAATTAATCAAGAATAATTCCATAGTTGAGGTAATTCTATTTAAATTAATCATAAATTAAATGTGCATTGTCTAATATATGGAATTTTATGGAGTGTTCATTTGTTATTTGTATTTTATCTATTGAATTTTATGAAAAAATAACTACAAGAATCCAACTAAAAATTACACTACACCCCCATAACCTTCAAATTGTATTAGAGCGGTCAAATTTTAATTTATAATTATTTAAAATTATTTGTTTAATTTATATGTATTGGTTTCTGACCCACATGTGACTTTATTAAAGGATTCCCTGGGGGGGGGGGGGGGGTAAATTGGGGGATGAAACTTGTTCTTGTTCCCCCACATTCCAATGAAACACTCACTGTCCTAACTGATCTTGACCACACTTGTCAGTAGGGTCACTCTTATGTTCACCTGTTAAGTGATGATCTAATAAATGGGTGCAATTATATTAGCCTTATTCAGATAATCTCAATTATCTCTCAATACAAAAACATTGATTATTTTACCGTAGAATATAAGAAAAGAAAGAACAAAAGAAACAAGAATTTTTCTTAGATTACCTGCACTGGGATATGTCCAAGGATCACACACCAACGTTGTGTCGATGCGCCAAAATAAAATAATCTTCACTAGTATTTTGGATAAATATTTTGGATATGGTCACTCTATACTAGGATCACTACCTTTAAAAGATTTAGGGTTTGTATCACTACCACCCAAGGGAAACTCCCTCTACGCTCTCTCTTTGATTACTGCTTTAGGGGGGAATTATTTTTGGATCATATGACAATGCAAGACTTCACAATTTGATATTTGATGCATTGATTAGTGATAATTGATCTTCATGATAATATTTTATAACTTGGATGTGAACACCACCATTATAACAACATCAATTTATCTATTGAACCAGTCTTCAAGGAATACTAACTTCCTTCTAAAAGGTCTTCAATGAGTTCTAATCGCTTTCTATGTCACAAAACTTAACACTTTCATGAAACTGCCAACTTTCATGAAACTTTCACCATGTTGTGAAACTCCAAACTTTCATGAAAATTTTGATGCATCATGAAACTACCAACTTTTTTGAGACTTGAAGTCTTTCATGAATCACACATAGTCTAAACAGACACAAGTCCTTTCTTTGTGGAACTGATGTTCTTATGGATGTTTCACATAAGAAAAACCTTCACACAACTATTTCATGAATTTTTAGGCTTTGGATATTAAATAAGTTAGGATTTATCAAATGAGGGTGGTAGTGTCATATTTATGGAAATTTCCACACCTTCATGAAACTTTTTCTCTCTCTACCACCTTTCATGAAACTCTTCATTATGTTAGCATAACTCCCATTATTCATGAAAATCCTAGACATATCTTCTATTTGTGTATGCATCTGAAAAACATGACATCTTTGCATAATTTTTTCCTTCATGAAACTTATTACCTTTAAAAAAATTAATTTCATGAATCAGTAATATTTTTCAAAATAATCAATCTTTTACAAATTTCATGCCTTTTCCATATTTAGATAAGGTAGTCTCAATCTTCATTTTCATGAAACTTCATGAAACTTCATGAAAATTTTGACAGATTTAATGAAAATTGTTCTCTTTCATAAAAACCTTTAATTTTACATATTTTTTTGAGGTGTATTTAAATCACCATGTTTTCACAAATTTTTTACATTCAATTGTATTCTTCCTTTACTCTATTTTACTATGCTAAATTCCTGCATGTACCCAATCACTTGAAGACTAATTACTATATGAATATATCATGGTCTTCACAATTTTAGAACTTCTTCATAAAATTTTCATGATGCAGCCCTGTATGGGTGATCCAATTTATTGGAAAAATTCAACCCATCTCTTGGTATGATAATGATCAAAATTATAAGCTCACATAGTGCTTCATGTAATATTCAATTTCCCCTTCATGGAGAATATCATCGTCTCATGCAATTTCTGACATGGTGAACAATAAATCCAATATGATTTACCACACCATGTCAATTGAAACACCAAATACAATGCATAAACTCACTAGGATTGAAAGTTATAGGGTTGTAATGAATCCAACACACAACACATGGAAACACCAATTCTCATTGGTGTCCAACAATTTTTCAATTTGGATTTATCGGAAAAAATTTCATGAATTATTTTCATCTATCTCGATACCAACTAATAAATCTTTGTCGATACTAATTCTCCATGATTACCAATACCAATTATTAATTGATGTTATAGATAAATATAAACTATTTTATAATTCATGGTACATGAGAAGGATACTTCTTAAACCCCACTGGGAAACTAATTTCATCACGAACTCCTTCCATGATTTATCTTCATTGAATGAAAATATTAAACATCATTATATTTATAGCCTTATCTTAAAAATCCCCTTATAAAGGGCTAGGTAGTAACACACATAGATCTAAGATCCTTTCTACTCTAGAAAGAAACTTCACATAGATCCATTATTCTTTATTCTCCCCCTTTGACATCAAATCCAAATTATACTTAGTACCATATGTTCTGAATAAAAAATCCCTATAAACATATACCTTGAGAAACAAGGATAATTTTTTTAAAATTATATCATTTCCTTCATTTGGTTGAATTTAGACAAAAAAAATCTTCCATCATTTCTATACCATTGAGACCATGAATTACATCTTTGAACTCTATCTCCTTTATCAATGATTTACATAGGGATATTTATACTTATCACATTTTTCAACATATTCCTTGCACCTTATAAGGATATAAAATGAACCCCTATGATATGAAACTATTACTCTTTTTAGATCCATTGGTTAGAGCCAAAAATTTACTTCTTCTCCTATATCATTTCTTCACATGTTACTATAGGTTTAAGAAATATCACTAACTCAAAAACATCTTTCTGATGTAGCTTCACTTTGAAAGATTTTTAGTGGGTAGGATTAAAACTTAGAAAAGAGCCATCACCAAAACCTATAATCCTACTAAGTTGAGAATCAATGTAGGAAATAAGATATAATGTTAATAACACCATCACTTTCCACTGAACTCACCTCCATACATCTAAAATAACCATATAACTTCATTTCTTTCAAGGAATTATATAAAATTTATTATTCAGTTCTAGACACCAAGAGGATACAAATAGTTGAAAATAATACCAACTATCACAGATACCATCATGATGGATGGTAAAATTTATTAAATCTTTCTTGACACCAAATTTTTAAATGATGATTCATTTGTTCAAATTTTGAGATCACTTCATAAACTATACTTAGTAACTAATTTTATCTCTCATCTATAGGGAATATTTCCTTATTTTTTTTGGATAAAATATGTCATATTTTCATCTCAAAAATACCCATAAATTTCTCATATTTATCACTAAATATAACACTAAAATTCATGTTGAGATTCATCCATCATTATAAGCCTCTGATATCCTGAAAATAGTTAGATGATATCACATGTTAGATAAAGAACAAATAAAACATGAGATCCCATTTTGTTGATGCTTACTCATTTTTTTCTTTATGATATAAAGACACTGATATAAGGTGATATTGACATCACTTCATCATAGATAATGATACAATTTAACATCAATTGAAATATCAGCTTTCAAAACCTTATGTTAATCATCGTGACTCCTTGTCACTACTCCGATTCTTATTCTATACTCATTCATTGTGATTCTAGATACAACAAATTGTTTATTTTTACTAATTTTAATCATTTGGAACTCTGGAGCACATTAAAAAACCACTTTTCATATTTTTATGTAACTTACCCATGGAACATATCTCCCATAAATCCTAAAACACTTTAATAACAGTTAGTAGATTTTAAACACATAGGGAGGGGGGATCATTTTACTTACTCAAGTTGAGGAATGAGGTTGGTATTGATAAAAAAACCCTTCAGTATCACACTTTCCTCTTTCCCTTTTTATATTCAAGTAAAGTAATTCCATCACCTCATTAACCTATTATTCTTCCTAACCATTCTTCACAATATGATTCTTTATTGCCTTGTAAGTGGATCTAATTTTAGAGATTATACTCACACAAACTTAATTTCTAATGTTTAATTTATACCTCTCCTTTATTAGATTGGAAATTTCCTTTTATTTATAGTCCAAATCACAAATAATTATTCCTTGGGTACTCTTACCGACAAGGACCTCCTCACACACTACTGATTGGATCCTTCTTCTCCACATCTTCCTATAGCTCTATTTATTTATGTCCGATTTATCAAATTTCACAAACATGTCTTATTTTAGGATATATATTTCAAACGATCAACTTTTGGAGTCAATTCAGTTTTATAAATATTCATCTTGTCTTTCCAGGAACCATTTTCTTCAATTCTTAATTTGAAAGTTCTCTTTATACTGCTATGTTATAGTTTTTGAGAACTCCCACAATTCACTTATTCTCTTACCTTGTGGTATATTTTCCAGAACCACTTTTTCTTGCCTCATGTATGTTATTTTTGATAGATAATAGAGTCACCTTATATGTTTCCTTTCCTATTGTATCATTCTTTTCATTCTCTTCCATATTTCTCGCAATTGGACCAACTTTATTCATTTTCCTCCAGATTTGTTTTATTTATTTCCTAGATGGATTCCATGAGTAAACTAATATTTGTGTTTGATGAACCTTTTTTTGACCTCCATTATTTTCCTCCAGAGTGGAAAATATATTATCTATCTCAATATACTTTATTTAAGTGAAAAATATCTTCCAATTAGTCACAAGAATAAAGGATTTCCTTATAATACCTTTAGTTCCCTTTTTGTTGCAATTCCTAGCCATATGAATCTGGTTTGCACAAATAGAGAATCTTTGATAAAAAAATACCTATTATAATCATGCCTCAACTGATATATTATTTTATAATATTTTATATCTTTTTTTAGACCTTGGGATTATAGGGAAACACTCATGGTATGTCCCATGATTCCACATTAGTATCACTTAATGGATACATTCCTCTAAGAGTTGCCTCTTTTAGATTTGGAAAGATTATTCTTCTTATTTATTGACTATATATTTCCACATTTGTGTACTCCACTTGATGGTGCCCCCATGGGTGGGATATTATTTTTCTCATTTAATGTTTTCATCCTTAATTAAAGATCCTTAGTCTTCCAATCTGTCTCCTTTAATTGAGTAGTCACCTTCTTTAGAATTGAGATTGATTCTTTTTTATATTTTAACCTATATTACAATTGAGTTTTGAGGGGGATAATTCTAGCTTTAAATTCATTCTCTATGTCCATTTTTGTTTCCACTACATATGAAAGTTATCCAAGTAAGTCACTTCGAGTCTTCATTATTTCACTGATCTTCACATATTCATCATTCAAGGCCACCTTTACCTACCTCATACTTTGGTTCTACTCAACCAATTCCACCATTTTTGTAATTAATTCATCCTTCTTGGTCCTTAGATTTTGAATCTCCTTTGATTCAAGGATCTTTTATTTGGAACCATCTTTATACCCTTTCACTTTGGAAGAAATTTATGCCAAATCCCTGGATTGAGTATCATTTCCCCCCCTCATATCTATAGTTATGATAATTAGTCTTTGATTGAGGCTTTTAAGTTTTTTTACCTCAATTTTTAGCACTTCAACATGGATCCCTTTAGATTAATTCTTTATTATAAGATCCAAGTTTTATTTCTTCAGACCATAATCGAGATCCTCTAAATGTGAATAGTTTTGACCTTTGGATCTCTTGATATCTCATCATCATCAGTAGTTCTAACAACACTTTTCATATTAGGATACTCAAATAGTCCTTCAATATCATTGTATGATTAAGTATATAAATAATCAGATTCATCCATACCTTAAATTTGTGATCCTTTAGGATCCTTTATCTCAACCACACACTTCTAAAAAACTATTCCATTATATGGAATTACTTTGGAGTCCTACTTAGTCAAATTATTTGTTTTTCCCACGTTATACGGGAATAATATATTTCAGCTCCAAAAATAGATCGGATAAATTTAGAACAAAACCAATCCAACAAGATAAACCTACCCTATGATAACAATTTTTGGACCTATATGAGACTTTAGTGAGATAATCCATAAAGGAAGGGGTGGTGGTGGTGGTGGTGAATCAGGGTATGAAACTTGTTTTCATTTCTCCATGTTCCCTTGAAATTCTCACTGTACTAATCGATATTGACCTCACTTGTTAGTAGGGCCACTCTTGTATTCACCTATTGAGAGATGATCCAATAAATTGGTGTTTTTATTTTAGCCTTTTTCATATAATGTTAATTATAATTTAATCCAAAATCACTTATTATCATATAATAGAATATAAGAAAATAAAGCACACAAGTCACAATAATTTTACTTGATTCACCTACACTGGGCTATGTCCAAGGATCAAACACTGATGTTGGGTTGATGTTCCAAAATCCCGTAATCTTCAATAGTCTAATGTATATAATATTTTGGATATGGTCACTCCATTCCAGGATCATTATTTTTTTAAGATTTAGGGTTTGGATCACTACCACCAATGGACCACTTCCTTTATCCTCTCCCTTTCTCACTACTTTAGGAGGAATGCTTGTTTTCTCATAGGAAAATGAACAAATTAATTATCTTATAGTCGATACACTAATTAGTTCCCATTTATCTTCACATTTCTCTTTTATAACCTATTTTTGAACATCAAAATTGCAACAAATTCACTTTACCTATTGAACTTGTCTTTTAGGAATACCAAACTCCTTTGTAAAGATCTTCAATGAGTGTAAATCACTTTTTATATCATGAAACTTAACAATTTTATGAAACTCCAAACTTTTATGAAAATTTCTCTATGTCAAAAAATTACCAACTTTCCTTAAAATTTCATAGTGTTATAAAACTCCCAACTTTCACAAGACATACAATATTTCGAGAATCACACTTGGTATGAATAGACAGAAGTCCTTTATTTGTGTAACTGTTGTTCATATAAATGCTTCATGTAAGAAAAACCTTCACATAAATCTTGCATGAATTCAGAGCATTTAGTTCTTCAACAAGTCTGGATTCCTAAAATGAGGGGTGTGGAAGAATATTTATAAACTTTTCCAACCCTTCACAAAACATTCTCTCTCACCACTACCTCTTACAAGACTCTTTATTTTTTTCGTATAGCTCTAATTCTTTGTGACACATTTGAAAATATCTCCCATTCACCTATAATTTTGAAAAACATGGAATATTAACATAACTTTTCACCATTATGAAACTTACCAACTTCCTAAAACTTACTCTCATGAATCATCAATATTTCATGAAATAATCAATATTTTATGAATTCTATGCCTTTTATATATTTGGATGAGGCATTCTCAAAACTTCGTTTTCACAAAACTTTATGTAACTATTGATTAATTTCATGTAACTTGTTATATCATATAAAAAACTTTCATTTTATATATTTACTTAAGATGGTTCAGAATCATAATGTTTACATAACTTCTGATTTGCATGAGTCTTCTTCCTTTTCTCCTTCTTCATGTGATAAATTACCGCACAAATTCACAAATTTCCAGACTGATTCCTACATGAATATATCAAGGTCTTCACAGTCCTAAAACTTCTCCATTAACTTTTCATGATGAAGCCTATCTAAGTTATCCTCTTTATTAGATAGCTTCAACATATCTCTTGATATGATCATGATCAACATTCTAGGATCACAGAGTGCTTCATGTAAGGTTCCATTTTTCCTTCATTGAGAACATAAATATGTCATGAAATTGTTTACATAGTTAGAAACAAATCCAAAATTCTCCACCACACCATGTTAATGGAAACAATTCATCCAACACTTTACTCACTAGTACTGATAGTGATAGGTTTGACAACCAATCTAACGCACAACACATGGAAAAAATAATTCTCATTAGTGTCCAACAATTGTTTTGTGAGTATTTATGTTTATATTTTTATTCTTAGTTAAATGGTATAGATAACACATTAATCCATATTTGTATGACCAAGAGTATTCCATAAACACATGAAGAATGCTTAAATAACCCATATAAAGGTTCCTAAGTCGCTTTATACATGTAATAACTACACACCATGTAACTGAAGATAACATGTCATGTAATAGATGTTTCTCTTCCTAAGGTATATATAACACCCCTATTTTGAGGAATGTCCATGTTATGTAGATTATATTTAAGATTGTGATGTTTTTTGGGTTTTTGGAATATCAGGTGGTGTTTTGTGTCTTAAGGAAGGTTTTGGTATTTTTGAGGTGCACCACGAGCACCGCCACATCATAGTGACCACTCTGTTTTATCTATATTTCCCTTGTTCAAAATAGTGAGATATTTAGAATAATGGAATAAATGGAAAATATTTGGATCTTATGAACGATTAAATTTGATGTATTATAGATAGAAACACACTGTGGTGGAGGGCTTGGTTTTTTGGGAGTGCACCTATGTATCATGGGCACGCCAAAATTCCCAAGGGAGGTTATGGTCACTCAGTGACTTGGGTGTGGTGCGTTGGGGGTCTAGATATGACACAAAACCAAAGGATACCTCACCACATTATGGTCCAAGTCCTGGTGGGTCCAAAATAGTTAAAGGTTTTACATCACACCATAGTGTGGTCATCATGGTGATATTGGATCAGAGAGCACCATGGGTATGTGGTACACACCCCACTGTGGGGTTGGTCAAAACCAATTTTTAAATAGATGATTCATGTTCTGAGTGTTTGGGAATATTTATGACTTTGAATGAGGACACATGAAGAAATCACCTATTTTATCCTTGGTTCATCCTCTCCACCGTATGGATTTCATTTTAGACAAATCTAGGGTGATTTTTGGGATGTTTTGACTTAGATTGAGGACCTGATTTCTTGGTTATATTGATATGATTTTTCTATCTTGTTTTGATGATGATATTAAGATATAGGTGGATTATGTGACAACCCTGATTTTTATTACAACTTAAACATGCTTTATTACATAAAACTTCACTTGATACAACAAAGAAGATTGAGAGGTTTAGTGTCTTTGGGGATCAGGATCATTACATAAAAACTTTAAACTTGAAATACAACATTTTTATTGAAAACTTCCTTTACATGACCACTACATTCCTTCGTACTTAGCATTGCATGGGATAACCTGAGGACATACATAAGAAAAGGGTGAGCTATAAAGCCCAGTAAGGGAGTACAACATGAATAGCATGAGGAGTTTAATACATGTTAGGCAATAGGAATATCAATATATCATAAGAGTAACATGAACATAAAGGCATGATAAAGCATGATAATCATAACATGGAAATGTGGCAACAACACTTAACATTGAATTAGCATGAGCAAAGGCTCATTGCACATGGAGCATGAGTAAAACCTCATTGCACCTGAAGCAAGAGTAAACCCTCATTGCAATTGAATTAGCATGATTCAACACTCATTTCACATGACGTATCATGATACTATACTTTACCCAATGCATTGGAGTGCTATAAGGGCACACCCTTCTTAAACATTTCATTTCATGCATAAGTGTGCCACATGGATCATAAAACATGGATTCATAAAACATAATCATTTATTCCAGGATAAAGGAATGTGGAATTCATACATGAAACATTATAATCAATAAGTAAATGTGCATAAAGGTGAATACCCTTGATGGAGAAATGGGCATGGTATTCACTACACAATGACATTGGCTTAGAAAATCGGTGCGATTTTGGCAGCGTAATGGCATGACATAAGAATTCATAAAAATGGTTGATGAGAGAGAAAGGAGTTACTCATCATATTTACATGTAATGGACAGTAAGTAGGTCATATAGATACATGTCCCAACAATTGAAAAGGAATTTAGATTCATGATAAAAAAGTATTGCTTGAATGTAAAAGAAGAGAGAGAAGTTCCTTTCAGAATTTCGGCATAGTAACGGGTGTACATGTGAGGAATTTAATGAGAGAGAAAGGGGTATCCCATCATTAAAACAATAAGAGGGAAGTATGGGGGAGGTGAAAAACCATACCCCAACATTCATAATTTAAATTAAAAGGGCAATACAACTTAAATAAAATTGACAAAAATGAGAAAGGAAGAAAAAACCCTTACTTGGAAGTGTGCTTCCAAAGGATAGAGAGAGGTTTGTGAGAGGCTTATTGGGAGCTTGGGGCACCTTGAGAGGATTCTAGAGAGTAGGGCAGAGGTTGGATGGACTCCAAGGGATTTGAGTGAGGAGGAAGTGGGAGCTTGGGTGGATTTATATAGGAAAGGTGAGGGAATTATTTATTATTTAGGTTTGGGACCCCTTATATTAAAATAATCCAAACCACAAACCATACCATGGTATTTGACCATGGTTTTTGGAAAAGGAAAGAGGAAAAAAATATTTTACAAGGCCAAGGTCCGAACTTATTAAAAAATTAGGGTTGCTTATGTGGAGGTGAGTCACACTCCCATGGAAATTAATTTAAAAAGGCAAAGTGTTGAATAAGTCTTGAGGGCTCCATTAATGCTTTGAAAAGTAAGTCAAACAAACCCAAAACCTCATTATTTTAATGATAAAACACATATTGGCCGAAAATAAGGATTATGGTATTTTATTACATCACCATTGGGTCATTATGATGTCATAAAACACATTATATATTTAAATGGTATTTAATTTTTACCCAAAAATTTGACTGTCTCAGAAAATTATGAAAAATTCACCGTTGGATAATTTTGATGTCCTGATTCCAAAAATAATATTTATTTTATCTAAATAATTTTCTAAATATGAGAATTTTCACTTTTAAAATAAAAACTGACATTTATAAAAAAATTCACGGGTTTTGACAGAAATGGCTTTCAAACCTTAATAAAAATTTTAATTGCATTCATAAAATTATAAGATCATTTATAATTAATAAAAATTAATTTAATAATAATAATAATATTTTATTAAAATATTATTTAATTCAAAAATCCTTTAATTTAATAAAATATAATTCTTAATTAAATAATAACTAAAAACACCATTTGTACTTTAAAAACTAATTACAATATATCAAAAATGACTAGAAATTATATTCATTATTATATACAAAAATAATGTACATGAACATGGTGCTACTTATTTGTTACATAACCCCTTAAAATAGTCGCATAAGACCTAAGGGTAAGGTGTGCGATGGTGACAGACTCTTGGGGCGGCTCAGATAACATCGCTCGAGTGGTAATCTCTATCAACTTCCACTTTTCCCGTAGACGGTCCCGTTCAAGCTTGACATAATGAAGCTCAGCTTGGGCTTGGTCAAGGGAGAAGCCCAAAGACGCCACCTCTTTTCCGAGCTCCGACAAATGGGCTTCGTAAGGGGCAATTCTACTGGATGAGGCCATCACTTCCTTTGTCTGAGTAGAAATGGGTTCGTTACAGCATTATATTTATACTACTCAGATGAACACTGTTCAACGTCTATAAAAGTAACGGTCACAAATCTTAACGTAAAACTAAAGAAGTTGACATCTTATAAAAAAAATTTTCATAAAGAAACATTTAACTGGATCAAGAGGGATTTTCCATTAATGAAACTTTGGGTCGTTACAATATTCCCCCCTTAAGAAATTTCACCCTCGAAATTTTCCTTTTCCCACACTAAAACAAATGTGGGTAACTCAGCTTCATCATATCCTCCGACTCCCAAGTTGCTTCTTCCAACTTGTGGTTTCTCCACAACACCTTGACGAGGGGCATTGTCTTATTTCGTAGAACTTTTTCTCTACGATCTAAGATCTTCACTGGTTTCTCCTCATAAGAAAGATCATCTTCCAATTGTACCACCTTGGAAGAGAGTACATGTGAAGGGTCCGGTATGTACTTCCTTAAGAGGGATACATGAAATAAATCATGCACCTTGGCCATAGTAGGTGGAAATGCTAGTCGATAGGCCACAGCCCCAACACGATCAAGAATCTCAAAGGGGCCGATGTACCTTGGACTTAACTTCCCTTTCTTTCCAAACCTCATGACCTTCTTCCACGGAGATATGCGTAAAAACACCATGTATCTGACTTTAAACTCAAGGTCTCATCGACGATTATCTACATAACTCTTCTGTCGACTTTGGGCTACCTTGATATGCTGCTGAATGGTTTTCACCTTCTCCACCATTTCTTCGACCATTTCTGGTCCAAGCAGCTTACGTTCACCGACCTCATCCCAACATGCCGGTGTTCTACACCTTTTCCCATACAGGGCTTCGTATGGTGCCATTTGGATGCTCGAGTGGAAACTATTATTATAAGAGAACTCAACCAGAGGAAGATGTTGATCCCATCCTACTTTAAAGTCCATTGAGCATGCTCTCAACATGTCCTCAAGTGTTTGGATAGTCCGCTCGGATTGGCCATCAGTTTGAGGATGATAGGCCGTACTGAAGTTCAGTTCAGTATTCAGAGCATGTTGTAGACTCTTCCAAAACTTAGAGGTGAATCTTGGATCTTGATCAGAAACAATAGATAATGGTACTCCATGCAACCATACCACATCCCTGATATATATCCGTGCCAGTTGATCCAAAGAGAAATCCTCTCGAATAGCAATGAAGTGTGCAGTCTTTGTAAGATGATCCACAACAACCCAGATTGCATTGTTGCCTTTGGATGTCCTTAGAAGTCTAGTGAAAAAGTCCATGGTGATGTTCTCCCATTTCCATTCTGGTATGGGAAATGGTTGCATCATCCCCTTAGACTTCTGCCTCTCTGTCTTCACTTGCTGACACACCAGGCACTTTGATGTATATTCAGCGATCTCCTTCTTCATATTATCCCACCAAAAGTTTTCTCGGAGATCTTGATACATCTTTGTGCTCCCTGGGTGAATAGAGAAATTTGAACTATGTGCATCATCCAAAAGTTCCTTCTTCAGCTCCAAACTTGATGGAACACATAGTCTTTTCCCAAACTGCACAATTCCTTCTTCATTAACATTAAACTCTGAGGATTTTCCCTTTTTGATAGCTTCCACTTTTTCTTGGATTCCCGCATCATCCTTTTGAGCATCCTTTAACCTTTACAAAAGAGATGGTTGAGCAATCATTTGTGAAAGGATTGATGATGTTCCCTTCTTTATGATTCCCACGTCCATCTTCATCAAGTCTAAGAAGATTGAATCCTTCTCAATTCTCATAATTGATAGAATCGCTGGATCCTTTCTACTTAGGGCATCCACCACCTTGTTCGCCTTCCCAGGGTGGTAATGTATTGAATAGTCATAATCCTTGATGAGCTCTATCCATCTTCTCTGGCGCATATTAAGCTCTTTCTGTGTGAATATATATTTAAGACTCTTGTGGGCAGTATATATCTCACATTTCTCTCCATAGAGATAATGCCGCCAGATTTTCAAGGCAAAGATCACCGCCGCCAACTCCAGATCATGCGTTGGATAGTTTCACTCATGGATTTTCAACTGCCTTGAGGCATAGGATATCACTTTATCATTCTGCATTAGCACACATCCTAAGCCCTTCTTCGAAGCATCACTGAATACCAAAAAAAGCTCCCCACTTGTGGGTAAAGTGAGCACGGGTGCAGTGATAATCCACCTTTTCAACTCCTTGAAGATTTCTTCGCATTCATCACTCCAATCAAACTTTACTCCCTTTCGAGTTAGCTTGGTAAGAGGGTTGAACAATCGTGAGAAATTTCTCACAAATCATCGATAATATCCAGCTAACCCCAAGAAGCTACGGATATCATTTACCGATGTTGGCCTCGGCCATCCCTCAATTGCATCTATTTTGGAGGGGTCCACAGATATCCCATTGCTTGTGATGATATGGCCCAAGAATGAGACCTACTTCAACCAGAACTCACACTTTCTGTACTTGGCATAGAGCTTCTCCTTGCGCAAAGTCTCCAGTACAGTTCTTAAATGCTCCTCATGGTCCTCATTGGTTTTGGAGTATATTAGAATATCATCTATAAAGACTACGGAAAATTTGTCTAGGTAATCTCTAAAGACACTATTCATCAAGTCCATGAATATTGCTGGAGCATTGGTGAGTCCGAAAGGCATTACTATGAATTCATAGTGCCCGTACCTTGTACAAAAAGCAGTCTTGGGGATATCTTCCTTCTTCACCCTTACTTGATAATATCTCGACCACAAGTCCAACTTGGAGAAGTATTGTGCTCCACGTAACTGATCAAACAAGTCATTGATTCTTGGGAGAGGATACTTGTTCTTTATCGTGATTTTTTTAAGTTCACGATAATCGATGCAAAGCCGCATTGACCCATCCTTCTTCTTGACGAAGAGGACTGGTGCACCCCATGGTGATGCACTTGGGCGTATAAACCCTTTATCCAGATTCTCCTGTAGATGTTTCTTCAGCTCTTCAAGCTCAACAAAAACCATTCTATATGGAGTCTTGGATATTGGTAGCGCCCTAGGTATAAGTTCAATTGAGAACTCAACATCTCTTCTTGGAGGAAGACCAGGAAGTTCCTCGGGAAATACTTCAGCGAATTCCTTCACAATAGGCATTTCTTCAAGGGTGGTTTCTTCCTTGGACTCAATCATCTGAGCCAGATATGTGTGCTCATAAGGCAGTAATATCCATGCTTGAGATGATGGAGCTAAAGGAGATTCATCTTCCTCCTGACACTTGTAAAGAATTGGGGGTCAATTCTCCATATGGTGTGTGATTTCCCTCTCCCGACAATTTATGTTGGCTCTATATAAGGAAAACCAATCCATGCCAAGAATTGCATCAAATTCCACCAAAGGGAGTATGATGAGGTTCGCCGGGAAATTCAATCCACAGATTATAACAGGAGAGGACTTATACTCATGGGATGCAATGATTGCCCCATTTGCCGTACTCACCGACATCTTTACTTCCATGATTTGTGGTGGTGCAGGGATTGTTCTACTAAACTTTTGAGATATAAAAGAATGTGTAGAACCTGAATCAAAAAGTAAATTCGCTATTCTTGAATGAATAACTAGCATAACTGTCACCACTTATTTTTCGGGGTTCACTTCGGCAGAAGTGATGGAAAAAGTTCTTCCTTGCTGTCTTGGAGGTTGCTGGTTGCCTCCGATAACCCTTGGATTAGGGCACTGATTTGCAAAATGACCCGATTCTTTGCATTTATAGCATTGAACAATGCGTGGAGGCTCGAATGGAGCGTTCCTATCCTCTGTCGCAGTTGCGGGTCCTTCTTGCTGATAGTTAACATCTAGGTGCCCTTCTCTTCCACACCTAAAGCATTTTCTTGTCCCCCTAAGGCAATTTCCAGGGTGCTTCTTTCCACACTTTTGGCAAGTGGGGTGCT
Source organism: Viscum album (assembly GCA_963277665.1). Lineage (NCBI taxonomy): Eukaryota > Viridiplantae > Streptophyta > Magnoliopsida > Santalales > Viscaceae > Viscum > Viscum album. The sequence continues at coordinate 112,453,861 of OY728125.1, read as the reverse complement.
GGAACTTCTTAGCGCCGTTGGATTTATCCATCGGACCACCAGCATTGAAGTCCAACTTACGCTTCTTGTCCCCATGATACCCCTGTGATTCTCCGATCTCCATTTCAACCTTGAGGGCACATCGGACAACTTCCTCATAGCTGTCGAAGTCACGGATCGCTAATGCTTTCCGCAAGCTAGGCTTCAGCCCACCAAAGAAGCGGTCAACCTTGCATTCGGGGGTAACGACAAAGCCGAAAGCGTATCATGCAAGCCTTGTGAAGTTTGCCTCGTATGCTACCACAGATTCTTCATCTTTCTGCTTGAGGGAAAGGAAGTCCCTTTCCATCTTAAGACGGAGGGTGCACAGAAAATATTTATCGAAAAAAATCTTCCAGAATTCCTTCCATTCCAAAGCCTCGATCTCCTCCTCAGGCTTCGTATTTTTGATCAACGTCCACCATTGATCAGCTTCACCCTCCATACGATAAGCCTCCAGGAGAACCTTCTCTTGTTCAGAACATTGAAGGATAGAGAAGATCTTTTCAATGGAGTTGATCCATTTCTCAACGATCATGGGATCAGATGATCCACTAAAAGTAGGAGGCCTTTGTCTCATGAAGCTCTCGATAGAGACTTGTTCTTTCTTAGGGGGGGTTGAACGTTCCTCTTGACCCGTGTTTCTATTCAAAACTTGAGTTAGCTGAGAGAGAAGTGTGACAAAGTTCGCGATTCCCACTCCCATTGGATTGGGCATCTCATTAGTACAATCATCACACTGATCTTCACAACGGTTGTTAGCCCGCGTTCTCCTATTACCGGCCATTGGCTAGAATAAAAGGAAAGTTAGGGGTAACACATAAAGGGTAATCCAAAGACAAAAGTTGATGACTTATAAATAAACTTTAATCTATTTAACTCATGAGTCTATAGGATTCAATCCAGCCTTTTCATGATCTTCCTTCTAACATACATTCTTAGGGTCATTTTTCCCTTAATAAGGGTTCATACTAAGATTGTGAATTTATCAAAACATATCCCCCAGGAGTGTCGTAACCAAGAGTGCAGCAAGGCTCGTTGTCGTGCACCAGTTCCCGTTCGAGTCTAGCTCAAAGCGGTGTTTTCGGGTTTTACCCCTAGGATACATCTGTGCCAGAGCCGCCTCTACCTGCTCGTATCCAGACAGGGATGTATTTGTTTTATAAACCACTTAATTAGTATTTACCAAAACTTAGTTATGTTTTTATTATACTTAGTCTTGTATCTAAGGCTTTACTAGGGTTTCCTAATCCCAAAAATAACTAAACCTATCCTTTGATACCAATTGTGACAACCCTGCTTTTTATTACAACTTAAACATGCTTTATTACATAAAACTTCACTTGATACAACAAAGAAGATCGAGAGGTTTAGTGTATTTGGGGCTTAGGATCATTACATAAAAACTTTAAACTTGAAATACAACATCTTTATTGAAAACTTCCTTTACATGAACACTACATTCCTTCGTACTTAGCATTGCATGGGATAACCTGAGGACATACATAAGAAAAGGGTGAGCTATAAAGCCTAGTAAGGGAGTACACAATGAATAACATGAAGAGTTCAATAAATGTTAGGAAATAGGAATATCAATAGAGCATAAGAGTAACATGAACATAAAGGCATGATAAAGCATGATAATTATAACATGGAAATGTGGCAACAACACTTAACATTGAATTAGCATGAGCCAAGGCTCATTGCACATGGAGCATGAGTAAACCCTCATTGCACTTGAATCACGAGTAAAACCTCGTTACACTTGAATTACCATGAGTCAACACTCATTGCACATGACATATCATGATACTATACTTTACCCAATGCATTGGAGCGCTATAAGGGCACACCTTTCTTAAACATTTCATTTCATGCATAAGTGTGCCACATGGATCATAAAACATGGATTCATAAAACATAATCATTTATTCCATGATAAAGGAATGTGGAATTCATACATGAAACATTATAATCAATAAGTAAATGTACATAAAGGTGAATACCCTTGATGGAGAAATGGGCATGGTATTCACTACACAATGACATTGGCTTAGAAAATCGGTGCGATTTTGGCAGCGTAACGGCGTGACATAAGAATTCATAAAAATGGTTGATGAGATAGAAAGGAGTTACTCATCATATTTACATGCAATGGACAGTAAGGAGGTCATATAGATACATGTCCCAACAATTGAAAAGGAATTTAGATTCATGATACAAAAGTATTGCTTGAGTGTAAAAGAAGAGAGAGAAGTTCCTTTCGGAATTTTGGCATAGTAACGGGTGTACATGGGAGGAATTTAATGAGAGAGAAAGGGGTATCCCATCATTCAAACAATAAGAGGGCAGTATGGGGGAGGTGCGAAACCATACCCTAACATTCATAATTGAAATTAAAAGGGCAATACAACTTAAAGAAAATTGCCAAAAATGAGAAAGGAAGAAAAAAACCCTTACTTGGAAGTGTGCTTCCAAAGGCTAGAGAGAGGTTTGTGAGAGGCTTCTTGGGAGCTTGGGGCACCTTGAGAGGATTCTAGAGAGAGTAGGGCAGAGTTTGGAAGAACTCAAAGGGCTTTGAGTGAGGAGGAAGTGGGAGCTTGGGTGGGTTTATATAGGAAAGGTGAGGGAATTCTTTATTATTTAGGTTTGGGACCCCTTATATTAAAATAATCCAAACCACAAACCTTACCATGGTATTTTCCCATGGTTTTTGGAAAAGGAAATAGTAAAACAATATTTTACAAGGCCAAGGTCCGAAATTATTAAAAAATTAGGGTTTCTTATGTGGAGGTGAGTCACACTCCCATGGAAATTAATTTAAAAAGGCAAAGTGTTGAATAAGTCTTGAGGGCTCCATTAATGCTTTGAAAAGTAAGTCAAACAAACCCAAAACCTCATTATTTTAATGATAAAACACATATTGGCCGAACATAAGGATTATGGTATTTTATTACATCACCATTGAGTCATTATGATGTCATAAAACACATTATATATTTAAATGGTATTTAATTTTTACCCAAAAATTTGACTGTCTCAGAAAATTATGAAAAATTCACCGTTGGATAATTTTGACGTCATGATTCCAAAAATAATATTTATTTTATCTAAATAATTTTCTAAATATGTGAATTTTCACTTTTAAAATAAAAACCGACATTTATAAAAAAATTCACGGGTTTTGACAGAAATGGCTTTGAAACCTTAATAAAAATTTTAATTGCATTCATAAAAATGTAAGATCATTTATATTTAATAAAAATTAATTTAATAATAATAATAATATTTTATTAAAATATTATTTAATTCAAAAATCATTTAATTTAATAAAATATAATTCTTAATTAAATAATAACTAAAAACACCATTTGTACTTTAAAAACTAATTAGAATGTATCAAAAATGACTAGAAATTATATTCATTGTTATATAAAAAAATAATGTACATGAACATGGTGCTACTTATTTGTTACATAACCCCTTAAAATAGCCTTATAAGACCTAAGGGTAAGGTGTGCGATGGTGACAGACTCTTGGGGCGGCTCGGATAACATCGCTCAAGTGGTAATCTCTATCAACTTCCACTTTTCCCATAGACGATCCCATTCAATCTTGACATAATGAAACTCAGCTTGGGCTTGGTCAAGGGCGAAGCCCAAAGACGCCACCTCTTTTACGAGCTCTGACAAATGGGCTTCGTAAGGGGAAATTCTACTGGATGAGGCCATCGCTTCCTTTGTCTGAGTAGAAATGGGTTTGTTAAAGCCTTATATTTATACTACTCAGATGAACACTGTTCAACGACTATAAAAGTAACGGTCACAAATCTTAACATAAAACTAAAGAAGTTGACATCTTATAAAAACATTTTTCATAAAGAAACATTTAACTGGATCAAGAGGGATTTTCCATTAATGAAACTTTGGGTCATTATAGATTTTCTATCTTATCTACTTTTTAAATAACTTGAAGGCATAATTTTTCATAAATTATTTTCTTGGATTTTAAAGGGAAACTTTGGATGATTTTTTTTAAAAACCTTTTGGTTTATGAATTTGAAATTTTGTATTTTAAATGGTTTTTGAAAACCCCCATTTTTGTTACATGGTTTTAAATTTTTATTTTGGTTTAATTCATGAAAGATGTTTGATTAAATGTTTTATAAGATTAATTGATTTTAATAAATGAACTACTGCGAGACGTTATCATACACATGGAACCATTTGAGTTCATATTGCAATGGGATATTTCTTATTGGGTTTAGAAAAGAGTTTAGTGCTGGCAGATTACCTTGGATTCATGGACAAGTGATAACTTGACTGGTAGGAAAATCTCCTTCTCATGTGTTAGTTCTTCTCTTGGTTTGATGCATGCATGAGTGTGTCTGTGTTTGTGTGAAGTGGAGTTGGGTATTCCAAGTGGATGGAATTAATGGTTCAATTATTTAAATTAATTGTATTTATTTGATAAACTACTTTGGTTTTTATATCATCTGTTTTATATGTATATTGAACTATGGAATAACTTATTTTTTTCATAGTGTAATGTGTTGGGAATTATTTAGAGATATATTATTTGGTTGTATACTGAACCCCTACATATGAACCTTGGTGTATATGAAGATTTTATTTATCACTACATAGGTAAAGAGAAAGCCTCTTACTTCTCTAGTGAATAATAATGATGCTATATACTTGGGGGTGGAATTAAGACTTGTAAATGATCATGTTGAGTAGTTGGGGTGATGCCACACCAGTTTTGTTGTGTTGGGTTGTCTTTTGGATTGGTTGGATGTCATGTTTTATTTTCTTCTACTACTCTGATATTTTTAGTCATTGGATTTTGAGTTGTATTGTTTACATTTCATCCATTATATAATATTGGTTTAGTTTTTTTTATTTTCATCTTGACATGTTGTATATGTTTAAATGAAAAATCATCCCTCAATGATTTAATAATCCCTTTGAATTTATTTCCAACTTTTAGTGTCCAGGGGATGTCACCTAAGGTTAGTAGAACCTCATATCTTACTAAGCCAATGGTTAGGGTCAAGATGTTATAAATGGTATCATTTTTTTTGATCCTTTAGTTGGGAGGTAGTAAGGAGATATGAAATTTTAGAACCTGAAATGTATCTCATAAAAAAATGTAACTAACCACCTTATACTGAACTTCAAGTTACCAAGGTACTCAGGGTAAAAAAAAGTGTTTTTAAACACTTATAGATTACTTTTACCTTATCATCATGGGTTTATTAGATGAAATTTATGTAACATGCATTGGTAAAGAGACTTCCCACTAGGATAAAATAATTCATGTGATATTTTTTTGGTTATGATTTGGAAAATAGTGATATGAAAAACTTTTTTTTTCTAAAATGATTAATTTTGATTTAGATTCTTCTGAGAGTTTCGAAGAAATTGTTTCGAGAACATAGTAAAAATGATTTTCCTTATTGTTTCATGTTTATTCTTGCTAGATTTATTTTCTATTTTGACCTTCCTTGTGTATTATTATTTAAAGGAACATGAAATTTCTATGGAACTATAAATTTAACTAGTAATACCTTTAATTAACTATAATTGACTAAATAGTATTTAGAATCCATAATATATTAAGATAATTTATTTTTTTTAGAAAGATTACTTAAATGAATAATTAAATTTTTACTATTTTCCTATTCCCAATAACTATTTTCATGTAAACACCATAGATAACATTTACTCGTGTTGTTTCCTTTTGTTTAGAATGACATTTTAAGATTTTCAGAACATGTAATGTGTTACTTTAATTTAATGATTTGGAAGTTGGTACATATTGACTAGGATTAAACAAAAATAATTCTATAAAATTGAATTATTATTACCTTGGTTAATTTCATGAAAGGTTAAAAAGAATAACATGTTATAGTTATTACTTATGATATTGATAATTAGTGAGGCATGTTGGTCTAATGAGTATAACAATAAGTAAACTTGTACTATGTCAATTAGGATAGCCTACTATAATGTTAAGTGTTTTTAAACCTTTTAATAAATAGTTAATTAGTTATGAAATCATGTGAAATTTATGTTATATAAAATTTTGGTTGTTTAATTCCTTTGTTAATTAATAATTATTGATTTTGAAGAGAATTTTCCAATAATATGCTTAACCTTATAACATAATGGCTTGGAAATGGATCCAAGGACTTCTCCCTTGATCACAATTTATTTAATAATAAAAATGAATCATTTTTCATGTGGTATAATAACCACCATATAATGAGATCATAACCATAAACATTGGTGGATATCCCTTTTAAAAATCATGGAATTATTTGTGTTTTATTGTTTTTGTGTGCATGATTGATAATCATAGGTGAAAAAGATAATAGAATAATTCAATGAATAATTAAAATAGGTATTAAAATGGGAAAAAGTTTTAAAGTGGTAAAAATTCATCTCACACTGATTCACCTCCCTCTCAGTGTGGTCATCCCAAAGTGATCCTAACAATTACACAACTTGTAACGACCACGAATTTTTTGAAATGATATTCATTTCCTGAATAAATGTTTGTTACATATTATATAATATCATACATGTAAAAAATAAATAGAAACCAACAAAATTTTATCACTTTAACAATGATCATTATATTTTTCATCTATGAAACCAATTAAAATGCCAAACATTACAACTGAAAAAATATAAAATAGAATAACCAAAATGGGAAAGTATAGATTGACCTAATCTACTAGAATCATCACTCCCACTATAAACACTATAGAAATAAAACAAAATATTAGTAATCCAATCAATATCTTATGAAAATTAAAATACATCCTTAAGATAAATTTTAGTGAATTTTGAGTGAAATAATGAAGTGGTATTTATAGGGTATAAAGGGAAATGTGATAGTTGGGATTCGACCGTTATATGACCGTTGGTCAATATAACCATTGGTCAATGTGACTGTTGGAAAATATAACCTTATTTGATAATTTTACCATTTTAATTAGTGTTTATAAGTAGTAATAAAAAAGGATAATTGATATAGAACGGATAATCGATAGCCTTAACCAATAGAGTCGTACCATTTGAAGCCCATTTGTCCGAACTTGGGATGGAGGTGGTGTCATTGGGGTTCTCCCATAACCAAAACAAAGAATAACTTCAAAAAGTGAAGCTTGAATGAAATTTCCTACGGGATAAGTTTAAGTTAGTGGATATTACCACTCGGTTGATATTAGCCAAGCCACCCTATGAAATTACCACCATCGCACACCTTACCCTTAGAGCGTATATAGGTGTAATAAGGGGTTAAATTTATATAACTTAGTGTAAATTACTTTGTATAAATATATTTTTATTCTATCAATTAATATTAATAATAGTTTTTATTAATAAAATATATGTTTAATTGAGATGAATTTGATAATTTTATTTTTTGATGAAAATAAAACATAATTGAATTTTTCTAGAAAATATATACAATTTTTATAATAAAAAAATTTATTCTAAATAGTATTTTTTTAATGAAATAGTCTTTTAAGACACTTTTTTTTAAAATAATAAATGAAAAAACAAATTTTTAATGGCCTAGGAAATTTTTATACGTGCCAAAAATTTGACCATGCCTTAAAAACTACTATTTTTAAATAAAAAATGTTTTTTATATTTAAAAGTTAAAATTACCATATATATAGAATTATTATAATAAAATAAACATCATTTTTGAAATCATTATGTCAAAATTAGTTTAGGGTGAATTTATGATAATTTTCTAATTTTTTTACTTTTCCATGAATAGTAAAAAAATACAGTTTTAGGGTTTCAGTATATTTTTTGACATCATATTTTGGTAATAATGATTTAATAATTAATTAAACAAAATACATGACCTAAAATATGTTATTTTATTATTATTATTATTATGTATTTGAATATATTTTAATCAATTTCCAAAACTATAAGTGACTTTCCAAAGTCTAAAAAAAAAATTTGATTTTAAAAAACATTACTTTGTGGAATATTTACTTTTCCATGCAGAAAGAAGTAATAAAAAAAGTTTTTCAGTTCAAGTGGATTAAAATAACTTAAAATGTGACCAAAATTCCCAAAACCATGATTAAAAACCATGGGTAAGCTAATGGTTTTTCATTTTCCACAACCTAGTTTTCCAAGACTTATATCTGGAAATTATTAAACAATTCATCCACTTCTCTTATAAATAACCATCCATTTCTCCATTTTCTATTAAATCCTAATCCACCCTTCATGAAATTCTGGTTATTTATCCTTCTAAGGAGTCCCCCAAAGGTTTCCTCATTCCCCAAGGTTCTATCCTCAATTTTTAAGGACAACTCTTCAAGGTAAGGAAAATCTCTACTTCTCCTTTCCATTCAAGAGTCCTTTTAGTGGTATGTATTCTACTTGCTAAGAAAATTCCTTTTCTTATCCATTTTTTATTATTCCATTACATTAATAATAGTCTTTTTTCATTGGGTGACCCTTTTACCCTCTCATTTTACTATTTTCTAAAAAAAATATTTTATACCTATCATGACACCAAATTTACTTCTCAAATTTACCTCTTTTACACGAGAAATTCTATTTTCCTTTTTTTAATACCTAAACATCTTTTATGTTAAATTATTATTCAACTAGATTTAAAAATGTATTTTTGATTCATGGATTTATATATATGAAACTCACATTTCCTTTCATGGTTTAAAAATGACATAATGATCATGTATTTAAGATCTTTTATATGCCAAGATTTCGATAAGAAACCCATTGTTTATTCTCTATGGGTTATTAAAGAAATTATTTATTATGATCTATGTAGATCACATTAAATTAATACATATGAATGGTGTACCCTATTATCACTCCAATGCATTGGTTAAATAATTTAATCTCTAGAGATGACATGTTTTATGATACCTTGGTGAATAAACTCGATAATTTCCATTTATGATACCTTGGTGATAAAACTTGGTGATATGCTTATGAATGTCTCATTTAAATGTTTTATCCACATTAATATGTTATGATTAATGTTCTTATTATTATTATGTGCCTATTTCTCATGCCTTATCGTTATTACTCATGTTCTTATTGATATGTCTCAAGATCGCATGCTATATGTCTATCTTGCTTATTCCCTTACTAGGATTCATGATCACCCCTTTACTTTGGTGTGTGTCCCTGGGACATGATATATAGTAAAATTAACCTATAGTGAACCCATGAATATTTCTTTAAATTTGTTTTAGAGTAATTTTTTTGTGTTTTCATGTATGATGTACCTTATTTATAAGAAACTAAACTTGAAAAGATCCTCTATTTTGTACCATGTAATGAAAAGTTATGTAATAAAGAGGTAGGATTCCCTAGTTGGTATCAATAAACGATTTAGTTATTTTTGGAAATTAAGACTTGAAAAATTTAGGAAGAACCTTAGGGACAAGTCTAAATATAATAAAACATCTTACTAGTTTTTTGAAGTATTAAGTAAGTGGTTTCCAAGAAATGAAATCCCTATATGGATATGAACAAGTGGATGTGGCTCTGGAATAGATGTACCTAGGGGTAACAGCCGAAAACACTGCTTTGAGATAGACTCAAATAGAAACTGGTGCATGACAAATGGCCTTTCTACACTCCTAGTTTGACACTCCCAAAGGATATGTTTGGTTAACCACAATATTTTTATGAATCATTATGAAGGATATATATAAAATTTAATTATTATTTGAGGATATTAATAATATATTTAAGCATGATATTTTAAGACTTAAAAAATCCATTTAGAATTACAAGATTCAAAAAAGTAACAAATTTCTCACTATGGTTTTATTATTTTAGAAAAATGGAATGGAATAGGAGGAAACGTGTAAATGATGAGTGAAATAGACGATACACTAACGACATTCCGATGGAATATGGAATTGAAATATTTATGAGGATGATGAATCAAATAACTTTATTTATGAACAATAACTTGAATCAAGTTAAGATACTAGATTCACTTCTAAGGTAACAACTTTCCATTGAGTCCTTTATGTGTGAATGAAAACCTTATTTCAGTGGATCTACCAACCCATTGATCTCTAAAAAATGGATAAGATCTATAGAAAAGATCTTTTCTATACTCAAATTTTCAGAAAAAGAAAATGTAACCCTGGAAGTATACCTCTTATAAGGAGAAGTTTATTAGTGGTAGAAACTGATTAAAAACACAAAGACAAGAAGTGAGATCGATTTTATAGAGTGATGAGAGTTCATGGGTATCTTTTTCAATAAATATTTCCCTTATTCGATGAGAATTAAAATAGATATGGAATTCCTTGAACTAAAATATAAGGAAAATGAATCAGTGGGAAGCTATGATATGAAATTTAAAATAGTTTCTTAATACACCTATAGCTTTGTTATGGATCCTAAGGAAAAGTTTGATAGATTATTTGGTGGATTGAGACCCTATCTATGAAAGAATCTAGAAAATTGATACTATAAAATCTATGAGGAGATAGTGTGGAGTGTGATGAAGGTTGAATTAGAGTTTAGAGAGATGTTGTGGTCACATAGGTCAAATGGGAAGAAGAGATAAATAGAGCCAAACCTAGGGAATAAATTTGATAATGGAAGAGGAGGAAATAAATTAAAACTTCCAATGTGAAAAAATATGGGAAGAAGTATTCGAGGAATTGGTTACTTGGGAGTGTAAAGTGCTAAAAGTGAGGAAGATATGGCCATATAGCTTGAAACTATTGTGGTGAATAGAAGCATCAACTTTTCAACACTAACGAAAAAGAGAAGATGGTGTAGGCCCAATTAGAAGTTCAATTCTTCAAGTGTGGACAACTTGGGAACTTTGAAAATTAATATCCAAATTAGAAGATAATGGAGGGGAACCATCATCAACCTCATCATAGTCAAAGGGAGAAAGTTTGGGCATTTTCTATCACGATGACTGAAGTGGAGGCTCCTAATGAAATAATGAAAAGTACACTCATTGTGCTCTAAAAGATAGAAAGTACTCTAATTGATTCTAGTTCTACACATTCCTTTATTTTATCCAAGTTTTCAAGTAATATACAATCAATACCTAAACTTCTAGAAGTAGAGTTATCATTCAAGAATCCCGGAGGAACTATCCTTACATCAATAATGTATAGAAATTCTAGTATTAATTTTGGAAAGTAAAATATCATTGAAAATCTAGTAGTCATTCCCTTAGTGGAATTCGACAGTATAGTAGGGACGGGATGACTCTCAAAGTATAATGCTAATATAAATTATAGAATCAAGGGAATTTAAATAGTCATGAATACATAACCTACTATCATTTTCAAAGGATAGATACCGTGACATGAGCTTTATCTAGAAGAACCTCCCATATCATTATTTATTGAGATGATCTATGAATAGGGAAAATAAAATGAAAGTATAAAGATAGAGAATGTCCCCATCATTCAGGAATGCATTGACGTATTTCCTAAAGAGTTACCTAGACCTCCCCTAGAAAGAGAGGCAAAGTTCTCCCTTAAAATCATACCTCGATCCAAGATGATATCAAAGACCACATATATAATGGAAAATATGGATTTAGAGGAATTAAAGAAATAAATTCAACATCTTCAAAATAAGGGATTTATTTAACCAAGTGTGTCACCTTGGGGAGCACCTGTTCTCTTTGTGAAGAAGAAGTATGGATCAATGTAGCTATGCATTGATTATAGATAACTTAACGAGATCACAATGAAAAAAATACCTTATCCCAAGGATTGATGATTTATTTGAATAGATTTGAAGGGTTCAATTCTTCTCCAAGATTTACCTCCAATTTGGGTATCATCAATTAAGGGTGAAGAAAGAAGAAATTCGAAATATTACCTTCTAAACAAGATACAAACATTATGAGTTTGTTGTTATTCCCTTAGCATTGGTTAATGCTCCTAATATATTTATGGATTTGATTAATACATTATTTAAGTAATACCTTGATAAATCCTTGTTCATTTTTATTGATGATATTCTGATATATTCCAAAATTCGCAAGGAGCATGAGGATTATCTAAGGGTTATTTTGGGAACTCTGAGGAAGGAGAGTATTTTTGGAAAATTCTTAAAATGTGAATTTTTGTTATAAAAAGTTGAATTCTCGGGGCACATTATATCCAATTAAGGAGTCTCAATTGAACCTATAAAGATAAAGGTTGTAGAGGAGTGGCCTCATCCTATAATAGTAACTAAGATTCTTAATTTCCTTAGTTTAACAGGATATTATAGGAGGTTTGTGAAAAAAAATTCATGACTTTCTAATCCACATACCAGGTTAACTTGAAAAGGGACTAAGTTCATCTAGAAAAAGGAGTTTAAATAAAGTTTCCAAGAACTAAAGAAGAGATTGTTTACTGCACCTATGTTAACTCTACCCTATGTTAAAGAGGGATTCATTATTTTTAGTGATGCATCTCTAAAAGGGATTGAGCGCGTCCTCATGAAAAATGACAAGGTGATTGCTTATGCATCTCAATATTTTAAGCCTCATGAGAAGAATTATACTATGCATGGCCTAGATTTAGATATAGTTATTTTAATTTTTTCTCTAAAAAAATAGTGTCACTATATTTATGGGATGAAATGTGATATATACAAAGACCAACCAAGTTTGAAGTATATTTTCACACAAAATGAATTGAACATGAGAAAAAAGAGATGGTTGAAAATTCTCAAAGACAATGATTATTCAATTAATTATCACCCTATAAGAGCAAATAAAATCACCAATTAATTAAGTAAGAAAAAACCTATTATGAAGGAAATGATGAGTATTCAAGGAGAGCCTTTGATCAAGGACCTAGTAAAATTGGACATAGGAATCATAAGGGAACGTATATCCTCAAAAATATCCCAAATTATTTCTCAACCATCACTAATAGAGAAGATAAAGAAATATAAAGGAGAATATCCATTGTTACAAAAGAATATAGAGGCTGTAAATAATGGGAAGTTTCCTAAGTTTAATATTGATAAAGAAGGTGTACTTAAATTTTGAACAAATCTATGTGTCCCATATATCCCAGAGATAAGGAAGGAGCTGATGAATAAAGCTCATTGATCAACGTTCTATATACATCCTATAATCACTAAAATGTATAGGGACATTCGTGATCATTATTGGTGGGACAATATGAAAAGGGATATTGTCAATTACATTGAAAGGTGCTTGGTATATCATCAAATGAAGGTAGAGTGATAAATTCCTAAAGAGGTATTGCAACCACTACCCATACCAACATATAAGTGGGAAAATATCACTAGGGAATTCATCACTGGTCTCCCAAGAATATCCAAAGGAACCAATGTGATATGGGCTATAGTGGATTGACTCATCAAGATTTCCCATTTCATTGCTATTTTGAAATATTTCTCTCTTGACCAACTTTACAAGATATACATAAAGTAAGTGGTGTGGTTGCATGGGGTGACACTTTCTATCATTTTTATCATGATCCAAGGTTCACATCTAAATTTTGGAGAATTATTAAACATGAACTAAATACTGAATTGAACTTAAATATGAACTATCAATCCCAAAATGATGTCCAATCTGAAAGGAATATTTAGACACTTGAGGTCATGCTAAGAACATGCTTATTGGAATTTAAAGGTGGATGAGATCAACACCTTCCATTAGTTTAGTTCTCATACAATAACGAATTCTACTCAAGTATGTAAATGGAACCATATGAATCTTTATATGAAAAGCGATGTAGAAATCCTACTTGTTGGGATGAAGTTGGTGAGATAAATATTCTTAGGCCATATATTGTGAAAGTGATGAAATAAAAGGTTCATTCTATCCAAAAACATATAAAGGATGATCACAGTAAAAAAAATATCTATAATAAAAATTGTCTAAGGTACTTGGTTATTGGTTTTGGGAAAAAAATTTTCCTTTGAATATTAACATGGAAGAGATTCATGTGATTTTAAAGGAAATGGAAGCTTATCCCTAGGTATATTGGCCCCTTTGAAATACTTAATTGCATAAGAGTAGTGGCCTATCAACTAGTACTTTCACCAAATCTATCTCAAGTTCATGATGTATTCCACATATCTCTCTTGAGGTATTACATACCTGATCCATCACATGTACTAAATCTGAAGGTGATACATCTGGAATAGGACCTCTCTTATGAGGAGAAACTGGTGGAGATCTTAGACCACCGAGACATGGTTCTACGTAATAAGACTAAACACCTCATAAAAGTGATGTGGAGGAACCATAAATATGAAGAATCAACATGGGAACCAGAGAAGAAAATGAGACAGAAGTACCCTCATCTTTTATCAACAGATAAAATGAGTTTAAATTTTAGGGATGAAATTTCTTAAGGGGGAAGAATATAACAGCCTAGACTTTTTTAAATGATATTTATTTCCTGAATAAATATTTATTACATATTATATAATATCATTAATGTAAAAAATAAAGAGAAATAATTTTTTTATCTCTTTAACAATGATTATTACATTATTGAGCTATGGAACCAATTAAAATGTCAAACATTACAACTAAATGGAAAATATAAAATAGAACAACTAAAATGGGAAAGTATGGATCACCCCAATATGCTTGAATTATCACCCCCACTACAAAATCTATATAAATAAACGAAAATATTATTAAACCAATCAATATATTATGAAATTGAAAATATAACCTTAAGAGAAATTTTAATGAATTTTGTGTGAAATAATGAAGTGATGTTTATAGGGTATAAAGGGATGTGTGACTATTGAGATTTGGCTGTTATATGACCATTGGTAAATATGACCATTTTTAAATATTATTGTTGGAAAATATACCCTTAGTTGATAATTTTACCATTATAATTAGTGTTTATAATTAATAATGAAAAAGGATAATTGATACAAAAAGGAGAACCAATGACCTCAACCAGTAGATCCATACCGTTTGAAGCCCATTTGTCTGAACTTCAGATGGAGGTGGCATCACTGGGGTTCTCCCTTGACCAAGACTAATCTAATTTTCAATAATTTAATTCTAAAATAAATCACCTACAAGATAATTTTAAGTTAGTAGAGGTTACCACTCATTTGATGTTAGCTGAGCCACCCCATGAAACTACTTCCATCACACACATTACCCTTAGTGTGTATATAGGTGTAATAAGGGGTTATGTGTCCAAACCTTAGTGTAAATTATTTTTTAAAAATAATTTTTTTTATTCCATTAATTCATCTTAATAATATTTTTTCTTAATAAAATATATGTTTAATTGAGATGAATTTGATAATTTTATTTTTGGACGCAAAGAAAACATAATTTTATTTTTCTAGAAAATCTATAAAATTTTTATAATAAACCCATGTATTCTGAATAATATTTGTTTTAATTAAATAGTTTTTTAAAACACTTTTATTTAAATAATAAATGATAAAATAATTTTTAATGTCCTAGGAAGTTTTTATAAGTGTCAGAAATTTGTTTGTTCCTTAAAAACTATTATTTTTGAAAAAATAAGGTTTTTTATATTTAAAAGTTAAAATAATAATATTTAGAGAATTTATATAAATAAATAAAAATCATTTTTTAAATAAGAACATTGAAATTAGGTTATGGTGAATTTATTATAATTTTCTAATATACTTTATTTTTTTTTGTGAATAGTAAAAAACACAACTTTAAGGTTTCAGTTTATTTTATGACATCATATTTATGTCATAATGATTTAATAATTAATTATACAAAATCCATGGCCTAAAATATTTTATTTTATTAATATGATGTATTTTAATATATTTTAATCCATTTCCAAAACTATAAGTAACTTTCCAAATTCTAAAAATAAAAATTTGTTTTTTAAAAAAATTACTTAGTGAAATATTTACTTTTCCAAGCCAAAAGAAGTAATAAAAAAATATATTTGGTTCTGGTGGATTAAAATAACTTAAAATGTGACCTAAATGTCCAAAACCATGATAAAAAATCACGATCAAGCCAATGATTTTTCATTTTCCACAACCTAGTTTTTCAAGACCTATATTTGGAAAATATTAAACAATTACTCCACTTATCCAATAATATCCACCCATTTCTCCATTTCCTCTTAACTCACAATACATATTCCATTAATTTATGTTTAATTTTCATCCCAAGGAGTCCCACAAGGTGTCCTCAATCCCCTAATGTTCCATCCTCAAGTTTTATGAACAACTCTTCAAGGTATGGGAAATATTCACTTCTTTTTTCCATTCAAGAGTCCTTTTTGTGGTAAGTCTTATACTTGAAAATAAAATTCCCTTTTTACACTTTATATTATTCCATTACTTTAATAATATTATTTTATCAATTTTATACCCTTTTACCCTCTCATTCTACCATTTTCTAAAACCATGTTTTATACCAGTCATGCTGTTGAATTTGCTTATCAAATTTCTCTCTTTTACATAATGAATTCTATTTACCTTTTTATTTGAATACCAAAACCTATTTTATTTTAAATGGGTATTAAACCATATTTAAAAATTTATTTTTGATTCATGGATTTACATATATGAAACTCACATTTCCTTTCATGGGTTAAAAATGACCTAATGATCATGTCTTTAAGATCTTTTGTATGCTAAGATCTTGATTAGAAACCCATTATTTATTCTCTATGGATTATTAATAAAATATTTTATTATGATATATGTGGATTACATGAAATTAAGACATATTAATGGTGCCCCTGATAGTAATTCAATTCATTGGGTAAAAAATTTAATCTCTAGAGATGACATGTTTTGCGATATTTGAGTGAATAATCTTGATAATTTCTATTTATGACACCTTGGTGATAAAACATGGTGATATTATTATTAATGTACCATTTAAATATTGTTTCCATATTTATATATTATTATTCATGTTATTGTTATTATTATGTTCCTATTTCTCATTCCTTATCATTATGCTTCATGTTCTTATTGACATGTCTCAAGATTGCATGTTATATGTGTATCTTGCTTATTCCATTACTAGGCTTCATGCTCACCTATTTCATTTGATGTGTGTTACGAGGATATGACATGTAATAAAAGTAACCTATAGTGAATCCATGAATATGTATTTCAAGTTGTTTTTGAATAATGTTTTGTGTTTTCCTATATTATGCATCTTAATTCCAAGAAATTAATCTTGAAAAGATCCTCTATTTTGTACAATGTAATGAAAAATTATGTAATAAAAGGAAGGATTCCATACAAATACTAGTTTTTTAACAAAAAACAATGTCATCAAAATATAATTTTTAGTAATAATATTTCTAAAGATTAATTTTTCTTAAAAAAATTAGGATCTAACAAAACTATAGAATTTTTTTTTGACAAAATAAAATAACTAAGAATCTTATACCAAGATATATGTGTGATTATTTAAGGCTATATAAATATTTGGTGAGATTGAAAATAGAATTTTGAAAAATATTATTTTGACAATAGATTTTTTCAACATAAATTTCCACTATAAGTAAAAAATTTAAAAATAATATTTAACATCCATTGGAAAATTTTAAAATTCAATGAGATACATAAGCAAGGAGGATCCTAATGGATTATAATATAGTAATAGGTTCAAATGTCTCTTTATAATATATCCTTTATTCTTGATTATAACCTTTATTTTCCAATCTATCCTTATTCCTAGTTATCATACCTTGACTGTAACACCCCAAGCTTCTACGGTACGCTTCTCTTTGAATAATGCAATAGCGTGTGTTGTACACAACATCGAGTTCTAACACACCACAACCAATCAAACTAGCCGTTATGAATAGTAATACCCACTTTTTGAAATTTATAAATTTTATTTTTCAAAATGGACTTCATTTTTGGATTCAGAATATCGAAATTAGCCTAGGGTGAATTTTTGGTATTTTTCTGAAAAACTTCATTTTTTGATGAATAGTGAAACCACTAAGTGGTAGTTAAAAAAACTAATTTTTTCATAAAACTTAATTTTACCACTTCTGTGAGTGGAATTTCAAAAATCCAAGAGACACGGTTAATATCAAGGAGCAAAATGTGGTTCAATGAGATGAAAATAATTTTGGTGAATAGTAACTTTTTTACTTTTATTTACCACGTTTAAAAGTAAATAGGGTAATTAAGGGTAAAAATGATATTAATATTACCCTAACACATGTCCTAATTCTATTGGACAAGTTTATCTAGACCAAAAACAACATTAGGAATAAAATATTATCATTTAGGTCCACTTGGATTAGATTAGGACATTTATTATTATTTAATTCTAAGAAGAGTTAAAAGAGTTAAAATCAATGTTTATTTACTAAAACATTTTTAATATAGGGTTAAACATAAGATAAATTCGATTATAAATATTCATTAGAAAGATAAAAATATTTCCTACATAATTATATTTTATTTATAATTTTTAGACATTAAATAATGTAATTTATTTATGACACAATGATGATGCAGTAATTACCATAATAGTGAAAAATTAAAATAATTGATATTATAAATACCCAAATAAATATAATTTGAGACTTTTTATGAATTAAAATAATTTTATAGGTTAATATGACATTTTAGGAATGATTTAATTAACTTTATTCTAAGTAATCATTCTGTTATAATTTTCACAAAATCCATTTTTCAAATAGTGTCAAAATTGACATAAAAGAGTTTTTAAAACAAATATTATATTATTAATTTATATTCAATTCCTAAAAATCTAAGGTTCAGCCAAGATACTTATACCATGATAGGTGTATCATTAATGGACCACTTGGGGGTATCTTGGAGGTATATAGTAATTTTATTAACTATATAATATAAAAATACAAAGTGACATGGTAAGTATCAAACTAATTAACTAAGAGTTAAAACTAAAAGATAAGGTTAATATAATGACCCAAACCTATCTAAATTCTATTGGTTGAGTGTTTTTCGACACATCACCACATTAAACTTTAAATAATCTACTTTTGAGCCATTAGAAACCGAATATTAATTTATTATAAAATAATATTTCTAGCTTTTCCAAAGGTGCCCCTCACCCCTCTTATAAAAGGGCACTCCCCCTTCTCATTAATTCACACCTTCAAAGCCATCTTTCTCGGCAAAACTCTGCCAAAATACTCTCTAAACTTTCCTCACTTCATCCTAGATGCCTTCCTTTAGTCAGATAGACAACCTAAGGAGCCCTTTTGATCAAATCAAAAGGAAGAACTCAAAGAAGAGGTAATGTTTTCACCACCCTCTTCAAGTTCCTTTCTTCTTCAACTTCTTCTTTCTTTCCCATTATAAAATAATAAATCCAGTATCTTATATATGATGTGATGTTATTATAAATATGGTACAACCATATTCATTATTCTATCTATCCTTTGAATAACATGTCACCATACGTGCGTACGTACGACTTACCGTCTCCACGTCGTGGTGTAATTGTTATTCAATAAATTATTATTTGGATGGGTATAATAATGATGTGTAATTCATGTAAATAATAAATATAACATGATAATTATTCTGTATATATTATATACCATCCAATTATATATTATTTTAATATCAAAATAATGATATTGTCGCTCGTGCGTACGTACGGACTACCGTCTCCACGAACACGATGAGATTCATTCTCCATCGTATCCATTCAAGTATAATTCTCATTTAAAGATTAATAATAATGTTTAAGGACTTAATAAAATTCTGGATATGAATAAGATACAACCTATCCATAATAAACATGACTTACATAACAAAACATATAAAAGAAAATGAGTAAGTTAACACCCAAAACGACGATAATTCTAAGATATTATTAACAAATCAATGTTAAAAGATCATATATGATATCATATTAATGTATATGATTCTTGTATAATTTAATAACAATTATTTCACCATTATACAGGAGGTTAACCTACCCCAACCAAGGAAAAGTATAAGGTAAGGGTTTATTTCGCAATCTCTTCATTATCCGAGGTTGTTTATACGTAATAATCTACTGGGACTTCTTTATCATCCACATCCATGTTTCTTAAAAATGTATTTCAAAACATTTTTACTATTTACTAGAATATGGGTTAAAGTCATTTATACCCTTGTTGACTTTTATAAGTGGTTTATAAAGGAATCTTTCTGTCGTTTTCCAAACAAGGTCCTTTTTAACCTTTTCGACAGAATTAAGGTAAGAATGATTTTTTTAACTTATACGGCGAGTGCGACTATTTTCTGCCATTATAAAATCGTCGAAGATTACCTTACAAGCTTATAAGAATATTTTCAAATAAAATGTTTTATTTTATAAATATATGACTCTTAAATGATTTCAAAATAGAAAGAGATATTTCTCTAAAAAGAGTTTTGATTTCATCTATGTCAACATCCTTTGATGGATTTTACGCTTATTTGAAGTTGATTTATTATAATATAAAACTTCCATATTGTATTGAAGGTTTTGTGATATGTTTGATTGTGGATGTGTTATTTTTATACCATTAATGGTTTATGGATTAAGTATTTACATTTCGTATGCTAGTTTTATTACGAATGTTTATGTTATGTTTAAACCTTTTCATATGGGAATTCATTGGACTTAATATGTGACGGGTGGAGCCTGCTATAGCTCCTAGATGCATCAGTAGGTCTCATGAGAAAAACTAGTGTCTTGGCACAAGGCCTTGAAAAAATATTATTTGTAGTCTTGGCATGAGGCCTTGGCTTTGTGGTTATGATAGTATGGAATTATGCATTCCATCATTATGAAAGTGGTTATTGATATTGCATGTGATTATTCGATTAGTAGAATATCCATGTGAATAAGTAAATGGCATCATTTCATTTTTTTTGCCATACTATGTTTAATTTCAATTTCAAAAGGCTTTTATTTTAGTTATACATTGCCTTAAATGTTTATTCTTATTTATGAAAGTTTCCTCTAGATTGTTATCTTTACTGAGCATTTGAGATCACCCCTTTTATATGTTTTATTTTTCTTAGGATGTGAAGAAGTAATTTATGAATGACCTGAAGGGATAGTATGAGGGGATAAGAGTGTGTACTATGGAGACTATATTGTTGTAGTTTTCACTTTATGATGTAATGTAAACTTTATGAATATATCTAGTGTTTCTAAGGCTACTAAACTAATCGGTCTTTCGAGACTTGATATTTCTTGTGATCATGCCAATGTTATGTAATAATGCACTGACTCTGGGTAACTGGGGTCGGGGCGTTACAGTTGGTATCATAGGAAGTTTAGTACAAACCTTGGAAGCTAGATTTAGATAAACTCTGATTAGAGCACATAGAGCTAAGATGGACTTTGAGGATTAGTATAGAGGAACTTCCTAGAATTTTGGTATTGTAGAGATTTTGTGAGTTTTTCGAGCAATACATCCCTGTCTGGATACGAGCAGGTAGAGGCAGCTCTGACACAGATGTACCTAGGGGTAAAACCCGAAAACACCTCTTTAAGCTAGACTCAAACGGGAACTGGTGCACGAAAACGGGCCTTGCTGCACTCTTGGTTACGACACTCCTGGGGGATATGCTTAGGATAACTCTCATTTTCTGTACAAATCATTATGAAGGGTTTATGAGTATATACTTCCTCAAAGAAAACATTTTTATGATTATGGATTATATCCATAAATAGTTCAATTTATTTTAAGTGTTTTATAAGTATGGAATTATTTATTTTGATTCATAAACTGATCTAGTTTATGCCATTGTTTAGAAATGGTGCCTAGTGGAAGAAATGGAAACCATATCAATGCACGCACTCCATGTAGGGATTTCCCTCCTACTCAAGATAATTATAGTGGAGCTGGTGATGAAACTGGTGCTGATCAACTAATCACCAAACTGGGACAACTCACTCAGGTTATGAATAATAACCTTACCCATATGGAGCACCCTGATCCTTAGCGTGGAGGATCAATTTTAGATCACTTTATGAGGCAACAACCACCAATGTTCAATGGGAGTACAAATCCCTTAGTAGATGATTAGTGGATAAATTCCCTAGAGAAAATATTTCAGGCTTTGGGGAGTAGTGAAAGGGAAAAAGTTGTCATGGCAGTTTATCGCCTCACTGGAGATGCTGATCAATGGTGGACATTAATTCAAAACACGAAGGAAGATGATGAAGTATCAAATATGGAATGGAGGGAGTTAAAAGATCTGTTTTTAGAAAAATACTTTCCTCGTGACTATCGAGCAGATATGGAAAGACAATTTCTGAGTCTGAGACAAAAGGAGGATGAGAATGTCGCAAAGTATGAGGCTAACTTTACAAGGTTAGCAAGGTATGCTGGAGATTATATACGTAACCCAAGAAGTAAGATTGATTGTTTCTTTAATGGGTTAAAACCATTTCTTCGTCGAGCATTAGTCTCACAATCCTTCTCGTCGTACGAAGACATTGTCTCATGTGCTATCAAGAAAAAGAAAGAATTCTCTAAGTAATATGACTTTAAAGAAAATCAAGAGAAGAAGAGATCTTCTGATAAATCTGGGAATGGAAATAAAGGGAAGAAGGGAAAATTTGAATATCCATCCTGCAGTAAATGTGAGAAGAAACACCCCGGTACTTGCTTAAAAGGAACGTGAGTCTGTTACAAGTGTGGTGAAAAAGGCCACCAAGATCGTGATTGCAAGGGGAAGAAGGAAGCTACCAATGTCCAATTCTACAATTGAAGGGATATGGGAAATTATGGAAATGAATTTCCTAAGCGTCAGGGGAACTTACCTCAGAAAAGGCCAAGGGATCAAGGCCAATCTTATGCTATCACTACTGCTGAGGTAGAAGCTCTGAAAGACGTGGTGGCAGGTAATTTAATGGTTTCCTCAAGTTTAGAAAATGCATTATTTGATTCTGGATCATCGCATTGTTTCATATCTTCCCAATTTTCTAAGAAAATTAGATGTTTCCAATTTTATTTAACAAGGGAGTTGTGAGTTAAAACTCCTAAGGGAAGTATCATTGCAACGAAGTTTTGTGAATCCGTCCCCATTAGAGCACATAAATGTTCTTTATCTGCTGATCTCATCATCATACCTATGATTGAGTTTTATATAATCCTCAGTATGGATTGGATTTCAGACCATGATGTGAATATTTATTGTAAGAAGAAGGAGGTTACAATTTTTGATGATGATGATAAGGAACACCTTATCTTTAGGGTAGAATCGTCACCACCTAATTCTTATCTAGATCCACCCTTAGTAGCTCAACTAAATTCAATTATTTAGGAGGAAGAGAATGAAATTATAGTGGGTGAGTAAAGGAATGTTCAAATAGAGGATGTACCTATTGTGAAATAATATGTAGATGTGTTTCCATAAGATTTACCTAGACATCCTCCAGAACGAGAAGATGAGTTTTCCATTGATTTAATTCCTGGATCAAGGCCTATATCGAAGACCTCTTATAGAATGGCCACTATAGAATTAGTTGAACTAAAGAAACAACCAGTGGAATTGAGTAATAAGGGATTTATTCTACCTAGTGTTTCTCCACGAGGAGCCCCTGTTCTTTTTGTTAAAAAGAAAGATGAATATATGAGGTTATGTATCGACTACAGAGAGATCAATTCTATAACAATAAAGAACAAGTATCCCCTACCTCGCATTGATGATTTATTTGACCAATTGCATGGAGCTCAATACTTTTCAAAGATTGACCTTCGATCTGGATACCATCAGTTGTGTGTGAAGAAGGAAGAAATTCCGAAGACAGCATTTCGAACCAGGTACGGACATTATGAGTTTACAGTAATGCCTTTTGGATTGACTAATGCACCCTCTGTATTCATGGATATGATGAATAGAGTTTTCAAGGAATATATCGATGAATTTGTGGTGGTATTTATTGATGATATCTTGGTATACTCCAAAATATACAAAGATCATGAAAATCACTTGCGCATTATCCTGAAGACTCTGATAAGACATGAATTATATGGGAAGTTTAGCAAGTGTGAATTCTGGATTCAGGAGATTTCTTTTCTTGGCCATATTGTCTCTAAATATGGAATCTCTGTTGATCCTTCTAAGACCAAGGAAATACAAGAATGTCCTGCACCGACGAGTATAACTGAGGTACGTAGTTTTATTGGTTTAGCAGGTTATTATAGACGTTTCGTCCAGAATTTTTCCCGGTTGGATAACCCATTAACAAAGCTCACACATAAAGGGGTTAAATTTTTTTGGACAAAAGAGTGTGAAGAATGTTTCGAAGAACTGAAGAGAGGATTAGTCAATGCTCCTATATTGACTCTACCATCGGGTAATGATGGGTTCTTTATTTATAGTGATGCATCGAAGAAAGGAATTGGTTGTGTCCTTATGCATAATGATAGGGTTATTGCCTATGAAACACGACAGTTGAAAATTCATGAACAAAACTACCCTACTCATGATCTCAAGTTAGAAACTGTGATCTTTGCTTTGAAGATATGGAGGAACTACCTCTATGGTGAAAAATGTGAGATTTATACTGATCACAAGAGTTTTAAGTATATTTTCTCATAGAAATAACTCAACATGAGGCAAAGGAGATGGATTGAATTACTCAAGGATTATGATTGTACGATACACTACCACCCGGGGAAAGCAAACAAGGTGGAAGATGCTTTGAGCAGAAAAGACCATGGAGTTTTGAACAATATGAGAATTGAAAGGGATCCAATTTTCATGGATCTAGTGAAGATGGACATGGGAATAACCAGGGAAGGTGAAACATCAATGCTTTTTCAAATGGTTGACAAACCATCTTTACTATAAAGGATTAAGAGTTCTCAAACCGATGATGAAGAATTTCAAAAGAAGATTAAAGCTGTGAATGATGGGAGATTGAGAGACTTTGTTTATGAAGATGGAATTTTGAAATTCGGGAAGAGACTTTGTGTTCCTGATATACCTGATCTAAAAAGGGAATTGCTGGATGATGCTCATATTTCCAATTTCTCTATACACCCTGGGAGCACCAAAATTTATAGAGACTTGAAGGAACATTTTTGGTGGGACAATATGAAGAGGGAGATTGCTGATTTTGTGTCAAGATGTATGATTTGTCAACAAGTGAAAGCTAGAAGGCAACAGCCTGGAGGAGTCATGCAACCTCTTCCCATACCAGAGTGGAAATGGGACAATATTACGATGGACTTTGTCATGGGGCTACCAAAGACTCCTAGAAGGAACGATACAATATGGTTTATTTTTGATCGTCTTACCAAGTCATCACATTTTCTTTCTATAAGAGAAGATCTACCACTGGAACGTCTAGCAAGACTATATATTGATGAAGTGGTGAGACTTCATGGAGTACCCCTATCGATTGTTTCTGATCGTGATCCCCGTTTTACTTCAAGATTCTGGAAAATTCTTCAGAAAGCCTTGGATACTGAACTTCATTTGAGCACTTCCTACCACCCTCAAATAGATGGACAATCAGAACGAACTATTCAAACCTTATAAGACATGTTGAGATCCTTATCACTTGACTTTCAGGGTATGTGGGATCAATATTTACCTCTGGTAGAATTTTCCTATAATAATAGCTTCCATTCGAGTATTCTGATGGCACCATATGAAGCGTTATACGGAAATAGATGTCACACACCAACCTATTGGGATGATGTTGGTGAAAGAAAACTTGTAGGCCCATAACTAGTGGAGGAAACGATGGAAAAGGTGAATGTAATCCAAAACCATATCAAAGCAGCTCAAAGTAGGCAGAAGAGCTATGCCGATAATCGAAGGAAGGATTTGGAATTTCAAGTCAGTGATCATGTTTTCCTAAAGGTATCTCCATGGAAGGGAGTCATACATTTTGGTAAGAAAGGTAAATTGAGTCCCAGGTACATTGGACCTTTCGAACTTCTAGAATGAATTGGGGCTGTAGCTTACCGATTGGCAATGCCGCAAAGTCTCTCCAAAGTTCATGATGTGTTCCACGTATCTCTGTTGAGAAAATACATGCCTGAACCAACGCATGTACTCACCTATGGGGAATTAGAACTGGAACCCAATCTGTCTTATTGCGAAGATCCCGTCAAGATTCTTGATATGAGAGAACAAGTACTGAGAAACTGGACGAATCGTCTGGTAAAAGTCTTGTGGAGAAACCATAAGATGGAAGAGGCAACGTGGGAACCCGAGGAACTTATGATGAAGAACCACCTGAGTCTTTTCATACGATAGTATTCTAGAAATTTCGAGGAAAAAATTATTTTAAGGAGGGGAGAATGTAACACCCTAAGCTTCTACGGTACGCTTCTCTTTGAATAATGCAATAGCGTGTGTTGTACGCAACATCGAGTTCCAACACACCACAACCAATCAAACTAGCCATTATGAATAGTAATACCCACTTTTTGAAATTTATAAATTTTATTTTTCAAAATGGACTGCATTTTTAGATTTGGAATATCGAAATTAGCCTAGGGTGAATTTTTGGTATTTTTCTAAAAAAGTTCATTTTTTGATGAATAGTGAAACCACTAAGTGGTAGTTAAAAAAACTGATTTTTTCATAAAACTTAATTTTACCACTTCTGTGAGTGGAATTTAGAAAATTAGAGATACACGGTTAATATCAAGAAGTAAAATTTGGTTCAATGAGATGAAAATAATTTTTGGTGAATAGTAAATTTTTACTTTTATTTACCACGGTTAAAAGTAAATAGGGTAATTAAGGGTAAAAATGATATTAATATTACCCTAAAACATGTCCTAATTCTATTGGACAAGTTTATATCAACCAAAAACAACCTTAGGAATAAAATATTATCATTTAGTTCCACTTGGATTAGATTAGGACATTTATTATTATTTAATTCAAAGAAGAGTTAAAAGAGTTAAAATCAAAGTTTATTTACTAAAACATTTTTAATATAGGGTTACACATAAGATAAATTCGATTATGAATATTAATTAGAAATATAAAAGGATTTACTACATAATGATATTTTATTTATAATTTTTAGACATTAAATAATTTAATTTATTTATAACACAATGATGATGCAGTAATTACCATAATAGTGAAAACTTAAAATAATTGATATTATAAATACCCAAATAAATATAATTTGAGACTTTTTATGAATTAAAATAATTTTATAGGTTAATATGACATTTTAGGAATTATTTAATTAACTTTTTTCTAAGTAATCATTCTGTTATGATTTTCACAAAAATCTATTTTCCAAATAGTGTCAAAATTGACATAAAAGAGTTTTTAAAACAAATATTATATTATTAATTGATATTCAATTCCTAAAAATCTAAGGTTCGGTCAAGAGACTTATATCATGATATTTTTATCATTAATGAACCACTTGGGGGTCTCTTGGAGGTATATAGTAAGTTTATTAACTATATAATATAAAAATACAAAGTGACATGGTAAGTGTCAAACTAATTAACTAAGAGTTAAAACTAAAAGTTAAGGTAAATATAATGACCCAAACCTATCTAAATTATATTAGTTGAGTGGTTTTAGACCCATACCCACCTTAACCTTTAAATAATACACTTTGGAGCCATTAGAAACCGAATATGAATTTATTATAAAATAATATTTCTAGCTTTTCCAAAGGTGCCCCTGACCCCTCTTATAAAAGGGAACGCCCCCTTCTCATTAATTCACACCTTCAAATACATTTGGATCGGCCAAAATCTGACCAAATACTCTCTAAACATCCCTAAATTCATTATAGAGGCCTTCCTTTGGTCAGAAAGCCAACCTAAGGAGCCCTTTTGATCAAATCAAAAGGAAGAACCCGAAGAAGATGTAATGTTTTCACCACCCTCTTTCAAGTTCCTTTATTCTTCAACTTCTTCTTTATTTCCCATTCTAAAATAATAACTCCAGTATCTTATATATACTTTGATGTTATTATAAATATGGTACAACCATATTCAGTATTCTATCCATCCTTTGAATAACATGTCACCATATGTGCGTACGTACGGCTTACCGTCTCCACGTCATGGTGTAATTGTTATTCAATAAATTATTATTTGGATGGGTATAATAATGATGTGTAATTCATGTAAATAATAAATATAACATGATAATGATTCTGTATATATGATATAACATCCAATTATATATTATTTTAATACCAAAAGAATGATATTGTCACTCGTGCGTACGTACGGACTACCGTCTCCACGAACGCGATGAGATTCATTCTCCATCGTACCCATTCAAGTATAATTATCATTTGAAGATTAATAATAATGTTTAAGGAATTAATAACATTCTGAATATGAATAAGATACAACCTATCCATAACAAACATGGCTTAAATAACAAAATATATAAAATAAAATGAGTAAGTTAACACCTGAAACGACGATAATTCTAAGATATTATTAACAAATCAATGTTAAAAGATCATATATGATATCATATTAATTTATATGATTCTTGTATAATTTAATAAAAATTATTTCACCATTATACAGGATTTTAACCTACCCCAACCAAGGAAAAGTACAAGGTAAGGGTTTATTTCTCAATCTCTTCATTATCCGAGGTTGTTTATACTTAATAATCTACTGGGACTTCTTTATCATCCACATCCATGTTTCTTAAAAATGTATTTCAAATTTTTTTTACTATTTACTAGAATATGGGTTAAAGTCATTTATACCCTTTTTGACTTTTATAGGTGGTTTATAAAGGAATCTTTCTATCGTTTTCCAAACAAGGTCCTTTTTAACCTTTTTGACAGAATTAAGGTAAGAACGCTTTTTTTAACTTATACGGTGGGCGAGGCTATTTTCCGCTGTTATAAAATCATCGAAGCTTACCTTACAAGCTTATAAGAATATTTTCAAATAAAATGTTTTATTTTATAAGTATATGACTCTTAAATGATTTCAAAATAGAAAGAGATATTTCTCTAAAAAGATTTTTGATTTCATCTATGTCAACATCCTTTGATGGATTTTACGCTTATTTGAAGTTGATTTATTATGATACAAAACTTCTATATTGTATTGAAGTTTTTGTGATATGTTTTTGACTGTGGATGTGTTATTTTTATACCATTCATGGTTTATGGATGAAGTATTTACATTTCGTATGCTAGTTTTATTACGAATGTTTATGTTATGTTTAAACCTTTTCATATGGGAATGCATTGGAGATAATATGTGACGGGTGGAGCCCGCTATAGCTCCTTGATGCATCGGTAGGTCTAATGAGACAAACTAGTGTCTTGGCACAAGGCCTTGACAAAATATTATTTTTAGTCTTGGCACGAGGCCTTGGCTATATGGTTATGATAGTATGGCATTATGCATTCCATCATTATGAAAGTGGTTATTGATATTGCATGTGATTATTCGATTAGTAGAATATCCATGTGAATAAGTAAATGGCATCATTTCATTTTATTTTTGCCATACTATGTTGAAGTTCAAGTTCAAAAGGCTTTTGTTTTAGTTATACATTGCCTTAAATGTTTATTCTTATTTATGAAAGTTTCCGATATATTGTTATCCTTACTGAGCATTTGAGATCACCCCTTTTCTATGTTTTATTTTTCCCAAGATGTGAAGAAGTAATTTATGAATGACCTGCAAGGATAGTATGAGGGGATAAGAGTGTGGACTATGAAGACTATATTGATGTAGTTTTCACTTTATGATGTAATGTAAACTTTATGAATATATCTAGTGTTTCCAGGGCTACTAAACTAATCGGTCTTTCGAGACTTGATCTTTCTTGTGATCATGCCAATGTTATGTAATAATGCACCGACTCTGGGTAACTGGGGTCAGGGCGTTACATTGACCATCATGCTTCTTTCTAAAAATACACTTAGTTCTTATAATAGGATAATCTAAGGGTATCCTACTAATTTATAAGACTTATTTATTTCAAACTAATATAACTCTTCTTTCATAGCTAAAACTAAAATTTCCTCACTCAAGTATTCTTCTATGGTTTTAGGATTGAGTTGTGAGGTAAAGTTATAAAAATAAGCTATATTTATATAACTTATTATAGTTTTATCATCTTCTTCTAAAATACCAAGAAAAAAATATAAAGGATGGTATTTTAAGGTTCTTGGATGTCAAGTAAATACAATATCAGTTTTATCATAATCTAAATTTTTAGGAAAGGCTTGTACATGAAAATTTTCCTCTTCATCATCATTTTTAGCGTTGATAGGAGTATAAAGTCTCAAGATATTAAGAGAATCATCAAGGTCATTAATGGAAGTTTTCTTATCATTAAAAGGATCACTTTAATAAAACTTCAAATGAATTTATTCTTTAATTATCTTTGAATTATTATTTAAAATCTTTAGTCACTAGAAGTAGTAGAATAACCAAAAAAGATTCCTTCGTTAACCTTTGTATCAAATTTACCAAGATTATTGTTGATGTAAAAATTTAGAGAAGGACCACATAAGGTGGATAAAAGAGCAATGAATTAATCCAGGATGAAAAAGAAAATATTCTAGGGCCCGGGAGGCAGACGCGTGCAATATGGGGTAGATTCATGCAAGAGGACTTCAAGCATGCAAACTCTTGCATGTCAGGCTTCCCTTCCATGCCCAAAGAACTGTCCTCCACGACCGGCTGTGCCTGACCTTGTTTCCACCGCGAAGGCGATGTCGAATGGGAATTTGTGCACCCGACCCATTTCCATGCCGAAGGTGACGTCGAATGGGGATTTGCATGCCCGACCTCATTTCCGCGCACAAGGCGACGACAAATGAGTGTTTGCGTGCCTGGACCTCCTATATGCGCACAAGCCAACGACTGATCGGAGTTTGTGCACCAGGCTCTTGCACGACACTCTGAGGATTCCAGATATAAAACGAACCATATCCAAACCCTTTAAAAAAAAACAGAAGATTAAGTGACGCTATGCTGTGTGAAAACCCCGTCTTCCGCAACCGCGTGAAAAACCTATGGCCTTCAGGTATTGGTTTTTGCGTGATAGGTCCCCCGGGGGTGCCTTTGGATGGGCCCTCTGATCCTTGTGAATTTTGAAGTTATTTACATGCAAGGGGTCATATCTTGCATGCAAGTTCCCTCTACATTAGGTGCTCTTGTGCGTAACCCATCCAACCTATGCGCAAACCATCTATCTCGCGGGAAACCCCTCAGACTTGCACGCCACCGGTCCAACTTGCACCCAACCACTCCATCTTGTGCACCACCCATACCTCTTGTGTGCAACCTCTTTTTCTTTCAGGCAAACCATGCATCTTGCGCGTGGACCTCATATCTTGCCCCGACCCATTCTCTTACATGCACTCCATGTTCTGCCCTCACCTTGAGGGACCTTGTTCGAGCCTCTCTTATACGCGATGCACTTGCGTCACATGCTCTTTTCCCATGTGGCCCCTCAGGTTTTCACAGAGAAATTTCAAATTCCCTTGAGCGATGCTTTCCATTGCATTTCTTTGTCTCATGATTCTTCGCATAGAAACACTAACGACTATTGCTTCTTCGCATAGCCACGCTAACGTGGACCCCTAATGGGATCACCTCTTGAAACCCCCCAGTTACGGAATTGACAATTCCTTACTTCCCTCAAGGGTAGGCGGGTATCAGTTATGTAAGTCCAAGCGGTGCGGAGCAAACCCACCTCGTCTAAGCTGCAAGACGTTAAACTACCAAGCACCATCATCCTCAGCACATGATGTTAAACTATGGCTTCTCCCCGTGTCGTGCACATGGGGTGCCCTATCTTTGACATTCTCTATGCCCACTGGTCTCCATAGGAGTGAGATCATTCCTCACATGGAATGAAATCCTCTTTATCGGAGCAGCGTCCGTCCGCAGGGAAATGGAAACCACCCTGGTGTAAGCCCCTTGACTTTTTGCAAGAGGCAGCACCTCTACACCTCCTATTTTCCTGGGTGCCAAATCCCTCTCCCGCTGGGATTTTTCACCACCTGGGCCTACATTCTGGAGTAAGCCCCTATTTCTTCTTTGGGATGCTAACCACACGTAAGCCTCTGTTTCCTCTTTGGGTTGCCAACTATGTGTAGACCCATTCCACTTCCCACAGATGCACCTTTCGGGACGTGATCGTCTGGTATTTTCTGCCTCTTATTTCTCACACCGAGCATGACTCACGTGGGCTTAGAGTAAGCATCAACCATGGAATCCTCTCCAGGAAGCCTAGAGTGTAAGCTCCAAACCCCCTCCAAACTACGTGGACTTTGATCCTTGCCAAAGCATGGTATGTAGGAAGCCTCCCTGAGGTTCAAGCCCAATAACCACTGGTCTCGACTCCCTTCATGTCGGCTCACCAAAACCCCATCCGAACTACGTGGACTTTGATCCTTGCTAAGGAAAGGTATGTAGGAATCCTCCCTAAGGTTCAATCCCAACAACCATTGGTCCCGACTCCCTTCACTTCGGTTTGCCAACCCCATCCGAACTATGTGGACTTTGATCCTTGCTAAGGCAAGTTATATAAGAAGCCTCCCTAAGGTTCAAGCCCAATAACCATTGGCCCTGACTCCCTTCACATAGGTTCTCCAAACCCATCCGAACTACGTGGACTTTGATCCTTTCCAAGGCAAGGTACGTAGAAATCCTCCCTGAGGTTCAAGCCCAACAAGCATTGGTCCCAACTCCCTCTACTTTAGTTCGCCAACCCCATCCAAAATATATGGACTTTGATCCTTGCTAAGGCAAGGTACATAGGAAGCCCCCCCTGAGGTTCAAGCCCAACAACCATTGGTCCCAACTCCCTTCACGTCGGTTCACCAACCCCATCTGAACTACGTGGACTTTGATACTTGCCAAGGCAAGGTACGTAGGACACCTCCTTGAGGTTCAAGCCCACCATTCATCTGGAACCTAGGTCCTCATTCACACTGGTTCACCGACCCCCCATTATGAACTACATGAACTTTGATCCCTGTCAAGGCAGGATATGTCGGAAGCCTCCCCGAGGTTCAAGCCCAACAACCTATCAAACATGACCACCTCACGTCAGTCCACCCCTGTCTCGCATGATGTTAAACTATAAAACCCAGTCAGCGGTAAGACATTGTTCCCCACGTAGCGGTAATCTGCTGTGTCCCTCAATCAGGGGTAATTTTTCATGTCCCCTATTAAGCGGCAAGAGGTTGTAATCCCCTTTGTTGGGACCCTCATCTTTGGTCCGTCCTAGTGGAGTTAGACCAAATTGGGCTGATAACCATGCGTGAGCCCCATACACATCATCGGGTTGTTGTCCTATGTGTAAGACCCAATTCAAGTCCATTGCTTGGCCTTCCCTTCAAGCCTATGTGTTTCGGGAAGGTCATGCCCCAACCCAGAGGTTCCACTTTCTTTGGGTCTAATACATGTGTCCATTCTCACGGGGCACCTCTATAGGTGTCCCATAGCCCTACCGAACTACGCGGACTTTGATTCCCTACCACGGGGATACGTAGGAAGTCTCCTCGAGACTCAAGCCCAACATTATCTTCGTACTCACAGCGGTTCCATCCCATTCACCATCCACTTCATTCAACACTCAATCACCCTTCTTGATTCTTACCTGGGCCGCTACATCTAGGTGAGGTCATGACAACTCAACCCCCTATATCATTGTACCCTATAGGGGTTACACTCATCTAATCCACTCTATTCAGTGTTCTGATCAGTCCAATCTGTCTCTGCTGGACGTTAAACTTGCAACATACCCTGTGTTAAACATGGGAAGCTGAGGAAAACCTCAGAGACATGCCTAGGGAATACGATTCCTCGCATTCGACGTGGGATGTCTCGAGCTTCCGCACCCTCAAGAAGCCATATAATAAGGGATAGAAACCCAGAAATTCCAATGTACCAACATCCAGACATGCCAGTGATGCCCAACGTGACTACTCCCCTGAACGAAGGTTGCTTCCCTGACTTGACCCCTTGAAATGTCCTGACAGAAGCAACGTAATTAACCAGCGTCCATGAAGATATGGCATTGGGAAGATTTTCATGAACAACGTATTATATATTTAAGAAAGACTCAGACTAGGTAACGAGTTCTGAGGAGGAATCCAAGGGAGGAATAACTGACATCCCATCATCCAATTTTGATCAAGGAGAAAACGTCCCTGAATAAGGAACGAATGCCGCCTGCCTTTGGAAAGCGGAAATACGAAAAAAAAAACAGGTTCACCATCCCCAAACAATACGGATGCACGTAACCCATCTAAAGCGTCAGAAATAGAAAAGGTGAACCCGACGTGAAGGTGGTTGGAGTGACCATTTGTGCTACTAGATCAGTCAGAGCCACCCAGACCTCGCTGCGATCAGCCACGCTCCACTGTGGACCTGTCTCAGTTAGCTGGCCCCCATCCAGTAGTCACTCCGCCTGATTCGACTAGTGATCAGTGAGACATTCCCACCACCATTCGGCCACTGGCCCAGCAGGAAAGGCCCACCATACCTCCTGTCACAGAGCGACCTCCTACAAGCAGAAGCTCATTCCTGGTGTGAAAGTATGATGTTCTAAAACATCTTGACAGTATTCCAACAAGGATCTCTATCCTCAAGGCCCTTCCCCTGTCTCCAGATATGCGTGAGGCCATCGCTGAGGCTTTAAGAAGCCCCCTCTAGTTCGAGACAGAGGTAGTAGCTGCAGAGGCTTTTCAAGCTGAGATAGTCAAGAATGATGAATGTCAGGCCATTATCTCATTATCTGGAGAAGATGAGGGTTCTCCCATACCGGGGAACATACGCCCACTGTACATCACTAGCCATTTTAACAATGTGGAGATCTGCCACTGCCTCGTTGACACAGGCTCAGGTATTAAACTTATCCCAAAATGAATGCTCTGTAAGATGGGACTATTCGAGGATGATCTGACTCCCTCTGACCTGAGAATCCAAGGTTACGACAGGACGGAACAGACCCCGATCGGAAATATTCATTTGACGACCTAGTTTGGTGGCCTAGAGTCCAGCACCTAATTTATACTAGTCTCCCAGGACACCACCTACAATGCGTTAATGGGAAGTCCATGACTCCACATGCATGCATCGGTTCCCTCATCATACCACTAGTGCCTCAAGTACTCCCTTAATGGTCAAGTGGGCATGCTTCAATGTGACGCATCTCCCTTTTCTTCTTGTGAGGCCCACTATCTGGATGCCAATTACTACAAGAGTAAGGACAATAAGATTCAGACCAATGAGGTCAAGCATGCCATGGCTGCGACTGACCCGTGGATAGATCTAGATGATGCCTACATCTTTCCAATCCACCGATTGGAGGCTATAACCCTGGACATGGGAAAATGATTATTTATGTCTAGGACAAGGGGGGAACACATTACTAGGTCTAATAAATAATGGAAAATCACCTCGTACTCCTATGAGAATTAGGCTCAGGTGATCCCGGAGACTCCTACGCCCATAAGGTATCATGATGTCTGCCCCATGGCAACGAAAATACGTTATACATGCTTATTCCACTGGGCCGGAATTAACCGGCTCAAGCCAATGTTCCATTATTTCTTCAATATCATCAAGTGTGGCCCCTTGGGCCAAAGGCCAGATGGGATCGGATTGAAAACCTTCATCACTATGGTTGCAGCATCACATGAGTCTTTCGATGTGGTGTCCATTGTCGCTCAGGCGAGTACCAGCCTCCCGCCGGGATCTGTCGACTCAGAAGCGACTCCTCCCACTGAGGATTCTTCCTCCACAAGTGAAGAAGAAGATTTATAGGATTCCCCTACCTTTGAAGAGGGCATCTCTACCACAGTCGATGAGTTGGTACATGTGAACCTCGGTAGTGAGGCAGACCCGAGACCCACATTGATCAGTGCCGCCATGTCCTTCAAGGAGCAACAAAAGTACATAGACTTCCTAAAACAACACCATGATGTGTTCACTTGGAGTTATGATGAGATTCCAATACTAGATCCTTAGGTATCTTTCCACTACCTCGGTCTCCCTGCAAATCATCGCGGGTTCAAGTAGCCTCCCAGAAAGATGTACCCTTCTCACAGTGCCATGGTAGAGGCGTAAGTTGATAAGCTCATCAGAGCCAATTTTGTTAAGGAAGTCCAATACCCCAAATGGATATCCAACATTGTTCCAGTCAGGAAGAATAATAGACAGATCAGAGTCTACATCGACTTCCGGGATCTCAACCATTACTGTTTGAAGGATGATTTTCCCCTTCCTATAACGAAGTTGTTGATTGACGCTATAACTAGATTCCAAGCCCTCTCCTTCATGGATGGGTACTCCGGGTACCACTAGATCTGAATGGCCCCTAAGGAGGAGAAGTTTTCAGCCTTTAGGGTTCCTCAAGGTACTTTATGTTACCAAGTAATGCCTTTCGGTTTAAAGAATATAGGTGCCACCTATCAGCGGGCCATGAATCACATATTTAAGCCAATCCTCAGGACATTGGTGGAATGTTGTGTCAACAATCTGGTGGTAAAATATCTCCAGTTCCAGGACCATCTCAAAGACCATGAGAAAGTGTTAGGCTTCATATATTCCCGTCACCTGAAGATGAACCCTTTAAAGTGTTCTTTTAGGGTCACCTCAGGGAAGTTTCTTGGATTCGTTGTTAGATATAGGGGTATTGAGATCTACATGGAAAAGATCAAGGCCATCATCCAGATGTCTCCCCCGAGCAATATCCAGGAACTTGGAGGTTTCCAAGGCCACTTATCCTACATACACCAATTCATTGTGAATATGGCCGACAAGTGTAATCCCTTTTCTCGACTCATGAAGAAAGGAACACCCTATGAGTGTGATGAAGAATTTCAAATTGCATTCGAGGAAATCAAGCAGTATCTAATCCAGCCTTCGGTCTTAATGCCACCTATCTCTAGAAATCCATTAGTCCTTTATGTGACCGCCCTGGAATGATCTCTTGGTGCCCTTATCGCCCAGAATAACAATTAGGGGATGAAGAACAACCTTTACTACCTTATCCACATGCTCCTTGATACAGAGACTAGATACCCCCAATCGAAAAGAGCTGCCTTGTACTGGTATTCATAGTATAGAAATTGTGACATTACTTGTAGCACCACGAGGTACAACGGGTATCTTGGCTAGACCCACTGAAGTACATTTTGAACCGCCCCATGTTGACATGCCGTCTCTCTTAGTGGGAAGTGATTCTCCAATATTTTGATATCAGGTTTGTCCCTTAGAAAGATATTAAGGGGAAAGCATTGGAAGACTTCCTTGCTACCCATCTGGCCCCTTATGACCAGTCCTTGGATATCGATTTCCCCAATGAGGTGATCCTCTCGGTAGACCAAGACATGCCGTGCTGGCAGATGCACTTTGATGGTGCTTACCAAAGCCTCACTGGCAGGAGGCTCAATGATCCCAGGCTCAATACGGTAGGCTTGGGTATCATCTTTATTACCTCGGCACAAGCCATTCTACCGTACTCATTCCTGTTGTCAGAAGGCTGCACCAGCAATGTGGCAGAGTATCAGGTTCTCATCATTGACCTCGAGCTGGCACTCGAGATTGATGTTCCCTATTTACATATGAAAGGGGATTCCAAACTAGTCATCAAGCAAATCAACAGTGACTACGTCGTCAGAAATCCTGATATTATACCATTTTTGGAACACACTCTCTAGTTAATGGCCCAGTTCTCATCTCGTCCAGAAGATACTCATGTCCCTCGATCTCAGAATGGTCGAGTTGATGCCCTGGCCGGCCTAGCTGCATCACTTTCAAAACCTGAGTAGGATGATCTGATTATTCACATGGAACATAGAATATTCATTTCTCTTGTCTCCCTAGATGACAATGACGACATGTAGGTGAGCCATCTTACTTCCGGAGCCTCCACATCAGGACCCCCAGATGCAGTGGTTGAAGTGACTCCCAAATGGAGAGCCACATTTGTCAAATATCTCCAAACTGGTTACCTATTGGCTGATCAGGATGGGCGTGAGAAAATCAGATGCCGCGCATTGTAGTTCACCCTCCAGGACATCCCTGGCCATGAGCAGATCCTCTACAAGCACGGGTTCGATGGGGTTCTCCTCCGTTGCATTCAAGGAGTCAATATTTCTCAGGTAATTAAAGAGGTTCATCCCAGTTCCTTCGGGGCTCATCAGACTAAGCCGAAGCTATCTCACCAGATCCAGATACTGGGGTAATTTTGGCCCTCCATGATCCATGATTGCATCGAGTTCTCCAAGAGATGCCATGCATTCCAAATTCATGCCAAATTTATGCATCGACCACTGGAGCCTC
Source organism: Viscum album (assembly GCA_963277665.1). NCBI lineage: Eukaryota > Viridiplantae > Streptophyta > Magnoliopsida > Santalales > Viscaceae > Viscum > Viscum album. The sequence continues at coordinate 112,415,562 of OY728125.1, read as the reverse complement.
TCCACTCCACCAAGTACTCTTATCCACTTGTGGTATGGGGACTCGATGTTGTGGGACCATATCCACCAGTGACAGATCACCAATGCAGATTCATCCTGAAGGCTACAGATTTCTTCTCCAAGTGGATAGAGGTAGTACCACTCAGGGAGGTCAAGGCCTGGTCCATCGTTGAATTTGTGAGTTCCAACATCATCTACCGATTTGAAGTCCCTCATGTCGTCCTCACCGATAATGGCACAAAATTCCAAGAAGTTGAGCTGAAGAAATTGTATGCTAAGTACAAAATCCTTTCTAACCATACCTCCCACTATCATATACAAGAAAATGGATAGATTGAGACATTCAACAAAACCATCTCTAACATTTTTTAGAAAATGGTTGGTCATAATAAGAAGAGTTGGCCGGACAAGATCCCCAATGCCCTCTGGGATTATCGGATGATGACTTGTAATTCCACCCAGGTGACCCCATATTCCCTGGTGTACAGAACCGAGGCCGTCCTACCCATCAAGATTCAGTTGCCTTCATTACGCACAGCGGTCTATGACCAGTAGGTTCCAGATATGGTTGCTGAAATTTGTTTGGATAAATTGGAAGCACTTTACGAGAATAGGCTTCGTGCCCTGCGCAATCTGGAAAAAAATCAGAATAAGATAGCCAGAGCTTTCAACAAGAAAGTTCACCTCCGCTCCTTCTTGCAGGGTGACTTGGTACTGGCCCAGAGGGCACCAATGATACTTGGCAGAAAAACACCTATGTGGGAACCCAAATGGGAAGGACCTTATATCATTCACAAGGTTTACTCCAATGGCACGTACTCGCTGGTTACAATGGATGGTGAGTGTATAACTCCTCCCACAAATGCCAAGTTCCTCAAGAAATAATTTGCTTGAGCCATAGGGTCCCACATGACCATAAACTGTATGGTCCTATATGACCTTAAACTGGTTGGTCCCGCATGACCCTAAATTGCATGACGGTCCTGCATGACCTTAAACTACACGGTCCTACATGACCTCAAACTGTGCATTGTTCTGCATGACATTAAAATGCATCTCAAGAACTATGTATGACTTGATTCTCATTCCCATGGGATACGTAGGAATGCTCAGACACCTTGTCTTAAGTCCAACCCCAGTTTACTCTTTGAATATCCCCTCCTGGGCATAGTTCTTTTGGGGGATCTCACATGGTGTTGTGTAGGCTTCTTAGGCCTCTCCCATGTCCAGTTTATGATGATTTCACCATGTGCCCTCTTTCATTCTTCTAATCCTCCCACATCCTTACCACATGGTGCTAAACTGCATGGACTTTTTAGAACTATGTGTGGCTTGATTCCCATCCACATGAGATAAGTAGGACCTCCCAGACATTTCATCCATAAGCCCAGCCCCAAAAATTCAGGACCTTCCATTAGGAAGAAACACATGGTGTGGCACACGACTTTTCCCTTATTCGTGGTAAGTTCATCATAACCGTAACATGTATCTCTCTCCCCTAAAGATCTATGTCTCTTCTCATATCTAACTTCATCTGAAATTGCATGAGTGCATTCATGTTCCACACACCCTGTCATTTGGGTTTCCATTATATTTCACACATAAAGGGACCCCAAATGGCATAGATTCTAGGCCTAAGGACTCTCCTACCATTATGGGCCAACATCCTCGAGGGTTCCAGACAAAAAATCGATACAAAGTCCCGCATTGCAAATATGGTCAGTGGTAAATGATCATTTGTTGTTCCCATTTCAGTTTATGTGATATAGATGATGTGTCTCGAATCGGGTCAGCAGCTATCCTATGTTGTTGTCACCATCCCCATATGTCCTAAACATGGAGTGTAGTGGTTCGTTATGCCCCACTGTCTCTCCAAATCTCAGTCTACTTTGAGTGGGAGTGTAATTCTAGCTGTTGGACCCTTGTGTGATGGGGAGGGCCTAATACCACTCCTTGTTTCCCACACTGAGCATTACTCACGTGGGCTTATGAGTTGTGAAGGCAATGCCCGAATGAGAGGTCGTATGGCTACAGTTGGTCGGGATGACCAAGCCTTAGGCCCTTCGGGCCCCTAGCCAAAGTTCTCACTTAGGATTGTGTGGTGCAGTATAGATTCATGTCCTCATTCACGTCGGGATATTTCTCCATGCCACACATATCCCCTTGAGATATCCCTCCCTTCATTTATTGCCTGTCCCGCGAGCATGGGCCCGACCACGCTTCGCAAGTATCATCATTTGGGATTCCATCACCTTATATATCCAAAAGGGCACCAAATTCCTTGGATTCTCGACACAAAGGGTTCTCTTACCGTGGATAATGCCCTCGAGGATTGCGAGTGACAAATTGATACAAGTCCCGTGTTGAGAACCTGATCAACAGTTGTCCTCTATCATCATTGACGCTTTGTGGTCCACCATAAGAATGATGATTAACCCTCATTGTCCAACGCAGATGACATTAAATGAGGCATCTACGGTCTGAGCTCTACTACCCTAAACTAAGATCACCTTTTTCCTCACTGCAAGACATTAAAACTCAAGCTGTCCATGACATTTTGTCCATGGTCCAACCTCAGGCCCCTTGGCCTTTTTGGGCCCCTAGCCTAAGTTCTCGCTTAGGGTTGTACGATATGGACTCACATCCTTATTCACATTGGGTTACTCACCGTTCCGTACATGCCCCTCAATCTCATATCTGACCCTTATTTTCATCATCCATTTTCTAGAACTATGCGTGTCTTGATTCCTATCCTAATGGGATATGTTGGACTGCCCGAACATATAGACTTTGGGTCCAGCCCCATCTCTTAGAAACCTCCCTATAATTTTGGACCCTTGGAACGTATTCTTAAAGAAGAGGGGTATACCGTGTGGTATGGGATCATGTCCTCATTCACGCTGGATCTATAACAACCACACCGCATATCTCTCTGTCCTGAGTGGCCTTCGTTCCCTTTCCCTACTTTCGTCTCTTCAATCGGCTACCCTTGATTCGGGCCCCTCTGCCCTCTTTAGCAATTCACCAATTGGCCCATGAGTACTCTGGTCTAGAACTTGGAGTGTTAGATTCTTTGTGGACATGATTTTTCCCATTTTTCAGGCTTTGTGTTCCCCTTATTTTGGGATTACATAATCTTTCACACCTGAAGGGACCACCAAATGGAATGGATGCTAGGCCTAAGGGATCTCATACAATTACGGGCCAACACCCTAGAGGGTTTCAGACAACAAATCGATATAAGTCCCACATTGCGAATATGGTCAGCGATTGATGCTCATTTGTTGTTCCCATTTCAGGCCAAACGATATGGATGCTGTGCTTAAAACACAGTCAATAGTTATCCTCCATCATCACTCCAGCCCCTTCAATCCTTGAATGTTGGTTACATGATTCACATTATTTTCCACCCGATCATGTCCAAATAAAGTTATGACACTCCTGGCACCATCCCTCAGTGCACATTTGCACGTTAGGAGGGAAAAAGCCATGGTAAAGGCATACTTTGGGGCTCCTCACTGACTTCCCTTTGGCATGCATTCCAGGTATTGCAAAAACCTCTTCCACCCTTGTTTCCTACACCGAGTTTGACTCATGGGGGCTTAGGGATCGGGTTGAGGTCCACACTTATTTATAAGGATTCCGCTCCTTTATGGTCCGATCTCTAAGACCATAAACTAAGATCTCTTTTATAACTACATATAGCTTGATTCCCATTCCCATGGGATATGTAGGAACACCTAAACATCTTGTCTTTGGGTCCATCTCGAGTTCCACTAATTTATCTCTTATGTTCTACCTTCGGGGCTTTAACTCTTATGAGACTGTATGGCGTGGAATGAGATTATATTCTAATTTACGTCAGGTTTTCATTAGCTGCACCACGTATGCCCCTTTTTAGGATTTATCCCCCTAATTCCTATCCCACATGACATTAAAGTGTATGTTATCACACACGACATTAAAAGGAACCTTCAAGAACTACATGTGGCTTGATTCCCATCTCCATGGGATATGTAGGAACACCTGTGTAAGGGTTGGTGTCCTGAGAACCAACTGTTTTGTACTTTGATTACATGAATTTTCACTTATTATATATTGTTCATTGTTCTGCATAACTATAATATAATAATGTCCTGGAATATTTGTTGCATTGATAAGGTCATGGAAGATCCCCGCTATGATGAGAACCTTGAAATGATATAACAATATTCTTAAATAAAGTTCTACGGTTGGATGACATACTATGATAGGACACATAGTATATAGACCATCATGTGTGAGTACTCGTAAGAAGATAGGACTCTCTATTATGGAGTTCACACTTGGTAATCTCTAAGATGGAAGATTATGAGAACAGACCCACCAGTAATAATTCCGCATGTCTTGGTGTCATCGGAAATTTCTATCTACGAGCGTGTGTAATGGTCCTTAGACAGGAAGATTATCATTAACTCATGTCATGACTCACGCACTTAGATTTACTAATGAAAACCATCACACAGATAGTTGGCGGGAAGTAGGGTACGTTGGGTGCGTCACGAGTGACACGTTGTTAATGGATAAGTCGAGGAAGGATTTGTCCCTTACATTTATGGAAGTTGATATCTTGGCCCTTTGATTGAAATAGAACTATCGCATTAAATTCCATGGCCATGGTGTAAACGACGGGTTTATTTCAGGAAGTCAAAGAACGACGGATCAAGGTTATAGGTTTATGACACTGCCATGAAACCTGCTTGATGAGATATCGAGACAAAGGGATTAAATTGCACAGTAAGCATTCTTATGAGGTGATACGTCAATGCGGCATCAACTTCTTTCTCTTGGGTGCCTTGAACCGTCGCTAGACATTAATCTTGGACTTTAGGCAAGCTCACCTAATGCCAACGAGAAAGAGGCCTAGAGGGTCACACAGTAAGTGTATTCAAGTATCTCAAGTAGAATAAAGATTATTTCCATACGTGGTTTAATAATTATTCAAGAAAGCCTAAATCGTTTTAATGATGGAGGAAGAAGGAAATGAAAAACAAGATATACACATCGTGTAGTTTTTCATGGAAAACAAGTATACGCCGTGTATTAATAATTACACGCCGTGTAGTTTTCTTTATGGAAAGGAAATGAATAAATGAAAACAAGATACACACTCCGTGTACATTTAATATACACACCATGTAGTTTTCAATGAAAACAAGTACATGCTGTGTATTTATTAATACACGCCGTGTAGTTTTTACAGTCGGGATTTTGAGGATATAATATTGTTTTAAATGATATTTATTATAATCAGTGCGGGCGCATTTCAAGGAATTAATTATTCGACATAGTGGTTTTAAATAAGAGTCAATGAAATAAATAAAACATGTAACGTGTTTATTTATTGTCATAACTCTACAACCTCAAACCTGATTATAAATATCCTCACAACCCCAACTCTTTTCCTACACACAAGAGAATCGTTGTGCACAGTAATTATAGAGAATTCTTTCAAGCCCGAAAGAACCACTTCCTCCAAGAACGATCTCAAGACCGAGAGAGATCCTCTTCCATTGGATCAAGACAATCTAAGGTAGAAAACACAAGAAAAGGTTTCTCTATGCTAGCACCCGAAGACTCCTTTGGCGACGTCCCGAGATACAAGGTACACATGTGGATCACCACTAGAGGAAGTCTACACTTGGCTTCTGCGACGCAACGAAAAATCACATCGGAACATGACCAAGAACATCAATGAAGAAATAACACCCAAAAGGTATTTCTTTTCAATTGATTAAATTAATTATAATCAACTTGTAACGATCCTACTTTGTGGTTCAAGGAATTTTCTTTTCTTTGTTCATTTCTGTGATTTGATCTGTGGAGACTGGCGTTTATCGTTGTATTGATCCCGGATTGATCATTGTTAATGAAAAAAATCCTAGTGGTAACATCCACCCATGTTCTTCTGCTATGCCCATAACCTTCAAATGGTATCAAATCAAGGCTACAATGTTGATTATAGTTATTTAATTTTCATTGATAATTTACACATTTATATTTGATTCAATTTGAAATAAATCGTTCTATAAATCTGAATAAATAAGATCTGTTATTCCTCCTTCGTTTCTCGATTCATATCACACAAACAAGCTTTTAATTTTAATTTTGATTAAAATAAAAACGAGGATCTCATCCGGAGGATCCAATCTTTCTGTTTGTACAACACGGGAATACAAGGCGTGTAATTAAAACTACACGTCGTGTACTTAGGTTCAACGAACCAGCACTGGTCCGCCAAACCATGCTGTGTAAATTTAGTATTCCTAAGTATTGATTGCGCCATGTTGACCATAAATGAACGACACGTGGAAAATAGGAATACACAACGTTTATGTTGGAGCAACATGCCGTGTAGTCTGATCCGGTCCAGGTGAAACTATGTACAAGGAGAAGCCGTGTTCCGCGTACACGGGATCTCCAGGTCGGTTACCATGTAACAAAGAAGTACACACAGTGTATGATTTATCTACACACCGTGTACTCTAAAAATTTCCAAAGTACAGAGAACACACCAAAGCCCCCGACGTATACTTTGGATAAAAGGTGAAAAGAAATACACGCCGTGTAAATATAAACTACACGCCATGTACTTTCAGAAATTTCACCAAGTTTCCTCCAAAAGTAGAAAGACCTGTACAGGGGATATAGATGAGAATAATCTCAAGGAAATTCAGAAATTAATTTAAGATAAATAATTGATTAATTATAAGATCATAATTAATTGAATTCGAGCATGACTTATCTTAAATGAAAGAACGATTAAAATAATTTGAATTCTAAATATGCGTAAATGTCGTTGCATGATATGGATGATCATGAGCTAGACCAAAGACCCTTTGTATGTGTGTATGGTTTCATTTAAATTTGTTTACTTTAAATTTGTTGGCCTGCGAGACTTATTCCAATAAAATGTTGGGCATGCGTGCCCATGGTTTCTTTAATGTAAACCCATGTAATGGAGGATATCCCAAGCCAGAGGAGACGATTCAAAACCCGAAGCTAAGGCGAAGCCAACCCAAGAAGATACAAAGGTGGACATGTGGGAGATGAAAAACACAAACCATCAGGTTTAAGGTGTTTTCCCTAGGTCAGGGTTAGCTTATCAAAACCGCTAGATAAGATAACCAATAGAAGCTCACGATCATGCCATCTTATTTTATTTCTGTTTGATTGCATGGTTTATTTATTATGTATGTGTTGTCACGATCACATAATTAATAAAATGAACAAGCATGCAAATATGGAATAAAATAAAAACCCGACTATGCGTAAACATTATCGGAACATGGTTAATCACTTAAACAAGAATCACTTAATATTAACAAGCATGTGATAATGCAAAACTACCCATAAAGATTAAAATCCCTTAATACCATATTAAGTCATACCAAGCCTTCCATTACTTGATTAAGGGAAATACTCAATAAAACTATGGGTTTGACCAACCCTTGTTGAGACACTTACTTTTATAAAGGAAGCCCTTATGAAAGGTTTCGAGTTGACTTAACCATATTACATCAAGAGGAGTATCCCTTGCTAGGCTTGATGTAATATTGGAGGCAAGAGTTGAGGAAATCCAAGTCAGGATTTTAGGATTGGGGAGTCCACTCAACAGATAAAGGAACTTTAAGCTCATAGTTGGAAAAGACCTGCCTACCTAAATACCTTCAAATAGCTTGACCAACCCTTGTTGGGGTTATTCAAAGGGGAATATGGATCCTTGCCACTAGAATGTCAAAGAAACTGGACATTCCGAGTTCAATGGTGAGGGCCATTGGGACTTGAAAAAATAGTGGGAGAATTAATAAATTCATTTATTATTTTTCATAAAATGCAATCAAAAGGTACTGATAAAACTGCTCTTTTAATTTGTAGATTCGAAATGAAAAACTTGTCAACCACATTTTCTCTGAAATCAATTCTGGATAAAGACAATATCCTCACCAGATGTAACTTTCAGGAATGGTTTAGGAGCCTTCAGGTTATCCTATGCCAGGAATGAAAGTTTTACGTGTTGGAGTCCACACTTCCTGATTCTCCTGCCCAAGGGGTGAGTGATGAAGATTTCCTGGTCTACGATCAACATTTGAACGATGCACTCGACGTTCAATGTTTGATGATATCATCAATGTCTAGTGAGCTCATTTAGTCTCATGAATACATGAATGCCTATATCATGCTCGATCACCTCCGTGGTCTATACCAGGAGAGATCAAGACAGGAAAGGTTTGAGATCTCCAAGGATCTATTCCAGAGCAAGCTTGGAGAGGGTGCCCCAGCTGGGCCTCACGTAGTCAAGCTCATTGGCTACATTGAGCGCTTGGAGGTTCTAGGGTTTAAACTACCTGAAGAACTGGGTACCGATCTCATTCTTACATCACTCCCCCAAAGCTTCTCTAACTTTGTTGTGAACTTCAACATGAAAAAATTTGAGAAGTCTCTATCTGATCTTCTTATCCTCATTCGCCAAGTGGATAATGACATGAAGCATGAAAAACCTTATGTCCTTATGGTGAATAAAAGGAAAGGGAAGGCGAAGATATTTAATCCCAAAGCTTCTTTAAGGCCTTCTAAGAAAAGGAAGATCAAAGGGGAGGCAAGGGAACATGATACTGTTTGTTTCGCATGTGGAAAGAACGACCACTAGAAGAAAAACTGCACCCAACCAAGGAAGCAATGGGAAGCTTCAGGTGCGTTTGTTATCGAATGCAATCTATCTATTTCTACTAATTGGGTATTAGATACTGCTTTTGGTGCTCACATATGTATCCAAATACAGGAACCAAGTAGATTCAGAAAGATTGACCGAGGTTAGGTGGATCTACGAGCAGCCAACAGATCCAGACTCGCTGTTGTAGCTATCAGAGACTACCATCTCACATTTCCTAATGGGATGGTCTTGGTTTTGAAAGGTTGTTATTATGTACCTTATGTTACTAAAAACATTATTTAATTATCCAGATTAGATACTGAGGGATTCATGTTCAAGTTTTGAAATGAATGTTGCTACTTTTATAAAGATAGAATTTGTTTTGGTAGGGCACCTTTATATAACGGCCTCTATGTGTTAGACTACACAAACCAAGTAATGGAAATCGATGACAAAGTCAATTCACATGACTCATACCACACCCAACTTTGGAATCATCGGCTATGTCATGTCAATGAGAAACATTTGAAAAAATTACATCAAGATGGGTATTTAGATTCTTTCGAACTAAAACCACTTGGTGTATGTCATGCGTGTCTACAAGGCAAAATGACCAAATCCCCATTTAGTGGGAAAGGTGAAAGAGCTAAAGAGATTCTAGAATTAGTTCACACAGATGTGTGTGGACCATTTCTAGTTGAAGCAAGGGGTGGGTTCTTGTACTTCATAACTTTTACTGATGATTTTAGTAGATATGGATATATCTACTTAATAAGGTATAAGTCAAATTCTTTTGATCAGTTCAAAGAATACAAGAATGAAGTTGAGAACCAGCTTGGTAAGAAGATTAAGAAACTCCACTCAGACAGAGGAGGAGAATATCTTAATCAGGACTTCATTGATTTTTTATAGGAGTTTGGGATTTTATATCAACTCACTCCTCCTTACACACCTCAGTGGAATGGTATAAGTGAAAGGAGGTACCACACCCTATTGGACATGGTGAGATCAATGATGAGTCATGCGATTATTCCATTATACTTTTAGGGATATGCATTACAAACAGCAGTACACATACTAAACCAAGTACCAACTAAATTGATAAATCGTATTCCATATGAGTTATGGAGTGGACGCAAAGCCATGTTTTTGAATTTACATGTGTGGGGTAGCGAAGAATTTGTTAAGGCCTCTTCATGTAACAAACTTGCACCCTGAGGTACAAAGTGTATCTTTATAGGATATCCCAAGGAAACAATGGGATGCTACCTATACAACCCCTCATACAAAAAGGTTACAGTGGCAAGACATTCGATATTCCTTGAGATGGAGCACATATCCAAAAGAGATAGTGGGAACGAGATTGACTTCGATGAAGTTGAGGCTCAAGATACACAGGAGTTGGTATAAGAATAGATTCCACAAAGCCCCGTGGAATAAAAATCTGTTCCAGAGACACAAGAACTGCGTAGGAACATGAGAGAGGTGAAAGAACCAGAACGATATGGTTTTCTTGTAACTGAGGATGCTGACTCATTATTGGTTGAAAATGATGATCCTCTTACCTACAAGGAAGCAATTGAAGGCACAAACATTTCTAAGTGGCAAGAAGCCATTAATTCTGAAATGGATTCCATGTACCAAAACCAAGTCTGGATTTTGGTAGATCCTCCAGTTGATGTAAAGCCTATTGTAATAAATGGTTATTCAAGAAGAAACTGGACATGGAGGGGAAAGTAAGCACCTATAAGGCACAAATGGTTGAAAAAGGTTTTAGACAGCGTCAAAGAATTGACTATGATGAAACCTTTTCACCGGTTGCGATGCTGAAATCCATCAGATTCTTATTGGCCATTGCTGCTTACCATGACTTTGAAATTTGGCAAATGGATTTCAAAATAGCATTCCTTAACGGGAACCTCCCGGAAGATGTCTACATGACACAACCTGAAGGGTTTGTGACTCCAAAGGATGCCAAAAAGGTATGCAAGTTATAGAAATACATTTATGGATTAAAGAAAGCATCAAGGTCATAAAAGATTCGTTTTGATGAAGCTGTAACAGAATTTGGCTTTGTTAAGAATGAATGTGAGCCTTGTGTCTACAAGAGGTTTAGTGGAAGTGCAGTCATTTTCCTAATAGTATATGTTTATGACATATTACTAATTGGAAATGAAGTACCTATCTTATATTCAGTTAAGGCATGGTTTCATAAATGCTTCTCCATGAATAACTTGGGTGAGGCAACATATATTCTTGGGATCAAGATCCATCGTGATAGATCCAAGAGAATTCTATGCCTGAGTCAAAGTACATACATTGACAAGATACTAAAGAGATTCAGTATGGAACAGTCCAAGAGGGGATTGTTTCCAGTGTCACATGGAATTCATCTTTCCAAGAAAATGTGTCCTCAGACACATGAGTAAAGACAGAGAATGGAAAGGATCCCTTATGCATCCGCGATTGGGTTAGTCATGTATGCTATGCTATGTATGAGGCTAGATGTTCCTTCTGCATTAAGTGCGGTAGGAAGATATCAAGCTGATCCAGGAGACCGCCATTGGATGGTAGTCAAGACTATCCTTAAGTATCTGAGGCGTACTAAGGATATGTTCCTGGTTTATGGAGGAGATGAGAAACTAGTCATCAGAGGACATGTAGATGCTAGTTTCCAGACTGATCAAGATGAGATGAAGTCCTAGACTGGATACATCTTTAGTTTGAATGGATGTGCAGTGAGTTGAAAGAGCTCAAAGAAAAGTGTGGTGATAGATTCTACAGCAGAGTCCGAGTATATCACAGCTTCTAAGGAAGCTAAAGAAGCAGTATGGATGCAAAGCTTCATCCAAGAGTTGGATGTAGTACTGAGCAGTAAAGATCCTATCACACTCTATTGTGATAATACTGCAGTGGTGGCACTTTCAAAAGAGCCAAGGTCACATCAATAGAAAAAGCACATACTTTGGAAGTATCATCTCTTGAGGGATTTTTCTCAGAGAGGTGAAGTTTTAGTGAGAAGTATTTCCACAGAAGACAATGTGGAGGACCCCTTGATTAAAGCCTTGACTCAGTAGAAACATGATCATCATATGAGGTCTAGCAGACTAAAAGTCATAGGCAGTTGGATCTAGTCCAAGTGAGAGTTTGTAAGGGTTGGTGTCATGAGAACGAACTGTTTTTTTACTTTGTTTACATGAATGTTCACTTATTATATATTTTTCATTGTTCTGTATGACTATAATATAATAATGTCCTGGAATATTTGTTGCATTGATAAGGTCATGGCAGATCCCCGCTATGATGAGAACCTTGAAGTGCTATAACAATATTCTTAAATAAATTTCTACAGTTGGATGACATACTATGATAGGACACATAGTATACAGACCATCATGTGTGAGTACTCGTAAGAAGACGAGACTCGCTCTCATGGAGTTCACACTTGGTAATCTCCAAGATGGGAGATTATGAGAACAGACCAGCCAGTAGAAATTCCGCATGTCTTGGTGTCATCAGACATTGCTATCTATGAGAATGTGTAATGGTCCTTATACCGGAAGATTATCATTAACTCATGTCATGACTCGCACACTTAGATTTACTGATGAAAACCATCACGCAGATAGTTGGCGGGAAGTAGGGTACGTTGGGTGCGTCACAAGTGACATGTTGTAAATGGATAAGTTGAGGAAGGATTTGTACCTTCCATTTATGAAAGTTGATATCTTGGCCCTTTGATTGAAATAGAACTTTCACATTAAATTCCATGGCCATGGTGTAAACAAAGAGTATATTTCAGGAAGTCAAAGAACGACGGATCAAGCATATAGGTTTATGACACTACCATGAAACCTGCTTGATGAGATATTGAGACAAAGTGTTTAAATTACACAGTAAGCATTCGTATGAGGTGATACATCAATGCATCGTCAACTTCTTTCTCTTGGGTGCCTTGACCCGTTGCTAGACAGTAATTTTGGACTTTAGGCAAGATCGCCTAATTCCAAGGAGAAAGAGGCCTAGAGGGTCACACACTAAGTGTATTCAAGTATCTCAAGTAGAATAAAGATTATTCCCATATGTGGTTTAATAATTATTCAAGAAATCCTAAATCGTTTTAATGATGGAGGAAGAAGGAAATGAAAAAAAGATATACATGCTGTGTATTAAAGATTACACACCATGTAGTTTTTCATGGAAAAAAAGTATACACCATGTATTAATAATTACACACCATGTAGTTTTCTTTATGGAAAGAAAATGAATAAATTAAAACAAGATACACACGTCGTGTACATTGAATGTACACGCCGTGTAGTTTTCAATGAAAAACAAGTACACGCTGTGTATTTATTAATACATGCCATGTAGTTTTTCTAGTCGGGATTTTGATGATATAATATTGTTTTAAATGATATTTATTATAATCACTGTGGGCACATGTCAAGGAATTAATTATTCAACATGGGGGTTTTAAAGAAGAGTCAATGAAATAAATAAAATGCGTAATGTGTTTATTTATTTTCATAACTCTATAACCTCAAACCTGATTATAAATATCCCCACAACCTCAACTCTTTTCCTACACACAAGAGAATCATTGTGCACAACAATTCTGGAGAATTCTTTCAAGCCCGAAAGAACCTCTTCCTCCAAGAACGCTCTCAATATCGATAGAGATCCTCTTCCATCGTATCAAGACAATCTAAGGTGGACAACACAAGAAAAGGTTTCTCCATGCTAGAAACCAGAGACTCCTTTGGTGACGTCCCGAGATACGAGGTACATGTGTGGATCACCGCTAGAGGAAGTCTACACTTGGCTTCTACGACGGAATGAAAAATCACATCGGAACATGATCAAGAACATTAACAAAGAAAGAACACCCAAAAGGTATTTATTTACAATTGATTAAATTAATTATAATCAACTTGTAAAGATCCTACTTTGTGGTTCCGAGACTTTTCTTTTCTTTGTTCATTTCTATGATTCGATCTATAGAGACTAGTGTTTATCATCATATTGATCCTGGATTGATCATTGTTAATGAAAAAAATCCAAGTGGGAACATCCACCCACTTGCTTCCGCTGCGCCCGAAACCTCCAACCTGGACATCTCGTCTTCGGGTCTAGCTCAATTAAGGGATAGCCTCTCCTTCCCCATATCCTCTAACCTTTTCTAGACCCTTGTCTTGAGGTTTCCTATTTAGAATCACGAACGGTATGATGTGGAACTCGTCCCCATTCACGTTATGTATGATTTATCACGCTGTGCGTATTATCTGCTGAACCTCATATTTCGTATATATTTCCGAGCCATATGACTTTAAACTATGATGCCTAGTCCCACATGACTTTAAACTATTTCTTATATGCTGCACGATCTTAAAATTCATGGCTGGTCCCATCACATGACCTTAAACTATGACAGTATCATCCTGGCTGCACGATGAAAAACGGCGCTGCATTGTGGTGTCCTCTCTCAAGGGACATCATGTTTGGTATCGGTCAAACTCCATGCCATTTTTCAATGACTTTATTTGGATTGATTCTTGTTGCGATGAATAGATTCTCTATTCCAGGTCCATCACTTCACAAAAAAAAACACACACATCCATTCACCCTAAAGGACAAACAAGACCTATCAAATGTCCCTTCTTTTGGTGTGAGGGACAGACCCGCACACCCCTTTTATATCTAGAACTGGTACCTTATCATGCCACCTTCTAGAACTACATATAGCTTGATTCCCATCCTCATGGGATATGTTGGAATGCCCAAGCATCTTGCCTTTGGGTCTAGCCTCAAGAATCATAAATCAGGTTCCCCTCTTTTTCGGCCCCTTGGCTCGAATTATTTTGAGGAACCCTCCACCTACAGCTTTACCCTGAACAAGTCCAGGATATTCCACGACATTTATGGGATACACCAGCTTCCTCGCCAGAGAGGTCCTGTCTGGGAGTAGGAATGATCCATGATCAAACCGATACATCCACCTAACGTGTTTCCACCACGGTGGAATAATTTCAAGAGTGTTGGACTATATCTAAACAACCCATCACTCCATGATCCATGCTTCACATGCCCTTTATTTGGACCCTAATTCCCTTTCATGTTTGAAATAACCCACTAACAGTTTGGATGCTCGACCTATGGCTCGCCTACTGTCCTGTGACAACATCCTGGAAGACTAATTGATGACATTCTGAGTCAGGTCCCATGTTTCGAACATGGTCAGCGATCGAACCTTTTCTGTTGTCCCCATATCAGGCTAATAAAATGTGGATACCATGTTTTGAAAACGGTCAATAGCTATCCTTTATTGTCATGCCACCCCCACAGTGTTCCGAATCTGGGGTATTTTGATTCAAAATTTCCACTCCCTTATGTTCAGGTTGATTTCAAATGCCCCTAGCGTTACCCCGCTCGTGCACTAGAGAAAATTGGGAAGATGGAACATCGATTATTCTGAGGACCTCGTCCTATAATCGGGCCTCTCCCTTCTTTTCCCAGGAATCCATATTAGTTGTTCGAACCTCGGGTGCCCGAAGCTTGGTTGGCACTCCTATATCCAAACAAAGTAATAGTGCAAACATCCCTTGTTTCTCACATCGGGTACGACCCACATGAGCTTAGGAATGGATTTCTATTTATCTCAAGATTGTGGTTAAATTAATTAAACCAAATGAACAAGTAAATAAATCTATCCATACATCTATCCATACATACATTTCAGAACAAGAGGCAGTAAGGAGAAATGAGTTTATGAGTTCGACCAAAACAGGGCCCTTAAGGATCAGTATCTTGGATAGATCGTTCCAGACCAACTACCTTTTGGCTTGTGGCCTCCAGGATTGCTTCCCACCCCTGAGAACCCTCTCTTCATTAGCAGACACAGAGCTCAGTGCACTTTCCCTAGCCTGTGCTTGTGCTTGTTTAGTTTGAAGTTCTGTCATTTTGTGACCCTCTTCCACTAGCTTCTCTTGGGCATCCGCCACCTGGGGCCTCAATTTCTCCAAAATCTTGGAAAAGTTGGAAATGAATACATCATTTTATTTCATATTTTATTCAAGGCATCATACCTCTTATTCTGCCTTTAGGAACGCTTGGGTACTCCCCGACTCTTTCTGACACCGGGCAATGTTGGGGCGTCGGCTGCTCTCGTGCAGCTTCTCAGCCATGTAGTTATGGACTGGTGAATGAAGACGGTGAGCATCCACCCCTCTAGCATAGAGAAAGCACATCCAGGTGTGGAGTGATACCATCCATTTTAGCCATTCTGTCTGAGGCTGACCGAGGAAGCGCTTGATACACTTCCACCCTTTGCGCCGAATCATACGACTCTCATCGGCTTCCTCTGAATCATAATCATCTATCTCCTCAGAATATGTAGGCCAATAGTTGGGGAAAGCAGTGAGGAGTTTAACAGTAGGGTCTTTTTGGGGACCTCCACCCCATCAGCAACTTCACTCTGGTCGGGCTGGAGTTCCACCTCGGCAGCATTACCATCCCTCATCATGATGTCTAGTTCGCCGAGTACCAGGGTAGGGTCACCTTGAATGGTTTCTTCTGTAAAGGCCGATGTGGTCACTGCCCATCCCGCTCCTACAGATGTCCCGGACTCGGCGGTTTTTCATTCCTCCAACCTTGCGATCACTATATTAGGAATCAGTATCTTGATTAGCTAAATTCTCCAGAAAAGAGGAAAAACCAATGAGAAAGGACTTACAGGAGCCAAGTGCAGTGGTGTAAAATTCCTATGTCATGGCGGGGTCCCCCACCACGGGAGAGCCTTCAGTGCTTGTCAACTCGATTACCAATGTCGGCTCCTCTTGGATAATGGGGATGTAAGGGGGCTCTCCTTTTGGCTCATTATTTCCTAATCCAGCTGAAATCAGTGCCCCACTATGCCCGGTCCCGAAGACTGGCCCCCGAGGTTGCTCCCCGGTCTCCATAGGTGTACCCACTCCCCCGGTGGGGAAGGCTTCCTGGGGACCCTCACCAATGTGTTCCTGAATAGAACAAGGTTTGGTTGATGGATCGAGACTATAAAAAGATGAAGGCTGGTATAAGATTTAAACCATACCTCAAACTACTCTGCCAGTTCGGCATCAGAGCCAACAATTTCACCACTCTCCCGGGAACTCCGCTGGTGAGTGGGAGCTTCTTAAGGCCCCTATCCACCAAGACCCTCAACTTGTTCCTCTTCCTCCAGCCCTTCTTATTCTCCTTCTTCTTCTTATTCTCCTTATTCTTCTTTTTCTTCTTCTTCCTCCTCTACAATTTCATCCTCGAATGGAAGCCTCTCTGGGTCATGCTCCTGGACAAGCATTACTTTCACCAGGAGATGTTGTTCTTCATACCGCCCCCACTGACAAGCGTACATGTCCATGGCTATCAGGTATGCATGCCGGCAATGAAAGTTTACTCTATCCAATATCTAGATGTGACCTATGTCCGCCAGATCGACCCCGATGTGTATCAAACTTATCCATAACTCTTTGGCGGACATGGACTGTCACAACATTCTCCAAGAAGACCACAGAGAAGGGAAGATAGAATCGGTGGACAGAATCAGGAGGTACCTGAGTTACTTTACCGGGAGTTCCCTAGTCGTACCCCGAGGCCATGCACGAGACCACCCTTCCCCAGAGGGTAGAGGCACGTTCTCGTTCTGTTCTGCCCCTGACCGTGAAGTACCGGCCTGCGCCGCACTTGCTACCCGACCCGTTCTTTGCCTCACTTCCCCCATGGAACCTCATAGACCTTCCTGCTATTCGGGCTTTTCACTAGTTTCCTTGATCTAACGAATGCATTTCCAAAGAATCGCCTTGGGGTACGTTCTCTTCTAGTGTTCAACATACTCTGTTGACACTCTGACACTGACATCGGTGGAGGGAAGAGTGATGATTTCGCCCAGGCCTTCCATCGTGAACATAAGCCATAGCTGGTAGAGAATGCATAGATTCCTCTCTTCCTGAACCTCTGTGTATACTTTCTTGGGCATCCTTTGCATGCACCTGAACTGCCTGGAGAACCTGGTCGGCACATAGGGTTCGCAGAAGATTTTTCCATCAATTCGGGCCACCAGCACGCCTCCCCGGATGCTCTGCAGGTACTCCCTCTGCTCCTATGGACCGCACCCATCATCTACCATTTGTGTGACTGAGGTTTATAACAGGTGGAAGTCGAAGTGAGTATGACTGCTGATCTTGAGCTTGATTCCGTCATCCCTGAGCGTCAATGGATGGACCCCAGCAATGTTCAAGAGGGATGGCCGTATACTGTTACCAGGGGGGTGAATGACATTCGAGAAGTCATACCCACCACAGTTGGCTACGACCCAACCGTGGAGAATTTGGAATGGCCTTGTATATCCTCCTGGTCGTACTTCCCCTCAAAATGTGCTCTAGAATACTGTATATCCTAGCCAACACTGGTACCCCTAGGTTAACCTTGTTCTTTGGCTCCATAATCCCAACCATCACTAGCGTCCCCAGGCGGACTCCCATCCTCGTATCCCTCACAGGTAACAACCATCCACTCAAGAACACGGTTAGGAACTTTTCATATTGCACATTTGGGTCTCGACCCTCATTGATTCCAAATCCCCACGATTGATACTCTCTCATCTCCAAAATCATTCAATATGATCCTGTTTTTCCCCTCTGAGATGTGTTTGGGAATTTATTCCCTTAGAATGGAATATTCAAGGCTGTGTCCTGGGTCAGGAAGAGACTAAAACACCCTGAATAGGGTATTTCCTTTAGGATATATTTTATTCTGAGTTCCTCTTTAGCCAGCTCCAGCAGATGCCATGACAGGATTGGGGTGCAGGTCCTATCCCCCAAGACATTATCCATCAGGAGGAACTCATCATACTGATACCCCTTTAAGGGGATTCCCCTAATACAGTGGAAACCCCATAGACTGATTCCCACCATCCCATGATGGAGGTGAAAAGTGTTGGTATCAGGTGACCAGTGACTGAACAACTCTGCTACCAAGTCCTGCTATCAGTAAAAGTAGAATTGAGACATCCAAATAGCCTCGAAAAGCCCAATGGACTGCAGCTATGGCCCGAATTCCTTGCATGTATGAGGTACCCAGTACGCTCAAGCCCATTTATTGGTAAATTTACCCCTGAATCTGAAATCCCACTCCTTCCAGCCCTTCATCTCATTAGTAATACTGCTTTTGTAAGTACTTGTATAAATAGTGGGAGATTCCTCGGGAACTAGATTGCTTCCCACAACCGTCTTGGTCTTTAGATTTAGGACATAGATGGTTGTGTTATGTGTTTCCCTATAAGTATGGATGTTTTTGGTAATGTATAATTGTAGAAGACTATCCTCATGCGTCACCCATGACCGCGGTGTGTCCGTCTAGAAAACCGGGCATCAACACCTCTTCCAGAAGACCGAAGTTCCATAGCGGCAGGCTACCGCTCAGGACGTAATCCTTTTGAGCTTGCATAAGCATCTCAAAAAGAATTTGGTTATCAAACACAACCCTCCTCGTGCGAAGAATCTGAGGGTTCACGTGGAAAATGTCAAAGTAGGGCTTGGGGGGGCCCTCAGCCTATTTATAAAGCTTTGACGCGTCTTCTGCGCATGCACAACACTTTTGCGCACCCAAAAAAGATTTTCTCGTGAAAAAAATCATAGTAGGGCTTAGGGGGGGGGGCTTAGACTATTTAAAAATCTTTAACGCATCTTCCGCGTATGCGCAATGCTCTTACACGCACAAAATGAATTTTTTCACACCAACGACGATGTCTTTTCTATTTTTTCAGCGTACCCTCAGAATTCGAACCTCAGGTTTAATTTCGGATCTGATTCTGAGGGGGGGAATTTTTTGATTCTGAAATTTGGATAAGGACTGCATCGGGCAGATAAAAGAGCAATGAATGAATCCAAGATGAAAAAAATGAGATTCCGGGGCCCGGGAGGTGGGTGCACGCAAGATGGGGGAGACACACACAAGAGGACTTTTGGCGCAGAAACTCTTGTGTGATGGCCTTCCCTTCCACGCCCTAAGCACCGTCCTCCAGGACCGACCGCGCCCAGCCCCATTTCCATGCCAAAGGTGACGTCAAACAAGCTTTTACTTTCCCAACCCATTTCTGTGCCGAAGGCGACATTGAATGGGTGTTTTCACACTCGGCCCACCTCTGCACGCACAAGTCGACGAACGATGGGAGTTTGTGCACCAGGCTCTTGCGCGCCACTCTGAGGAAACCAACTATAAAATGAACTGTATCCCCTCCCTTCAAAAAATAAACGTAAGACGAAGCGACGCTCTACTGCGTGAAAACCCTATCTTCTACGACCGCACGAAAAACCCATGGCCTTTAGGTATTGGTTTTTGCACGATAGGTTCCCTGGGGGTGCCTTCAAATGGTCCCTCTGATCCTCATGAATTTTGAAGTTATTTTCATGCAAGGGGTCCCATCTTGCGCGCAAGTTCCCTCTACGTCAGGTGCTCTTGCGCGCAACCCATCCAACCTGCGCACAAACCATCTGTCTCGCACGTAACCCCTCATACTTGCACGCCACCGGTCTAACTTGCACACAAACCCTCCATATTGTGTGAAACCCCTCCATCTTGTGCACCACCTGTACCTCTTGTGTGCAACCTCTTCATCTTGTGCGCAAACCATGCATCTTGCACACAGACCTCCTATCTACCCCTGAACCATTCTCTTATGTGCACTCCATGTGCTTCCCTCACCTTGAGGCACCTTGTTCGAGCCTCTATTATACGAAACGCACCTGCTTCATGTGCTGTTTTCCCGTGTGACCCCTCAGCTTTGCACGGAGAAATTTCAAAGTCCCTTGGGCTATGATTTCTGATGTGTTTCTTTGCCTCATGCTTCTTCGCATAGGCACGCTAATGACTATTGCTTCTTCGCATAACCACGATAACATGGACCCCCAATGAGATCATCTATCGACACCCCCCAGTTACATAATTTACTATTACTTATTTCCCTCAATGTAGGGTGGGTATTGGTTATGTAAGTCCTAGGGGTGTGGAGAAAACTCACCTCGTCCGAGCTGCAGGACGTTAAACTGCCAAGCGCCATCGTCCTCAACACATGACGTTAAACTGTGGCCTCACCTGGTGCCGTGCACGCGGGGTGCTCCGTCTTAGACATTCTCTATGCCCACTAGTCTCCATGGGAGTGAGATCATTCCTCACACTGAATGACATCCTCTTTATCAGAGTGGCGCCCGTCCATGGGGAAAGGGAAACCGCCCTAGTGTAATCCCCTAGCCATTTTGCAGGAGGCAGCACCCTTACTCCTCCTCTCTTCCTGGGTGCCAAATCCCTCTCCCGCTGGGCTTTATCACTAGACGAGCCTCTATTATAAAGTAAGCCCCTGTTTCCTCTTTGGGCCGCCAAATACGTGCATCCCTAGTTCACTTCCCATGGATGCACCTTTCACAACATGATCGTCAGGTCTTTGCTGCCTCTTGTTTCTCACACCGAGAATGACTCATGCGGGCTTAGAGTAAGCATCAACCATGAAATTCTCTCCAGGAAGCCTAGACTGTAAGCCCTAAACCCCATCTGAACTACATGGACTTTGATCCTTTCCAAGGCAAGGTACGTAGGAAGCCTCCCCAAGGTTCAAGTCCAAAAATAATTGGTCCCGAATCCCTTCACGTCAGCTCGCCAAAACCCCATCCGAACTATGTGGACTTTTATCCTTGCCAAGGTAAGCTAGGTAGGAAGCCTCCCTGAGGTTCAAGCCCAACAACCATTGGTCCCGAATCCCTTCACATCGGTTTGTTAACCCCATATGATCTATGTGGACTTTTATCCTTGCCAAGGCAAGGTACGTAGGAAGCCTCCCTAAGGTTCAAGCCCAATGACCATTGGTCCCAACTCCCTTCACGTCGGTTCGTCAACCCCATTTGAACTACGTGGACCTTAATCATTGCTAAGGCAATGTATGTAGGAAGCCAACCTGAGATTCAAGCCCAACAACCATTGGTCCCAACTCCCTTCATGTCAGTTCGCCAACCAAATCCGAACTACATAAACTTTGATCCTTTCCAAGGAAAGGTACGTAGGAAGCGTCCCTAAGGTTCAAGCCCAATAACCATTGGTTCTGACTCCCTTCACGTCGGTTTTCCAACCCCATCCGAACTATGTGGACTTTGATCCTTGCCAAGGCAAGGTACGTAGGATGCCTCCATGAAGTTCAATCCCACCATCCATCTGGACCCCAGGTCCTCATTCACACCGGTTCACCGACCCCCCATTCTGAATTACGTGGACTTTGATCCCTGCCAAGGCAGGATACGTATGAAGCCTCACCAAGGTTCAAGAACAACAACCTATCGAACCTGACCACCTCACGTCGGTCCACCCCCATCCTGCACGATGTTAAACTATAAACCCCAGTAGGTGGTAAGCCGTTGTGCCCCATGTAGTGGCAAGCCGTTGTGTTCCTCAATCAATGGTAATTTGTTGCGTCCCCTATTCAGTAGCAAGCCGTTGTAATCCCATTTTCTAGGACCCTCTTCTTTGGTCCATACTAGTGGCGTATGACCAAATTGGGCTGCTAACCATGCATGAGCCCTATAAACATCATCAGGTTGTTGTCCTATGTGTACACCCCAATTCAAGTCCATTTCCTGGTCTTCCCTTCGAGACTATGTGTTTCAGGAAGGTCATGCCCCAACCCAGAGGTTCCACTTTCTCTGGGTCCAATACATACGTCCATTCTCATGAGCTACCTCCTTAGGTGTCCTATCGCCCTACCAAACTATGCATACTTTGATTCCCTGCCACGGGGATATGTAGGAAGTCTCCTCGAGACTCAAGCTCAACATTACCATCGTCCTCATAGTGGTTCCATCCCATTCACCATAACTACTAGAATTCTAGGTATTTGCGACGAGTTATTTGTGATGGGATCCCGTTGCAAATAAGTTTTAGCGACGGGGTCCCATCGCAAATTTCCCATTGCAGAAAATAGCGTCCCAAAAAATATTATTTGCGACGGGCCCGTCACAAATAATATTTTTTACGATGGTCAACTTCATCTTTACAAATAATTCTCTGATTGTATACTTTATATATATAAACTTTTTTGTGACTGGCTCGTCGTAAAAAGTATTTACGACTGGCCCGTAATCTCATCACAAATAATTTTTTATAAAAAATTTATTTAGACTATTTGCGACCGGCCTGTCTTAAATACATTTTGCGATGGGTCCCTAATCCCGTCGCAAATTCTTTTTTAGGAAAAATTATTTAGACTATTTGTGACAGGAACCCGTCGCAACAGATCCCGCCGCAAATAAAAAATAATTTAAAAAAAAATAAATTTAATAAAATTATGATTATTGAAAAATTAATTTTAATATTATTAAAATAATTAAAATAAAAATATATTAAAATTCTCAATATTCACAAAAAATATAAAAAAAATCATAAAATATTATTATTATTATTATTATTATTATTAGTAAAATAAACAAAAATTAAAAAATATAGTACTGAAAAAATACAATTAATAAAATTTTGATTAATGAAACAATAATATTAATATTATTAAAATAATTTAAAAATAATAATTATTAAAATTCTCAATATTCACAAAAAAATCAGAAAATATTAAAAATTAAATTATCTAATATTCGCACCAATATAAAAGACAGAAACTGTAAATAGTTCATATTACCAAAAATGTTAAATTAAAATGTTTTTAACATAAAAAAATCACTGGGGGGGGGGGGGTCATCTTCTGGAGGAGGTGGAAGAGCTGGAGGAGATGGTGAAGGAAACTCCATCCCCAAACTACGAGTCAGATGACGCATGTACTCCATCTGCTCCTGATGATGCTGCTGCCATCGACGCATCTCCTCATCGTGCTGCGACTTCTGCTACTGCTGCTGTTGGCGCATCTCTTCTTGTTGCTTCTGCAAACTCTCTATAAGGTCATTCTTAGCTCATAACTACTCCTGATACTGTGAGGCAGAAGATGATGCCTCTCCACGAGCTCCTCTCGAGCTGGATGCCGACATCGCAGCAGTACCATAATAAGTACCAAGAGTCACATGAGAGCCGATACTAACTACTCAGCCCTTCTCAAAGCCATACTGAGTCGCCTGCATCCATGCCGCCTTGTCGAAATGGTGTGCACTAGTCTGATCAGTCGCCTCATCCTGACCCTCAGCCTGTGTCTGAGAGGTCGCATCCTTATATGACTCCTTCAATTCCAATTTGAAATTAAAATTGTGAAAATATTATATAGCCTCATATGACTCCTTCAATTCCAATTTGAAATTAAAATTGTGAAAATATTATATGCAGTTAATTGTCAAACTAAAAAAATAAGACTAACCACAATCCGATGTTGGCGATCACCTCTAATCTTTTCGGTGGCTGGATCACTGCACATCATCCGATAAACATCTTACTCTGTAATATTGGGATGCTCGACTGCCTATATGAATATAAAATAAAATGTTTATATTTTAAGTTATATAAAATATTAAAAAAATACTTACCAGATGCTCTCTATGCGTACTAAATGTACAACTACCAACTCGATGCATCATCTCCTGTCTCCCCCGGTTCTGCCGACCCAATGAAGACCTCTGAAATCCACCACCCAACTAGTGTGCACATAATCCATCCCAAACCTAAGATGAAATGTACTCTGGTTGGTGGGCTCTACACAACTCATCAAATACTGTCTCTCCTGCTTTCTTAATGGTCGTATTTCTCAAATTGTGCAAAAACTGACGCAAACGCTCATGCATAGTCACCTACCATGCTGCATGGATAGCGTCACGCATGCTATCATCGATGGGATACCATAAACCCTACAAATAATTTATAATATCAAGTTATTAATAAAATAAATTTCAAAATAAATATTATTTATTTACGTACCAGCCAATTATTGTACATGGCGAGTTGCACATCAATGAGAATCTATTCCCATGTGATCCATGGATGAGAAAAATAATTGCACAAGATAGTACTCCCCTGTTCAATAGCTACATGCACAAAATTATGAAAAAAGAATAAATAATAAAACAATTAGTATATATATACATAAATTAATGAAGTAGCTAACTGAAATATACAGGTTATCATACCTCAGTGTGCGTGGATCGAATACAAGACGTGAACATCACTCGGGGATAGGGTCAGGAATCATCAGTCACGCAAGACCGCACCCCCTCCATGCACCTCCTGAACCACCAGTAGGATGAGAGTCATATGATCCCACATCCCCCTCATCCAAAGGTAGATCAACCTCCTACAACCTGCGAAATAGACCAGGATCCATCTGTAACACAAAATGATTGTTGTTAGTAGATAGTTGAAAATAACTATCATATATAGATATATATTAGTTATGATCATAACCGGCATTTAACTGTGTCAATGTTCACCTTCATCATCATATTCATATCTGACGATGTCAATGTCTTCATATTCCTCATCGGCATCATCAATATCCATAAGCGTTTCACTTTCACCATCCCTTGTCATTTCAAATTCATTTGTAACATCATTAACATCTTCATCACCATCAAACCTTAATTGCGGGGTGTCATCATCTATATTCACGTTTCATTGTGAAAAAGATGGATCTTGAGTAGTCTCTTGAAAAATTTCAATTCCTTCCACTTCAGCAAAACCACATTCAGTTTGAGTAAATTTATTTTCCCGAGATTTCATTTTTATTATGCTCCACCAATCACTGAGGTCTCTTGAAGTAGAACAGTACTTTGCGTAATAAATTTTATGTGCCTTTTGAGCCAGTAAAAATGGTTCATTTACTGCAAGAAAACTTTTATATTTAATATCGACGATTCCATGAGTTAGATAAACACGCAATCCTCTCTCAGTATCTAACCAATAACATTTAAACATCATTATGTAATTCTATCCAAAATAACATAGCTCAATAATTTCATCCAGAATTCCGTAAAAGTAAACTTCAGTTTCTATATGATGCGATCCTCTCAAAAAAACTCCACTGTTCATTGTTTTTTTTGATTCCCCATATGCACGTGTATGAAATCAAAAACCATTCACCACATATGAATTATAAGATTTAACCATTTTGGATGGTGGGTTACTCAATACACACAGTCACTTATCAATTTTATCAGCATATTGAGAAACCTGAAAATTTTAAAACAATTATCAATATAATAAATAGTAAACTGGATTGATATTAAACCATCAATAATTTATATTACTAGTTTTTGAAACCATTGAGAATTTGTTTTTCATCTGCGTTCTTCAAGAGTAGCTTCTATAATTTGTGGAAGTTGTTTCTTGATATGATTATCATATAACCTACAAATAAAATAAGTTTACATACTATAACAGAAATTATAAAATATGTGATAGAATCACTCACAGTACAAATGCTGTCAATTCTTTACAGTTGAGCAGAACATATGTATGAGCTCTGTGATGTTCATCATCTGAAATCCATCATTCTTAAACTCCACCGAAGCCAAGATTTGAATGATTAAAAACTTATAATTGATTTTCCATTTCATTATTAAAATTTTCCTCGTTCCGTCCCATTCAGTTTTGTTTTGAGGGATATTTAGATTCAAAATAGTGAGAGCAGAAAAAAGCATTTTCCTCTTGAAAATAAGCTTCAGTAATTGAGACTTCAACTGATGATTTGTTACGTACTTTTTTCTTCAATTTCTGCATGCATCTCTCGAATGGGTACATCCATTGAAACTGTACTGGACCTCCACATTTAGCATCATGTGAAAAACGTAATATCAGATGTTCCATTGAGTCAAAGAAAGTAGGCAGAAATATTTTTTCCAGTTTACATATAATTACAACATCATCTTCTTCCAGTTTTCTTAGCGCATCGTAGTCTGTTGTCACTGCACAAATGTATCAAAAAAAAGATATGTCTGTTATCGAATCCCAAATCATAGAATTCAACAAACCTCTGAATCCAATCAGCATAATTCTTTCCTTTATAACATGACAATCATGACTTTTTAATCTAGTAATATGACAATTCTTAACACATCTTCCCAAATTGGAAGCATAGCCATCTGGAAGTCTTAAATCTGCAATCCACTTACAAAATAATAAGCGACTCTCTTTGGAAAGTGTATAAGCTACTTTTGGATTCATTAACCTCTATGATCTGACATTTTCAAATAGTTTAAGTTCTGGTCGCCTGAAAATTTGGGCAAGATCTAATCGTGCTTTTATAACATTTTTGGTCTTACCTAGTGTATCAAAAACTGTACGAAATAAAATATCAAAACATTTCTTCTCAATATGCATGACATCCAACATGTGGTGGACCAAAAAATCAGAACAATATGGGAGATCCCAAAAAATGTTTCGTTTTATCCAATTATGTTCTTTCCCAAAGCCATGAATTTTCTGTTGGTTTACTGTTGGCCCAAATGTGATGAGAGCTAATGAAAATACAACTGATTTTAACTCTGTACCTGAGATAATTTTTGGAGGTTCATCCCTTTCAATTGTGCCTTTTCTGAAATGATATTTGTTCCTTCGAAAAGGATGATCAGTTGGAAGAAATCTACGATGATAGTTAAAATAGCAAGGTTTTTTTCCATTGACAAGCATACAAGATTTTTTGTCTTTCATACAATAAGGACATGATTTCGGACCATGTGTACTCCAGCCAGATAACATTCCATACACCAGAAATTCACTAATCATCCACATCAATGCAACTTTTAATGTAAAATTTTGTTTCACAGCAATAACATATATACTAACACCATTACTACACAATGCATTTAACTCATCAATCAATGGTTTCAAATAAACATCAATATTCTTTTTCAGATGTCCTGGGATTAATAAGGTCAAAAAGATATAGGGATCCTTCATCAAAATCCATGGAGGTAGATTTTACGGAGTTATAAAGACATTCCAACATGAATACTGACTACCATAAGAACCAAACGGACAGAAACCGTCAGTAAAAAGACCCAATCGCACGTTTCAGGCTTCTAAAGAAAAAGACGGATGTAGACAATCAAAATGATTCCAAGAATCACCATTAGATGGATAATTCAAGCTTTTACTGGTTGAAATATTGGTTTTGTGCCATGAAATCATTGACGCTATGTTATGAGACATAAATAAACGTTGCAACCTGAGTGTAAGGGGGAAATATCTCAACTGTTTTACAGGAATCGATCCAGACTTCCCTGGTTGAGCTTCTTTATACCTCGATTGTCCACATGTGGGAAAAATATCCAACAACTCATTTTCACCAGAATATAAGATGCAATCATTTTCACATGCATGAATCTTTTGATAAATAAGGCCCAGATTACGAACCAGCCTCTTACTCTCATAGTAATTTACATGAAACACATTTCCTTCAGGTAACAGTGTTTTAACCAAAGAAAATATCTGATAAAAATAGTTTTTTGACATTGCATTATCTGATTTAATAGCCATAAACTTTTCAACCACTTCTAATTTTCTTATCTTGCAACCAGGATATAATGCATCCTCAATAGACCTCAACAACTCATAAAATTCGGATGGTGCCAACTTAGGAGTTAAATCGACATCATCGTGAGTTTTAGTTTGTTGAAGAGATGGACCTGCAACATAATGTACTAAATTTTTAAACCGTGATGGATCCAGAATCAAGTTATTAGTATCTTCTCTGGAACTGCGTTCACCGTGTTGATACCAAAAAACATAATCTAGTTGAAAACCAAACCGCAAGAGATGTCCCCCAAACTTGTCAAATGTGTCAAATGTTCTCAGAGCACATTTTTTACAAAGACACTTAATTGTGCCTTCTGAATCATATTCTGGTTTTGATGATGCTAATGCTAAGAAAGCTTCAACACCCTCATTATATACAGGATTTAAACTAGAACCATTTGGATTTCTACGCTGATTTATCCAAGCGCGGTCATCTAATAATGACTGATGTCGACTTACTTGTTGCATATTTTTCTACAAAATATAAAATCATCATTGTTTTTGAATAATTTGAAATTATAAAAACACTACTGGGCATTTAAGCTCTCCCTTTATTAGGTTTTAATTTCCCCAAGATACCAATAAGGGATATATGATTGAAAGTAAGGATTTACTAGAAGAAATAATACTTTTATCACAAGAATTATCATATTATATTTCATATATTATAATTAATGTGATAATAATGTATGTACCTATTATTCTAAGACTACTAAACTATTAAGTCCTTCAGGGTGCATTTGCTTATATCTAGTACCAATGTAATAATGTAACCACATACTTTATCCAACTGGAGTCAGGGTGTTAAAATTTCATCACAATAAATTTAAGGTTCACCGGTAGGTATATTGTAATGTTTTTAAACTTCCATATAAACTTTCAAACCCAAATTTTTATGATGAATAATCATTCTAGTCTTCAATAAACCATAATTCTCTCTATTAATAAGGTTCTTTAACCATATAAATTTCTTCTCTTGGATCAATTATTGAAAAAAAGGAAAATATTTAAGATTCAGTTGAAAAATGTATAGAAATAAATTTTTTATCTCCAATACAAAGTATTCCACCAGCTATGTTGGCTATAAAGACTCAAGAGAGGGGTGAGATGAGTTCTTTAATTTCACTTTCTTAAAACATTTTTTTTAAAATAATTCTCTCTTAAATTTATCATTTAAATCCTTCCTTTCATTTTATATTAGTTTTTCTGTAGAATTAATTAAGCTAAAGAAAATGAAATGGTTTGTTTTTATAGCAGTTTAGAGTTTTCAAGTAACTCCCCCCACTCCACTCCACTAATCACCAAATATAGGCATAGTGATTTTATTTATATCCCTTTAATGGGGATATCATAGTTGATTACAAAAAGCTGTCACATATTCATTTATAAAATATGAAAAGTTAATTTATTGGGATATTTTATACAAGACCTATACTCATCCTTACACGCGACTTATAATAATAAGTATACACTCTTTAAATAGATAAATATGTAGGCTTGATACTTAGTAGCACATAACTATGTTAGAGATCACAACTTAAAGTAGTTGAATAATCTCTAGAGAAAAATATTTCTCTAAAGTGTAGTTCAAAAAAGATTCACAACCATATATTGATTTTCAAGAACACACAATAGAAACATGAATTTTCTCTTTCTTCTTGTTTTTTCAGTCATTACTTAAATTATAAATTAACAACAATACTAGTATAGTAATAAAAAAACTCAAAAATAGCTGAATAGTTTTTTTATGTATTCATTCAATCATATGAAGGATTTATCCATGATTTAATACTTTATTTTTACTATTGGGATAATATATATTTACTAATTTTAGATTTAATTGATTAAAAATAAATTCTTGATATTTATACTTTAATATAAATATCTTCATAGTCATTATAGAAACTTCTATCTTCTAGAAACAATAGGTTATAATAATCTTGGTCAAAAGCTTCCTAAAATCATGCCATTATTAACAAACCATTTCAAAGTTGAGAAAATATTTCTCATTTAATTTACCTACTAAAATACACTATAAATCAATTTTAAAATTTTAATTTGTAATATCTTTTTCGGAATACACTTCATACCTAAGAATAAACTCATATTCTATAAGAATATGTAAGAATAAATTATTATTTGTATATGTAATAATAGATTAAAAAATACATAAGAATAACTGTTGAATATATAAGAGTAATTCTAATCCATACTTAATATATAATATTTATTACTTAGTCGATTGTTAATACATAAAATTAAATCTATGTATAAACTTATATAAAATATATTTTACACTAATAAATTTTGATACATATAAATAAAAATAATTTGGAAATATATCATAAGAAATAATACTTTAAAATTATTCAAAATATAATATTACCTTCAAAATATCACTGAATACTTAATAATAACTTTTCCACACATAATATTTTGTACTTGGAAAAATTTATTATAAAAAAACATATAATACAAATTCTCATTGATAAAATATAATAAATAAATAAACATCCAAAAATTTACTAAATGTAAAATCATTATTAACAAATAATAATGGATTTTGTGAGCATCAAAACGTAAAATATATTAGAGTATGTTGATCACAAAAACTAGACAACAACAAGGTCATATTTATCAAAGGTTCCATAGTTGAAAATATATTGGATGCATTAACTAAGTTTTATAATAGTATAAGAATGAATGTCATGTGAGATATATAAATCACACACAAACACACACACATCTTCTTATCACTTAATAATTTATCTTCTAGGTGACATTAATATGATAATTTCCTTGGAATATTTGTCACATAAAAGGGTAATATCAGTTCCCTGATATTATGAGATCCTTGACATGCTATGAAATTAATCTTATCATAATATTTCCTATGAACTGGATATATCATTATAATAAGACATAGATGACGTGTGACTATCAGGTAATATAGGCTTATAATCATTGAAACTTATTCTCATGAAGTTCACACTTGTTGATCAACAATAAGGGAGGTCATGTGGATAAATATTCCAATTGTAATTCCATATGTTTTTATTCCATTGGATATTACTATTTATGATCATATATATTATACATTTTAATTGAGATCATTATTTACGTGTTTCATGAATCTTGTACTTAGATGCATTGATGAAAACCATAAAAACATATGTTCACAATGAGGTAGTATGTGTTAGGAACATCATGAGTGACATGACATTAATTTAATGGTTAAGAAATTATTTTCCCTTATGATTTAATGAAAAAATTTATCTCTAGGTATTTAATTTAAATGGAAGTGTATGAAAAAATCCCACCACCATGGTAGTTTACATACAATTTAGATTCAGAAAAATCAAAGAAAATTAAATCAAGCATATAGGGTGATGAAAAAAGTATGCATATTTCTTGGTGTGATATTAATTGATAAAGGGATTATATTACATAGTATAATTTATAGGAAGTTTTTTGTAGTTACAATACTAAATTATTTCTTTATGGGTGCCTTGATGTGTTAGTAAACAAAGATCTTGTACTTTAGGTAAGTTCTACCTATTTCTGCTGAGAAAAGGTCCTAGAGGATCACACACTAAGTGTATCTAGATAAACATTAAATTATATTGAATTTAAGTTTTAGAATAAATTTATTCATATATTTTTTAATAATATTTATTGAAGTTAAGTTGATCATGAAAATTCTATCATGAGATATTTGAGTTTGGAATATGTGAGTTGAATTTAATATCTTTTTTATTCATTAATAAGTTAATGAATATAATATTTATCCATTCATATGGTTGGTTAATATTATAAAATAAATATTTATTCAAGTTATGTGAGTATATATAAATAAATATTTATTTTAAATTTGATTAAATATAATATTTATTTTATTTTATTGAACTAATATTTTATTATTCATGGTTTGATAATTTTATAGGAGGATCCAGATCAAGTTAGTGATCTAATAAACATATTTTAATATCATTTAAATAAATATTTATTTATTTATGAAATTATGTATTATATATTATTTGTCACTTTAAAATAATAATAGTCATTTTATTATTTAAGAGATAAATGACATTAGTTTTATATTTAATGTCAACTAAAAATAATAGTTATCAATATTTAAGGTAAATTTGACATGGAATATTTATGAAGATTAAATTAGAATAATAGAATTTATTTTTATTCTTTTAATGTTGACCAAATTTATAAAACCAATAGGTTTCATGGTGATGTGATGTGAAATTATCTAGAAGATTCTCTTTTGAAGTTCCAAAGAGAGAATTAGAAAAAATCCACCATCTTCTCTCAAGTTTCAGAAATGGAAAATAAGAGATCCATAATTGTGATCAATGATGAATGATGTGAAGTAATTTTTCATCTCAATCTTTCACCCAATAGATTAATAACATAATTCAAATTCTTATATAGTATGTATGGATACATCTATAGGGATCCTCGATTAGAGTCATTAACAAAATGCTAATGCAATTGTGCGAAGATAACAAAAAATTGATCAAGAATAACTCCATAGTTGAGGTAATTATATTTAAATTAATTAAAAGTTAAATGTTAATGACATTTTCTATGAAATTAAAGGGAACATTCATCATGTTAATTGGATTTTATCTTTTCGATTTAATTAAAAAATTATATTGGGTTTTCACCCCACACTTCTATAGCACCCTTAGAACATTCTATATAGACAAACCCATAATCCCAAATCACATATTCTAACTAGTGGGATATATGTAATTAAAACCACGGTATACATATCACCACATTTCATGTATAGTTATATTAAAATGACACACATTCTACATTTTCCCAAAGGGGAGGAGACAATAACCTATCCACCCAAACTATCACTAACTTAATTATATCTCAATAACTCCCATCCTACCTTTTACCCATCAAGGATGAGATAATTACTAATAACCCCAACTATCACACTACCCTTCACCTAGGATTTTATTTGGGAGAAAACATGGAAATCACATATCTTTGTAAATAAAAACATCAAGTTAAAAGAAACCACACCATTAATAATTTTGAAAATTACCCTCTAGAATACACCATTCAAAATAAGACATTATAAAAAATCCTCATCACATCCTCCAAAACCAAAAATAGAGTTATAAAACATACCTAAAAAAAGAAATCCAGTTCACCATCAACACCATTTGGAACTAGAAGCTAGTTCACCAATTTCATCCACTACAAAAAGAAATCCTATTTTCAAAGCATCACTCTCTAGAACTGGACATTAGGGAGAATCTTTGTAGAACCACCTATTGGGTTAGTAACTTATCCCTCTAAAACTTCCAGCCAAGTTAGTAAATTTTGATCCCCTAGAATCACACCCTCCAAATAAACATTTGTCACTATTATTTTATTGAGAGAAAAGAGACGACAAGAGAGACAAGAAATTATCCCTCCAATACTACTGATGTTTTAATCCCTAAACCAAGTCCAATAAACTTTTCTCATAAATTCTTATAAGGAAATAACCAAACCATGTAACGAATCACATCAAAACATCCTTCGAACAACCCTTTGGACCATTTATCAATACTTTCCCTCCTCAACATCACCCAAATCTCATCATCTACCCACTACCCAAAAAATTTTGGTTGACTAGAGTTACATCTAATAAAGGTCCCCACCTTCCACTTTCCTAAAAATTTTTAGAAGGATCCTACCTTTTAAAAAGAGACTTAAATACAAGGGTTTAATCTATTCAAAAAACTATATTCTACTGTAAAAATAATATATAATTCAAAATATAACTATCTTCTTATTATTTCTATATCAAATCCATCCATCAAACCATCCAAACTCTTCAAAGTCCCCCATTCATAATAATAAGAAAAATCTATATAGATAATTTTAGTGTTTGTTCCCTAAATTCAATAATGTTTTGTTGGAATAGGGACTTGTTGTATCATGAAATATATTTTAATGGAAATACATCATCATTCTTTTTTTATTTCATAGAATATGGGGGATGATATGATAACCACCCCTAGTATATACATGTTACTTGGTTATCCCTGATTAATGATCATCATATTGGTCTGTGATGATGTATCAAGATTAAATTGAGGAGGATCACTTATATAGAGATATTTTAGAATTATACAAGATACTTATTAGGAGATTACCCTAAGGGTTGGGTGGGGGTGTGGGATGGTGAAGCAGGGTATGCAATGCTTGAGAAATTAAAACTCCTACTCCTTTAACTATCTCACCTTACCTCTATGAATCTTGACCTCTCGACCTTGAGGGTCACTTTTTTTATGATATGTAGTTTGATGATTTTTATATTTCTTGATCTCTTTTTGTGTGAATGTATAAAGAAAATATAGACACATGTTTTTTACTTGGTTCACCCTCACTGGGATATATCCAAGGAGTATGCATCGACATTGTGCCTTGCACCAAAATCATTATAAAGCTAAATGCTTATAAGGGTTCAGTCTAGGTCACTCATATGCCCAGACTCACTACCTTACTAGGCTTATGGATAACTCATTACTTCACAAGGCTCACTCCCTAAACATTTTCTTCATTGGATCAATACTAGTGGAAAGGATTACCTTCAAATAGTTTATAGACATATTATTCCATTCTATAGAATCACAATCATGGAATGAATCCGTCACTATATATAGATGCTCTGTTTAATTCCATTTCACTACTCCTTCACAACCAATGAAAAACACCTTGGCATCACCTTTTTCTTTACTTTCTAGATTTAGTCTGTAATAACATCACTTTGTTATAAGCACAAAAAACACCATCTTAAAACTTGTAATGATCTTAAAATGTAAAAATTATTCAATATTCCATCCCCTCATCTAAAAAAACCATATTTATCCTCTAAAATTATAATCTTCAATATATTATATGTTCAAATATTTTTCTCTAGAACTACTATATGCAGTTTTATAGAGAATTAATCTCTTTTATTTTTAATAAAATGGTTTGGATTAGAACCCATATTTCCTAGGATCATACTAAATTTCCCAAGTATTTAATGGGATCATAATGTGGCTTTGAATCTGAGTTATAAATCCTATATTCAAGGAAATAACTCTCTTTCTTTTAGTTTCTGAAAAAAATGCCAGTTGACTGAAAACTTCCTGGATGTGGAGTGGTTTGAAGTACTCCGACACAACACCTCTAATTTTGAAACTTTTGCGGCATGACTAATTTTACCATGGTGCAGTATTCACTTCCTCAAACTTCACCATGGTGTGGTTCATATTACAATGGCCTGATACTCTATTGTTGACTAGATCCACAAAAATTAACCATTAACTCTTCCATCACTCACGTATAATCTCTTATAACCACTTATCACACCGAACTGTCTATGGTATGGACACAACACTATGAAGTGATCTCCTATGGGAGTGGATACCTCCAAATTATTTAATTTTATTGAATTTTTACCCTCCACGGAATAATTCATAGCTATTAAATGGACTTATTCTTATCCTTGGGCGTTGTGGTGTATATTTCTCTTTTGTGTCCTAGACACCTCAAAATCTCCAGTGGGTCAATAAATCCTATGAAAACCCATCTATGTTTTGGCCATATTTCTATGTAATTGAGAGATATAATTACCCCTACATGAGGTTGGGTTTACCCTTACACACAAAGGACTTGGTCTATGTACTATTATATAGTAGGTCATCCACCCTTATACACTAGATCATGTACCATGGTGAACTTGCCTACAATGTAGCCTGAGAATTTCACATCACACATCAGAAAATCCTACACAATTCTCATGAAATATAAACAATAACTTCTAATAAATCACCAATTATGAGTAATGGGGTTCACTCCTAGAATCATCCACACTAGCTCCCTATAACATGGACCATTACCTAGTGCTGTTGGCTTGAAACATAGACCAATGATTCCATGTGAACTCTTGCCAGCGTGTGTGCTTGCCTACCTCTTGGTGCTATAGAGGCTGGATGGACTTTCTAGTTCCCCTATGTGGTTATCTTTATCCCACACATGTAGGGTCAATCTAGTTTTTCTAGGAATCCAATGTTGGCCTTATTTTTTCATCCCCTATATTTCATTACAGCACAAACATCAACAATTTGGCCTAGTCATGGTGACTACAACATATAAAAACTTTAGAGTTGTCCTCTAACTTCCCCTCTATATCACAGATGGATTCACTATGGAATAGGCTTCTCAAATGCAACAAATTATATGGAATGGATTAGAATCCATGGTGTATCTAGATAAAATCCCTTCTCAACATGCCTACCATAACCACCACTATGATGTTGCCTTTCTTGTTTTTTCCAACTTGAAATATTGTGAAACAAACTCTATGAAATTTAATTATGGAATTTTTTCAAACATCATACAATTTTTCAATAATCAATTTGTTTACACTTCAACATGTATATCTATTATGATTTTTTCTGACAACTACCTTGGCCAATCATCCTTGGGATCAACCAATCAACCAATCACCCAAGAAACACTTCAATACTTTGGACATCTTGAACATGTGATGTCAAAAATGTTATTGTCAGCAAATAAAACTTGATTTATTAATATTAAAACACACATCTTGATCAAAAAACTTGACCATACTTATTGTTAAAAACCTTGAACAACCTTATTATCAATAAATCCAACATCAATCCTTTGGAATTGATAACAATCCCCCCTTTGGATTTTGTTAATAATACAAAAAATTCATTTTTCCCACTTATTTCATGAACCCATTTGAAGTATCTTCCCCCACTTTATGATATATTATTCTACCCCAAGATAAAATCTTATTCTCCCCATTATTTTTAATGAAATACAAAGGGACTTTCAAATTCAGTGGGTTTTTTCAAGCTCCCTTCTAGAAATTTAGGGATGCCAATTTATTTATTATTATCCTTATTGGAGGAAACATAATCTTCACATCATCTCCTCATTAATGTAAGAAAATATTCCAAGAAATATCAACTCCCCCTTTGGGATATATTCATCACTCCCCCTTGGCGATATCTTCTCCACCCATTTCAAAAAAAAAATTCATTCTTTGGAATCAACCACATGTTGATTATCTAAATCCTTTGAAACTAGATGTTACAAAATACAATCTCATTCCCTATTATATTTTTTCAAGATATTCCCTGATTGAATTTACCACTTTTCACTTGAGATGTCAATAAATCCTCTAAGTCTATTAATCCAAATATTAGTGAAGGAAATATGATTTTTTGTAGATAACAACAAAGCTATCCAAGTCACTCATGAATAATAAGAAACATAGATTTTTTTTTTGATTTTCTACTTTCAAAATACAAACTATTATCTCCATCAATTCACACCAAAATATTAGTATATAACATTAAATTACTTTGTTATGAGAAGCATAACACATGATGAATTAATTTATACCACTTGATAAACATTTGACACCAATTGTTACAATAGTGGTTCAAGTTTCACAAATGATATCATTTGAACTCCATGTCATTTTAGATCTTAATAGGCTTCAAAAACTTCTTATACGTCTTAATAAAATTTGATGATCAGAAAAACTCTCCTTAAGTCATGGTTTATTGATGCCATTTTTGATATCACTTGTTGGTGTAAAAAATGAGGACACATCTTCTGATTGTCTATATATTTAAGAATATCCATCTAATTGTTCTTATATAGAACAATCATTCATACAATTTTCAATAAAAATCACCCCATATATCATATATGTCCCTTAATTTTTTAAATTTTCACAAAAAAATAGACGCAATAAATAATATTGGGAGAGGGTAACTCTAGGTTCTTCAAGTTGATGAATAGGATTGATCAAGATGAACTAACCCATCACCCTCAATCTTTCCTTTCCCCTTTTTCAGATTTTAGTAATGGAATGAAATCATCTCTTTAAATTATTTTTCATCACTTTTAGTCACAGAATTAAACCTATTGACAATGGATCATCCTTGTATGATTCCACTTTAACACTTATTTTCATGTATGTGAACATTTTCATCCTTCCTTATACTATTTTTCCATTGTTTTAGAATTAATCACACTCAAAAAATTATCCTCCTGAGTTTCAAAAGAAGTGGATCTCACCTTCAGATTTATTATATATTGCACATTCATTTTTTCCTCTTAGAGGTTTGTATAGGACCACATTGAGAAACCTATTACTTTATGGCCAAATGTGACATCTTGGAATACATATTCCTTGGTGGAATAAAATTCACATTATCTTACACATTATTTATAGTTGGAATAACCTATTTTTTATTCTATAATTTTATTATTTTCCTCTAAGAGAGTTTTTGTGAGTGCTTAGATTTTGGTTCTTGACACACCGTTTATTGAGGATAAGTTTCATGATCCAAAACATTGAACCTATTTTCAAAAATTAATAGGAATTTTTCTAAGATAAACAGTATACCTATAATTTATAGGAGTGTAGTGTCTCCATTTGATTATTTACCCATCCATGTGTTTCTAAAATTGAAATAATTTTCCATATGACTAAGGTTAGAATAAATTAAACATTTAACATAAGAATCATACATCATTTAGACACTCCCCGATTGAGATGTTGGTACTACTGGAGTTCTTCTAACATATTTGGGATTCTTGTATTCCAAATATCAACTCATGATGTGCCCAAATATTCCATAATAAAATAATTTTGTTTCTTTCATATTTCATGGAACCATAATTCCAAATGTCTCATGGAAAAAATATTTAATTTAAGATTTTAGATATGGAACCTTTCTTTCCTCTAAAGAACATTTTGGAGGAATTTTAATATTCTCCTCAAGTTTTCTAATTTTCATATCATTTTATTTTAATTGAGAAGTCGTCACCTTTATATTTAAAGTAGTATCCATAAATAATTGTATCCTTTATTCAAGTTGGATCTTGATAGGCATGAGTCTAACCATCAAATCCTTCTCTTTGGCCATTTTCCTCAAGATCTCTTAGTAAAGCTTTTTAATCATGTCAATTTGATCCTTCATATTTGTTACCATTTTCTTTATGATTGAATTAAAGGAAACTTATTCATCCTTTAATCACTTGTTTTCTAAGGATAAATCTTCAATAATTGAGTAGTATACTCCATGCATGATACTCCATTGACCCCCATTATCATTGCATGATAATTCCTCGGAATAGAAACGTAATATTGTTTCCATTTAATATATAGAAGCAAATATCATTTTTATCTCCAAGAGAGTATGAAATTTAACATATTTTCTCCACATTAGTGTATGAATAATAGATACTAGGTTCAGATTTTACCTTGGATAGAGGACACAACTTTTAGGTTGAATTATTATTATTCTTCTTATTATTCTTCTTCTTGTTTTTTGTCACAAGGAACATCTCAATTGGCCTTTCTTCTATTCCTAAAATATATTCCAATTGAATCTATATGTGTTTTGAGAACATTAAATTATTTATCTTTTTGTTCAAATATTACTTGAGATCTTCCTTTAATTACTCTTTGATTGAAGAATCAATTTCAATTTTTCTTTGATTTGTTTCAAAGATAACTCCATGTCCTCTTAACAAAAAAATTAAATCTTCTAACACTTATTTATAATATCTAAGATAAACATCCATGAATCAGATAAAATCCCTTTTCCCATGATTTTAAATTCTTACCATCAAATAAAGGATCACTCAATATCAATGAAATCTTCAAAAAAACTTCAAATTAAGTCAAAGAAATAACAAAACATAAATTGATCTTATCCCTTTGATATAACTTGTCAGACTTGTAGAAGGGACCTAAAGCGAAATTACCTAAAGAGGGTGGAGGGTGAATTAGGGCATGAAATTATTAAGAAATTTATACTTTTACTCTATTAAATATTTTAAATTCATTTTATGTATCTTGATATATTAACATTGAGGTTCAATTTATTATGATATTTAGCTATATATTTATTAGATTTCTTGATCTATTTCAGTTTACATGAATAAGGTAAATATTGACACAAGTATTTAATTTGTTCACCCTCACTAGGATATATCCATAGAGTATAAATAAGTGTTATTCTATGTACCAAAAGCTCAATTATTACAAAGGTTTAATCCATGTCACTCCTATGACCAAGATCACTCTCTTATAAGGTTTTGGGACAACTCACTAATTCCCAAGGATCACTCCCTTGAATGTTCCTTCATTGGACCTCTACTAGTTGAAAGAGTCACCTTCAAATAGTTTATGAAAATGTAGGGACATTCTTTAGCATCACTAGCATAGAATTAATCCTTCACTATAGATAGATGCTCTATTGAAGTCCCTTTCACTGCTCCATCATAACCTATAAAAACACCTTGGTAGCACATTCTTCTTTACTTTACAGATTCAGTCAAGAATGAAATCACTTTTCTATAAGCACAAAAAAAACTTCTTCAACTTTGATAAGATCTTCAATAGTTCCAATTCATCAATATCTTATCCCCTTGTCTAAAAAAACACCTTCTTAATCCTCTAATATTTTGATCTTAAATATTCTCTCTATTTATATTTATTTCTCTAGAAGTACTAGAATTAGTTTTATAAAGAATTACTCTCTTCCAATCCATTGTTTGGGATTAAAATTACTATTTCCTAGAATCATGAAAAGTGTCCCACATATTTAATGGGTTCATAATGAAACTTTTAATCCATGTTGGAAACCCTAGAGTAAATGAAATAAATCTATTTCATTCAGTTTCAAGAAAATTACAATTTGAGTTAGTGTGGTCTAAAGTAGTATGGAGTAACACCTCCCATTTTGAAACTTCTACAGAATTTACAGGTCTACCATAGTGTAGTATTCACTTATCTATAATTTTCTATGATGTGGTCCTCTTTCATTGAATAGATCCCAACAACTCATCCGTTAACTCCTATATCATTCATTCATGATTCTTCACATGATCTCCTCTAACAAATTCTCACACCGTTCTGACTGCAACATGAAAAAACTATGGTGATATATCCTATGAGAATGGACAACTTAAAATTATTTAGTTCTTTTGAATTTGAACCCTCCATGGCACATGGCATTAATTTGGCATGGGTATCTCCTTCTCCTCAAGTAATATGACATAGCCTTCTCTACTATAACTTGGACACCCTGAAATATAT
Organism: Viscum album; assembly: GCA_963277665.1. Lineage (NCBI taxonomy): Eukaryota > Viridiplantae > Streptophyta > Magnoliopsida > Santalales > Viscaceae > Viscum > Viscum album. The sequence goes on along the minus strand of OY728125.1, from coordinate 112,374,191 downwards.
GATGGCTGCAGAAATCCTATGAAATCCCCTCTATGACCTGGACATATTTATATAGCATGGAAACCTAGATATACCCTTATATGATCTCATTTTTAACCTTACTCATAGAGTTATCAAGATGTGTACCCTTACGCAATGGGAGACCCACCCTTGCACACATGGTCCTGCACCATGGTGTACCTACCTATGACATAGCCTGATAACTCCACATACAACATCAGAAACTCTTATAGATTTACCATTATATTTAATCCATTTACTTCTATGAAACATCGATTGTGAGTAAAGAGGTCTTCTCCTGGACTCCTCTATACTTCTACTCTTCTATGGGGATCACTTCCTCAGTGTTGTTGACCTGTGGGGCAGAAAACTAATTCCATGCACACTCCTACCCACATACATTATCACCTACCCCATAGTTCCACCAATGATGGTTAGCCTTGAGGGTTACCTTATGTGGTTGAGTTTTCTCTCACACGTGTAGATTTTGAGCTAGATGGGATGTTTTTCCACAGTCTTAATTAGTTTTTCATCCTCCATCCTTCATCATGGTGGAAGAATCAACACTACAACATAGTCATGGTGACTATAACATGGACAACTTTGGAGTTGTCCTCTAACTTATCCACTATAGTGTACCTGTATTAACTAAGATATAAGATTCTCAATTAAAACACATTATATGACATGGAGTATAATTTAAGACACATATTGATAAACTCCCTTCTCAACATACCTACCACGACCACTAATATGGCATGGGTTTTTCTCATTTTGGTCATCTTACACTCTTGTGTAACACACTCCATGAACTTCACTTTTGGCATGTATAAAAACATATTCCAATTGTCCAATCATTACTTTTTCAAAATTTTAACATGTATAAATATGAATCTTGTTTCCAATAACATACCTTGGTCAATAAAATTTGGGAGCAACCAATCTTGCAAGCAACGCTTCAACACTTTGGTCATCTTCAACATGTGTTCTCAATCATGCTATTGTCAAAAAATCCAACTTGATTCATTGAGATGACAACATGCATATTGGTGATCAAACTTGACTATCCATATTCTCAAAAACCTTGAACAACCTTATTTTCAACAAATCGTACATTAATTCTTTGGTATTTCTAACACAATAAATCTGATAACTCCTAGTATATAAGATGTTGAACTTATATTCAGATTGACCAACTTAAAGTACACCACATTGATAATCAAATATCTGTCATTGGCATTACTTAAGTGAACATTAACTATGGATACTCTGAATTGAGGTTTTAAAATATGTTCTCTATTTTTAATTTTTCATACTTTGATACCAATCTAAATTCATTTAAGTATTTAGATTAATATAAGGCAAATATCTATGATACTAATCAAGAGGAGAGATTTTATTAATAAAGATAGGATGTGTCCACCCATATGACCGGTTATTACATCACATAACTCAATTAATAATTGACTATGAGAATGAATATTCTAAGATAATTAAATGTGATGTAAATATATAAGGTTTTTTACACTTAGGAATTGAAAAAAATGAGACAAGTTATAGAGAATTGAATTTATCCACATATTATGTTTAATATCGATGTCAAGGACAATGAAACTTAGCTAATGGTTATGTGGTAGATTAGACCACACCAAAACCCTTTTTAATTTGGGTAGATATAAAATTTTACTAGATACCTCTCTTTATTTATGATTATGAATGAGATTTATAATTACTGCCAGTTTACAAAGATCCCTTGGGGTTACACATAAGATAATGCTAATTGGGATTTTTTGTCTAATGTGATTAGTTCATGTGTAAATATATTAATGTTTATTATAAATATAAATAGGATTTGTATTTTATGAAATTAAAATATTTAATTAAATAATAATTATTTAATTTAATAATTAATCTATCATTATAATATAAATAATGAGTATTTTATATTATTACAATGTAAACATGAGGAAATGAAGTAAATAAAATAGGATTTGGGATATGGCTTAGAGAAATAAGCTTACAAGGATAATTTTATGTTGATAATTTGTTATCCCACCTAGAGAGATCATTTAATCATATCGATTTCTAGATTTAACCAATTTAGAGGCTTATTAATGCACCTCCCACGACAATTTAAGACTTAGGTTACTTTTGGATGTTATTTAATGCTCTAAATAATTTTAGAGGCTATTTAATGCTCTAAATGATAATTAAAGGATATTTATTTCACCCCTTGGTTTTATAAGAATTTAGTTTTCTTGGAGACTATTTAATATCCCTCTTACTATAAATAGAAAGGTGGAGGGGTGTAGTTTTATTCTATTGATATAAATAAAAGGTGGTTCTTAGTATTCTCTAGTGTTCCTCATTTGAGAGATCTCTTTATTTTTCTTCATATGATATATTTTCTAGTGTATTTATCTCCCATTATTTCATCCTTTACCTTATAGGAGTGACTAACATCACTTGGATGAAAGAATATCCCACCAAGTAATTGGTGATTGGCTTTATATACGGATAAAAAATGAGGGTTGGATTCGATAATTCAAGATTGATCTATATATCCAAGACAATTTTAAAAAGGAATTTTATTTTTTTTTATTTTATTTTTTAGTTTTTAATTTTCTTTTTATATTATTGGTTATTTTTTATTACTCCTTACACTACTTACCAAGGGTCAATAATACCATTAAAATCCTTCAATGGTATAATAGCCACAATCAATAAATGAAAAATGTATAAGATAAATGTTAAAATATTGTATAGTTTGATGATATATTCACACTATATAAAAATTAATTTATGACACACATGAAACATTTATGGAAAGTATAATGATTTGATCAGTACCATTTAGGGTAATTTCAGGAAGTGAGTTTTCTCTTAAACCCTATATGAAATATCACAATCCTTGTGCTCTAGTCCACCATAACCCTTAAACATACTGGATCTTATGTATTAATGAAATTAATGTTTTATGATAGAATATTGTAATGTGATTAATGTATTTAACATTTGTATGTGATAAAAATTTAAATAAATTTTTAATTAAATATTCATTAGATTCATTGAGTATATATGTGATAAATAATATTGAATTATTGTGAATATAATCATATAGGGTATATATGAGATAAATAAAATGTTAACAGTAAGAATAAATATAAAATTATATATTAAATATCAATTTTTAAATTCCATCTAATAAAAATCACATTCTCTAAGACCTTGATCAATCAAATGAATGGGTCATGCTTAGTCGAAGATCAATAATATATCTTGTGTTGGGAAAAAGGGTTAATAGTTATCCTAATGTAAATGTTGGGTGACACTTGACTAGGTAATATAATTGGATTGGAACCAAGATTAATGATGTTCAATTTATTTATGTGATGAATTGGGAAATATGTTTTTCATTCAAAAATCCAAGATTTATAATAGATAAAATTAACAAGATTTATTTGCATAAATATAAATGGATTAAGAAATTAGTTTATCTAAGATAAGACATGTAGAAATATGGATCTTAGTATACTAAATTTATAATAGTGATGGATATTATTTTGGTGGGAGTATATTTAATAAAATAACATATTAAATAATAATATATATTTTACTAATAATGAAATATATTTTGTTATAGATATTCATTAAATCAGTCACAAACTCAAATTTATAATTAAGATCAATCCCTGAGAGGGAAACATTTAATGGAAATAACTTTATTGGATGATATCTTAGTTTGAGAATTATTCTCAAACATGAGGATAAAATTTATGTTCTATATCATGATATCCTATATAGACCTCCTGATAATAGTCCTTATGTTGATAATAAGAAAGATTCATTGGATGTATCATGTATAATTTTAGATACCATTATTCATAAGATTTATAAGTAACATGAATAAATAGAGGTATTTAATATGGATGAACACTGTAAAGAACTCTATTAAGAGAAATATATAATTGAATTATATGAAGAAACAAATTCATTTTTTAGTGAAAGATGTCTAAAAGGATCCCAGTTTCTACTCACGTGCTCAAATTTTTGGCAAATATAAATAACATAAAATGATTAGATTTCCTCTCAAGAAATAAATGAATATTAATGTAGTATTTATGTCATTTCAAAGACCTTTTCATTAGTTAATTATTAATTTTATCATGAACAAGAATTATTATGAACTTCTCGAGCTTCTCAATAAATTGAGAGGATAGGGAAAAACTAAAAAAGGTTATGAACTATCTGGAGGATGAATACGGGAAAGGGTAAAGTTAATGAAAAAAAGAATAAAAAGACTAGAAAGTATAAATATTTAATATATATACTAAAATTATTAGGAATATGAAGCCTACTTTAGTTAATTTAAAGGAAAAACTGAATTGAGCATTTCTATAAGTTCTTTAGTTTACTGAAGATGTGTTAGCACTAACAATTTTCCTTCAGCATTCCCGAAAAAGGTTTATAAGAGGAGATGTTTTGGAAGGGTTTCTTCCGATGTGCTCAAGTTTAGGTGATGTTGTTTTGGAAGTTTCAACTTATAATTCTAAATTATGTGGTGTTTTAGTTTTGAAATGTTTTCTAGTTTACCAAATTTAGAGGCTACATTCATGATTACTATAAGAGATCAAAAGTTGGAAAAGTAAAATACATAGACTCCCATGCTTTTTGGAGTTTAGTGAAACCGGATGACTAGATAGAACTATATATAAAAAGGCAGTGGGGCCGCTTGATTTGTGTTGATGTGTTGAATAAAAAAGTGATTACTTGTTTTATAGTAATACAAATTGTAAAGTTTTCTTCCAGAGAAATGAAATGCTACAATTCTTCTTCCCATTGATGCATGACTATTAGTCTGAACAACATAAAAAAAGAGTTATTTTACTTGAATAAATTTAATTTAAATTTTTTGAATGTTATATCTATTTGTGTGAAAATGGATGAATTTAGTTTCAACTTAATATGGAGAGTTGGGTGAACTTTTTTTCTACCAAGTTCAGGAACATTAGGTTGGGTGAGTTCCTTCTAAAATAAAATTTTGCTACATGATTTCAGAATGAATTCTTTCAATTATTTTTCATAAGAATAGTTAAGTTGAGGGTATTATAAAAAATTTATATAAATTTTAAGGTTCTCATGAGTCTCAAAAATTTTCTCAATTCATGTAACTTTCTTTTTATTAGATGTTTTTTAAATTTTAGTGGAAGTCAGTTTTTTCCATAAGGATGGAATTAGAAGAAGGAAATGTCGAGATTGAAAAATTTTATATCATAGATTATTATTTTTGGAAATATAGATAGAATATTATCTTATTTATAATGATATAGAGCTTATATTAAAGGGTTTAAAACTAGAATCAATGGAAAAAGGTGAATAAGAAAATATAGATTGAATGTATCTTTGTTTGATAATAATGCATTTAATCTAGAATGTGGATTTAAACATTTAGGAGAATATAAATAAAAAATATTTTATGGTATAAATTATAGATATGTATGATAAACCCATATCACTTAACAAAATGTGATTTATGAATAGATTATTCAGCATAAGTTTATCAAAATAAATATCTGTATCTGATCTGTTGAATGATTTCAAATTAATCCTGAGCCAACTATAGTCTGTAAAAGTTTCATTTATAGATAATGTTTGGTTTATTTTGTTGTTATTATCCTTATAAGAGTCATGGTAATATATGTTCATAGTTTTGAGTAGTTCAAGTAAAATTAATGATATTATGCTCACTAATGTTTGAAACTTGATTCTCAGTTAGAAGCTCCAAAGTAAAGAGACTGACACTTTTACTAGTGATGTATTAAATACAAAAGGAAGGGTATACTCATATAATAGGAATAATTATAAGCAGTCAAAGAGGAAATTAAGATAGAAGATAAGAGAAACATTTTTTAGAATCAGGCCTTCATGTTGGCATTGCATAAAGATAGGTCACCTTAAGAAATATTGTCATGATAGGGAAATAACTTCTAGAAGGAATTATTTCATAGAGATGAGTGTGAAATGAAAGGTAGTATAAATCTACTTGAAATTTTTTCTATATAGATGGAATCCTGGATTATGAATTCCATATATTCATTCCATTCCTTAGTATAGAAAAGGGTGTTTATGAAATTACGTTTCTATAAAATTTGGTAAATTTCATATTATTGATGATGAAACTATGCAAAATGGAGAAGTGGTTGTTCAGTTAAATAATGGAAGTTTTCTTATACTAAAATCAGTTAAATATATTCCAGGACTTCAAAATAACCTAATTTCAGTGTGTTATATAGATGAAGCAGGTTTTAGAATGATATTTTCATGAGTATGGAAGATTACTCAGGGTTTTAATATCATAGAAAAAGTGTAAAATATGGGTCACTATATCTAACTAGAAGGGTAGTGGGAGATTCACTCACTAGAATGATATCTTATGAAAGTTAAAAACTTCATAATTATCAGTTTGTTTACCTCTATAAGAAAGGTATAAATACTTTAATAGAAAATGGAATACTGAAGTTGGATCAATTAGAGTTTGTAAGGTGTGAGAGTTGTATTCTCAGGAAGCAAAATAAGGTGTCTTTTAATCTTTCTAGAAGGACACCAAAATCTGGGAAGTTATAATTAGTTCATAAAAATGTTTGGGGACCTTCCCCAGTTCCCTTTTAAGGAAAATCTTGGCACTTTGTTACCTTCACTGATGATTCTATAATAAAAGTATGGGTTTAATTCCTAAAATATAAAAGCGAAGTGTTTGTAATATTTTTTTAATGTAAGTATAATATTGAAATGGAATCTAAAAGCAAGCTAAAATTTCTAAGATTAGACAATGGTGGTGATTTTACTATAAAGAGTTTCCATAAATACTACAATAAGAGAGTAATATAGTATGAGAAGACTATTATAGGTACACCTAAAAAATGTTGCAACCGATAGAATGGATTAGACATTGATGTAAAGGACAAGAAGTGTGCTTCCACATTAAATAATTACTAAGGAGTTCTGGGTGGAAGTAGTAGGAATCATAACTTACTCAATCAATATAATTACCTCTACACCAATTAGTCAAAATTTATAAGAATATCTTTGGTCTAGAATGAGTTTTAAAGTATATCACCATATAGTTTTCAAAAGTTTAGTATACATGAACATTGATGACAAAGAAAGAGACAATATTGAATAAATATCCTAGGTATGTTTATTCATAGGCTTTGGGGATGAAGAATTTGGTTTTAGACTTCAGAATAATCAAAATAAGAATTATTTCCTAAGTCATAATGTGCTATTTAATGTGAATATCTTTCTAAAAGATCATAACTAAAAGGGAAATGAAGTTGAGAATGAAAATTCAACTTCATTTCAATTTGATTTTAATGATATATCTAGAGGATCACATGTTAGAGAATTTTTATATGTCTATGAATCTTATGTAAAGACTCATATTATAAAATAAAGTTTAGAGTAAATTATAGTAAGTTCAAAAGTATATCTAGTGAAATATATATTAGAAAGCTCAGTAACTGGGGAAGCTCACTCAAGAGTTTTGTATGGTGAAGCTCAAAAAGGATGAGTTTTATAATTGTAAGTTCTAGTAGTTTTAGTTCCATAAGAAGATGATTCCAAAGTTAATGTTTGAAGATATTTGAGGATTAGATGGATGGTTAATAATTATTGATCTAATATGAGTTTCTTACTACTAAAAAATATAGGATAACTAGAGATCCTAGAAGAAGTAGCTACCTTTTGAGATTAAAAAAGGTAAGAGTTAGCTATGAAGGAATAGTTAGATTCACTAAAAGTGAATATCACATGGGAGATAACTAAATTAACACTAGGGAAGAAAGCAATTGAGAACAAGTGGGTATTACATTTTATGGAAGATTGATATCATGGAAAGAGATATAATTCTAGGTTAGTTGTGAAGGTATTTTAGTATAAAGAGGGCATAAAATTCTCAAATATATTCTCTATAGTAGTAAAATATAGAAATATATAAATAGTTTTGAGTCTGGGTTCTTTTAGAAATTTATACCTTTAAAAAATGTATGTGAATAAAAATTTTCTTCATGGGGATTTATAGGAAGAAATTGATGTGAAGAAACCAGTTGGTTTCACAAACAATTGGAATCCGGGCTTGGTGTGCAAACTAAAAAGGAGCCATTATGTTTTGAAAAAATCACTAAGATGTTGGAAATAAAAGTTGATTCCTTCATCAAATAAATAGGTTTCCTATGAAGTAATTTTCATCACCGTTGTCATTGAAATGAGTTAGGTGGAAATGAATATATAATCTTACCTTTGTACATGGATGATATGTTGTGGTTTGGTATGAATTTTTAGTACATTCAAAAGTTGAAGGAGTATTCTTTTGGAAATTTTGAAATGAAATATCTTGGTGAATCTATGAATATATTAGGAATGTGGGTTGAATGTGATAATAAAATTGGAATTTGGTTTTATCAAAAATGGATTACATGATGAATACCATTAAAATATTTTAAATGAGTGGATATAAGCTGTTTTAACTACTCCCACTAGTTAATTTAAAATTTCAAAGTAATAAGAACCATAAACAGGAGAGGAAAATAAGTGCATATTAAAGTTTACTTATGCCTTATAAGTTGGAATATTGATGTATGATATAGTTTATAAAAACCTAGATATTACTCATATAGTGGGATTGGTTATCCAATTTAGGAAAATCTAGGATTATTCATTGATAAGTTGTGTAGTTGATTATTCAATTATATTAAAGGAATGGAAGGAAAAAAAATCTTTATTTAAGAGATTATGATCCATTACTTGAGTTTGTTAGTGAAAACTTTAGGGGTGATTCTAATTATTAGGAGGGAATAACTAGATATTTTTACACTTTTAGAGGAACTGTAGTGATTTATATATCCAAAATAAAACTGGTGATTTCACTTTGTAAAATAGAAGCATAGTATGTGACTATAACTAATGCACATAAGGAGATGGTATGGTTAAGATGTTTGGTTGATGAACTTGGTTGTATCTTGGAGAAAGGATTATTATTCATCGGTATTTAGATTAAAATTAATTTGGATAAGAATCTTGTGTTTCAATTAATAACTAAACACATTGATCTGGAGTACCACTACATTTGGAAGATGCTACAAGAGAGTGAGTTGGAGTTATGAAAGGTAGCTAGAGAAAAAATCTATTTGATATATTCACCAAGATTTTGGGTATATAATTACTAAGGTAATATAAATCGTCAATATCAATTGGGTGAATGGAAGGAATATTGAGAAGCATTATATGTAGTAGAATCAAAAGGTTGTTTTTTGAAAGTTGTAGGTGATGCTGAGGTTTTATCTGAAGTAGTATTCAAGTGAGAGATTTTTGGGAATGTGAATACTACTTTAGTTGATTGGAAGAAGAAAACTAGAAGGAGTAGTTTTGAAAGTTCTTAAGTTTTTTGAAGTTGTGGTAGTGGCATCTATTTTCCTTCAATGTTCCAGAAAGAGATTTCTAGAAGGATATGTTTTGAAAGGGGTTATTCTAATGCAATTAAGGTTATGGCAGTTTCATTCTGAAAGTTATATCTTTTACATATGAAATATGAGGTGTTTTAATTTTACTATATTTAATATTTTAAAAAATGTGGTAGTCAAATTCATGATTATTTCAGGACATTGACGGTTAGAATAGTAAAATAGATTGACTCATTAAATTTTTATAGATTGATGCAACTAGATGACCAGATGACACTCTTTATAAAAGGGGGTGGGGCCACTTGAATTGTGATGATGTGTTGAATACAAAAATTATTACTTATTTTTTAGAATGTGAATCCTACTTTAGTTGATCATAAGGATAAAAATGGGAGGATTAGTTCTAGATTTTCTTTAATTTGTTGAATTTATGTCAGTAAAAGAAATTTTCTTCATTATTCAAGGAGGTTTTTAGAGGGATATGTTTCCGAATGGGTTCTTATAATGTACTCAAGTTTAGGGAGCATCATTACAAAGGTTTTATCTTGTATTTAAAAAATATGTGGTGTTTCATTATTACTATATTTTATAGTTTACCAAAGGTAGATTTCATATTCAATATTGCTACAGGAGATGATCGATTGGAATAATGGAAAAAATGGACTACCGTACTTTTTGGAGGTCAATATAGCAAGATGACTGTATGAGACTCTATATAAAGTTTCTGTGTTGGGGGGGGGGGTAACTTGAGTTTTTGTGATGTTTTGAGCAAAAAAGTGATTACTTGTTTTATATTAATCCAAGTTTTAATGTTTTCCTTTAGATAAATAAAATGATACAATGTTTCTCTTGTGGACATAGAGTTATCAATATGAACCATGTAAACACAAAGTGTTATTTTTCTTTCTTACATTAAAATTAAATTGTTTGAATTTTATATGTATTGGATTGAATGGGGATTTAATGAGGTTCAAATTAATGTGGTGATTTGGGTAAAATTTGTTTTTACCAAGTTCTTGAACATTAGGTTGGGAGAGTTCCTTTTTAAATTTGATTCTAGCAGGTGATCCCTGAATGACTATTTACGACTATTTTTTGGAAGAGAAGTTAATTTTAAAAGATTATCATCGAAAAACCTCATAAAGGCAGCATTGAAAAAGAAACTTCAATGTTTCTTTTAAAAATAAACTAGTCATTTGAATATGAATTTTTCTCAGTAACAAGTGATTATTAAAAAGCAATGCGGTGATGGTTAAACCACATTAGGTATTTATGTTATGGAAATCAATTTCTATAACTATAAATCATTAGTATTAGATACTAGATGTGAAAAAACAATTTTTGTGTGATGTATAAATTTTCATAGAATATAGGAAGTTGATTTAACGATACATAAGTATATGAGTTGGGAATGGACCAAGAGTTACTACATTATCTATGGGGATAGTGAATTTAATTATTACAAGTGAATTTTTATTATTTATGGTAGAATATTATCATGTACCACCAATAAAAAGAAATTTTATTTATGTATCTTCACTATATAAGGTGGAATTTTTATTTATAATAAAGAATAAATATTATTCTATTTATATAAATGAAATGTTTTATGGTTCTTATAACATTTTATATTTAATCTTTAAAATATTATCTATAATGTTAATAATAATAATTTCAAAATAAATGATTTTAATTCCACTTATCTTTGAAATTATTACCTAGTTCATATAAATAAGAATATCATCTAATGACTCCATAATGATAGATTACTAAATTCAAATGATTATGAATCAATTAATGCATGTGAATCTTGATCATTGAAAAAACAAAAAAATATCCTTTTATGGATAAATGGAAATGAGATAATGATTTTTTATAACTCATACATATTAATGTATGGGGACATATATATAAAGTTACTCAAGGTAGATTTCATCACTTAATTTTCATTACTGATGACTTCAGTAGGTATGAATATTTTTATATTATGAAACATAAGTATGAATCCTTTAAAATGTTCAATGAATTCAAAAATTAAGTATAAAAAATCTTGGAAAGTGTATTAAAACACTTTTATTTGATTGAGGTAGAGAATATTTGAGTTTATAATTCCATGAATATCTAGGAGATTATGGTATAATATCACTACATACTCCACCTAGTGCACCATAATTAAATTGGGTATTTGAAAGGAGGAATTGAACTCCGTTGGATATGGTTGGGTCAATAATGAGTCATACAAACCTTCATATTTATTTTTTTGGGTTATACTCTAAAAAATTATTTCTATACACAAACTCATGTTCCATCCTAGGATATTCCAAATACACCACATGACATGTTGAATAGGAATTATAGAAATTTGTCTTTCATGAGGGTTTGTAGCTGTGAAACATATATACCATGTATTACCTCAAGTAAACTAGGACTCAAATAAGATAAATGTATTTTTATTAATTATCATAAAAATACATTGGATTATTATTTCTATATTTTATTAAAGAAAAAAGTGTTTTTTGGTCGAGATGTTATCCTTATAAAAATGGAATTTAATTTCAAAAGAATTAGTGGGAGTAAATTGAAGCTTAATAAAGTTAAATACCAACAATATTATTTTATTCTTGATATAGATGATTAAAAAACATAAAGTGTTATGGAAGATAAACCAAATATATATTCATAATTACCATGAATTTTTAGTATATTTCATTAAGAACTTGAGAGATATGGATTTCTAATTTCTAATGAAGGTGAAGTAAGGGTCATAGAAGACGACCCAACATATTACGAAGAGGCTTTCATAAGTCATGACTTTGATAAATGTTTAAAATAAATAGAACATAAAATGGAATACATGTACACTAATTAGGTTTGGAATCTGGTATATCCACTTTAAGGGGTAAAACCCATTGCGTTCAAGTGGATTTTTCATAATTAAGACATGATTGGTAGAGTGTCTATCTTCAAATATTTCTTAGTAGTTCAATGTTTTAATAAAATGTCATGGAATTGAATATGAAGAAAAATATTATCCAATGGATATGATAAAATCCATTAAAATTATTTTATATATAATAACATATTATGATTATGAGATTTATTAAATGGATGTCAAAACATATTTCATTTAATAGAATTTATATGAATATGTTTATATGATAAAACCTACAGGTTTTGAGGATCCAATAAATGTTTTTAATATTTTAAGCTATAATTATCGATTTATGGGTTGAATAAATATTCTCAATGTTGTAATATTCAATTTGATGAAACTATCAAAGATTTTGAATTTATCAAAAATGAAGATTAACCTTGTGTATATAAGTGGGTTAGTGGGAGAATTATTGTTTTTATTTTGATATATGTTGGTGATATACACCTCATCAAAAATGATATCTAAATGTTATATTAGTGTAAAATTAGTTGGGGAATTTATTCTCGACAAAATATCTTGGTGAAGCGTCAAACATACTAGGTATAATGATCTATAGAGGTAGATATAAAAAAATTATTTACCTTGGACAAAATATATACACTGTTAAAGTGTTCAAACGGTTTAACAAGTAAAACTCAAAAAAGGGTTTTGACCAATTTTATAAGGCAAGAGTTTTTCAAAGATATTGTTTCATTCAACTATTGAAGAATAAGAATACATGTATAGAATTCCATTAACTTTTGAAGTTGGCTCAATCATCTATACTATGTCATGTACTTTTCTTGATGTATCTTATGCATTCAGTATGGTGAGTAGACACCAATTAAATATAGATGATATTCACTAGGTATCTATTAATAATGTACTTAAATACGTGACAATAAAAAATTATTTATTCTTAGTATGTTTTTGGAGAGGTATATCTCATTTTAAAGGGTTACACTGATGCTAGTTTCAAAAATCATAAAGAAGAATTTAGATTTCAGTTAAGATTTTTATTTTTATCAAATATTGGAGTTCTAAACTAGATATGTTTCAAGAAACTAATATTTTATGATTCTATAAAAAATATAAATATATCTAAATATTTGATGAATCTAAAGAATATTTTTGGATAAGTAAGATCATTAGTAAACAAGGGATTGTATTGAGCATCATGTATTTAATTAAAATTTAATGTGATAATAGTGGAGTGTCTATACAATCAAAGGAACCTAGGTATCACCAAATACAAAAACATTCTATTTTTAGATTTAATATCATTTGAGAAATGATTTATAGAGGTGATATAAAAATGTGTTGAGTTCCTACAGAGGATGATATTTTAGATCCCATAACAAATCCCCTTATGCAACCAAATCATGAAAGCCACACCAGTTATTTGGTATTAGATACATGGGTGAGTGGATTTGATGAAAGTGGGATATTTTTAGTGTTTATTCCCTAAATATAGTAAAGTATTGTTGGATTAGTGACATGTTTTATCATGTAATGTATATTAATGATAATACATTATCATTGATTCATTTTTGTTGTATAGAACATGGTAGATGATATGATAAAAACCCATTAGAATTTATGTATTACTAGGTTATCCCCAATTGATGATCATCATATTAGGTTGTGATGATATTTCAATAATATTATGAGTAGGATAACTTATATAGAGATAAACTAATCACCATAATATATGATTTGGTGAACTTGTATCCAAATTGGCCCACATAAAGTGCACCACATGGATAGTCATATGTGTATCATTGGTGTCACTTAAGGAAACATTGACTATGGATCATTCTAATTTTCATTGTAAAATATGTTTTATCTACTTGTAAAGTTTTATACTTTGATACCTATTTAAATTCATTTGAGAATATTTCATTATAAAAGTTAATTGGGTATCATACTAATCAAGTGAAGGGATTTGATTAACCAGGATAGGCTATGTCTTCCCATATGACTAGTTATGAAATCATGTCCTTAAATTGAGTTTTGATTAAGTAAATTCATATACTTGAAAATATAATTACATATAATGAAATTATATACAATTTATTCAACTTAGATTTTGAGAAAAAATAGATAAGCAATACAAGATTGAACTTATCCATGTCTCGTGCTTAATCTCAATGTCAAGGACAAAGGAACTTAACTAATGGCCACATGGTTGATTAGATTACACCAAAACCCTTCATAATTTGGGTATCTATGATGTGTTTCTATATAACACTCTTAGTTTATGATTATTAATGAGATTCATTATTATGACCAATTTTACAATGATCCATTGGGGTTTCAAATAAGATAACACTACATGGGATTTTTAGATCAATGTGATTAGTCCACATGTAAATATATTTATATTTATTATGAATATAAATTGGATTTTTGTTTTTAACATTTTAAATATTTAATTAAATAATTAATTTGATTTTATAATATAGATAATAATTTATTGATATAATTAAAACATAAACATGAGTAAATGACGTAACTCAAATAGGATTTGAGCTTGGTCTTGGAGTAATAGGATTTAAAGTCCCATTACATAATGAAAATTCATTAGAAGACACTGAGTAATCATTTAAGAAACTTCTTTAATAGATTTAACCTATTTGGAGTCTCATTAATGTACCTCCCAAGGTGGTTTGTGACTTTAGTTTTATAATCTATTTAAGGATACAAATAACCATCATTGGATATTTATTTCACCTAATTTGGTTTTCTATGAATATTGATTCCTTGGAGGCTATTTAATGATACTCTTAATATAAATATAAAAAGGAGATGTGTAGTTCTCATTACATTAAGATAAATAAAAGGCATGTTTAGTATTATCTAGTGTTCTGCATTCAAGATAGCTTTCTAGTTTCTCTCATTTGAGAGGTTATCTAGTGTCTTTCTCCATCCTTTTCCATCATTCACATTAGAGGAGTGACTAACATCATTTGGATAGAAATAAAATTCCATCATGATATTGGTTATTGGTATAATAAAGGATATTAATGGAGGATTGGATTTGATAATTCGAGTTTGATCTAAAAAATTAAAACCTTTTTCATGAGGAATTTTACTTTATTGTTTTATTATTATATTTTCATTTAATTTTTATATACTTGGTTGGGTTTTTTAATGCTTCCAATACATATATAGGGTCATTAATATCATTAAAACCCTTTAGAGAAATTTAAGGAAAAACCAAATAGACAATAGTTATATGAATAATCTAGTATACTATTATACTAATGGAAAAAAGAACTATGTTGATACAAAAAAAGGCTATAAAAGAAAAAATTCCCTAATCAACAACCTAACAAATGGATCACTAACTCTAAAGAAAAAAAACCCGTCAAAAATACCTCTTCATTATCTTCAACTTTCATTGAGATCTAAAACCTCTATTCTTGATTTTCCAAGAATAGAAAAACCTTTAATGTTCAAAGAAAATGGGTTCTATGGGAAAACAAAATTTCCTAAATATCCCTAATATGGACTATTCCTATAAATTTATTATAAAATTTGAGATAGGAAATATATAGTAGAGGAATTATCCATCTAAATGATCTCCCGTGGACTTTTTTTTATAGGACAAGACTCATATACTCCTACTTCTCATAACTCATCACACAAAAAACATATTCAAAGAATATTACTTTCCACTAGGTATGACTAATTTCAATAACAATGACCAACCATTAAATTTTAAGGAATCCAAAAATCCAGATTCCAACTACCCTCAATCATTCATTAACCTTCCATATAATTCTCAATAACTCCTAGTCATTAATCATCCATTCAAAATATAACTATCTCCATTCAATATGATTCACACATTGATACCTTAAACTGATTATAAACCTATCCAATGGCCATAAAAAATGGAAAATCAAACACCCAAAATCACAAATAAACTCATAAATGGGAATAAGGCATCCAATTTTAATGAATTAGTGTCAAAAAATTCAAATTAAAGATCATTAGAAAGAGGAAAAATTAAATAATTGAGACTAAGGTGTAAAATGATAAAAATGACCTCATAATTTGTATAAAATCCAAGAAAATAAAAACAAGGCCTCTATATTATTTTTATCTTAAAAATTTTCATCCTCAAAAAACTAAAATAGATCTCAATTAAAAAAAATAAATTCATATTATTCATACATTATATGATCAAAAATTTCATCATCATTATAATAGGCCCCACAAATCTATGAAACAACAAGAGAAAATAGTAAACAAAAAAAATACAAAAACTAAAACCACTTCTTGGATTCCCACTTTTAAGTGATATACCCAACTATACATTGGCTCCAAATAATCTAAAATATTTTAATCTAAAAACCACACAAAATATTCTCTTAGAAATTCTAAATCTCAATCATATACTCTACAAATGAAGAATCCTCATCTAGATCCAACAAACCCCAATCCATTATATGAGAAGAATAAAAAAACACTTCCCCAACTTTGGAACATAAAAAAATAATAATAAATCCTCACTAAATGAGGAGTAATCACTAAACTATAATCCATTTCACCAGTTCAATGCAACACTTAAAAAGACTTAATAAACTACATGGATAAAAAAATAACTCAACCAAACTAATGCTACCCAACATGTAGAGAAAATCCCAAAGATACATGATCTATAACCTCAAACACCAATGATATATAACTTTAATCCATATATGAATTTTGTCAACTATGAGTCATCCCAATCCTCATTTGAATCAATTATTCACATTCAAATATCCTATACACTAAATTAGAACTAATTAGAAATGTCTCACTGATATCCACCTAGAAAAATAGAGGAAAAATATGTAGACCATAAAATACCTCATACAGTGATATAAAAATAAAATAATGATGGATATTACTATAAGAAAACTCTACTAAAGGTAAATTCATATCCCACAAGTCACAAAAATCCAAAATACACAGTGGTAACACATCCTCAAAAGTTTGAATCATCCTCACTATCAATCCATTTGTTTGTGGATGAAATGAAGTGATCAGGCACATAAGAGTGCCAAATAATACTAAAATACACTCCATAATAGATATGTAAACCAATAAGTACAATCAAACACAATCTTGTGGGATACTACGTGCAATATAACAACCTATAACGTATATAACTGTGTTAAGGAATCTATTAGTGACTACTATCCAATGGGTAAGAAGCATGAAAAATTTATGAAAATTTCATAATGACACATACAACATCATTAACTCTAGGTGTAAAAGGTGACCTAATCATGAAATACATGGTTATATAATCCCACTTCCATTTTAAAATTGATAAAGCCTTCGATAAATCAGTTGTAAACTGATGTTTAGACTTTAACTACTAATGATTATAACATCTCCCAACAAACTGATATATATATATATATATATATATCTTTATAACATACCACCAAAACCACTTCCTAAAACCATGATACATATTCAACACACTTGGATGTATAAATAAAGGTGAACCATGAAACTCTCACAACACCACCTCACACATACCTCATAGAACAAATAGTTTTTATCAAAACATATCCTGGTTCTCCCCACCTTCAAATGAACCATCTAGTTAATCAATATAAATAATTCAATCTTTATAAACCTTAGTATTAGGGTCTCCTATATATGAATTAATCACCTACTACACCAAATAAAATCCACCAAAATTTTATAATGATAGTTTTTACTAGCCACCTAATCCATGCTGTGACAAAAAACTGGAGGCTCCTCAATCAACCTCCACTCATTAATCAACTCTGAAACCATATAAACATATGAATACCAAATTATATAATCTATTAACATATTACCCTTTCTCAGGGTATATGTGATCATCCTAATCCCATAGAAAATAAATTCATTTCTACTGACTAAAATTCAATTCCATCTAGAAAAAGATATTGCACAATCTCATATGATTTGTAAAGACCATAAAATAATCACTAAATAGATAATGTATTCACATTCTCAATGAAAAAACTAAAACTACTAACTCTAGAAAATGGGTAGTATAGTTACACTCATGAGAATACAACTGTCTATACCCATAAGATATCAAGTCATATTGTTACTTTAAAATACAGCCCAATCTATAATGTGAATCTTTACCATAGACGTCATAAGAAACATCCTCCCCTAAAAATCTCAAAATTATCACATTGGTTAGAAAATTCATCAAGAAATAAAATTTTACTGAACATTTCTCTATCAAAACAAAAGCATGACCCTTTACTGTTAAAGTCAATAAAGGAGACACAACCAAATAAAATTTAGAATAAAATTCTTATAATATCTAGCTAATCCAAAGAAACTATACACCACAAAAAATTAGTAGAAAAGTATCACATAATAAATACCTCATTTTTCACTAGGTCAATAACAACACCACATTGTGAAATCACACGACTTAATAAATTTACCTCACATTTCTAGAAACCACACTTTGATAACTTCTAATATAACAACTGATTATACATTATACATAAGATAATCCTTGGACATACCACATGATCATCCTATAATCTCAAATATAGAAAATCTAATCAATAAAAATACCACAATATTATCAATAAATGAATAAAAATTTCACTACATCAATCCCATAAACATTGCAGGTGAATTTTCAAACCAAATAGTGTAACTACACACTCATAATGACCATATCTATAGAAAAAAGTTTTCATTGGAATATTTCCCTCATAAATCCTAAACTGATGATATATATAACATAAAACAGACTTTAAAAACTAACTCACACAATGAAGTTGATATAAAAGATCATTAATATGTGATAAAGGATAACTATTTTCACCATTACTTGATTAGACTAATGAGAATTTTGAAAAACAATCAAACAAACATTCAACTTATTTACAAAAAACATTGGTGCACTTTATGGTGACATGCTTGGATAAATGAAACCATTACTCAGAAAACCATCAATATGATCTCATAGTATAAAAATATCAGTTGAGGTTTTCATATATGAATGCAAAACAATCATCTCTCCACCACCCTCAATTTCATGTAAATAACCCTTTATTTATGATTTTTAAGTATGTAAAGTATTTGGGTGAGGTTGGGGAGGGTTTTGAAGAGTTTTTGAATATTTTTATGGATTTTCTAAAGGTTCATGGTTTGATCACGATTAGTAGAAACTCTAAAACTCCTACAGAAAACCATGCAAGGTGAAAAATGGGCTTCTAGAATGGTGCACGGTTAGGTGCACAACTTGTCCAAACCATGAAAACACCTAAGAGAAACTATGTAAAGTAGGGTAGAGGGATTCTGCATGATTGGAGCATGGTTTGTCTAACCATGTGGGACAAACATATAAGGTTCTCCTTGAGGCAAAGTCTAGTACACTGTTAGTGCATGATTTGACTAACCATGTGATTACCATGCATAGTTTAAACGTGATATCCTAACAATGTGTATCTCACTCATTTTCACCTCTAGGCATCTTTTTTTCCACTATTTTCAACCCTAAGTCAGTTTTTATTCCTCCCAAAGGTTTTAGAGTCTCTCCCCTTTGATCTAGAAGTAATCTAGTGGCAAGTCTTAGTGCATTGAAGCCCGATTCCCTTGGTAAGTCTTCATTTTTGGTGGTTTTCCTTATATATTCTTCTTTTATCTATCTTGGATTCATATATTTGATCTTCTGGGGATAGATATGTGATATTGTATGCCAATAGTGCTAATATTTGGATATTTTAATGTTAGGGAAAGATATTGAAGGCGAGTTTTTGGAGATTCGACCTTGTTTTGTGATAATTTAGTACCATTCTTCGTTTTCACCATAATTTCTGAGGTAGGTGGCTTCACTCTCGACTCCTATTATTATAAATTGAATTCTTAGTTTCAAATTGGTTAAATTTTTTGAATTTAATTGTGAAATTGGTGTGAAAATCATGGTAAAAACCTTCTTCAGTGATGGTTTTTGGATTTGTGGACTTATAGAAATTTGGTTGTGCAAAGTGATTTGTTTTTTAGATTTTGAAATGTTGGTTTTAAAATATGGATTTATTGGATTATGGAATTTTTTTTGAATGTTTTTAATAAAATAACAGTTTTATTGGAATGGTATAAAATGGTTGATTTGAAATGGTTTTGGTATACATGGGTTAGTGTGAGTTCATGCATTTTATGTGACCCTGAATAAGGGGTGTCTACCATTGGGGTACAAGGGATGTGACCCTGGAGAAAGGGAGTCTATCATTAGGAAATGAGGATATTGGAAACATTGTTATGACTTAGTGGATTGATGAGATACCACTCAAGAGTATGGAACTATCAATGAAGCATGCATGTGTGGGTGTGTGTGTGTGAATCAAATATTGAGTATGCCAAAAAGGAATATGAAATTGTTTAAATAATTGTTTAGTTATTTCCTTGGAAACTATTTTGGTATCAAAATTGTTTTATATTCAGATATAAACTATTCTAAATTATTTTATACAATTGTTTTATAAAAATGATCTAACTTGTTCTTTACTAGAGGCGTGAGTGGGCAAGTAATTTGGGGAAAACCTACTGAGTTTCATTACTCACCCCTGATTTGGAACTTTAGTGCCTTTTCATATGTCCTTAATTGAGACATTGGTAAAGGTAAAGTATCACACTTCTTTAATGGGGATTCATGATACTTTGTCATAGATTGTGGAGATGGAGAATGCAACATGTTGGGAGATATGAATTTGTGTCTTTGGAGTCTTTGAGTTTTTTTGTTTGAGTCTTCCACTTTGGTATTCTATTTTTTGTTACTCTAGTGTAGCTTGGTTTTGATATCAATTGGTAATTACTTGAGTTGTTTTACATTGTTATCATGCATCATTTAGTGGTTTCAGTTATGGTATGTTTGGTTGTGATTGTTTTATTTTAAAAGGGAAAATCATCCCCCAATTGTATTTAAGCCCTTGACATTTATTGCGAGCCTTTGGAATTTTGGGGATGTCACCTAAGGCCAAGTAATGTTCCACCACCTTCTCAAGACAATGAGGAGGTAGGGATGTTACAAGTGGTATTAATCTTGGTCGGTCTAAATATCTTTGTGGGACAAGTGGTATCATCTTGTTCAGTCATTGAATTATAAATGGTATCAGTTTTTTCAATTGTGTTGGTCTTGGAGTTGATAATCATTCTAGTTTTTTCCTCAAGTTGGGTTGGTATAAATGAGTAGGATTTTTGGGACTTCAATTGTAGAGCATAAATAGTCATAACTAAACTACTTATGACAAACTTCAAGTTACTAGATATTTGGGTACATAAGTTTTTTGGATACACTTATAGGAGTTATAGTATCATTTTCATGGGTTTAGCCAATGAGAAGAGCATGAAATTCATTGATATAAATGAGTTTCCACTAGGATTGAATATTTTATTTTGACTAATGATCTATGACTTGGTGAAAATGTGTTGATTTTTGAAAAAATTTTAAATTATTTTAAAATGTGGTATTTTTGAAAAGGCATGATATGGGTATTTTGAAAATCGATATATTTTAAAAAACATGGAGAATTTTTAAAAAATACCTGAATATGGAAAATGTTGAATTGTGGAAAGCAATGCTGTGATATATTATGTGGTAGAATTTTAAAGTGTCGATCCTTTAGTTTTTAGTGAGTGATACTAATGGAATTTTTTTTTGGTTATGTAAAATGGAACTTGATAGGTGTTGTAGAAACCAATCAGAAGAAGATGGTGAGAATGTGGTTACACCTAAGACATTGGTGAACCAAAAACTAGTTCAGAGTATAAAATAAGATTTTTAGTCTTTGGATAGAGGGAACTGAATGGATGAACCAATGAAAGTGGATCATTCTATTCAGTTTCAGAATCAGAATCCACCCATCTTCTAAGGTGATTCAGAACCAAAGAAGGAAGAAATGTGGATGAACAGGATGAATCGAAACATCGCTTTCCTTAGCACACCCAAAGAGATGAAAGTTAAGTTGTTAAAATAAATTCTAGAGGATCTTTCACTTCAATGGTGGGATTTAGAAGTTCAGGTTAAATTAGAAAGAGGCATTGGTTGGGAGGATTTCAATGAATTGTTTAACAAACTATTATATCCTCATACATTCAGGATTCCAAGAACAAATGATTTTTTTAGTTTAAAGTAGGATAACCTCTCAGTTCCCGAGTATGTGGTGAAATTTATGAATTTAGTCACTTTTTTTTCTGTGGTTGCTTCTAGTGATTCCTTGAAGGAAATTTTTTTTGAATCAGGGATGAATTAAGAGATTCTCTCAAAGATTGTTGTGCTATGTATAAATGATTAAAAAGAGATGGTTAATAGAGAGATAGTAGAAGAAAAGGACATATCAAGAGCTATGGGGGGAAGGAACATGTTAATATTGATGGGAAACAGTGGAAACTCTAATGCTAGGAGCAAGAAGAAGATGGACTCATGTTTCCAAGGTACAAGGATAACTAAGAATCAGAAGGATAGATCAACGAATATTATTCCAAGGACTAAGAGTAAATATGGATATTTACAATGTGGTTATTTTGACCACATGAAACAAGAGTGTACAACACCACCTAGATAATTATACAATTAAAACTAGATAGAGAATATTCAACACTATTTTCATAGTGCTCTAAGTTTGGGTGTTCATTAAACTTACCATGTGTCGCAGACATCATATGATTCAATAGGATGAGGGAAGAAGAATAATTCTCATCAACAGAATATGAGATATCCATAGTGATTCTAGGAATACCATGATTACTCAGGAAATACAATCTCAATAGGGAAATAACAAAAAAAGTTTAGTGAGTAGGAAATTATATCGAGTTGAGCAAGTTATTATGGATGATCAGTTAAGACCATCAATAGTTCAAGGTTTGATTCTTTTGAATTATAAACTTATGAAATATTTATTTAATACAGGTTCCTCCCATTTGTTTATTACTTCTCATGTTATTGAATTACTAGTTTTAAATGTAGAGATGATGCCTTCCATAAACTTAAAACTCCTCTTGGTTAAAGAGAATGTCGAGAGTTTATGTGTAGATATTTATCTATAACTGTTGATGGAGAAGAGTTGATATGAGATTTCTTGATGATTGATATGGATTTATATGACATAATCCTAGGTAAAGACTATCTAACTATGTTGAAGGCTCACATCGAATCTTAAACTTGAATGGTTAGTTTTACAACTGGGGATGAAGTTGAGCATCTCTTTAGAGGAGAACAAAATGAAAATGAAGGTGCAATGGGATTGTTGGAACCATAAGTTGAAATGATATTACATCATTTAGAAAATTTGAATTTGGAATTGACGTAAGAGATAGATAATATCAATTTTTCAATATTTGTTGATTAGTTTCCAGATTTGTTTCCAGAGAATTTCTCAGGGTTTTCTCCCACAAGAGAAGTGAATTTTATAATTGATCTTATTATGGGGACTAGTCCTATTTTACATTCCATATTACTAGATAACACCAATATAATTAAGGTAACTGAAAGTTTATTAAGAAAATATGGAAATAAAAGGTTTTATTTGGACAATCACGTCTTCATGGGCAACACCGGTCTTATTTGTTAAAAAGGTGTATGAAAATCTAAGGATGTGTGTGGATTATCCTAAACTTAACCAATTTATGATAAATAATCAGTATCTACTTCCATGCATTGATGATCTATTTAATCAATTTAGGGGAATGTCTTGGTTCTCTAGAATTAAATTATGATCAGGATATTACCAATTAAGGGTTCAGGAAGAGGATATTCAAAGGATAACTTTTAGGAGTAGATATGTCCATTATGAATATGATGTGATACCTTTAGATATTATGATGTCACCAAAAATCTCTATAGAATTTATGAATTGTATATTTCAGATATATTTGGATTCTTTCATAGCGGTGTTCATGGATGACATATTGGTGTATTCAAGGACAATGGATGAGCAAGAGAAACACTTGGAGATGTTGTTAGGAATCTTACTGGACAATCATTTGTATTCTAAATTATCAAAGTGTGATTCTTGGATACAATATGTATGTTTCCTTAGCCATAAAATATATAAAAACAGTGTTTCTATGGATCCAGAAAAGATAGAAGATGCTATCTCTTGGAAATTGAGAATGAATGTCTTCAAGATATGAATTTTCCTTAGATTGTTTGGTTATTATCAACACTCTGTGACTTTTTAGGACTAGATTCACCTATGATAGATTTGAAAAGGAAAAATATTCCATTATAATAGAATGATGAATGTTATAAGTCTTTCTATGAACTTAAGGTTTTCCTTACATCATCACCAATCTAGATATTTTTGAAATCAGGACAAGGGTACATGGTGTATTGTGATGTTTCAAAATCTTGGTTGGGTTGTGTTCTCATGTAGGGAGATCGTGTTGTTTCCTATAGATCATGATAGTTATTATTACATGATAAGAACTACCCAACACATTATTTTGAGTTATCTATTATAGTACATGCTTTAAATAATTGTTGTTATTAACTCTTTGGTTAGAAATTTAAATTGTTTTTAGATTATAAGAGCTTGAAACACATTTTCTCACAAAGGGACTTGAATCCAAGAAAAATAAGATGTAAGGAGTATATCCAAATTTTTAATTTTATTTTATGTATACACTAGGTAAAGTTAATTTGGGGGTAGATGAATTAAGTAGGAATTCATACGGTCAGTTGGAAAAAGAGGCTTTAGATCAGTGGCAGTTGATTTCAGTGATAACTGATATGCACTTGGAATGTGATGAGTGAGGTAAAGTTGTGGTTTTCTTTACTATTTATTTTGTTCTTGATTTTTTGGAAATAATTAAAGAGTCAAAAACATATGATTCATAATGTGTTACTATGAGGTCAAAAATCAATGGTGGGGAGACCAATGAGGGATGAAGGCAAGATGAAAGTTCAGTTTTGTGGTTCAAAAATCGGATGGTCATACATATGGATTGTCAGGAACAACATTTAATTTCTTACCACCATTAAAGATGGACTATTAATCATGGAATATTGAATATGTATAAGGAGTTGAAATCATAGTTGTTGTGGGTTAGTATGAAAAGGAAAGTGGCTGAGTTTTTTTCAAAATGCTTAACTTTCCAGTAGGTTAAGACTGAACATTAATGACTAGTAGATATGTTATAGTCTTTACCTATTCCTATTTAGAAATGAGAGCAGATAGCTATGGATTTTATAACAGGTATCCAAATAATGGTTCATAAACACGATGCCATAAGGGTGATAGTGGATCGACTTATAAAGTCCGCCGATTTAATTCCAATTCATGAATCTAATATGGTGGAGGAATTTTCTAAAACATTTATATGAGAAGTGGAAAAGAGGAATGTAGTACCAATATCGATAGTGTCAGATGGAGATATGAGGTTGACATATCTTTTTTGGAAATACTTATAGAAATCCCTTGGAAAAAATTTGATGATGAGTACTCCGTATCATCCTCAGATGGATGGAAAATCCAAATAGATGATACAAACATTGGAAGACATATTGTAGACTTGTGTAATAGATTTTGGTGGCTCATGGGATAAGCACATACTGTTTGTATAGTTCCCATATAACAAGAATTATCAGGCCTTAATACATAAGGATCCTTTTGAAGAATTTTATGGTAATCATTTTTATTCTCTACTTTATTAAGTGAAAAAAGGTGATACTTAACTAGTTGGGATGAGCCTTGTCTAACAGAAAGTGTAAAAGATTCAATTGATCAAGAAACATATGAAGATGGCATAGAGTTGCTAGAAATCATGTGGGGATCATTTTCGATGAGTGTTATCATTATCGGTGAGTGATAATATGTTCTTTATGATCTATCTAAGACTTGTATATCATTATTTTTGGAATCATGAAAAGTTATCCCCTCAATACATAAACCATTTTAGAAACTTGAACGAGTTAGTGAGGTGGAATATCAGTTGGCATTGTCACCAAAGTTCTGTGTTGTGCATAATGTGTTTCATGTATCTTAGTTGAAAAAGTATCACGTTGATCCTAACCATGTGATTATATGGGATCATGTTGACCTAGAGATGGATGCTTCATTGGTGTATGTTCCAGTATGGATTTTGTGTAGAAAATAGAAAGTATTAGGTGGAAATAACATTAGTCTAGTACATGTTTTGTGGAAACATGGTCAGATTTAGGAAGATAATTAGGAATGGGAGAAATAAATGGATCAAAATATTTCAGGGAAATGATGGTTTTCTACTTTATGAGGATGGAAAGTCTAATGGTGGAGAGAATTTAGCATCCCTAGTTTCAATTAAGCAACCCTTTCTTTATGTTTTTAAGTATGTAAAGTGTTTGGGTGAATTTTTAGAGGATTTGGAAGAATTTTGAAATGTTTTTAGGGATTTTATAAAGGTAAATGGTTTGAGAATGATTATTAGAAAATATGAAACTCCTATAGGAAACCGTTCAAGGTGAAATAAGGGCTTCTAGGATGGAAAGTATTTAGGCACCCAAATTTTCTAAACTTTGCATCCACCCAAGAGAAATTATGAAAAGTGGTGGAAGAGGGATTATTCATGGTTGGTTCATAGTTTGTCAAACCATTCAATCCAACCATGTGATGTTCTCCTTGAGGTAGACTCTATCACTTAGTTAGTGCACAATTTGACTAAATGTGTGACTAACCATGCACGGTTTAAATTTGAGATCATGAAAAAGTGGATCTCACTCATTTTTACCTCTAAGCCTCTCTATTTTCACTATTTTTAACCCTAAGTTGGGTTTTCTTCCTCCCAAAGTCTTTGGAGTCACTCCCCTTCAATCCAAAAGTGACCCGGTGGAAAATATTGGTGTATTGAAGCTTGATTCCCTTGGAAAGTCTTTGTTTTTTGTGGTTTTCCTTATATATTCTTCTCATCCCTATATTAGATTCAAAGATATGATGTATTGGGGATAAATCTATGATAGTGGATTCCAATAATGTCAATATTTTTATGTGTTTATGTTAGGTAAAGATATATATGGTGGGTTTTTAGAGATTATACCCAGTTTTGTGAGAATTTTATGATGTTCTTTGTTTTCTATATAATTCCTGAGGTAGGTGGCTTCACTATCGACTCCTCTTATTAGAAATTGAAGGATTAGTTTGAAATTGGTTAAATTTATTGAATTTTATTGTGAAATTGGTGTGAAAATCATGGTATAAACATTATTTAGTGATGATTTGTGGATTTTTGGGTTTGTGGAAATTTGGTTGTGCAAAGTGATTTGCTTTCTTGTTTTTAAAATGTTGGTTTTAAAATATATATTTGTTGTATTATATAAATGGTCTGTTGAAATATTTTTAGTAAAATAATAGTTTTATTTAAATGGATTAAAATGGTTTGGTCATATAGGGGTTGGTGTGAGTTCATTATTTCGATGTAACCCTGAATAAGAAGCATGTACCATTGGGGTAAAAGGGAAATTAACCTAGATAAGGGGAGTGTGTCATTGGGAAACAAAGATATTGTCAAATTTATGATGACTTAGTGGATGAATGAGAAATGTATCATGAGTATGGAACTATCAGTGAAGCATGCATGTGTGTGTGTTTGAATCACAAATTGAGTATGCTAAAAAGGAATGTGAAATGGTTTAAATAATTTCTTGGTTATTTCCTTGGAAACTTTTTTGGTATGGAAATAGTTTTATATGTTGATATAAAATTTTCCAAATTATTTTATTTAATTGTTTTATATAAATTTTATAGGTTCTTATTTTCTAGTGGTATGAGTAGGGAAGTCATTTTTGGAAGACCGACTAAGTTTTTTTACTCACACCTGCTTTGAAACTTTGGTGATTTTGTAGATTTCGTTTATTAAGAAATTAGTAAAGATAAAGTATCAAACTTCTTTAGTGGTGTTTCATGATACTGGGGAATGGATTGTATAGATGGATCATGCATCATGTTGGGAGTTGTGAAGTTGTGTTTTTGGAGTCTTTAGGTTTTTTTTGTTTCAGTATTCTGTTTTGGTACTCTGATTTTTGGTACTCTGGTGTATCTTGGTTTTGATATAAATTGGTAATTAATTGAGTTGTTTTACATCATTATCATGAATCATTTAGTGGTTTTGGTTATGATATGTTTGATTGTGATTGTTTTATTTTTATAGGGAAAATCTTCCCCTAATTGTATGAATCTCTTGACATTTATTACCGGTCTTTGACCTCTTGGGGATGTATCCTAAGGCCAAGTAATATTCCACCACATTCTCAAGCCAATGAGGATGGGAGGGATGTTACAATATCTGTAATAGTATCTAACACAATAATTAAATCAATCTCACTACATTGAAGTAAACTCATAGTCTCATTAGAAAAAACTTATACAAACATTTATTGGTAAGAAAATGTATGAACCAAAAAACTAGATATTTATATAAATGATCTCTCTACCCCATAAAAATTGTAAATCACCACGATTACTATAGAAAAAAAATATTATGCTAATAATAATTTACACACACCCATAATTAGAACAACCAATCCATCCCAAAGAGAACATCATAAGACTATAACTGAAGAAAAACAAGATCCCATGATAAATTATCCTACCCCAAAGTAGGCCTGCATCCACCTCAAATTTCTAATAATTAGGAACAACCACCAATAGGTGTAAAACTATACATCATTTGACCCAATCTCTCAATAGATAAGTGAAACTCATTAATAAGAGACATTACAACAAAATAATGAGAAATAATTGTGTATATAAGTACTAAGGTAAGAGTTAAATAGATACTAATCATACCTTTCACAACCTAAAGACCATTGAACACTATAATCTCCACAACATTAAACCGAACTCTCCCTATCACTTCACCATGATAGCATTGCTTCCTACCATGATCATCACTATAGTCATGATACCAAGACTAAAGATGTTGTGGAATATCCTAACACTAGTGCAGAAAACGTTTTTTATGTCACCATTTTTTACGTCGGTTATATATAACCGCCGTAAAACATGCGGCGAGTAGATTTTTCACGTCGGTTATTTTCATAACCGACATTACAAATCATGCCTGTTCGTTTTTTACGTCGCTTATCCTATAATCGACGTAAAAAACCAATGCGCGTGGGGTTTTTTACGTCGGTTATTTGGAAACCGACGTAAAAACCCGATATCTACGCGTTTTTACGTCGGCTATGTGATAACCGACGTAAAAAACCAAAGCGTGGGGTTTTTTACGTCGGTTAGTTTATAACCTACGTAAAAAAGCCCCCCGGGCTTTGGTTTTTTACGTCAGTTATAGGGATAACCGACTTAAAAAACGCTTAGATATCGGGTTTTTTACATCCGTTTCCAAATAACCGACGTAAAAAACCTCCTGCGCATTGGTTTTTTACGTCGGTTATCTTATAACCGACGTAAAAAACGAGATATCTACGCGTTTTTTACGTCGGTTATAAAAAAACCGACGTAAAAAACCAAAGCACCGGGGGTTTTTTTTACGTCAGTTTTAAAATAACCGACGTAAAAAACCCGTACATAACTCGTTTTTTATGTCGGTTACAAAATAACCGACGTAAAAAACCAAAGAGCGGGGGGTTTTTGACGTCGGTTTTAAAATAACCGACGATATAAATTTAAAAAATATTCTATAACGTCGGTTATATAATAACCGACGTTATAAAACTTTTAAAGAAATTAAAGCCCCGTGGACTGTCATTTACGATTTTTCGATTGACAGTCTGCCAGCTCGTCTCTCTCGCGCGGTAAACCCTAATCAGCTCGTCGATCGACCTGCGTTAAACTCATTTTGGCTTCATTGTTTATCTTCTTCACTCCTTTCAGATCTATCATATCAACTCGCAACATTCAAGTAAGCCTTCCACGAATTTATTTCGTTCGTTTTTTTCACGGATATTCTATAATTATGTTTTGCGATTTTTGATGTGCACCATTAGGTCGAGAATGTGTACCTTATAAATTATATGACATGTGCCTTGAAATACTGGTCTGTGGGGCACATAATATCTGAGGCATGTATTGAAAATACTTTTGGATCTATCTACCTTGGTGTACATGGTATCAAAAAAGATACACACCTGTGTGTAGTTCCATATAGATCCAATGGCAATTACACCATGTACCCACCGAACTAACCAACTACGGTTCAAAAGGCATATGGATTCATCACACGAAATATGGTATTTAACTCCATATAGACACCCTATCTTATCCATAGAGGGGACTACACAACCTATCTTCATTGGAATACACGTCATGTATAGTAGGATTTTGATAGAACATCTGGTTTCCCACACGGTTCCACTCATACTACCGATGCATACTATCCGGCTACCAATATTTCCCATGAATCATATATCTTATTTTGCCTATGACTTTTTCAGTAGTTTCTAGATTATATACATCCAATCTACTGAGGCATATATCCTCA
Organism: Viscum album; assembly: GCA_963277665.1. NCBI lineage: Eukaryota > Viridiplantae > Streptophyta > Magnoliopsida > Santalales > Viscaceae > Viscum > Viscum album. Next base: position 112,343,381 of record OY728125.1, on the reverse strand, counting down.
TTGCACTGCATCACCAAAATCCATTCCTATGAACCATCATCATCAGATATATCACTTGATTGTACATCATCATTGTAAAACTTGGATCACCCCAATGATCCTTATTTCAAACTCAATGTATCAATTTGTTTAATTGATTATTAGTTTCATAGAGATCATTCATTTTTTATTTTTTGAACAACTATTAAAAAAAATTGGTGACACATGTCTAATAAAGGAGGGATGAAATGAACAAAGAATGTAGACTGGGAACAAACCTCAATAATTGAACATGTTGGCCTCAATAAATTTTTATTAAAATGATAAATGAGTAATAAAAAAATTATCTTCAAAATCACAAACTATTTATTGAAATCCGTATACCAAAAATCATCATTCAACCAATGAATTTTTGAAATAGTGGGTGCTCTTGACCCAACTATGTAATGTTTTTGATTACCATATCATGTATACAGATTTCTGTAAATGATTTTTTTACCATTATATTATATACTATTCTATGCCTACTATTGAAATGATAATTTTTATAGAATAATTATTTATATTCCTTTTTTCATAGGGCTTTAGTGTGCTTCCTCAACATTTTCATGAGATGTTTTAGGGAGGATATTACTATGTATACATGTTATGCCCACCATACATAAATATAAACAATTTTTTTAGTTTTTAAAAGCAATTTGTAGTTTTTTATAGATGTTAGTAGCATGGAAGTGTTGTGGAGTAGCTTTCATGAGTATATAGAGTTTATTGTTACTTCCTAGTTTTACTTTTAGTACTAATAATCTTCTTTTTGGTTTATGTACAACAATACTTGTATGAATTCATGCATAATTATCTAAATTTATTCATTTCGAACTGAGGAGGGTTACTTTTGGTGGGAGCAGATCCTAAATGATATGGTATGAATTCATTCTATAATAACCATAAATAAAATATAGTTTTATTTTATTTATCATATACATCAACTTATATTCTTCTTTTTCATCAAAAACCCTTTGAGAATAAAAAACCAAACTAAGGGCTTTGGTATCCACATTGCATTTTGTTTTAGAATATGGGACATCAAAATCAATTGATTGAACATATTCCTCTCAAAAACACTTCCATTGATTTTTATAATTGTGTGAAAATATTTACCAAATGGATTTAGGGTCTACAGAAACCATTAATAACATGTTAAATAGGTAGTTTATCTAATATATTAAAACATCAAAACCGCAATCAATATTAAACTATGTAGGAGTCATGGTTTTCTTTGATTCAATGAAATTTAAAACTGTTATATCTAACTATATTTTGTTTAAAAATAATATTCAAGCATATTTTTTTAAATACCTATAGATTTGTTTTATATTTTAAATTGTTTTACATTCAAATTATGATTGTTTTCATATAAACATATATTTATCTTATCTTAAAAATATATATTTTTTGTTGATATTTGTTATAGGTAATAATGAGTCGAAGTTGGATTACGACACATTGAATGAGCAATGAATTTGAGGAAGGTGTTGATGCCTTTTTGGAATTTGCAAAACGAAATGTTCCAAGTAGTGACATTTTTTTCTATCCATGCCTGAAATGTTTGAATATGAAGAAGTTGAAAAGTAGAGAGATAAAAGATCATCTGATTTGTCATGGTTTTAATCCGAGTTACAGCCCTTGGATTTGGCATGGTGAAACTGGACGGATTGTCACTGATGATGATGATTCGAATGATGGTAACTCCGATGGAATTGAAGAAATGATTCGCGATATTGTAGCAGAACAAATTGAGATAGAACCGACAGTTGTGCGTCTATATGGTGATGCTGAAAAACCATTATATCCTAGTTGTACAGATTTTACGGTTTTGTCGGCGGTGTTAAGATTGATTAACCTTAAGGCGAATCATGGATGGAGTGACAGAAGTTTTATAGAGTTGCTAAAATTGATGAAAGATATTCTTCCAAAAGATAACGATCTTCCAGATTCACATTACAAAGCCAAGAAAATATTATGCCCGATGGGATTGAGATACAATAAAATACATGCCTGCCCGAATGACTGCATTATATATAGGAAGGAATATGAATTTCTGTTAGAGTGTCCTAAATGTGGGACGTCACGGTATAAGGTGAAAGAAAAATCACAGGCTGATGTAGAGATTACAAAGCTCCCTTCAAAGGTATTTTGGTATCTTCCTATAATTAATCGTTTCAAACATTTATTTTCTAATTCACATGATGCAAAAAGGTTAAGATGGCATGCTGAAGAGCGGGTATGTGATGGAAAAATACGTCATCCAGCTGATTGTCCACAATGGAAGAAAATTGATGTGCAGTATTCTAAATTTGGAAATGAAATTAGAAATCTCAGACTAGGGTTGTGCACAGATGGAATGAATCCACACCGAACACTCAGTAGCACACATAGTTCATGGCCTGTTTTATTGGTAATTTACAACCTCTCTCCTGACGTTTGTATGAAGCGCAAATATGTCATGTTGAGTACAATGATCTCTGGTCCAAAGCAACCCGGTAATGATATTGATGTTTACTTGTCACCATTGATTGATGATTTGAAACTGTTATGGGCTGATGGTATTAGGGTGTATGATTCTTATAAAATGGAATATTTTCAACTGCATGCAATGCTTCTATTCACTATAAATGACTTCCCAGCGTATGGAAATTTTTCTGGATACAGTGTTAAAGGGCATAAAACATGTCCAATTTGCGAACAACAGACGTCCTATTGTCAATTGCATCATGGGAGGAAAACAGTGTATATGGGTCATCGAAAGTTTTTGCCTATGGAACACCCTTATAGAAGACTAAAAAAGGCATTCAATGGCTCACAAGAATTTGATACTTCTCCAAAACCTTTATCCCCTGATCCGTATTTTGAGAGGGTGAAAAACCTTGACGTGACATTGGGAAAGACACAGAAATCTGGTAATGATAGACATATTTGGAGAAAAATGTCAATTTTTTTTGAGCTACCATATTGGAGGTATCATGAAGTTAAACATAATATTGATGTCATGCACGTGGAGAAGAATATCTGTGATTCTTTGATTGGAACATTGTTAGATATTAAAGGAAAGACTAAAGATGGGTTGAATGCAAGATTAGACTTACTATCAATGGGAATACGTTTGGAGTTAGCTCCCACTCCTAAAGGAAGACGGACATTTCTTCCCCCGGCTTGTCATACATTATCGAAGAGGGAGAAAATTAGCTTCTGTCAGTGTCTTCATGATACCAAAGTGCCTCAAGGTTATTCTTCTAATGTAAAAAATTTTGTCTCATTGAAGGACTTGAAGTTGATAGGTATGAAATCACATGATTGTCACGTCATGATGCAAAAAATTCTACCAGTTGCATTGCGTGGAATATTTCCCATTCGTGTCAGAAAGACTATAATGAAGTTGTGTTATTTTTTCAATTCAGTTTGTAACAAGGCGATTGATGTGAATGCTTTGAACATTTTGGAAAAGGATGCAATTTTTATACTTTTTCAATTGGAAATGTATTTTCCTCCAACTTTTTTTGATATAATGGTGCATTTAATGATTCATATGGTTCGAGAAATAAAGCTTTGTGGACCTGTATATCTTCGTTGGATGTATCCTTTTGAAAGGTATATGAAAATATTAAAGGGGTATGTTAAAAATCTATATCGACCTGAAGCCTCCATTATTGAAAAGTATATTTCTGAGGAGGTAGAAGAGTTTTGTACGAGCTACTTGGATGCGACGCAACACATAGGTTTACCTCCATCTCGCCATGAATGAGTTAATAATGAGGGAAAGGGGATTCGCGGATTGAAAGTCAAATCATTGTCAGCTGAACAGATGAAGAAGTTAGAATCATACATCTTGAATAACATAGCTGATGCTCAACCGTATATCACATTGCATATTAATGAGCTGAAACAATGTCATCCAAATAAGAAAGAAATGTGGATTTTGAATGAGCACAACAAAACTTTTTTGTCATGGATTAAAAAGACTTTTCTTGGTAGATCAGATGTATCAGAGACATTAAAATGGATAGTGGGTGGTCCATGTTTAAATGTGATAACATGGTCCGGTTATGACATTAATGGTTATACATTTTATACAAAAGCTCAGGACAACAGAAGTGCAGTTCAGAATGGTGGTGTATTGGTGTTTGCAGAAGCAATGCATTTTTCGAGTGCTAAGGAAAAAACCCAATTTCTGCATCAAATTCATATTATGGAGTGATTGAAGACATATGGGAGGTTGATTACTTTAAAATTAAAGTTCCCATTTTTAACTGTAAATGGTTTAACGGTAACAACAACGTCAGACATAATGAATTTGGAATGACACTTGTTAATCTGAATAGATTGGAAGACACAACTGATTCTTTTATAATGGAAACACATGCAAAACAAATTTTTTATGTAGTATATCAATCAGATATGCAGTGGGCTGTTGTTTTACAAGGGAAAAAACAATATGTTGGTGAGGATGAACTTGATGAATATGCTGATTTATGTGAGATCCCTACTTCCATGGAAATATTAACAGAACATAACGACGATCATGTTGAAGACATAGTTTGTGCCATAAGGAATGATCATGACGAAGGAATTTGGGAAAACAATCCATTTGTACATTCCTAAAATTACAGGTAACATATGTTTATTTCTTGTTTACATTTATTTTTTCCATAAATGTTAGATATTGTAAGTTTTTTATTTATTAAAACATGTTTTAAAATTAAATAAGTATATGTTTTTGTTTGTTTTAAGTTTGTTTAGTTTACTTTATCATGTTTATAACCATTACATTAATTTTAAAATGCTTATTTTTGTTCACTGACAATTACTTTACCATGTTTACAATGTTTAACAGGTTTACCATTTTTACCATTTTTACCATCTTGACCATCTTGACCATATTTGCCATCTTTACCATTGTTTAACATGCTTATCATATTACCAATGTTTACTATTATGTAACTTAGTACACTTTTCTATTTTCTGATTACAGTAGTATTAAAATATTTGAATTTGTATATTTGTGAACTGACGTTTGTTTTTTTGATTTGAAGGATAATGACAGATCATTCAGATGATCAACCACATGATTCTGGAGAGGAGCATATTGCTGGTCATACCTCTGGGGATGAACATTCACATGCTCCTATTACAAAAAAGAGTTCAAAGGTTGGTAAACGTGGGTGCACACGTTTACCAAAATTATCACTTGCCCGTACGCAGGATCAGAGGATAGTAGTTGAGTTTGATGATGATGATATTCCTATAGGTCTGAATGCCAAAGATTTTAAGAGTTTTGTTGCAACTTAGGCTAAGACCAAAGTAAGAATTCTGTATGATGATTGGAGAGGTGTGGATAAAGCGATTATCTCTCAGTTGTGGGAGACGATTTTTGTAAGATCTTTTGTCATTGTTTGACCATTATTTTAATGTTTCTAGTATATATAATATGTTTAACCTCTTCTTTATCAGATGACATTTGATATTCCTGACACTGAAGGAGTCAGGAAGAAATGCTTATCGTTGGCTCCCAGGAGATGGAGGGATTTCAAATCAACCCTCTCATCTGATTTCATTTATGGTCATAGGAGTCATGACAATCCATGTCGTATATATCCTTTTATAGATGAAGACACATGGAGACAGTTTTTTGAAAGTAGAAAAAAAGAGTCATTTCTGGTAAGGGCAATGTAAACTTTTATAAACTTTCTTATATAAATGATTTTATTAATGTTTTGTTAATGATTTCTTATTCTTAAATTACAGAAAACAAGGAAAGATCATCATGAGATCCAATCTAAAAATGTATACCCTCATAGTTTATCTCAAGGAGGGTATACATTTTTGGAAGAAAAAATGATGGCGGAAAAATTTCAATAACTAAGAGCTGAGTCTTCAAGCTCTGGAGACGTGGCCCCTCCATCCCCTCCATCTAGACCTGAAAAATGGAAGAGAGCTCGAAAGGGAAGAAAAGGGCAATATCTTTTGGAAGAATCGAGAATCGTAGCTGAGAGGATTGTAAGATATCTATTTAATTTATTTAAGTTAACTTTTTTCTTCATATAAGTTTCAATCATTACAGAAATGTTCAATTAATTAATACATGACTCTCTTGAGGAGCAGAGTTTAGAGGGGACATTTACAGCAACTGGGAGGGAAGATATTTTATTTGCAGCATTGGGAAGGCCCGAACATCCTGGTCGTGTAAGAGGATATCCGGCAGGTGTATCAGTAAGAAAAGTGTTTCCACGTTCTTCAACTTCTAACATTGAGGGGGTTTATAAAAAAATAGAACCCTTGGAGGCTGAAGTTCAAAATATTAATGCGACGATGGAAGACAAGATTAGAGAGTCGGTGCAGTCTATGTTTGCAGAAATGTAAAGACAATTTCAGACTGCAGCTCCCACTCCTCCACCTCCCCCTGCAGACCCCATTATTTATCCTTCACCTCCGCCAGTAGCTCCCACTCCCCCACCTCAGCCTGCGGACCCCATTTTTTATCCTACGCCTCTGCCGTAGCTTCCTACATATTGCGAGTGGTATGTTGATGATTCTCAACATCATATAGTAGCATACGGGTTGGTATATTGTATAGAAGATATATTTCATCATCAACAATTAGAGGTAGAGAATTAGAGGGTCACTGTACATGATATTATAGATAGATCAGCTAGGGTACCAATACCTACAGATGAGGTGGCGACAGTTGGATAGAGTATCATCCATTTTTTAGTTTGGCCATCCAGACTTCTTCGACTCATTACCATAGAGGTATGAATGTTATATCTTTTATTTTATTTTTTTATTAAAGTTTTTTTATCATTTGAAAACTACTATATTTCTCAATTTTTTTTCACAGGAATACTTCAAAGGTAAAGAAATACTGTATAGACAACAACAAAGACAACAAGCTTTGACATCAGATACAGATTCCAGTGGTCTTGACAGATTGTCAAGATATTCACATTTGTTGTTGGGTTTTTATGAGTTTCAAATGGAATCTCATGTTTGTGGACGTGAAATAAGTGTGGGGATTACAAAATCTGATATCATGGAGCTTGTTACTGGAGATAAGTTGGGCATCAACGTGGTGCAAATTTTTTCCATGCAAGTCTTAACACCTTTTCCCTGTGTTATATTTATTAAAAATGTATACTTATGTATGTTTTGTATTAGGTATCTTTATAAAATTTGTGAGAGGAATGAACTGACAGAAGTATATGGATTCATGGACCCGCAATTGATTTCCCCTGAAGCATGTGCATTGACTGAGGAACAAAGAATGGTTTATATTACTGAAAGATTTGAAAAGAATATAATCAGACAATGTTGGATGATGCCTTCTTGTGAGAGGTATGAACCACATTTCTCTCAAAGAGTTAATTATCTTTTAACATAAAAAACCACTAACATTAAATTTCCTTTTATCAGTGATCATTGGATGTTAGGGATTTTTTTCCCAAGGGAGAAAGCTCTTTATTGGATATTCTCTGTTCATGGTGATGTTCGGGAAAGTTTTAAGAATATATTGGAAAATTAAGTTTCAATTTCTCAATAGTATTATATATTATAATGAATTTTAAATTTACCCCATTCATATTATTTTCTAACAGTGCATGGGTCTACTTTCGAAAAAACACAATGAAAAGAAATGCAAAGATCAAATATGTAAATGCGAAGGTAAATTTCCATTTATAATTTGTACTTTTTGATTTATTACATAAAAATAATATATTGAATTTACACTCATTCAAAACAGAATTTTCATGAACAACAAGGCCTCATCGAATGCAGATATTATATGTTAAGATTTATGTATGAAATAATAACAACTGGGATAGTTGTGAATTTTGACCTGGTACGATTTCCTCTTAAAATTTTCCATAATATTTAAATTTGATTTATTCATTATACACGTTAACTATCTTCTTTTTCATTTGTAGCTTTTTGATGACCCTCAACCCTATACTGCTGAAGACATCAAACATATACAAGTGGAGTGGTCAAATTATTTTACAGGTTTGATTGAATTTTAGTTGTTTGTAATGTAAAATGTAATTTTGAATATTGTCGTTTTAATTGTGTATTTGGTAGTTGTTTAGGTTGGATTTAGTTTTTTTTGAAGTTGACAGTGTATGTTTTGAATGTTATATAAGTGAATGTTTAATTTTTCTCTACTTATTGTTTTGGTCTACTTTTGATGGTTTTTCTGGTATGGATTTGGGTCTGTGGGGGAGGGGTTCCAAGGGTGTGGGGGTGTGTTCAGTGGGGTTGGGGGGTGTCCAACGGTTTGGGAGGGCTGTTTGGTGGGGTGGGGGGACAGTCCTGGGGGGGTGGCAGGGATGTACAGGGGTGTGGGGGTGTGTTCAGTGGGGTTGGGGGGTGTCCAGCGGTTTGGGAGGGCTGTCCGGTGGGGTGGGGGGACAGTCTTGGGGGGTGGCAGGGATGTCCAGGGGTGTGGGAAGCTGGTCCAGGGGTGTGGGAGTGCTGTCCAGGGGTGGGGGGGGGGGGGTTGTCCAGGGGTGTTTGGGGCTGTCTAGGGGTGTGGTGGGGGCTGTCAAGTGGGGTGAGGGGGTGAAGAGGTGCTGTTCAGGCGGGTGGGGGGTTGTCGAGGGGTGTTTGGGGGTGTCCGGGGGTCGGGGGGCAGTCCAGGAGTGTGGTGGGGGCTCCAATGGGGTGGGGGAGGGTTGTCCAAGGGGTATACATGAAGGTGGGAGCTCCAATGGGGTGGGGGAGGGATTTCCAGGGGGTATACATGAGGGTGAGGGCTCCAACGGGGTGGGGGAGGGTTGTCCATGGGGTATAAATGAGGGTGGATGCTGTCCAGGGGTATGTTTTATATGTTATCTATGTACATGCTTAATTTTGATGTACTTCTGTTTTTGTGGTACGATTTCTTGATTTGTTTTCTGGTTTATTCTGGAGGAGAGAATATGACTGCATTCTGTTAAAAAAAAATTGGGTTTATCATGTCAGTTATTTAATAACCGACGTGATAAAATGCCTGGAAAATAGTTTATCACGTCGGTTATTTAATAACCAACATGATAAAAGGCATGCAGATTGGTTTATCACGTCGGTTATTTAATAACCGACGTGATAAAAGGCCTGGAGAATGGTTTATAACATCGGTTATTTAATAACTGATGTGATAAAGGGCCTGGAGAATGGTTTATCACGTCGGTTATTGAATAACCGACGTGATAAACGGCCTGGACAATGGTTTGTCACGTCGGTTATTCAATAACCGATGTGATAAACCACCTCCCTCCGGTTTATCACGGCGGTTATATAATAACCGACGTGATAAACCCCCCTCCCCCGGTTTTCACGTCGGTTTTATATGAACTGATGTGATAAACCATGTTCACCCCGGTTTATCACGTCGGTTATTATATAACCGATGTGATAAACCCCCTCACCCCAGTTTATCACGTCGGTTCTATATGAACCGACGTGATAAACCCCCTCTCCCCTGTTTATCACGTCGGTTGTTTAGGAACCGATGTGATAAACCATTGTCCAGAACGTTTATCACGTTGGTTATTCAATAACCGACGTGATAAACCATTCTCCAGGACCTTTATCACGTCGGTTCTAAAATAACCGACGTGATAAACATCCCGATTTTATGTTTTTGACATCGATTGTTAAATAACCGACGTCAAAAACCTTATTTATAACGTCGCACGTATTAACGTCGGCTAGAAACCGACGTAAAAAATTAAAAATAACCAATGTAAAAAACCTTTTCTCCACTAGTGTAACATTTCTCCCAACCTGGTCCTCCTTGAATTTATGAACTAATAAGACCACTTTTGTTGAAACTCCTATGATGTAGGTCTATGAAACTTATGTGAAAGACTATCCATAGCCGAATTTTGTGACTGCCTTAGCTGATATCCTTAAAAAGAAATAAAATCATGTTAATAATTCCTAAAACCATCATAAGAGAATAAAATTAGTCCTTGAACACCTATAGAATATATCAAACTACTAGATCAATATGACCAAGAAAATGTCTGAAGAGACCATCCATGATCATGAAAAGAACTCAACTTCTTGGAAGAATGAGAATCCCAACCTCTATATCCACTCAGGACACCACCCTATTAATTCCCCCATAGAGTCTTGACTAATATCATCTTGTCTATCATAAAATTCTCAATCACCTTCATATTGGAATTATTATTTAATGTATCCATCTACCCTAGATCTAAAGATTAAGTTCTTCCTCAAAATACATGGATCTTAGTTCATCATCTTACATTATATATGAGGAATAATGAGGAAAATCAATAAATCTAATGATAAAATTCAAAATATCAGATCTATACTATTGAATAAAAAAAGATTTTATTGAAGTAACACCGAAAATTGAGTCCATGAAACCAAAATCTCAGTACAATCACTTATATATGTAATCCACCACTAAAAATCTACCCCTATCAATATGATCACCACTATTATCACTTTATGCACCATTGGTGTCCAAATCATTTAAAATTAAATATAAAAATCCTCTAACAAATGTTCATTCTCCTATTTTGATACAAAAAAATTATACCTCAAAAAATATTTTCACTAAAAATTAACCAATAATATAACCCAAAACATATCCATAATTACACAGTGAAAAATATTTTCACTAAAAAAAACTAGTCACACACTCCAAACTTCATTCAAAGTTGGAACACCAAGCTCAACCCTCTACAAAATTATCTCATACTGCTGAAACTATTTATCCCATATAATTTTATGGGGATAAACACACAAGATAGATATATAAAATAAAAGATACTTTATGAAACTTAGTACATTTATATGAATTGAAAAATTTCAATTTTCTAGTTCACCTGGCATAAACTGTTATTCCATAACCATAAAAATTATAATGACATATGTAAAAATACATGATGCATGTCATAAAATAACACCTTAAAAATAACACCTTATCCACTAGTAATGATCAAAATGTGATTAGGGTCATTTTTTAGGATCACATGGACCCTATATATATATAACGCGATTTTCCTAGCCTATATCACATACCGAGTTCAAAACTACTTCCACCTTACTACTAAATATAACCTCACATGTGTTTACTCTAAATTCCATCCTAAAACACATGCTATGATACCACTTTGTCCCAAAAAAATCCCATTTTCACCCATCCCTATATAGTCAAAAAAATCAAATGTGATAGCCCAATCCTATTTCGAATAGTCCAAGGGATAGAATTAAAAACCAAGGGTATTAATCACACACACATGAGATACATTTTCCAGAATAATCTAAGACCATTATGTAAATTAAAGACATGTTCGGTAAATATCCAGTCCCTCCAAAGTAAATTATATATCCATCATCAATATATAAATGTTAGGAAACCAAAAAAAATTCAATATTTATCAATTATAAACTAAAAAAAATCCATACATAAAGAACACACCAAAAAGTATTAGTATACGCAAACAGTGGCATAAACCTATAACTCCACTAACTATCCATTAATCACTAACATATTGATACCCAACACATCCAATAACAAGCTCTTATATATTTTAAAAACTTATATAACAAGTAAAAGTGAGCATAAAATTAAGTAGTAGGTTCTTACTCAAACCTCAAATTACATTGATGTGATTAAATCATACTAATTAATTCATGAGTGTAAAATAAAAACTAGATAACTAACCCAATCCCAATATAGTCCACAGCCAATAAATCCACATTAGGTCCCATCACTATCACACCCCCAAAATAATAAGGGTAAATATGTAGAGTATATAAATCATACCTCCAAAATTCATCTAAACAAGGGCACATACAAATCATGCCCACCACACTAGTATCCTTCTCATAACATTAAATTTCATAACACCAACACACTCTTAGTGATAAAATATCATATCATTAACTATGATTATCATCAATTAGTATCTATAAGTAGGTAAATGGTATAATTATTACTTATATAGGCACCTAGTAAGATGCATCAACTACTAGGAAAAAGGGATATGACCATAATCCATGATTGTGATTGTAGATTAACTGCCAATGGATGTACCTTTTATCCATAATCAACTTTCCCATGGCCCCCATTTTTACACCAATAAGGTCACAACCATGGGGATATTATTCCCAATGATTTATATGTACATCCATAATCATTTCACATGACCATAGGTGCAGATCAATGGGTAGTTCGCATGGATATAACTCAAAATTCATGGGAAATGCCTATAGCAGTTTACCTATGGCCATGAGAAATGATCATGGCCATAATATTTTGAAAAAAAAGATTACTATTTATATATATGTCTATAAATGTCAATATTTCATCAAAATAGATCTAAAAACATAACTAAACATCATTATAAAAATTTAATAATGTAATTTTTGATCATCATAGATTAAAAATATTGAATATATCAAAAGTGATTCTCATGATCAATTTAAGTGCCATCAAAATCCTGTCTATATTCACCACCACCCTCACTAACATCAACATCACCCACAAAATCACCAATACCATTATCAATACAACCAAAATCAATGACCTCTATGCTATCAACACTATCATAATTGAAATCATCATCCACATCTAAATTAGTAATTGGATAAAGAGATGAAGAATCATGAAAAACCAACCATATAACCATTAAACATGTATCAACCACTAATTAAATATTAATAGGAAGTGAAGAAAAAATAGCATACATACCTTTCATGATTTTTTATTCATTATCTTTTGGAATTGTTGAGACTGTTATTCCACTCTTCGCATTTCTTCTTCTATGACAACATACAATTTATCCTCTATAACTATAATAATACGTATGATCAAAGAAACACTACTATAAGACTATTATATTGATGGTATAATATTATTTTATAGGTCAATAATAAACTCTTTTCATTATTATCATCTCCTAAAACTAGATGCATATAATCCTTTGAATAAAAAATATTTGATTATTTTTTCTATCATGGCATTAAGAGCATTATATTTGACAATTTATTTCATAATAAAAATGTTAAAAACATTTAAATAAATAAATTTAATAAATTTAGTAATAATAAAATATTTTTATAATTTTTTCTTGGGTATCATTGTTATCAAGCTTCCATATTTATTCTTCACGATTTAATAAAAAAAATCTAGATTTAGGTTCATGAAATTCAATACCCAATAGCTTTTTTGCACAATTTTCTCAAACAAATTGATAAGTATTCATCAATAAACATAAATTATAAAATATAATATTGATACAAATAATGTTATACCAAATTAAATTAAACCAAACTAGGAAAAATCATCCAAAATGAAATGTTGATGAAGATAAAAACATAAAAAAATTAAACCAAACAATAATAATATGAACCATAATAAATTGAATAGAATTAATAAAAGAAACTAATTAAAATTAAACCATATTGAACTAAATAAAAAATAATAATATATAACCTAAAATTTTAAATAAATTCTATTAATCTTGGTTTGGTAATATTTATTTCATATTTAATTGGTTTTCTTCAATCAATTTGTTTCTATTTAGTTCACTTTAGTTAAATTTTGTTTCATTATGATAGGAAAATTTTAATTCACTTTGGTTAAAGTTATTTTTATATGAGTGAATTTGGTATTTTTTGAGTGAGTGTTGGGTTTTTAGGTCATTTGGGTTATTTTTATTTCATTTATTATGATTTCGTTCAATGTGGTTTGATTTAGTTAGTTTTCATTGTATCACCTTTGGTTTTCTTTGGATCTATATTGTTCAGTTTGGTTTGTTATGATTTGGTTCAATTAAATTAAATAACTTAGATTCTAATCAGCTGGGTTTGAACTAGTAAATATTTTTTGGGTTAATATTAGTTTAGGAAAGTTTAGATTGATTCAGTTTAAGATAGTTACTTTAGATTAACTTTATTTTAGTAATTCAATTTAGTTTGGTTCATTTAATTTAATTTCACTTTGATTTAATTTTTTTAATTATATGTAGTTCAGCGTATTTTATTTGAGTTTGAATAAGTTTTCCTTGTTTTTTTGGTTTAGTTTGGATTATTCTTGTTTATTATGTCTGAGTTTTATTTTGGTTTTTTATTCATTTTTATATGGGTTGGTTTGGTTTAGTCTATGTTTGTTCTGATATGTTTAGATTTGTTTTAATCTAGAGTTTTTTAGTTCTTTTTTGGATATGTTAGAATATTAAGGGTTAGTTTAGGTATTAAAGTAAATAATTACACAAGTTTATACATCTATAATAAGTTCCAAACTATAATTTTTGATCTAATACATCTATTATAAATTTCAACTTAAATAATTTCAATTCCACATAAGAAATATTTATAAATTAATTGGGAGATATTCTTTGATCTAGAATTTATTAGCGTAATATTTTAAAATTACAAATTTGAACTCATTAGTAATAATTAAACTTGTTTATTATAGGGTGTCACAGATAATTTTATTCTATAGAATTGAATACGTGCACTTAAAATCTAAAATATGATTTAAATAAGTATTTTGAGAGTTAACCAAGAATATGATCATTAAAAAAATCTAATTGGGATATTCTGATTTTCTAAATTCATTGGTATAACATGAAGTGATTTAGACCAATAATAGATTTTTATATTGAATAAATTGAAATAAATAATATGTGAATTATAGTGGAGAGCATATTATAATTAATTTAACATTAACATGTTGAAGATAAAATGAGGATGGAGGTGGATTGTAAATTAGTTTCTATTAATCGTATTTCTTATACAAAATAGAAAAATCATAAGAAAGAAATATACAATGAATTAAACATTTTATTATAAAAATGGTTGATATTTATAATTTTAAGAGCAATATTAATGGAATGATAAAAGTTTAAATTTATGATATCATGGTGATAAAAGGAAAATACAATTTCTCTGTATTATTCTCGTTACACTGTAAAAGGTAAAGAAAATTTTTCTTTGTATATTTTTTAATTAAAAATGATTTTGACCAGTCTATAAAAGTAGAAAAAATATAATATTAAATTACCCATTCTTGATAATGATCTGGAAGACATTCATTCAAGAGTGTAAACATATTTCACGAAAATTTTACTTCTTATGTTTCTTTTAGAATTATCTTATAAAGAAACAATAATGTAATTATTAATTATAAATAATAATAGTAACACAATTAATTAACACTTTAAAACCAATATTATATAAACAAATGACTGCATATAAAATTAATTAATACCTCAAAACTTTTATTGTTTTAATATACGATCATCTCCCTATACTGATAAAATGAAAAATAAATAAGTACTTGTATACTATTATTCTAAGTACCAATTATACTTTTTGAACCTATATAAAAGTTATACTTGTATTCCCTCCACATTTATTCTAACTCTATTAACCTCAATATCTTTGTATTCTATCCATAAGGGGAGTTACATTTAAATTGTATTAGAAAAAATACTTGTTAACATAATTATAATAACCTTAAATCCCATTACCCAAATCTGGTGTTTACTTATTTACATTGGTATAATATATAAGATGTTACATTACACAATATTTAATAATTCAGTAGTGTTATGAGACTAGATACAAACTTCATTTCCATATTATATTGGAAACTTAAAACACTGCTTATAAAATTCATGAAAACTATATTATTTCTTTTAGTAAATCCTTAAATTCATTTAAATATCCCTTCTTAGTACCTTAGGGAAAGGAAAATAATTAAGGGTGATCTTAGATGCTAGTAAGGGGTTGTATACAATAGAGTATATTATGAATACATAAGGAAAAAATAATATGATAGAGTGAATAATCAATAAATGTTCCATATAATTAATTATTTTAGCATGAAATTTATCGATGTATAATAACAACTTAGTAATCACATGGACAATAATAAATGATTATTAATGATGGAATTAATATTTTCATACATTTTAATCATATTTTTGTGGCCTCAACCATGGAATTTTTAATAAATGGGCGCACCAAATACCCAAATAATAAGCAAGGCAATATAACTAGTGTTTCTCATGTAACCTACCGAATGCATGAAGGAAATATATAATTTTGGGCCCTACCTATCACTAAACATGTCTAACACATTCCTCATATATTTAATGAATAATAAAATACATAATCAATACGTTTTAGTAATCAATAAATATACACATTTAATCAAGTATATAGAATGCCAATATTATTAAATAAATAGAATGTATTTCTTTGTAAAATTCATTAAACAAACACCATATATAGAAATGGGTATACAATTAATAAAATATAGAAATGATATTTAATATACCCATGTTAATATAGAAAATGGACATGAAAAATAAAAATAAAATCAAAATAAAGATAGAGAGTGCTAGACAACATAACTTTAATGAAGTGAATGAAATGATAAAAAACCTTTTATAAAAAATAAGGTATAAAACATAAATTAGTAAGGGATTAGAGGAGAATAAAAATTTATAAATTATTATGGTTTTTAGTAAAATTAATTGTTTTTATAAATATATATAAAATAGAAGTGAAGCTTTGAAAAGAACTTTTTTAAATCTTTGATAACTTAGTTTCAAAATAATGTTAAAAGTTATTTCCCAAAATATTTTCATGAGGTGTCAAGGAGAATTTTATTTTTTTTATAATAATTCAAAATAATAGAATATTTAAAATAAACTATGTTTAAGTATGATAATTTTTAGTGGAAGATAAAAATATACATAATTGAAATGAAATCCATTTTCAAAACATTAATGAAAATGATATCCTTTTCATTTTGTATAAAAATGAAAAATTCATAGAATAATGTGAATATATATTACTATTGACAAATATTGAAACTAGGAAGGTTAAAGAAATAATAAATAAGGATCATGATGATGATAAAATATATTCATGTAGAAAACCTTAAAAATAAATTCTTTTCACACTTTTGTAAATAAAGTAAAAAATGAATTTTATAAAAAAAGTTAAAAAGATTCCTTTTAAAATTTTGAAAATAAATTCAATGTTTACATAACCTGGACTAAATAAATCATTTAAATATATAAAATAAAATTCTTGGATCAAATTAAATAAAATATATATGAAGGAAAAATATTCTAGATCAAAAAAAGTTAAATAAGGATGACTTTTCCTATAAATAGTATTTTAGTTGATTTGAATACCAAAGAGAGGGAAAATGGAAAGAATATTTTTAAAACCTATAAATATCTAGATTAGGAGAAAATAGTTGTGTTTTAAAAGACAAATAACACAAAATTCTCTCAATGAAAATTGAAACATAAACAATCCTGGTAAAAAAGTGAGATTATAAAATAAACCCTTACACTGGACTTCCCTTTGGTTGAACATGATCTAAAAAACTTTATAAAAAATTTATATTTATTATAAATCTTTTTTAGAACCATATTTATATTTATCTTATTATATAACATTCAATTATAATTTCTTGCTACCCATTTATTAATAATTCTCTATTATAATGAATATTTTTGTGTTAACTGTTCCATTTTTGATGAATGTTTTTTCGTTTGGTGGTTCCAGTTATTGAAACATGGGCATAGTTTCATCATCTCAAAAAATTTCATAGACTTTTAGAGTATTTTTTTTATATAGTTATTTTTTACCATAGTTATTTCATGAAACTCATGGTGATAGTTTTCTTGAACTCTTGAAAATCACTTTTTTTATAAATTAAGATTGCATAAATAGAATTGATTTTATTAACCAATATACATAGATATATTACCATTAAATAATTGTTTTAAAAAATTAAATTCATCATTATTAAATGATATTATTATTTTTTAACATTATTTAGTAATTAATGAATTAAACATTGTTACATAGTTCTTGTAAGTGGTAAAATCGACTAAAAAATAGCATGTTATAAAAAATAAATGAGTAAGAACATGCTATTTCATAATGATACTATCACTTTTTTTAGAAAATTAATTATTTAATTTTTTTTATCAAATTGATATATTATTTTTTAGGAGAGGTATATGGATAATATAAATTAAATAAAATGTTCATAAGTTATTACTTACAATGTGTCTCAATATCCTTATTTTAGGTGGTTAAATTTTACAACGAACATTTATTGTTTATAATATTAATATAATATAAAAAATTATATTTAAAAAAACTTAATTATATTATAAATATAATATTTATTAATTAAATCCATTTTTTATAACCAATCATGTTAGGTGGTGAGAAGTAATGAAATATCTCGTTCATAGAGGTGGTAGTTCGCACCCAACACAATCAAAATTTTAATTTTTCAAATAGATGATAGAGAAGGTAGATAAAAGTTATTCCATCAAAATAATAAAATTTTAGTATAATAATTATAATTAATTAATTATATTAGTAATATTATAATATATTTGGAGGAGGTGTAAGAAGAAATAAACTTGAAAGAACTAGGTCAAAATAATTACCTCTTCCTTGGATATCTTCATTTATATCTTTCTTTAAGCCTTCTTAGATTAGTCTTTTGGTGAGAAAAAACATCTAGGATATGGTAAATAGAGATGTTGAGGAATTGTTTAGGGATTTTTTGAGATAATATCCTAAAATTGTGTGGAGAAGTGAGGTGGTGAAGGGATCCTTTTATAAGTGAGAGGGGCCACACTTTTGTAAATACTCATAACCTTAAAATAAAATAAATATATTTTTTCTGAAAAGTGGAACCAAATTATCTGAATATTAAATATATGATAATTTAGGTTAAATTTCCACTCATAAAATCAATTAAGGACATTTTTTTGTGATATTTGATGTCTTATTCCTCTTTTTAACCCCCTCTTTAACCCTTTTAACCTTTACAACTATTACAATCTTTTACTATGTTAAATAATATTTTTTATAGTTTGTTCCCATGAACCAACGTGTTTAATAATTGATTATATGTTTTTATTTATTAATGAATATTTATTATCACATTATTATTTATCCTCTACATGAAATTTTCATGCGATAATTTCCTATAAATATTTCTTACGTTGAAAGGTTATAACAGTTCCCCACTATGATGAGAACCTAAAGACACCACAACATTATTATTAAACCATGTTCTATGGCCAGATGATATTGTCTAATGAGACATATAAAGTATAGTCTATCAGGTGTAGGATGCTCATAATATATTGAGACACATTCTCATGGTGTTCGCCTATATTAATTTCCAAGATAAGAGGTTATGATAATATTTCCGTTAATAGGAAATCCATGTTTCCATGTGTCATTAGATTTTCATATATTCCAATGTGTGTATTTATCCTTATAATTTAAGATTATCATTAATAAATATCATGAACCATGTAATTTTATGCATTGAAAAAAAATCATGACGACATATGTTTGTAGTGAAGTAGGATACGTTGAGTGCATCATGCGTGATATTACATTAATGGATAATGTGATAAAGTATTTATCCCTTTTTTATCTCAAAGAAAGTTAATATCTTAGGACATTTTATGGGAATAAAACCACCTAAATAAATTCATGGTCGTGGTGTTTGATGGTCGATTTAATTTATGGAATGTCAAAGAAATAGATATCGAGCATATAAGTTGAAGAAACACACATTAAACCTCCATGATTTGAGATATTGTGATAAATGTATTATATTTTAGGGTAAATGTTTTTAGGAGGCTGGATGCCATTTTAATGTTAACTTATTTCTTTATGCATTCCTTGGCGTGTTTCTAGACACCAACCTTGGAATTTAGGTGGTTATTCTCAATACCACTGAGAAATATTCCTTGAGGATCACACACTAAGTGTATCCAAAATCTTGGTTAAATTCTAGTATTCAATTTAACAAGATAGAATAAATAATATTTATTCATATTTGGTTGATCACCATAATTTAATCACAAGTTATCCAAAATAATAAGTGATTAAAATTATAATCATATATATGTTTTCAAGTTTATAAAATATAATATTTATTATATTTATCATAGAATAACACAATGAAATTTATTTATTAAACAATCATTATTTTAGGATTGATAAATGTTGATGAAGGAAAGATAACCAAGTTTAATGGTCTGATTATAAATCATATAAATTATTTTTATTTTTATTTTTAAATGCATTGCACATGTCAATATGTTAATAATAATTATATTAATTGTAAACAAGGGGTCAAATAAGAAAATTAAAGTTTGTAAGGGTTTTGTGGATTTTACCATTGAAAGACACAAGGCCTTCGAGTAGAATGTTTATCCTCCTATATCACTACTAGGTTTTCTTGGAGAAGTTTCTCAAAAGGGGGATATCAGTGACCATCCTTCAACGATGAATTCCCTTCCCTTTTGGATTGAAAACCACCCTTACCCTATCTTATTTTAGTTATTTTTTTGGTCTTATTTTGGTAGCGTTGAGTACAGATATGTTCTAACTAGTTTCTCTCTTTCTTTCCTATAATGGTCCCTTCTAGATACAGGGTTTTCTTACCCTTCTTCTAACAAGAGTTCCCATTTCCTTTTCAGGTTTTATGGAGTCGGCTTGTTAGTTCCATTATTACAGTCACAGTTCATTGTAATGTCCTTAGTTTGCTTATTCTCTACTCTTTCTTCCTAATCCTTTGTTTCAGTCCCCATATTAGACTAGTGTAGGGGATCTCCAGGTGTCTTGGGATATTCTGATTGAGAATCTGAAGGTAGCCTAGTAGCCACATCCTGTATTGATTTAATCTATTTATATACTATGAATCTAGGTTTGTGATGATGATTATAGACAAGGATAATTATCAAGTTCATAGCCAGATCAATGCTATTTCTATTGTGGATATCACACAAGACACAAATTTGAATTTATGTGGTGGTCTTGATGTGGTTTTAGAATGTATTGGTTGAGTATTTGATGGTGTTTGAGGAGGTGTGATTTGATCTGGTGTTTTTATTTTGAAGGAGGGTCAGATTTTTTTATCCCCAATGACAATGATAATGTTTTAATGAAGTTTTCTACAATTATTTTCTTTACTATTGGTGTGATGTCATCGATAATGATGGAATATAATATTTTTATGGGGTGTTGGTTCATTCGCTGATGGATTTACCTTGTGATTTATCCCTTGATGATTCTTTATTTCTTTTTTGGTGGTTTCTATGGGTTTTTGGTGTGGAATTTCATTGTAGGTTTAGTTATTGGTGATGTTGTGAAGGTGTAATGGTTGGGTATATTCTAATGATTCATATTTGATCACTGTAACAGGACATTGGCTGGTTTAATTGATGAAGGTTCATTGGGTTTCTTATGGAGAGATGATGGATGATGGGTTCTTTCTAGTAAAGTGGCGATGATAATAATTCAAGGGGCATGACTTGAGGTGGCTAACAATTTGTGATCTCATAGACCAAGTAAATTAGGTGGTGCTGTGATTGATGCTTTGGACATGATTTAATTTCTAATATTTTAATATATGTTTTTTTGTTTGATGTTTTAAATTTTAGATTTTAATTTGAAAATATAGGTGATGGAAACTTGCATCCCATTGAATTTGAGGTTACCACTAAACCCTAAAGTTGATTTAAAAATAAAAAATAAAAAAACATATTTGGAGTTAAAGTTGGTAATTGTTTAGTGTGAAATTTTACAACCCCAAACCCTCCATAATATCTATATAATTATATCAATTTATTAAAAAAGAAGTGGTGTTAATAATGGATATAGTGAGACTCTATCAAGCCCAATAGAGAGATCAAGATATCTAGAGTGCTCTCCTTCCCTCCTTTCTCAAGACAATGAGAGAACATCATGAGTTATTCCTCCTTTGAGAAGAATTATGTCTTAATCAACTATGAACAATGAAAGTGATTGGGATCGACCATGTTATCACTTAGTGAAACTATGATGATGTTCAGAGATTGAGGTGCATGTGCAGATCACTGCTAGAGGTATTTCATAATTGGATCCTATAGAGAAATGGTGGAGAGACAATATTTATTCCATTTTATCATCAATGAAAGTAGAATTACAAGTGGTAATTACATATCTTTCCATAAATTAATTATAAAATACATGTTAAGATAATTCACTTCTAGTTATGTAATTTTAATCTAGTCAAGATATCTACTGTTTTCATTGGACATGATGCTTTTAACATGTAAATAAATGATTATAAATAATTTATGAATAAAATATGAGTTAATTATACCATCAAAGGACACTTTCACTATGCCTGGAACCTCTAAGTGGTATCAGAGTGGTCACATGTTTAATTTATAATTATTTATTATTCATTGATTGATTTCATGTGTTTTGATTTTCTTTTACTTTAATAAATTCATTTTAATATCCGAAATCATCATCTCTTCACTTTGTCAGTTCTCAATAACATAACTAGTAATTAGTTAATGAATAAATACAAAGAATCATCTAAAGAACAACATATGAAGGTTTGATAGGCTCTTCATAGAAATTATTATAATATAAGACATGTACTTTCAATATATATACTATGTACTTTTGTTTTCACACTAGTATCTTACTTTATCAGGATAGATTTGACAAAATGGGATCAAAGAACCGAATTGATCAGATTTCCATGTAGATCTAGATAGAAAAAACATATGACATGAAGAACTACACACCATGTAACCACTATACCTGACATGTAGCACCCATTATCTCATGGTTGAGTACTGTAGGTTCTGGGTGCAACAGAAGTGTGTGGATGGGTGTACCCAACTTTAATTTTACCATTAACAATGATCAATCTTAGATCATTCACGATGATAAAATGTTGGATATTTTAAATAGAATAAATAACTAAAAGAAAATAGGGAAGTCCCATAACCATAGATAGGATCATCATATGTTGGTTTCAATTAATTTAATTAAAAGACAAGAATTACCTCGATAAAATTCTCTCTCCATTGATACTTCTGGTCACGATCCGATGTGATCCATCATTGCATCATAGAATAAAAGTGTAGGCTTCCTCTTGTGGTGATCCATATGGGATCCACTTATCTATGGACATCACCGAAGGAATATTCTGGTGCTAGCACAAAAAATATTTCGCTTTCGATGTTCGCCTTCAATTGCCTTGAAATCCCATTCCAAAGTGCTCTCCTTGATCCAGTGGAGGAGGATCTCTCTCATAACTTGAGAGTGTTCTTGGAGGAAAGGAATTATCTATTATCTTGAGATCTTTCTCCAGATCTGTTGTTCACAACCACAAAGAATGGATAGGTTTAATGAGAATAATGTAATTGAGATTTATATTACTTAGAGTAATAAAAAATGAAATAATTAACCAAAGACATTTATTCATTTAATATAATACATAGTAAGTACCCATGGATAATAATAACATATGTCCATTATTATTACTTGACATGTGCCCAACGAATTACACCTAATATTATTTAATTAAATAAATAATATTATTCCTCAGAAATTCTTGGAAAACCCACAGGGTGTGTATATTAATATACACGACGTGTAATTTTGTTTTCCATTTTCCTTTATTTCCTCCACCACATTTATTACACCTTTAATAATGACTATTTATTTCTTAAATAAATATCACTGCATTATTTTCTAATAATTATATTATTTCACCCATAATATATTCTCTAGAATAAATAGTGTTGAAATTAATGTGATCAGGTATCCTTGAATAATTATTAAACCACAATCAGGAATGATATTTATTCAACTTGTTAAATGAATATTTAGCTGAGATACTTGGATACATATAGTGTGTGACCCTCTAGGCCTCTTTCTTATTAGAGTTAGGTGGAGCCTACCTAAAGTCCAAGGTTAGAGTCTAGAAACACACCAAGACACCCATAGAGAAAGAAGTTAACACTACAATGACGTGTCACCTCCTACAAATGATTACCATGTAATGTAATCCCTTTGTCTTGATATCTCAAATCAAGTGGGTTGCATTCTAGTGCCATCAACCCATGTGCTCGATTATTATTTCTTTGACTTCTCAAAATTGAACTTACCCATTATGCTCTATCGATATATATTTATTTAGGCTATAAAAATTCCATAAAAGGGCCTGAGATATCAACTTTTGTCATGGAAAAGGAGGGAAAAATCCTTTCTCACATGATTTATTAATGTAGTATTACTCGTGATGTACACAACATATCCTACCTCACTGTGAAGAGTGTGTCATCATAGTTTTCATCAATACATCTAAGTGTGTGAGTCATAATACCCATTAATAATAATCTTAAAGTCTAAGGACCAATACACACATCTGCAGATAGGAACATCCAATGACACTATGAAATGTGTATTTCCTACTGGCGGGTCACATTATTATAATATCCTTCTGGATATTACCAAGGGCACACACCGTGAGAAGATGCCACAAATTTTCATTATTTCTTACCCCTAATGGCCTGTATTCTTTGTGCCCCTCAAATAACATCATCCATCCATATAACATATATTCAAGAATAGTGTTATGGCACTTTCGAGTTCTTATCATAGTAGTAATTCTCTATGACCCTTTAGTGAAACAACTATCCTTAGGACATTATCACATGAATTGGCACACATAAGAAGAATAAATATGTGATAAGGTATTTATTAATATTCAAATCCATGAATACAATTTTATAAAGTACAAAGTAGTTGGTATTAGGACACCAACTCGAACAGGATCCCACTTGTACTAGATCCAACTACTAAGAACCTTTAATCTGCTAGCTCTCACATGATATTCATGCTTCTTCTAAGATAGGCCTTTAGTCATGGGGTCCACTGCATTCTCTTCCACAGACACTCTGCTCATTGAAACATCACCCCTTTGATAGAAATCCCTTAAGTGGTGATACTTCTGGAGAATGTGCTTTGTCCGTTGATGTGACCTTAGTTATTTTGAAGGAGGCACTCCTGTATTATCACAATGAAATTTGATAGTATCTTTACTGATAGGTACCACATCAAGCTGTTGGAAAAATTTTCAAATCCACAAGGCTTCCATATATATTTGGACTCCGCTGTATAATTAGTGATAACTAGATTCTTTGAACTCTTACAGCTCACAACTCCTCTATTGAGACAGAAAACATATCCATATTGTGACTTCAAATCATTTTGATCTGTTTGAAAACCAGCATCAACATACCCTCTGATGACAGGTTCCTTGTCTCCTCCATACACTAGTAGCATATCTTTAGTTATTCTCAGATACTTAAGTATAGTCTTAACAATAGTCCAATGTTGATCTCATGGATCTACTTAATATCTTCCTACCATGATCGATGCATATGAAACATCAAGCCTAGTACATAACATGGCATACATGATGGATCCAATAACCAAAGAGTATTGGAACTTACTCATTCTATATTTCTCCTGTTGTGTTTGAGGACACATTCTCTTAGAAATATGTAGGCCATGTGACACTAGAACAAATCCACTCTTGGATTGTTCCATACTAAATATCTTTAGTATCTGGTCAATTTACAAACCTTGACTTAATGTAAGCAGCCTCTTGGATCTATCATGAATGATCTAGATCCTTGAATGTAGGCTTCTTCACATAAGTCTTTCATGGAGAAACACTTGTTCAACCAGTCCTTAACTTACAGTAAGACTGGTATATCATTTCCAATAAGTAATATGTCATCAACATAAATTAATAGGATAATGACTAAATTCCCATTAAATCTATTATAAACACATGGCTCACATTTGTTCTTAATCAAACCAAATTCCATTATGGCTTCATAAAATCGAATGTTCCTTGACCCGGATGCCTACTTTAATCCATCAATGGACATTTACAACTTTCAAACCCATTTGGCTTCACCTGGTGTCATAAAACCTTATGATTGTATCATATATACAACTTCCTAAATGTTCCCATTAAGGAATTCTATTTTGACATCCATTTTCCAAATCTCATAGTCATGGTAATCTACTATGTCAAGTATTATTCTTATGGATTTAAACCTGGAAACTGGAGATAAGGTTTCATCATATTCAATTCCTTGACGCTGTCTGAATCTTTTATCCACTATCCTTGCTTTATAAGTTCTAAATTGACCTTCCATGTCCATCTTTCTCTTGAATACCCATTTTAATCCAAAGTGATTTACATCAAATGGCTCATCAAACGAACCTAGACTTGGTTATGATACATGTAATCCATCTTATAATTCATATCTTCTATCCATCTTTTAGATTTTGAGCTCTCTACTGCTTCCTTGTAAGATAGAGGTTCATCATTTTCTAACAATAATGATTCACCATCCTCGGTGACTAGGAAACCAAATCTCTAAGGTTCCCTTACCTCTCTTGAGCTCCTACTCAGTAATTGTGTTTCTGTAACCTCTTCCATAGGGACCTGTGGAACTTTTTCCTATACCAACTTCTGTGTATCTTGAGCATCATCTTCATCAAATTCAATCTTTCTCCCACTACCCTTTTTGAGGATGTGCTGCCTCTCAAGAAATATGGCTTGTCGGGAGACAATAACTTTCATGTATGAAGGGTTATATAGGTAATATCATTTTGTTTCCTTGGGATATCCTATAAAGATACAAATCATGCCCCGGGGTGCTAGTTTGTTGCCTAAGAAGGCCTTAACATACTCCTCACATCCCCATACACGTATATGTGATAAAATGGGTTTATTTCTATTCCATAACTTAGTGGGAATTATATTTTCCACCTTAGTTGGTACTTGGTTTAATGTGTATGTTGTAGTTTTTAATGCATGAACCCAAAAGGACAATGGAAGATTTTCATGACTCATCATTGAACTCACCATGTCCAACATGGTACGGTTCCTCCATTAACTTAGACCATTTTATTGAGGTGTATAAGGAGGAGTGAGTTTAGATAGAATCCAAAACTCCTGTAAAAGGTCAGTGAACTCTTGGTTCAGATATTCTCTACCTCAATCCGATCTAAGCTTATTTATCTTTTTACCAAGATGATTCTCTACTTCATTCTTGAATTCCTTAAATTTCTCCAAGGAATCTGACTTATACCTCATTAAGAAGATATAGACATATCTACTAAAATCATCAATAAATGTAATGAAGTAAGAATATACAACTCTATCTTTTACTAGAAATAGTCCACACACATCCATGTGTACCAATCCTAGAAGTTCTGTGACCCTTTCACCCTATCCAAGAAAAGACAGTTTGGTCATTTTCCCTTTTAAACAACCGTGACAACTATCAAGTGGTTTTAGCTTAGTAGAGTCTAAATAGTCATCTTTGTAGATCTTTTTTAAGCACTTCTTGTTTACATGACCGAGATGGTGAGGCCACAACTGGATGTTGTATGAGTCATGTGAGTTTGTTTCATTATTGATTTCCAATACTTGGTTTTCATAATTTAATACATACAAAACATTATTTAAATGTGCCATAACATAACATACATTGTTCTTATAAAAGAAACAACCCTTATTTCTAAACTTGAAAATAAATCCATCCATATCCTAACATGATACATAAATTATGTTTTTGGTAACACTGGGTACATAATAACAGTTATGTAAAACCAAAAGCATCCTAGTTGGTAATGATAGATGGTAATCTCCAATGGCCAATGCAGCCAGCCTTGTGCCATTGGAGATTCAAAGATCCACCTCTCCTCTGGAAATATTTCAAAATATACTCATTTCTTGCATTTGAATATAGATTTGAGCCTCACATTCTGTATCTAATAACTAATGTGTAGAAATGGAAAGATTACACTCGATAACAAACTCTCCTTTAGCATCCCTACACTTCTGGGTGTATTTTCTCTTTCAGTGTCCTAGATTTCCACATGAAAAACATACTGCCTCCTATTCCTTGCCCCACCTCTGTAACCTCCCCTTCTTGGAGGTATAGTGCTCAGGGGCATCAAACCGTTTATAAATACTTGGCCCCTTTTCCTTGTACTTCCTCTTCTTATTCACCACAAGGACTGTGAGTTTGTCATG
Organism: Viscum album; assembly: GCA_963277665.1. Lineage (NCBI taxonomy): Eukaryota > Viridiplantae > Streptophyta > Magnoliopsida > Santalales > Viscaceae > Viscum > Viscum album. The sequence goes on along the minus strand of OY728125.1, from coordinate 112,315,402 downwards.
CCCCCTATCCTTGTCTACCTGGTGAATCAAGGTGAGAAGTTCTGATAAACTCTTCTAATTGTTTCTCATGTTGTATTTGACAATAAATCTAGATAATGTCTTGTATTGTGATGATAGGATGGGATCTATACGCAACTCATTTGATAACTTAATCCCTAAGATGTCCAGGAATTCAATGTAGCCAATAAGCTTGACTACATGAGGCCCAACTGACATAGACTCTCCAAGATTAGTTGTGAACAAAGTGTTGGAGATCCCATATCTCTCCTGTCTCACCTTCTCTTGATAGAGATCCTTAAGGTGAGACATCCTACTATACACATCCATGTTTTCATGTTTCTTCAAGAGATCATTAGACACAAATGATAACATGAAACATTAGACATCTATGGAATCATCTAAATGTTTCATATAGAGAGATATTTCCTTATCAATGGCCTCATTTGCAGGCACAACTAGAACAAGATCCTCTAGCACATACAATTTCCTCTCATGGAAAAGGTTGATACGTAAATGCCTCTTCCACTCTTGGAAATTGGTGCCGGTGAGAAGGTTTTCCTTCTCATGTATGGTTTTCAATGATATGTTTAATGTAAGTTTTCTTACCATTTCTACAAATTAAGATGAGAAAATATTTAGTACTTTATCAGGATAAAATTGAGAAAAATAAATAAATTAATACTTATCAGTCTCCCACTATTTTATCGAAACCCAATAGTATTCACCATTGACTTCAGAATATTCTATTACCTAAATATTATAGTGAAAAGGATCCATATTTCCCTTTTCATTACCCCAACTGGGGTTGGTGAAGCAACTTGAATGGTTTTAGGTAGACATTACAAATGCTAATTTCATTAACTCGCAGCTCCTTGATCCACTGAGTGGACTCCCCAATCCTAAAATCCTTTTATTTTGGATTTCCTCAACCTTTTCCTTTTGGTCACACCAAGTCCTGCTGTGGCAGTCAACCCTTTATGTGAACCAAGTCATGTCAACCCAAAACCTCGAATGATAATTCCTCAATAATTGAAAGCACCCCAACTAGGGTTGTTCAAGCACTTTGAACTATGGTTCCATTCTAACCAAGATTATAGAAGGCTATACCGACATAATATTTCTTCGAGGGATTTTATTCTTATACATAAATTTCCATTTTATTATCTTTATTACATGATTTTTAATAGTAAGTGGGATATAATTAAGTGATTAACCATGTATAAGATAATATTTACACATAAGCTGATCTTATTTTTATTCCATCTTGAATGCTTGTTTAATTCATTAATTATGTGATCTTGAAAACACACCCACAATAAATATACCATGAAATTGAAAGAAATAAAATAAATGGAATGATCATGAGCTTGTTCTATTGGTCAATTTATCTTGTAGTTGATAAACTAACCCAAGTCCTAGGGGAGAAACACCTTGAATCTTTTGTGTTTGTGTTTACCGCTTTCCACCTATCCACCTATCCACCTTTGAATCTCCTTGGATTGGTTTCACCTCAGATCCTATCTTGAGATGCCTCCACTATCTTGGGAGGTCCATCCATTACATATGATTTTATCTCACATGCAGGTGAGGGGTTAAACCAAGTTTTACATAAAATAACCCTTGTGCATGCATGCCCCACATATTAATGAGGATAAGGATTGAAGGCCAACAAATTTAATTTAAATAAATAAATTAAAAGAAACCACCCATATACAAAGGTCCTATTCTAGATCAGGATCATCCATACATGCAATGATATTTATGCATAAATAACAATATCATTCAATTATTTAACCATTATTTTTTAAGATAAATCATGATATAATGAATTTATTATCATCTTTAATTAATCAAACATTTTATCTTAAACCCATTTATGAATTTCCTTGAGATTATTGTCCTTCATATTTTTGAACAAATAAATTCATTTAAAATTATCTTTGTACGTAACTTGTACCTTGGAGGAAACCTGGTGAATTCTCATTCATAACTACCCAATGAGTATAAATGAACATTACACATATGTTAGATTAAAAACATATATAAAACTCCTATCACGTATTGTGCCCCAGATTTACTCATGCACCATGGTACACGTCTCAAGTGTTTTTATAATATAATAATAAATTTTAATAAATATGCATAATTTGAATGAGTATATGACCTTTAGTTCCTACTAGATGGAGTGTACTATTATTCACCATCCTTATGAAGTAGACGCCTGGGGATACGATGTGTAGATGTGCTTAAAAAATCTTTGGAGTACACAGTGTGTCTAGTGGGCCACACGCTGTGTTTTATCTGCATTACATGGTCTCCATCTGGGAAAGCCGTGTAGAGGGTACACGGTCCAACCCTAACCCAAATGGACTACACGCTGTGTCTAGTGGGACACACAACATATAATCCAGAAACTGTATTCCACCTGTTCCAGGTCAACAAATGGAGTCATTAAATCTTAGAAAAACTCTAATCACATGACTTGGTTTGGAAGACCAGTCCGGATGCATTGAACCCTGACTCTATGGCGTATACTGCTGAATACACTTCATGTGTTCTGGTTTTGTATAACCTGGATCCTTTGGAATGTCCGGATGAGATCCTCTATTTTATTTTAATCAAAATTAAAAGAAAATATTTTTTCTATAAGGTGAACAAGAAACAAAAGAGGAGGAACATATCTCGAGATTCAGATTTACAGAACAATTAACTTGAATTTAAATAAATAAATTATTAAATTCATAAATCATAAAAAAACTAAATAATTATAATCAACAATATGAACTCTCTTTGATACCACTTGAAGGATTCAGGTGCAGTGGAAGCACGTGGATGAGTGTACCCAACTTTAATTTTACCATTAACAATGATCAATATAAGATCCATCACGATGATAAAATTACAGATCTTTATAATAGAATGAAGAAAAAAAGAAAATAAGGAATTCCCAAAACCATAGATAGGATCATCATATGTTGGTTATAATTAATTTAATTAAAATACAAGAATTACCATGATGTCATTATCTCTCTGTTGATGCTTCTAGTCATGATTCAATGTGATCTTTCATTTCATCATAGAATACAAGTGTAGGCTTCCTCTAGTGGTGATCCACACATGTTCCATGAATCTCTATATTTCTCTAAAGGAATCTCTGGATTCTAGTGCATAAGAGCCTTCACTTGCGATCTCATTCTTCGATCGCCTTGAAAGCTACTTCCAAAGCACTATCCTTGATCTAGTGGAGGAGGATCTCTCTCATAACTTGAGAGAATTATTGGAGGAAAGTAATTCTCCCTTGAATTGAGATCTTTCTTTAGATCTGTTGTTCATAACCACAAATAATGAATAGGCTTAATGAGAATAATGTAATTGGTATTTATATTACTTAGAATAATAAAATAATGAAATAATTACCCAAAGGCATTTATTAATTTCATTTAATTCTTAGTAAGACCCCATGTCTAATAATAACATTTAACTATTATTATTACTTGACATGCAACCATTGAATTACACATAATATTATTTAATTAAATAAATAATATTATTTTCCACAAATTCCCAGAAAAACCACACAGAGTGTATATTAATATACACGGTGTGTACTTTTGTTTTTTCATTTTCCTTTATTTCCTCCACCACATTTATTAGATCTTGAATAATGACTATTTATTTCTTAAAAAATATCAATACATTATTCGCTAATAAATATATTATTTCTCCTATAATATATTCTCTTGAATAAGTAGTGTTGAAATAAATGCTATCAAAAATCCTTGAATAATTATTAAACAAAAATTGGGAATAATATTTATTCAACTTGTTAAATGAATATTTAACTGAGATACTTGGATACACTTAGTTTGGGACCCTCTAGGTGAAGGTTCTAGGCACAGCGAAAGCATAGTTGGAATGACACCCAACATTAATTTTCACCATGATCAATGATTATTCTGAGATCAATATGCCGATGAATTCCAGTCTCCACGGAATAGAATCATAGATTTAGATAAAGAAGGAAGAGATATGAAACCTTCAGAGAGGATCTTTCATGTCATGTTTATAACTAATTTAGTTAATTTCATAAAGAAAAGAATACCTATATCTTAGGTACTTTCTTCATTGAGGATGTTGATCATCCGGAATGACCCTTCCAAATTGTCTCGTTGCGCTTGTGAGGATACAAACCAGAATCCCTCTAGCGGTGATCCACATGTGCTCCGATGTACTCTGATCGACACCACTCATTATCCGAGTGCTAGCACGGTGAAGTGAGTGTGTTGTGTTGGTAATTTTTGATCTCTTTTTTTTAGTCTTGAAGAATTTATCTTATTATTTAGAGGGGAGGGAAGAGGATTGGAGAGAGAAATCATTTATCTCAACAATTCTAAATTCCCCAGGTGTGTAGTTTGGTACATGTATATTTATCAACATGGGGCTTCAATTACCATATTTAATTGAATAACAACAATTAAATACATTCCTAACCTTAGAGAAAACTCATGCTTTTAATAATAATACCGCGTCATTATTTATGGTGAACCAACTTGTGAAAAACAGAATTATAAATAAAATTCCATGTAAAAAATAATAGAAGTGTTATAATTATTTTAACTTGTGAAAAATAGTTAATTAATTATTTTCCATCTTGAAAATAATTATTTTACTACCAGACCAGCCTTGGTCTTCTCAAACTCCACTTCCACTTATTAAACACCTGAATAAATAAATAAATAATTCATTCTCTTAAACAATTATTTTATTTACCAACTAGTAAATAAATATTTATTAAATGTTCAATAAAATAGATAAATATATTTTACCAACAATCTAGTGAATAATATTTATTTAATTTATGCAATCATTTTAACTTGAATAAAATTATTCCATGTCTTGAGAATAATATTTATTCCATTAATTATATTAAAAGAGAATTTAAGTGAGACCACAAGAAACACTTAGTGTGTGACCCTCTAGGATTCTTTCTCATTGGCATTAGGTGGGCTTTCCTAAAGTTCAAGAGTACTATCTATCAATGGGTAAAGGCACTCGAGAGAGAGAACGTAAAGTCACAACAATGATATCCATTTATGAATGCTCACTGTGTAATCTAATCCTTTTATCTCAATATCTCATCAAGTTGGTTTCATGATACTGTCATGAACCTTTATGATTGATATGTCATTCTTTGACTACCTGAAATAAAATCGTTATTATACCATGGCCATGGAATTTCATGCGATAGTTCTATTTCAATCAAAGTCTCAAGATATCAACTTCCGTAAATGGAAGGGACAAATCCTTCATCGACTTATCCATTAATAACATGCCACTCGTGACACACCCAACATACCTTACTTCCGTCCAATATATGGCATGACAGTTTTCATCAGTAAATCAAAGTGCATGAGTCGTGACATGTATTAATGATAATATTAAAGTCTAAGGACTATTACACATGCTCACATATATGAATATACAATGACACAAAACATGTGGAATTATTACTGGTGGGTCTATTCTCATAATCTATTGTCTTGAAGATTACCATGTATGAACTTCATGAAGGGAAGTCTCATCTTCTTACAAGTACTCACACCTGATAGTCTGTATACTATGTGTCCCATCATAGTTTTTCATCCAACCACATAACTATATTTAAGAATATTTTTATAGCATTTAAAGGTTCTCATCATAGCAGGGAACTACCATGACCTTATCAATGCAACAAATACTCTAAGACATTATCACATCATAGTCATGGAGAATAATGAAAAATATGTAATAAGATGTTTAATATTTTAATACATTAAATATCCATGTAATCAAAGTACAAATAGTTGGTTCTAGGAAACCAACTCAAACAAATTCCCACTTGGACTAAAGTCAACTGACTATGACTTTTTGTCTGCTAGACCTCACATGATGATCACATTTCTGGTGAGTCAAGGTTTTAGTCAAGGGGTCCGCCACATTGTCTTCTATGGAAATACTGCTCACTTAAACTTCACCTCTCTGAGATAAATCCCTCAAAAGATGATACTTCCAAAGTATGTGCTTCGTCCGCTGATGTGACCTTGGCACTTTTTTGAGAGCCACCGATACATTATTATCACAGTATAGTGTGATGGGATCTTTACTGCTAGGTATCACATCAAACTCCTGGATGAAGCTCCACATCCAAACTTCCTCTTTAGCTACCTCAAAAGCCACAATATACTCAGACTCTACTATCGAATCTGCGACCACACTCTGTTTTGAGATCTTCCATCTCACTATACCTTCATTAAAAGTGAATATGTATCCCATTTGAGACTTCATGTCATCTCGATCAGTTTGGAAACTAGCATCTTCATATGTTCTGATGACTAGTTCCTCATCTCCTCTATAAACTGGGAAAATATCCTTAGTATGCCTCAGATACTTTAGGATAGTTTTGACTACCATCTAATGGAGGTCACCCGGGCTAGCTTGATATCTTCCTACCATACTCAATGCGTAGGCGACATCCAACCTAGTACATAGCATGAAATACATGACTGACCCAATCACTGATATGTATGGAGTACTTGCCATTATTTTTCTCTCTTTATGCATCTAAGGACACATTTTCATGGAAAGATGAATGCCATGTGACGTTGGCAACAATACCCTCTTGGATAGTTCCCTACTAAATCTCTCAAGTATCTTACCAATGTATGTACTTTTAATTAGGCCTAGAAATCTCATGGATCTATCACGATGGATATTGATACCAATAATATATGCTTCCTCACCCAAGTCTCTCATGGAGAAGCATTGATTAAACTATGACTTAAAAGACTGTAAGACTGGTATTTCATTTCCAATAAGTAATATGTCATCAACATATACTATTAGTAAAACAAATTCACTCCCACTAAATCATTTGTAGACACAAGGATCCTATTCATTCTTGATAAAACAAAAAATTTTATAGATTCATCAAAATGAATGTTTCATGAACTGGATTCTTTCTTTAATCCATAAATGGTTTTTGCAACTTCATACCTTATTGGAATCCTTTAGAGTCATAAACCCTTCAGGTTGTGTCATGTTGAAATCTTCCTAAAGGTTCCCATTAAGGATGTTTGTTTTGAAATCCATTTTCCAAATCTCATAGTCATGGTAATTGAAAATGGCCAATAAAATTATGATGGATTTCAGCATTGCAACCAGTGAAAAGGTTTATTCATAGTCAACGCCTTGATGCTGCTTAAACCCTTTTGCAACCTTTCATGACTTATAAGTAATAAATTATACTTCCATGTCCAGTTTCTTCTTGAATACCCATTTTCAACCAACAAGATTTACATCAACTAGAGGATCTACCAAAATCCAGACTTGGTTTTGGTACATGGAATCCATTTCAGAATTCATGGATTCTTGCCACTTGGCTACATCCGTGACACTTACTGCTTTCTTGTAGGTTATAGGATCATTATTATCAACTAATAATGAGTCACCTTCCTTAGTAACTAGAAAACTGTACCATTTAGGTTCTCTATCCTCTCTTGTACTCCTACACAGTTCTTGTGTCTCTAGACCAGTTCTTTCTTCCACCCAGATTTGTGGAATCTGTTCCTGTACCAACTCTTGTGTACCTTGAGCCTCAACTTCATCGCAATATATCTTTCTCCCACTATCTCTTTTGGAGATGTGATATATCTTAAGGAATATGGAGTGTCTTTCCACTATAGCCTTTTCTGAGGGGTTTTATAGGTAATATACCCTTTTTTTCTTGAGGTATCCTATAAAGGTACACTTTGTGAATTGAGGTGAATGTTTGTTACCTAAAGAGACCTTAAAAAATGCATTGCTTCACCACACATGTAAATTCAATAACATGGATTTATTCCCACTCTATAACTTGTATGTAATACCATTTATCAATTTAGTTGGTACTTGGTTTGGTATGTGCAACGTTGTTTGTAATGCATATCCCCAAAAGGATAATGAAAGTGATTCATCATTGATCTCACCATGTCTAACAAGGTGTTGTTACTCCTTTTGATCACACCATTCAATTGGGGCGTGTAAGGAGGAGTGAGTTGGGATAGGATCCCAAAATCCCATAAGTAATCAATGAAGTCTTTATTAAGAGATTCTCCACCTCGGTCTGATCAGAGTTTCTTAATCTTCTTACCAAGTTGGTTCTCAAATTCATTATTGTATTCTTTTAACTTATCAAAAGAATATGAATTATACCTCATTAAATATATATATCTATATATACTAAAATCATCAGTAAAAGTTATGAAGTATGAGTACCCTCCCCTTTCTTCAACTGGAAATGGTCCACACACATCAGTATAAACCAATTCAAGAAGCTATTTTTCCCTTTCACCTTTCCCACTAAATTAGGATTTGGTCATTTTTCCTGGTAAACATGCATGAAATATGCCAAATGATTTTAGATTGAAAGAATATAAATATCCATCTTGATGTAACTTTTTCAAGTGTTTCTCATTTACATGACCTAGATAGTGATACCAAAGGTGCATGTGGTATGAGTCATGTGAAGTATGTTTGTTACCGATTGCCATTACTTGGTTTATGTAATCCAACACATAAAGACAGTTTTGTAAATGTGTCCTACCAAAACAAATGCTATCTTTGTAAAAGAAGCCACATTAATTTCCAAACTTGAAAACAAACCCATCTGTATTTAATATGGATACATAATGTTTTTAGTAATAGAAGACACATAATAACAACCCTTTAATACCAAGATCATCCTAGTTGGAAACATTAGGTGGTAGTCCTCGATAGCTACACCAGCAAGTCTAGCTCTATTGGATACTCGTAGATATACCTCCCCTCAGTCAATTTTCCTGAATCTAATTGGTTATTGTATTTTGATACATATGTGAGCACCAAATTCTATATCTAATACCCAATCTGTAGAAACAAATAGATTACATTCAATAAAAAATTCACCCGAAGATTCCCCTTGCTTCTTAGACTAGGTGCAGTTCTTCTTCTAGTGTCCCTTCTTGCCACATGCGAAACAAACAGCTTCCTGTTCCCTTGCATCTCCTTTGATATTCCTTTTCTTGGAAGGGTATGAAGAAGATTTGGGCTTAAATATCTTCTCCATCCCTTTCCTATTATTCTCCATAAGGACAGAAGGATTTGCATGCTTTATATCTTTTTTCACTTAGTAAATGAGAATAATAAGACCATATGAATAATTCTTAATGTTGTTCATATTGAAATTAACAACAAAGCTCGAGAAGCTATGAGGGAGTGATGCAAGAATGAGATCGGTACCCAATTTTTCAGGGGGTTTAAACCCTAGAACCTCCAAGAGATCAATTTAGTAAATGAGATTGACTACATGAGGCCCATCTGGGGAACCTTCTCCAAGATTACTTTGAAAGAGTGACTTGGATATCTCAAACCATTCTTGTCTTACTCTCTTATTAAAGTCCACGTTGGTGCTTGAGAATGCTATAGGCATCCATTTTTTCATGAGAATTCATGAGCTCACTAGATATTGATGATAACATCAAACATTGAACATCAATCGCATCATTCATATGTTTCTCATAGACCAAAAAATCTTCATCACTCACCTCTTGGGAAAGATAAATTAGGTAATGTTGACTCCAGCATATAAGACTTCCCTTCACAGCGTAGAATACCCCGAAGGTGTCTAAACCATTCATGGAAGTTACTACCGGTGAGGATGTTATCTTTATTCAGAATTAATCATAGGGATAGTGTGGTTGAAGAGTTTTTCATTTTATTCTACAATTAAAATATAATATCATTAGTACTTTCTTGATCACATTTTATAATAAATAATAAATTAATTTCATTAAGTCTCCCACTATTTTATCAAGTCCCAATGGCCCTCACCATTGAACTCACAATTTCTAGTTTCCATGAAATTATAATAGAAAGGATCCATATTCCTCTTCTCATAACCCCAATAAGGGTTGTTCAAGCTATTTGAAGGTATTTAGGAAGGTAGGTCATTTCCAACTATGGGCTTGAAGCTCCTTGATCTTTTGAGTGGACTCCCCAATCCTAAAATCCTAACTTTGGATTTCCTAAAATCTTGCCTTAAATGTTACAACATGTCTAGCAAGGTATAATCCTCTTTATGTAATATGGTTAAGTCAACCTGAAACCTTTCATAAGGGCTTCCTATATAAAATTAAGTGTCCCAATAAGGGTTGGTCAAAAACATAGTTTTATTGAGTTTTTCCCTTAATAAAGTAATGGAAGGCTTGGTCTGACTTAATGTTTTATTTGAGGAACTTTTTATCTCTTATGTGTGAATTACTTATTATCATTATCACATGCTTTTTAATATTAAGTGGAAGTTACTTAAATGATTAACCATGTCTTGATAATATTTACGCATAAGCCTGATTTATTTTAGCTCTATCATGCATGCTTGTTTAATTTATTAATTATGTGATCACGACAACACATCTATAATGATAAACCATACAACTGACAAAAATAAAATAAATAAAAAGGAACAATCATGAGATTTTATAATGGTTAGTTCATCTAGCAGTTGATAAAATAACCTTGACCTAGGGGAGAAACACCTTGAAACTTTTGGGTTCGTGTTTACAGCTTTCCACCTATCCACCTCATTATCTCCTGGGATTGGTTTCGTCTTAGCTCCAGCTTGAACCGCCTCCAATATCTTGGGAGTTCTATCCATTACATATGCCTTTTTTAAATCACATGTAGGTAAGGGGTAAAAATGGGGGTTTACATAAAAGAAACCATGGGCATGCAGATGTCTCGCATGACAACAACTAATTTAATAAATTAAAAAGAAACCAATCATATACAAAGGTCTTGGTATAGCTCATGATCACCCACATACATGCAATGAGTTATATATTTAATAAAACTAGTATTCAATTATTTAATAATTATTATTAAGATAAATGGAACTTGAATCGAATAATTATTATCTTTAATTAATCAATCCTTTTATCTTAATAATTTTCTAAATTTCCTTGAGATTCTCATTATTGTACATAAATGAACCTTAGAGGTAAGTTAGTGAATACCCGTTCGAATATAGCCAACATGTATTATATTCGTATACTCCTTTACTCTTCTGACATATGGAATACATGATGCTTCAATGCATATAGTAACAACATATAGTACGATTTATACATGATAAGTAGTTCTGAACATTACACAAACATTAATGTTTTACCTTTGTGTAATTTGGTAAAGTACACGGTGTGTAGTTCCAGCTACACAACACGTACTACATTCACCATCTGTCTTGAAGTACATGCCCAGGGCCTCAACATGTGAAGCGTACTTTGAAAATTTTGGAGTACACAATGTGTATAGTGGGCTCAACGCTGTGTTGTCTACGCATTATATGTTTAACGGCCAGCATAGTCGTGTATGGGATACACAGTTTAGCCCCCTAACCCAAAGGAACTATACACCATGTGCAGTGGGCCACACAACGTGTAATCTGGTAAGTGTGTGCCTATCTTTCCAAGTCAACAGATGGTGTAGAATTAACTACACCGTGTGCAATAAATGCACATGACTTGAGTAATTTATGAATTAATCCTGATGTGTTGAACACAACTACACGATGTGTAGTCTGGATTACATGACATGTATGGTAGCGAACACAGTGTGTAAGTCTGAAAACAAGGTGTGTAGTTTTATGTCATATGGGAAGAATCGTCGACACCTCCTGATGAGTTCACCATTTTAATTTTAATTAAAAAAATAATTTGTTTCTGTGAAATCACTAAGAAACGAAAAGAGGGAGAACAAATCTCGAAATATAGATTACAAGAATGATTAACCTTGAAATGAAAAACTAAATTATTAAATTTTAAATCATCAAAGAATTATTTAAATAATTATAAACTATGATATAAACCCTTTGATACCACTTGAAGGTTCTGGGCGCAACATAAGTGTGGTTGAAATGACACCTAAATTTAATTTTTACCATGATCAATGATTATTCCAGGATCAATATGATGATGAACGATAGTCTCCACATAATAGAATCATAGATTTAGATAAATAAGGAAGAGACCTGAATCCTTTAGAGAGGATCTTGCACGTCATGTTTATAATTAGTTTAATTAACTTCATAAAGAAAATAATACCTAGATCTTTGGTACTTTTTTCATTGATGATGTTGATCATCCGGAATTACCCTTCTAGATTGTCTTGTTGTGATTGTGAGGATCCAAACTATAATCCCTCTTGCGGTGACCCACACATGCTCTGATGTCCTCCGATCAACACCACTCATTCTTCGGGTGCTAGCACGATAAAGCGAGTGTGTTGTGTCAGTCATTATTGATCAGCTGTTCTTCGGTCTTGAAGAATATCTCTCATTATTGAGAGGGGTGGGAAGAGGATTCAAGAGAGAAATCGTTTAGCTCAACAATTTTCAATTCACTAGGTGTGTAGTTCGGTACATGGCACAATAGACACACATGTCTATTTATCAACATGGGGATTCAGTTACAATATTTAATTGTGTAATATCAATTAAATACATTCATAAACTTAGAGAAAACCTATGATTTTAATAATAATACCATGTCATTATTTATGGGGCACCAACTTTCACAAAACAGAATTATAAATAAAATTCCAAGTCAAAAAAATAATATCAGCGTTATTATTATTTTAACTTGTGACAACTAGTTAAATAATTATTTACCGTATTACAAATAATTATTTTACTACTAGACCAACATTGGTCTGCTCAAACTCTACTTCCATTTATTGAACACCCAAATAAATAAATAAATAATTTATTTTCTTAAATAAATATTTTATTTACAAATTAGTAAATAAATATTTATTAAATGTTCAATAAAATAAATAAATATATTTTACCCACAATCCTATAAATAAATATTTATTTAATTTATGAAATTATATTAACTTGAATAAAACTATTCCACTATCTTGAGAATAATATTTATTGTATTAATTAAATTCAAATAGAATTTAACCAAGACCGCTAGAAACACTTAGTGTGTAACCCTCTAGGATTCTTTCTCATTGGAATTATGTGGGCTTGCCCAAAGTCCAAGAGTACTGTCTAGAAATAGGCCAAATCACCCATGATAAATAACTTAAAGTCACAACAACAACATACACATACAAACACTCACTATGTATTACAATCCCTTTATCTCAATATATCATCAAACTGGTTTCATAATAGTGTCATCAACCTTTATGCTTGATATTTCATTCTTTGACTACCTAAAATAAACTCATCATTACACCATGACCATGGAATTTCAAATGAAAATTCTATTTCAATCAAAGGGATGAGATATCAACTTCCACAAATGGAAGGGACAAATCTTTCCTTGAATTATCCATTAATAACATGCCACTCATGACACACCCAATTACCCTACTTCCCACAAACATATGGCATGCCAGTTTTCGTCAGTAAATCAAAGTGTGCGATTCATGAAACATATTAATGATAATACTAAAGTCTAATGACTATTACACACGCTCATAGATAGGAATATATGATGACACAAAACATGCATAATTCTTACTAGTGAGTCTATTCTTATAGTCTCCCATCTTAGAGATTACCAAGTATGAACTTCATGAGAGGAAGTCTCATCTTCTAATGAGTACTCACACCATAAGATCTATATACTATGTGTCCCATCATAGTATGTAATCCAACAATAGAACTATATTTAAGAACATTGTAATAGCATTTCAAGTTTCTCATAATAGCGGGGAACTTCCATGACCTTATCAATGCAACAAATACTATTGAACATTATTACATCATAGTCATGAAGAACAATGAAAAATATGTAATAAGATGTTTAATATTTAAATACATTAAATATCCATGTAATAAAAGTAAAAATAGTTGGTTCTAGGACACCAAATATAACACTAGGCCTCTTTCTCAATGGCATTAGGCGGGGCCTGCCTAAAGTCCAAGGTTAGCGTATAACAACACACTAAGACACCCATAGAGAAAGAACTTAATTCCATAATGAAGTGTTACCTCCTATGAATTATTACTATGTAATGTAATCCCTTTGTCTCAATATTTCCAATCAAGTTGGTTCCATGCTAGTTCCATTAACCCATGTGATCGATTATTCTTTCTTTGACTTCCTAGAATTGAACATGCCCATTCCTCACAATGGCCGTGGATTTATTTAGGCTATATCAATTCCATCAAAGGGCCTAAGATATCAACCTACATTAGGGAACATAAGGGAAAAATCCTTTCTCACATTATCTATTAATCCATTATTAATCGTGACACACCCAACATATCATACCTCATTGTGAACAATGTGTCTTCACAGTTATTTTCAATACATCTAAGTGCACGAGTTGTAATTGTCATTAATAATAATATTAAAGTCTAAGTACCAATACAAATGTCCACAGATAGGAACATCCAATGACAGTATAAAATGTGGATTTCCTATTGACGAGTCTCATTCTCTTAATATCCTCCTGGATATTACCAAGGGAACACACCATGAGAAGGTGTCTTAAAGTTCCATGAGTCGTCACCCCTAATGGCCTGTATTATTTATGTCCCTAAAATAAAATCATCTGACCATAGAACATATATTCAAGAATAGTGTTATGGAACTTCCAGGTTCTCATCATAGTAAGGATCCACTATGACCCTTTAGTGCAACAGATATCCCTAAGAAATTATCACATGAATTATCATACATAAGAACAATCAATATGTGATAAGGTATTTATTAATATTAAAATTAATGAATACAAGTTTATAAAGTATAAAGAAGTTAGTTCAAGGCCACCAAATCAAAGAAACGACACTTCCATTATGCCTGGAACCTCTAAGTGGTATCTGAGTGGTCAAATGTTTAGTTTATAACTATTTATTATTCATTGATTGATTTCATGTGTTTTAATTTTATTTTACTTTAATCAATTTATTTTAATATCTGACATCATCATCTCTTCACTTTATTGGCTCTTGAGAGAATAAACAATAATTAGTTAATGGATAAATAACAAGAATCATCTAAAGAATACCATATGAAGTTTACATAGTCTCTTCATGGAAAATATTAGATTACATGATGTTTACTTTCAATATACATGTTGTGTATTTTTTTTCACACCTGTATCTTACTCTATCAGGAATGATTTGAAAAAATGGGATCTAAGATCCGAATCGATCAGATGGACATATAGATCTAGATAGAATGACATATGACATGAATAACTACACACCATGTAATCACTATACATGACATGTAGCACCCATTATCTAGTGGTTGAGTACATAGTGTGTCCTAAGACTTCCATGTATCAGATTCACAACATAGGGACTATCATTAAATTCAATATGATGTTACACACTGTGTATTCTCAGTACATGTCATGTACCTAGAACACATCCATGGTAGGGAACATTCCCATACCTAAGGAATGTGATGTGGACATGGGAAGAAGATAGGTACATGCTGTGTACTTTTATACACATTGTGTAGTCCACTGCTAGAATTGTTCTAAAATTTTCCCAAAAATAATAATTAAATAAATAATTAAACCTTTTGATTATGTGTTCCATGTGTCATTCATTCAGAAGTATACACTATTTCAAAGTATTAAAAATTATATATTAAATTAAATTTTCGTGTTAAAATTTTGATTAACACATGGGGCTGCCTCCAAATACACTTTTCTACTACAATAACTTTAAATGATGTTAATTTTGTTAAAAATTATAGATGATGGTTAATTAAGGATGGTTCGATGGAATTAGGATAAATTTAATTAATAGGATTAATTCATCGACCATTTTATTAATTAAATAAATAATTTAAGAAATTGATAACAAGATTGAAAATTCATGCTCATTGTGTGATGTGTGGATGATCATGAGATTATACCAACCCTTACATATGATTGGTTTATTTTATTTTTTTTAGATTTTTATTGATAGCCTATTTTTTATCCCCTCCTCCTTATTTTGTAATGTCCTATGTTCCATGATTTATTTTATATAAACCCCATTTATCCTATAAATTGGATCCCCTCACCTTTGTGTGAGTAAAACATTATGTAAGAATGGAGCTCTCAAACAAGTGGAGGTAGTCTGAGTCAAGTATTAGAGGTGTAAATAATCAAGGTGATATATAGGATCTATAGTGGAACACTGCAACATGAACAAAGATATAGTTCATGGCGTTTTTCCCCTAGGG
The DNA here is from genome assembly GCA_963277665.1 of Viscum album. Classification (NCBI taxonomy): domain Eukaryota; kingdom Viridiplantae; phylum Streptophyta; class Magnoliopsida; order Santalales; family Viscaceae; genus Viscum; species Viscum album. Next base: position 112,299,149 of record OY728125.1, on the reverse strand, counting down.
TAGAGGGTTGGTTTTGTTGTACCTCTCGAACCCCTCGTGGTTTAATTTTCATGATCACAATCACTCTCTTTTTTATCTAATCTTATTTTAAGTGTTTTTGGTTGATAGGCATGATTTCAGGTGGCCAAGGTATTGGGCCAAGAAAGAAAGAAGGCAAACTGGACTGAAATCAGTCCACCGGCCAACCGATGGAAGACCACCGGCCAGTCGATGGAGGACTGGACAGGAGGCATTCCTCTGTCCAAACCACCGGCCAACCGGTGTCACACCAGCGGCCAGCTGGTGGCATCCTGACAGAAGGCTGAGCCACTGCCTCATCACCGGCCAACCGGTGGCCTCATCACCGGCCAGCCGGTGGCACCCAGATGAATAGTGCTTGCTACTGCCTAAGCACCGGCCAACCGGTGGCTTCACCACCAGCCAGCCGGTGGAGCCTGAGCCCGAGTCCTCCTCCTTTTTGCACACACCGGCCAACCGGTGGCTCAGCACCGGTCAGCCGGTGGAGCCAGTCAAACTAGCCATTGGGCTTTTGACCAGCCTGTCCACTTGCCTCCCAACGACTCCGAAGGCCTCTCCAACGGCTCCGAAGCACCCCTAAGGCCATTTCAGGGTTCCCCCTCTATAAATAAAGGACTAGGAACCCCCGGAAACCTAACCAAGCCATAAGAAACAACATCGGAACATTTTACATCATTTGGCGAAGCTCCGGCGGACTTCCTCCGAAGGAACCCCAATTGCTCCAACCAACTTCCACATCCAAGGAGCACCACCAAAGAAGCTTGGGAGTGCACGTCTTCAACTCCAATCATCCATTGGCGCCCAAGGCTTCTCCCCAACTACGGTTTTTATTGTTTTATTTATTTTGAGCATCAAATTGAGTTTGTGCCTACAAACTCCCATTTCTCTCATCCTCCATTCTTTTGGGTTTTCACATCACCTTTATGGTGTGAAGAGGTTGGTCAAGCCTTTCCTTTAAAAGGCTTGAGACATAGGTGAGCTAGCCTTCACCTGTAAGAAGGCTAGTGGGTTCTTGCATAACCATATAAAAGCAAGCTGTAATAGGTTCTAGAATACCTGTAAAGTCTAGTGGGTTTCTTGCTAAAACCATTGAAAAGCAAGCGGTAGAATCTCTCAACGGTTGAGTTGGGAGCGGAGACGTAGGCCGGGTTTTTGGCCGAACTCCGTTATCAATTCTTGTGTCTTGCCTCTTTATTTCCGCTGCACTTTCACTTTGATTTTTAATTTGTTAATCTTTTTTTAAAAGGCAATTCACCCCCCCTCTTGCCATCACTTCCTTTCTTCTCCGCCCAACAATTGGTATCAGAGGCGAAATTTGAGTAATACCCTAACCAGTTTCAAATTTAAGATCCTTTTGTGATGGCATCAACCTCTTTCGCCCCCGAAGGCTATTCTTTGGGTCGTGATCCTTTTTTTGATGGAACCGACTATAATTATTGGAAAACCCGCATGACTACTTTCCTTAGAAGTATAGGTTATCCTATTTATAAAATTGTCATGCATGGTTACACTCTTTCCTCTCCCGATGAATCCAAATGGACCCAAGCCGATATTAGAAATTTCGAGCTTGATGGCAAAGCCATGAATGCTCTTCAATGTGGGATTGACCGTAATGAATTTAATCGTATTTCTACTTGCTCATCCTTTTATGATATTTGGAAACTTTTAGAAGTAACCCATGAAGGTACTAAAGGCGATGACAAGCCCGATTGCCCACTCAACAAGAAAAAGGCCAAGCAAAAGGAGAAGAAGAAGGCATTCAAGGCCACATGGAGTGATAGCTCCACATCATCCTCCTCCTCCTCCTCGAGCGAAAACGGTAACAAGTGCCTAATGGCATTTCATGAGGTATCATCTTCTGACTCCTCATACTCTAGTTCTTCCAATTCTTTCAATCACATGTCATACGAGGATCTCCAATTCGCTAGAGATCAATTGGAGGAAGGTTTTCACGAACTTTCTTCCAAATTTGTTGCATTAAAAAAGAATTTCAAAAAACTCTCTTCCGAAAAAGAACAACTTTTCAAAGAGAAGGAAGAGTTGACCCTCAAAATCCAAAACTTTCCTGATGTTGATTCCATGGAATCAACAATCAAAGATCTAAGGGAGAATCTAGCCAAGTTCACCCAAGGTGAACAAAATTTGAACAATTTTCTAGGTTCCCAACGCATTTCTAGGACCACCCAAGGGCTTGGCTATTCCAAGCAAGCTTCCTCTTCCCATGAACCCACTATTTTTGTAAGGGGGAGCTCCCAATTTAAATTTTGTAATTATTGTAAAAAACCCGAGCACTTAATTTATGAGTGCAATTGCAAAAATGCCCGGTATGGAAGGCCCAAAACCATTTCTTTCAATGATGAATTTTATAGGAGAAGACCCGCCACTAGACAAGTATGGATTGAAAAATCCCTTCTAGCAAGTCTCTCCGGGCCAAAATTTGTCTCGGTTTCAAACACCTCTCCCCGGTGATTTGTTGTTTTTATTTAGGGGGAGTTAGGATCATTTAAACCTTTTTGTGTATTCAATTTCCTATTCAATTCTTTCAATTCAAACTTTCAATTTCAACACTTGTTATCAAAATTTTCATTTCGAAATATTCAATTCAAATTTTTCATTTCAATTTTCTTTTCAAAACTTTCAATTCAAACTGTTATTCAATTTTTCATTTCAAAACATTCAAATCAAATTTCAAAAATTTAAATTGGTTTAAAAATATCTCTCTCGTTTTTCAACGGCTCCCTCAATCAAGTTTTATGCCCCGTGCTATTTTGCTAATCACAAAGGGGGAGAAATGCTTGGTTGATTGGGGGAGAAATCCTTTAAAGCATGATTTTCATTTCATTTTCTACATTGTTTGTTTTGGTGATTGTGATCATCAAAATAGGGGGAGATTGTTGTACCTCTCGAACCCCTCGTGGTTTAATTTTCATGATCACAATCACTCTCTTTTTTATCTAATCTTGTTTTAAGTGTTTTTGGTTGATAGGCATGATTTCAGGTGGCCAAGGTATTGGGCCAAGAAAGAAAGAAGGCAAACTGGACTGAAATCAGTCCACCGGCCAACCGATGGAAGACCACCGGCCAGCCGATGGAGGACTGGACAGGAGGCATTCCTATGTCCAGACCACCGGCCAACCGGTGTCACACCAGCGGCCAGCCGGTGGCATCCTGACAGAAGGCTGAGCCACTGCCTCATCACCGGCCAACCGGTGGCCTCAGCACCGGCCAGCCGGTGGCACCCAGATGAATAGTGCTTTCTACTGCCTAAGCACTGGCCAACCGGTGGCTTCACCACCGGCCAGCCGGTGGAGCCTGAGCCCGAGTCCTCCTCCTTTTTGCACACACCGGCCAACCGGTGGCTCAGCAGCGGTCAGCCGGTGGAGCCAGTCAAACTAGCCGTTGGGCTTTTGACCAGCCTGTCCACTTGCCTCCCAACGGCTCCGAAGGCCTCTCCAACGGCTCCGAAGCACCCCTAAGGCCATTTGAGGGTTCCCCCTCTATAAATAAAGGACTAGGAACCCCCGAAAACCTAACCAAGCCATAAGAAACAACATCGGAACATTTTACATCATTTGGCGAAGCTCCGGCGGACTTCCTCCAAAGGAACCCCAATTGCTCCAACCAACTTCCACATCCAAGGAGCACCACCAAAGAAGCTTGGGAGTGCACGTCTTCAACTCCAATCATCCATTGGCGCCCAAGGCTTCTCCCCAACTATGGTTTTTATTGTTTTATTTATTTTGAGCATCAAATTGAGTTTGTGCCTACAAACTCCCATTTCTCTCATCCTCCATTCTGTTGGGTTTTCACATCACCTTTAAGGTGTGAAGAGGTTGGTCAAGCCTTTCCTTTAAAAGGCTTGAGACATAGGTGAGCTAGCCTTCACCTGTAAGAAGGCTAGTGGGTTCTTGCATAACCATATAAAAGCAAGCTGTAATAGGTTCTAGACTACCTGTAAAGTCTAGTGGGTTTCTTGCTAAAACCATTGAAAAGCAAGCGGTAGAATCTCTCAACGGTTGAGTTGGGAGCGGAGACGTAGGCCGGGTTTTTGGCCGAACTCCGTTATCTATTCTTGTGTCTTGCCTCTTTATTTCCGCTGCACTTTCACTTTGATTTTTAATTTGTTAATTAATTTTTAAAAGGCAATTCACCCCCCTCTTGCCATCACTTCCTTTCTTCTCCGCCCAACAGGTTTATCATTCTCTAGATAAACTAACCATTGAAGAATCTCATGATCATGCCACTTATATTCTATTTTTTGAGTTTCATAGTTAATTCTTTATGATTTTCAATGATAAAAAATCACTTAATAAATGAATTACAAAACATACAAGATTGAATAAAATATAACCAAATTATGTGTAAATGTTTTATTAGACATGGTTAATTAGTTAAACAAAATCCACTTAATATTAATAAGGAATGTAAAAGGATAAAATATACTTTATAAATAAAGATAAACATTCCTAAACTAAAATATTAATTCTGTATAGACACCCACTACTTAAGTAAGAAATGAACACATAGTTTAAAGTGATTTACCAACCCAAGTTGGGGTGATTTTAATTATAGTGGAAATTTTAGCTTGAATTTTTGGGCTGACTTAAGTTAGTTTACATCAAGGTTTGAATACCCAAGTAGGAATTGGTGTAACTAAGGGTAAAGTGTGGAGGAAATATTTAAAACATGATGTCAAGATTAGGGATCCCACTCAATGGATCAAGGAACTATGAGTTAATATCGTTGGAAAGAAACAACTACCTAAAACACTTAAAAATAGATTGTTAGGCCTAAGTCTTGGTTATGATAAGGGAATATAGATCATTACCACTAGAATATATAAGAAATAAGTTATTCCAAAACTGATGGTGAGGGATATTGGGTTTCAAAAAATAGTGGGAGATTAATAAAATTTTAATTAAATTAAATTTTTTAATCTATTTTGTAATCAAAACAAGAACTAATTATTTTATCATAAATTTTATAAATGGAAAATAAAATGACATAAAAAATATAATTATGATCCATACTAGAGAAGGATAAAATTCTCACTTTTGTGAATTTCTAGGAATGATATAGGTGCTTGTGTGTTATATTATTCCATGAATAGAAATTGTATGTGATGTAAAACCCACTTCCTGAGTTCTTTTCAAAATAGTCTAATGAGGAAGAAGATTATTTCTATATAAATCATGTGGATGAAATTATAGATGTATAATATTTCATGTTATCCTCCATGTCCAATTATATTTTAAAGCAATATGAGGATATGGATTCATATAGAATAGTTTCTCACATTTAGGATCTCTATCAAGAGAAGGAAAGATCAGAGTGATATGAGATCACTAATGCACTATTCCCATGTAAACATGAAGAGTTGGTGCCAAATGGGAATCATTTAGTCAAAATTATCAGATACATAGAATCCTTAGAAATATTGGGTTTTAACAACATTGATGAGTTATGAACAAACCTCATTCTGTCCTCACAACCCAATTTTTTTCCACTTTTATTGTTAATTATAATATGGTCAATAGTTAAGAGACACTATCAGAAATTCAAACTTTTATCTACCAAATTGATAAATACATGGGGTATGAAAAACCAAATATGCTTATGGTGAATAAAAAGAATAGGAACAAGGAAATGGGACTGAAGACTCATTCCAAGTCTAATGGTCCAAAGAACTATCCCTCTATAGAAAAGAAGATGATCTAAAGGAAAGGAAATGAATAAAATGTGATATGTTTTTTAAGTGTAAAGTAGGGCCACCAGAAGAGGAATTGTACCTATCCAAAGAAGAAAAGGAAAGCTTTAGGTTCATTTGTTATCAAGTGTAATCTTTCTATATCTACAAGTTGGGTATTAGATAATGAACTTGGTTCTCATATTTGTATCTAAATATAAGAACCAAGTAGTTTTCAAAAGGATTTAAGAGTTGATCTAGATCTATAGGTTACCAGGCTAGTTGCTCTACTCATTGGAGACTACCATATCAGATTAATAACTTGATTTATTTTGGTTTTAAAGATCTTTTATTATATTCCAAGTGTTACCAAGAACATTATTTATATTTCTTTATTAGATATAAATGGATTTATTTTAAGATTTGGAAATAAAGGTTTCCACTTTTATAAATATACCATATGTTATGGTATGGAAAAATTAAATAATGATATTTATGTATTAAAGTACAAAAACAAAATAATGTAAATCGATAATGAAACTAATATGTGTGACTCATATAACATATAGTTGTGGCATCACCACCATGTTCATATAAATGAGAATCATTTGACAAATCTCTATCAAGACGATTATTTAGAATCTTTTGAGCTAAATCCACTTGAAATATTTCATGCTTATTTAAAAAGACATATGACCAAACCACTATTTGGTGGTCAAGGTAAAAGGTCCAAAAATATTCCAGAATTGTTACACATCTATGTTTTTGTACATTTTAAAGTAGAAGATAGAGGTGGATTCTCATACTTTGTTACTTTAACCAATAAATTGAGTAGTTATGGTTATATCTACTTAATAAGGTACAAGTATGAATCCTTTAAGAAAATTAAAGAGTTCAATAATGATGTTGAGAATAATCTTGGTAAGAATATAATTAAATATAGATCACATTGAGGTGGTGAACATCTTAACCAAGATCTTATTGAATTTCTATAGGAGTATGAAATTTTATCTCAAATCAAAGGACCTTATACACCATAGTGGAATGGTGTTAGTGAAATGAGGAACTATACCTTGTTGGACATAGTAAGTTATATGAAGAGTCACATAGGCCTTTCAGTATCCTTTTGGGTATATGAATTATAAAAATCATTATACTTAATAAACCGAGTACCAACCAAAGAGGAAGATGGTATTACCTTTAAGTTATGTAGTGGAAATAAAGCTGTACTATCACATATTCATGCATGGGGTTACAAGGTGTTTTTTTGGATAGATCAATCAAAAATCTAGAAACCCATGGTAAAAAGTGTATCTTTATAGGGTATTTCAAGGAAACAAGTGGTCACTACCCATACAAACATTTATATAAGAAAGTTGTTGCCGCAATACATGTCATTTTATTTGAGAGGGAGAACACACTCAAGGAGGAAAATGGGATCAAGAATGATTTTTATGAAGTTGGTACTCAAGATACACAAGAGTTGGTATAAGAATCTATTCCACAAGTCCCCATAGAAGATGTTGTTATTGAAACATAAGCAATTCATAGAAGTGAAAGAGAGGTAAGGTAACCAGAGAGATATCATTTTCTAGTCACTGATTATAATGACTCATTATTAGTTGAAAATGATGGTCCTTTATCCTATAAAGAGGTAGCAGTGATCTTAGAAGCTACAATATAGAAAAAACCATGGATATTGAGATGGATTCCATGTATAAAAACCAATTTTGGTTTTTCATCGATCTTCTGGTTGACATAAAACCTGTTTGGTGTAAATGGGTATTCAAGAGAAAACTAGACATGGAAGGTAAATAAAATATTTATAAAGCATGGATTGTTGACAAAGGGTTTAGACAACATTAAGTTATTAAATATGATGAAATTTTTTTCTCTATTTTCTTGTTTAATTCCATTATAACCCTTCTTTCTATAGTAGGTTACCATGAAAATGAGATTTGTAAAATGGATGTCAAAACTGCATTCCTTAGTTGTAACCTTCATGAAGATGTGTATATGACACAACTAGAAGGGTTTGTGACTCCAAGAAATTATAAAAAGGTATGTAAGTTTTAGAGATACATTTAATGATTAAAGAAAGCAACTAGGTCATGGAATAATCAGTTCAATGAAGATAGAAAAGAATTTGGTTTCACTAAGAATAAATGTGATCCATGTGTTTAAAAGTGGTTTAGTGGGAGTATTATTATTTTCATAATAGTATATTTTTATGAAATATTACTAATTGAAAACTATATACCAACCTTAAAAGTGGTCAAGGCATGGTTGGGAAAGTTCTTCTCCAAGAAGGGATTTGGAGAAACAATCTACATTCTAGGGATCAATATCATTTGTGATAGATCCAAGAGGCTGATTGGGTTAAGTAAAAGTATATATATTAACCATATACTAAATAGGTTTAGTAAAGAAAAATCTAAGAGGGTTTTTTTCAATCCTATAGTTAATATAAAACTTGTTTGGTGTAAATGGGTATTCAATAGAAAATTGTTCATGAAAGGTAAATTAAATTATTATAAAGCATAGTTAGTGGCCAAAGGGTTTAGAAAACATCAATTCATTAAATATAATGAAATAATTTCTCCATTTATCATGTTTAAATCCACCAGAATCGTTCTTTCCATAGTATCTTACCATGACTGTGATATTTGAAAAATGGATTTCAAAACTACATTCCTTAATAGGAACCTTCAAGTGGATGTATATATGAAAAAACCAGAAGGGTTTGTGACTCTAGGAAATGAAAAAAAAGGTATTTAAGTTTTATATATCCATTTATGGTTTAAAACAAGTATCTAGGTCATGGAACAATTATTTCAATGAACCCATAAAAGAATTTAGTTTCGTTAGTAATGAATGTGATACATGCGTTTACAAGCAGTTTAGTGGGAGTATGGTTGTCTTTATGAAAGTAAATTTTGATGACATATTACAAATTGGAAACAATATACCAGCCTTAAAAGTGGCTAAGGAAAGGTTGAGAAAGTAATTCTCTAGGAAGGACTTTGTATAAATATTATACATTCTAGGGATCGATATCATGTGTGATAGATACAAGAGGATTCTTAGGTCAAGTCAAAGTACATATATTGACCAGATAATTAATAGGTTTAGTAAGGAACAATCTAAGAGGGGATTGGTTCCAGTGTCACATGGTATACATATTTCCAAGAAAATGTGTCCTTAGAAACAAGAGAAATATGAGAGAATGAGTAATATCCCATATGATTATGGGATATGATCAATCATGTATTGCATGTTATGTATTAGGCCTGATGCGCCCTATGATTTGAGCATGGTATAATGTTATCAAATAGATCTAGGTTAACAAAATTTAATGGATATTAAATATATCCTTAAGTTTCTAAGACTTACTAAGGATATTTTCCTGGTATATGGAGGATATGAGAAACTAGTCATTAAGGGTTATATAAATTCTTGTTTTTAGAAAGATCATAATGATCTGAAGTCGTAGTCTAGATATTTCTTTTGTCTTAATGGAGGATCTGTGAGCCAAAAGAGTTTAAAGTGGCTAGTTTTTGTCTATTCTAAAGTGGAGTCTGAGTATACTGTAGATTTTAATGCAACCAAGGTATTATTAGGGGTTCATAAATTTCTCCAAGAGTTTTATGTGGTTCCTATCAGTAAAGACCCTATAACAATTTACTATTATAACACTAGAATAGTGGATCTTTCTAAGGATCCAAGGGCACATAAAAAAATAAAAAACAAATCCCACACTTTAGAAGTTTCATTTGTTGAGGTACTTTTATCAATTAGGTGAAATTATAGTAAGTAGAGTATTTATGGAGGAAAACATAGTAGAACCCTTGACTAGGTATTTATCTCCGAATAGGTATGAGTATAATGTGAGAGCTAGCGGACTAAAAGTTGTTGACAATTTTCTTCAGTGTAAGTGGGAGTATTTTAGAGTTGGTTCCCTAAAAAAATTGTTTAGTACTTGATTACATGTTTTTTAATTTATAAATAAATTTTTATTATCATTTTTTATTATTCCTAGACATTATATTCATTTGTGACAATGTATTTTGAGTATTTGTCATGCTGAAAGGTCATATCAATTACCTGCTATGATGATAACCTAAAGGTGCCACGACATTATTCTTTAACAAGTTATATAGATATGTGATATTGTATGATGGGACATAGAAAATACAATATATAAATGGTATATGTCTTATAATAAATTTATATACATTCTCATGGTGTTTTCCATTGGTAATCTCTAAGATAGGAGGTTATGAGAATATTCCTATTAATAGTAAATCCATATTTACATGTGTCATTTTATATTCCTATTTGTGGATGTGTGTATTGATCCATAGAATTTAAGATTATCATTAATGGATATCATGACTCACATAATTTTATGTATTTAAGAAAACTATGATAAAACATGTTCACAGTAAAGTAGGATATGTTGGGTGCATCATGAGTGATTTTGCATTAATGGATAAAGATAAAAAGGATTTATATATTTTTTCCATTGATGAAATTTAATATCTCAATCCCTTTAATGGGAATGGTAATTCTTAAATAAATACATAAATACAGTGTTCTATGTGAGATTTTATTTATATAATGTAAAAGAAAGAGACATCGAGCATATAGGTTGATGGAATCAGTATGCAACCTTCTTGATTTGAGATATTGTGACAAAAGGATTATGTTACATGGTAAATTTTTGTATGAGGTTGGACATCATTGGGATGTTAACTTCTTTCTCTATAGATTCCTTGAAATGTTTCTAGATTCTAACCTTAGAGTTCATTCAGTTATGAATAATTCCACTTAGAGAGAGTCCTAGAGGGTCACACACTAAGTGTATCTTCAATATCGATTAAATTCTAATATTGTATTTAACAAGATAAAATAAATAATATTATTCAGGTTTGGTTGATCAAAATAATTTAATCACAAGTTATTTGAAATAATAAATGAGTTAAATAATAATAATAAATATTTTTTTTGAAATTTTTGAAAATACAATATTTATTATATTTATAATAGAATAATGCAGTGACATTTATTTATTAAATAGTCATTATTCGAGAATCGGTAAATACTAACAAGCAGAAGCAGACCGAGTTCAATGGTCTGATTGGAAATAATATAAATGATATTTATTTATATTAAAAAATTCATGAAAATTTTAAGATATTAATAAAATTATTATTATTAATAAACCTGGGGTCAAATAAGAATATTAAAGTTTGTAAGGGTTTAGTGTATAATTTTCCAACCCTAAACCTGCCATAATAAATATCTAATTTTATCACTTTACTAAAATAGAATTAGTGTGAACAATGGATAGAGTGAGACTCTATCAAGCCCTATAGAGATATCAAGATATAAAGAGTGCTCTCACTCCCTCCTCTCTCAATTCAATGAGAGAACATCAAGAGTTCTTCCTCCCTTGAGAAGAATTCTGTTGCGGTCAACCACGAACAATACAAGTGATCATGATTGACCATGTTATCACCTAATGATTCTATGATGATGTTCAAAGATTATGGTGAATGTGTGGATCACCACTAGAGGAATTTAACACTTGGATCCTATAGTGAAATGATGGTGAGACATGATTTATTCCACTCAATCATCAATGAATGTGGAATTACAAGTTGAGGTAATTCTATATGTTCTCATAAATTAATTATAAATTACATATGAAGGTCATTCACTTTTTGTTTTTTAATTTTAATATAGTCAAGATATCTACTATTTTCACTTTATATTATGGGTTTATCATGTAAATCAATAATTACACATGATTTATGACTAAAATCCGAGTTGGTCATACCCTTAACGGACGCTTCTACTACGCCCGATGCCTATAATTTTTATGAAAAAAATGAAATTAAACATATTAATAAATATGAATATTATGATAAAAATATAAAAAATATTTTATTAGATTCTATTTACAAAGTAGGTAAAAATTAATTTTAATAAAAGTGTACTTAATGCAACATTGTTTTTGAAAAAAATGCATATTTTAACCATAAAAAAATTATAGTAAAATCATATATAATATCAATTACCATGACATTTATTGATTTATTATTGAACCAAGGAGGGTTATTTTACATATAGATAAATCCAAATATTAATAGAACCTTCCAACCACTCTATTAAATGTGAATAAACAAAAAACGTTTTTTATTAGAATAAAATATAACTGAGGCTCCAAAAGGTCAAACATTGATTTCTAAATTTAAAATATTAATTTAAAATATATTATTTTAATAATTAATTTATTTTTATTTTAGAAAATGTGTTATACATTTTTAAGTCACTATTATATTAGAATGATATCATTACAATTACAGTATTTGTAAAAATGGTATTTTCACTATTCATTTAAAAATCAACCATTTTAGAAAAATCCAAAAAAACTACACCAAGATAGTTTTTACATTTTGAATTTAAAAATGAAGTTCATTTTATAAAATTAAAATCCCAAAATTTAGAATTTTTTTCTATTAAAATAATAAAATGTGCATCGTGTTATAATTTATTTAAGATGATATGTTTACTTAATATAATTGAATATTAGGTCTTATAATAATGTTATATATCAATTTATTTAACAGATAATAAATACCAATTACCCATATCTCATAACATGTATTTTTATTTATTTACTTTCTACTTTCTATTCATGGTAATACTTTATCTGGATAATGTTTTTATGTTTGGGAAGTGTCACTATAGAACTCTTACATTCTTTTCTATTCTATCTAACTATAACCATGTACTCATTAAAATAAACCATAATTTGGATGTTACTATTCCAAGAAATATAAAATATTTGTGTAACCTCAACATCTGTTAGATGATCCAGCTTCTCATAAAAAATAATACAATTAGTAAAAAAATTATATATCAATTTATCATACATTTCTTTTAATAAAATTTAAACACATATCATATGAAAGGTGATATAAAGTCACATGTACTGTTATATTATGTTTAGGAGTTGTGTAAGTATCTTATATAGTAGGTGGTGGGGTATTTATTGGCTGAATACTGTGTACAGTCTAGGAAGGATTCTGAATTGATGGAGGGATCAAAATTGGAGAAATACCATATACAAAATATGGTGGATATTGATACAACAATGACATGTATGGAGGGGAAATACCATGTTAAATAAATGGAGTATATGAATGATATGAAGGGATAGGGGGATGAGGATTACCATCCTCTATGTTCACAGATGGAAAAAGAGTTTTCATCATTGGGTATTGAAAAAGGCGATGACATCAGCCATGGATGATGTCCTGGTAACTCGAGTGGTAAAGTAGGAGGATAAACTATATAAGAAAGAGTACTTCTAGGAATAAAATGAGTCTAAGATGCTATTCTATACCATGGAGTACCCCTATATCCTCAAAAAAATCAATCTATCACCTTGATAAATATCTAAAACATAATATGGAAGATAAAATAAAATTTAAATTTGTATCATTCATATATAAATTGATTATCTAGATATATCTTCATAGACAAACATGATGGCATGAAAATATAAAGGAGCAATGAGAGAAAATTAGTAATATTATTATTTTTAAATAAATGGATTATATAACATAAAAAATAAGGTAATTGTTTTTAAAAAACTAATGAAAGGTTTAATCAAATTAAAAACAATTGAATTAGAATTTAATGTTTGGTTAATATTGTGATAAATTTGCTCATAATTTTTTTAATTTAAAGATTAAATATTTTTTGAATAAAAAAAATAATATTAGAGAAATAAAATACATAAAATTGACATAAGATAAAAAAACAAAATTTATACCATGTGTTAATGATATAAATTAAATACTCCAAATTATGTCAATCCTATAAATTCTCTATTATAATCTCTCATTCACAATACGTTCTAACAATTAAATCATATATAAAATCATACATGTAATAAACCAAAATTATATCAATGAAATTTCCCTTGTTATAGTATAAATCACATAAAAACACTTATATAATACAATAAAAACTTTATAAATGAAGAATGAATGAAAATAAGTGGAATTTAAAGAAGTTAAGGAACCTATACCAATGGATTAGTAACTTGAACTTTGGAATAGTAATGTGACCATTAGAATTAGTAATATGACCAACATAATAATAACTTCACCCATGAAAGTAATTATAAAACTTGGGAATCTTATAAATGAAAATATGATATATTTATATCTTGATATATGTAACAAAATTCTTTAAAAATAATAAATTAAGTGAATGTATTTTTATAAGTCATAAATATTTAACTAAAATTTTATAATTAATGTAATGATTTAAAATAAAATTTATTTTCATTAAATAGATTCATAAATTTATAATTTTTTGTCTTATGATTATAAGATAACTTTATAAGACCTTAATTATTTTTTCAAAGTGTCATAAAAATAGTAATAATATTAAAATCAGTATTTTTTTAAGTAAATGTTAATTTTATTTATAAATTAAATTTATCATATTTAGAAAATTATTTTTACAAAATGGATTTAATTTTTTAATTCTACATGTAAAATAATGGTTCGGGTAATTTTTTTGGATTTTTCTAAAATATTTGAATTTTTGGTCAAAAGTGAAATACAGTAATTTACGGTATTTAATAAATATATGAATTATTGATTCATAGATGATGTATGGATTATTCAAGCCCATAATATCAAAATATACTTCATTATTTTAATATATTTGGTGATAATACTCAATCTATTCATAGTATTGATCCAAAATAATAAATAAATGAATAAAATATTCAAAAAAACACCCCTCTCCTCCACTATAAATACCACCCTCACCACCTCTTATCCTCACACCGCTTAAGTATTGAAAATTGTAAAATTTATTCATAATCCTTTCCCCTATACTATAACCATGTCTATAATACCTTTTTTTCATCAAAATACAAAACCCCTTTCCTTAAGGAGGTTCTTAAGGTAGAGAAACTCAAAAGGTAATATCCTATTTCTTTTCTTTAATTTTCTTTTCAATTTTATTTATTTTCTTATCCTCTCCTCAACTCCAAATATCCAAGAAGTATGATAACTATATTTTATTTTATATATTATAATTTATTATGTTAATGGAATAATACATATTCCATTCTCTTCCCTCTCATTTGTTTTTCTAAAAATGAAAATATCACCCATGGTGTATCAATTTACCTCCATCGTGGATGATGCTTTTTCATTTTTCACTAACGCCTTCAAGGATGATCATAAAACCATAATTATTGTCAAATATGATTTTATTATACATATTATAATTTATTTACTATTCTGGAACTAGTATATATACATGATATTAATTAATGAAACAAAACTAGTTTGTGATGATCGAAGAAACCGCCAAAATAATATAAATGATTATCATTATTATCTTATAAAATGATTAATACTAACCTCATACAACCAAAAGACTTATATTACCAATTTATCCACTTTATTATCATTAATAATATATAATTTTAGTTCTGGAAAATTATTCTCATTTTATATGAACCTACATACTCTTATATAAGTAACCCAATCATGAAAACCAAGGAAAAGAACACCCCTGAATAATGAAATTAAATCTTATAACTAATCAAAAGAACATAAATGAACTTAATAAAATTATAAAAAAAAATAAATTTATTAAAGTTTCTAAATTAATTAATTAATGGATTTAATTTCATTATACATGGAATTAAATACAAGTGCATAACACTTTCAGATATATGGTAAGAGTTTCTTCCCAAACCTCCATTTTCATTCAGGTTATGTTTTCTCCCTCTTTAGACAAGTATAATTTTTAATTATTTTATATAATACTTCTATATTATTTTATATATATTCTAAAATAATTTATCAAGATTATTTATTCATTATTTTTGGGTAAATATATATTTTGTAAGTTTTCCTTTTTTAATTCCTCATTATAAGAATACCCAATTAAAGGGAACTTCTTGATTTTTTAATCATTTTCAAGTACCATCCACAATCAGTTTTAAGACAAATTTTTTTTATAAAAC
This sequence comes from Viscum album, assembly GCA_963277665.1. NCBI lineage: Eukaryota > Viridiplantae > Streptophyta > Magnoliopsida > Santalales > Viscaceae > Viscum > Viscum album. The sequence goes on along the minus strand of OY728125.1, from coordinate 112,283,373 downwards.
CAATAATTTTTCATTATTTTTTTTTTAATTTTTGGTTTTATACAAACAATTATGACTAATACAAATGATTTTTCCAAAATAACTCTTAATTCCAAAAGTAAAAAATAGTATTTCTATCAAGAATTCCTTGATGATTTTATTAGAGTATTTTATTATATTTAAACACCAATATTTAATATTATGATTAAATAAGATTGATATATTATTATTATAATCTAACATATTTTTTAAATGTTTTATGATTAGTTTGATAGTAGATGTGCTACTTTGATACCATTCACCATATTACTCAGAATGGTTAGTGATTATGTTTAATGATTGGGGAATGTAATTTAAATTTCATATGTATATGTTGTTTCTATTTAACAAAAATCGTATTTGATATTAATGGGACTTATTAAGTGATGTTTGGGGCCTGCTATATCCCATTTATGCATTGATAGGTCTCATGAGACAAATCAAAAATGGATTTCCTTTGAGGCCTTAATAATTTATTTTCAGATGTCTTGGCCTAGGACTTGACGGTGTGTTTATGATGTATGTAAGTATTCATTATCTCATTAGGACATTATTAATTGATAATCCATGTGATTTTTCTAATAGTATAATATCTATGGTTAATATTCATTCTCATGTGAATATTTATATGAAATTATTTATTCATATATTATTCTTTCTATATTATGCTCAGGATTATGTTCTAATAGCATGTGTTTTTAGTCATTCACCATGAATTATTGTTTATATTATCTTATTCTATATTACATACCATTAATTTGAACATGAGATCACCCATTTATTAGGTTTTATTTTTCCTTGGGATGTGAATATGTATATTATGAATGATATAGAGGGATAATCTAGGAGTTATGGATGTTTCCAATCGAGTTTCTATGTTGTTTTTTCCTTGAAGTTGAAATGTAAAACTTATGTTTTTATTTGGTTTTTAAAAATTAATAAAATGTTTGGTCCTTTAGGATGTGACTTCCTTTTTTATTATACAAATGTAAAAAAGTAAGTCACTGGCACCGTGCAACTTGGGTAAGGGTCTTTACAATACACATCATTTGAGTGAATATTGATGGTTCAAAGACCCCGAACCTACTAAAATAGAGCCGGTGGTTAATATATTACATTGAAACTAGATAAAATAAATCACATCCTAGATGGAGTAATAGTTTAATATTTCTGGTGAGCTATATACATACTTTAATTTAATATGTACATTTGTAAATTTAAAATACAAGACAATATTTTTTTCAAGAAAATAATTGTTAACATTATCATATCCATATGTATTAATCATCAAATACTTCTTGGTATCCTAGGGAAAAGAAAAATATTAAAGGGTTGATCTCATATACTTAGTAATGTTATGTGTACAACATAATCTAAATAGGACATAATTATTATGGTAGGAATTAAATGATAATAAAATAATTCCACATAAATTATCACATGTACTAAAATTTATCTATGGATATAAAAAATATTCAAATAATCACATATAAATCAATAAAATTTCATAATGATTGAATTCATAATGCATGAAATCTAAAACTTATCATCGTGGCCACATGGAAAGACATGTTAAACATATTATCAAGGCCTCATGCTAAGAAATATTATATAAAGGAATAAGGCATCAACCAAAAACTAAAACTAGTTTGTATCGTGAGACCGACTGATACATCAAGGGGTTATGTAATTTTGGGGCCTACACATCAATTAATAAGTCCAATTAATTCCTCATATGAATTAATAACACATTTTAAGTAACATGCCTTAAAAATCAATAACTGTCTATATTGGAAGAAATAAAAAACATAATATCAATACTTTCCCCAATCAAACTGTTCATAAACCATCCATAAAAATATGGAGGATGGTATAATAAGAGAATAAAATCATTAAAAAATAATATTTAACAAATTATTATAACATAGATTAAAATATTTAAAAAATATTGTTGGGAAATTCTTGAGGAAAATACCCTTTTCACTTTAAAATAACTTATTTAAAAACATTTCAAATATGAAGGAAAATGTTTTACTTGAAAAGAACCTTATAAAATTATAAAATAATATTAAAAAAAATATATTATTTATTATTAAATAAATATCCATTCATTACATATATGTTATAAAAAAGTTTCTTTTAATTTTTTGTAAAAAGTTTAAAAAGTACTTTTTTCAAAAAATGATAAGAAGATTCCTTTCAAACCATTTTGAAAAAATTAAAACATGGGTAAACATTTTGTTAATAAATAATTGGAGAGAAATAGAAATATTATTTAATAAATTTTAAGGAAAATAAGTATATGGAAGAAAAATATTCCCCTAGTGGGAACTTACACATAAATAATCTTGAATAATGATAAGATTATGGAATAAACCCTTATATCAATTTTCACTTCCTTCATATGTGTCCGGACCTCCTATATAATAAATATAGATTTATTATAAATATATTATATAAACATACTAATATATAAATCATACCATGTACTAGTTAATTATAACATTTTACTACCCATTTATTAATAATTATTTGTAAAAATCGTTGTTCTATGTAATAATTGCTTAATTTTTCAAGCATGTTTTGGTCTGGTAGTTTGAATCCTTGTACTTTGATAATTGTTACATAATATGCAGCATGTTAATAATTATATAAATATCACACACACACACACATATATATATATATTTATTTAGAGTAACTCATAAAATATAGAGATAAAAAAATAAATTACACTGTTCATAGAGACGGTAAGCCATACAGACGCATACATGCTATTTCCACCTTTTGATGGATGGAATGAAATAAAGGTAAATACTAATTACCCTTTATAAAATCATTATTATATCATATAAATAACATATATTTATTAAATCTAACCTTATTACCATCCATGCAAAGTGTAAATGAATAACAGGTCAAATCACTTCATAGAGACTGTAGACCGTACATATGCATGAGTGGCATTATCATTTTCCAATGGATTAGAAGGTAAGAAGGTATAAATATTATATTATAGTTATAGAACCATAGTTATTTCATAAATATAATATATAATTATTTGTTAAATATTTATAACCATCCAAGTAAAGTGGTGATTAAAAACGAATTACATCACTACGTGGAGATGGTAAGACGTACATATGAACAAGCGATGTTTTTGATTTTTGTTGGATGAAAAAGAGATGGAATATAATGAACCTGACCCTAGTATCATAGATCCAGTGCCTTACTTTATTAAATTTTCAATATTACAAGGAATCAAATACCAAATGACCGACTGGTTTAGAAGTTTTGGAAAACCAGATACATACATGATACCCATTTTACATTGGGAATAAACAAAACACAATACAAAATCAAAGATAAAAAATTGAATCTTTGAAAACTCATTCAGATATCTCTTATCCATATCCTATTGAAAATAAAAAAATTAAGGGTGATATAAAATTCTCAGCAAGGGTTAAGTATAATGGAATATATCATGAATCAATAAAGAATAATTAATATGGAAATGAAAATAACTTAGCACACATGACATTTAAATAACTTGAATACATGAAAAAATAAGTGAAAATCAATATGGAAAGGTAAATAACTGAAAACACATGAAATTTAATCAATAAAATGATAATAAAATGAATCCATTGATAATATCATAGTGAAAATCTCATGGATAATAATAATTCAATTATGAATAAAGGTAATTCTTAATTATTTGACACCATGATCTTAGGCATCATGATACCTCTATTATTAATACCTTTCACAAGACTGCTTAAATACCACAGGTAGAAACATGTTTAATTTTTCCAACTTAATTTGTCTAATGATACATATAGATGAATAGAGGGGATATATTTTACCAGGCCCCACCCATCACTTCAGGTCCAAAGCATTCCTCATATATCGAATAATCAATTTCATTCATGAATTAATATTTCTTATCACACAATATCTATACTGAGTAATGAATATAGATTTATCAATATTTCCTTAGTTAACCAAATAAATTTCAAAGTAAAATTCATATATAAAAATGGTATATGATTTAGGAAATAAATTTAACCATCAAACAAGAAATTCAATAATAAATAGATATTTAATTTCTGATGAAAAATTATCATAGTAAAGTGATTCTTTTAATATAAATTTAAAAATCTGAAAATAAAGTTAGATTGCAAAGATAACTTTTACCACTTGGTAATTTTTAAGTAAAAAAACTCTTGGATGAGATAATTCAAGCTGAAACTTAAAATACCATTAAGTATGAGTGAATCATGATAGTACATGACACATGGGTAGTATATAAACCCCATAAAAGTGAATTGGTTCATAATAAATAATAAGTTTAAATGTAATGTAAATTGAGTCGAAATCCCTTACCCTACACTTACTTTTGGTTAAAAACTCTTTAAAATATTATATAAGGGTTTTAATCATTTTTTTACTTAATCAAATATATTAATATTTATAATATCATATATTATCCTTTTACAACATCTTATCACCCATTTATTAAAAATATTTCACTATTTTAATTGTTTTGGGTGTTAATTGCCTTGTTTTTCGAGTATGTTTTGACTTATTATTTATTTATTATTATTTAGATAACGATTTAATCATCTCCAGAATTTAAACCTTGATTTAAATATCATATATATTAAGTATATATGTATTTATATAAATCCATAAAATTTGGTGATAGGAAATTAAATACACTGTTCATAGAGACGGTAAACCCATATGCATGAACACCATTTCCATTTTCTTATCATATGAAATTAAATTAAATGATATATATATATATTATCATTATAATATATTTTTTATAATAAATATATATATATATATATATTTATTAAACTCATCCTTAATACATTCCGTATAATGTGTGAATTAATCACATCACTTCGTGAGAATGTAGTCCATCGTACACACGAGTGAAGTTATCATATTCCTAAAAAATGGAAAGAATGAAGGTATATGTGATATAATAATAAAAGAACCATAATAAAATCATAAATATTAGGAATATCATATATAATCTATGAATCCATCATTATTCCCAACATTGAGAGGTGGTAATGGAAGAACAAATGACATCGGTTCGTGAGCCGATAGTCTGCTGTACAGAAGAATGATGATTTCATAACCAATATAACAGAAGTTTGGGTGGTTTTAGGCTGAAATATTAACATAAAAAAATTATAAGTATATTTAATATACCGAGTTTTTTATATAAACATGGTTCAATAGGAATTGGAGGAGGTGGAGAAGAAAATAAAATAAAAACACTTTTAGAAGAACATTACCTCTTCTTAGGGTATCCTGATTAGATTTACACTAAAAAATTAAAAGGTTTAATTTCTAAAAAAATAAGGATTCTAGGATGAGGTTAGGAATGTTGGAAAGTGATTTGTGAAGGGTTTTTATGATTCAAATGTCTTGCGAGGTGTAAATAAGTGAGGGGAGTGAGTTCCCTTTTATAGTTGAGTAGGAATGACTTTCTTGTAAATACTCAAAAGTATTCACTATTGGGAAGTCAATATTACCTAATTTGGCTCCAATATTAATAAATAATGTTTCTTATGAATTATATGGTCTAAAAATACCTCAATAAAAAATATATAACATGTTCTAAATGTTTTTTTCCTTAACTTCTAAGTTTCCCTATTTTACCATTTTGGTTTTTCATGAGGGTAACTAGTTTTCTAACGTAAGTAATTTATACTTTAAGACTATAATAAAATGATATTTACTTAATAATTTATATATAGTAATTCTAAATATTATATAAATTTTTTAAAATGTAAATACTATGTGTTTTGGAAATTCCTTTTAACACAAGCGCAAGTAAAGTGTAAAGATACCTCTTTAACCATAGCTCCACTAAATAAGTTTTTTACTATTTAATTATCAATATAGTTATTATAATAACATAATTGGTCCACTAATGAAACATATTTTATTTTTATTAATATTTAAAAATCACTTGAAAGAATAAAATATTTTTAGTAATTATAAATCAATTAATAAAACATCATTTATTATAAAATAACATTAATGTCAATTTTGACATTATTCATTTAATTTAAATTAAAAAATATCAATAAAATAATAAAATTTTAATATTTTAAGTTAATATATGTGTAACATGACCTATTAATATCAAAAAATAATTTAACATAATAATTCAATCAATTTTCTTAACTTTTAATATTTTTAGTATTATTAATTTTATTTAATTATTAACTAAATAATCACTGCTTTAATGTTTCCTAATCATTTTAATTAACTAATTCATCTCCAAAATTCAAAGATAAATAATTTTAATAAAAAAACTAATATATATTTCGAAATAATATATATAACTAAAATCATATGTTTTTTTTCTCAATATCAAAGCTTTATAGATAATAAAAGCAAGGACAATTCCTTTTTTTGTCTTTTTCTTTACTTAACTTATTATATAGGTCAATTTCATTTAGAAGTTTCCCTAAGAATAATAATAATCTTGAATAAATTTATAATTGTATAAATATGGCTATAAAATGGGTGTAAGACAAGTTTTGTGTCATTATGACACCTTAAATTCTATGTTTAACCACTAAGTAAACTAATTTGTACCTTAATCACTATAATTAATTTTATCTATTTTCATGAATAATTAGGGTAAAAAATTAATTTGAACTTATTATACATTATAAATTATGAATATTTGGAATATGGAATCTAATTTTTTAAAATTAAATCCACATAATTGGAAAAAGTAATTTAAAATTAATCTTATAGGCGCGATGAGGGAGCAGGTTTTTAAAGTGAAAATGTTCAAAAGTTTACAAAGTTTTTTTTATCTAAATTAAATATAAAAATGATTACAATGAGATAAATTGTATTAATATATGTAAAATTAAACTAATTTTACTATAAAATAATTAAAAATATAATTTAACATTATAAATTATTTAAACAAAAAGGTTGTTTTCAATTATAAATCATTATTTTTCATTATTCATAAAAAAATGAAACTTCTCACAAAAATAAAAAAAATTAACCCTAAGCTAATTTTGGTGTTATGATTTAAAAAATTACTTTTATTTTTTTATATACATTTTGATTTTTTTTAAAATTTAATTATAAATTATGTGCGCCAAACACTATTAAAGCATATTTTATAAAAAACACCATTTTTAGAAAATATTTCTTTTTATTTTAAATGATTGTTTTTTTATTTATAACAAATCGGTAACTAAAAAACATGTGTAAAATGTATATTTCATTAATATAGTTAATCCAATTCATTCCTTATATTCCAAGGCAAGGTAATAACTATTATATTAAATAATAATATTAATAATATATTTTTGTTTGGTAAAACTCGGTCTCACATGTAATGCAAGATTTCAAAGAAACTCATTATTGCTTGTAACAAAAGATAAACTCAGCATTTCATTCCACATACTATATTGAATATTTTTTTAGTATTTTGGGGTGTTTCATTCTCCCCACCTTAAAAAAATTGGTTCCCCAAAATTTAAACTTGATCTTGGTAATCAAGGGTTTGATATTTGAAAATACCATTATTGAAATTACACATCATGAGAAGGGTTGGAAAAATATCCTCTTAATAAAAGATAATTGGAATTACAAATTTCATATGGAATAATCACATATCCATGTTTTTGAGTAGGATAACATTGATTGGAAACAAAAACATGGACATGAAAGAGAAAACTAACACCAAAATCTTGATGGAGTATGATAGAGAACATTGGTCATAAGAAAATGGGTAATCTAAAGATGGTTAATGACCACAAGGCCATAAACCATATGTGTGAAAAATATAATTTATATCATAAAAAATAATGATAATAGGACAAATTTTTTGTTTCAATACCCTTTTTTTAGAGTTGCTGAACTTTCCTGAGAATATATACTTACTTGATCTCATTCCATTTCATAAAAACAATCTCATCCTTTAGTTGTTCTTTGAACAATTTATAATTCATACGTTACTCCAAGAAATGAATATCCAAAAATGTTTATTTTATTTTTTATGCACTAAAATTCACTTTTAATGGATCATAAGATCCAAAAAAGAGTAAAAATTCTTTCTATCTATCTTATAATATTTTCGATTTTTTTTAGCACAAGTTATTCAATATGCATAAATATTCATATGGTGAACTAATACATTAATTTCTAAAAACACATCCAAAGTTCAAATTTAAACTATTTTATAAATGGTTAACCTTATGACACTTCCAAAAGATCAAGATCCAAAACATTAGAAAGAAGGTCACTAAATTTCAAAAGTGAACTTACCATTAATATTCAAATAACATGAAGTAGCTCTTAATCATCACATACCAAACATGTGACTACCTTCATCATGTATTTTCTTAAAATATATTAATAAATTTAATAACCATATAACCTTATTGAAAACATGTATTCTTCCTTATACCTTATGTAAAACACAGATTATTAGATATATTTCTTAAATCCAATAAAACTGTTAACTCCATCAATGATAGAATAAACAATTTTTTCAAAAAGGCATTAATCAATTCCAAGGTAGTCATTATTATCAAATTTATATTATTCGTATCAATAATATCTTTACCCAACCATACTTATCTCAATATGAAGATAATATTAAGGGTTGTCTTTTCCTCAATCATGCGTTTTCCAATAAGTTAAACTGGCCACTATATCAATTTTTTTGTTCATTGGTGCCGTACAACATACACTCTCAAATCCTTAATGAAATAGTACTGTAGGAAAATACTTATATATTTCATAATTCTTATGATCATAATATCATCAGTAAATTATGTTTACGACGTTTTTATTAAATTCTAAATAATAAAGAACATTAATCATTCTACATTAGTTGTATAAAAAAACTATGACGGACCTTGATCCATTAACTTCTTCTAAGGTATACTCACTTGATTCTTGGGGAATTCATTTGTGTGGTGACCTATTTCCTTAAATTTAAAACACTGAATAACAATTTTTTCTTTTTCCATTTTCCTTACTTTTTTTGCTGACCCTTTTCTATGCACTTATAACAAAATCTCAACCTATTAAATCATTTTATAGGGCGATTATTTCCACAATTATCACATGTGGGAAAATCCTTCTTTCCTCTCTTCCATTTATCTGTTATTTTATCTGTCATCATCTAATTATCTTTCTTCCCTTTGAATCCATAAGACTTGGATAATTATTTCTCTATATTATAGAATATAGAACTATTTCATTGTATAAAGAAAATTTTTGAGATACTAGCACCCTTCAAAGACTTGGCTTAATAAATTCAAAGAACTAGTCAATGTTGAACTCCTTATTTCATTTATAATCTGTATCATACCTATCTAAACTTTTAACGGTAGACTCATAATTCACAATACTCTATTATTCCTTTTTCTTCAAGCTAAGGAAAATTCTATTCATCTCAATTTTTTTCATGAGGGAAATATTTATCGAATAATGCATCCTTAAAATATTTTCATTCTATGAGTTCTACTTCCTATTCCTCCCTAGTATTTTGGACCAATGACCACCATTTATCCACATTACCTTTGATACAATACACTAAAAATTTATTCTTTTCATTTTCACTGCATCCCAAGGCCAAAAAAATATTCTCTAGAGACTTAATAAATTTCTCATTCTCCATTGGATTATTATTTCCACTAAATGATGGTGTAATATATCACATAAATTGATCCAACACAGGAGAATATCTCTGTGGAATAAGTTGATCCATTTGGTAAAGGTAATTTTTCCTAACCTTATTAATTTTCTTTAATATATCCATAACTTCCTTAGTTCCAATACCATATATATTGGTTTCGTCAATGCGGAAACCTCTACATTGGCTATGAGTGTTAATACACTTCTTCCTTCCAAGCACCATTTCTAAACAATAGAATACACTATATTAGATCATAACATTATGTAACATAATTTTTAATCCCAAAACTAGTTAAATACTTATTATAAATTAAAAAATTTATCTATAACTAATCTCATAATCATAAAAATGTTTTCTTTGGGGATATATTTAAATTAAAATACTTTATAATGGTTTGTAAAGAAATTATAAATTATCCTAAACATATCTTATGGTAGTGTCAAACTAGGTGTGTAGTAAGGCCCATTGTTGGGTACCGGGTGACACTCAAGTCAATCCTGATGAACCTTTTCCAAAATTATTACCCCGAGGTACCTCTATTTCAGAACCATGTCCACTTATCATATCCAAACATGAATTTATTTTCTAGTAAGACACATATAGTCTATTTCTCACCAAAAAATTAAGAATTTATTCTATTCTTATTATCAAAGTATATCATAGGATTATGTTACCTAATCTTTGTTTTCCAAAATTTAGTTCCCAAATTTTCTATTAAAGCTCCCTTGATACCAACTATAATGACCCTGACCCTAATATCCCGAAACTAGTGCCTTACTTTATTACATTGGAACGATTACAAGGAATTAAATCATAAAGGACCAATTAGTTTAGATGTTTTGGAAAACTAGATACATACATGATACCAATTTTTTATTATGAATATAAAATAAAACATAATAAGTAAAAAGGATAATAAACTACCTCCTTTACAACTCATTCAAATACCTCTTCTTCGTTTTTTGGGAAAAAGTTGAAAAATAAGGTTGAAATCAAATGCCCAGTAAAGGTTAATTACAGTGGAAGATATCATGAATAGATGAAGAATAATCAATATGTAAAGGTAAATAACTGATCACATATGACATTTACATAACTTTATTGCATGAACATATAAGGAAAAATAAATATGGTGAGGCAAATAACTGAAAACACATGCCATTTAATCAATAAACTGAGAATGAAATGAATCAATATATAATATCATAGTGAAAATATCATGGATAATAATCAATGAAATATGAATTAAGGAAATTCTCAATTATTAGATGTCATGATATCAAGTATCATGGTACCTTTAATTTAAAGACCTTTTATAAGACCATTTAAATACTACAAGTAGAAACCTATTTAATTTGGCCAACTTAATTTGTCTCATGAGACCTACTGATGCATCGAGAGACTATATTATATCAGGTCCCACCCATCACTTTAGGTCCAAATCATTCCTCATATATTGAATAATTTATTTAATTCATGAATCAATATACCTTATTATCAAATATCCATATTGAATAAATGATATAGATTTATCAAAATTTACCCACTTTTCCAAATAAATTTCAAAGTAAAAACCATATATAAATATGGTATATGCTTTAGGAAATAATTATATCCATCACACAAGAATATAGATAACTAATAGAAATTTAATTTACAATGAAAAATTATCTTAATAAATTGATTGTTTCAATTGAAGCTAAATAAAAAAAAATAAAGCGCGATTCCAAATATAACTTTTACAACTTGGTAATTTTCAATTCAAACCCCCTTGGATGAGATAATTCAATGTGTAACTTAAAATACCATGAATTATGATTGAATAATTATATTACATGAAAAATAATAATTATATAAACCACATAAAAGTTAATTGGATCATAATAACGAATACGTCTCAATAGATTGTAAATTGAGATGAAATCCCTTACCTTATGCTTAATTTTGGTTAAATGCTATTTAACCTCAATTATAACAGTTTAAAGAATGTTATTAACTTCTAAAATAACCATATTAATATTTATAACATCATATATGATCCTTTTATGGCATTTTATCACCCATTTGTCAACAATCATTCATTATTTTCATTGTTTCGGGTGTTAATTACCTTGTTCTTCGAGTATGTTTGAACTTTTTATTTTTCTGTTCCTCTTACTTAAATCATGATTTAATAATCTAAAAAAATTTACATTATTATTTAAATATCATATATATTTATTATATATGTATTTATAGTAATACATAAAATTTTGTGATAGGAAATGAAATACATCGTTTATTGAGATGGTAAGCCGTACGTATGCATGAACACCGTTTCTATTTTATTATCATATTGAAAGAAATAAAATTAAATGATATATATATATATATATATATTAATTATAGTTTTATTTTTATGTCATATATATCACATATTTTTATTAAAACCATCCTTAATAAATTCCATGTAAAGTGTGAATGAATCACATTACTTCACGAGGCGGTAGTCCTCTGTACATACGAGTGATGTTATCATATTTACACAAAATGGAAATAATGAAGGTATATGTGATATAATAATTATAAAATAATAATAACATCATAAATTTCATGAATATCATATATAAACTATAAATTAATAACTATTCCCAACCTTGAGAGTTAGTAATGAAAAAATGAACGATATCGATTCGTGAGGCGGTAGTCCACTGTACACACATATGATGATTTCATAAACCATTTTATGGACATGTGTGGGGTTTTAGGTCATACCATTAACATAGAAAAATATCAGTATATTTAAGATACTGAGTTTATTATATAACCATGGTATAATAGGAATTGAAGGAGGTGGGGAAGGAAATAAAATAAAAATGCTTTTAGAAGAACATCACCTATTCTTTGGGTATCCTCATTAGGTTTGCACTTAAACCATAAAAGTTTTGATTTATTCCCTAAATAATTATTTTAGGTTGATGGTATTGAAGTTTGTAAGTGATTTTTTTGATCTTGTATGAGACAAATGGCTTGATATGTGTGATGAAGTGAGATGAGTGAGTATCCTTTTATAGTTGAGTAGGAGTGAAATTCTTGTAAATACTCAAATGTATTCACTATTGAGAGGTCAATTTTAGCTCCAGTAGATCCAAGTTGTATAATTAATGGTTTGGAGGGATTATACGGTCTATAAATACCTTAAATACATAATATAAAACATGTTTTAAAAATTTTGTTCCTTAACTCTTAAATTTTCTTATTTTACCATTTTGGTTTTTCATTATGGTAACTAATTTTCTAAACTAAGTAATTTATCCATTAAGAATATAATAAAATGATACATACTAGATAATTTGTACCCACTAATTATAAATTTGATATCTAATTTATAAAATATAAATCTTATATGATTTTGAAATTAATTTTAACATAAGTGCAAGTAACGTTTAAAAAGACCACTTTAACCGGAACTATGCTAACTGAGTTTTTTTTACTTTTTAAGCATCAATATAGTCATTATAATATAATAATTGGTCTATTAATAGACTATATTTTATATTTATTAATATTTAAAAGTCACTATATAGAATATAGGTTTTTAGTAAATTTAAATCAATTAATAAAATATCATTTATTATAAAATAACATTAATGTCAATTTTGACATTATTAATTTAATTTAAATTAAAAAATATCAATAAAAAATGGAATTTTAATATTTTAAGTTCAAAGCTATGTAAAATGATATATTCTTCTAAGAAAATAATGGAACATAATAATTCATTCAATCTTATTCACTTTTAATATTTTTAGTATCATTTATTTTATTTAAGTATAAACTAAATAATTACTACCCTGGTGATTCTTAAGTTTTTTATGTTACTAATTAATCTCTAAAAATTAAATATAAATTATTATTATAAGAAAAATTAATTTATATTTTAAAATAATATATATAACCGAACCAATGTGGTTTTTGTACGTATCCCAAATCTTTATAGATAATAAAACAAAGGAAGGCTCTTTTTTTTGTCTTTTTCATTACTTAACTTATTATATAGGCCACTTTAATTGAAAAGTGTCTCTAAAACTCGTAAAAATAGATCCAAAATTTACAAGGGTCTAAATATAGCTAAAATGGGTGATGGAAAAGTTTTGTCCCATTCAAACACCTTCTATTCTAAGTTTAACAACTAAGTAAACTCATTTTTACCATAATCACAATAATTAATTTTATCTATTTCCACTAATAATTAGGTTAATTAATTAAATTAAACTTATTAGAAATTAGAAATTATTCTTATTCCAAATATGGAATCCATGTTTTTAAAATTTAATACAAATAAATGGAGAAAATTAATTTAAAACTAATCCCACAGATATGACGAGAGAGAATGTTTTAAAAGTTAAAATATTCAAAGTTTACAATGTTTAGATACATATTCAGTATGAAAATGATTATAATGATCTAAAATAGTTTAATAGATTTAAATTGAACTAATTTTACATTAAAACCAATTAAAAACATAATTTAACATTATAAATTATTTAAATGAAAATGATGTTTTCAATTTAAATTCAGTATTTTTCAATGTTCAAAAAAAATGAGACTTCTCAGAAAAATATCAAAAATTAACCCTAAGATAATTTTGGTATTATGATTTATAAAATGAATTTTATATTTTCAAGTAAATTTACTAAAATTGGTAAAATTAAATTTTAAATTATGTACACCAAACACTATTAAACCATTTTTAGAAAAAATACTAATTTTCAGCAAATGTTTTTTTTTCTTTTAAATGATTTTTATTTTATTTATAACCAATAGGTAACTAATAAAGTTGTTTAAAATATATATTTTTAAAATATATTTATTATAATTCATTCTATCTCTTTCAATGGATAGGTAATAACTATTATATTAAATAATAACATTAATATTATATTTTTATTCGGTAAAATTCAGTCTTGCATGTAACAAATCTTTTGGAGAAAATCATTGTTTCACATAATGCAAGCTAAACTCAGTGTTTCATTCCACATACACAATTGAACAAAATATGTTTATAATTTTAGGGTGTTACATGGAATATGGTTGTACCATAATCATAATAACATCTCAATATATTTATGATACAAGATTTATTATTTTAGGATAGACACAACACATTAATAAGAAGTAGAAAAATAAATAATCTTTAAGGACCTGATAAATAAGATAACCTCTTCTTTAGTAAAATAAAATTAGATATATAAAAACCAGAAAATACAATAGTTTTTCCTGAAAAGAAATATATGTTTACAGTAGTACGACCTCAGAGTTCAATACATGTAAATGATCAGATATGTACTTCCTCAAGAGAGGTATATAGAACACATCATGAACTTGAGATAGATTCATTGGATTCAATAATCGATAAGATACTATCCTGATATACTCATGAATTTTTATGGGACCAATATACATAGGGTTTAAATAAAACATCTTTCAAAATCTCATCACCCTCTTCTAGGGACATATTCATAAGAATACCTTGTCATCAACTTTACCTCTAGATATTTCTGATGATTGTCAGTTTAATTTTATTATCAACTTTGAGTCAATATTATATGTGTATGAATGGATCTAAATTTCTATTCCATTTCATTATCTAGGTCAGGTCCCCATAGCTTTTTTTCTCTAAATTCATTCCATCGCATTGTAATTCTTCAATTATTTCTATAGAGGGATTCATAAGGATTCATCTGAATGCTCGAGTGGAAGATATTGTTATAATAAAATTATACCAAATGATGGTGTTGGTGATAAGAAACTTTTAAATCCATAGAGAATGCTCTCAACATGACTTCTAGAGTTTTAATAGTCCTCTAAAACTGACCATCTGTCCAAGGATGATAAGAAATGCTGAAAATCCACTCTGTGTCCACATGTCACTGAAGAATTTGGCAGAACATCGAGGTAAACCACAGATCCTGACTAGATATAATAGAATGTGGTAATAAATTAAACCTTACCACTTCTTTAAGATAAATTCTAGAAATATTATCAAGAGATAAGTATTATCTAATATTTGTAACATCCCAACCCGACTGAACATCAAACCGATAGCTCGACCAGTGGGTGACATGGCCTCAAGTGCGTCTCCTTATATGAAAAAGTCTTCTGACAAGCAATGAGGGTCTCAGGAGGTGATAGTGGGGAGACTATAATATCATATCAAAAGTACACAATACTATTACAATGAAAATAACAACAAACAACGGAAGTAGTATAAAGGAATGATAAATTAGTGGAAGATAGATTTTATATAATTGAACAAAAGTGGAAAATTCCAGTTTATACAATGAAAGGATGATGAATGATACATAAGATAAATAAATATATTACAAATTAAAGAAAAGATAGAAAATTCCCATAGGATATCTCCATGAGCATCCTGAGCTCCAGCTCAGTCCTTTGCTTCTAACTCCTAGGTACAAGTAATAAAACAATAAACCCAGATCCTGTAAATACAAGGTCTACTCAGGTACCAAGGGTACCTGATTAGGGTGTGAGAAATAAATCACAGGAGGATAACACCCATAGTGTCATGACCAACCCAGAAAGTGAAGTATAAGTTAAGCAGTGTGACGTTATAGATAATTAATAATAGAATTTAATAAATAAATAAATACACATCCAGGTTCCTAAGGGGCACCTGACGGTGATAATTTCTTTGGCTCATAGCCGGATTAAGTATGAACAGGTAACTATATATATATATATGTATATATATGTATCACAACTAGAAAGGGGTAAGAATACCTCCCACCCATAAACAATTATATGGCCAGCACAGGGTAATAATGCCTCCCATCAATAAATAATTACATAACTTATATAACTGGAACGATGTAATAATGCCTCCCATCTATAAATGATTATATATCTGCCATGGGGTAAGAGTGCCTCCCATCCATATAAAATTATATAGCGGGCATGGGGTAATAATTCCTCCCATCTATAAATAATTATGTAGCTGGCATGGGGTAATAATGCCTTACATTCCTAAATTATTATAAATATCATTATAAAATGTAATCATTTACACAATTTAAAACATGAACATAAGGCATAATCTCTTATGTCATGTCATCAAGCCTTTCAAAAAGGCCAAGGGTATGACTGATTATATATCATGACACATGAGGTAAAACCACTCTTGTGTTCTTTTAATTAAGTTCAATTCCTTTTAAACCATTACATTTCAAAAGAAAAATTTCACAAGACCTAAGTAAAGAGAATGGTATTATTATACAAAGGTATAATTTAAATTAAAAACCATTTGATAATTTTCATAACAAAGGTTTCATTTATCATTATTTAACAATTTATGGCATTTCAATGGAAAAAATTCCATTTGGTGTAAGTCATCCTACCCAATTTTCCTAAACATGGAAAATTTTCTTTAGGCACAAGTGCCATAGTCATTTCAATTGAGGGATTCAACTATCTCATTTATTCTATCCTAATTAAGTCAATTTAATTCCTTCTATCTCAAGGGAAATTAAATTTTAAGTTTAATCCAGAAATAATTAGGTGCTTAGGGAAACAAGTGTTTGACCATTTAGGGGAAAATCTATTAGGAACATCTGTGAGGGACATGTTCTAAACATGATACAAAACTTTCCATAAAAACAAAATAATCATAGATAAAAACAAAAGAAATAATCCAAGAATTTTAGAAATCATAATTTATCACTTTGAGTTTTCAAAGATAGAGCACCTCTGTTGGAAGGGTTTTATTTTTAAAAACATGGTTTTTTTGTCAAACCAAATATTTATCAGAACTGATCATTTTATCAATGATCACAGTTTAACTTATCAAAGGGACACCAAGTAGGAAATTACTATAATTTAAATAAGAAGGGAAAGGAAAGGGATCCTACCTCAGGGAAGAACCGAGATAAACACTTCATATCTTGACACTTTCTAACTCAAATCTACTGCTACCCACACTGAGAATATGCACCTTCACATACATATAAGGAAACTTAGCCCCTATGAACACATTCTCATGGCCATGAACATGTGCCGGGGGATCCTTACATATATACTTATATGCATATACTTGTCCCCACTCACCTACGTATGTATTTTAATATATATATATATATATATACATAGGCACATCTAGACACTTACATATATATTCACTACCATGGATGAATATAAACATAATGGGGGAACACACACACACACACACACACTTACCTATGCATATGCAGGTGAGTCGCCTTAGACCTGATGAGTCAAAACCACACGGAAGGGTCCAATGCACTACTGGTTAAATATTAGGAATTCAAAAACACTTAAATACCCTTATAAAATAGAAAAAAAACAATGGAGAAGGTGTAAAACCTTACCTTATATGGTGTTGGGGAACCTAATTGAAGTGAACCACTTCACCTTTAGTAAAGGTTTCTGAAATACGTATGAATAAGACTCGAGTAACCCATTACATTCCCTACAAACAATAAAAGAAGTCAAAATCTAAATAACCCTTTACCCAAGTTTTGGATGAACCATGTAGGGAAACATGGAGGATGAAAATCGGCAGAAATAGGGAGGAGAAGGGAGGAGGGATCTTACCTTAAAGGATCAATGAGAAATCATATGGAGATCCAAACAAAATCGACAAGACAAGAGGAGGTCGGGAGGTGTGTTGCACGTGGATCAAAGGGGAACCCCCTGGGAGTGTCATGTGAGTGATAAGGGAGGAGAGGTGAGTGTGTTATGTTTTTAAATTTTATTTTAATTTTCAATAATTTAATTATATTTTTAAAACAGGGTATCGATGCACCATTTGATATTCACAGTTTAGAAAACTGTGCACCAACCGAGCACCCTCTACTGAGCACCCGGGGCACTCCATATGGGACAGTCACACGGTTTGGAAACCGTGCGCCAACTATGCTATGAATACTGATTAACTATTGTACAATGACACTAAGCATGTGGGATAGGCACATAGTTTCAAAACCATGCACAACCCATGCACACCACCACTGCCCCCTTTGAACAAGGCCTCACAATTTTCTACAGTGGGCCGCATGGTTTCAGACAAACTGTGTGCCCTTTATAGCCTTTCAAAACCATGCTTTTCCAGGTCTGACACTTCTAAAACTCACCAAGACCTCCGGTAAACTCCTTGGGCCTTCAACCAAGTCCAAAAATAACAATTATAAGTGTTCTAACCATTGTAACTTCATTCCAAAGATCTGTTTTAAAATCATCACATCCAGTAAATGAAAAAGTTAAAAATCCTTTTATTTTTTTATCTGGTTCAAAACAAAGATTGTTACGACCTTCCCACCTTAGGAATTATCCTCTATAAGAATCATTTAGGAACAATGAACACATATCCTGACCTACAGGGGTCATGAATCTTCGTTCAAATGGTCATGTTTCATTCCCAACACCCAACGCACCTTTAAGAATTTCATAAGCATATGGACCTTAAGCCATCAAAACTCGATTCAACACTCGTTTTCATACCGAAACACCAAGACGACACATACCCAAGATCGTTCAACTAGAGGCATGATAAATTTGTTTTCTCATTAAGAATTTGGCCAAAGGTACTTCCCACCTTAGGCTTTAGCATTAGAAAAGGGAAATTCATGAACCATGACGCTTCCCACCGTTGGAATTGCCTTTCAAAGCACACTCCAAGCATTTTAACGATGCTCCTAGACTAATTTTGAACTTAAAAAATGGTTGATCCCCCATCAACTTAATTTATATATGTCAAGCCATCATATCATGAAAAACCACCAGCTGACACATAAAACAGTCGCCTATACATGATGATGTGCCAGAGAATGATCATCCATTATTCTCTTCATTGAATAAGGACAACAAAGAGTCAAGAGAATATAGCTAACCACTTCCCAAAACGCTTGGCTTAGATAACCAACACATTACAAGTAGAACCACAATACTTTACTCTAATGTAGATTTCGTTTAAGACAAACATGTTTACTGAAGCATACACCCAATTTTTGATGACTTTCTAGACCAAACCATGAAGAAAACCACACATCCACTATACAACACTGAAAGAGCCACCCAACTAGACCAACAACTTTGAAACATTAGAACAACGTAAGATCAATGATCTCTTAGTGCATCTTGGATTAAGTTAAGATAGGTTACATGCTCATCGCTAAGAAGAATACACTAAGAGTGTTTTAAAGATTAACAAGAATATCAATCGAACCATAACTGGTTGAATTAAAAGAGGAAACTTGGCTTCACCTTCCGATGCACCAACATTAACCGAACACATGCCTTTACCACTCAAGTACATTATGTGATCCTTAAAACTTACCCACCTAAATCCATCTGAGACCAGTGGTTCTCCACAAGGGTTGTAGTCTCACCCAACCATAAGAACATCATGCTTCTAAGAAAGCATCAAAATGATTAAATGATTGCAAGCCTCAAAAGAATCCAAGAAAGACCGACCATTTCCAAACAGTCCTTCTTAGGGTGTTCCTTCTACCTATAAGGAAACACTTATCAGAACCAATATGATGCTCCCCACCTTAGGAGTTTTAGTGTCATCAAAATAAGAAGAGACCAATTTCTCATAAGTGAACTAGTTTATAACTACATCAAACGTACCTGTGATACTCCTCTAAGTCAAACCACTACTAAAAACCCACATTTAACAGCACTAGTATTTATCAGCACTAGAAAAAAACACCGATAAATGGAATATTTATCAGCACTAAGGAAAGAGCTGATAAAATTTACCTTTTATTTGTGCTTTTATTTTTAGATATGATAAAGGGTATCCTTTATCATCACTTTATTTTTAACGTTGGTAAAGGGTACCATTTATCAACCCTTTATTTTTATGGCTGATAAATGTCTGAATAAATAAAATGAAATAAATGAATAAATAAAAAAATAGAAAATGAGTTTATTAAAAGAACATTAAAATTTTATTAATTAAATAATTATTGATTAAAATGAATAAATTTGTCATAAATTTTTAAATATTAAAATATTTATTAATTAGATAATTATGATAATTAATGTTATTAAATTGTATATATTAAATATATAGATATATATTAATGTATATAAATATTATTAATATATTAAAAAATATTTATGCACTTTACATTAAATAGTAATATATTTATTGAATAATGGTTTATAATTAAAAATTAATATGAATAAAAAATATTGACTAATTGCATAGTACTCAACATATTAGAACAGTTTGGGGAGAGAGATTATAAAGAAATAAAGAAACTATTACACCTATAAATACTCAGGAATACTCAATCCTAAGACCACCCATAAGACCCCTCAAAGATGTAGCCACTAGGCAACACCCTTGGGGGCACATAGTACATGACATATAATTGAATGTCATTTGATTTTTCAATTTAACATATATATAGATCAAATATGTGTTATATTGATTTCAAATAGACGTAATTAATTCATTTTTATATACAATGAACTCACATAAAACGTATCTTTTTTTTCAATATTGTTAAAGTTTACTTATTATTAATTTATTCAATTTCACTCATTTTTAACATATATGCATGCACTTAAAATTAGATATTCCTTAATAATGTTAAAAATATATTTGTAAAAAAATATTTATAAAAAAATATATTTATAAATGTACATTTACTATATTTATACATTTATATATTTATTATTATAAATAAATAAATATTTTTTTAAAAGTATTTATATAATTATAAATAAATAATTATATATATTTAAATAATTATTAAATTTATAATAAATTTACTTAAACAATGAATATATTTACTATATATATATATATTATATATATGTGTGATTAATTATATAAATATATATAATGATATAAATATTATTTATATAAAAGATTTCTATAATTATAAATAAATAATTATAAAATTATAATAAACATATTTAAAAAGGAATATATTTACTATATTTATATTTATATATATTTTTTAAGTATATATAAATATTTTCAATTTTTTTATTTTTAATTATAATTTTAAATCCTTTATTAGTGCTTAGTAATACACGCTGATAAAAGAAACTTTATCAACGATTTTTATGTGTTGATAAAGTTGAGGCTTTATCAGTGCTAAAAAGAGCATTGATAAAATTAACATTTATGAGTGCTATAATTTTTACACTGATAAAAATTGATTTTGTGAGTTCTTTTTTAGCACTGATAAAGACATACCATTATCAGTGCTAAAAAAGCAATGATAAAGAGTCATTTAATTAGCGCTTAAATAATAAGTGCTGATAAAAGGACTCTTTATTTGTGCTTATTTGTAAGCACTGATAAAAGTGTCCTGATCTAATTAAAAGACCTTAACCATCTGTGAACCCTTTTTGATATCAGAAGTTTTCCGTAGAAGCCACCCGTTGTCTTCGCACCTCCTCAGTGAATCCAACCTTGAATCACACCACTTGACTACCTATCGAACATCTCATCTGATATCCGGTGTTCAATTCAAGTTAGGTTTTCCGTAGAGGGTTTCATATTTTCTTTAACATATAAGGTTATGCCTTCTAATTTTCTCTGTGTATTTTTGGTTTCATTTTTAATTTCTTCTTTGACAGTGTTGTTATTTGTGGTCTGATGATTGTATACTAGCGAGGTAGGCCTTCTGATTTTCTCAGTTTTCAATTTTGATTCAACTATTGATCATTCATGGAGAGTATACTGTTTCTGGACTCGATGGTGACACATGAAGTTTAGTTTATTGTTTTATTTTGTTTACATTTCCAAAATTGATTTCCTAAATCCATCATACATATTTTTCATTCTTTATTTTATCAATGGTATTCCATACATGTGAAATTTTAGAAATTAAAAATGGGGATTTTGTTTATAAGGGAGTTGAAGGTAGGTTTAGGGATTTACTTTGTATTATACCAATTCATATATTCTTTTTTCTACTTATCTGGGTTGGTGTGGGAATCCAATGTATGGATGCATCATGATAGTTTTTATTTAAATTTTATTTATATTATTTTTATTTATTTTTGGACCAAATCATTCCCACTGTGTCATTTTTCATTCCCTGGTGCTTGTTCTAGCCCGAGTGTGATCAAGAATTTCCCTTAGAAACTATCATATACTAGCTCAGGTGTTTGATATATGGTTGTCTTGGTTTTTTAGAAACAATATCTATTGTTAAATGTGTTGTACATTATCTTAATAATTAAACTTCCTATGTCTCTACACTTAAAAAAAACTATTTTATTTTTCTCCCTCTTTAGATTAATCCAACATTATTTATAAATTCTTTTAATAATAATATATTAAATATTATACCTTGATACTATATAATATTTTCCAACTACATTATAATTTTTCATCATCTTCCCACTCCCCCTCTCTTAATAATTTACAAAAAAATATCCTTTTTAGATTCCCACATTCTAGTTATACCACTTTTTTTTGAGACCTATATACCACTATAATACATTATAATTTCTTGCTCAGAAATATAGATTTTCAAGAATTTCACCACCTTTTTGAGTATTTTATTAACTAATAACAAGTAGATTTCAATGAAATCTCTTTGATACCTGGCTATATGACATGTAGAAAAATAGTATGTAAAACCTTTCTACTATCAAGAAAGTTTAAATATAATGAATCTCACACACTCCATGAATGAGAGTTTATTATTCTTGTTTATTATATATGTGTATCTTATTACTCCTTAATTTCCAATATTATATTTTTATTTTTAATGGGATTTAAGAAATATTTGATGTGGAGTAATTATTTTCTTAAATTCAATTATCCATTTTCTTCAACATACTAAAATTCTTTGAAATAATCAAATATTGAGTTTCCATTATTATAATTTTATATAAATTTCACTTTTGATAATGAATATCTTATGTGTATTTATTTATATATTGTATAAAATTAATCTTTTATGAACCTGATAAGTTGGATATGAACCGAAAATGGATTCATGATAATCATTTGACAAATGAATATGAATATGGAGTTAAATATTTCATCAAGTTTTCAAGATACCATAAAAATGACCCTTATAAAATCCTTTGACCATGTTTACATTGTTTTTATTCAAGAAAAATTAGCCCAAATGAGTTGGAAGAACATATTATTAGTCACAGAATAGATCGAAGCTATAAATGTTGGACTAAACATAGGGAAAAACTAAATGTGGACATCGATTAGGATGATGCTATGGTTTATGAAACATTTGATATGAATACCTTTATAAAAGATGATGGAGATCACATGGAAGAAATGACAATGGAAATTGAAGATGACCTTATAGATCGTCCAACGTTTTTTTAGGAGTTAAATAACTGTTCCAAGAAACCATTGTATACCGATTATACTAAATACAAAACATTTTCTTCTCTATTGAAGTTATATAATTTTAAGTATGGGAGAAGATGGCGTGACACTGGATTTATAAAACTACTTGGTATTCTGAAAGATATTTTACCAGAAGAAAATCAACTACCATGCCGAACATATGACTATAAATAAATGATACATTCAATAGGCATGATCTCTAAAAAATATATGCTTGTTCAAATGATTTCATAATTTTTCGCAAGGACCACGAATCACTCATAAAATTCCCTAAGTGTAGAATAGATTGATACAAGAAAAATGAATCAAGTCCTTTGAAATATGTATGGTACTTTCATATCATTCCACGATTTTAAAGACTATATGTTTGTCTGGAAACAACGAGACAATTAACATGGAATAAAGATATAAGAATTAAATATGGGATGCCATAAAGCATATTCTCCTTAGTGGAGGAAAATTTATTACTATTTTCCTGAATTTGGAGATGAGTCGAAAAAACATTCATCTTACATTATCTATAGATGGAATAAATCCTTTTGGTGTACATATTAGTACTCACCGTACATGGCCCGTCATGTTGGAAAATTATAACTTTCCTCCATGGTTATTCATGAAGAACAAATACATTATGTTATCTTTACTTATATATAGACCAATGCAACCCAGTAATGATATTGATGTCTATTTGGATCCATTGATCAAAGATCAGAAATTGATGTGGGATGTAGGTATTATAATATATGATTCTCATAGATGTGAATAATTCACATTGAGGGCCATAATGTATATAATAATAAACGAACTCCCTGCTTATGAAAATTTATCAGGATATAACATTAAAGAAATTTTGGGGTGTCCCATTTGTGAAAAACGCACATACTTAGTTCGGTTGAAACATTTCTTGAAGACTATGTTTTTTTGACATCAGAAATTTTTAACTTTATGAAATAAATACTAATCCTGGATGACAATATTCTATGGGAATATATAACAAGGTACAACACTATCTCTAGCAACGGGTGATCAACTATAAAAAAAGTAGGTAAACCATTTTCAAAAAACATTACAAAATCACATTGGAAGAAGAGATCAATTTTCTTTGAATTACCATATTAGAATTTTTTGTATGTCATACATTTTATTAATTTCATTAATGTTTAAACAAATGTATTTGATAGTGTTATTATAATGTTACTAAATGTTCCTGCAAAAAAAGATGGCATCAAGGATAGTTTGGACTTGATTGAAATGGGGATAATGGAATAGGTGGCATAGGTGAAGGGTAAAAGACAAAATTATCTTCCTTCAGTAGCTTACACTCTATCCAGATATGAAAAATTTCAATTTTTCCTTTTCTTTAATAGCGTAAAAGTTCCATAGGGGTATTCATCAAATATCAAGAATTTTGTGTCAATGATTAATTTGAAGTTAAAAAGACTAAAATCACATGACTATCATGTTTTGATGTAAGATTTAATGCATGTTTATTTCTCTTTCATTCTACCTCAAAATGTACGACATAAATTAACCATACTTTTCTTCTTTTTTAAAGCCATATGCTATAAAGTTGTAGACTCGGCGAAGTTTACCATCGTGAATAAGGATATTTTCGACATATTATTTGAATTAGAGATGTTCTTCCCACCATAATTATCTGATATAATGGTCCACGTGATGGTTCACTTAGTCAGAGAGGTTCAACTATATGGTCCTATCCATTACAGATAGAAGTACCCCATTGAACAATATATGAATATTTTGAAAGGGTATGTCAAGAATATAAGTTTTCCATAAGGTTGTATTGTAGAACAATATATTTTTGAAGAAGATATTGAATTCTATACTGATTAACCATCATATGTTGAAAGCATCAGTCTCCCAAATTCTTGTCACAATGAACGCCTTGTAGACAAAGGTATTTCTAGAAGAGATGTTGTTACACTTACCTTGATAGAGAGGGATAACGAACATATTTACATATTACATAATGGGGAGTATGTTGATTCATACATTGAAGACCAAAAATAAAGTCGTTGAGGTTTGAATCCATCAAGGGTTGAAGGATGGATATCAAATACACATAATCAATAGTGTATAAGATAGTTCAAAGATCAAATTTACAAGGAGTTATATGAAAATACAAATTCAATTGCCAAACGACTTCAACTGATAAACAGAGGACTGAATACAAATGTTATATCTTACACTGGTTTTTTAATCAATGGTTATACATTTTATAAAAAAGAATATGATGGCTTCAGTACACTACAAAATAGTGGTCTTACACTTGTGGATAAAGTAATACACATATTTTTTCCAAGTATAGAAATCAAATTTATGATAATATGTCATATTTTTTCATTATAGAATTGATATTCAAGTTGGATTATATAAAATTTCAAGTTTTAATTTTCTGTTGCAAATAGGTTGACAATATAAATTGAGTGAAAGTTAATGAAATGGGATTTGTGGAGGTGAATTTCAGCGTGGAAGGGGAAAAATATAATCCATTCACAATGACATCCCAAGTAGTGCAAGTATTTTATGTCTCTGATCCAACAAACAAGAATTTGGTGATTTTCCTGCTAGCGACTAAAACAAATTTTGAGTCAGATGAAAATTTAATCTAGGATGACCCTTTTATTGGGATATCATAATTAGTTCATGTCGGTCCCAATATAGACAATGTATTTTATGTTATATGGGAACACAAATAGGGTATTTGGATTCTTGATAGAGGAACTAAATCCTTGAAACTTTAAAAAAATAAAGAGGGTTCAATGAGAAGGTAGAAGTGTTTTTCAATATATTATGTTTTTCTTCATAATATTATAAGTTCTCTACTATATTAACATAATCTAAATTAAATTTTTGACTACTCATGTAGAAAATGTCTTTTGCACATGATGGAAGAACAAACTATAATGAAGAAAACCCTTGGGAAAGATATAAAGATAATGTTACAATATAATTTCTATATTTTAGTAAAAAATTATATTATAAAACATTGATGTAATTTTCATTATTCCTTGTGGATTTTGTTTATTTTAAAAGATGTATTTCCATGTGTTATTCCTTTTCAAGAAGAGAAATGATGATGTCTCTGCTCAATCAAATAGCTAATATTGATTTTTGAATAGTAAAACCATTGTCCATAGAATTAATGTATTGTTTCATATTTATGTTTAATTTATTTATTTTTATCATTACTCACATAATAAATGTTTTCTTATATCGGTGTATTATTTTGTTTGAGTTGGGTAGCTCTTTCTAACTTTAATGCATCTTCTCCCTTAAAACATTTCCCCCCTGTAGGGGTGTATTTATCACTTTCTTTCAAGTTACCTCCACTACCTTTGAAGAAATAGAATTAAAACTTCCTATACTTAATTACAGAGGTAATATTGATGTTTTTATAGTAAAATATTTTTTCATATAATTAATGTATTGTTTCATATTTATGTTTAATTTTTTAGTATTACTCACATAATAATTGTTTTCTTATACAAGTGGATTCTTTTGTTTGAGTTGGGGTGCTCAGTCAAACTTTCATTATTATTCTCCCTTAAAACCTTTTCACCCTTACAGTGGCTCATTTATCACTTTATTTCAAGTTACCACTTTTGCCTTTGTAGGAAGAGAAATTTTGGGAAAACATTTCTCAAGGTATCATTAAATCATTTTTGTGGTGATTGTTTTTTTTTGAAAAAGTGGTTCTCCATGTTTTGTGTGTTGAAAAAGTAGACCATGATGTTAATTTTTGTGGACAAAGAGGGTTTCCATGGTGAGTTTCCGATTTCCAAAGATATTTTTGACAACCTATGTTGACAAATAACGATGAAAAATGAATGGAGATATGGAGGTGGTACCAAAAGAAAAAATCTAAGGTGGTGCGGTTTTCCAGTGTTTGCCAAATTTTTGGGCCTCAAAATCGGAAAATGGGGAAACATGTTTTTTGAAGAGTTGTGTGCAAGATTAAAGATAGTGTGGAAACTTGCGCACAAGGCATTTTTTGGGAGCATAACATCGAAAAATGGAAAAGGCATGATGTGTGCGAAAGATTTGGAAATGTGTGCGAAAGATGAGGTTATGTGAAAGAAACTTGCATTCCCAATGCAACGTCAAACATGGTTTTGCGTGCTCGAAGAGGATCTTTCATGACATGGTGAATCTTCCATATAGGAATCAATAATGCCCATAAATAAGAGGTGACCCCCCTCATTCTATAAGGCTGAAAACATGGAGATAATCTGAGCTATGGATTGCGTAAGAATCTTAAGCAAAAGAAGTTGGGAGAAAGATTTTGACTTGCGTGCAAGATAAGAAAGTTGGACGTAATATTTGAGTTGCGTGTAAGATTGAAGTTGCGCGTAAGATTGAAGTTGCGTGAAAGGGGTGTTTTTCGAAAAAGGTGGAATCTTGAGCATAAGGCATTAAATTTGTGAACAATACATAGTAAGGGTTGCACAAAAGATTTGAAGTTACCCAACAGTACCCGTGGTAAAGTGGTTTTCATCAGTGGAGGAAAATTGGAATTCAACATAGCATCTATATATAGTGGAAGATGAATTCATTAGAGATAATTAAGAGACCTAAAGATCTATACAATGTGATAGGATATTTTGAAGAAGCAGTGGGCACACTTCAGTTAAGAGAGTATTGGGATTTAAAATTGTGAATGGTTGTAAACCAGAAGGGAAAATGAGTCCACATCGAACATTGTAAATAGAAGTGCACTTATAGTGTATTTGGTACATCGGTTTATCGTCGGTGTATGCTCCTTGGACATATCCCAATGAGAGTGAACCAAGTAAAAATTACTGTGTTATGTGCATGATTTAATTTCTATTTATACCTTGATATAAGAAAGAGAGAGAAAATAATTTTGCTTAACAACAAAACAAGATCAATAGGGGTAGCTGTTTTAATCTGTCACACCCTGATTCACCCCCCTCTCAGGCTATCTAACCTAGTAGAGATATTAAGAAATGATGTTGCTTATGCTCAATTACAAAGATAATCTTTATGTTTGAATAATAAAATCATTTTCCATAAAATTAATGTATTGTTTCATATTTATGTTTAATGTTATATAGTATTACTCACATAATAAATGTTTTATTATATCAATGGATTATTTTGTTCGAGTTGGGGTACTCTATCCAACTTTCACACTTCTTCTCCCTTAAAACCTTTTGACCCCTGTAGTGCTGCATTTATCAATTTCTTTAAAGTTACCTCTACTACCTTTGTAGGATGAGAAACGATGATGCCTTTGCTCAATTACAAAGGTATTATTGATGTTTATACAGTAAAATCATTATCCATATAATTAATGTATTGTTTCATATTTATGTTTAATTTATTTATTTTTGGTATTAATCACATAATTATAGGTTTCTTATACATGTGTATTCTTTTATTCTAGTTGGGGTGCTATATCCAACTTTCAAGAATTTTCTCCCTTAAAACCTTTTCACCTCTGTAATGGTGCATTTATCACTTTATTTCAAGTTATCTCCACTGCCTTAGTATAAAGAGAAAGTATATTGCCTCTGCTCAATTACAGAGGTAATCTTGATGTTTTCATAGTAAAATCATTGTCTATAGAATTCGTTTATTGTTTCATATTTATGTTTAATTTATTTATTTTTAGTATTACTCACATAATAATTGTTTTCTTATACAGGTGGATTTTTTTTGAGTTAATGTGGTTTGTTTAAAGCTACTCATGCTATGTTGGAATTTTGATAAAGAAAGTCAATGGAAATCATGATAACATTGACAATTAGGATTTTTTGAGAATTTAGGATGTGTATGAATCAGTAGCACCTTAATTCAACACACGGTGTTACCAATATGACTCCAATTAATTCTTTCTATTTTAAATTGACATTAATTTTAGTAAATAAGACAACTAACTCAGTGTGTCAGTTATGAGTTTAAAATCGACATTTGACATTAAAAAGTTTCACTCACTGAAAACCAAGAAAACAATTGTATTTTCTTGATGATTTAGGGAATAAATTCATAAATAATTTGTCACATGTAGTAATCATTCTCACATAAAACTGATACACTATGTGATCCACATGAGTCAAAGTGCACAT
This sequence comes from Viscum album, assembly GCA_963277665.1. Classification (NCBI taxonomy): domain Eukaryota; kingdom Viridiplantae; phylum Streptophyta; class Magnoliopsida; order Santalales; family Viscaceae; genus Viscum; species Viscum album. Next base: position 112,253,162 of record OY728125.1, on the reverse strand, counting down.
TTCATGTTTAAAATAAAATTTTAGTAAAAAAGACAAGTGACATACTCAAAATTGAGAAAACACATTATGATTGTTTTGATACTTTAGGAAAAAAATCCATAAGTGATTTGAAACTTATAGGAATCAACTACACCTTAATCTAATACATGGTGTGACTGGTATAACTCTAAGTATGTATATATTTAAAATTGATATCAATTGTTTTTGTAAAAAAACAAACTGACCTACTCAAAAATGAACAAACACATTCAGATTATTTTGATTCTTTAGTAAAATGATCCATATGTGATTTGAGACAAGCATGAATCAACCAAACCTCCATATAATGCACGGTGTGAGTTATATGAATCCAAGTGCATGTTTTTATTTAAAATTGAAATCCATTTTAGTAAAAAGGCCAACTGGCCTACCCAAAACCAATAAAAAGATTTCAAATTGTTTAAATACTTTAGTAAAATGATCCATAAGTCATTTGTGATATGTAGGAATCAGACAAACCCCAATATGATGCATGGTGTGACCTGTATGACTCAAAGTGCATCAGTTTATTTAAAATTGACATCAATTTTAGTAAAAGTAACACTTTCTATTAATTTTGTTTCTTTATATTATTACTAAAATAAGAATTTTTTTCTTATATAGGTGTGTTATTTTTCTTGAGAAGGGGTGGTTTTTTTGGAAATAACATGATTTGGGTCAGGATTAAAAGAAAAATTGATGTTTTTGAATATATATAATAATTTGAATTTATGTAATTGTATGAAATAATGTTTAAAATTTCTATAATATAATGTTCTTTTCTAGTGTTTGTGTTATAAATTTAATTTTATTTAAATACCTTATTGCTAATTGTTTTTGTTGATAACAATTGTGTCAAGTGCTATGGTGTGCTATTACAACACACTACAATATTGGCCTTTATTAGCACTTTTGAAAGCACTGATAACAACCACATTTATCATCACTTCTATAAGCACTGATAAAATTATATTTTATCAATGCTTATAAAAGTGTAAATAAATGAATATTTTTAATGCTTTTATAAGCACTGATAAATGGTTCCTTTAGTGGTGCTAAATTAAAGCGCTAATAAATATATCCTTTATCAGTAATTTTAAAAGCACTGATGAAGGTCCCATTTATCAATACTTTTTTTATTTCTAATAATGGACCCCTTTATCAGTGATGATAAAAGACCAGGGATTTTAACCTTGCTCATGTTATCAGTGGTTTTATTGCACTGATAAAATCCATTTCTAGTGATGTTAAAGGCCTATTTTGTAATAGTGAACCCAATAAATCACAGAATTAGGAAAGAGTGCCAAAAACCAACTGACCAGAATGTAAAAACACCCAAGTCTTAAAAAATCCTTCCTAATCATTGGGAAGAACTTGATTCCTTAATGTCAGGTCACTCTACTTGGAGATGACCCGAGACCATTTCCAACATCATAAGTTATTTATCCCAACATTGTATTACATTATATGACTGTTAACATGGATGACGGCATACCAATTCAAACATTACTGAGGAATAAGAATAGGTCAAATTACATTCGAATTATCCAACAATGCCCAAGGCATGTCTAACCAACTGAAACAGAGCATTTCCCAATGCGCATGCCTGAGAAAGGAAAAAAAACACAAAGAACACCAATCCGAATGAAGTTGTCAACAGAAACAAAAGTTCTATGAGGGAAAACGATGCCCAAACGATACCAAGCATCAAGAAGCTCATGGAAATAATAAGGAATTTGAGTTATAAGGGAACTAAATACAACATGATAGCCCCTTAGGGAAGAAACAATATTGACCTTAACACTAGTTCATGTCAAAAAAAAGTCACAAGGCTCAAAAGTCAACCATTTATGCCATTTCTAAAAAGAAAACAACCTACGGAAAACACCTACAATTTTGTTCCAAGGAAACTCAAAGAGAAACTCAAAACTACCCATACATGGGGGTTTTAAATAGAGGACTCCACTAAAAGTTCCATTTCCAAGACCTTTTTCCATTTATTCACATTTAAAATTTATTCATTTAAAGATTTAATCCAAAAATCAAGTACCATTTTTAAAAAACAAAACACAGGGTACTTGATTTTAACCAATGCCCAAAGGAAAAAATAGGCAAGTTTCAAACAAATTCCTTTTTAAAACATTAAACAATTCATGAAATCCCATTTTTATTAAGAAATCAAACAAAAAAAATCTATTTAACAATTAAGGAAACCTACGATGGTCCCATTGAACCAAACCGGGTTCTCTAGAAAGCAACCCAATAGTAGTTTCTCATATATAAACGTCTGTAAACACCCAAATGGGTCATCTTATAAAAACATTCCCCAACTGATCTACATGGGTCCAATTTCATTTTAAAGGCTAACCAATTTCATTGAAAACTACGAACTAAACAACTTTCACATTTATAGTCATTTCAAAATATAAAATAGCCACATACAAAAAGGTAGACTACATTGGTTTCCATTTCCCAACTTATGAAGAACCCATAGACTCTATGAATGTAAAATTGGATCCCATTAATCAAAATAAATTCAATTAAAATTTAACATGATCATAAATGAAGGTCTGATCATAAGGGTGTCCACCTACCAACCTGTAAAGTACCCATACACTTTACAATTTAGCATTTGGCTCCCTTGAGTCAAAACCAAATTACTTTAACATCTAAACTTTAGCATCCTTACATTTAATCAAAAGTAAAAATATGGTTCAAGTATACGGGTCACCTTTTCCCAATTATAAGGCACCCATACACCTTATAATTAAAAATTGTATCCTGTTTAATCACAACTCATATATTTATCCCATGAAACCATTTACATATATCAACATAGTACAGGAAGGCTATCATAATAAATAAACACAGAAGCATGTGCTATTAAGCACAAAAGCATGTTGTACAGAAAAAACATGCTAAATAAGTAAAAATCATGGCATATAAACAAAAAAGAAATTTTAAACAAAATAAATAATGGTATAACAGGAAAAGTACATATTCAAATTACCAAGAAAACCATAAATAAAAGTACATGTCATGTGAATTACTATGTGTCTAGAATGATGAATGTAATAAAAGTTCCTTTCTATATTAGGAAAAGGGTAAAAATACCATAAATTCTAAAAATTAATAAGTAGTGAAAAATATAACATTCAATCAAGGTGAAATAATAATCAATTTTAATACCAAACAACATGAATATCAATCCTGTCCTTGGCTACTTGGTCATTTACTATACGTGGGGTGATCATACCCAAGCACAAATATTTACCAAGAAACGAAACATTCCTAGTCTCTTGTATACGAACTCAAAATAGAAAGACAAAGGAAAAATTTTCTCTAATGCGACTTTGTAACATCCCAACATGGCTGACTATCAAACTGATAGTAGGAACTGTGGGTCACATGGACTCAAGCACATCTCCACGTATTCCAGAGGCTACCAAATAGAAGGATCTTAATACATGATAGTGGGGAGACTATACCCTCATATCAAAATTGAATAGTGGTATTATAAGGTAAATAAAAATCAACATCAGAAGTAGTATAAAACAATGATAAAGTAGCAGAAGATAGATTTTATATAACTAAAAAAAGTTAACAATGCTAGTTTATATAATTCAAGGATGAAAAATGATACATAAGCTAAATAAATACAGTAAAAAATGAATAAAAGATATTAAATCCCCATAGGTGATCTTCATGAGAATCCTGAGCTCTAGTTTGGTCCTTTGATCCTAACTCCCAGGTAAAAGCAATACAATAATCAACCTAGATCCTACAAATATAAGGTCTACTCAGGTACCAAGGGTACTTGATCAAGGTGTGAGATATAAATCTCAGTAGTTCGGCACCCATGGTGTCATTCCCAATCCATATAATGCAGTATAAATTAAACAGTGTGCAGGTATAAAGAATTAATAAAAAAATTAAATAAATAAACAAACACCCATCTAGGTTCTTAAGGGACACCTGATAGCGATACTTGCTTTGGGTCATAGATAGATTAAGTCTGAACAAGTCACTATGTATATATATATGTATATATATGTATCACAACTTCCATGGGGTAAAAATTCCTCCCACCCATAAACAATTATATAGTTTTAATGGGGTAATAATGCCTCCCATCCATAAATAATTACATAACCGACATGGGGTAATCATTCCTCCCATGCATAAACTATTATATAGCTAGCATGGGGTAATAATGCCTCCCATCCATAAATGATTATATAACTGTCATGGTGTAAGAATTCCTCCCATCCATAAATGACTATATAGCTAGCATGGGGTAAGAATGCCTCCCATCAAAAAATAATTTTATAGCTGGCCTGGGGTAGGAATTCCTCCTATCCATAAATGAATATAAAGATTATTATACAATGTAATCACTTCCACAATTTAGATGATAAACACAAGGCATCATCTATTATGTCAGATCATCAAGCCTTTCAAAAAGGGCAAGGGTAGGACCTAGTACATAGCATGACACATGAGACAAAACCTATCTTGTGTTCTTTTAATTAAGTTCCATTCCTTTTAAACCATTTCATTTAAAAAGAATCATTTCATAAGTCCTAAGTAAAGGGAATGGTCTTACCATCCCAAGGGACCATTTCAATTATAAACTATTTCATATTTTTCATAAAGAAAGTATGCATATATCATTATTTAACCATTTAATACATTTCAAGGGAAACATGACATTTGGTGTAAGCCATCCTTCCCAATTTTCCAAAACAAGGAAAATTGATTTCAGACATAAGTTCCATGGTCATTTCAATTGAGGGATGCCACTATCTCATTTATCCATCTTAATCAAGTCATTTTAATTCCTCATATCTCAAGGGAAATTAAATTTAAAGGTTAAACAAAAAATAATTAGGTGTTCTGGGAAAACATATTTGACTATTTAGGGGAACTCATTTAGGAACATCCATGAGGGCCTTGTTCTAAACATGCTACAAAACATTCCATAGAAAAGACAACAAGTATATAGAAATACTAAAGTAATAATCCAAGCATGCTAGAAATCAAAAGTTATCACTATGAGTTTTCAAATCCAGTGTGCCTCTGTTGGAGGGGTTTTATTATAAATCCATGGTTATATTTATAAAACCAAACATTTATCAGAACAAATTATTTTATCAATGACATAAATTTATCTAATCAAAGGGACACTGTGTATGAAATTAATGCATTTTAAATAAAAAGGGAAAGGAAATGGATCCTACCTTAGGGAGTAACTGAGCCAAAAACTTCTTCTCTTGATGATTTCTAACTAAAATCTGCTGCTACCCCCACTGAGCAAATGCACCTTTGCATACATATAAGGAAACCTATACCATATGCACACATTCACATGGCCAAGAACATGTGCAAGGGGATCCTCCAATATATTGTTATATTCATATACTCATCTCCATTCACCTATGTATGAATTTTCATATATATATATATATATATACATAGCCACACCTAAACCCATAAATATATATTCACTTCCATGGATGAATATTCACATAACACGAGAACCTACACACACACACATATATATTTACATACTTACCTATGCATACACAGGAAAGTCGCCTTAGATACGACGACTCAAAACCGAACGGTAGGGATCAATGAACTACAGGTTAAATATTAGGAAGTAAAACCACTTAAAGTCCCTAATAAAAGAGGTTTTAAGGAACACATAAAGTGTAAACCCTTACCACAAATGGTAGTGGAAAACTGAATCAAAGTGAACTCATTTGCCTTCAGTGATAGTTGTCAGAATAGACATGAATACGACCCAAAAAACCCTTTTCACACCCTAAAAAAAAGAAGAAATCAAAATATTGCTAACCCTTGAACTAGGGTTTAGATGAACCATGTGGGGAAACAAGGAGGATGAAAATCGTTCTGAAATAGGGAAGAAAAGGGAGGAGGAATATTACCTTAATTGATCTATGAGAAATCATATGGAGATCCAGATGAAATCTACAATCCAAGAGGAGGCCGGGAGGTACGTTGTGTGTGGCTCAAAGGGGAACCCCATGGGGGTGTCGTGTGAGTGAGAGGGGAGAGGGGAGAGGTCAGGGTGTTTCGTTTTTAGTTTTTATTTTAATTCTATGTAATTTAATTATATTTTTAAAATTATTTCTCAGCACACGATTTAGAACAAATGGTTTAGAAAACTGTATGCCAACCATGCACCCTCTACTGAGCACCTGCGGTACTCTGCACAGGATAGCTACATGGCTTGGAAACCATGCTCCAACCATGAAGTGAACAATTATTAGCTACTATAAAATTCCATTACGTGTGTGTGCTAGGTGAAATGCTGGAAAAAATACACACAACAAGTGTGCATTGCCACTTCCCCCTTTGAACAAGGTTGTACGGTTTCCTGTAGTGGGTTGCACAATTTTAGACAATCCGTGCATCTTTTACAGCCTTTCAAAACCATGATATTCTGGGTCTGGTGCTCCCAAAACTCACTGAGACCTCCAAGAAACTCTTCAGTCCTTAACCTAAGTCAAAAAACAAAACTTAGAAGTGTTCCAACCATCAAAACTCAATTCCAAAGCTTTGTTTTAAAACCATCCCGTCCAGTAAAAAAAAAGTTCAAACTCATTCAGTTTTTTTGTCTAGTTCAAAACATGGATCGTTATAATCTGATGGAAATGAAGTGTGTTGAATTTATAAGGTGATTGACTACAAACCATATATAATTATTCCTTTTATATTTTTTGGGGGAGTTTAATGATAAAATCCATGGTGATGTTTTCCCATTTCCATGCTGGTATGAGTAATGGTTGTAAAATCCCCTTAGATTTATGTCTCCTGGCCTTATGTTTTTGATATACCAAGCACTCAGAAACATATTCAACAATATCTATCTTTATGTTATCCCACCATAAATACTATTTAAAATCTACAAAAATATTCATACTTCCTGGATGAATAGAGAATGAAGACTAATTTTTAAAATATGGTAAAACCTATCTTTACCATGTTGGAACCACTCATGATTTTAAGGAAAATTAGGGCTAAAGAGAGCGAAATTCAGCTGAATACTTCCCTCTTTCTTCCTTATTTTATTCCCCTTGAATAGGGATGGATTTTTATGTTTCTTCTATGATGCATTAATGTATTAATCTATCTTTATCCTTTTCTTATTATTATCCTTTTTAAGATATTGATTTTGGTTTCTTCATGTAATAGTTTAATGTTAATTCCACTAGATCATGGTTGAATCAAGCCTAGATGATGGTGATTTCTTCCTTCTTGGATAAAGTAGGTTATGAGAGGATGAAAACTCATGGTTTCATGAACTTTAATGTATATTAAGTTTCTTTAAAAATTATTTTTGGGTTTTCCATCAAATTAGTATGGAATTAATTGATGGTTTGATGTCATTGATTATGTAATTTTTCAATAGTGGGCTCAAGGTGGTGTTGAGAGTGATTTGAACTATATAACTTGAGGATTATTCCATGGGAGGTAACCCAATTATTTGTTCCTTGGTTTTGAATAACGAATAAATTATGAAATTATTATTATTTTAATTTATAAATTTAATAATTTTTTTTAATTAATCAAAGTGATTATTATTTAGAATTAGGGACCTGTATTGATGGATAATAGCTAGTTGAAATTTCTTTATGATTATGGACACACTTTACTAAAGAAAATGGATTCCTTATTTGAGGTAGGTGGACTATATTTATCTCCCAGTTGTCTATACATTTTTTCACACTACATGTATATCAACTGTGAGTGCTTGAACTTAATTAATAGACCATCCTTCACCTTTGGGAGTGGGAAAACTTTTTTCAGACTATGTACTGTTTCCCATGAAATTTGAAATCATTCCTTTGATAATTTTAGCCATGATATATATAAAATGTTGGGAGTTATGTTGAATATAACCTAAGGGGTTTCATTTTTAAATCGAAATATAATGAACCTTGGATAGGTTCCCTAGCCTCCTCTGAGTAAGGGATATGATTTGTTGAGGGTGGTTTTCTTAAGGATTTTACTATGTAGAACTAGTTAATTTCTTAATATCTCATGGTTAATTTAACAATAAATGGAGTGAGTGTCCCTCCCTCACAAGCATGTATGTTTGAGTGGATATACTTTGTTACGATGATGAATATTGGCGGGGTGTGTGAGGACCAAACTAGATTATAGATAAGGATTTTCTAGATGTTATTCCAATCCTTAAATGAGATTCTTAGACTATATTGTCTGTAATATAATTTTATCATTTAACTATTGGGGTTTTTACATGGGGAAACATGCCCAGGGTTCTATGTAATGTGATGTGGCCTAGAGAACCATGGAAGCTTGTAAAACCTAGAGTTTTTATCGACTTATTTTTTTGAATGAATTTAAAATTTCTTTTATATATTGAAAAGAAGTAATTAAAATATTAATTTCACATGGAACTGACTTTCTTTATGTTCTATGTAACACTGACTTGGCTTATGATTCATGCAACACTGAGTTGGGGTACGATACACGTAACATTGAGTTTCTATGAAATATCCCTTTTTATTATTTTAATTATTTGAATAAGATAATTATAACCTAGTGGTTAACTTAGTAATATGAATAGTAATTACTACTTTTCAAATATTGTTTATTATTGTTTTATATAAATAAAACATATTGATAATAAAATATATGATTTTTGATAAAGTCCTTTTTATGTTTAAAAATATCGATTTCTCAGATGAACTGATTATAATAATGAAAGTAATTTTATACACATTTAGAAATTTAATTTGATAAAATAAAATTCATTTTTGAATTCAGAACATTAAAATTAGCTTAGGTTGAATTTTTGGGATTTTTTTGAGAAACTTTATTTTTTGATGAATAGTAAAAATACTACTTTTTAGTTAAAAACTACATTTTTTATAATTAATTATTAATAATAAATGATATTATAAATTATGTTGAGGTCACATTAGATAAATATTACATATATTAATATAATTCCATTTAGTAGAATCAATTTCACTTAGAAACTGAATGTAAAATATTAACAAACATTTGAACTTTATCCAACTTTAAAACCCCGTTATTTCCTTTAGTCTGCAGGATTAGCATTAATATTAATTTTGCCTCTTTTGTGATTATAATTTCAAAAATATGAAATACACAATTTTATTCAATCTAATTTTTAGATTCCAGTAAGACCATGTTAAAATTTGACCAAAATGATTAGTAAAAGTGATTAAAATTAATCACAACGGCTAAGGGAAAATTAAGCTTAATTAGGGACTAAACCTTATAATTAAGGGCCCAAATGACCTAGAAACATGTCTAACACCCATTGGATGTCCATAGTTCTTCGAAAAACCTTAAAGGATTGATATGTTTTTGGTTTATTAAGACTTTTTAGGTAATACCTTGTGCAGACCTAATTTTTTTCTAAGAATTCCATGTGAGTCCTTTTCCTTCCCTATAAAAGGCCACCACCTCTACCCATTACTCAACCCTCTCAAAAAATTTTAAGTTCATCCACTCTCTAGCCATATATCCTCCCAAAAATCCTCCCTTATACTTTCAAGCCTCCCTTTGGGCAGAAACCCTCTCAAGGAAACCTTTTGGCACAAACCAAAAGGAGTTACCCGATTTAGAGGTAACATATTCTTTCAAGATCCTTTCCTTTATTTTACTTATCCACCCCATATACTCTCTTTATACCATTATTGTTTGATTAAAATAGTATCCTCCATATACAATGATTTTTTATGAAAAGTTTCTGACCTTAAATTACACACACCTCCATCTAATGGATGTTGAACATATTGTTTCTGTGTATAGAGAACTACTACCTCATGAAACAATGATTTCTCATTTATCCTTTACCACTAATCATGGTGGCCATTACGATGGAAACTATATTTATATATGAAATATATTATATTTATTATGTCTTTAATATTCTGTATTCCTTTTGTAATACACTTCTTTTTACCTTCTATTTGGTGTTAATACTATTATCTCGTTTGAGGAAGTGTGGACTGCCACCCATAAAAGCGATGTGATTCAGTCACACACCACATGGAATGTATAAAGGATGGGTTTAATGAAATTATATGATATATATGATATATTAATGATACTATAATAATGATATATACATACATACATATATATACGTATGTCATTTATGTACTTTCTTTCAACACAACAATAAAAATGAAAACAACGTTGATGCGTATGTACAACTTACCATCTCTATGAATGATGTATTCTATTTCATACTTATATATGCTATAAATTATTATTATATACATATAATAGATATACCTGATATTTATATCATGATATTAGTATAAGGACTAACGATATAAAAAATTAAGACACATGTGAACAATAAAGAAAATATTACCTGAAGTGAAACTTTAATACAGGATTGTTAACAAGTGGGTAATATAAGGTTATAATAAAACCATATATGGTAATAGATATAATAATATTATTTTTAAAATATTCATAATAAAATTATATTTATTATAAAGGAATATTTTATGAGTAGGGAGAGAGTCAAGACATAAGGTAAGGGTATTTCATCTCACTTTAAATTTCTGTGACATATAAGATATGTTCACCACTCTTTCCTTTTCTATGGTGTATGTACGTACCAAAATTATATTATATTTATATTATACCTATATGTATGGGTAATCACATATCCATTATATGATCCTTCTTTCATGGGGTTTAACTTTCAAAAGTTACCAAATCGGTAAAACAATTTTGTCTCAGTTTTCCTTCTTTGAGACTCCTATTTTGTTATGAACCTAAACTCTTTCTCAGGGTCCATATAATTTTATTTTACATACCATATCATGAATCTAAATATTTTCATGATATTATATGGTTCATTTAATTTCATTTCCTTACATGTAGAGTATGATCCCAAGATACCATGTTATATTAGTTTATTAAGACAATCTCCTCATTTTTTGGGATTGTTTATGTTCATTCTTCCTTTGATGAAATATTATGATCCATCATTCAAAAATATTCATGAGTTTTATTCTACTATTTTTATTCAATAAATCCTCATATTTTAGTACCATTTTCACCTATTTGGTACTTAAGATAATGTTTTTTAGTAAAATATAACAACCTCTCTCTTTGGTTGGAAATCTATTGTATTCAAAAAACCATGTTTTTAAAAATGTTTTCAAAAGAACCTTGAAGATAATTCTTAAGGAAAAATTTATTTCAAAAATGTTTATTGTTTTAAAATATTCCTTTATATGTTTTCAAAACTATTTTTAAATAAAAATATTTTCAAAAGGTTTTATTTATTAAAAATATTTTTTCAAAGAAGACATTATATTTTCCTCAAGAAGTGTTTTATAGTATATTTCAAAATTATTTCCCATATAAGATGATATCCATTAGTGTTACTCATGTCTTTATATAGAAATTATTCAATGATTCCATTCATATTATTTGTTTAAATGAATTATGATTTTATGTCATGATGTTATGAAACCCATTTCTCTTTCACCGGTTATATGATTTTGAAACCCGCTTCTTTTCACGAGTTATGTTTATGATGAAATTATTTTGAAACCTATCTCTTTACAAAGGTTAGGAAATATTGAGATGTTTTTGATACCCATTTAATTTCATGGGTTATTATTTATCTATTTATGATATTATGGCACATGTATGTATTATTTCATTATGTGACGAGAGGGACCTATATCTCCCTCTAATGCATTGGGTAAAGATTTATATCTCATGAGATAAATAGGGCTTGAACGAGGGTTTACTCGGTTCAGTAATACAAGGCTAGAATGAGGGTTTACTCGGTTCAGTAATATAGGGATGGAATGAGGGTTTAATCAGTTCATTAATACTAGTTTGGAAGGAGGCTTTACCCAGTTTAGTAATACAGGGCTGGAACGGGGGTTCACCCGATTCAGTAAATGACTTTGTCCACTAAGATGGTATTGGCATTGATGCTTGGGCTACTATTTAAATAAGTATATGCTTATGTGTTTCCATAATTACATGTCTTACTTATATGTTATTCTTTCATGTATTATGTCATTTACTTCCTTTTGATTCATGTCTTTTGAACTTCCAAGCTTTATGACATGATTCATGTATATGATATTTTATATGAAGGGTATGATATTTTATTTTAATGATCACATTCTTATACCCTTATTCTCATGTTTATTTTTACATGTATCCCTTTTTTCCCTTACTATGAATTTTAGTTCACCCCTTTTTATGTTTCCTTCCCCATGTTATAAAGATATGTATTATGTTTGATGTGTATAATAAGGGTTCTAGTCATGAAGAACCTATTGGGAGACAATGTAGCCCACTTATGTACCAATGTTTATGTTTCAATGTTTCCAAAGGAACTATACCAACTATAGTCTCTGGGTGTCTTTTTGTATAGTTTTTAAGTATTCTGCAAAATTTATGTAATGTATATGTTTGTAAATAAAGGGTCACTATAGTTGGTATCAGAGAAAAGGTATAGTTAACCTTTGGAAACTAGGATGAGAAAACCTTATAGAGAACCCTAGGGAACATGTCCGGGGAAAATTTTGAGGACCAGGAAAAGTATAAGAAAATTTCCTGGAATTTTGGTGAATGATAGAGTGAGAGGTTTACAAGTAATACATCCCTGTATGGATTCTACAGGTATATGTGGATCTGGAACAAATGTACCTAGGGGTAATAACTCTAACAAGATGTTTTAGGATTGATTCAGGGTAATCTAGTACATGAAAACGGGACTTCTTACACACCTGTTTTGACAAACCTTAGGGATATGATTTGGGAATTAACAAACTCTTCATGAACCATTATGAAGGATTTAAACCTAAGTTGATTATGAATAACCTTGGATAAAACTAAGGTTTCATATATTAATAATGATGTCATAAGTTAGACATCATACAAGTTATTTTTAATGATTATGTGGTTTCTTATTATGATAATATTTATTTCTATATGATTTTGGTTTTAGTCAAAACACAATAACTAAAGGAACTTTGTTAATGGATATTGCGATGGAAAACACAATGATTGTCCTCTTAAGAAACTGAATGCTATGGGATCTATAATGAAAAATCTCATTGCTATGATCACACAGATTTCTTAGGCTATGAATCATGGTGGACTTAAAAATGAGAAAATGAAGGAATAAAATTATGTTGAGTTTTTCAAGATGCAACATATGCCTTCTTTTAGTGGGTCTCCTAATACACTTGTTTTTGGAAAATGGATTAATACCACTGAAAAGATATTCTCCGTTATTTAGTGTTCGAAGCATGAGAAAGTCATTCTGGTTTTTTATCACTTAGAAGTTGAATCAGATCAATGGTGGAATGTAATAGAGAATATGAGGTAGCATGATGAGATTTAATCCATGTTTTGGGATGAGTTCAATAGATTATTTTTCAATAAGTAATTTCCTCAAATTCTTCGTACCAAGATAGTGAAAGGGTTCCTTGAGTTGAAGCAAAGGGATGATGAGTTTTTTGGTACCTACAAGGATAATTTCATGAGACTTATGAGGTATGCTTCATGAATTATCATCCACCCCAAAAGTAAAGTTAATAGGTTATTTGGTGGTCTAAATCCAAGTATCATAAGGGCATTGTACATAAGAGACTTTAGTATCTATGAAGAGATTTTATGTTGTGAAATCAAGGTTGAAATGGCGGTGGGAGTCACGTATTAATCATATGGCTTTGAAAATGTGAGGAAGATGGAGTTCAGAGGAAACTCTAAGAACCATAGAGAAAAGAAGATGAAATTTACTTTATGATATAAATTCCGGAAGAAACATGGAGGAAATTGTCTTCGGTGGTCTAATAAATGTCTTAAGTGCATAAGGTAAGGCCATCAGGCAACTAATTATCGAGGTGAAGGGAAGAAGTTTTCTAAAAAATGATAATGGAGAAAAATCCACACAGAATGCACCTACCACTATTTAGTTCCACAAGTGTAATGAGAATAGGAATTTTTATAACCATTTCCCAAACCCAAGGGTTGGTGATTATGATTGACATTAGCAACCTTTTAAGATGAGGGATAAGAGGAAATCTCATGCAATCACTATATCTAATGAGGGGTTCGATAACGATGTGATGAAATGTACACTTACCATCCAATCTAGAATTGATAATTTCATATTTGATTATGTATCTACCCACTCTTTCATATCTAAATAATTTTCTAAGGGTGTTAAGATTCCTCCAAAAAAATTAGATGAAGAATTATCAGTATAAACCCTTAATGGTTTGATGATTGAATTTCAAGTTTATGATTAATCTCTGGTTGAAGTTTGGGGGAATGTTATTCCTGAGAATCTTTTCATTCTTCCTTTTTTTGAATTCGATGTCATATTAGGAATGGATTGGTTTTCTCTATATAAATCCCACATTAATTTTCATGGAAGGGAAGTTACGTTCAATATTTCAAACCTTCCTTTGATCATCCATCAATGTGACGATAAGTCTGAACTTCATGTGGAGGTTACATCCATTGTATGGGTCTTAATTCCCATTAAAAGGGGTTTTTTATCTCAAATGGTTGGGGACAAGACCGACATTGATGATATACCCATTTTTCAGGATTTTTCGGATGTATTTACAGAATATTTGACTAGTCTTCCACCCAAACGTGAAGATGAGTTCTCAATAGAACCTATACCTAGTTACACACCAATTTCAATGACTCTTTATAGAATGGACTTGATTGAGTTACATAAATTGAAGAAGCAACTCCAAGAATACCTTGATAAGGGATTTATTTGGCCAAGTGTGTCACCTTAGGGTGTATTAGTTATTTTTGTGAAGAATAAAGATGGATCAATGGGAATCTGTGTTGATTATTAGGTGTGGAACAAGATAAAAATCAAGAACAAGCATCCTCTTCCACCAATTGATAAATTTTTTGATCAACTGCACAGAGCTCAATACTTTTCCAAGATTGACCATTATTCAAGATATCATCAATTGAGGGTCAAGAAGGAGGATATAACTAAGATGCTATTCCATATAAGGTTTGGTCACTATAAATATATAATAATGTATTTTGGTCTCATTAATTCCCCTTCTATATTCATGTATTTAATGAATAGAGTCTTTATAGATTACCTCTATATATTTAGGGTAGTCTTTATAGATAATATTACTATCTGTTAAAAGAGAAAGGATGATCATGAATACCAATTGAGAATTGTACTGAAGACCCTAAGGAAGGAGAAGTTATATTTAAAATTTAAAAAATGTAAATTTTGGATACAAAATGTTTCTTTTTTTGGGTCACATAATCTCAAGAGATGGTATAACATTAGATCTATCAAATACAGAGTCTATTTAAAGCTTTTCTAGAACAACCATGGTGAATGAGATCCATGTATTTCTTGGTTTAACTGGATATTATCAATGGTTTTTGGAGAATTTATCATGAATATCAAATCCTCTGACCAAGTCATCTTAGAATGGTGTGAATTTCCTCTCGATAGACGAATGTGAGGAAAATTTTAAGGAACTCAAGAGAAGGTTGGTCAGTGCACATGTGATTACATTACCCTAAAGTGGATAATGGTTTTTTAATCTTTAGAGATGCATCCAAGAAGATATTATGATGTGTTTTTATGAAAAATAACATGGTTATAGCCTATACCTCATGACATTTGAAGAATCATCAGAAAAATTACCCAACTCATGATTTGGAGTTATCATTAGTAATATTTGCATTAAATACATCGAGGCATTATATTTATTGTGAAAAGTGTGATATATGTACTGATAATAAATGTATAAAATATATATTCACATAGAAGGAGTTGAACATGAACTAGAGAAGATTGTTAGATTTGATAAAGGATTATGACTGCTCAATACATTCCCACCTTGGGAAAGTGAACAAGGTGGCTAATGCTTTGAGTCAGAAGGATCATGCTATCTTATCCATGATGATGATCACAAAAGATTCAATATTTATGGATTGAAATGGATGGATCTAGAAATCCTGAAGGAAGGGTAAAATCTTATCTTTCAAAATGATTTTCAACCCTCTATCTAAGTGATGATTAAGGAGGCACATAAAGAATATGAAGAGATATAAAAGGAGGCTATCAATGTTCATGAGTTTAACCTTGATCAGGATGGAATGACAAGGTTTAGAAACCGTTTATGTGTTCCTTCAATACCAAATTTGAAGGAGTTGTTAAAAGAATATCATATTTCTTCATTATCTATTCTCCCTGGAAGTACGGAGATGCATAGGGACTTGAAGGAATACTTTTGGTGGAATGGAATGAAGAGAGATATCGTGAAGCTTGTATCTTAGTGTTTGGTATTCCAGAAAGTTAAGGCTAAAATAAAAAAGTCTAAAGGTATGTTGTATCCATTACCCATACCAGAATGGAAATGAGAGAACATCACTGTGGATTTTGTTATGGGACTACCCAAAACCTCTAAAGGGTTTAATTCTATATGGTTGTTAGTCGATCACCTTACTAAGTTATCAAACTTTTTTTCTATTACAAAATATTTTTCTCTTGATAAGCTTTCCATAATATACATTAAAGAAGTGTTAAGGTCGCATGGAGTACCACATTCAATTGTATCAGATCAGGATCTGAGGTCTACCTCAAAGTTCTGGAGAATTATTCCTAAAGAAGTTAATATAGAATTGAGTTTCATCACTTATTATTATCCTCAAATAGATGGTTAGTCTGAAAGAACAATTCAAACCCTAGAGGATATGTAGAGATCATGTCCTCTCGATTTCAAAGGTGCTTGGGATCAACACCTTCCACTAGTTGAGTTTTCTTACAAAAATATCTTTCACTCAAGAATTCAGATGGCACCTTATAAATCCCTATATGGGAATAAATGTAGAGCTCCAATGTTCTGAGATGATGTTGGTTAAATAAATCTATTATATTCTAAGATCTCTGAAGAAATGGTTAAGAAGGCTAGAACTATTCAGCAGCATATCAAGGCAGCTCAAAGATGGCGGAAAAGTTATGCTGATAACTATCAACATGATATGGAATGTGAATTTGGGGGATAGTTTTTTTACGAATCTCACCCTTTAATAAAATTATGATATTTAGGAATAATGGGAAACTAAGCCCAAGGTATATTTCCCCATTTAAAATTCTTGATCGTACTAGGATAGTATCCTATCGATTGGAACTTCCTCCAAATCTCTCTCAAGTCCATGATGTGTTCCATGTATCAATCATGAGTAATTAAATACCTGAACCTTCACATGTATTGAAATCAGAGGTCATACCGCTGGAGTAGGATCTTTCTTATGAGGAGAAACCTATTAAAATTATGGAGTGATCAGAGAAAGTTCTATGAGACAAGACCACTTTCCTAGTCAATGTTTTGTAGAGAAATAATCAGTTTGGGGAATATATTTGAGAACTTGAGGATATGATCACGCATAAATATCCTCACTTTTTTACCCTAGTGATGAATTTCGAGGGAGAAATTCATTTTAAGGGGGTTAGAATACAACACCCTGAGTTTTTATGGACCTGATTTTTACAATAAGTTTAAATTTTTATTTATATATTTCAATGAACTAAGTCAAAGATTCATTTCACATGTAACTAACTTGTCATACGTTTCACACATCACCGAATTGGATTACGATGCACGTAACACTGAGTTGGCATACGATACACACAACACTAAGTTTCTACGAAATATGTCTTTTTTATTATTTTTATTATTTTTATTATTTAAATAATATAATTATAACCTAGTCATTAAAATTAGTAATATCAATAGTAATAAATACTTTTAAAATATTTTTTATAATTGTTTTATATAAATAAAACATATTGATAATAAAAGATATGATTTTTGGTAGAGTTCTTTTTATGTTTAAAAACAACTTTTTTTTTCAAATGAACTGCTTCTTATAATGAATGTAATTTTAGAAACATTTAGAAATTTAATTTTATAAAATAAAATTTATTTTGGAATTCATAATGTAAAAATTATCTTAGGGTGAATTTTTGGTATTTTTCTGAGAAACATAATTCTTTGATGAATAGAAAAAAATAATGTTTTTAGTTAAAAACTGAATTTTTTTCTAATTAATTATTAATGATAAATAATATTATAATTTCTTAAGGTCACATTATATAAATATTACATCTATTAATAAAATTTCATTCATTAGAATCAATTTCACTTTGAAATTTATTGTCAAATCTTAACAAACATTTGAACTTTATCCTACTTTAAAAGCCCATTATATCATCCCATCTGCGAGATGAACACTAATATTAATTTTTCCTCTTTTTTGATTATAATTTCAAAAATCTGACATAAACCATTGTATTCAATATAATTTTTATATTCTAATAAGACCATTTTCATTTTTGACCAAAATTATTAGTAAAAATGATTAAAATTTATCACAGTGGTTAAGGCCAAATTAAGCTTAATTAGGGACTAAACCATAACATTGAGGGACCAAATGACCTAGAAACTAATCCAACACCCATTTTATGTCCTTATTTCGTCCATAAAACTTAAATTATTTAGATTAGTTGGTTTGGTAAGATTTTTTTAGGTAAGGCCATGTGCACACCAAATTTGTTTCTAAAAATTCAATGTGAGCACTTTTGTTTCCCTATAAAAGGCCACCACCTCTACCCATTCCTAAAACCTCTCAATAATTATAAATTTAATCCATTATCTACCCAAGTATCCTCCAAAAAATCCCCCATTTGACTTTGAATCCTCCCTTTGGGCATAAACCCTCTCAAGGAAACCATTTGGCACAAACCAAAAGGAGTTCCCTGATTTAGAGGTAACGTATTCTTTCAAGATACTTCCCTTTATTTTCCTTATCTTCCCCCTACACTCTCTTTATACCCATATTGTGTGATGATACCAATATCATCCATATAATAGGATGTTTTTATTCAACGTTTCTTACCTAAACTTACACAGACCTCCATCTAATGGATGTTGAACATATTGTTTCTCTGTACGATGAACTACTACCTCATGAAATGATGATTGTTAATTTACCCTTTACCACCAGTAATATTGGACATTATGTTTGAAAATATATTTATATATGTAATATATTATATTTATTATGTCTTTAGTCTTCTGTATTTCTTTTATAACACACATCCTTTTACCTTCCATTTGGTGTTAATACGATAATCTCATTTGAAGAAGTGTGGACTACCACCCCTTCAAAGTGATGTGATTTATTCAAAAACCATATGGAATGTATTAAGGATGAGTTTAAGGAAATCATATGATATATATGATTGTTTATAACCAAGGATAAACATGTATTTATTTGTGGAAAATGCACAAAAATGGTACGATGAGTTACGAGTATTCGTCCGTTATTATAGAGACTTTCATGTCTCCATCTTTGTTTTGACCAGATCCTTATCATTATCCTTTAGGGGGGATTAGATTTAACCCCTGGGGACTGTGTAGTTTATCCCTTGCACATTATGGAGGAGGTTCCATTGTAAAATAGTCCCAACAGGTGATTTCATGGGGTTAATTATTTGTGTAATAAGTCCTCTTAGGATATGACTTACTTGGATGGTCTCCAATGGGTTTATTCATGGAGACATAAACAACCAACAACCCTTGTATCCATGATTCATGGACCTTATTTCTAATGGTAGGTTCTTATTTGATGAATATTTGGCCAATGACAATTAAGGACACAATTGTTCGAAAGGATGGGATGTCCGACTCCTCTCACCCCTTTGGGGAGAATTATTGCCTATTCTGGGACTCTCTTGTAGGTTTAAGTCATGTTCATATGTTCTTCAATCCTAGTCTCATTATAAAATATTGTATCAATGGTATACCCCTATTTTACAGTATCATCATGGATATATAGGGATTTGATTCTATGAAGGTAATGCTGACTTAAGCCATGTAATAAGGTGATCTGGAATTTATCGTCACCCCGGAGGGAAGAAATGTGGTTTAATGTTGGGATTAGACCCATAATATTGGCTTCCTATATATATATATATATAGAAGAATCATATTCCATATAGTTTTATTAGCTTAGGGCTTGGACCTGGGAGGAGGCCCATTTTTTGCGGGCATAATTGGGTGAACCCTTTCGACAGGGTACCCCTTTTGAGATCGAGCCTTTAAGAAGGCATCATACATATCTTGGTTTGAGAATTAATCAGAGTTCTCGTAGTTCAAGAGGGTGATGATTGTGCATGGAAGATGCCTGTTTGGGGAGACATGATTGGGTGGACCCTTTTGGAAGGTCACCCTTTTGAGCTCGGGCCATTAAGTAGGCATCCTACATATCCTGGTTTGAAAAATAATCCATGTTCTCATAGTTAAAGGAAGTGTTGATTGTGAATGAAATCGACCTATTTAGGGGGTCATGATTGGGTGGACCCTTTTGGAGGGGAACCCTTTTGAGCTCAGGCCTTTAATAAGGCATCCTATGTATCCTGGTTTGAATAGGAATCAAAGTTCTTGTAGTTCAAGAGGGTGTTGATTGTGCATGGAAGTTTCCCATTTGGAGGGACATGATTGGGTGGACCCTTTTAGAATGGAACCTTTTTGATATTAGGCCTTTATTTATGAATATTTTATATCCTAGTTTAAAATGGAATCAGATCTCTCATAGTTCAATATGGGTTGGTTGTGTGGATTTTTTAATAACCACAATTCTCTAATCCCATGTGAGTCACACATGGTGTGATAAATGAGAGGATGTGAGAGATTCAAGAAACCATACATATTCTCTCTTGTTGATGGAAGATGCCAAGCCTACAGTGAAATAAGCTGATGCGACTGTGGATGTGGGTGTGGAGCGATGAACCCTTCAATGTGGGATGACATTGGAGGTCATGCATCTTGGTTCTCAAAATATTAGGGACTTACCTCAGAGAGAGTTCCCTAGAATGTGCTCTAGGAAAAGGGAGGAATGTCTCCTATCATCAAAAGGATAATTGATCATGATTCCTTAAACTGATCATCGTTCCACATTGAATGGAAAAGTAAGTGATCACCCTTAATCCTTAGAATGGGGAGGTTCAAATTAGAATCACGAGGTTGGACTCTAGGTTACCATGGGAATGTAGACTTACAGATATCCCAGGAGTCCGAACCTTTGTGGGGAAAACCTTTGTAAATCCCTTACCATGGGTATGTAGACTTAGAGGGGAAAACTGATGCACCCAATGATCTGATCATACGGGTCCGGTGTCTTTAGAATAGTCTTTTTCCTAATGTCAGTGGACTGGTTAACGGAGGATCTATGGAGGAATGGATGGTAATAGAGGGGAGAGATTAGATCTTGAGAGAAGGAAACCTGAAGATACCCCATTCTGCGTACTATTTTGTCACGTGGCATGGGGGGATCTCTACATACCATAGTGTTATGTGGGTAGAGGGGTTGTCTTCATACCAAATCAGTACGCGGACTTAGATGTCGACCACTACTTACAAAAGTGGTACGCGGTCCTGGATGCAGTCCACCAAGCCTCTTGGGTTTCTATTCGCATACTAATGCGGTATGCAGAGCAGGGTTTGATTTTTTGTGTGATGCACTATGTGGAGGGCCGTATTGAAGGAGGTTCCTAGAACTTGTGTTTTGCAAGAGTTTATCTGTGAGGAATTTATGGTTTGTAATGACCCCAATTATGTTTTTAGTTTACCCATTATTAGTAAGTTCTTTATTTTTATTGATTTCGAATAGTCATACCTAGCAAAACGTGATTCGAAATTTTCACTTCATCGATGATTCAAAACCGAAGTTGGAATCCTCTCCGAATTCTTCCTTCCAATCTCTAGGGTCTCCTTCGTTCTTTCTTCATTTTCCTCCTCTTCTTCCTTCTGTTATACTTTTATAGATCATTGTGGAAATAATATTTGTGGGAATGAAGAACCATTTGTGGAATCCCATGAAGATATATCTCAACTGGCAGAAGACTCAGTCAACTGGGGTGTGTGGAGGTTTTGGTTCATGGTTCATGGTTTGCGGAACTGTGTTAGCTTTATTCTTCCTCAAACTAATGATTTCACAGGGTAGTATGTGGAAGGGATCCCCATGCTCGATTTCACCCATGATGTGGTTCATATATTCCTAGGTTTTTCAGCCATCTCCCAATGGGCCAGTGCGTCGTGGGTCCTTCCACGCACAAATGGTCCACCGTTCATGCATTCTATGAACCTTTCCCAGTGATGGTACACATGTTACTTAAAACACTTGAAAAATTAAATTTCTTCAAGTTTCTTCCCAAGTTTTCAATTCAATTTTCATCCATTTTCCTTGCTAAACCTATAGATATGTTTGATTCCTTATGTAAAGTTCTTGTGGGAGTATTTACTTCCCTCTGGGAAGTTTTCAGTACCCTACAAATGCCCCTATCAGAATGGGGTCCTTTCAGAATGAATAAGAAGCTATTACGATGTAGAAGTGGTCCTAAACTAAAGTGGTTTGTGGTAGAATGGATAGGTCTAGTTGGATGGGACCCCACATATTTATTGAACCCCATGTCATTTTACTTTTATAGTTTCTCGTGGAAAAAATTGCTCTTGACCTCCCCTTGGATTTATTTTCATCAGTGTACCGCCTCCTCTGTGAAATACACATTCGCGAACCACCTTATACTTGCCACAAATAGAACTCTTCACAATTTATTTAGCCCACAAACTGAATTTCGGGTTTCAAAAATTCTGTTTTGGAATTTAAAACTAAATTATAGGCTTTTGGGTCGGAGAACACTTTGTGATTTACCTGCTCCTCACACTGAACTTAAACCAGTGAACTGAAATTATAAGCCTTATTAATCTGAACATAAACTCTTAATCAACATTATTTGAATATCATCATGGTGAGGCCTCCGTTCCAGGTTCTTCCTTCTGTGAACCCATCCATTTGCATATGCATGCTCTGCAGGCCAACGCGTCATGGGACTTTCGCATACCGTGGATATACGTGGTATATAGATTCCATGCACCACTTTAGTTATGTGGGAAATTGTTTCCACGTGCTGTGCAGTACATGGAAAATGGTTTCCACATACCGTTTTGAGATATGTATGTGGATCCCCACAAGGAACCTCTTTTAATACCCTTGTCCATTCCTATTTTCCTTATCCAACAACTTCATAGTGGGAATAATTTTTTTCCGCTTTTGGATCTTTTTGTGTAGGCTGCAATGAATCTTCCACATACCACTAATGATGTCATTATTCCTAATAAGGATACTGTTATAACCCCTCTTTCTGTTATTGATGAATGATTGAAGAACCTGGAAGTTTTGGTTGATGAAAAATTCTAGTTTCTCCATTACAACAATCTATAGAAAACCTTCTTACGGTGAGTCAAAGGGGGTATCTGGCTTTGGACATGCTTCCGAATTATGGGTCTGGTCAACTATATGATACATTGAATCTAGCATCAAACTAGGATGATCAACCTACTGCCTGGATAACTAACACCTCCGTCCTGAAGGTCTTGACTTCTTCCAAGGGATGATACCTCCAGAGATATATTTCTACTCGGTACCTGCTAGGCTACGCACCTCAAAATTTAGGATAAGTGTGATAGAATATAGGCAAGAAAACCCATTGTTATTAGTGCAGGAGGACACAATGAACGAACAACACAGTTGGTCATCCATATGATATCTTCGCTCTCGAGGCTTGTTTGGCTTAGAATGGGGATGACCTTTTTGGGTTTGTCAGAGTTGCGAATAATTTTGGGCCGAGATGTAGGCTGTGGGACTATACGAGGTTTTTTGGGTATATCATACATACACTCACTGAACCAATGCCCTTATTTCACAGCTCTTGATCCGGTAGATCCCAGATACCAATACCTTTCATTTAAACCATAGGGAAGTCATAATTAGTCTTTACGACATCCATCTAATTTTTGGAGTCCCTATTGTCAGGGATATGTATAATGAAACCCACTCTGCTCCCCTGTACAAATCCAAAACACTATCCATCCTAGTCTCATCTTTATTTCCATATGCCAGGAGGGTCTGGGATGAACTGAGAGTGAACACTTCTGATGAAGATATTTGGAGACTACTTCAGGGAGGAAGTTTCGACCTTTCAGGTTTTGGAGGATCCATTTCCCCTACCTGTATTTCTGATGAAGAAGATCTTAATGAGGTGGATGTTTACTTGAATGAAATGGAAAAGTGTCTTCATGCTCTCAAATACAGGTGTTACTAGTCTAACAGAGTAATACTAATTGAAGTACTCCCATAGTCGATGACCATCGGGGGAGAGGTTGTTCTATATAAAAACCCCAGATTTAAATTCTTTTTTTGTGTAGGTTCTAAAGGTCTATCCTCTTCTTTTTTCCTTATTTTAGAGGATCTCATAGGGTCTTGAAAAATAGCTCTTTCCCCTATTTATTACCCTTGGGGAACTGCAGCTAGAGAGTTCACCCTATTGATTGTGGGGGGTGCTGTGGAAGGATCCTCTAGAGCTCAAGAACACATGTGATCAGTCATTGCAGACCCTTCAAGGTATTTTACCTCTAGATCTCCCCTGGGTGATCTTATACAGGAACTATCTTAACGACAATCGAAGAAACTCAAGTAGGCATCCCAATTGTCAAGACTCATAAGGAGGGAAATCACTAGTAATTGTCTGTTCACCTGGTGGTTGAACGGAGTCCCCTTATCCCTTTGACTCATTATTATGTGCGTATTTTGATTCTAAGACTATTGGTAAAACAATGGAAATTTATCAAGAATCCACGGAACTGATTCCCTTTATAGTAGAGTAAGGGTTTCCAATAATTGTAATTGACCAAAGTGGAGGAACATGGATAACCGAGGAGGCTGGGGGCATTGTTGACCATTCAAGAGTGTCCAATCCTACTCAAAATATATCTGCCACAATAGTAGAAGATCATCCAGAAGTTGAGGCCTTGTTTGAACATGTTGAGCATGTTCCCATGGAGAGAGATAGGGAAACCTTTATGGTAGGACATTAATCAAGTGATGATCCCCAAGCCCTATAGGATCTTGGAGGGAATTTAAATCATGAGGAACCAATCGTTCTGAATCAAATTGTCTTTATTACTATGGAGGGAGTCCTTTTAGAGATGGATACTCTGCTTGGACATGTTGACTCCACCTATGTGGATGTCCTAACCACCGGGAAAAATATTTTCCCCGCCCTTGAAAACATTCGGTGGGATATTGCAGTTTTTTCTCCAATTCTAAGAGAAGTTGTGTTTTCAGCCCCCATGATCTCAAGGCTAGTACACTTTTTTGGGATGACTATACCTAAAAGTCTTATATCATTAAGCAGTCTTCTGAGGGAAACCTTGGGGATTGTTGTTTCAGTTGGGCATGGTCCTGGTCCTTCAGTTATCTCGAGAGACTGCGGGGAGAAACTGCTGATTGAAGATGTGGTTCCACCTTTTCTGGGTAGTGATATTTATGGGGAGGTGGGAGGTATTGAATCCATATCTCCTCTATTTTCATAATTACAACCAAAATCATTAGAAATTGTGGAGGATTCTCTAACTCTACAATCTATTACAATCATAAGAGGTGAGGATGTAGGGGGTCGAATCATGTTGTAGCCACTGAACTGAGTCCCTCTCTCGTGACATTCATCCCTGGATATATTTCATCACCAAGGAGTGACTTCAAGGCTAACCAAAACCTCTTTCCCATCCTTCAAAAGGCACAAAGGAATGTTTTGAGATTAATATCTCAGACTAAATTGGCTATGATTTTGGGGAAGTTTCCGAAACTACACCACCAGTTCGTGGTCCTCAGATTCAGCACATTCAACTCTCATGGAATCTATGACACAGTGAGGCAAGTGGTTACTTCTAGGGAAGAAAATGGAAAACTTGAATATCAAATTTATACTATAGAGTTGATGGATAATCTTGCTGCAATGAGACAAATACTCATTGATGAAGCTTCAAATCAATATGGAGCTGTTTTGATGCTGAAACATGAGCTCACAAAGAAAAAGTATTCAGTGGAATGACTTGAACAGGAAGTGGAGAAGTAGAGCTAGAAGCTGGAGTGACTTAATCAGAAGTGGATATGTGCTATGGTCACCATTGAGGATAAGATATGGTATATGGAAGAAGAAGAAAAGACTGGCCTCACAGCTACAAGGGACGTAGAAGTGTTATGGGAAATCATGAAGACTGAGACTTCAACTTGTTAAAACTTCATCAGGCTATTGAGGAGTTGTATCAATTTTTGATGAAACATTCCAATATTGACGAACATCTTTTGTAATAATCATGTCTCACTTTCAAGGAGACGATCGAGGATTTGGATGCCCTCTATATATTTATGTAATATAATGGAATTATTTCCCACTCTAATTCTTCTTATTTTCCTTTTCTTATCATGTCAATTAACCAAAATTAACCACATAAACATTATTTCGATTAGGTATTAATCATAAAATTTCATTTTGAAACCAGTAAATTGAAATAATCAAAATAGGATGTAATTTTTTCCTGATCCATAGGGCTCAGTGATCATAGTTTGACTATTGCTGGGATTTTATGGAAAACCTCACAAACTTTTGTGTCTTTTCCATTATTACACTAATTTTTGCATAAGCCTATTTGTTACGGGTTTAGATGGTATAACTTGGATTTTTCGTAGGCTGCCCTTTTAGGGTTTTCAACCTAATAAGGTTTATGTCTCTTTTGAGTATTAGATAAATCAACATTTGTTTTCATAAACCATACATAGTATAGGCTCAATGAGTTGGTACTCAACTTTTATCCATGGGTGCCCTTTGCAGGGTTTCACTCTGGCGAGCATTGCGTCTTGTTCATTGGCTATTTATAGTCCTAAAAATCAAACTTATTACTAGTGTTTTAAGTCGGACAACTTTGACCAATATTTATAGGGCTAGGGCCCCAATTTGGGATTCATCAACTGAGAATGTCCTAATAATCACATACATGAATGATGCATTTTTCTTGACCCTAACTTTGTGAGTTTTGTATGTATATGAGGCTTGGGATCCATTTAAGGCATATGGAGGTAGGAGAGGACTCCCCTGGGGTTGAATTTAACTTTGGTTGATGTCCGTTATCTAGGACACATGTGAAATCCCCAAGGGCATGATGTGAATAATCAAACAAAGGTGTCTACATGACACTGGCCTTCCATTTCTGATGGCCTGGGAGATTTATAACGTGTTGAATTTTTTTGAGGTTGGGGACCATAGTGGGTGGCCTATCTGAGAGATGACATTTTAAGTATTAGGGGAATTTTTATCATCTATGAATTGGAAACCGCTCCCACATTGATTTTACATGTGTAAGGGAGACCTGGTGAATGGTACAATTTTACATCTTCCACCAAGATGCTTGAAACCTTTTATGGGAGGTCATTTTACTTGAAATAAATGAGAGTAAATGATTCATCAATTTAGTTAGACATTCTTTTCATATCTGGGAATTTTTTAGGGGAATGTTATAGAAGATGAAATCTAGGGGATTTCTGAATCAAGGTAGTGAGATGGGACATAAATGTCATGCGGGCATACGGAACTGAAAATGACTCTCTTGAGGACGAATTTACCAATTGTTGATAGTTGTTTTGAAGGTGACATATGGAGAACCACCAATGAATGATGTGTATAATCAAATAAAGGTGTATGTAGGACATTGAACTTCAATTTTGGATAGGATAGGAGATTTATGGGATTATGACCTTTCTAGATATAGTGTATGACTTATGAAAGGGGGTGAACCTAAACACAAAAGAGGAAATTCATTGGTAATTTTTTTTTGAGAAAATAGGAAATAAGTGGGGGAATTTGTTTTTCATATTTAGATCAGCATCACACATATGTATGGGGTATATTTATTTTACATAATCCTTGAGAGACTGGAGGTGAATCAGGCTAGTATGTTCTGATATACCTGGGACATGGGTAGGAAAGAAAATATAAACCATAACATTGAGGGTTCTTGAATCAGGAGGGATGTCACGATGCTTGGGAGCCTTTATGCATACTGTGGTAGGAGTAGACTCTCCTAAGGATGACCATTTTTTAAGTGACATATGTAGAGCCATCAGGCCATGATGTAAATAGTCAAACAAAGGTGTCCTCAAGACACTGACCTTCTATCTTTGATGGCCATAGAGTATTATATAGATTCAAGATTACTTAAGGCATGGAGTTTGATGTATAGTAAGAGTGTATCCAGATACATTATATATGTTCAAGATGTGATCACTCATGGGATGAGGTAATACCCTACA
Source organism: Viscum album (assembly GCA_963277665.1). NCBI lineage: Eukaryota > Viridiplantae > Streptophyta > Magnoliopsida > Santalales > Viscaceae > Viscum > Viscum album. Next base: position 112,224,848 of record OY728125.1, on the reverse strand, counting down.
TAGATCTGACTCATTTTTAGGGTGAGGAATTTATCCCATTTTTGAGTACGCTGTAGTTTAACATCGTATGGCCAGGACCTGGGGTTCCTTATGGGGAAGGGAACCATAAAACTCTATTTAGGGTCATGCTTCTAGAACCAAACTCCTCGAATTATTTTCCATGATGTTATGGTGGATCTTCTATTGAGGTCCCTAAGCTCATGTGAGCTATGCTCGGTGTGATAAACTAGGGATTATGAGGACTCTAGGTCACCACTTAAGAATAGAATAATCAATGGAAGGGAGCATTTTATGCTTACAGTAATGTTATGCAATTTAGCATCGTGCAACATAGATGAAATTCTACACAATTTATCATCACATGGTATGGACATAGGGTAATCCCAATGTAAATGAAGGGAAATACTATTTCCCTTAAGTAGACCAGTATATAGTACTTATTTGGGGATTATCTACATTGATTCAATTTGTGTGTAGAGAAGGGGAAGTTTCAATACCTTATGTGGATGGGTCCAGATCATAGAATTTGAGACCACCACACAGCTTTTCAAGTGGGAAGCCATGTTATGTATGATTCCAAATGAAAATTCCTTGTGGAGGTCTAGACCATAAGCTGGAAGGGGATGCATTTTGTTTGAGGAGGTTGAGCTAAGATAGGAATCTAAGCATTTCCATTGTGCTATGTAGTTTAATGTTATGCAACCAAGACCCTTTTGCAGTTACAGATTGTTGTCTTTTGTTGTCAAAGAAGCTAAATCAATTCACTTTTTAAAGGAATTGTAAACTATGATGATGCTTTTCTGATTTTTATTTCACAAATATCATAAGTTTGGAGAACTTGTGATGCAATCCTTATGAAGAGTAGAGAGTGTAAAAAAGTGATTTCAGTAAAGGAAATAAAGTGGCGCGCAAGTCAAGAGTGGCACAAAAGTATTGGTGTGCAAGTATTGGCGCGCAAGTATATGTGGAGCACAAGTCATATTTCAAGATCATCACATCAAAATTTGACAAGGGAAATAAAATGGCATGCAATTTAAATATTGGCGTGCAAGTCAAAAAGTGACACGCAAATATACGTGGCGTACAAGTGTGGCGCACAAGTATAAGTGGCGTGCAAGTGTGGCGTGCAAGTATAAGTGGCGCGCAAGTGTGGAACACAAGTATAAGTGGCACGAAAGTGTATGTTGCGTGTAATTCATATTCCATCATCATCATATCAAAACAAGACAAAGTAAAAAAAGTGTCGCGCTACTGATGGAAGGGCACACAAGTGATGGAGCGGCACACAAGTGATGGAGCAGCACGCATGTAGGAACGACGCGCAATTGTATGTGGCGCACAAGTCACCAAAATTCCTATAAAAGACGACTAGCCCCATCATTTTTAAAAAATCAACACTTAAGAGAAAATTTGAGCTATGAGCGTGCAAGTAGTATAGGGTTCTCTGATCGTGAAAGTAGTAGAGGCCAGTGCAGAAGCTGAAGTGGTGTGCAAGCTGAGGGTTATTTATAAGGCGCGCAAGTAGGGTGCCATGCAGGTGTTTCCATGCAAGTTTTTCCGCGCAAGTTTCCAGAGGTGTGCAAGTAGGGAGGTGCTTTCAAGAAGTGGCCTGTGTATAAGTCAAAGGCGGTGTGCAAGTTGTGAGCTGTGCTCAATGGTGGCGTGCAAGTATTGAGTATGCGCACAAGCAGGTTGTGCACAAGCAATGAGATGTGCAAGCAGGTGGTGTGTAAGCTAGTGGTGCACAAGCAGGGAGGCATGCAAGTAGGGAGTGGCGCACAAGCTATCTACACCAGGAGGTTCTTACCAACTTCTGGGTAGGAAAGTGAGGACTTGTTTTTGAAAGATTTGATTTGTGAAAGTTCATTAAGAAGCACAGAATCATTAAATTACCCTATTTGTTCTAAGATGGAGCACATGCACTATTGGATTATTTTGAAAGTGCTACATGAGTGTAAGGGTATATCATACTCATTGTATTCCACATCAAAGGATTTTTTTCTAGTGGATTGTGTGGTACTGGATTGTTTTCGTACCATACCAAGGACATAGCTACTCTTGTTGAGTAGTGAACCTTGTAAATCTTGTGTTCTTGTGGTTGTGTGTGTTTATCAGGGAAGAAACTCTTTAACAGGAGGCGAAGGTTGTTTCAAAAAGGGGAAACTTAAAAATAAAAAGATATAACTGATTCACCCCCTCCCCCTCTTAGTGATACTTGGATCCTGACTGGGAACTTCACATTTCACCATCATGTTGTAGAGACAACTTGTCACAAAGACCATAAATATCTTTGAGTTAATCATGGTCGGAATATTCTGGTATTCCATAAACATGAGTGGTGATAGAATGTGTAAACCATATTCCCCCTGGGGGGGGGGGGGTCTAGGGTTAGGAGGAATGACATGGGGCTTGGAATCTATTGGTTTTACGTAGGTAAAAAGGTAATATATTGAGGAAAAATTTCATTTGGTTTATTGTTGTTTTGTAGGTGATGTATGCAGAGGCACCGTGGAATGATATGCAAATCCAAATAAAGATGTTCTCAGAACACTATCCCTCTATCTATGAGGGCCTTGAATTTTTATGGGGACCCAACCTTTCCAAGAGTATGGAATTTAAAAAATGGTAAAGATGTGTCTGGGAACATAAGAATATACAAACCATGGTTATCTGTGAAATACTGAAGCTTCTACATATATCTAACTTATATTTAGGGGGAAGCAAGATCTTTTGAGTCCTTATCTTTCCATAATTCAAACTTGGAATTTTCGTCATCTCTTTGAATTTGTTGTGCAGGAAATTGAGGGCATGTTTGGGATCTTGTAACATAGATAATCGACCCAAACATGACTCTTGAGGAACCTTGAAGTTTAACATCATGTGGTTAGGACCTTTCATGGATTCCCACATGAATATCTGACCTATACATAGGATAAGGGATATTTTTTTGGGTGGATGGACCAGGATAGAAGATCAAAGAGTCACTAAATATCCTATAAGGATTGGAATCAATCCATATGTAGTTCTAAATGTTCCCTAAAGAGGTCTGGACCATGCGTTGGGAAATGAGAGGGAATTTTCCTTTAATTTTGGCTGGACCTGGATGTTAAATCTAGGCATCACTATATATCCTTAAATAGAAGGAATCAATCCATATGTAGTTCAAAATGTACCCTATACAGATCTGAATCAGACGCAGGAGTAGGGGAATTTTGGTCTCATCCATTATGGGTTTTAGGTCTATCATATTCCTCTATGGTTTGTTTATGTAAGGGAATCCTTACCACTGATCCTAAGATCACATGAGTTATACTCAATGTGAGAAATAAGGAGTGATGAGTATTTTCCTCGTAGTATGGGGTGATAGAGGATACAATATAATTTTTTTTGTATGGTGGGTGGTCCAATATTTAGAGTCACAAAGTCGCTACATATCCCACTGATGAATGACAATCAAGCCATACATAGTTCTTTGTGAACTGTGCAGTTTAATGTCTTGCAGTAAGGACAAAATCCATACAATTTACTGTCATGTGGTTAGGACAATTTTAACCATTCAGTTTATCATCGTGGGATTAGGATGATTTATGTTGTGTGGTTTAACGTCTTACAGTTGGGATGTTATGCTGTGTAGTTTATAGTCATGTAGCGATGACATTTTTATCACCATTATATGAAGCAATTCTTCAAAAACATTACATTAGTGGGAGATATGAGGAGCTATCCATCCATTGATATTAAGGAATATGCTCCCTTAGAGTACACCCTATGTATGGCATATGGTCCCTCTCATTTTGGATAAATATTTTAGGGTTTCTTCCTGAGTATCATCAGGGTTATGAGGAGTAACACCATCTCTCCTTCAAGGAAATACTGAAGGAGAACCTTTTTGTTAAAGGCTCATGCGATATGATTTTGGTAGTCTTCCAAATGGTGTTAAGTGTGAATAATTTTCTCATTCCGATGATCCAACTCATCCAACCATTTCTGGGATAGATCATCCATGGACAGTTGACCACAAATGGCTAGTCAGAGTGATGGAACTTCAATTTCAACGGGTAAAACCACCTCTGTCGTATATATTAATGAGTATGGAGTTTCCTGGTTGGCAGTGCGGGTCGTGGTTCTGTAAGCCCATAAGTCATGAATAAGCTTGTATAGAAATGATTTAATATCCTTATCCAATATCTTCTAGAGTATGTTGAACATAGTCTTTTTGAAAGCCTATATCTTCCAGTTGGACATTGCATGGTGGTAGGATGAACAGTTGGATTTGATCCCAAACTCCTAGTATTACTTGTCTAACTCAGTAGGGAAAAGTTGGTTCCATTGTCCATCATTATTCTATGACGAACACCAAATCTGGTAAAGATGTTTAATTTTATAAATATAACAATGTGTTTTCCCCTTAACTCTTTAAGGGGTATGACTTTAGTGCATTTGGAGAAGAATTCAGCTTCTGTGAGAATGAACATGAATTATCAAGCTATAGCAGGAGGATATCGTCCCACAACATCCACCCCCCATATAGAAAATGGCTAGGAGTACATAGCTGTGTGAAGTATCTCTGGGGTTTGGTGGATAAAATTGGCATGAACTTGGAAGGAATGAAACTTCTTGTTTAATGTGACGCAATCCAATATCATAGTGGGCCAATAGTATCCAAGCCTTTGAATTTGATGGGAGAGCTTGGCTGGTGATTGGTGTTCTCCATAAGCTCTGATCTGCACTTCTTTCATGATGACAACAATCTCTTCTCCATCAATGAACCTAAGAAGGACTCTCTCAATTCCTTATTTATAGAGAAAATTTTCTTATTTTACGCCATTGTACAAGACAAAATTGACTGCCTACCTATAGATCTGTTCTTTTTGAGCCCTATCTGGTTGGAGTTCCCTCCTCTGTAGGTAATTTGAAATGAGATTCATCCAACCAATAGTGTGACCATAAGGATTTGAAACAAGTATAATCTCGTCGATTCCATCCATGTTGTTCTAAATGAATGTAAAGACCATCAAAAGGTATAAAATTCTGATGATTGTTTTATCCCGGTCCAGATTATCCAAGGATATGACTGAATTTTCCAATGCATCATCTTGAGCATTCTATGACAAATAGACATAGGTCTGTGTTGGTTCTAAGGGGAATTCTTCCATCATCTATTGGACATGGTTTATAAAAGGTTATAATACCTCTTTCTTAATGTCATATTCACCATTGACTAGCTTGATAACTAGATCTGAATCAACTTTTATCTTCAGGAATTCAGATTGTAAATGAAGTACCAGCTTTAGGTCTATAATGAGGGCCTGATATTCTGATTCATTATTTATGCACCCTTCTGAAAGAAGGAAGGATTAAGGCAAGAAACATTTTATGAGGATATGAGTATAACACCCAGACCTACTTTATTGAGCTTGGGATCCTCCATCCATTTCCCTATCAGGATTCTGGAGGCACCATTGAAGTACATTTACCATGCCTGGGGGCCTTCTTCGGTGGAGAATATTTCTTTATCAGGAAGTTCAGTATCCAATAGGGTTCTTTTTTCTGAGTGGTGATCTTCTGAGAAGTCTTCTAATTCCTAGACTCTGATAGATTTATGGAGCATGTTCCATATGTAAAACTATTGTATAATTACTTCCCACCATTATAGGTATCCAGTTAGAATAGCTCAGCTATGGATATACTTGAGCAGGTTGTAGCGGGAGAACAGATAGACCTCATGGTGCTGTATGTAATGTCTGAATTTCTGAACTGCAAATATTAGGACTAGGAAGTTATTTTTGATTCCTGAATATCGAGCCTCAACATCGATCATTGTTTGACTGAGGTAAGGGTGACTATTATATCTACTGACATCATTCTTCTATGTGAGGAAGGTGCCTAATGACCGTTCCAAGGTGATTACGTAAAAAATGAGTGGTCTCCCATAAACTAGTGTCATCAGGACTGGTGGGATTAGGAGATATATTTAGATATATACAAATTCTTCTTGTCAATCATTATCCCACTCGTATGAAACCCCATTCTTCATTAACTTGGTAAAAGACAAACACTTACCTGCAAGGTTGGATATGAAGTGCCAAATGTAGGCCAAGTTCCCTTGGAGTACCCTAAATTTGGCGAGTTTGCGAGGTAGAGACATGAAAAGGATGGATGTTGTCTTCTCAGGGTTGACTTTTATGTCGTAGTGATGTATGACGAAGCTGAGGAATTTTCCCAGAGGTTGCAAAGAAAGCACACTTCAGGGGATTCATCTTTAAACTGTGCTATAATAGTTTATTAAAGATAGTTTCAAGAACTTCCAAGTGGTTTGAGCGTTGTTGTGATTTAACCACTAGATCCTTGACTTATCACTCAATGAATTTTCCCAGGAAGGGATTGAAAATGCGATGCATGACATGCTGATATGTAGTGCCATCATTTTTCAGACCAAAGGGAACAACCTTATAGGAGAACACTCTCCGGCCCCCCTAAAAGTAGTGTCTTATTCATCGTCTCAGGCCATTTAGATCTGGTTATGTCAAGAATAAACATCCATGAAAGAGTGGGCCTCATATTTGGCATTCGTAATGATCAGTAATTCTATGATCAGGACCAAGAAATTATCTTTCAGGGAGTGCTGATTGAGGACCACGAAGTCAATGCAGTCTCTAATCTATCCACTCTTCTTTTTGATAGGGACTTTGTTTTCTATCAAGATCATATATTGGAATTCCCTAATGAAGTTAACTTTGATTATTTTTTCAACTTCGGCCTCTATTTTGGCAGTATGTGTCAGGTGGGCCCTTCTGGCAGCCTACTTATAGCCACGACGGTCTTCCAGTAGACCCAAATGATGGGTTGCGACCTCATGATCAGGGACAGGAATTTATGTGTAATTCTAGGAAAGCACATCTAGAATTATTCATTGGGAAGGAGGTATATGACTATTTTTCTTCAAAAGGAATAATCACACTAATCATAGAGGACTGTGGGTCATCTTCGGTACCCAAGTTTATCTCCCTAAGTTCATCAATCATAGTGGAGACACCTTTTTAAAATGTAGGTGGAGAATCTTTGAGGTTTTATTCTTCTTCTTCTTCTCCATCCTACTAGTAATCTTTTTCCTCTTCTTATGGAGAAAGGATTATCAATATGAACTCTCTGGTATTGGGAGAGAAATTGGAACTCTGATTTATGGAGACTAAAATAGCTCCTTTGGCCCTAGATGAATGTAGGGATATCTCTAAAGAGGATGGGATTTCATTTCTTAATTTTAGTGATAGGACATCGTATTATACCTTAATGAGTAAGGAATAAATTGTCTAGGGTTCTAAGGACAGGTTTGGGGAATCTTTTTTTGGGCCTTCCCTATCAGAATAGGGTCCAATGTGCTTTTTAGTGTCTTTGGACTTGGTAGTCATAACAGAAATCATGAAAACCGTTGATTCTGTATCTCAGATTGAACATATGCACTCAACCGGGTTGATAGGTAATGAATACTCTTCCCCAATCTGTTTGAAGGGATCTATGAGAGCCATTTACAATCCATTTGGGGCTGCGATCAAATCAACATCGTCGGCCAAAGACTGCTTTTATTTTTGTTCATAGAACCCTGCATCAATGTAATGAAAATCATATGATTTGACTAGAGATTTATCGGCATGCAATGTCCCATTTTATCCATTAGTGCAATATTTTACACATTGATGGTATGATGAGGGAATCATAGCATGTTGATGAAACCAAGGCCTCCCTAAAAGGACATTGAAGGTTATACTTTTCTGCACTACCAGAAACTCAGAATCAGACACAAGGTCACCAAGCCAAGTTTTAAGATTGATTTGTCCCAATTATTTCTACTCACTTTTGTCATATCCCAACAGAGTTGTGGTGTAGAGTGTCAGACTTTCCTCGTCATAGCCTAATAGATGAAGTGTTAATCGTGGGAGGAGGTTGAATCCATATCCATTGTCGATGAAAATTCCCTAAACATCAATTCCATTTATCTTGCCAGAAACATATAATGGTTTTATGTTCCCTTTCATGATGACATATTCATCATGATCTGTGAAGGATATGACATCATGACATTCTCAGGGATTGGTCTCTGTTTGATAAATTTTGGCAGTTTCTACTTCAGTCTTGAATTCATGGGTATTTAGTAAGGGTTTGAGGAGTGCCTCCGTAAGGTCTGATGACAGACTTAAGGCATACACGGTCAATATCTTTAGCAGTACTATGGATAACTGGTTCAAAATATAATATTTCTTCTCTAATGGTCGGTGCTTCTTGGATCGAAGATTCTCTTTGTTGAGTGCTTTAGGGACTTGAGCTTTGGATGTAGATGGTCCGATCTATGTGATAGGAGCTGATGGCGCTGCTGTGCTTTCTGAGTTTTTCCAAATTGGTATTTTTGTATTCCATGGGAAATTGGACATTTGTTTTTCATTTGACGGATACTCTAATATGATTGGGCTTAGATTTCATCCAAAGGGGGAGGAGAAACACCATGGTTCCTTCTATGTATGCTGGAGGGTTATTCTTCATGTTTCTTCAACATTAACGGATTGAGTTAAGGCATGCCTAGGAATTTGACTCATACCACAATAATGCATTCCAGAAAAACCACAGCCTCTGCGACCTTTTACTCTAGCTCTTTTATTGGATATGGGGAATTCGGGTTCGTGACCATAGTCTCCATCATATAAGGGGTCCATCAAGTGAATGACATTAATGGATCCCAAGATCAATTCTTAATCTAACAATGCTTCTGTCTGACTATCTTCTTCTAATGGTACCATTTGGTATGGTGGTATCCCTTTTCCCATTTGGTGGGGCATTTCCCATTGTCCCGTTTAGTGAGGTTGTGTCCATTGTATCAAGTCTATTGGTATAAAGCCCAAAATTTTAAATATCAAATTTTTCTTTGGTGTAGGATTATCTTGTTGCCCCTGCTTTCTAGCCTTATAGCCCTCAGAGGGTTTTGGGGATGAGGATGGTGGTTGTGTTGCATCAGGAGCTATTGTGGGCATGATTTGTTACTTCAACTATTCCTGGAGGATTCTGTGGGATCATTTGGCTATCTTTCAAGTCATCCTACTATAAATTATTTTCTCTTTTTTATTGGTGACTTTTTTTCATTCCTTTTCCTTTCTTGGGGCCAAGGGGGAGACATACACCACTTGTGCAGGCGGCGGACTCAACATGACTTTTCCAGAATCCACTATCATTTACAAGAGGTCCTTGAAGATGAAGCATTCCTGGATGGTGTGTTCCAGTATCTGGTGGTAGGGACAATAATTTTGATAGTCGTCAAGAAGCACTTCATCAGTTTGCTTGGGCTCTAGTAGCCGGAGCAAGTTTTAACTCATGGTGGCTATGGAGTAACTGTGGATTTGGTAATCTCATAATGAATAGACATTATATCTTTGTTCCTCAAAAAAATTTATTTTATCAACCCTTCACTTATCTTGTCGAGGTAGGGGTGGCTGTTGGCATCCAGAGGATCCTACATGGTTTGGTGGAGGCCTCTCAATGGGATCTAGTGCCGGGGGTGTCTTAAGTGTGATAAAAGTGGCTTCATCATTTCTAACTAATTTTCCAGGGGCTAATAGGTCTACCCAAGACATGAGATTGGTACGATGAAAGGAGTATTATATCCTTTGGGAAATGGTGGAGAAATATCGGAACCCACTTGTGCATTTTACTGGGATGAGTGGTGATCATAATTCATCACGAATATTATCGATGCACTTAGAGAGAATTTCATCCCAGGGGAGTGGTCAGTTTAGGGAGTAAGTCTGACCCTTCCATATAGAAATAAAGTCTAAAAGTCTTTAATTCTATCGCTTCTTGAAGTTCATGAGATCACTAACAATTGTATTAAGAAATGTCGAACTGAACTAGAAGAGAAACTATGCATAGAGGTCCTCCTAGCCCATGATTAAGTTAGCTGGTAATCCAGTATACCCTATGAAGTTTGAACCATAAAGAGTTCGCACGAAGCACCTAAGTTTTACTGATTTTTTCTACTTTAGGGTGCCCATCATGGGGTCACAGTAAGAGGCATAGTAAATTAGATGCTGTTTTGGGTCCCATGAGCCATTAAACACTAGAAACATAGCGTTCCCAAAGTTTGGCGGTGGCCAAACATTCCTCACCCAATCAGGGTATGGTTTGTTCTCTGGTTGTATCAAAGTGCGTCTCCCTTCCTTGGATTCTAGTCGAGCTATTAGTTACTCGATGATATTCAAGATCACTTGATGCATATCCTGGTGAACTTGAGCTTTGATGGATTCAGTAGGAAGAAAAGTTGGTTGTTCTGGCATTACTGGTATTTAGGGAGGATACCTAGCCAGGGGTATCCTTTGTGGGTTCTCTTGAATATATTCTAGCTTCTCTACTATTAGAGGGAAGTATTGATGTCCTTCCAGGGATATATTCAAGAAGGTTGATGGTACCAATTCTAGATTGGATGAGCATTCGAGATTAACTTCATTTACTGGGATGAGTACCTCTGGAAGGGTCACCTCTTCTGGGAATAGAAATTGATGCTCCATAGGGGGAACACATCTGGAAAGATAAATCCCTCGACACAGTTTGAAATTGATTTGTGTAATCTCTTTCATTTCTCCCCCCACTTTGCGAGTATTTCCATGAGTGGTATGCAAACCATTAGGCCCAGTGTGGGTCACCTCCAGGAGGGAACCATCTTCTCTTGCATCTTCGCCATTTGTATCATTTTCTATGAGATTTGAGGGGCAAAAATTCATCATGTTCACTGATTCATACCGCATTAGGGATGGTGTACATGGTTCCTAATGGTAGGAATTTTTTTTTCATACTTTTTTGGACTTCCTCCATCTATTATATGGTATTATTTAGGATTCATGGTAGAGATCGACCCGAAGGGATCCCTACTCGGACCTCACAATATGCCTTCATCCCACAGGGTATGAACTGTATGATGGGGTTGAACAGGTGACCTATTTTCTCATCATTCTTCCCAGATTGAAGAGGACAGAAAACTATTTTGTGGGAATTTGAGGTAAAAATTCCCCCATCCCTATGGGATGGGGTTGGTCCCATTCTATCATTGATGCGTTGTGGCCTAGGTCTGTTGGTCTTACAGGGGAATTAAGAGTTAATAATTCCCCTAACCTAGTGGGTAGGGGTGGTTCCCCTATTATGACAGTAGCTACTGTTATTGCAACCTTTTTGATTTCACTCACTTCTTCATGGGTTTAATCTGGGCCTGGAACTAGATTTCAATAAGATTCATTTTCTTTTTAAGAAATGATAACTAATTGCTGGTTGGATTCCTTGGGGTGGGAAGCCTGCTGGATGTTCTCAGTTTCTTGTCTCAAGAACTTCTCGATGGCTTGATCTCATCAGGTATAATGCTTTTAAGACTTAATAAAGGCTAACTCGTATTGAGCATTCAAACATTAATTAGTAGGGATTTCATTTTATTGCTGCCTTTGGGTAATGATATTGCAAGATTTCATTTCTAATAAGGTCTTCTGAACAACACATGGGGTGAAGTGTAGAGCTCCGTGTTTTCCCAATCCCCAAATATGAACTCCAAGTGGTGTATTGTTGATGAGTCAAAAAAAATTGCGTAGTGTGTGGAGGAAATCCAGTTTAATGTTTTTATTTTTCCATTCTTATTGTGGCCACCATACATTTGGGAGGACTTATAGGTTGATTATATAGTGAATCTATCCTAATTTGTTGACATGGTCTGCCTAACCTTCATGGGGATTTTTTTTATTTTAGCAGGTGAAGAGGCATCCAGATATTGAGATGAATGTTATGAATACACTCCTAAAATAACACCCTCAGTATCTCTAAGTTAGAAGTGGTCATGGGACAATATATCCCTGATATATTATCCTTAGCTTGTTGTATTCTCACAAGAAACATATCCGATTGTTGTTCTTTCGAGGACTCCTCTGCTTAGTATGGCTAGTTTGACTGCTTCTTAATAATTTTGTTCTAAGTATCAGGGTTGGTAGGAGCCTCATTGATATGTGAGCGGTGTGGGGGTGGCTTGGAAGATGAGTGTGTCCCTAAACCATCTTCTGGTTGAGAAATGACATCACTCATCATAGATAGAGTTTCTGATATGTCTGAATCCATTTTTCTGAGCGCCTCTACATAAGAGGGATTTTTTACATTTGTCCCGATAATGGGAGGACCTTCTTTCCATTGGGAATTTTGATTAAAGGGGGACCTTTTCAATCATTATTACAATGGAAAGGGATACGATTATAACTTAATGCTCAACCACAAGGAATGTCCCTACAACGTATACCCTGGGGACGACCTTCAGGGCAGGTTGTAGTGAGGGGAGGACCTTCTTACTGTGTGATGTCACTAAGGGGAGGAACTTCTCTATGACTACTATGATGGAGAGGACTACTATCAAATCTTGATATATATCTACAAGGAGAATTTTTGCAGTGTATATCCTTGGGAGGGCCATTAGGAATTTCTGAAATGAGGGGAGGACCTTCCCGTTCCTTGATGTTTTTATGGAGAGGGCCTTCACAACAACTGCCAATATGGGGAGGACCTTCACATTAGTTGTCAATATGGCTAGGAGTACCATTATGACTTGACGTATGTCTTCAAGAAGAATCATATCTGTAGTGTATAGCCTAGGGAGAACCATCAGGGCAGACAAAAACAAGGGGAGGAACTTCTTACTGCCTGATTTTCTGGTCAAGGGGAGGGCTACCCTGACACACATCAGGAGACGAGATCTCGTGATCGATCATTCCCAGCCCACTGAGTAAGCCCCATGGGTGCTCTGGGAAGGACCTTCAGAGCTACTGGTAGCAATATTGCGGGGAGGTCCTTGGCAACTACTACTACCAATTTTATAATTTGGTAATGGAATGATAGTGTCTTGAGCCTATATTGATATATGCTCGAGGGTGTCAATAACTATAGCTTCCACTAGAGTGGGATCATGTATGTGAACTTAATTTTCCTGCTACCTTAAGAGAATTTCTTTTTTGGGTGCCCTCTTACGGGTAACTGGGGTCGTTTGTTGCTGGTAAAGGCCTTCACATATGTGTCCCTATTTTGTTGGTTCTCATGATGACTCCGGGATATAATGATGTGCATCTTGAGTTTTGGAAGGGATATATGCTCACCCTAACACATTTTTCAAGGAAGTCATTTTTTTCGAGGAAATAGGGTCATGGGCATGGATCCCTAGCTTTTCTGCTGATGCAATGTTATCTTGGAATGATTGGAGGATGTGGTATGGAATCGACGTTTGATCTTACATCATTTACAGGATCTATTGAGATACATCTTTGGCTGGAAAGGGTATAAAGGCCCATTCTGATGTCATAGCATGAGTTTTTTCCTGCGATGGTCCTTCGTATGTTTCCAGTAGATACTGACAGTTCACCTGTACCGGGACAAAGGAACAAGTGTGCCACCAGTTTTCTTCTCCATTTTCCACCATATTTGACTGGTGGACTTCATAATCATTATTGAGAATTTTAATATTCTCATTTTCTGTTGTATTTGTCCCATGGTATTTGTATGCATCCACAAGAACTTGAATCTAATCATATTTTCTTGCCACCCTATTTGGATGTAAGACTTGATACACATCAACACCTATTTTTGCTTACATATATCTATCCTATTTTTATGATGGGATTCTTGTGTATCAGTAGATATCTGCATCTACCAAATATTTTCACTCTGTCTACATGGCATGACTCACGAGCACTGGAAGGCATGTTCATGTGCTCGTATTGTACCACCCTATTTCTATATTGGGCTTGAATGTATGGGGTAGAGTTGTATGTCTACTTGTTGAATGCCACCACATTTTTATGGTGGATAGTATGTTTACTGCTCTCTGTGGGAGACCCAATGGGCTCGTGTCTTTTGGAATTCAGTAGGTGACCTGATCATAAGATCCTATTTAGAATAAGGATACTTGGTCACTTGGTGTCGGTGGAAATGCTCTTTGGCAGTGATCCATGAGTAGGACCCTAGTGTAGCTGAGATGAAATCACCAACACTAACTTCATCGGCCACCCTAAGATAAGGGAGGTACTTATTGTCATGCTCCGGGGACAGGCTCCTGAAACTGTTCAAGATGACCACTGTGGGGATAGTAACATTTCGGTGGTACTCTTTAAACAATGCGTTGGATACCCAGCATTGAATATTCTGGGTTGGCGAAGGGGTCATACACTTCATCGAGGCCCCAGCTGCAAGCAGGATCGCTAAGGTGAATGTCTACATTGGTTGTCAGGATGTCATTTGGATCGAATGTTTCTCTATGGGAACCTGCAATATATATATATATATATATATATATATATATCTGTGTGTGTGTGACATATACAAACAACAAAACCCTTTCAAAGTAGCATCTTTTGAACATATGCATATTTGAGGATTCAGATTGGCCACCTTACTCTATTTTTTTGTGAGACGAAGGGGCTTGAGTGGGGTAGAACCACTACCTTGGTTGAGGATTCCCATTGGGTTCACCTTTTTTGTTTTGACCTGAGGCGATGCATGTGCATGTTTGGGGAAAATGCCCAAAAATGGTCTGACAGGTGAAGATCATTCGTATTTTATTATAGATACTTTCACATCATCATCTTTGTTTCAACCCTATCTATGTCATTATACATTAGGGGAGATTGGATTGACCCCATGGGAACTGGGTAGTTTATCCATGCATTATGAAGGAGGTTCCATAGTCAAATGGGCCTAGTGGGTGATTGCATGGGGTTAAGTATTTGTGAATTTGGTCTTCTTAGGATATGAATTCCTTAGATAATCTCCAATAGGTTTATTTGTGGAGCCAGAAACACCCAACATCCCTGGTATCCATGATTCATGGACCTGATTTCCAAAGGAAGGTGCTCATTGGATGAGGATTTGTCCAATAACACTTAAGGACTCCATTGGTTGAGAGGAAGGGAGGTCGGGCTCATGACACCCTTTTGGGGGAATTATTACCTATTCCAGGACTCTCTTATATATTTAATTCATGCTCATATGTTTTTGAATCCTATGTTCATTCCCGAAGATTGTATCCATGGGATAACCTTGGTTTTTAGTATCATCATGGATATACATGTATTTGATACTAGAGAGGCAATGCTAACTTAATCCATGAAATAAGGCACTCTGAAGTTTATCATCATCCAGGAGGTATGGAAGGTGGTTTGATGTTGGGATCAGACACATAAGATGGGATTGCTATATATCCTCAAGAGAGGAATCAGAGCCCACGTAGTTGGGTTAGCTCAGGGCTTGGACCTGGGAGGATGCTCATTTTTTGGGGGAATAATTGGGTGAACCCTCTTGGTAGGGAACCCCTTTTGAGATGAGGCCTTCAAGAAGTCATACTACACATCCTTGTATGACTAGGAATCAGTGTTCCCTTAGTTTAAGAGGGTGTTGATTGTGCATGGAAGGTGCCCATTTGGGGGGATATGATTTGGTGGACCCTTTTGGAAGGGCACCCTTTTGATCTTGGACCTTTAAGCAGGCATCCTAGGTATCTTGGTTTGAACATGAATTAAAGTTCTCATAGTTAAAGAGGGTGTTGATTGTATATGGAAGCTTCCCATTTGGGGGGACATGATTGGTTGGAACCTTTTAGAAGGGCACCCTTTTAAGCATCTTCCTTTAAGAAGGTGTCCTACGTATCCTGGTTTGAATAGTAATGAGAGTTATTGTAGTTCAAGAGGGTGTTGATTGTGCATGGAAGCTTCCCATTTTGTGGTACATGATTGGGTGGAACCTTTTGGAAGGGCACCATTTTGAGCTCGAGCCTTTAAGAAGGAATCCTACATATCTTATTTTGAATAGGAATCAATGTTCTCACAGTTCAAGATGGGTTGGTTGCACGAATGTTGTAATCACCACAAATCACTAATCCTAAGTGAGTCATGATCAATTTGAGAAACAAGAGGATGTGAGAGATTTAACAAACCACACATCTTCTCTCTTTCTAATGGAAGTGTCTGGAACTATGGTGAAAGAATCCGAGGCGACAGTGGGTGAGGGTGCGGTGCGATGAACCCTTCAATGTGTAATGACATTGGAGGTCATGCGGCTCGGATATCAGAAGATTAGGGACTTAACTTAGTGGGAGTGAACCAGAATGTGCTCTAGGGAAGGGGAGGAATGTCACCTCTCATCAAAATAAGAAACATGCATGATTCCTTCGATTGATCACCACTCATCATTGAATGGAAAAGAAAGTGATCACCCTTAATCCCTAGAATGGGAAGGATCAAGTCATCCTCCCAAGGTTGGACTCTAGGTTACCATAGGAGTGTGGTGTTACAAAAATCCTAGGAGTCTAAAACATTGTGGGGAGAAACTTCATGACTCTGATTAACATGGGTACATAGACTTAAATGGGTACGCTGATGTGCCCAATGATCTGATCATACGAGTCTGGTGGCTTTGGATGAGTCTTTTCCCTGATGTCGGTGGACTGGTTAGTGGAGAATCTATAGAGGAATAGATGATAATGGAGGGGGGGAGATTGGAGCTAGAGGTAAAGACACCTGCAGATTCCCCATTCCCTGTACTTTTTTTTCATGCGGGATGGGGGGAGCTCTGCATACCATAGTGGTATGCGGGTAGAAGGGTTGTCTGTGTACCAAATTAGTACGTTTTCTTATAAGTGGACCATTTCATACCAAGATGGTATGTTTTCTTGGATGCAGTCCACTATCCAACTTCGGGTTCCATCTGTGTACTGATGCAGTACCCAAAGCGGGGTTTGATCTACACAGCAATTCACTATGCAGAGCACCGTATTGAAGGAGTGTCCTGGAACCTGTGGTTCATCGGGAGTTCATCCCTGAGAAATTTATGGTTCGCGATGACAACAATTAGGTTTTCAATTTTATGATTATTATTAAGTTCCTTATTTTTATGGTTTGCGGCTGGTTATACCTACAGAAACATGATTCAGTGTTTTCACTTCGTCAATGATTTGAAACTGAAGTCTGAATCCTCTCTAAATTCTTTCTTCTAATATCTAGAATCTCCTCCATTATTTCTTCATCCGTCATCTTCTTCTTCCTGATATGATCCTTTTATATAGCATTGGATAAATCATATCTGTGGGCATGCATCACCATTTGCAGAATCCCATAAAGATATATCTCAACCCACATAAGACTTGGTCAACTAGGTTGTATGAAGGTTTTGGTTTGTGGTTCGTGGTTCACGGAACCTTGTTGTATTTCTTTTCCTATAAACTACCGAGTTCACAGTAAAGTATAAGGATGGAATCCCCGCACTCAATTTCATCTTTTATGTGGTTCTTTACTTCTTGGGTTTTCCGACCATCGCCCCTCAGACCATCTTATCGTGGGTCCTTCCACACACCAATGGTCCGCGATTCAGGAATTCTTCCAACATTTCCCGGTGATGGTACATGGGTCACTTAAAACTATTGAAAAATTTTATTTCTTCAAGTTTCTTCCCAAGTTTTCAATTCAAATTTCATCCATTTTCCTTACTGGACCTATAGGGATGTTTGATTCTTTCTGAGAAGTGCTTGTAGGAGTATTTACTTCCCTTTGAAAAGTTTTTAGGACCTTACAATGATATAGTCATGCTACTATAATAATTATGTATATATATACATACATACATACATATATATGCATATTTCATTTACATACTTTCTTTCAATACGATAATAAAAATGGAAACATCGTTCATACGTATGTACAGCTTACCGTCTAGGTGAATGGTGTATTCCATTTCATACTTATATATGATATCAATTATTATAATTTTCATATAATATATATAAATGATATTTATATCATTATATATATTATTGAATCATGATATCAGTATAAGGACCAATGATATAACAAATTAAGACACATGCGAATAATAAAGCGAATATTACCCAAAGTGAAACTTTAATATAGGATTGTTAATAAGTGGGTAATATATGGTTATAATAAAACCATATATGGTAATAGATATAAGAAAATTATTCTGTAAAATATTTATAATAAACTTATATTTATTATACAAGAATATTGTATGAGTACGGAGAGAGTTAAGATATAAGGTAAGTGGATTTCATCTCACTTTTAATTTGTATTAGATACATGCTATGTTCTCCACTCTTTCCTTTTGTGTGGTGTATGTATTTCCCATGATTTTATTCTATGTATCTTATTCCTAAATTTACGGGTAATCAAAAATCCATTCTATGATCCTTCTATCATGGGTTTTAACTATCAAAAATTACCAAATCAGTAAAACAATTTTGTCTCAATTTTCCTTCTTTGAGACTCCTATTTTGTTATGCACCTAAACACCTTTTCAGGGTGCATATAATTCCATTTTAACTAAAATATCACGAATCTCCATCTTTTAATGATATTATAATTTTCATGTAATTTCCTTTCCTAACATGGAAAGTATGGTCCCATGTCACCAAGTTATAAGAGTTTATTGAGATAATGTCCATATTTTTTTTTCAGATTGTTTATGTTTATGCTTCATTTGTTGAAATATTTTGATCCATCATTCAGGAATATTCATGAGTTTTCTTACCCTATGTTTATTCAATATATCCTTACTTTTTAGTACTATTTTCCCACTTTTTGGTACTTAAGATAATGTTTTTAGTAAAATCTGGACCCCACTCTCTTTGGTCAAGAATCTATTGTATTAAAAAAATCAGGTTTTCAAGAAATGTTTTCAAAAGATACTTGAAGATAATTCTCAAGGGAAAATGGAATTAAAAAATATTTTATTTTTTTAAAGCTTACTTTATAAGTTTTCAGAACTATTTTGAAAGAAAAAGGTTTTGAAAAGTTTTTATGTAATAAAAAGAATATTTCAAACAATATGGGATATTTTTCTCAAGAAGTGTTTTTAGAGTATATATCAAAATTATTTCCCATATAAGATAACATCCATTAGTGTTGATCATGACTTTATAAGGAAATTATTCAATTTTTCAATTCATATTCTTTTTTTGAATGGATTATGCTTTGGTGGAATGATATTATGAAACCCATTTCTCTTTCAGGGGTTATATGCTTTTGAAACCCACTTCTTTTCACAGGTTATGTTTATGATGAAATGATTATGAAACCTATCTCTTTTATTGGTTACAATATGATCACATGTTTATGATACCCATTTAATTTCATGGGTTATTATATTTATATTTATGATCTTATGCCACATGTATGTATAATTTCATTATGTTACGTGTGGGACCTATATATCCCTCCAATGTATTGGGTAAAGATTTATATCTCATGAGATATATAGGGATAGAATTAGGGTTTACTCGGTTCAATAATATAGGGCTGAAACAAGTGTTTACTCAGTTCAGTAATACATGGCTAGAATAAGGGTTTACTCAGTTCAGTAATACATGGCTAGAATGAGGGTTTACTTGGTTCAGTAATATAGGGATGGAACATGGGTTCACCTGGTTAGGTAAAGGACTTTGTCCACTAAGATGGTCTTTTCATTGATACCTTGGCTACTATGGAAATCAGTATATGCTTATGTGTTGCCACAATTGCATGTCTCACTTCTATGTTATGCTATCATAGCTTATGTCCTTTACTTAATTTTGATTCATGTCTTATGAAATACCAATATTTATGTCATGATTCATGTATATAATCCTTGATATGTAGGGTATGATCTTCTATTTTCATGATCATGTTCTCATACCATTATTCTCATGTTTATGCTTACATGTATCTCATGTTTACCCTTACTATGAATTTGATCTCATCCCTTTTTATGTTTCCTTCCTTAGGTTATGAATATATGTATTATGTTTGATGTGTCTAAGAGGGGTGCTAGCCATGAAGAACCTAATGGGAGATAATGTAGCTCACTTATGTACCCGTGTTTATGTTTCCATGTTTCCAAAGGCACTATTCCAACTATAGTCTTTGGGAATCTTTTTTTATCATGTTTAAGTATTCCAAAAAATTTATGTAATGTCTATGTTTGTAAAGAGAGGGTCGCTATAAAGGTACCCTAACCTCATGATGGATCTTGATAGGGAAATAATATAAGGCTTGAATAATGGTATTCTTAAAGAAATGGAAGTGGTAATAGGTTGAGTGTTTGAGAGACCAACCTAAAATGGATTATATCTTGATGTTGGGTGAGTTTCCAACCCATATGAAATTGGGATATATGTGTGTTTTGTGACCTATTTTATTACTTACAAATTTATCTAAGAAATTGTTTATTTTATGTGAATAATTGTTCTTGATATGATAAATGGTTATAGAATGTGTAATTTGTAGAGTTTTCATTCTAACCAGGGTTGTGAGATGTATTGTAAAGGTTGGTTAGGAACCACACCAACCATAGATCTTCAAGATATAAAGTAATTAGTTATGTGGGATGAGTTGGGAACCATTCCAAATGTTGACGGTTTGTGATATTGGTTGGGAAATAATGCCAGTTATAGGTATGATATTTAGATGAGTTAGGCTCCATGCTAACTTTCACCACAAAGGAAAATGGGTTGGAAATTCATTCCAATATTGTGTGGGGATGCAAGAAAAGTTGTGTTCCATGAAATCTATCATTGGTATATGGTATCAAGGGAGGGTTCCATCCCAAAATTTTACACAAATGATGTGATATGGTTCTAGGGGTGGGTGATATTTTGACCTCTGAGTAGTAATATTACTAGATATTTCTAAGGTTTTCACCATTCTGACCCTTGGGTATTAATGATATGAGATGATACTAGGGTTGGTCACTATTATGACCCCTGGGTATTTATTCTATGAGAAGGTATAGGGGATGGGTGTGATTTTGAACCTTGGGTATTGATCAAATGAGATGGTATGAAGGGAGGGTGTAATCCTGACTCTTGTTATTAATGATATGAGATAAAATCAAGGAAGGGTTCTATTCAGACCCTTGGTATTGATGATATGAGATGGTTCCATGGGTGGGAACTATTCCAACCCATATATAATGATGATATGAGATTTCATTATGGGTGGTCTCCATTTTGACCCTTGATATGGAGTTATGGGTAGGTTACAATTCAAACTTTAGTATTGAAACATGATATGTTTAGACTTGACACTAAAACTGACCGAAGTTGGTATGTTCATTCCCTGAGTATCACTGCAAAACCAAAGGATCGATGAAAATTTATTTTATTATGATTTATTTTATATATCATGTCATATGGTTAATGCACTATATATATGGGATATGTTAGGGACATCATTTCTATTGGTCTAATGAGTTTTTCTCACATCATTCTCAAGTGGACCTATAAATTTCGTTCCCAATAATATCTCATGATTGTAGGAATAAGTATATTAAAGGCCCAATGATGGATGGTTGAGTTGGGTATTTTGGTTAGAGTCAGAAGATGGGATTGGATCATGACTTGAGACTAGGAGGCAGTTATTTTTTGATTTTTTCATTTTGGTATTGGTTGTATATAATATTCACATAATAGATCCAATTAGTGTCTTCCTTTCTCATGTGACATTAATATTGCTCATTATTTTATAGATTATGATTCATTATTTATTTTTGGAAGTATCTTTGCTGGATGGTGAATTTTATCTTGTTTATATTTTGATATCTGATTGCATATTACTTTGACTATGTTTTAAGGTTGTTTATACTAGAAGGTGTAGTATCCCTATATTTTTATAATAAACCCCCATTGCTAGTCGACAAAATATGTTGTATGGGATGCATACCTTGTTGAAATAGTGGGTGACCTAAACCCAACTATACAGTGATTTTGATTATCATATCATGTGTACATTTAGTTATAGATGATGTCATGTTACGATTACAGTGTAGAATTTTATGTGTCCACTATTATAATGGTAATGCCCAAAGATTAATTGTTGTATCGAGAGGTTATAGAAGATATCAGGTTATAATGAGAACCTCGAGATAAAATGACAATAATTTTAAATATATGTTATGTAGTCTAGATATATCTAACTAAGTGGACATAGTAGATGTATGACTATCAGGTGCTGGGGGATCATAAGCATTGAGAATTCTTCTCATGAAGTTCTCACTTGGTGATCTCTAGTAGTAAGATCACGAGGACAGACCCGCCAATAGAAACACCACATGTTTTGGGTGACATTGGTTGTTCCTATCTACAGACATGTGTATTGGTATCCTAACTTGAAATTGTGGTGAGGTAGCTTGTGTTGGGTGTGTCATTGGTGGTATGACATTGGGTGAATATTCAATAAAGGACTTGTCTCTTCCAAGTTTAGGAAGTTGTATATCTTATACCCGGTTGATCTGGATGGTACTACCTTCATAAGTCTTTGGAAAAAGTAGTACAAAGGTGAATCCATCTAGTTAGATCAACAAATAATAAAGAAAGAAAAGGACGATGACACAAGTGTGCATCTTGTATTATGAGATATTTAATGACAAAGAGATTATAGTACACAGTTAGTATTCGTAGGTTGGTTGTTGTTTCTTTGACAATCCTTATCCCTTTAGGGGCCATGATGGGTTTCTAGACTCTTCTCTTGGTCTGTAGATTTTATTCACTACTATCGAGGTAAGGGCCTAGAGGATCACACACAATAGCATATTCAAGAATCCTCTTTATTCAGTAAAATAGGTATATGGACATAGTGGACCCTACCACAGGGTCCAAGCATTGTCTAAGTTATCGATCACCAAAATAATTAAATATATTAATTAATAATCATTTTATGAATATTTGGGATTGAATTTATTTAATGTATTTAAAAGTTTAGTAAAAACGAGAAAAATATTAATCAAATGCATATTATTTTAATATTTCAGGTTCGTTTAATATTAAGAGGGACAAAGAGTCTAGCTAAATGGCTCATGTTTTATCATGTAATATATTTTATATATATTACAAGTATGAGATAAAATAATAAATAATATTGGCACGATCATCAAAATTATTTATTTAGTGGATGTTGAAATAAACGGGGGCCAGGGAACCCAACGAGGTATTTCTCAACTCCACTATAAATATAGGATGAGGATCTCTCTTATGTGATGAAATTCACTATCCATTCATTCCATGGAGTGAAATACAAAGCCTCTCTTTCCTCTCGATCTCTAGAAAGGTATGCTCTTGATTGAAGAAGCTTGGATCGAGATATTTCTTCAGTATTGAAGGAATATCGATGCGGTGATCATCGGGACGTCGAAAGCGCCATTGAATCTCTGTGCTAGCACCCAGAATTTGATGATCGATGCTCCCAAAGATTTTTTAAGTGCATGTGGATGATCTAGAAGGTTCCTTCTTTGGATCCTTCAAGCAATGATTACCATCGACTAATTGTAGTCGACTGTAGTTTCAGATTTGAAATCGGTATGTTTTCATTTTAATTTTGTTTTCTTTACAATTTACGCAAGATCCTTGGACCTCATTGGGGAACAAATATTCGGCATCGACAAGTAACATTAATACAAAGATGAAATACTTTGAAATCCTTGGCCCACCAGCTTCTTCTGTGGGCCCCGGATCCTAATAGTGGTATCAGAGCGATCACGTAGATTTTATAAGCCAAATAAAATTAAAATGAATTAATTAAGTACGAGGGTTATCAGAATTAAATTAAATAAATTAAATATAAAAAAGTAAAATTAAATAGAAAAAGCGGTCTTGGTGGACCCCCTATCGGCCTGGCTTCCTCCCCACACCGCGAAACCAGGCAGCTAATTAGGGCTCCCTGTAACTGCTAGCTCTGGCTCTACCTTTTTGCATCATCCCCTTCCTGGTCACCTCCCACTGAGGGCGCCTATTACTACTGGGGAGTTCTTATTAGGGTGGTGAGTTGACTTAACTAAAATTACAGCAAAGAAATAGCAATATATATCCTTTTGTAATTTTAGAGTCAAATGTTGAGTAAAGAAGTAATGATTTTCTTGAAGCTAGGACATCACTCAAAAGATCAAGGAACCGTGATTTAATGTGGTTGGCCAGCCAAAAGCCTTGCTCGGAACCTCCGTATAGTGGCATAGCCATAGCTTGTAGACTATGAGGGAGGTTCAAGGATCCTTTCCACTAAAATACTCAAGATTATTTCGATTCTAGTACATAGGGTTCCTATAATTCAAAAAATTAGTGGGATAAATTTAATAATTAAATTAATTAGTAATGTCACATTCAGTAATCAGAATAAAAATACTCATCTGCTAAAGTTCATTTTTATAAAATGACAAGTAATACCACAAGTAAAACTTAAATAAATATTAGAAAAATTTAATGTCTAAACTAAGCATGAATTTAAAATATAGTATAAAGGAATGCAAATAATATTACCATATCGAAATTCAAGGTGCTTGTGTCCCAACTTGTTAAGCCACCTTAGCAAGTGAGGGTGTAAATACTTACATGAGATGCATGAATTAAGCATATGATGGTTATTCCATAATGCTATCATAAACGTCTGATGTCAGTTGCGGTCAATACATCATAAAATGGATGATGTTACATGCAATCTCATCTTCCAGAAGTTTCCAAGGAGAAAGTGAATAAATATTTGAATGTGATGATTTCACTCGCTTTGTGTAATGTGAAAGATGGTTCATAATCTTTCATGTCATCCCATTCTTATACCTTTTACACCCCATTAATCTATTTTCATTTAAGGATACAAACAAATGGTATAGAGTAAGAACTTCATTACCTTTAAGGTAAAATTATCCAAGTGATAAGAATATTAAACGCAACACAACCTTTTGTTCTTTTGGTGAATATATTGAAAGACAAGGTGGAAATTCCTATGGAAAGTTACGTCAAAGGCGCCTTCATCATGTACTTAAAAGAAAGAGGTAAATAATTTAACAAGAGGTTATTTTCATCACATAATGAAATAAATTTTTGAAAGTTTTAAAATTCAATAGACAAAAATACTAGAAGTAAGTACCCACTTCTCGTTTAGTTAATATTCCTCAAATAAAAGTATAGTTTTATCACATACTTCTTTGGTATTAAAATACAATATTATTTTCACATATATGTATTAAAATATAGTAACCAAGTATGTTAAAAAACATATTTATAATTAAGGTGTCTTCTCCAAGCAGCTGAGAAAGGGTGATTCCTAGGTCAGTGGTGAGAAACACATAACTTCTAATTGGCAAGTGATTGATTCAAATTGAACAAGTTTTTGAGTATAACCAAAAAATTTATCACCTGTGCCCATTTGGTCATAATGAAACATTATTCCATGTTTTTGGAATGAATTTTTTTTGTGGTACCATACTCAAAAAATAGTTCATACATACTTGAATTATAAGCAATAAGTGATGAATATATAAAAATGTAAGACTTACCCAATTATGGAAACATAATTCTTTGTCACGTAAAACTAAAACTGGATGTAAATGATATACTCAATATGGTATTTAGGATCATCACAACTAAACACCTTTGGTATTATTAACACCTTTAGTTTAGACAAAGAAACCCTTTATAGATAAAGGTATGCCACAAAGCATTAAGGATTAGTTCAACAAGAGGGTTTTAACTATTACCAAGAAAGATAAAGGTAAATATACTTCATAAGATTCTTATAAGTCATTATAGAATGTAATAGCGAATTATATGTTTGGTTATAAGATATGAGTAGCTTCATATCAGAATGTCGAAGAATATCTTGACCAAGCATTCATCGATCATGATAATGTAGCCTGAAGAAATTCCTAAAACCATGTTACCTTATATACATCACCATATTGATGTTGATAAAGAGGATTGATGATAAAGTCTTAAATGTATACATTGATCAACAAAATTTAGCATGGAGTAATTCCTAAATGCACATTTTATACATCAAAGGTATGATGTATGGTGTATCAAGGTTACAACCTGCAGTAACTTCCATTATATTTCATGATGTGATTGGAAAATAAAAATGTAAACCCATAACCAATATTCCAACTAAAATGAAAAATGGATATCATATGAGTCATAGTATGATGAAAATCTATTATGTCATAGGACATGTGTTTAGGATGAAAAGCGTTTGTTAAGGACAAAATAAATAAACATGCCTCAAGATGAACACATGGTGCATCTAAGTAATTATCTTAACAGTTTCTTAGGATATTACATAAGTAACTAAGATATAAAAGATGTATTCAAGTATTAGAATACATTTCAATATTAGGGTAGACATCTCAATTAGAGATAGTGGGAGTTGAATTGACTTGGACTTAGTCAATGCTCAAGATGCACAAATAGTTTTCATAGGAACAAGTTCCACAAGTACATGTAAAATATGAATGTTCTAGTGAAACATATTGCATAACAAGGATGAAACCATGGTAATGGTTTTATATACACTATGGAAAGTGATATATTATTCATTAAGAATAATAAATCCTATAAGTAATCCATATATAGAAATAAGTTGAGATTGAAAAATTTAAAATTCAATAATGGTTTACGTGTATCATATTGAAAAGGGGATTATAAATTGAATACTGTGGAGGGTATTCAAATGAGAAGATACATGGATGGTACAAGCCTAGTACCAAAAAGGCTCGACTGGTTATACTAAGTTGGTATGCCTAAATCCATTAGAATTTTACTTGTCATAGCTAACTTCTAAGATCATTCTATTGATCACTGGATGCCAAGATAATCTTTCATTGAAAGTATCTATACAGCGCAACCAGAAAGAGATGATGACATCATATGGTGCCAATAATGTTTGCAAGTTACTGAAATATAGTTCTGGATTAAAGTAAGAAACATGATCTTAGAGCATTCATTTCAAATGAATCATTGCATTTTATCTACCAAAGGTTAGTGGGAGTGACAATATTTTCCAAGAGAAATATGTTTGGAAACATATTGAAAACATATATTGATTTTACAGTTAGATAATGTCAGAATAAAAGAAATTATCCAGTGATTGAATTAAAGTAGCAACATAAGTTCTAGGGAATAATATCTACTGAGGTTGATCTATATATTTCTTGGTCCTAGTAAATTGTACATAAAGTAACATTGTATTGAAAAATACAAGTTACAACAATTCAAGTTCAGAATTGTTTCTAATGACACATGGCTTAATCTCTCCAGGTTAACATGTTCAGAGCATGGGAAGAGATTAACGTTGTGAATTTAAACCATACGCTTCAGAAATGGATCAATCAAATATGCCATGTTATGTACAATAATTGATATTTCCAGGATATACTTTATTGTAGGTAGATACCAATTATTTCCAAGAGCACTGTAAGTGATGAAGTCAAAGCTATCATCTTGTACTTTAGTGAGTACCAATGATATATACCTGGTGTGAAGAGAAGAAGGTATACTAGTTATGGTGGGACACATACTAGTAATACTTAGATCAATTTGATCTAGTATCATAGTTTGGCCAAGGTGATGAGCGATTCAAGATCATAAAAGCTAGTGGTAGCCATACCTACAAATACTGAGTATGTTGCAGCATCTAAGGAAACTAAGGAGTAGTTAAATGCAATGATTTGTTCCAGTTATTGGAATCTCACCTAGGGGTAAAATTATTATCATAATGTGAATTATGATATTATTACTAGCCAAGTTGTCAAGTTATGACAATGGACAAAAGTGATATACTCGGGGATACCTTATCTTGAGAAGTTTTACTCAAGGAGACGAGGTTGCATACAATAGACATGCCATGCTAGGAAAACGTGGCAGGCCCAATAGTTAAATCTATAACTCAATAGAAGAATGATATTTTTCATGTGAGTAGCTAACAAGTATGGTTATAATGTTGGATCTAGTGCAAGTGGGAATGTTGAAATAGTGGGTTCCCTAGACCCAACTATATAGTACTTTTGATTACCATATCATGTGTATAGTTGGTTATACATGATTTGATGTTACCATTATAGTGTAGAATGTTTTGCGTCCACAATTATAATGGTAATGTCCAAATATAAATTGTCATATCGAGAGGTTATAGCAGATCCCAGGCTATAATGAGAACCTCAAGATACTATGAAATTAATCTTAAATATATGTTCTATAGTCTAGATACATATTAATGAATGGACATAGTAGATGTATGACTATAAGGTGTTGGGGGCTCATAATCATTAACACTTCTTCTCATGAAGTTCTCACTTGGTGATCTCTAGTAGTGAGATCATGAGGAAAAACCCTCCAATAGAAACACCACATGTTTTGGGTGTCATTGGTTGTTCCTATATATGGAGATGTGTATTGGTCTCCTAACTTGAGACCATTACCAATGTATATAATTTGATTATGTACTTTGATTCAAGGTAAAAACCATGGTATAGAAATCGTGGTGAGGTAGCGTGTGTTGGGTGTGTTGTTGGTGGTATGGCATTGGTTGAGTGGTCAAGAAAGGATTTGTCACTTCCAAGTTTAGGAAGTTGTATATCTTAGGCTTGGTTGATCAGGATGGTGCTTCCTTTATAAGTATTTGGAAAAAAGATTACATAGGTAAATCCATCTGGTTAGATAAAAAATTAATAAACCAAGAAAAGGATGATGACACAAGTTTGCGTCCTCCTTTATGAGATATTTAATGACTAAGAGATTATAGTACACAGTCAGTGTTCGTAAGTTGGTTGTCATTACTATGATAATCCTTATCTATTTTGGGGCCATGATGCGTTACTAGACTCTACTCTTGGTCTGTGGATTTTATTCACTACTATCGAGGTAAGGGCCTAGAGGGTCACACACAAGAGTGTATTCAATAATCTTCCCTATTCAATCAAATAGCTATATAGACATAGTGGGCCCCACCATGGGGTCCAAGCATTTCCTAAGTTATCGCTCACCAAAATAATTAAATAAATTAATTAATATTTAGGTTATGAATATTTGGGATTGAATTTATTTAATGTATTTAAAAGTATAGTAAATATGAGAAAAATATTAATCGAATGAATATTATTTTAATATTCAAGGTTCGTTTAATATTAAACAGGATAGCGATTCGAGTTAAATGGCTTAGGTTTTACCATGTAAAATATTTTATATATATTACAATTATGTGATAAGATAAAAAATTATATTGGGGCAGTTTATATCATCAAAATTAAATATTTAATGGACATTGAAATAAATGGGGGTTGGGGAGCCCAACCGAGTATTTCTCAACTCCACTATAAATATAGTAGGAGGCTATCTCTTATATGGTGAAATTCACTATTCATTCATTCCATGGAGTGAAATCCAGAGCCTCTCTCTCCTCCCACTCTCTAGAGAGGGAAGATCTGAATCTAAGAAGCTTGGATGAAGATATCTCTTCAGCATCGAAGGCATCTCGATGCGGTGATTTTCGGGATGTCGAAAACACCGTCGGATCTATGTGCTAGCACCCAGAATTTGACGATCGATGTTCTTAAAGGTTCTTGATGTTTGTGTGGACGATCTTGAGGGTTCTTGATTTGGATCCTTCAAGAAACAATCACCATCGATTAGTTGCAGTTGACCGTGACTTTAGATTTTAAATGGGTACATTTTAATTTTAATTTTGTGATCTTTACAATTTACATGAGATCCTCAGACCTCATTGGGGATCGGATCGTCGACATCAACAAGTACCATCGATCCACCAAAGAATTTTTTTAAAATCCTTGGCCCACTGGCTTCCGCTGTGGGCACCAGATCCTAAAAAACCTAATATCATGTGGAACTTAAGTCTAGTTATTGTTTAGTGATCCCGAATGAGACATTTGAAAGTGGTACCAGAGCCTTATTTTTCTTTGTATTACTATTTAGGATTTGGTATAAAGATATAGGATTGGTTGAAACTTTGGGTGTATGTAATGTATTATGCCTATATAACAACATCATGAGATAAAATCCAAGTTACCAAGGAGTTAGGATTATAGTTGTAGGTTTTTTATTATTTTTTGGTTGATTATTTCCAAATATTTATAGTTTTACCTCTTATCCTATGGTGGAAAGAGAGTGTGCGATTCTGCATCATATTAGGCACATAGGTTCACAATAAATGTGCATATTTTTGTGTGATTATGGTATAAAGTTTGGGAAATAAAATAGGTTTTGATCAATTAAATTATTAATAATAAATTATTTTTTATTTTCCCAAATAACTCATTGGTGGTAATCTATTTTAATGAACCAAATAATTATGATTTTCTTAATATATATCTTCATAGGTAGATATAATTTCTATACACATGGATGTGACCTTAACCCTTAAGGTGGTAGTTAGGTATGAAGATAATCTGGGAGGACTAATACCGTAGAGTGGGTGTTTTATCATGTGAATCGCCTATTAGTTTATAGGCCATTGTGTGGATTTTTCTATGTAAGTTGTGAACTATTAGGGTATGGTTTATAGACTAGATGAGTGGGTCTCGTGATGTTAATATGTGAATCAAGATGTTGGAATGTTGAGTGATATAATTAGTTATCAGGGTATTTTGTTATTATTGTTTGAGATGAGTTATGATATATATGGGTTGAGGTGACTAATGATTAGCTTTGAGAAGGAAATATTTAAGACCAATTAGGTAGGATTGGCCTTGGAATACATGTGGGGAATGTTGATGGTTAGATTTAAAGAGATGTCTGGGATAAAAAGGTTGAGTTGTAAAGGGAATGTTACTCCTAGGGGTAAGGTGATAATGAAAAAAAATTCATGGTGGTCTCTATTGTTGTCTTCCTAGTGTATATCTTAGACATTTGGGATGCTTGTATTTAGTTACTTCAGACATGTTGGGGGTAGGAACTTTAGAGGTGCCTATGTGTTGTGGTGGGATGTAGGAATACTTATTTCTTCCAACTCAATGTGGTTAGGTCATGGGGATTCAATGGAATTTAGGGAAAAATCACAATTGGGTTGTGAGAAAGTATGAGATAATAGTGTTAAGATGTCAGAAACCTTTTTTTGATTGAGAAATAAAATAGGGTGATGGATCTTGATGCTAGGTTTTTTGTTTATCATAGCAGGGGATTATCAGGTGGATGATCAGGTCGGATTGAACAGTAAAAAACATTGAATAAAAAAATGACCTATGCATGATATGAGGTCTCTATAAAGTGATAGTAAAATGACTTAGGGGTTATGATAATTATGGTTAAGATTGAATAGTTATATCATATGGGAGATAAATTGTTACCTTTTTTGAAATGTGAAAGATGGTGAAATGACTACTGGGTCTTATGAAACATCAAGGGGATGAGTGGCTCAGTGTGATGGAAAATGAATTTGGAGAGTACCCTGAATATAGTGAGTTGAGAATTGATGTGATTATGAGTTTCTAGTGGGACCAGATGGGGCCTATAGTATGATAGAATATGAGAGTCCCAGGGTATTTAGTAAGGTTATATACCTTGATATATATCTATCAAGAACATGTGTATGATGAAATATTGTTGGTAAATTTTTTCATGGGTTACATGGGTCCCTGCTATACATTAGACCCTAGAGTGGGGCTTGCGATATGACATTATTAAAGAATACAAGCAAGGATCGAGATTGATGGTGTTCATATGATTGTGGATATCAAGAAAGATCATGATCATTGATCAATAATGATAGAAATTCTATGGTTGATTGCACACCATGGATGATCTGATCAAATAGATTTCATTTTAGATGGATTTGGGTAGATGGTAGGGGTTATGTGTCAGTGCACCCAACCTATAGGTTATGGGGATTTCATGTTGGGGCTTGTATGAAAGCGGATGGGATATACCTATTAACTGGTAAAAAATACCTAGATATGGGTATCATGTTGTGATATATATTTTAAGTTAGTATTGTGTGTGTATTTGGGAAAAATAATCTTAGGGTGATTGGGTTTATGATTTTCAGGGCCTGTGGGAAAGCACACTAACATGTACAATGAGGTAGTGACTTGTGTTTTGGATATAGTCTTGGGAGTGAGACTAAGTTCTAATGATAATGGTTGGGTGACTCTTCGGTGTGGCACTGAGAATATGATGACTTGGTGTAGAATAGTTTCATCAACTGATGGTTTAAGATGTTTAGGGTTTCATAATTCATGAATTCCACGAGAAGTAGGTCATCATCATGGATTTGGTGGATCTAGTTGGTGTTGAGGTACATGAACATTGGGGTTTTCAGAGGCTTTTTGTGTAGAGGGTTTCCTAGTAGTCTGTTTCATGTGGGATTGAGCCTGATGGTATATATGAGGATCAACACACATCATTTGGAAAAATAGTGTTATGATGGTATGGAGTAAGAGGTGTCTGATATTTGGGTTCTTCCATTATTTCAGGTACATTAAGGTATGACCATGAATAATTATAAATTAGAAATTGGACTGTGCATCACGACTCGGTAACTAGTGTGGACCATGGGTGTTGCTTGAAGAGACATATCAGGTATGAAAATGATAATTGTGGGGAGGTTGTAATGACCCACATCATTATAGTTGGTTAAATAAGAAGAGATTTAAATTTTTAGTCTTTGAACATGGGGATTTAGATCCTAATTTCAAGAGTTATAATATCTTTAAGAGTTTTTTTAGAAGTGTTTGGAGGCATAGTAGGCGTTCTAGCGATCTAGTGAGAGTTGGAGTAGGTACATTCAACAAAATCCTTTATTTTCTTCATTCTAATTTCATTACCCATTAAGAGGGTTGGTTTTTGAGTTATTTTCTCTTGAGAATTGATGTGTGATTTTATCCTTCTTCCCCTATTTTTCTACTCAGTTATTGGTTTCTAATTTTAATGACATTAAGATAGGGTCTGATGCCGATTCCACCAAATCATGGTAGAATTAGGCCCAAATGGTGGATATTTCAACTTAATTAGATAAATGAGGTTCTAGGTTGATTAAATCTGAAGTTTTCATGTGATTTCTCATAAGGAAAATTTCTTCCATAAATTTTTTTGGAATTTCCAAACAATTGGGATGAAATTAATTAATGGTTTGATGTTTAAAGTCAAAGGTTTTATTAGTAGCAGGATCAATGTGCTTATAAGAGTGATCCACAACACATTACTTAAGGATTAGTCTATTGGAGGCCAACTAGTGAGCCATTAATTGGTTATTCATAAGGAATAAATTATGAAATAATTATTAGTTTAATGTATAAACCAATTTTAATTGTTAAGTAATTAATTAAAGTATATATTATTTTAAGTTTGGGCCTCTTATTGATTGATGGTGTCTAGTTTATTTTGGTCATTGATGGTGGTAAAAATATTATAAAGGAAATGGATTCCTTGTTTGAGATAGGTGTTCTGTAATTATTTCCTTATGATTTATACTTTTTTTCATGTTGCGTGTGATATGTGATCAGGAAATTTGTAAGAATTTGATAGTAATTAATTTAAATGGATGTTAATTAAACTTTTGGGAGTGGGTATCATTTTCTAGGATCACATATGGTTTCTCGTGTAATTATACTTGATACTGTGGAAAATTTTATTCATGAGGGTTATGTATTGTTGATAATTATGGTGAATCGAACCTAAGGGGTTTCCAATGTAACCTAAAACATACCAAATCTTGGATATGTGACCTTATAATCATTTTATTTTGGGATTTGATTGATTTAGGGTGGGAATTTAAGAAATCACTTATGTATTACCAGTGTTTTATCCAATAGATCATAGATAATTAACTGGTATGCTGGGTGAGTGTCCCCCTCAGAAGTGTGTATGTTTTCTTGGATATACCTTATTTATGATTTTGAATAGGTTGCACATGTGGGGACCAACCTAGATTAGATCTAAGGATGTGTTAGATGTTATTCTAACCCTTAAATGAGATACTTATCTTGCGTTGTTTGGGATGTCATTATACCATTGAATGTTTGGGGTTTTGGTATGGAAAAAATGTCTATTTTTCAATGCAATGTGTTGTGGCTTAGAAGAATATGGTTGTTACCCTAGTCCTGTGTTGGATCTTGAGAGAGAAATAATATCAAAGTATCCAAAAATAAATATAAGTGGTAATAAGTTGAGTTCTTGAGATGCTAACCTAAAGTGAATTATATCCCAGTATTAGGTGAGTTTCAAAACCATATGGCCTCATTATATATGTGTGTTTATAAACCTATTTTATTTCTTATTAGTTTACATAAGAAGTGGTTTATGTTCTGTGAATACTTTTTCATGATATGATAAATGTTTATGTAGTGTGTAATGGGTTGGGAATTAATGAAAATCATGGTTGTGAGATGTAATGGAAAGGAGTGCCAGGAGATACACCAACCTCAAATGTACATGATATGATTGAACATGTTATGTGGGATAGGTTGGGTGTCATTCCAATCATTGAGGGCTTATATTATGGGTTGGGTTATCATACCAACAGTGGGTATGGGAATGAGATGTGTTTTTAAGGACCCAACCTTAAAACATTACAGAATCTTGGATTAAATGGATAATTCACATTGAGAATATTTTCAGGTTAAAAGTTTTAGAGAATTAGTCCATAAATATTACATTACATCTCAAAAATTACAAATTAGACACTTATACTCAGTTTCCATTTTTTTCATAATATAAAAAATCCTGAAAAAAGTCATGTCTAGTTCCACGTTTTAGACAGTATGACTTTTCCTTGATCCCATCCTTGAACCTATCCATCTTTAAGTTACATTAAAAACATGTCAAAACATGGGATGACCATAAAAATCTCAGTAAGGGTTATAAAATAAAGAAAGAAAACATTAGTTCATCAATACATACATAAAATAAGTTCTTTAACATACATCCTAAAATAATAAGATTTATGAATAACACATAGTAATCACAAATTATAAAGGTAACTTGTGGCATCCATAACATACTTACGTTGTATCTTTCACAACAATGTAGGGAGTCACATTTAGAATACCCATCATAGTATATTACCTAAATATCTTAGGAGAAACATTAACATTTAACTCCGTCACGTTACCCAATGCATTGGAGAGCTATCTTAGGCTCACCCGCCCAAGGTTTATCAGGGAACCACCTTTATACGTAAACAATTCCCAAGAACCATAATATATTCATAGGACATAAAACAAACATAAAGGAAAGATAAAATTGAAACATTTCAATCAAAATATATCATTTAAATATATTAAAATAACAAATACATTATCAAAACCCTTTTCAATACCAAAATACGTAATAGAGTATATGGTATTTATTTTCCTTTTAAAAACATTATGACTTGTTAAGGATGCCATAGATCAAATAATACTCGCAGTAGAAAAAAGGAAATTATCACCGATTATGTTAAAAGAAACATTATTTTTTATCGTTTAATAAAACGAATTATAAAAAAATATTCCCATTGAATGAAATAAAAAGTCAGAGGTTTTTATACACCATATAAAATAAAGTAATGTATAAAACAAAATATGCCTCAAGGAAAGGAGATTGAGACGAAGTCCCCTACCTCGTGTCTGACTTGAATCGTTCATTCTTTAATCTCCTGAATAATAAACTAATGTTAATTTATAATTTCTTAAGAACCGTTTTCATGTTTATTATTCATTTTAGTTCACTTATTACCATGTTATAAACATTTTGTAATCATTTATGTTAATAATGTCCATTTTGTGGATATTTGGTAGTTGAGTTAAAAAAGAACTTCCAATATTTACAGGTAGTCCATGTGGTCAAAAGTTAATTACATATAGAAGTATATTCATGATTTATATATCATATATATCATATATATCCATTATATATATGTATTTATAATATTACATAACATTTGGATGTAAGAAATGAAATGCACCGTTCATGGAGACGGTAAGCCGTACGTAAGCATGAACACTACTTTCATTTCTATTTAGTATTTTTAATTGAATGAAAACTTAATGATAAATTGGTATATTATAATTACAATATAATATAATATATAATTTCATTAACTCCATTATTTATATGTTCCACGTATGACATGAATGAGTCATATCACTTTGAGGGGGCGGTAGTCCGCACTTTCTCAAATGAATTTATCACGTTTACCCATTATGGAAACCATAAAGGTATGATATAAATGAAAAATACTGAAGAATAGAGACAATATAAATATAATATATATCACATATAAATATGGTTCCATCACAATGGCCACCATAAGAGGTGGTATGATAATATTGAACAATCATCGTTTTGTGAGGTATTAGTTCATCGTCCATAAAAACAGTATGTTCTTTACCCATTAGACGGAGGTGTGTGTAAGTGTAGTTAGAATAATTATCATAAAAAAACCTATTATATTTAGTATACTAGTGTCTCTATAAAATAAAGGAATAAAAATATTTTAGGGGGTTGGAGATGTAAAATAAAAGAAAAGAACTTAAAAGAAGACATTATCTTTAAATCGGGTAACTCCCTTTGGTTGGAACCGAAAGGATTTCTGGAAGTGCCTTCTGTCTAATATAAGGCTTATAGGTGGAAGAGAAGGATATTGAGATATTATTTGGGAAGATTTTGGACGAGACATGGTGCTTGAGAGCTGTGAGTAATGGGTTATAGGTGAGAGAGTTTTATAAGGGGGAGGAGGGGCTCTTTAGGAAATTTAAAAAATATTATTTTATTATATAATGATTCTTGATTTCTAATTATCCAAAACCCTTTAAAGTAGAATATAAGACGAAAATTGTTCCAAATAAATTCATTTAATAATATTTGGACAGGTTTTATATACTATTTTAAGTTTTATAATCTTATTTATTTAAACCATTCAATAATGAGGTAAAAATTGCATCATTATTGTCATAAATAATTTTATTTATTTGATTTCTAAAAATTATAAAAAATATTACATGATGTAATAAATATAGTTATATTATTAATTAATATTTATAGTCAAATATATCTATTATATAACCCCATATATAAATTGTTTTAGAAAAATAATACATGTTTAAGATATTTTTATTTTTACTTTGAATAAAAAGTTATTAATATCATTATCTTACCCAAGTGACTTTAAAATGACAAAAGTATCACCCAAGGATTTTCTTGGTCATAAATTACTCATACAATAATTTTAGGACAAGTGTTAAGGTAATTTTATATGATTATAATATTTTTTTACCTTGAATTACCCTATTTACCTTTAACTATGATAAATAAAAGTCAAAAGTTACTATTCAAAAAAATTATTTTCATCTTATTGAATCAAATTTTACTTAATAATAATAACCATGTCTATCATATTTTCAAAATTAAATTTTCAGAAGTGGTAAAATTTTATTTAAATGAAAAATTCAGTTTTTTACTACTATTCAGTGTTTTCACTATTCATCAAAAATTGAAGTTTTTCAGAAAAATACCAAAAAATCTACCTTTGTTATATTTTATATTCCAAATTCAAAAACGATATCTATTTTAAAAAATTCAAAACAAAGAATTTTCATTAATTAATTTAAAATTAATTCCCGCTGTTAAAACAAAAAAATTGTTTTCAAGAAATAATAACTATCAAAATATTGACACTAGTTTGTATCCAATTTCAAAGTGAAATTACATTAAATGACCAAAATTGGATTAAATGGTAAAAATATAATCTAACTACACTTTAAAACCAACTAAAAAGATAATATAACCTTATAAATAAATTATATTAAAAAGCAGTTTTGAATTAAAATACAATATTTTTCACTATTTATTAAAAAATGAATTTTATCAGAAAAATACCAAAAATTTACCCAAAATAAATTTTGATGTCCCGATTATAAAGAAGAATTTTATTTTGTAAAATAGAACATATAAAAGGTACCAAAACTATATTTAAATAGGGTTCTCCATAAAAAGGTGGTAAATCGACCTTTTTAAGAATATTTGACTATTTGGGCTTAAAATTAGATTCAATCACATTTTAAGCCTCTAAATTTTATTGGATAAATGTAAAAAAATTTAAAAAACTTGTATAATCAAATTGTTGTTAGTTCTATTTATTCCCGCCAATACAACGACTAGGCATTAACTACCATTTAAAATAATATTATATTATTATTTTTTAGTATGACTCAGCATTGTGTGTAACATTAGACATCAAAGAAACCTGTTCTTGAATATTGGGTATGCCATAGAACATAGAATCCCCTTTAAAGTTAAATTAATATTTAATTCACAGATATTAATAAATATGAAAATGTATTATTCTTTATTACTTGGGATGTTACATCCTTCTCCCCTTTTGTAAATTGCGTCCTCAAAATTTTTATACACTTATCAAATAAGTGGGGGAATTTATCCCTCATAGAATTATCAGATTCCCACATTGCCTCTTAAACCATATGGTTTTTCTACAAAACCTTTACATGATTAATTACCTTATTCCACAATATTTGCTCTCTTTGGTCAAGAATCTGGACTAGTTGTTTCTCATAAGAGAGATTCTCTTCCAATTGAAATACCTATAGGCTCAAAACATAAGATGGATCCAACATACACTTTCTCAACATTGAAACATGAAAAATATTGTGTACCTGGGATAAAATTGGAGGTAAATCCACTCTCTAGGCAACTGATCCAACTTTCTCTAGGATTTTATAAGGTCCAATGAACCTCAGACTCAACTTTCCCTTCTTACCGAAATACATCACACTTTTCCATGGAGAAACTTTGAGAAAGACGTGATCACCAACCTCGAAAGATAGATCCTTCCTCTGGTTATCCACATAACTTTTCTTCCAGCTCTGAGCTATTATCAAGTTCTTCTGAATCAACTGAACTTTGTTTTCCATATCTTCTACCAATTCTGGTCCCATCATCTTCCTTTCACCTACTTCATCCCAAAAAGCTGGAGTACAACACCGCTTCCCACGTAATGCCACAAATGGAGGCATTTGTAAACTAGAATGAAAAAAGTTATTATAAGAAAATTCAACCAAAGAAATATGTTAGTCCCAACTTCCTTGGAAATCCAATGAACAAGCACATAACATATCATCAAAGGTCTGAATTGTTCGTTCTGACTGCCCATCTGATTGAGGATAAAAAGCTATACTAAAATTTAATTCAGTACCCAACAAATTCTGAAGGCCTTTCCAAAATTTAGAAGTAAACCTGGTATCACGATCATATACAATGGAGAGGGGAACTCCATGCAACCTAACTATCTCTTTAACATACAACCGAGAAAGTTGATCTAGAGACAAAGTTTCTTGAATAGGAAGGAAATGAGAATATTTAGTCAATCGATCAACAATAACACAGATTGCATTTTTACCTAAAGATGTCTTTGTAATCCCACAATGAAGTCCATAGATATATTTTCCCATTTCCACTCTCGAACCGGTAAAGACTGAAGCATCCCTTTTGGTAACTACTGCTTTGATTTAACCTAATGAGAATTCAAACACTTCACAGTAAAGTAAGAAATATCTATTTTCATTCCATCCCACCAGTAATACCCCTGAAGATCTCTGTACATCTTAGTACTACTAGGATGAACTGAAAACAAAGAACTATGATCTTCACATAATAAATCTTTCTTCAACTTTGAATAAAAAGGAACAGATAATCTTTTCCTAAACCCCAAAACACAATCATTATCAATGTTTAAATTAGGCAACTTACCCTTCTGAACCAACTCTATCTTTTTCTGGAACTCACTGTCTTCCTTCTACGCTTGCTTAATTCTATCTAATAGAGAATATTTCACTGACATGTGAAATGAAACAGAGGAATTTCCTGCACCAACAACTCCTATGCCAAAGTTTATCAAATAAAAAACCAAAGGATCTCGTTCCAAACGTAGCATATTTAATGAAGCATTAATTTTTTGACTCAAAGAATCAGCCACTTTATTTGTTTTTTTCCAGATGGTAGTGGACCATGAAATCATAATCCTTGATTAATTCCATCCATCTCCTCCGTCTAATGTTTAATTCTTTCTGAGTTAATATATACATTAAAATTTTGTTTTTAGTATATATTTGACAATTTAATCCATACAAATTATGCCTCCAAAATTTTAAAGCAAAACAACAGCAGCTAATTCCAAATCATGTGTAGTGTAATTTAACTCATGAGGTTTCAACTAACATGAATCATAAGAAATTACCTGATTATTATATATAAGGACACAATCATGTCCTTTCAATGAATCATTACTATAGATAACAAACTCCCTATTTCTAGAAGGTAATGCCAAAACAGAATCATTCACCAATCTTCTTTTCAATTCTTGAATTCAATAATCACATTATTTTTTCCAAATGAACATGACACCTTTTAGAGTTAACATAGTTAGTAGGCTAGATAACCATGAAAAAGTTTTAGAAAACCTTTGGTAGTAACCTTCCAAACCAAGAAAACTACAGATTTGGGTTATATTTGTGGGTCTTGGCCATTCTTCCACAACTTTTGTTTTAGCAGGATCAATAGTTGTGCCATTTTTTGAAACAATGTGACCGAAGAAAGATATTTGTTGTAACCAAAAATCAAACATACTGAATTTCCCAAATAGTTTCTTTTATTTTAAGGTTTTCAATACAACCATTAAATAAATTTCGTGTTCCTCTTTACATTTGGAATAAACCAAAATATCATCAATGAACACAACCAAAAACTTATCTAAGAACTCACAGAAAATTATATTGATAAGATCTTTGAATATAGTAGGTGAATTGGTTAATCCAAAAGGCATAACCAAAAATTAATAATGGCCATATATTGTATAAAATTCGTTCTTTGGAATATCTTATTACTTTACTTTCAACTAATGGTACACCGACCTCAAGTCAATCTTAAAAAAATACTGAGCTCCCTGGAGCTGATTAAACAAATCATTGATATGAGGAAAATTATACTTGTTCTTAATAGTGATATTATTAAATGATCTATAATCAATGAAAAGTCTCATTGAACCATATTTATTTTTAACAAACAAGATAGGAGAACCCCATAGTGATGTGCTAGGTCGAATGAAACCTTTATCTAATAACTCCTACAATTGCTTCTTTAAATATAAATGTTCAATTTGATCCATTCGATAAGGGGGTTTTGAAATTGGCTTAGAATCAAAATTTATGTCAATAGTAAATTAAACATCATGATCATGTATTATACCATCCAACTCATTAGAAAAAAAAATCAAGATACTCATTTACCACTAGCACATCATTAATCTGGATAGTTCCTTTGTTTTCAACAATACTTGTAAGGTAACATTCATTTACATCTTTTACTAGTTTCTCAGCTTCCTGATATTTTATCAAAAGTAAGGGTTAATTCTTGTACACAAACTGAAAATCTTTCTAAAAAGAAACCTCTTTAGCTCTGTAGTAAATCTTAGCAGGATAAACAAAAAGCCAATCCATACCGAAAATAACATCAAACTTTGCTACAGGAAAAACAATAATATTTTCAGGTAGATTCTTTCCTCACACAAGGACAGGAAGTTTCTTATAATTTATTTCTGTCTCAACATTTCCCCTCAGTGTTTTTACCATAAGTTCAGAATTCATATATTGATATGGAATTCCCAATTTACTAGAAAACAACTCAAAAATGAATGAATGTGTAGACCCTGAATCAAACAACACATCTGTATAATTTGAACAAACAAACAATGTACTTGATACTAAATCATTTGATGGACCAACATCAGCTGAAGTAGATGCAAAGGATTTCACCACCCCTTTATTCTTGTAGTCTGGATGCTTTCCCTCAGTTGAGTTCTTAATTGGACACTCATTTGTATAATGACCCATTTAATTTCACTTAAAACAATTTTCTGACTGTAAATCATATTTTTTCTTACCATTAACCTGATATTTTTCAGTGAAATTACAAGCCTTATGTCCCATTTTACCACATTATTAGTACTTACCAAAATTCAAAAGACATTCCCCAACATGATTTTTACCACAATTTTCACAAATTGTAAACTTAAGTTTCTTACCATCAGACTTTTTTAAAGAGTTCTTCCCTTTCTTCTACCACCTTGACCTCTTATTTTGTTGTTTGTCAAAGAACACATGATCATCAACAAACTCCATTTCCACCTTCTCCACACATCGAAAAAGTTTTTAATAAATTTTGAACTCATGAGAATCTAAATCCCTTTAACACTTTGTCTTTAATCCTAAGTAAAAATGGTTGATTTTACTATCAAGATATCGTATGAAATTTGAAGCATACCTTTCTAGTCGAGTGAATTTAGCTTCATAAGCTGCCACTGAGTCATCCTCCTACCTCAATTCTAGGAATTTTTTTTTCCATCCTAAGATGAACCACCTTAGGAAAATATTTCTCAATAAACATACATTTGAATATATCCCAATCAAGAGCATTAGTCTCCTCCCTATCCCTGATATTTTTCACCATCGACCACCGCTGATCGACTTCACCTTCAAAATGGTAAACATCAAGACTGACCTTTTGATGTTCTGAACACCCCATGACATCAAAAATATTCTCCAGTTCATTAATCCACCCTTCTTCTAGCACAGGGTCTGATGATCCTCTGAATGATGGGGGGTATGGCCTCATGAAATTCTCCACTGCTGACATGTTCCTCTATGGTTGATCTGGCTGATCTCATGCATGGATACCACCACAAACATTTATAGCCTGAGACAATGGTTCCATCACTTCAAAAAATGTTCAGTTCTGATTCCGACCATCTCAAGTTTCTTATTTGAAAGGTTGTCTTCCTCTTGATGTCATCCCATCATAGCTTCCCTGTTTCCTCTATGGAAAACCATTATGAACACATAAATATCTTATGTGAAGCAAGATGGTAATCTGTAAATTCTATATAATTTCAATATTTACATAAATTAATTTATGTATATTAATTTAACAATATCCAAAATTCTAAAGTAATATAAACTAACCTCTGATACCAATTATAAGGATCCAGCCATAAAACATTACATAATCTTGAATTAAATGGATAATTTACAATGAGGATCTTTTCAGTTTTAGAGTTTTAAAGAATTAGGAAATAACTATTACATTACATATCAAAAATTAAAAAGTAGACACTTCTACTTAGTTTCCATTTTTTCATAAAATAAAAACTCTTGAAAAAACATTTCTGTCTAGTTCAATTTTTTAGACAGTATAAATTTTCCTTGATCCCATCGTTGACCCTATTCACCATCAAGTCCTGTGAAAAACATTTCAAAACTTGGGATAAGCATAAAAAGATCAGTAAGGGTTTTAAAATAAATAATGAAAACATTAGTTAATCAATACATACAAAACATAATCTCTTTAACATACCTCATGAAATCATAAGATTTATTAATAACACATAGTATTCACAAATCATAAAGGTAACTTGTGGAATACATAACATACTTACGTTGTAGCTTTCATAACTACGTTGGGAGTCAAATTTGGAATACCCATCACAATATATTCCCTATATCTCTTAGGAGAAACATTCATGTTTACCTCCGTCACGTTACCCAATGCATTGGAGAGCTATCTCGGCCTCAACCGCCCTAGGTTTATCACGAAACCACCCATATATGTAAACAATTCCCAAGAACCATAATTTATTCATAGCACTTAAAACAAACATAATGGAAAGATAACATTTCCACATTTCAATGAAAATATATCATTTAAATATATTGAAATAAAAAATCCATTATCAAAACCATTTTCAATACCAAAATATGTAAAAGAGTATATGGTATTTATTTTACTTTTAGAAACATTATGGCTTGTTAAGGAATCCATAGATTAAATAATACTCATGGTGGTGGAAAAGGTCACTGTCACTTCTTACGTTAAAAGAAACATTATTTTTTGTCGTTTAGTAAAACGACTCATAAAAGAAGATTCACTTTGAATGAAATGAAAATTCAATGGTTTTTATACACTGTATAAAAGAAATTCATGTATAAAACAAAATATGCCTCAATAGAAGGAGATTGAGATGACGTCCCTTACCTCGTGTCCGACTTGAACCATTTATTCTTTAATCTCATGAATAAAATAATGTTAATTTATACTTTCTTAAGAAAATTTTTCAAGTTTATTATTCTTTTTATTTTACTTATTTCCATTTTATAAACATTATGTAATCATTTAAGTTAATAATGGTCATTTTATCGATATTTGGTACTTGAGTCAAAAATGAACTTCTAATAATTACAAGTTGTCCATGTGGTAAAACGTTCATTATCTATAGAATGATACTCATCAATTATATCTCATATATATCATATATATCTAGTATATATATGTATTTATAATAGTACATAACATTTGGAGGTAATAAGTGAAATGCATCATTCATGAAGATGGTAAGCTGTACGTATGTATGAACACAACTTTCATTTTTATTTTGTATTTTTAATTGAATGAAAACTTAATGATAAATAGGTATATTATAATTCCATTATAATATAATATATAATTTTATTAACTCCGTCCTTTATATGTTCCATGTATGGAATGAACGAGTCATATCACGTTGAGGTGCGGTAGTCCGCACTTCCTCAAATAAAATTATCGCGTTTACCCATTATGGAAACCATAAAGGTATGCTATAAATGAAAAATACAGAAGCATAGAGACAATATAAATATAATATATATCACATATAAATACAGTTCCATCACAATGGCCACCATAAGAAGTGGTAGGAGAATATTGAACAATCATCGTTTCGTGAGGTAGTAGTTCACCGTCCACAGAAATAGTATGTTCTTTACCCATTAGATATAGGTGTGTGTAAGTGTAGTTTGAATACTTATCATAACAACAACTTAGTATATTTAGGATACTGGTGTTTTTATAAAATAAAGGAATAAAAATATTTTAGGGTGATGGATAAGTAAAATAAAAGAAAAGAACTTAAAAGAAGACGTTACATTTAAATCGGGTAACTGCCTTTGGTTTGAACCAAAGGGATTTATTAAAGTGCCTTCTACCTATGGTAAGGCTTCTAGGTGGAATATAGGGATCTTGAGAGATTATT
Source organism: Viscum album (assembly GCA_963277665.1). NCBI lineage: Eukaryota > Viridiplantae > Streptophyta > Magnoliopsida > Santalales > Viscaceae > Viscum > Viscum album. The sequence goes on along the minus strand of OY728125.1, from coordinate 112,179,933 downwards.
TGGGCAGAGGTTGGATGAGACAAAGGGATTTAGAGGTGTGAGTAATGGGTTATAGGTGAGGGATTTTTATAAGGAGGAGGAGGGGCTCTTTGGGAAAATTTTAAAATATATATATTTTAATATAATGGTTCTCGGTTTCTAAAGGTCGAAAACTCATTATAGTTGAAGATAAGATGAATCTTGTTCAAAATAAAATCATTCAATAGGAATTGGATAGGTTTTGGAAATTTGTTTATGTTTTATAACCTTATTTATTTAAATCATTTATTAATGAGGTAAACAATGCATCATTATTGTGTCATTATTAATTTTATCTATTTGAGGTCAAAAAAATATAAAAAAATACCATGATGTAGGAAATATTTTTAGATTTATAATTAATATTTATAGTCAAATATATCAATTATATAATCCACATTAAAATTGTTTCAGCAAAACACTACATGTTTATGATATTTTTATTTTTACTTTAAATAAAAAGTTATTAATATCATTATCTTACCCAAGTGGATTTCAAAGGCCAAAAGTCTCAAATAAAGATTTTATTGGACATAAATTACTTATACAATATGTTTATTACAAGTGTTAGGGTTATTTTAGTTTATTATAATATTGTTTTTATCTTGAATTACCCTATTTACCTTTAACCGCGGTAAATAAAAGTCAAAAGTTACTATTCACAAAAAAAATTATTTTCATCTTATTGAACCAAATTTTTCTTAATAATACCAACCGTGTATGTCATATTCCCAAAATTCAATTCATAGAATTGGTAAAATTTCATTTAAATGAAAAAGTCAGTTTTTTTACTACTACTCAGTGTTTTCACTATTCATCAAAAATTGATATTTTTCAAAAAATACAAAAAATTCAGCCTAAGATATATTTGATATTCTAAATTCACAAATGATGTCTATTTTAATGAATTGAAAACATATAAGTTCCATTAATTAAATTAAAATTAATTCCCGCTATCAAAACAAAAAGCGTGTTTTTAAGAAATAATAACTATCAAAAGATTGACACTTGTTTATGTCCAATTTCAAAGTGAAATTACTTAAAATGACCAAAATTGGATTAAATGGTAAAAATATAATCTAATTAGACTTTAAAATAAATTAAAAATATAATGTAACCATATAAAATGATTAGATTAAAAGGTAGTTTTTAATTAAAATACAGTTTTTCACTATTCAATAAAAAAAGAATTTTATCAGAAAAATACCAAAAAATTTCCCAAAGTAAATTTTTATGTCCCGATTATAAAGAAGAATTTTATTTTGTCAAATAATATATATAAAAGTGACCAAAACTAGATTTATATAGGGTTCTCCATAAAAAGGTAGTAAATCGACCTTTTAAAAATATTAGACTATTTGTGCTTAAAATTAGATTCATTCAGCTTTTAAGTGTCTAAATTTTATTTGATAAATGTAAAAACATTTAAAAAACATTTATAATAATATTTTAGTCAGTTCTATTTATTCATTCCAATACAACAGTTAGGCGTTAACTACCATTTTAAATAATAGTATATTATTATTTTTCAGTATGACTCACTATTGTGTGTAACATTAGACTTAAAAGAAAATCATTATTGCATATCAGGTACGCCAAAGAACATATAATACCCTTTAAAGTAAAATTAATATTTAATTCACAAATATTAATAAATATAAACATGTATTATTCTTTATTTACTTGGGATGTTACAGTGTTGGTCACCATACTAAATATCACTGAATAGATAATTAGGTTGGTCATTCATGTTAACCGAGGATGATGATGTGGGATGAGTTTGGAACCGTGCCAAATGTTGTAGATAGATAGTAATAATGTTTCCCACTATTCAAACCCTTGGTATAGAGGATATTAAATGGTTCTGGGGGTGGTCCCCATTCCTACCCTGATATATTAATAATTTGATATGGTGCTAGGTGTGATGACTATTTTGAACCCTAGTTATTGATGATATGTGGTAGTACTAGGGGAATGTTCCATTTAATCCCATTGGGGTTAATGGAATAATATGATATCAAGTGAGATCACCTTTTTGATCCTTGGTATTGAAGATATTAGTTGGTATCTAGAGCGAGCAATATTTAAACCCTTAGTAAATTTGATATGTGATAGTTTGAAGGGTGGGAACCTTTTTGACCCCCGGATATAGATTATATGATATATTATGGCATGTTATCTCAATTATAACCCTTGAGATACAGTTATGGGGGAAAACTAATCTGAACCCTTCTATTGATATATGACATGTTCGAATTTGACAGCATCACTGGTTGAAGTTGGTATGGTTGTTCTATGGTATCACTGTTGAACATGAGGATCGAAAAAAATAAATTTTATTATGATATATTTTATTGAACATGTCACATTGTTAATGAACTATATATACTGGATATGTTAGGACTACCATTAGTTTTGAACTACTGAGTTATGCTCACACCCTACGTAGGAAGCCATAACAATTTGGTACCCAAGTAGATCTCATGATTGTAGACACCTATAGCGTAGTGGACCAATTTTGGATAGTTAATCTAGGTAGATTCATTAGAGACAAAATATGGGATTGGTTTGGGACTCTGGGTGATATGACACTTATTTTCAGTATTGTACATTTTTTTCTAAATTGTATTTGATTTTCTGATGAGAGATATTTTTGGTGTCTTGATGAATCATAGCAAATTTATATAGATAATTATTTTATATCATATGGTATTTTATTTAATTTTTTTTCGTATATTAGTTAGATGGTGTCTTTTATCATATTTTTATAATAATGACTGATTTCATGTTACTATCACTATGTTTCATGGATGTCTAGACTAGATGGTATAGTCTTCCCATAGTTTCACAATAAACCTTTATTTTTAGTTGGAATCAATTTTTTTATAGGAGGTATGTCTGAGGACATGTGGAGATATAGTCCAGTTACAATTGAGTGAGCTCGGATGGGACATTATACTCTCTTTGAAAAAAAATACTCTACCTACCAAACCATATATAATTCACAATCCAACTTTATATTACTTCCTTCCTTATCTAATCTATTAACTAAACCATCCATAATATGTGAAGTCTACCTTTTGAAATATTAACCATATTCTATATAGATATATTGAGGGAAAAAATATTAACAAAATCCATCTTGATAAATTAATATAATCCTGCACTAAAAGGAATCTAAAATATATTGATACTCATAAAGGCTATAAAATAATAATTATGGAATCACCTACCTCAAAAAATGGATCACTAACTCAAAAGAAAATTTAAAAAAAAGTTCACAAACTCTATTTATCTAAATATGTACTTTCTATCGATCTCTATGGCCTCCACTTATAATGTTATTCAAATAAAATGACATCCTCTTATCTAATGAAATAGATACTTTAGAAAAAATATGAACTTCAAATCCCTAATAGGATCCCTTTCTATAGATTTCTTCCAAAAAATAGATATAAATTAAAAAATATGGTATTATTCCCTCTAAATGAGTTCCTGGGAATTGTTTATAGAATAAAAATTAGACCCTTAAGCTTCTTATAACTCAATATATGGAATGAATATTCAATTAATATTACTTTATTTTGTGTACAACCACTCCCAGTGGTACTATTTAATGATGGGAAAATAAGAAATCCACTATCCCACATCTCCTAGTAATTTATTAACCTTTCATCCACTACCTAACATCTCCTAGACATTGATTATCTGGCCATAAGAGAACTCTTGGCAGTGAACAAGATCCATATCTCAATACATGACATAGACCAGAAAACTGTCTAATAAACACCCAAAACTTGAAAATGAAACTCTCCATATCACAAAAAAATCACACCTAGGTTTAAAACTACTAATTAAAATGCATCCTTATTAATAAAATTCAAATATGATATTTCCTATAAGGATGAATATCACTAAATTTTATCTATAGTGAAAAATGATAAAAATGCCTTGATAAAGTTGACAAACTCTAAGAAAATAAAACTAGGTTCTTTATAATTATTTTTTATTTTTAAAATCAAATAATTAAGTAATGTATTTATAATTTGTAGTTAATTATTTTTATACCAAATATTGTAATAATAAATAAGTAGTGAAAGTAATATTTTTATCAAATATAATGTTATGTATTTTTAATTAAATATCATTTTAAATAAAAAATGATGCCTTATTTTATTTATTTTTTATTACTATATAACATAATAAAATATAATAAAATATAATTATTGATCTTATTAAATATTTATCTAAACTTTATTTTTTGAATTTCTAAAAAAATATTAAATTTTTATATAAGACGTTACATAAAAGTAATAACAAAAATAACTTTATAAAGAGGAATAATAAAAAAATATTATTTTCTATGTTAAATTATAGTGGTGAGTATAAGATGATTTAAGAGTACAAAACATATTTTTGAGTAACCATACTACATTTTAGAATTTTGGGTTACATATGGCCTAACACCCTGATGGTTTCTTGCTCCCCATCCTCATATTCTATCCCCCTCACCACTCCCCATTCTCCCAACACCACTATATAAAAAATCATAAAAGAAAGAAATATGTATTGATAAATTAATTTTACTCATATTATTAATCATGATATCCAAATTTCATAGTTTATTAGGAGGTTTTACATGAAAAAAGGTTTTATATTGCTGAAGAATAAAATTAATGGGATTAATAGAACATATATTTTGTTTTTTTGAATTTAACATAACAATAAGTATGATTGGTGTATAAAGAAAATAGATCAAAAATATTTTAATATGTATGTATATACATAATGTTAACACATGTGTATGTTCACATAAAATTTCATTATATTTATTTTCATTTAAAATCCTAAAAAATCTAAAAAATGACCACCCAATAGTTGATATATAAAATTCACACCAAATATTTTTTAAACAAATTTATATCAAAATTTTCATAGAATATTTTATAAGATTTTAAAAAACATATATTTATAAAATGTTAAAAAACAAATATATTTTATATATGTATATATGTGTATAATGTGTATAATGTGTGTATCTGTGTTAACAAAATATTTTATTACATATTTATATATCCAATATTCCCATAAAATATATTTATAAATTATCCACAGAACATAATTTTCTATAATGGATGAAAAAATAGTATATTTTATTTTTGAAGAACAAAAAACATATTTATTTGTGTGTAGACATGAATGAACACCCACGAATGTCTATTGCACAATAATAATAATATATATAAATGTACTTGTGTGTATTTTCAGATAATATTTTATTATAAAACAACATATAAAATATTTTAAAAATATTTTATAAAATTTTAACATAATATTCTATATTTATGTTTGTTTTATATTATATATTTATCTATTTTTTGTATATAATTTATAACTATGATTTTGATGTATAGTTTTTAGGGAATTAACAAAAAATATTTTATATGGATTAAAAATAGAAATATGTTATGTTTGATTCAATAATTTTTTTATTATTTAATATGGGTTGATTTATTTTTCTTTATTTATTTGTTTTTTTATATTTCATTTATATTTCTTATTTCTTATTTATATTCATTATTTTTGTTTAATTTTTTTTTTCTCGATTTTGGAAGATAAGTTTTCAACACAAAACAAATATTTTATAGATTCAGTAAATAACACATGTTATGCATGATAAAAAATATCACATCTTTATTATTTAATGTATTGTGATTTATTTATCTTAATTTATATTTTTACATTATTTTCTATTTTTATTTGTCATGTTTGATTTATAAGTATAATTTCTTTTGTAATTTTTATTATATGGGATTTTTAAGTGGAGTGTCCCAACACATAACATATGTTCTATGCTATATGGATTCAACACAGTACATATATTATGTATGATTTGATAACTTTTTATAATTATTATTTTATATTATGTGCTTATTTTTATTAAATTATTTATATATTTATATTATATTTCATGTTTTAATGTAATTTTGAATCAATTTTTTTTGTTTTTTAAAGGACTTCAGAACTGAATTTTCAGAAAAAAAACATATGACATGTGAATCCAATAGATAACATATGTTATTTTTAATTCAAAACTTTTATAGATTAATTATTTCATATCCTGAAATATAATTTTCTTAAATTTTTTCATATTATGTTATATATAATTTATGGACTTCCGAAGTTGAATCTATATCACATGAAAAATGTTTTATAGATTTATTATATCATCTGTATTATGTAATTTTAATTATTTTTTATTTTGATTATTTAAAGTTGTGGAGAGACCTAGATTTTACTAGTACTCTACATCATGGTTTTGGGTGTTAGAGTTATTGGATTTGAAGTTGAAAGTGGTTTAAAGGTGAGAAAATATGTTTTGGGATTTTGAACCATGGGCATCATGGTTTTTCACTTTGTCATAGAGGATTCTGAGGGTGTTTGTGGTCTAGATGTTGGAGTTTTAGACAAGTTATTTTTCAAGGTTTTTTGAGTTGAAGTTGGTTATAGGAACATTGGAGGAGTTTATAACATGGGGTTTGATTATATCATGGAAACCCATTTTTTGGTAGTCATTGTCCTTGGTGAAATCCATGCGGTTCATAAGGAAGGTTGAAATTTGTGTTTTGAACATCTTGGTTCATTATCAAGTGTTCATGAGAATACTATTTTTTGGTGACATCATGTAGGTAGGATAGAAATGGTGAGGCTGATAGGCACTATACCATGATGGCCTAGGGGTCGAGATGGGTGGATGAACGTTTCACAATGTGTCCGAAGCCACTATGCCATGGTAGTAGTCAAAGTTGTTTTAAAGGGGGTGAAACATGAGGTGAAAAGGATGGATATTTCCATTTTAAATCCAAGTAATTTAGATTCGGTTTAACATAGGACCGCCTCAATATGGAATATCCATTATCATACCATGGAAGAGTCCTCCAAAATTTTATTATAAAATTTTCATCTCTATTATCGTGGTTTGATTCTTTTAGTCTCTCTTGAACCCAAGACCCCCTAGAGACTCAGTTTTGGTGATTTTTAATGACTGTAGTGGATCTTAAGCTTTCCATTTTGGGTGATCAATCCCTTGTGATCCAAGGTCCCATTGCATTATTTCCATATTCCCTAATATGTTATTATTTCTTTCTCATAAGGTTATAAAAAAGGGTTAGATTTCTTTTTTTTTGTTTGTTGTTAGGATTATTGACAGGGAATTGATGTGTAGAGGTTTTATGGGTAGTATTTGTAATTTTTTTGGAGTTTTATTCTCATTATTATACTTATGTTATAGAGTATTTAATAGAGGTAAGGTATTTAGGACCACTCCATTTTATTTTATATTAATGTGAAATTATCATGCTCTTGTTTTCATTAGGTAATGCGATAGAATTAACTTAAAGAAGATAATAATCTGATTTGGAATTTGGTTTTATGAATGTGATAAAAGCTTGTTTTACATTTTTTCAGTTATTATTGATCCTATTTTTTAATTGATTGTTTTTATAAACATGTTATAGTGATTTTTTATTCCTTTTGATATGTTGTAGGATGTTGAAATTGGTTAAAAAAACTAAAGGTGTTAATATAAATTGGATATAAGAATATAGAATTAATTTTGACATTGTTTAATATGTTATGTTGAATGGATAATTAAGAACTAATAAAGGAGGTTGGTTGGTTGTTATTTTATAATATTTTTTTATTGATATTTATACTAAAGTCAAGGTAGTTATGGAATTCATGGAATTTTGTCGTAGTGAAAGGGGTGATGCTATTTTTAATGCTGGTAGATTTATGTGGTCAATATGGGATAGTGCAGCTATTGTTGTCAATGTGGTAGATGAAATATTGTGGTTGTTTTAATGATTGTTTCTATAGAGGTATTGAGAGTTTGGTCTGGTTAATGTTGTATTGATTAATAATATGGAATGATGATGAAATAAATGAATTAATAATTTGAGTGGTCAAATAAAAGGGGAATGGGTTTTTGTGAGATAGAAAATGAGGTGGTAAATAATTGAGATGTAATCATTTAATTATAAAGGAATAAGTAGGAGTAATTAATGTGATATATAGGAGGATGAAAATAATTTAGTGATTAGTAAATTAACATTTATGGTAAATGGTTAATAAATTGAAATGTATGGTGAAATATTAAATGTGATGAAGGCATTTTTTTTGTGAGGCAATGAAGATAGTTTTTTATAGTAATGTTAGTATGTTGAATGTTTAGTGGTGTTAGGATTGATTGGATTTTTGCAAGGCTGATGAAATGGTAGTGGGTAGTGGTTTTAGAGGTGTTGAGGTAGGTATTAAACCTTTAAGATATGATTGTATTTATTATATATTTATTATATTTTATTTATTTATTATAAAACATCACTTGATTTAGGTAATGTGACCAATTCCCATATGAGGCTCTTTGTTCTAGGTTTTTTCCCCAAAATCTAGGATGTGATACAAAGATACAATAATTCTCTTCCCCCACTAGCTCTTCTATATGAAATTTAGTGTATGATGGACTGAGGTTAGGGTATGAAAAATTTTTGTGGGAAAATAATTTTGTGATAGTAATGAGGCTTTATGGTAACAATGTGGTTATGCGATAACATGTGGTTGTGGTTATGGTATAAAGTTATGGTATGTGGTTGTGGTTGTGATATGTGGTTACAGTTGTGATGTGGTTATGTGGTATATTGTTATGTGGACATAGAAGATATGGGAGTGAAGTTACATATACCTTTAGGGTGTGCAAGAGACTAGTTTAGTGTAAAAGTGGGTGTAATGTACCTTAATGATATTTTTATGATATTATATTACTATACTCATGTGAATATCTGGTGAGTGAGTCGTAGTGAGGTTGGGTGGTAGATAACCTAGTTAGGTAATGAATTCATTCTGGTATTTATTCATAAAGACTTTAATATACTTCTGCCATATTTACATGAGAGTTTTTAGGGAGGATCCTACTAAGTATACTTGTAGGCTAACCCCTATATTATATATGTTTTAAAGATTTTCTAGATGGAGTTGGGGATTGGGATATAATGTACTAGTTCATGTTATGGTATTCTTTTATATTTTAAGTCACTGTTGTAGGACCTGTTATGATTTTAGTTTATATATGACATCATATGCGTTGCGTTATCTTGAATTTATTTAAACTATCAAGTAATATTTTATTATTAGTTCCTTTATTTTGTTCTGGGATTTATGATGATAATGCCACTAATATATGTGTTTTATACCCTTTATGAAAGTCTCCAATATATTTTCTATTGGAGGTGGGCTCCAGGGGCCACACTTTTCATCACTTCCATCCTAGTAGGGGTTATATTGGGGATGGTTCATGATAGAGTGGTATCAGATTTTTAATATATGGTTAAAATAGATTTTTTATTTAAAAACTAGTGAGGATTTTATTGCTTTGGTTAGTAAAACATTATTCAAACTTAGTATATAATATAGGCAAGGGATACTATCTAAGATAAAGCATTGTGTAGATATGGAAAAATCTCAAAAAGTCAAGAACATATTTATTACTTTTATTTCTAAGCTTCATCATGTGAGCTCGTATGATAGAAATGAAATTCTTCAAAAATAATTTCTCACTCAACCTTAATGCAGGTTGAATGTGGATCCTCATTACTATATGTGAAGCTAATTTGATTCGGAAGTGCTATTGTAACAATATAGTGAAAGACTTTGTGATTCTATAATGACTATGAGTTGATGGAATTTTTCATTAGCCGCGCCACACCTTTGATTTTTTATGGCAACAATTGTTCTGTAGCTATATTAAATTCAATGTGGAAGACACTTCTAAAGGAAATATGGTCCTCTAGGGATGTGGTGATATCTTCAAGGATCATCTTGGTTAGTTCCTTGGGCGCTTCTTTGGAATCTATGGTATTACCTCATCTCTAGAGGCTAAAATGATGAGTGTGATCCATGCTATTTCATTCCCTAAGCATCATGGTTGGAACAACATATGAATTGAAAATGATTCAACTACCATATTGCAAGAAATTTGGAATGGTGTGATTTATCTGGCTTGTTCAATTTCTATATGTTGGATGGATTGTCTCCATTCAGTCTACTATATCAACTCTATTACCAATCATATCTATTGTGAAGTGAATATGGTTACGGATGGACTCACAATTAGAGGATCATGTTAGGATATTACATGGATGGATGATCTTTCTTAATATTTACTCCCCCTTTATGATAAATATTGTAATATGATCCCATCTTTTAGATTCATGTAATCTCATTTTTGTATCATAATTTGTTCTTTGGTCTTTTAGAAAAGACACCGATTTTTTCAAAAAAAAAAACTACCATTTTTTCATGGTTTATCCAAGATGTATCATGATTTGAGGAGTCAATTTTGGTGGTCAGAGATAAAGAAGTTAGCATCTGAGTTAATGTATTTACATTTGGTCTATTAGAGGGTGAAATCTAAGCATTGTGTTTTGAAAAGTTTTCTAAAATAATTAGATGTTACTCAATATAAATTAGAGGATATTTTGAATTAATTTTATTTCTGATTTTCCTTAATATTTGGGCAGATGTTACACCATCTAAGTGAGCATCGATTGGTTGACAAGGTCATATTATTTCATAGAAATCAAGGAGTTAAGTGCATTAGTTACCTTGGTGAGGTAATATATTGATGAGGTGGTGAATATTCATAGGGTTTTAAGGATAATCATTTTTATTCGAGATCCACATTTTACCTATTGGGTGTTAAAGATTCTGAAATGTTCTTCAAACATTCAGTTGTTCTTCAACATTTCTGTTTTATCCTCCTACGGGAAGTCATATGGGGTGGACAATACATACACTAAATACCAAATTATGAGTTTTTGTTCTAGATTTTGTAGGTTCATTGGAAAAACATTTTACTTTGGTTTAGTTTTCTTTTAATAATAGTTATTACTCATGTATTGTTATGATTATGTCTAAGGTGTTGTATAGATGACATTGCAAGTCCTTGTTGTTCCAGACTGAGGTTAACGAGATAACTATTCTTAGACTAGATCTTGTACAATGAATTCCATTGAATGTAGAGATGATTCATTATTGGGGTAAAGCTTCCCAAGATCTTTAGAAGTCATATGATGATCAAAAGAGGAGTTCGTTGGAGTTTGAGATTGGTGATCATGTGTTTTTGATGTTTTCTACTTTCCATGGGAAATGTAGTTTTAATTAAGTCAGTAACATATCTCTATGGGTCATCATACCTTTTTAGGTGTTAGATTATATCAGATACGTTGCATATTGATTATCCCTTCTTCTATAGATAAATATAATTAATGATTTTTCAACATATTAATCTTCTTGGATATCATTATAACGAATCCAATAACATTTATTAGGATGATTTAGATGTTGAAGAGTATATTTTGTAGGTGAATCACTAATTTGGTTCATTTATTATGGAGGCATGATGTATTCAAGGAATGTATGTATGAGTGAGAATCACTACTGTGTGTTTGATTCCCATGTTGTTTTGATTTTTTTGCTTCTTTGATGTTGATACTGATCTTACACTAATATGATTCATTTTTTACTTCTATTTTATGTTGTTTAATTGTTTTTTTGATGCTAATATTTCAGTTTTAGAGGTATCTCATATGATTTTTTATTTTTTATGTTTCTTTGTTTTCTTCTGGGATATAGTTTTATTCTAAATGATGAGAATCATTTGATAGGTATATAATGTAGAGGCCTAGATTTTTTCCCTCCAATTAGGGGTTTGGGGATCTTAAAGGTGTTTGAGTAGATCTCAAATGTGATTTGAAGGTGAAAAGACACGTTTTGGTCTTTTCAAGTGTACCACATGGGTGGTGGTTTTTCATTATTGCATGGAAGAGTCTAAATGCGGTCATAGTCAATCCATGGGTGTGGTGTAAAAGTCATTATTTTGGGTTTTTGGAGTTTAAGTTGGTTGAATGTGCATTGGAGGAGTTTATGTCATGGTGTAATATTATACCATGGAACTTATTTTCATAGGTGTGGACATTTTTGAAATCCCTATGAATAGGTTGAAATAGAATTTTTGCATGATGTAGTGCATTATATCATGTTTACGACAACACTATACCATGGTGATATTGTGGAGGTAGGATAGAAATACGGAGGCTATAAGGCACTATGCCATGGTGTCTTAGGGATAGAGTTAGGAGGATGAAGGCAACCCAATGTGGTCAAAGATATTAAGGAATAAAATAATTAAAATCCATTTTAAATGGGTTGAAATGACTAACAAAAAAGGTGGTATGTGGCTATTTTTAATCTGGGGGTTTTGGGTCGGGGTTAGCTCATCACCACCATGACGAGGTATGTCCCTCACCACACTGTGGTGGAGTCATTCGAATATTTATTATAAATTCCACCTCCATCTTCTCTTATTTTGTTTTTTAGACTCTCTTAAATCTTAGATCCTTCAGAGGCTTAGTTTTGGTGATCTTTGGTGACGATGGTAGGTCATAAGCCTTCTTTTTTTCATGATTAATCCCTTATAATGCAAAGTTCCATTTTATTATATATTTCTTCATTTTTCTTTTATTCTTCCCATATCATAAACCTATGGAAGAGGTTTTTATTTAGTTTTATTGGTGTTTTCTCAAAGTCTTTATGACGGATTGATGTTTATAATTTTTTTTGGAGTTTTTGAACGCTTATTGGTGATTGGTCATTATTTTATTTTCATTCTTATACTACAGTTATTGAAGCATTAATCAAGGTAGGGGATTTGGAATCTAAATCTTTTATTTTGCATTAAATATGGAATTACCAAATTGTTTTTGGTAAATATTTGAAATTAAAAAAATTTATAATAACCAAAATATGAATTTATGAGAGTTTGTGAAGTGATTACATCAACTTTTTCATTCTTTATTATTACCGTTGATTCTATTGGTTGATTGATTTTTAAGTTAAGCATATTGTTGTAATTTTATCTTGCTGTTGAAATATTTTAATATTTTTAAATGGGTTTAATGATTTAAATATACTAATATAAAGAGGATATAGAAATATATAATTAATGATGATATTGTTTAGTATGTATTATTTATTGAATAATGAATCATGGATAAATGAGGTTGGTTTTTTTCTATTTTCTATTGTGATTGATTGTATTTATACTATAGTTGAGTTAATTTATTTCATGGTAGTATTATTGTGGATATGAAAAGGTTGAATATATATTTTTTTTCAGTACCATGATGTGGCTAATGTGGGATAGTGCATTTGTTGGTGTGGAAGTGGTAGAGGTAACATTATGGATGTTGAAATTATTATCGATATGAAGGTATAGATAGGTGTTATATTTGGAATTGTATTTATCAAATAATTTGAAATGATACTAAAATAAATGAATAAATAAATGAAGTGTTTAAATGAAAAGGTAATGAGTTGTGGTGAGATAGTGTATGAGATGGTAATTAATTGAGATGTGGAAATTGAATTATAAATAAATAAGTGGAATTATTTAATGTGATATAAAGGTGGATGGAAATATTTATACTATTAATAAATTAATTTGGATGGTAAATTATAAATAAATTGAAATATATGGTGAAATATGACATGGGATAAATGCATTTTTTGTGAGACAATGATGATGGTTTTTTGTAGTAGAGTTAGCTTGTTTTGTGTCTAGTGGTAGAAACAGTGGAAAAATTTGTTATAGTGATGATTATATAGTAATGGGTAGTGGTTATAAAGGTTTTGAAGTAGGTATTAAACCTTTAGGATAATATTCTTCTGTGTTATATATTCATTATAGTTTACGTTATTTCTTATGAATCACCACCTGAATCAGGTAATGTGAAACAATATGATATGCGGTTTTGGGTTTGGGTTGTTTTCCTTAAAATCAAGGATGTGGGTGATATAGATAGCTTAATACCCCTTCCCCCACTATCTTCTTTAAATGTAGTTTAGATTGTGATTTCTTGAGGATATAGAATATGGTATTTTTCCGATGACATGATGATGAGGAAATGATAATTATTTTTGATAGAGATAGATTTATGCAGTGTCATGTGGTTGTTGCTATGGTATATGGTTGTGGTTTTGATATGTTTACATGTTTATGTGGTAATTGAAAGGATTAGAGTGCCATGACATATTGTGTTCGGGTGATAGGGTGACTAGTTTAGTGGGGACATGAGTATGGGGAACCTTTTTGATATATTTTATTTATATTATATTACTATAGTTGTGTGGATATTTTGTGAGTGAGCCTTGGTGGGTTGGGTGGAACATGACCCAGTTAGGAAATGAGTTTCTTTCATTGTTTATTCATAGAGGCTTTATCATGCTTCTTCCAAAATTTTACAATAATTTTTTGGGAGGGACCCTATTTAGTATACTTTTATGTGAACTCCTATAATCTATATCCTTTTTTTAGATTTATAAGATTTATTTAGTGATTGGGATAGACCATACTTGTTTGTAGTGTGCTGTTCTTTTGGAGTTAGAGTATCTTCTATATGAGTTGGTCTTATTTTGGTTTATGTATTAAATTACATACATTATAGGATCTTGGTTTTATTTTATATTATTAAGTAGGACTTCATTGGTAGTTCCATTTTTTCTATGGATTTATAGGAAAAATTTATTCTATATGTTAATTTTATACCCTCAATGTTATTATCCAACCTATAAACTATTGATGGAAGTCATTTGGGGTCACACTTTTCTACACTATTGACCTTATAGGCGTTCCGATGGGGATGGGTTAGGACATGATGTATGATTTCATTTTCTAAATTTAGCCCCTTTAGGGGTGGAATAGTGGTTAGGGTAATCCATTATTTATGGCACAATGATGATTATATTCCCACAAATTATCTTTTTTGAATATAATTTCATATATGGTGATTTAATAGAATGAAAATAGAGGCCATAGTGGGGTGTTTGGGTTTTACTCAGTCAGGTACATTTTAATACCTGTGGTCTGGTACTACTTTTGGGGAGGGGTAGACTACACTGGGAAGAGTAAGTTCATATGATATTTCCTATTTCAAAAAAAAAATTATTTCATTTTTGTTTTATATTTCATGTAATTTATGTTTTTTTTAAATTTATAATCAATATTTAATTTTTGATCTTTATTTAAGTGAAGTATCAAACACAAAAACATTTGTTATTCCTGGATATTATTTATTATTATTGAATATGTTTTATGGGTAATGTTACATTTTTAGTATTTAAATATTCATATCAATTACTTGTAATATTTTATCTTTTTATAAAATTTAATGATAAATTATTATTTTTTAAAAAATATATTTATTATTTTGAAAAAAGTTCTTGTTTTAAAATTTTAAATAGTTTTAAATTGATATATTTTATTTTTCTTTATATATTTAAATTTTATACCTTGAAAATAAAACATGTCAAAGAGATGAATGATATAAATTTGAAAGAGTTTAGTTTATACATGAACGCATTTTTTTTAACCACTTGGTCCTAGAGGTAAATATTTTCATTTTTTGCATATATCCATAAATCTCCCTTAAATAATCATTATATTTTTCATATATCAATATAATAAAAAAATAGTTTCAAAATATTATAAAATAAAATTATAATTCTAATCGAATATTTTAAAATTAATTTAATTTAATTTTTAATTTTTTTTGAAATAATGATAGTAGTAGTTTTAATTATTATATTATAACATATATAATTTTTATTTGTTATAATAATTAAAAAAAAATAAATATTTAGACAAAAAATATTTGTAATTTTTCTCATAATGTATAAAATTTAGACTTAATTAATTACAATAATTATTTTAAAAATAATATGTAATTATTTTATAATTCCTAAAATCTATAATGATTATTTAAGAAGATGAACAATTATTAATTAATAATTCTTATTTATAATTTTTTTTGTTTTATAATAATCAACACTCATAGATTCCTTATAAAATAAAACTATTGAAAAATAATAATTGTTTATGATAAACATGATTTAAATTAAGAACATAATTAAATTATTATAAAATAAATATGAACCAATAGATTGTTTAAAATAAATATTATTTTAAGCAATAGTTTAAATTAAATTTTATCAAATATTTATTTAATAATTTCATTGAATGAAAATTCATTATAGAAACCTAGATTTTTTTTTGTGTTTTATAAGGATAAAAAGTTTTAAATGCAAGGAAGATATATTATCCTGAGTTATTTTTTAGAATGGATTAACTAATTATTATAGTTTGGATTCTGTGTCAATTTCATTTTATTCATTGGTGTTATTATTTGCCTAATTTTTTCCATTGCTGGTTTTATTGAGTATAATGAGAGGTTTGGAAAAGGAAAACGGTTATTGGGATCTCAATCCCATTATGGTTAAAAATGTAAATTTCTCCTAAACAAAGTGCTGAATTGAGAAAAACATTCTCCATTTAATTGGGATGAAAAGTTTCTATTAGTGTCATAGCCTGGTGTTGATAATACATAATTAGAATCTTCTGGTTATTGGTGATATTAATTAAAAAATATATATTTATTTATATATTAGTATACCTCTTTATAATGCGATTTGACAAAAAAAAACTAGTTCTATATTTCTCCCATGGAGACAGCCACTGTTGGAGGAGGTGATTATTAAGGATCACCATAAATTCTTTATAAGGAATGGTTCATTGATTATGGCACATTTTTTCTTGTTTTCTATTCAATATTCATTATTCAAGTTCAAAGTTAGAAATTTTTTATATTCTTTGTTTCAAGACCTATCGATCTTATATCACCATGGAAATATTAAATATTGAAATAATAAATTCAATAATTACTATTTTCATTTATAAGGTCATTGGCTATGGATAGAATCATAAGGAATTCTATATATCAAGTTAAAGGTATTTGTGAAATTAATTCCATAACAAAAATATAATGATGATCTTAGTTATAGATTGAAATTATCTTAGATATATGTTTGATCAAATGTCAAATTTTCTCTTTTTTTAGAGTTATTAAAATTTGATTCATAGAGTAAAACTTATATTTTTTTTGTATCCCATAATTGATACAAAGTCATTTTTGAATTTTGAAAGTGACTTAAGACAATTTTTTAAAGGTTTTAGGTCATGGAAGATGGTGATGTAGTTAAAGGGTATCAATTATATGTTAACTATTTGATATTCAATTAGAATACACATTGAAGTCCATGTAGACCTCCACTTTGATATGGGGTACAGTTTTGTGTCACACACTTTGGTTTATGATTAGCTATCCAATCTATGTAATCAAACAACCATAGGAGGGAATCTCTTTTGAGACAATCCATGATCATATGGATCATACCATATATGAATCACATAGATCATATAGTTGCAACAAATAGATTATGCCAAAAAAAATTGTTTCATGCGCGAAGGACATGCGGAGGTTCCTTATAACATATATATTCCTTAAATACCCTACATATGATGTGTTATAGCCTATTTCATAGTATAGAATTTAGCCATGTCGTATGGTATGACATGCATGGTGGGAGTGTGAATCCTTTTCTTCAAGTCCCCACAATCTATTAATTGAAAGGAGAAACTATGTTATACCTTTGGTCTTGTTAAGGTAGTGGTAGTTAGAGATATCAATACACATAATTTATCTAAAATATGGTGATCTTCTAATGTGTTGTGTAAGATTGACTACATATACTAGAAGTTGGGTTGTGTTGGATCATTTGGATATATAAGGGATGTGAGTAGTTCACCAGATATAGTAATTGAGTTGCATTTATCTACATAATAATGGTGAATCCAACTGAGGGATGACCAAGTTTCTCAGATGGTGGTACAACTTGTTAAACCAGTTGTGAATATATATAGAAGATAGGTAGGAGTGGATGCTGAGGAGTAATTTGACTTTAAGTGTAATAACAGTCTCATCAGCTACAATGGTTGAAATATTTTTTTTAAAAATATAATGACTTGATAGTGTTCTCCAGTGTTTTTAAAAAATGTATAAACCACATAAATATTTATTCATCCTCTTTCCTTTCCATATTATTTCCATGAATGTTTCTTTATGAGTTGTTTAGAGGAGTTTGTGAGAGGTTTGGTTTAGTGGTGGTGATTAGGGTGTAAAAAACTTCTTAATATAAATGATCTAACTTTTAAAAAGTTCTAGTGGTTGAATTCTATAACACAGGAACATCAGTGCATGGGATCATGTAGTGAACTCATAGATCTATAATCTGGTGATTGCATGGATGAATTATTCTCAATAAGTGGTATCAAATCTTGGTTATTCACACTCAATAACATAAGTAACATTCAAACATACATCATAAATATTAATTTTACTTGGGATTAATATTATCAAAATATATAGCACCATAAGTAGGAAAATCTTAAATTGACAATTTTGATAGAAGATACTTTAGTTTCAAGTGAATATATGAAGAGGGATATCTCAACGAAAAGGATTTGGAAGCTCTATTAGGTGTAGTAAATCCAGAAAATATGAAAATTGTGAATTATAAAATTTTTATATAAAGGAACAATGATTAGTGAGGAAGCCATTATTATGAAAATATTATATTAATATCTATAAGAAGAAGACTAAAAATGTGCTGATGGTGGCCTTGGTGGATATATGCAAGAAAAAATTCAACTAAAAAAGTGTTCTTGATATGACACATGTTTGGTTTGATGTTATCAAAAGAAATTTCAAAGGCTGATCATGTGAATGATTTCAACATGATCAAAAGTTATCATAAAGTAGTTAAAGTCACTTTAACAAAATATGTGTGGGAAATTTTATTACTCTCATATATACTAGAACCTTGGGATGGTATGGTCACTTCATTAAGGAATTTTTATGGAATGATTGATCTATTGTCTAAAGGAACCCAATATTTTATTCTCAAAGAGGAAATATAGATAAGGGAGATCCAAGACCCTTCTAAAAATTTTCTATGTAATGTTGTAAGGGGACCCTCACCTTTGAGGAGAAATCATCAATGACTAAAATATAAGTTTATAGAGAGGATTTGAGGAAATTCAACTACTGTAGGTCTCATCTAATAGAATTTAAAGAAGTAAGGAATCTTTATAGGAATTATATAAATAAACAAGAAATAAATTATATGAAAACTAGATGAAGTTTAAATTTCATTAATACAACATCGAGAAGAAATAATTAGATACTCAATATCAATGTCCTGGTAGAGTCATAGGGTGTTTAATACAATTCATATTTTCACTCAATGGAAGATCATAGATGGATGTACAACTATGTATCTAGAAGCTTTGGAAATGTTCATCGAGATGATGAAGAAGATTTGGATATAATCCGAAAGGTATATGTGAAAAGTTTGATATAGAATGGGTTTTTCTAAGTGATACACATTCTAAGGCTCTGGAAGAACCTCATATCTATGGGAGAGTTGGATGATTGTTGGTATAGAACCACATTTTCCAATGGAGTTTGGAAAGTGACTCTAGGGTCTATGGTTGTGGTGAGAGGAGTAAAGTATGATACAATCTACTTGAATGGATGTTTATAGGGTTGTTTAATGGCTAGAATTTTAACCTTGAAATACTTGTAGGTATCATATTTCTAAATCAATAAACATTGTGAGAAGAACATGATGGTTCTAGTATGGAAAGGAATACTGAAAATTGATTATGGAAGTATCGGAAGTCATGCGTTTGGGAATAGAAAGTGGGTTTTATTTAACTTGAATTTCTAGAAGGACAATGTCCAAAAAGTTGAATTAGGTTAATTAGAATTATGTAGATCATACCCAATATATTCTCATAACGGGTCCCATCACATTCACCAAAGATATAAAAAGAATGGTATATGCGTATTTCCTTAAGCATAGTTCCAAAATTTTCAATGCCTTCGTGAAGTCAAAAAACATGGTCAAATTGGAAAGTGGAAATAAGTTAAATTTCTATAGATTATATAATGGTAGAGAGTACTATAGTAGTAACTTAAAATACTAATATAAGGAAAAAGGGATCATGATGTAATGAATTGTACCAAAAACCCCCTATAAAAATGGTTTTGTTGAGAGAATAAATTAATCTTTTACCGATAAGGCAAGCCACATATGTGTGAACTTCATAATGCCCCAATCTTTTTGGGAAGAATATATCAATTCTACAACATAATTCTCTAATTGAATTTAATCATATAATATTGGATATATGTTACCATAAGAGTTGTAGTATGGTAAGATAACATAAGTTGTGCACATGAAAGTATTCAGAAGTTTAAAATATGCTCTCATTGATGAAAATTACATAGACTAGATGGAGATAAAGTCCAAAGCTTATTTTCACATGGGATATGGGAATAAAGAATTTGGTTTCAATTTTTTGGATGATGAAAAATTCCAATTCACCAAAAGTAGAAATGTTTTATTCAATGAGAATATATTATAGAAGGATTAGAACATGGATGAATCAGAAGTAAAGGGAAAGAAGAAACTACCGAAGTTCAACTTGACCTGGATAAAAGCACCAAAAAAATAAAAACTTTAAGTAACTCTAGATGTCATAAAAAGTAAATTAAAATTTTGACTAGTGGAAGACATTCTAGAATTCACAAGGTCAACTGAAGCCTTAGGGAAAGATATAAAGATTGAGTTTTTAGTTGTCAGTGCACTTGAAGTTAGGTCACTAAAAATTACAGCACTCGAAGGAGTTGAATATTAAGTTGAGTTCATAAGATCTCAAATAATCAGGTGACCAATCCATAGGTATGTAAATTA
The DNA here is from genome assembly GCA_963277665.1 of Viscum album. NCBI lineage: Eukaryota > Viridiplantae > Streptophyta > Magnoliopsida > Santalales > Viscaceae > Viscum > Viscum album. The sequence continues at coordinate 112,159,149 of OY728125.1, read as the reverse complement.
TTTAAATTTATTAACTCTAAAAGATGATAGGGAATCCAAAAGCATTGAATAGGCAGTGAAACTCAGTGACATGAAGATGTGGGAGTTAGTTATGATGAATAAATGAATTTATTAATGTTTAATGGATCTTAGGAGTTGGATGGACTAACATAGGAAAAAATTAAAATGAAGAAAAAATGGGTTTTCCATTTTATGTATGAAGCTAATGGAAGTATAATAATTGAGGTATGACAAGTTGTGAAAGTATTCCAACATATGGTAAAAATTATCAGAATTTTTTTCACTATTATTTAAGTATATACCATCTGAATGAATCTTATCCCATATACTTATGATGATCTACACTTGGAGTAGAGTGATCTCACAACTACCTTTCTTCATTGATACTTAGATTAGGAGATCTTGATGAATCTTAAAAAGTGTTTTAAAGATCATTAGAATAATAGCCTTATTTATAAAGAAAATAGAATCCTCTACATCTTGAAATAGGAACCTAAAGAGTGGAATTGGAATTTTAAAACATTCATGACTAAATATGGTTTCATGAGGAGATACTCTAATCAAAATTCCTTCCAAAATTTGTGGAATTATGGGAGTTACATCATACTCCTACTAAATGTGGATAGAATGTCACTGGAAGGTCTTGAGAGTTGATGGATTCAGGAGATGAAGTTTAAGTTGTTTATAAGTTTTGAAATAATGGATCTTGAATATGCTAAGATAATATTTGGGATGAGGATAGAGTGGGATAGGAAATTTGGTACAATGGTGTTGTCCTAGAAGGAATACATCCAAAAGATCATAAATAAATTTTGGATGAGATGATGTAAGTCTATCTCTAATCCTATTTCTTAAGACTTTAAGTTATTCAAGGAATAGGTACCAATATCAAAAGATGATTCTAGATACATTAAAAAATTACCTTATGTTTCATTTTTCAAAAAAATAATGTATGTACTAGTTTTTAAGTGGACATACATTTATTTTGTAGTGGGAGTTATAAGTTTGTTCTTGTAAGAACTTGGAAGGTATAACTGGGAAGTTATGAAGTTGATAATCTAATAATTGAAGGTATTAGAATATATGACTCTCTGATTTAGGGAAGATGATCATCTACATGAAATTTTGGATGTTTATTTTCATGGGGATTCAGAAACCCAAGATATCATGATATGATTCATATTTATATTTGGAGTAATTGGTGATAGATATATGTATTGACTAAAGCCTATGAATACTTTTTCTACAACATAAGTAGAATAAATAGAAGCTATAAAATCTTAAAAGGAGTTAGTCCAGTAGATGTTCATATTGATGTATCTTGGAAATGACCCATTATTAAGAATGTTATTCTCTGACATTTAGAGTGAAATTCACCTTGATTGAAATCCCATGCTTCATAAAAGAATGAAAAAAATTAACTTAAAACTCCATTTCATCCAAAATATTATAGACTAAAATTTGTTAGATCTATACTAGATAGCTGAGAAAAAATCTAGATGACATAAAAATAAAGCTGTCAATCTTGGAAAGTATAAGTTAGAACTCTCCCTTAGTTGGACTTGATTGAACAAAGGACGATAAAGAACACTACATGTAAAGAGGGGAATAATTTTTATTTTTCCTTAGTGTTGGAGGATTCCAAACATGATCCTTAAGGAATTATTCGAATTGAAGATTGTTGAGAGTATAAAGCCTTTTATTCAAGTCACTTAAATCATTTTACTATATAGAGTAACTCTGGTATAACTTCAATATCATAAAGGAAGAAAACATTGTACAATTCAACACAAATTCATCCTTACCAGAGGATTGAGATCCTATAAAGGAAAAAATAGATTGGATAACATCTATCATAGGTTGGAATATACTATACCAGTCATCTAGATAGGGGATTTGAATTTTACTTCAGTCATAATGAATAAGACAGTATTAGCTACAAAGGGATGACTATATTTCTTTTATGGAGGTGTAACCTATTCAAATGGATGTGATTGTCTATAAAAGATAGGTGGGACTAGATATTGAGATATACTTTGAATTTAAGCGTAATATGTATCTCTTTATCTATAGTGGTTTTAATTATTGTTTTTCCAATAATATAAATATTTTATTGTGTTATCCCATTAATGTAGGACGAAATTTTGATGGTATAAGATTTGGGAAGTTTTGGTGGTCAAATTAGACAGTGCAGGACCATTAGTGTGTGTGATATTCTAGTGAACTCACAGTTTTATCATCTGGTGATTACATAGATGACCTCTTACCAATAATGTGAGGTTTAAAGGTATATAATATTACTTATATTTTTTTATCTCATAAGTAATATTATAGTGATAACTTTTCATTGCATGTATTGGAATCCAAATGTTATATTCTAACATTTTGATCACTTCCACTAATAATATATCATTATTTAAGTTTTTTCACAAGATGAAACACTCGAGAGGAGTGATGAATTCATGTGATGAATGCATAGGCTATAAATGATATTAAAAAATACATCATAGTGTATAAGATAATTCATGAGATTACCCTAATGTATATATATGGTATTGAACACTATTGAGATTCTATAGTTTGATTATACCCAAGATCCTAACAATACTCCCTCATTCCTAATGTTTTATGTTCTTCCACCTTTACCCAACGAGCCACTAGCATGATATGGTCAGATGGAGGATCTTACTCATGTATATTCATCACATCACATGGGTACACTATGAAGCAGAAATGTATTTTGGCCACCTATTTTGTATTTTTCATCAAGTATATGGGATGATAATAATGACAAAAACTTATAATGGTGCAATGTACACACTTTTATTCATTATTTATACTGTGTGGATTCAATTTTTTATGCATGGAGATCATTTCTATGGTTTCATATTACTTCCACCATGTATAAAGAGTATCATCATATCCTAAGAAACATTTTATTGGTATATTATCTATATAATGCATTTTATTCATGAAATAATATTAAAAAAGTAAGAGGAAGCATGAAATGTTCATGCTTCTAGAAAACAGAGTATCATGGTTTCTTTATGATATTGGTGATATCATAAATGTTACTAGATTTAATAATACATAGGTTCTAAACACATTTAATGATTCTTATGCGACATAATAGTATGTAGACCTATTTTTCACATGATTAATCATATTCAAACATGCATGTTTCTTCTTAGATAAACTCCTCTAGTCCTTTATTATTCATATAATTTAAAAATTTATCTTTTATTATGTGATCCATGGTATCAAGGGTTTAATATAAAATCACATAAAGTAAATAATAATTATTCATTGAGATAATGTATAAAAACCCTATTTTTTATTACACACTTAAAAATGATTTATTATATAAAACCTTGACTTGATACAACCTATAAGATCAAGAGGTATAGTGAATTAATGGCTTAGTAACATTAAATAATGACTTAAAACATGAAACACAACATCTCAATTGAAAAATTCCTTTACATGACCACTATATTCCCTCGTACATAGCATTGCATGGGATAACCTGAGGACAACCATAAGAAACAGGTGAGCTATAAATCCCAGTAAGGGAGTAAACAAGGAATAACAAAAAGAATACAATACATGTTAGTCAATAGGCATATCAATGGATCCTGAAAGATACATGAACATAATGGCAGGATATAGCGTGATTATCCTAACATGGAAATGTGGAAACAACACTTAACATGGTATTAGCATAATCCAAGGCGCATTGAACATATAGCATGAGTAAAACCTCATTGAAAGTGAATTATAATGAGTAAACCCTCATTTCAATTTAGGTATCATGATAATAGTCTTTACCCAATGCAATGGAGCGCTATCAGGGCGCACCCTTCTTAATCATTTCATTTCATGCATAAGTGTGCCGCATGGAACATATAACATGGATTCATTAAACATAATATTCTATTCCAAGATAAAGGAATGTGGAAGTTATAAATGAAACTACATAATAAATAATTAAATGTTCATAAATTTGAATTCCCTTTATAGAGAAATTAGCATGGTATTCACCACACAATGACTTTGGCTTGGAAAATCGCAGTGCAATTTGGGCAACATAACAACATGAGAAAAGAATTCATAAAAATGTTTGATGAGAGATAAAGGGGTGTATCATAGTATTTACATGAAATGGAAAATAAGGGGGTCATATAGACACCTATCCCAAAAGAAGTAATGGAAATTAGACTCATAATACAAAATAATTGCTTGAATGTAAATGTGGAGAGAGAAATTCCTTGTATAATTTTGGCATGGTAACAGGTGTAAATGGGAGGAATTAATGAGATATAAAGGGATATCTAATTATTTAAAACATAAAGAGATATGTATGGGGGAGGTTCAAAATCAAACCCTCACATTTTAATTGAAAATAAAATAGAATAACAATATAATGAAATTTGGACAAAAATGAGAAAGGAAGAAATCTATTACTTGGAAGTGTGATCCCAAAGGATTGGGAGGGGATTGAGAGAGGATTCTTGGGAGGATTCTAGAGAGATTAAGGAAGAGTTTGGTCGATCTCCAAGGGCTTTGAGTGAAGAGGAAGCAGAAGATTGGGTCGGTTTATATAGGAAAAGAGAGGGAATTCTTTATTATTTAGGTTTTGGACCCTACACATATAACTAATCAAAACAACAAGCCATACCATGGTTTTTTCCTATGGTTTTTGAAAAAAGGGAGTTGAAAAAAATATTTTATAAGTAAAATGGCCAAAATTATTAAAATATTAGGCTTTCTTATATGGAGGCGAGTCACACTATCAAGGAAATCATTTTTAAAAGATAAAATGTTTTATAAGTATTGGGGGATCCATTAAGGATTTGTAAAATAAATAAAATAAACCTAAAATCCAAATATTTTAATGATAAAACATATATTTTCCAAACATATTGTTTAAATTAATTTATTACACCACTATTCGGTCATTATGATGTTATAAAACACATTACATATTTAAATGGTATTTAATTTTTAACCAAAAATTCGACTGTCTCAGAAAATTATGAAAAATTCACCATTGGATAATTTCAAAATACTGATTCCAAAAATAATATTCATTTTATCTAAATAATTTTCTAAATATGTAAATTTTTTACTTTTAAAATAAAAACCGACATTTATCGAAAATTCATGGGTTTTGACAAAAAACATATTTCGAACATTAATAAAAATTTCAATTGTATTAATCAAAATTATACGATCATTTAAATTTAATAAAAATTAGTTTAGTATTAATATTTAATTAAAATATTATTTAATTAAAAAATCACTTAATTCATCAAAATTAACTAAAAAAATTCTATTTTTTATTTAAAAACTATTTAAAAAGTAACAGTAATAAAATGAATGTATATTATTTATTAACTACAAAAATAATTCACATAATCATAGTGCTAAGATATTGTTATATAACCCCTTATAACACCCTTATATGACTTAAGGGTAGGGTGTGCGATGGTGACAGACTCTTGTGGTGGCTAAGATAACATTGCTCGGGTGGTAATCTCTATTAACTTCCACTTCTCCCAGAGGAGGTTCCATTCGAGATTAACGTGTTGAAGCTTGGATTGGAATTTTTCATGAGTTAAGACCAATGACACCACCACCTTTCCAAGATCTGACAAATGGGCTTTGTATGGAGTAATTATACAAGATGAGGCCATCACTTCCTTTGTATGAGTAAGTTGGATTCGTTAAAGCCCTATATTTATACTAATCATGTGATCACTGGTCAACAGATATATTAACAACAATCACAATTCTTATCCGTATTTTAAAATAAAAAAACATAAAACCAAGGAAGTGCATATTTTATATAACCATTTTATATAATAATAAATTTAATTATATCAAGAGTAATTTTCATTAATGAATGTTTGGGTCGTTACAATATTCCCCCCTTAAGAAATTTTTCCCTTGAAATTTCCTTTTCGCACACTAAAAAAGAAGTGGGTAACTCTTCTTAATCACTTCCTCTGATTCCCACATTACTTCTTCAAACTTTTGGTTTTTCCGCAATACCTTGACAAGGGGAATTATCTTATTTCATTGAACTTTTTCCCTACGATATAAGATCTTCAATGGCTTCTCTTCAGAGGAGAAATCATTCTCCAATGGTACCACCTATAGATTGAGTACATGTGATGGGCCAGGTAAGTACTTCTTCAAGAGTGATACATGGAATACATCATGTACTTGAGATAGGTTCGGTGGGAGTGCTAGTATATAGGCCACTGCTCCAATGTGATCAAGGATATCAGAAGGACCGATGTACCTGGGACTAGACATTCCCTTCTTCACAAATCTCATAACTCTCTTCCACGGTGATATGCGGAGGAATACCATGACTCCGACATCAAACTCTAAATCTCATCAACGATTATCAGCATAACCATTTTTTCAAATCTGAGCTGCTTTAATGTGCTACTGGATTGTCTTAACCTTCTCCATCATTTCTTTAACAATTTTTGGACCTAATAGTTTTTTCTCCCCAACTTCTTCCCAACATGTCGATGTTATGCACCTCTTCCCATACAGGTATTCATAAGGAGCCATTTGGATGTTTGACTGGAAACAGTTATTTTAAGAGAACTCAACTATAGGGAGATGATGATCCCATTCTCCTTTTAAGTCTATTGAGCATTATCACAACATGTAATCAAGTGTTTTGATAGTTTTCTTAGAATATCCATCAGTTTGAGGATGATAGGCCATACGAAAGTTCATCTCAGTATTCAGAGCATGTTGAAGACACTTCCAAAACATAGAGGTGAATCTTTGATCTTGATAGGATACAATAGATAGTGGCACTTCATCCATCCTTACGACATCACTGATGTATATCTGTTCCACTTGATCCAATGATAAATCCTCCCAAATTTCAATGAAGTGTGCAGTCATTGTAAGATGATCCACAACAACCCAGATAACATTATTTCCTTTGGATGTCTTTGAAAGTCCGATGAAAAAGTCCATGGTGATGTTCTCATATTTCCATGCTGGTATGGGTAATGGTTGTATCATCCCCTTAGACTTTTTCCTCTCAGCCTTCACTTTTTGATATACCAGGCACTTTGATGCATACTCAGCGATCTCCTTCTTCATGTTATCCCACTAATAATACTCTCATAGATCTCGAGGAATCATTTTGTTTCTTGGGCGAATGGAGAAATTTGAACTATGGGAATCGTCCAAAAGTTCTTTATTTAACTTTGGATTTTATGGAACTCATAATGTTGTCCCAAATCTCACAATTCCTTCTTCATTAATATTAACCTCCAAGAGTTTCCATTTTCATATTGTTTCCACATTATTCTAAATTCCCACATCATCCTTTTGACTATAAATTATCCTTTCCAAAAGATATGGTTGGAAAATCATTTGTGAAAGGATTTATGATGTTCCCTTATTTATGATCCCCATGTCTATCTTCATCAAATCTAAGAATATTGGATCCCTTTCAATTCTCATTAATGATAGAATTTCTGGGTCCTTTCTACTTAGAGAATCTTCCACCTTGTTCTCTTTATAAGGGTGGTAATGGATTGATTAGTCATAGTCTTTGATCAGCTATAACCATATTCATTTGTGCATATTGAACTCTTTATGTATGAATATATACTTGAGGCTTTTGGGGTCCGTATATATTTCACACTTCTCCCCAAATAAGTAATGCCTCCAAATTTTAAAGAGAAGATCACTATAGCCCACTCTAGATTATGTTTTGGATAGTTTTTCTCATAAACTTTCAATTACCTTGAAGTATAGGAAATGACTTTGTCATTTTACATCAACACACAACCCATGCGTTTCTTCGAAGCATCACTCAATATGACAAAAAGTTCTCCACTTGTGGGTAAAATGAGAGCGAGCACAGTGATACGCCTATTCTTAAACTCCATGATGTTCTCTTCACATTCATCACTCCAAGAAAAATTTAATCCCTTCATGGTTAGCTTGGTAAGAGGGTTGTAAAATCATGAGAAATTTTTCACAAATCAACGAAAATATCCAGCTAACCCAAGGAAGCTACGAATATCCATTATCGATGTTGGCCTTGACCATCCCTGAATTGCAGCTGTCTTGGAGGGATCCACAAATATCCCATTTCTTGTGATGATATGACCTAATAATAATACCTCCTTCAACCAGAACCCAAACTTGTTATACTTTTAATTGAGCTCCTCCTTTCACAAGGTCTCTAGTATAGTTCATAGATGCTCCTCATACTCTTTGGTTTTGGAGTATATTATAATATCATCTATAAAGACTACCACATATTTGTCTAGGTAATATATAAAGATTCTATTCATCATGTCCATGAATATTATAGTAGTATTAGGGAGTTCAAAAGGAATTACTATGAATTCATAGTGCTCATACCTTGTACGAAAAGTAGTCTTGGGGATATCCTACTTCTTCACCCTTACTTGGTAATATCCTAACATAAAATCTAACTTGGAGAAGTATTGTGCTCCACGTAGCTGATAGAAAAGTTCATCAATTAGGGGAAGATGATACTTTTTCTTTATCATGATTTTTTTGATCTCATGATAATCAATGCAAAGGATAATTGACCCATCCATCTTCTTAATGAAGAGGACTGGTTCACCCCATGGGGAAGTACTTGGGTGTATAAACCTTTTATTTAGATTCTCTTGTAGTTGTTTATTCAGCTCCTCAAGCTCCAAAATAGCCATTCTATACAAATTATTGGATATTGTAAATTCCCCAGGTATAAGATCAATTGAGAATTCAACATGTCTTCTAGGAGGAAGACCAGACAATTCCTCAGGAAACACTTCAACTAATTCCATCACAATAGGCATGTCTTCAAGGATGGTTTCTTCCTTGGACTCAATCATCTGATCCAGATACGCATGCCCATAGGGTAGTAATATCCACTATTTAGATGATGATGCTAAGGAAGATTCATCCTTGTACTTCTAATTTTAGAAAATAGGGGGTTGATTCTCCATATGGGGAGTGATTTCCCTCTCATGGTAATTTATGTTGGATCTATATAAAGAAATCCAATACATGCTAAGAATTGCATCAAATTCTACCAGAGGGAGTATGGTGAGGTTTTACAGATATTTTAATCCATAGATTGTGACTGGGGATGAGTTATATTCATGGGATGCAATGATTTCCCCATTTTCAGTACTCATTGAAATCTTTACTACAGTGATTTGTAGTGGTGTTTGGGATTGTTCTACAAAACTTGCAGGATATAAAAGAATGTGTAGAACTAGAATAAAAAATCATGTTCGTTATTCTTGAATGAATATCTATATTAACCATCACCACTTAATTATTGGGGTTCACTTCAGTGTTAGTGATGGAAAAAGCTCTCCCTTGCTTCCTTGGAGGTTGTTGCTTGCCTCTAAAAACCCTTGGATTTGGGAACTAGTTTTCAAGGTTCCCCAGTTCTTTGTAGTTGAAGCAATGAACAATGTGTTGAGAGTTGAACGGAGTGTTCCTCTCCTCTGTCATAGACGCATGTTTTTATTTTCAGCATTTAATGGATAGGTACCTTTCTCTTCCACACCTAAATCATTTCCTCATCCCCTTCAAGAAATTTCCAGGTTGCTTCTTTCCACACCTTTGGCAAGTGGGGTTATGCATTTGTTTAGAACCATTAGATTTATAGATCGGACCTCCAGAATTGAAGTCCACCTCACCCTTATTGTCCCCATGATTCCCCTGAGATTTACCGATCTCGATTTCGACTTTGAGGGATCATCAGACAATTTCCTCATAGCTATTAAAGTCACAGATCTCTAAGAATTTCCATAGGCTAGGTTTCAACCCGCCAAAGAAGAGTTCAACCTTGCATTAGGGGGTAACGAAAAAGACAGAGGCATATCATGAAATCCTTTTGAATTTTTCCCTGTATTCTCTAACAGATTCTTCGCCTTTTTTAGGGAAAGGAAGTCCCCTTACATCTTAAGTCGAAGGGTGCGAAGAAAATATTTTTTGAAAAACATTTTTTAGAAATCCTTCAATTCAAATGCCTCGATCTTCTCCTCAGGCTTCGTATTTTTTATCAATGTCTACAATTGATCAGCTTCACCATCCATATGATAATCAGACAGTAGAACCTTCTTCTATTCGGAACATTTAAGGATGAATAATATATTTTCAATGGATTTGATCCATTGTTCGATAATTTATGGATTAGATGATCCATTAAAATTAGGAGGCCTTTGTCTCAGGAAGCTCTCGACTTTGACTTGTTATTTCTTAGGGGGGGGGTTGAAGATTCCTATTCACCCATGTTTATTTTAAAATCTTAAGTTAAATGAGATAGTATCGTGAGAAAGTTCCTGATTACCACTCCCATTGGAATGGGAATCTCATTAGAATAGTCTTCTCATTGATCTTCACATCGGTTGTTAGCATGAGTACTCATATTACTGACCATTGGCTAGAATAAAAGGAATGTTAGGGGTAACACAAAAAGGGTAATCCAAGGAAAAAAATGGATGACTTATAAATAAATCTTATTTCCTTAACTTATGAATTTATAGGTTTTAATCTATGTTATCGATGATCTACTTTCCAACATATATTCTTAGGATCTTTTTTTATTCCCTAAAAAATGGTTCATACTAAGCCTGTGAAGTTACCAAAGAATATCCCCTAGGGGTTTCATATCCAAGAGTGTAGCAAATCATGTTGTTGCATACGAGGATGCCCCATGTCAAGCCTGAAACTCCTTGTTGGAGTTTTCAATCCTAGGTACATCTAGGCCAGATCCGCCTATACCAACTTGTATCCAGACATGGATGTATTTTCTTAATAAACCACTTACTCAATACTCACCAAAACATAGGGATGTTTTTATTATACTTAGTCTTATCCCTAAGGCTTTTACTAGGGTTTTCTAATCCTAATCCCAAAAATAACTAAACCTATCATCTAATACTAACTATAACAACAATGATTTTTATTACACACTTAAGCATGATTTATTACATAAATCCTTCAATTGATAAAAAATATAAAATTTAGTGTTCTAGTGTCTTTAGGGATTATGAACACTACATAATGACTTAAAACGTGAAACACAACATCTTTATTGAAAATATTCTTTACATGAGCACTACATTCCCTCGTACTTATCATTGCATGGGATAACCTGTGGAAATGCATAAGAAAAAGGTGAGCTATAAATCCTAGTAAGGGAGTAAACAAAGAATAACATGAATAATACAATACATGTTAGGCAATAGGAATATCAATGGATCATAAAATATAATTGAACATAGAGGCATGACATACCATGATTATCATAACATGGAAATGTGGTAACAACACTTAACATGGTATTAGCATGATCCAAGGATCATTCCACATGGAGAATGAGTAAACCCTCATTTCACCTAAATTATCATGAGTAAACCCCCATTGCAGTTGATGTATCATGATACCAATATTTACCCAATGCATTGGAGTGCTATCAGGGCGTACCCTTCTAAATCATTTCATTTCATGCATAAGTGTGCCACATGGATCATATATCATAGATTAATTAAACATTATCAATTATTAAAAAATAAAGGTATGTGAAATTTATGCATGAAACTCAATAATCAATAAGTAAATGTGCAAAAAGGTGAATACCCTTGACTAAGACATGGGAATGGTATTCACTACACAATGACTTTGGCTTGGATAATCGCAGTGCAATTTCAGCAGCATAATGGCGTGACATAAGAATTCATAAAAATGGTTGATGAGAGAGAAAGGGGTGTCTCATAATATTTACATGAAATAGAAAGTATGGGTGTCATATATATACATGTCACAAAATAAGAAATGTAATTTAGACTCATAATACAAAAGAATTGCTTGAATGTAAATTTGGAGAGAGGAATTCCTTACGGAATTTCGGCATGGTAACATGTGTACATGGGAGGCATTAATGAGAGAGAAAGGTGTCTATCATAATTTTAAAAAAAATAAATCAGTATGGGTGGAGGTTAGAAATCATACCCCAACATTTTTAATTGAAAATAAAAGGGCATAACAATATAATGAAATTTGGAAAAAATGAGAAAGGAAGAAATCCCTTGGAAGTGTGATCCTAAAGGATTGGGAGGGGATTGAGAGAGGCTTCATGAGAGATTGGGATGCCTTGAGAGGATTCTAGAGAGATTAGGGAAAATGTTGGTAGAGATCCAAGGGATTTTAGTGAATAGGAAGTGGGAGCTTGGGTGCGTTTATATAGAAAAAGAGAGGGAATTATTTATTATTTAGGTTTTGGTCCCAACACATTAAACTAATCAAAATCACCAACCATATGATGATTTTTGACCTTGTTTTTTTCCAAAGTAGAGTGAAAAATAATATTTCATAAGGAAAATTTCCGAACTTCATAAAATATCAGTCTTGCTTATGTGGAGGTGAGTCACACTCTCAATGAAATCATTTTAAAAAGACAAAATGTTTTATAAGTCTTGGAGGGTCCACTAAGGCTTTGTAAAATAAATAAAATAAACCTAAAATAAAATTATTTTAATGGTGAAACATATATTTTCATAAAATAATGTTTATAGTATTTTATTACATCACTATTGGGTTATTATGATGTCATAAAAGACATTATATATTGAAAATGCATTTAATTTTTACCCAAAAATTCAACTATCTCAGAAAATTATGAAAACTTCACCATTAGATAATTTTGATGTCCTGATTAAAAAAATAATAATAATTCTATCTAAATAGTTTTCTAAATATGTGAATTTTTACTTTTTAAATAAAAACTAAAATTTATCGAAAATTCATGGGTTTTGACAAAAACAACATTCTAACCTTAATAAAAATTTCAATTTTAGTCATAAAAATTAAATGAACATTTATATTTAATAAAAATTAATTTAGTAATAATATTTCATTAAAATAATATTTAATTCAAAAATCCATTAATTCATCAAAATTAAATAAAAAATGCTATTTTTTATTTAAAAACAATTTACAATGTAACACTAATTAAATGAATGTATATTATTTATTATATAAACAAATAATGCACATAATCATAGTTCTATGGTCTTATTACATAACCCCTTATAACACCTGCATATGACATAAAGGTAAGGTGTGTGATGGTAACAGACTATTGTGGTGGCTTGGATAACTTCACTTGGGTGGTAATCTCTATCAACTTCCACTTAGCCTGTTGCTAGTTCCGTTCAAGCTTAACGTGTTGAAGCTCGACTTGGTCTTGGTCAAGAGAAAATCCCAATGAAACCACCTCCTTTCCGAGCTCCGAAAAATGGGCTTCATATTGAGAAATTTTATTGGATGAGGCCATCACTTCCTTTGTTTGAGTAAATTGGATTTTTTAAATCCCTACATTTATATTAATTATGTGATCACTATTCAACAACTATATTAGCAACGGTCAAAATTTTTATCGATATTTTAAAATAGAAAAACATAAAATCAAGGAAGTGAATATTTTATATAACCATTTTACATAATAATTAATTTAATTAGATCAAAAGGAATTTTTATTAATGAATGTTTGGGTCGTTACCTAATGTCACACATAACTCATACTAATTTCATACATGACATTTTATTAGTAGTTTTAATCCCATGTAGACTCTTTATTAATCCTATATAGCACAAGTTGATTACCATGTAGACTCATGCGATGTGAGATTAATCTTAATTAATCTTAAATGCGATAGCATTCTCCATGTGAACTAATCCTACCTAGAGGATCTTGATATGATTTAATATCACATGATCCTGTGACATGCGATTCTTACTCACGTGTGACACTACATACTGGTTTAATCACACATGTGCCAACACTAGTTTGTCTTATATACCTCCAATGGCCCAAATGAATTCATTTTTTATTGATTTTTTATAAGACACCTTTAGTCTTATATAGGATTCCTAGCATTCTCACTCATCCTATATAGTCCTCCTTTTAATTTTACAGAAGAGATCAATATTATTTTATATTCCTATATAGGAATGGAGTTTTTCTCACGTGACACACTAATTTAATGAGACAAGATTCCCCCAATACTAGTTTCACCATCTATATGTCTCTTATCAGAATCCATGGACCTATCCTGTGTTAGTTATTCCTATACAAGACCAGGAACCATCCCATTAATGTTGAAACCATTTGAGAATGATGTTTTATTTTTTTAATACTTTTTTATGAATAATTTATTCATTTGAGTTGTAGTTAAATTAGGTTTTTCATTAATTGGAAAGAGATGAAAGCACCATCATTTGAGTTTACTCATGCTTCAATAGACCTTGGATTTTTGTTGAAAAAGTTATTATAAAGGTATTGGAATTTATTAGAATCATTAAAATTTATTTTATATGTATTTAAGTATCTAGTAATGTTTTGAAATGATTTTAAATGGATGGATATGAATTCTAGGTAATGTTGGTGAAATTCTAGTGACATGAAAAATTACTTGATAAGTAATAGTTTTTCTACATTGTATATTTCAAGAAAAATTTAAGACTCAATAAATAAGATTAATCAGTGTTGTAGGATAATTAAAATTTAGAAAAATCATTAATGTGTAATTGTCACTCCAAGAGTTTGAGGCATACATAATTGTAGACTTGGTTTCCAAGATGATATGTAATGATTTTCCATACCATATAGACTGAAAATTTTGTAAATTATTGAGAAACACTGTGATATGTAAGATTTAACATAAAAATATACATGATATATAACGGTGAATAAAACTCCCAGTACATATATAAGATTTTAATGAGAGATATTGGAGTAAAAGGTAACACATAAGAGTTAATTTTATTGTGAAGGAGATAACTAAGATACCATAGAAGTGTAAAATTGGAAAAGGACATGATTCGTAGATAATCATAAGATATTTTTAGTTATACATATGATATATCCACCGTTACTTTATGTTTTTTGAGTACCCATAGGATATGTAATATATGTTGTTCATATGGATGATATTTGTGAAGATATATATTATTCTTTATGGTGGTATGTAATATTATTCTAGATTAAAATTTGGAAAAGTACATGAACATGATATTAGGATACGTAAGATATTTATTATATAGTGTTGTTTAGTTTGAAAAAATATCAAAAAATTGTAGGTTTAAATAATAAGATTCTTATTCCTCAATTCAATGAATTAAACCTCATAGTTAAACATGGGTATCATAATACATTTTCATTTTGAGGAGATAATCTATGAACCATGGAGAAGAAGATGGTAACATAAAGTAATCTATGGTAGAAAAAAATACAATTTTTATGTAAATTGAGATGATGTAACATGATAAGGAAAAATATTCACATCATATTGATAATTTATGGAAGTTAGATTGAACAATATTTTGTGATGAAATAATAAATCACACCACATTAGGAGAAGTCATGACGCAACCATACTAAAATCAAAATAATCCTATTCTATGAGAAATTTATTCATTATGTAAAAGTGTCTCTATATGAAAATTGAAATTAATGTTTTATTTTTAAATTTTTTGACAAATAATATGTTGTGAAAATTAAGGTAGATTTTGTTAAAGAAAAAATATAATATTAATAATAATTAACATATAGAGAAATAGTTAACATTTTTTTATTATTCTAAAAATTTATTTGAATAGTTGAAGGATGAATACTAACAAAGAAAATGTGTGAGGTAGAACCACATAAGAAATTGGGAATTTTTTATAGATTGAGGACTATGAGATCATTCTCACATGATTTAGTTTAGCTATTGAAAACTCTAAGACCATTGTTTAGACACTTTATTTTTCATTTAAATAATTGAATTATGGGAATTGATTATGGGATTAAGTTAAATATGTTTTAATGATAAGAAGATTAAGAAAAAAATATAGAGTGATAATTCTACAACATATTATGGTAGAGAAACTATGAGAAGAGAAAATATCACAAGGATTTCGGTGCATGTTGTGATGGAATAATGTCATATTTGTTTAGTACTTAGAGATGTTCTCTTTAACTGGTGATTATTATTTAAATAAGTGTTCGTACATTTATTGTAACAAGTTGGTTCTAGTTCATGTTTGGTTAGTTCTAACAATTATAATAGGTCCAATTCCATTCTCTTTCATGTAGCTACTTATGGACAATAAAATAAGAGTGATATATTCATGGAATAAAAACCACAATACACCAGGTATATAGTCATATATCTTGGAGGAAAAACTCATTTAAATATTTATTATATTTCTTATTTTGTTCCAACATCATTATGATTTAGAGGGTTCTATAATAATAATAAGGAAATATATTTTGAATTTTAAAAATGGTATTAATATAGATTCACCCCCTCTTAGTGCTGATCATATCCCAAGTGATCTTATCAACTACTATCAAATCATAGATTTCTATTAAAGATATCTCTTTAAATTATAATGGATTTTCATAACATAGTAAATCATAAATGGATTCAAACATTTGATGAGAAATGATTTCATTTATGTAAGGAAATAATAGTTCCCTATATTCTTTAAATTGGACTTATTGTTCTTGATTCTATTCTTTATGGTTTCATGGTTCCAAAATAGAATTATGCATGGTCTCAATTTGATAAGAAAAATATTTAAACTACTGGGAAAGAAAAAAATTCTCTACCATACTATTTATCTAATAATAATCTAACAGAATTCATAGGTTATAAAAATAATAATAAAATTTATGAAAAAAATTATTTTATTTTTAAAGAAACTAATAATATGAAGGAAACAAAGTTATAAATATATAAAAAATTGTCTAAACATGTTATATTTAAAGAAGATTAATTTTTTGATGAATAAATCACTAGAGTTAACATAATTATTAGTACCATTAGAGGATATGGAGAAAGTACTCATGAATCTACTATAATAATGAAACTCATGAATGTTTCACTAGAAAATTTTAATTCCATGACCTTAGAGCATGAAGAAAAAATATTGATGACTTCACCATTGTTAATATTTATGGTACTCTCATTAATTATGAAATGATAAGATTAGATTCTATCAATATGAAACTCAATTAAAGAGAAATATATCTATTTTAAAGCATTCAAATATTTAAAGATAAAATATTAGAAAATTTATTTTGATAAAGAAGAGAGTATGGAAGACTATGATGAGACTAGCTCCCTGATATCAACGAACTTCAGAAGAGGGAAATGTAAGTGCTAAGGGAAACTTACTTTTAAAGGATTTTACTATGGAAAATATCTCATTTACTTACTATTCTTTTAAAATAAAATGTTACTATGAATATAATAATGTTTTTGAGTCATTATCTAATAATAAAGATATGTTGGGGGGAAATAAACCTGAATCAAAAGGAATAAATAGAATTTCACTCAAGTTATTTTTAATGATTTTTTTCTATTTAAAAAATAATTACTTATAGTGAGGAAGTCTATAATGATGAGTAAAATCCAAAAGACACCTCTAAAATTATTTTAATAGCTCAAGAATGAGAATAATGGGAATTATAAAATGATAAATAAAAAATCTATAGGCAGTTTTATAATAAAAATGGAAAAATAACTAAGTATAACACTATTATAATGGTGATAAAAATGTTCTTGATAGATATTAGAAGACTAAGAGATGAAATTTAACATTTCAAAAGGAACTCTGAAAAAAATGACCAAATCCAAATTGAGAAATAGTGTATTATTAGATAATTTGAGAAGGTAAAACTTGATAATGTAGAGAGAATGATGATTATTGATGATATAAATTCCACTATAATCCTTATGGATAAGGATTTTGATGTCTTAAGAATGAAAATTATTGAACATGAGAGGCAAAAATAAAAATATAAAGAATGAATAAAATTGATTTTTCATAGGAGAAGGTGTAGGGTGAAATAAATTTGATGTATAATAAAATATATTTAATATTCGTGTGAGTTATCTAAGTAAAAACAATAAATTTTAATATAAAATATTATGGACATGAATAATGGAATCCTTATTGTGCTTTATCTCAAAAGGAATTCATGGTTTCATAGGAATCCAATGAAAACATCTAGATTAACTTGGAAGTATAAAGTGTAGGAAATAATTTATCATTTTTAAAGGACACAAATAAATAAAAAATTTCAAAACCAATGCCAAATTTCCAAATAATATACCTTCAAAAGGATATGGTGAAATCAACTCATTAGAGGTATTATAATAAAGTTGGAAAAAACCTATAAAATAATTTATTTTTTCAAATGATGTTTCCGGGATACGATTTGTGTTGAGGTGTATTTGTTCACAAAAAATTATAATTAATAGTATAACATGTTACATCCTAGAAAACGAAGACGACCTGATTAAAGTGGGATACAATATTAGTGGATAAAAACCAATCACTAGGTACAACAACATGAGAAGAATATTAAAATGAGAAGCTATTTTAGGAGTTTTCAAGAATTTTTTGTAAGGTGATGTAAAGAATGAAATATCTCAAAAAATATTTCTTACATTAATTCAAACTTAATTAAATATTTTCTAAAAATCAAAACAATATTCAAAAAAATAACCAGATAAAACAATTGGATAATGGGTTTGATATTTGATTTATGGAGCCGAAATCAGAGAAGCCATGTGTTATGGATAGTGGTTTCTATTCCTAGATGAAAAGTGATTTAAATAACCCAAATAATATTGGAAGACATGAATGAGGGGTTGTTACCCTTATAAATGATATCTCATTAAACATCAATGGTGTGGGAGTGGATAAAATTTGGAAACTTTATATAAACCCCAACAATGTTCTTTTATTTAATGGTATGGATCAAAATATATTGAGTGTATTACAAATTTATGATTAAAAAAATGTGGTGATTTTTAGAATGAATGGGTTTTTAGTGAAGAGGTTGAAATATGGATCATTGATAAAAAGTGTTTTGAGAACCTAATATAACCTATTTTAGGTTAGAAAATCCAAAATACTTTTCTATATGTGTATGAAATATGACAACAATAAGTGGCATAAAATAATTTGTCATTTTTGTGAAAATAGAAAGAAGAAGTTAATCAAAGAATAAGTTATGAGAGGTATTCCTATTTTTAAATAAGATATAATCACTATTTAAAAAAAATTTCAAAAAGGGAATATTGTGAATAAAAGTCACACTTGATTTGAGATCCAAAATAGAATACTATTTGAGTTGGTTCAATCTAATATTTTTGGGCCCATGAAAAAAAATTCAACAAGTGGAGATAAGTATTTCATCACTATGTTTGGTGAATTTACTAGAATTACATGCATTATGTTTATGGATAAAAAACATAAATTCTTCACCTTGTTCAATTGTTTTACAAGGTTAACTAAAAAGTAGGTTTTCCTTTAAAAATACTGAGGTCATACAATGGTAATGAGTATGGAAACACATTTTTTTAGAATATCTTTATAAACATGGCATAATACGTGAGTTCATGCACACTACACTCCTTAATAAAATAAAGTGGATTAAAGAAAGAATATGAGCCTTATTGATATGTATTTAACCATTCTAATTGAACATGTAACATAAATCAATTAAAACTCCTACAATAATTCAAAATTAAATTATTTTTAGGATAAATTCACAAAGGAATCCTTATGAAATGGGGTTCAATAAGAACCCACATGTAAAAACTTTTAATTTTTCGAGAGTCCATGATTGATAAATAAGAAAGGAATAGGTTGTGTTAATTTATATTATAAGTCCAATGATGGAATATACTTCATTTATACACTAAATGGATGATCCTATAGGTGATAATACAAAAAACATGAGAAGATAGTGGATTGTGATGTTATGATAGTAGTTTAAAACAAAGAGGAGATAAAAACTTTATTCATGTTGGATGATGAGGATGATGTTCTTAATTCTGATATTGTTGAATATACTGAAGACAATAAAAAGATTAAAAATTTATAATCTTACTATACAAATCATATGGATTATTTAAATGATTTAAAGTCTATAGGAAAAAAATAAAATACTAAATAAACATGTTAATTTTGAGTATATCGTTAGGGATTTAAACCAAGGGGTGGAAACTAGGAGAAAACATAAAATATTATGTCACATAAGTTAGTATTCAATGATTAAACCCAAAACTATTGATGAATATATTTAGCACAAATAGTAGACCAATCCATGAATGAAGAGACAATTCAAATTTAAAAGAATGATTCATGAAATTTTTTCCCTAGGACCAAGGAGAAGAACATCATTGAAAAAATAGGGTTTTAGGAATAATCAAAATGGGAAAGTTGTGTTTTCAAGGAACAAAGTTAGTATTTTATGTCAGGGGTACTCATATATTTATGTAATTTTTATATAAATCATATTTCCCTATTTGATGCCATTAAAACATCCAAAATTTCCTTTCAATTATATCCCAAATAATATCTAAAGTATTCCAATTTCATGAAAATTATACATTTTAGAATGGTGAGACAAATGAAGAAGTATATAGGGATTAAATCGATGGTTTTATGTTTGATAAATATTCTATAAAATTATTAAAATTGAATAATAATTTTTATGGATCGAAACAATCCCCAAGATAATTACATTTCATGATGGAT
This sequence comes from Viscum album, assembly GCA_963277665.1. Lineage (NCBI taxonomy): Eukaryota > Viridiplantae > Streptophyta > Magnoliopsida > Santalales > Viscaceae > Viscum > Viscum album. The sequence continues at coordinate 112,138,524 of OY728125.1, read as the reverse complement.
GAGTACCTAAGAAGCATGAAATTTTGGAAAGGAAAGGTATATAACAAGCCATATGAGGAGAAGTTTATCACTAAATCATTTATTATGATTATGTATATTGATGATATTATAATTTATAGTAATGAGAAGAATTTATTTTAATAAATCAATTTGGAAATTAAGAATAAGTTTGTGACTTATTTTATTAGGGAGATGATGTTTTTATTATGTTTTCAAATTTCCTAATATTGTAGTCAAATTTTCATTTCATAAGAAAAATATAGCACAGAGTTATTGAAGATATTTTGTGTGGATGAGTCAATAACAGTGTCTAGACCAATCCATGTTTTAACTAAATTGAGTAATGATTTTTATTATAAGAGTGTGAATGTGAAATAATTAATAAAATTGATTAGTAGTCTTTTGCACTTGAATTGCTTAAGGAGAAATATTTTCTATGTTGTTACTCTTTGATACAGGTATCAATCAAATAATAATTACTGACATATATGGGATGAAAAGAGATTTTTGATATGCATAATAAGAAAATATGATCATGGTTTAATATTTATAAAAAAGGGTATAGTCTTATAAGGATTCACTAATATTGTCTAGAATAGAAATCATAATGATATAATGTTAATATTAGGTGGACCATTTTTCCGTGGTGGAGGATGTGTGTTATGTAATTCTAAGAAGTAATAATTTATCACATTGAGTTAAACAATTTCGAGTATATTTATTCATCCTAATAAGATACATAGATGATTTGGATGAAGAATTGACATGAGGATATAGTTTTTATATTTGAATATACACCATATCTATGATAACCAAATTGTTATAAATTGGTATAGGAATCTAGTGCAACATTCAAGATCAATTGACATTGATATTAAATATCATTTATTAAAAAAAAGGTGGGTAAAGTAGTATTAATTATGATATATTTTCCATATATTGTTTATATTGCTAATATTCTTATAAAACTACATTTATTTGATTCTTTTGAGAGGTTATGGCTTCAAATGAGAGTGAAACCCATTTCCCAACAATGATTTATATTTTCTTTGAGTCTCCTCCTCTTCTATTTTTTATTTATTAAAGGGGGGGGGGAATAAATTTCAGGGGTATACACTTACCTAATATATATAGTTTTAATATGTTTGTTGAGTGAGTATGGGAATGTTATTTAATATAATTGTTTTTATTTTATGACATTAGATTCTAATTTTGTATCTCTAGTTGTTTTTTGTGTGGATATATTTAAATTCTAAATTAATTACTCTTGTTTTCTACACTGATCTAGCGTAAATTTAATTATATTTTATTAGTTCATAGATAAATAATTTAAATAATTTCACTCCATTATTTTCTCATATATAATTTTATTTATTATTAATAAGGGAGATTAAATGGATTTAGTATTAATTATAATGTGGTGAAAGTAACAATAGTTGTGTTCACTCATGCTACAAAGTGTATTAGACTTTTTGAATTTTTTTTTTGAGGGGTTTGGAATTTAATGAAATAATTTGAATTTATTTAAGAATAATTTTAGTGGTTTATTATGTTTTAAGATGATTTGAGATGTATGAAGATGAATTTTGGAGATGAATGGTGTAATTATGGAGATATAACAAATTAATTGATACTCAAGAGTAATCTTGTATTGTAGATTTTTTGAAAAATAAAAAATTAATCTATAAATAATAATAAATAGAGTTGTTGGTTACTAAATATTTTGAGAACTTCTTTTAATTTAAGAGTCATTCCAAGAGTCCAGAGAATATATAAGAATTTACTGGGTTTTCAAGTATATACTTATGGTTTATCCTGACTTTGTGGACTAAGTATTTTTTCAAGTACTGAGAAGAATTAAGATACATAAAAATTCACACAAAAATAAACATGGTACATTGGGGTGAATCAAAATCATAGAAAATATATAATATTTTATTGATAAATATCTATGGAAAATGAAATATGTAAGAGTGAATGCTATGGTGAAAGAGATATGTAAGATACTACTTAATTGAAAAATTATAAGATGACTCAATCCATAGAGATGAATAAGATATCTTTTATGATACATATGATATTTATATTTATAAACATAGTATTGTATAAATAACCTATGGATTTATAAGATATATTGTGCATAAAGAAGATATTTTTGAAGATATATAATATTCATTAGGGTGTTATGTAAAAGTCTGCCAGTGTGAAATTCATAAAAGTAATTGGAATAGACACAATATATTTCTTATGTAAGGTATTTGAATTTTAATAAATGAGATACCTCTAGAGGTTTAAATTAGAAAATGGTTGTTCCATTATTCAATGAATTAAAAATCACATATGAACATGGGGATCGTGATACATGCTGATTTTGAGAAGATAATATGTTCCCTATGGAGAATAAGATCATGACACAAAGTAATCTATGGATGATAAATAAGAAAAATATGGTTTTTTAAATTAAGTTTTTTTCACAATTCAAGGATAAAGATAAATGTTTTAGTGATAAGACTTAGAAGTTATATTTCTTGCTAGTTTTTGAAAAACAATGTAATCACACAACAATAGAATATTCCATGATAAAATCTTGGAAATATAAAATGAAATCTACTCCATGAGAAATTAATTTATACCAAATTCAAAACCCCATGTCCTTTATTGTTTTTAATCTTAATGGGAATATGAAATATTGAGTTTTTTTATTAGGGGTCCTTTTGAGGAATGAAATTTAGATCAGAATTTAGAGAGTTAGAGAATCCCGAGGAGATTTCTTTGGATGTGGTTTGAGTCCTAGGCAGAACCTCAGGAGCTCAGGTGGGTCTTCAGAGGTTTGACCTCAAAAAGAAGAAAATTTTAATGGTTTTTTACTATGAGTGGTTACCAAATAGTTAAGAGAAACCATGTGGGTAAACCAAGAAACTTGGGTTTATTTAGGATCTTAGTTCTTAGTTCATTCATGTTTATAATGAAACTATGAAAAAATATAGGATAATTGAAAATGGTATTTTTATAGTTGGTGAAAGGTTTGGTAAACCTTATATCCAACCATGTGAGGTTGTATGGATCAGAGAGTGTGAGGGGCTTGGTTTGAAAAACCATGTTGCCATACTGGGCATGGTATGTGTCTTTGGATAGTGAAAACTATGTGGCTTGAATAAGATTTTGAAAACCATGAAACTAAAACATGAAACATTATAGATTTCAGAAAAAGTGGGAATTTATGGTTCTGACCCTTATGGATTTTAAGATATAGCCTCATTGTATTTCTCCCCTTGAGAACAAATACTAGGATGTTCAACTCCCTTCATTTTCTTCAATCCCCATGCATTGGGGTTGGGTTTTGGTTCATTTTCATGATTATTCATGATGTGTTATCTCATCTTATTCATTCATTCTTATTCCCTTCAAATATCGATTGATTTTAGAAGTCACTAACATGGGTTCTTCAGAAAATTACACCAGAGAATGGTGGAATCATCCGGATATCATAGGGATTTTACATGGATTTGATAGTGGATGTCTTGAGACAATTTCTACACATCATTTTAGTTGAGTTATGTAACCATATTATTTTTATTAGGGGTTTTGGTTCAATTAAATGTATCTTACTATAAAATTGATTCCATGTGTTAGATATTTTTCTTTAAATAGTACAAGTAGTGTGTTGTGTAAATTCCGTGGCTGGTTAGTTGTAGTTTCAGTGCCGTAGGAGCACTGAGTGAGTTGTTAAGAAATTATTCATCATTGAATTAATTATATATTTTTTAAAGTGAATTGAATAATTAATTATAAGTTTATTATTATTAAATATTTCACCTTTTACTAGAGATAGGTTCCTAGAATTTGATGTGATGCATGGGAGATCCTAAGTAGGGGTTGTTGGGATATTATTAGAGGGATATAACTCTATTTGGGGTAGCAGATCCCTTTAAAATTTCCCCTTTTTGTTAATGAATTCAACATGGAATGTGGTATCACTATTGAGAATGATTGAACTTTTAAATTTAAACAAATAATTTAATTTAATTAAAATTAATTTTAATGAATGAAAGATGTGTTAAGGTCCATAATAGACCCTTTAGTATTGTTTTAATGCCTCAGATACTAATGAATGGGGATTTTATTATAAATTCATACCATAAAATATTTATACCCTCAAGGGTTTCAAATAAATAAAATGAATGAAATGTTGAAAACCTTGATAGGTTCCCTTAGCTTACATGAGCATCGGTTAGATGACTAAATCATTGATGGTAAAGGAACCATTTTTTAAATTTATACCCAATAATATATGAACTATTAAGGGTATGAATTAAATGGGGTGAATGATCTTAGTGGATCAAGTATAGGTACCCTTAGATACCTCCTTATAGAGGAGAGTGTTGGACTAGAATTATTGGACTGATTAGGCCTTTATGACACTATGAGAATCCTTAGTGCAATTTGGTTAGTGAGATGAGTGTGGGGAGAGTGTTCCCACACCCACTAAGATTTGAGTACTAGGGTGGGTATTCCCTGGGAAGATTATTTATCAGTTTAGTGTGGGAGGAAAAACCTATAGTGAACAAGAAATGGGAAGGGATTGAGGCTATATTCTTTATGTGACACCTATAAAAGAATGATTATTATTACAATGTGGTGTCTCTCTAATTACAAGGATTCTGAGGCATACTATTAACTATGAGGGGCTACTTGATCATGTTGTCGATTGTATAAAATTAGTTTAGTTTTACTAGAATTGCTGTAGTATATCAGGAGCCCCAAGTCTTCTCTCGATGGAGCCTTAGATCATTAATTTAAGAAAAATGATTTTATTATGGAAATGAAATGGAAATGGGGTTGGGAAAACATTGATTTTTAATATTAAGTAAACCAATATATATAGTAAAGAGATATAACAAATCAAAAATTATTAGAATTAATTAAGTGTGATAAACCAAAGAAACTATCATGATGCTCATCCTTAATCGTTTCAAGAGACAGGATTATGATATTTTAATACTTGTTTTGTAACAAATATAACTAGTTTATTACTAAGTTTATAATAATATACCTTCCAGGGTTCAGAAGAAAACACAAAATTATTCACATTTTAACACTGATGATTGAGTGATTTGTGTTTGAATTCATAACCAAAAATCACCAAGGAAATACATGAAAAACACGATGTGCTATCCCGGATTGTATGCCATTTTTTGTGATAACATTAAATAAATTTAAATTTAATTTATAGTGTTTATGAGTGTTCAATTAACCAATGTGAACCACACAAACATTAATCTTAAAAGAGGGAAGAAGAAATGGTGAATGGTGTGTGAAACATTACACTAAAGGCTACCTTCAAAAATGATCATATGAGTTGATAATTATATAACAGTAAATAAATCAATTAAATAATAATGTAGGATGATGAAAAAAAGGAATTAAAAATATAATTCAAATATTAAAAACATTAAGCTTAGGATTTTCATCACGTTCCTCCCCGGGTGATCACAAGGAGTTTATAACTCCATGGGAGGATAGAAAGACAATTATGATGAATTAGAACATCCCATAGACTCTAGGAATTATAGGAATGAGTAAAGGAATCCTTTTGGACTCCAAAATGGCAGAACCTTTACTAGTTTTCTAACTCTTAAATGTGGTTCCCAAGGTGTTCTTTTATAGCCAAAATAGGAGGTGGTTTTGGGCACCCTGATTTTAAAAAACAAATTGGCCCATTGTTTTCAGCCACTATAAAATCTTATATCGCTTTTAAAAAAAAACTAAAAATTGTTGGGAGATCTCATTTATATCTCTCTGTAAATTTGTAGCTACAAAATTTATATAATAAGAGATATTTCTAAAATATAGAGGAAATATTTTGACCCTATGTAGATTCCTTTCATTGGAAAAATTGGTTTGAATGGGCCTCTTAATAGACGAATCAATCTTGGGTTCTTTAATGAAAGTTTTATCCAAATTAATGTTGGGTCAATTTAAAAACATTAATCCCAAATTGATGCATGTATTTGTATAAGTGTATGGTTGAGTCCACTGGGGTTCTTTGATTCATGTATAGTTTGGGCCATATTTCTTGAACTTCATTGTGGATCCTTCAAATCACCTTAACGTATAACAAAAATACCAAATAAAGTGAAATTTACCTTCTTAAAATTATAAATATTAAATTATTTAATCAATAATGAAGTTAAATTTGTTATAATAATTGAAATTTACAATAAAAAAATTAGTTTAACACAGTGGTGTAAGGGTAAAAATGAATAGGAAATCTTGGCGTGATCACACCCCCAGACCTAAACATTTTCACTCATGGGAAAATTCTTATACACTAATCAAGTATTTTTACTAAATAAAAGATAAGAAAAATTATAATATTTGTTTGAAATGAAATTCACGATGTCTCTTTTATGAAATAAATTTTTTTATCATTTTTCTTCTCTCAAATTCAAATTTGTTTTACTTTATTTGTTCACCCATGTAACATGTCACAACCTTCCTCACTTAAAAAAAGTTTCTCTCTTCACTCAAGGAACATATGAAATTGGTGTTATGCTATTTTACAAAAGTTCATGTAATATTACCATATTATTTATAATATTCTATGTTCTCTACTAGAAGAAAATTTCGTGCACTCAATAGGACTTCCAACAGGCTGTTCTGAGGTTCAAGGGTCAGTAGGATTTAATGTATAAAAATATGAGGCATAAGAGGAGTGTTTAATCTATTAAGTAAAAAACATGTTAAAATTCATCTAGTGTTCACAATTAATGTACACAATCATCCCCTCACAAAGTGTATCACTTACAAATCACTATCCACATTGTCCATTTGTGTGGGTCACATCCGATTAGTGAATAATAATGAGTAAACATCATATTTTATCTATTTTTTTCTTCTAATATTTTTTTTTGTAATCTAATGAACTATATTTTTTACAATTTTCATTAGAGATAAAGAGGGGACTCTGTGTAAAACTATGACACAATATGGACCGTGAACCCGCTTCCAAAGGAAAATGTAGGCACCCTTTCTACCAACTAATAAAAATGATTATTTCTTGATAATTCCCATGGAAACACCCTCTCCCCCACACTTTCTTAAAATAAAACAAGAGATGGATAGGTAGTGATAAATTATCTTGTAATGTGGCTACCTAATAAGAATTTCATGGTCTCTAGGTATTAATAAGGGTGAAATATCAATGTGGAAAAAATATAGGTTAATTGAACAAAGGGATAATCAATGAACAAAAACCTCTATCATGAGTGTAGAACACTTTGAATATTATGGCCTCAAATAGAATCAAGGAAATTTGTAGTTCCTTTACAAGACCTAATACTCTAAAGAAAGTGATTAAAAGGAAGAATATGCAATAAAGGTCTTAAAATGTCTTTAAAATAAGTGATTGAAATATTGGTCAGTGATAATGAGGTATGGGTTTCAAAAATAAATGAAACACATAAGAATGATTTGAAAATAGAAATTATAGAAAATTAATTTATATCGACATCAATTAGATATTTTTCCAAAAACAATGGAAATTTCCACACAATCAACCCAAGCATGAAAAATTATTTCAGATATTCTTTTTAGAATAAATGTATATCTAATAACACAAAGTAAAGCAAAAGAAATAAAAAATGAAAAAACATTTTTTTTAAATCCAAACTATATCATGTCATCCTCCCCCACACCTAAAAATTACATTGTCATCAAAGTAAGTATTTTATGTAAATAGACATGTAAATAGTGGTAGGAAGAAGTGATAAATTGCTAAGTGGTATCATATTTAGAACCCATCATTTGGATTTCTTCCATGAGATTCTTTGTAAACCTCATAGAACTGTTGAGTCTCTTCCCATTGACTGGTAAACCTCTATTCACTGTTCTCATGAAAAACCTGTATAACACCAAAAGGGTAAAAATTATTTATTATATAAGGACTGTGCCATTGAGAACATAGATTACCTAGGTATAGATTTATACTATAATTATACATGAGTACCTTATCACCAATAAGAAACATCTGCCGATGAATCATCCCTTCATAGATTTCCTTTTTTCTATTTTTATCAATTTAGGAGTTCTCATATGCATCATGATGAATTTATTGAAACTCTTTGATATGAGGATTCTTATTATAACATGAATTTTAAATATTCATATTACATTTTTTAACAACCCAGTATACATGGTGTTCCACATCCACTTGGAGGCGATGATCCTTTCAAAAAATAATCATTTATGGTGACATTTTGATTGGGGTTCTAAAAGTTGTATGGTACACCAAAAGTGCATCATCGAATCAAAAATTCCAATCATTCCAATTGAGTTGTACATTTTTTAAAAGATTCTATTAACTTGCTGGTTTAAAATTTTAGTTTTTATGTTAGTTTGTTGGTGATATGCAATGGATACTTTATGAACAACCTCATACATATAGATAATGTTTTTCATGTTACTATTGAAAAATGTTAAACTTGATCACTGATGATGAATCTTGGAAAACCAAACCTACTAAAAATCATGGAAATCAAAAAATCAAAAACCACTCGAGAGTCATTGGCCTTGGTAGAATTTTCTTCCACCCATTTAAGGACATAGTCATTAGAAAGTAATATGTACACAAAACCAAATTAATTTGGAAAGGGGCCCATGAATTCAATGCCCCATGCGTCAAATATTTCATAGAATAACATGGTTTATTGGGAAATTTTATTCCTCTTAGAGATATTCCCATTGAATTGAAATCACGTGAATGACTTACCAAATTTATGGGAATATCTATACAATGTTAAGAAATAAAGTTTTGATCCAAAGACATTTTAAGTTGTTCATTGATAGAAAATGTAAAACCCACAAGACAAGGTGTAGTAGAAGGTCAAAATAGCGGTGAAATCATGGTCTTGGACACACCAAAGAACAAATTTTTCACTAACAATTCTCAACAATATGAGTCATCCCAAATGTACCATCTAAAATCATGCTTAAGACATTGGGATTGTGAATTGGTGAAATTAGTGGGGACCGTAGATGATGTTAGAAATTTAACAATATCTGCATACCAGGGTAAGGTCCACAACATCACAAAGGTCCTCATGTGGAAAGAATTATCTAATGGGGAGGGTCGAGTCATCAAGATGGCCCAGTGGTAGGGAAATACTACTAATGTGATCTGCTACCAATTTTCCACTCCCCTATTATCTATAATCTAAACGTCAAACTATTAAAGGAGGAGAATCCACTGAATGAGGAGGGGATTAGCTACAGGTTTATTTAGGAGTAAACAAAGGGAAACATGATAAGAAAAGACAATTATTTTTGACAAAATAAGATATGAACATAATTTATCCAAGTAAAAAATAATTGAAAGAAATTATTTTACAGTGTTCATGTAGTTTTCCTGAAAAGGGTCAAGGGTATGTGAGGCATACACAATGACACGAGGAGACTTCTCAACACTTTGTGATAAAACTTCCCCAACAGAAAAGTTAGAGGAATCACACATAAGTTCAAATGGGAGATCCCACCTTGGTGGTTGGATTAGGGGAGGTTATGTGAGACTCTTTTTTAGTGAATTGAAATAATCCCCACATGTTTTATCAAAAACAAATTCAGAGTCATTTTGCAATAACCAAGACAAGGTAAGTGTGATCGTACTAAAGTCTTTAATGGATCGGTGGTGAAAACTAGCATGACCCAAGAATGATCGTACCTAATGAACACATTTTGGATATGGAAGGGATAAAATTAATTTAATTTTTTATTTATCAATTTGAATTACCTATTTCTAAATAATATTCCCAAGAACTATCCACACTCAACCATGAAAAACAATTTCTCATAATTTAATACAATATATTTTTCAATACAACAACAAAGGACCAAACCTGGGTGTTCCATATAGCCATCAAAGGAAGTTTCATAAACCATGAAATCACCCAGAAAAACTTCTATATAATTATCAAAGTACTCAGAAAAAATACTCAACATACATCGTTGAAAACTACCCATAGCATTACATAGACCAAAAGGTATTCCTCTATATACAAATATACTAAATGGACGAGTAAATTTTGTTTTTATTGATCCTTAGGTGATATATGGATTTTAAAATAACCCAAATAGCCATCAAGGAAACAATAATGGGACTTACCAGCCATTCTTTCAAACATTTGGTCAATTCAAGTTAGAAGAAATTGGTCCTTTATCATTTCTAGATTCAGTTGATGGTAGACAATACAAAATTTCCAACTATTTTTCATACGTGTTGGAAGTAATTCAATCCTTTCATTTGAAAATACTATTATTCTAGTTTTTAGGAATAATTTGAAATGGGCTAACCCATTTAATATCAGAAATAAGATAAATGATCCCAGCATCAAGTAATTTACTAATTTCAAAGTTTACCCTTTCAAGGAGATTGGGATTTAACCGGCATTGATATATTTTATGAGCTTATTCCCATCATCTAAAAGTATATGGTGTATAAAAATATATGGGCTAATCTAGGGAATATTATCCAATGTCTAGAAAATTGAATTTTTACACTCTTTCAAAAGATCGAGCAGTTTTGATTCCTCCTGTAGACAGAGATTATTGGAAATAATGATTAGAAATTGGTCAGTACCCTCAAGATAGGCATATTTTAAATTAGAGGGAAGTGGTTTTAGTTCCAAAACCAATGGTTTTTTGGATTGAGTGTTGGGATTTAGGGGGAGTGAGTTCCAAGAATATTTTTATATACTCATGTTTATTATATAAAGAAAGATAATCAATGGAAATGATTTTATTCAGAATAATCGATGGTCATGTGTATCTCAGAATAAACACACTCATCAATTAAATCACAAAATTTACACTTTTCTGAACCCAAAAAACACTCAAAACATGAATTAAAACTCACATCATCCAAATATTAAGAAGATAAAAATGAATTAGATTAAAGATCGAAGAGATAATTTTGTGTGTGTGTGTCATTTGAGATAACTTCCATTGAATATATTGAAAGAGTGGAGTTCCCTTAAACAGGGTGTTTCATAGAATCAAATATATTAAAACACACATTTTATGCACTGAACTCCATGGGAAACATACCATTATAGATTTTGATGATCGTATTTTATATTTTAAGGAATGGACTCCCAAGTTTGAGAGGATAATTTCCTTGGGTTTGGGTATCTTCCATCTCGATAATGTAGAAGTCTGTAGGAAAGATGATATCATTCACTCTTATGAGGACATCCCTGATCACTCTTAATGGGTGTATTGTTCATTGGTTGGAAGTTTCACAATAACGACCATCAGTTGAATATCTCCACGCTATAGAAGAGTGTACAATAAGTAAGGAATTACATTAATTGAAGCACTCAAATCAAGAATTGATTCAAAAAATAAGGTTCCACCTATGGTGTATGATATCAAGAAAGTGCCCAGATCCTTGAATTTGGTTTGCATTGATGGCTATATTAATTCTAAAAAATTTCAATCTATATTGACTCTCTCATTCCCCTTCGGTCACCTTCTATGGGAGAAAAGGTCTTTAAGAAATTTGGTGTAGTGAGGGATTTCTATAATTCCCCGACCCTAGTTACCCAGAGTCGGTGCATTATTAGATAACATTTTCATGACACAAGGAATAATTTCTTGAAAGACCTATCAGTTTAGTAGCCTTGGAAGTACTATATACATTCATAAGTTTTACATCACATCATGAAATAAAAACATCAAAAAACTTTTATCCACTTTTTAACACACTTATATACATAGTCTATCATTTTAGGTCAACCATAAAATACTTCTTCACATCCTGGAAAAAATAAAACATAGAAATGGGTGAGCTCAGATTTTCAGTAAGGATAACAATATAGTGGAAACTTTCATAAATAATCATAAAAATTTAAGGCATTGTACAAGACTAAAAAAAATCCTTTTAAAAATAAAATTCCATATAATATGTAAAATATAAAATCAAATAATTTCATTTACTTATTCACATGGATATTCTGGTAGTCGAACAATCACATGCAATATCAATAGCCACTTTCATAATGATGGAATGCATAATGTCAGACTTCTTAACCACATAGTCAAGGCCATGTTCCAAGAATTCAAATATGATTTTGTCATATCCTTCTTCCAAGACACTATTTTGTCTCATGAGACCTACCGATGCATTGAGGAGCTACAGTGGGCTCCAACCGTCACTTACTAAGTCCAATTCATTCCTCATATGAAAAGGTTTAAACATAGCATAAACATTCGTATTAAAACAGGAATATGAAATATAAATACTTTATCCATAAACCATGAATGGTATAAAAATGACACATCTAGGTTTAAACATATCACAAAACCTTAAATACAATATGGATGAATTTTATCATAATAAATCAACTTCAAACAAGTTTAAAATCCATCAAAGGATGATGACATAGATGAAATCAAAACTTTTTGAGAGAAATATATCTATCTTTTTGGAAATAATTTAGAAGTTATGTAATTATAAAAGAAAACATTTATTTGTAAATTATTCTTATAATCCTTTATGGGAAGCTTCGAAGGTGTTATAATGGCGGAAAATAGCCGCACCCACTGTATAAGTTAAAAAAAACATTCTTTCCATAATTTTGTCGAAAAGGTCGTAAAAGACCTTGTTTGAAAAAAAAACCAGAATGATTCCATTATAAACATTTTATAAAATGTAAAAAAAGGTTATAAATGAATTTAACCTATATTATAGGAAATCGTAAAAATGTTTTGAAATATATTTTTAAGAAACACAAATGTGGATGATACAGAGGACCTAGTAGATACTTACGTATAAACAACCTCAGATAATGAAAAGATTGTCGAATTAACCTTTACCTTTTACTTTTCCTTGGTCAAGGTTATGTTAACCTCATGTTTAATAGTTAAATCATTGTTATTAAATTATATAAGAACTATATACATAAATATTATATCATATATGATCCTCTAATATAATTTTGTTAATAATATTTCAGTAGTATCATCCTTTCAGGTGTTAAATGATTCATTACCCTTTATATGCTTGTTTATGTTAGCCATGTTTGTTATGGATAGGATGTATTGGATTCATATACAGAATAATATTATGTTCATAAACATTATTTTTAATCATAAAATTGAAAATTATTCTTGAATGATTACAATGGGGAATGAATCTCATCGCGTTTGTGGAGACAGTAATCCGTACGTACGCACGAGCGACAATATCATTACATTGATGGTGAAATCATATGTAATTGGATGGTATATCATAAATAAATAATCATTGACATGTTATATTTATTATTTAATTATGTTATAATAATTATTGTACCCATCCAAAATAATGAAGTGTTTGAATAAAAAACTACACCACGATGTGGAGACGGTAAGCCGTACGTACGCATGTATGTTGACTTTGTCATTTATAGGATGGATAGATTAATGAATATGGATGTACCATATTTATAATAACATCACAGTATTTATAAGGTACTAGAGTTATTATTTTTTTGTGGAATCAAAGAAAGTGGAAGTGGAAGAAGAAAAGAACTTGAAGGAGGGTGGTGAAATTTTTACCTCTTCTTCGGGTGTTTCCTTTTGAGTTGATCAAAAGGGCTCCTTAGGATGGATTTACAATACAATTAAGGACTCTATGTTTATTTGAAGTAATTTGGGAGGATTTTTGGGCAGGGTTTGGCCGAGATAAAAGGATTTGGATGTGTTAAATTAAGATAAGGGGAAGTACCATTTTATGAGAGAGGTGAGGGTCACTTTAGGAAAAACTTGAAATATTATTCTATAATAAAATCATTTTCGGTATCTAATTGGTCAAAAATAATTTATGTCATGTTTAAGGTGGGTATTGGTCTAAAAACCCTCAACCAATAGGTTTTAGATAGGTTAGGTCACCATATTAACCTTATCTTTTATATTTAACTCTTAGTTAAATAGTTTGACATTTATCATGTCTCTTTTTATTTTTATATTATATGGTTAATAAAATTAATATAACAAGACAAGAGAACCCCAAGTGGTTAATTATTAATATATATAACCTTATCTAAGTCCTTTGGCCCAACCTTATATTTTTCGGAATATTATATCAATTAATAATATAGTATTTGTTTTAAAAACTCGATTATATCAATTTTGACACTATTTAGTATTCGGCTTTTGTAAAACTCATAACAGCATGATTAGTTGAAAAAAAATATTTAATCAACCCTAACAAGTCATATAAACCTATAACAGTAGTTTAATCCATCAAAATTCAAAAATTACATTTATTTGGATATATATAATATCAATTATTTTAATCTTTTATTAATAAGGTAATTGTTGTATCATCATTGTGTCATAAATAAATTAATTTCTTTAACGTCTAAAAATTATAAATAAAATACCATTATGTAGGAAATAATTTTATGTTTCTAATGAATATTATAGTCTAATTTTTATTTCGTGTAACCTTATATTAAAAATGGTTTAGTTATTAAACTTTGAATATAATGCTTTTAAATCTTTTTTAAATAAAATAATAATAAATGTCCAAATCTAATCCAACTGAAAAAAGGGGATCATATTTTATTATTACGGTTGTTTTTGGTCAAATTAAACTTATTAAATAGAATTATGACATGTTTTAGGGTAATTATGATATCATTTTTACCCTTAATTACCCTATTTACTTCTAACCGTGGTAAATAAATGTTAAAAGTTACTATTTACCAAAAACTATTTTCATATTATTGAACAAAACTTTACTTACTCATATCAACTGTGTCTCTTGAATTTTTTAAATTCAACTCACATAAGCGGTAATATTAAGTTTTATGAAAATTTTCAAATGCTTCTAGAAGGTGGGTAAAAGACGGTAAAAAGTTAAATAAAATTTTATATATCTAAACTTATTATAAAACGACTCCAATAAATTAAATTAAACATATATAGGTATTATGTATCTATTTTAACCTAAAATAAATAAAAATAAAATAAATAATTACTTAAATAAAATGTTGGTTTTTTAGAATAACGCAGTGCTTCTCACTATTCATCATAAATTGAAAGTTTTCAGAAAAATACCAAAAATTCACCCTAAGATAATTTAGATACTATAAATCCAAAAATGAAGTCCATTTTAAAAAATTAAATTTATAAAATTTCAAAAAGTGGGCATTACAATTCATAATGGCTAGTTTCAGTGGTCATGGTGTGTTAAAACTTCAAGTTGCGTACAACGCAAGCTACTGCATTATTCAAAGGGGAACATACCGTGGATGCTTGGGGTGTCACATTCAACCCTCCTTAAAATAATTTCTTCCTCATAAATTTTAGAATATTAATGCATAAAAATATTTGGGTGGTTCTTCATCATAAGTTCCTAGGGTTCCCACTTTGCCTCTCCCATATTTTGGTTTCTCCATAGAACTTTTACCAAACCAGTCGTCCAGTTTTTCAGCACTTGTTCTCTTCTATCAATAATTTTGAAAGGCTCTTCACAATAAGATAGATCAGGTTCCAGTTCAATTTCCTCATAGGCGAGTACATGCACTGGGTCATGCATGTATTTTCTCAATAGTGATACATGGAACACATCATCAACTTTGGAGAGACTTGGGGGAATTGAAAAACGATAAGCTAAAACTCGAATTTTTTCTAGAATTTCGAAAGGTCTGATGTACCTGGGACTCAATTTACCCTCCTACCGAAACATATAACACCCTTCCATGGAGATACCTTCAAGAAGACATGGTCTCTTACTTGAAATTCAAAATCCTTCCTTTGGTTATCCGCATAGTTTTTTGCCTACTTTGGGCTGCTTTGATGTGGGTTTGGATAACCTTCACCTTTTGAATTGTTTCCTCAACAAGTTCTGGGCCTATAATATTTATTTCACCAACATCATTCCAACATGTTGGTGTGCAACATCTCTTGCCATATAACGCTTCATATTGTGCCATCTGAATACTTTAATGGAAGATATTGTTATAAGAAAATTATACCAGAGTTAAATATTGATCCAACATACCTTGAAAGTCAAGTGAGAAAGATCTCAACATGTCTTCTAAGGTTTGAATAGTTTGTTCTGATTGTCCATCAGTTTGAGGGTAGTAGGAAGTGCTCAAATGAAGTTCAGTATCCAGGGCCTTCTGAAGACTTTTCCAGAATCTTGATGTAAAATGAGGATCATGATCAGAAACAATTGACAGAGGTACTCCATGAAGTCTTACAACATCGTTAATATATAATCATGATAAACTCTCAAGTGGTAAATCTTCTATTATAGAAGAAAATGTGTTGACTTTGTAAGAAGATAAACAATGACCCATATTGCATCATTTCTTCTAGGAGTCTTTGGTAGCCCCATGACAAAGTCCATCATAATATTATCCCATTTCCACTCAGGTATGGGAATAGGTTGCATGAATCCTCCAAACTATTGCCTTCCAGCTTTCACTTGTTGACAAACCATACATCTGGACACAAAATCATCAATCTAACTCCTCATGTTGTCCCACCAAAAATGTTCCTTCATATTTCTCTACATCTTGGTACTCCCATGGTGTATGGAGAAATTGGAGATATGAGCATCATCCAACAATTACCTTTTTAGATCAGGTATGTTAGAAACACAAAGTATCTTCCCAAATTTCAAAATTCCATCTTCATATATGAAGTCACTAAATCTCTCATCATTCACAGCTTTAATCTTCTTTTGAAAATCCTCATCATCAGTCTGATAACTCTTTACCCTTTCTTGTAAATATTGTTTGGCTACCATTTGAAAAATTATTGATGTTTTACCTTCCACGGTTATTCCCAAATCCATCTTTACTAGATCCATTAACATAGAATCTCTTTCAACTCTTATCTTGTTCAAAACTCCATGATACTTTCTACTTAAAGCATCTACCACCTTATTTTCCTTCCTCAGGTGGAAGTGTATAGTGCAATCATAATACATGAGTAGTTAAATCCATCATCTTTGCCTCATGTTGAGTTATTTCTGTGAGAAAACATACTTCAAACTCTTGTGATCAGTATAAATCTCACATTTCTAACCATGTAGATAGTGTCTCCATATTTTCAGAGAAACTATTATAGATTCTAACTCAAGATCATGAGTAGGATAGTTTTGATCATGAATTTTTAGCTGTCGTGATGAATATGCAATAAATCTATCATTCTTCATAAGGAAACAACCAAGTCATTTCTTTGAAGAATCATTATAAATTACAAACCCATCATTCCCTGATGGTAGAGTCAAGATAGAAGCATTGAATAATCCTCAATTGAGTTATTAAAAACCTTCTTCACACTCTTTTTTCAAAAAAAATTTAACCCCTTCATGTGGGAGCTTTGTTAATCAGTTAGCCAATTGAGAAAAATTCGGGATGAAACATCGACAATAAACTACTACACCAACAAAACAGTGTACCTCAGTTATAATCATTGGTGCTGGAAATTCTTGGATTTCCTTGGTCTTTTATGGATCAATAGAGATTCCATCATTGGACACAATATGGCCAAGAAAAGAAATCTTCTGAATCCAGAATTGACACTTTCTAAACTTCCCATATAATTCATTTCTTCTAATAGTCTTTAGAATAATGTGTAAGTAATTATCATGATATTCATAGCTTTTGGAGTATACTAAGATATCATCAATAAATACCACTACAAAGTCATCAAGATATTCCTTGAAAACTCAATTCATTAGATCCATGAAGACAGATGGTTCATTAGTCTATCCAAAAGGCATTACTGTAAACTCGTAATGCCCATACCTAGTTCTAAATGCTATCTTCAAAATGTATTCCTTCTTCATGTACAACTGATGGTATCCAGATCGACGGTCAATCTTTGAAAAATATTGACCTCCATGAAGTTGGTCTAATAAATCTTCAATGCAGCGTAGGGGATACTTGTTCATTATTGTTATAGCATTGATATCCCATTAGTCAATGCACAACCTCATATATCCATCTTTCTTCTTAACAAAAAGAACAGGGGCTCCCCATGGAGAGACACTAGGGAGAATAAAACGTTTATTACTCAATTATTCTTGTTTTTTCATTATTTCCACTAATTCCATAGTGGACATTCTATAAGGGGTCTTTGATATAGGCCTTTAAAGAAGAATTAAATCAATGGAAAACTCAATTTCACATTCTAGAGGATGTATAACTAAATCATCTTGAAACACATCAACAAATTCTTACACAATAGGTATGTCCTCTATTTGACCAGTATTTTACTTATTCATAATTATTTCATTCTATTCTTCAACAGTAATTTAATTTAGTAGAGCTACTGGTGGTGGATGTAGATAAGAATCAGGTGGTGATGTTTCTACTCTATAGATAAGGTACTCCTTATCATCATTATAAATTGTAACCACCTTCTTATTTCAATAAATGTTCGCATCACGGTCTGAAATCCAATCCATTTGGAGGATTATATCAAATTCAGTCATGGGTATGATGATGAAATCAGTAAATAAAGAACATTTATATGCCCTAATGGGAACTGATTCACAAAACATTGTTGCGATGATACTTCCCTTAGGGGTTCTTACTGACAACTCCATTGTTAAGTGAAATTGAAAATATCTAATTTTCTTAGCAAACTGGGAAGATATGAAATAATGTGATGATCTAGAATCAAATAAATCATTGGCTAAACTTGAGGAAACCATTAAATTACCTGCCACCGCGTCTTTCAGAGCTTCAAACTCTGCAGCTGTGATCGCGCAAGCTTGGCCTTGCTCTATTGTCCTTTTCTAGGGTAATTTTCCTTGGATCTTAGGACATTCGTTTTTATAATGACCCTTTTCTATATAATTGTAGCATTCAACATTGACAACCTCTTTCTTCCCCTTGGAATCACGATCATGGTGGCCTTTTTCACCACACTTGTAACAGACTCCCATTCCATTTAGGCAAATACCAAGGTGTTTCTTCCCACATTTACCGCAAGATGGATATTCAAATTCTCCCTTCATCCCCTTATTTCCATTTCTAGAGTGTTCTTGATATCTCTTTTTCTCTTTCTTTGCTTCAAAATCATAAGACTTGGAGAATTCCTTTTCTGTCTTGATAGCGCATGAGACAATATCTTCGTATGATGAGAAGGATTGTGAGACTAATGCTTGATGGGGAAATGGTTTTAACGCATCAAAGAATAGATCAATCTCAATCTTTGGGTTATTTATATAATTTTCTTCATGACTTGATAACCTTTTAAAGTTAGCCTCATACTTTGCGACATTCTCATCCTCCTTTTGCCTCAGACTCAAAAATTGCCTTTCCATATCCTCTTGATGGTCACGAGGAAAGTATTTTTCTAAGAAAATATCTTTAAACATCCTTCATTCCTTGTTGTATACTTCTTTATATTATTTTTTGTTTTTTATTAATGGCCACCATTGATCTACATCTCCCGTGAGGCGACAAACTACCATGAAAACTTTTTCCCTGTCGATACTCCCCAATGCATGAAATATTTTCTCTAAGGAACTTATCCATTACTAAGATAATAATTGATTTGTACTCCCATTGAATGTTTGTGGTTTTTACCTCATGAAGTGGTTTAACATTGATCCTCCGCATTGTGGATCAGGGTTCTCTATACAGGTAAGGTTATTATTCATAACCTGAGTGAGTTGTCCCAGTATGATGATAAGCTGATCAACACCAGTTACATCACCAACTCCACTATAATTAACTTGAGTAGGAAGGAAATCACTACATGTATTACATGTGTTGATATTGTTTCCATTACTTCCAATAGGTGCCATTTCTAAAAAATGGCATACACTAGATTAGTTTATGAATCGAGATACAAAATTCCAAACTTCTAAAACACTTACCATAAATAGAACAGTTTATGGATATAATCTATAATCATAAAAATGTTTTCTTTGAGGAAGTATATACTCATAAACCCTTCATAATTGTTTGTAAAGAAAATGAGAATTATCCTAAGCATATCCCCCGGGAGTGTTGTAACCAAAAGTGTATAAAGGTCCGTTGTCATGCACCAGTTCCTGATTGAGTCTAGTTCAAAGCAGTGTTTTCAGGTTTTACCCCTAGGTACATTTGTGCCTGAGCCACCTCTACCTTCTTGTATCAAAAAATGTATGTATTTCCTGGAAAACTCACAAAATATTTACAGTACCAAAATTCTAGGAAGTTCTTCTATAATAATCATCAAAGTCTATCTTATGGTAGTCTTCTCTAATATGAGTTTTTCTAAATCTAGTTTCCAAGATTTGTAATAAACTTCCTCTGATACCAACTATAACACCCTGACCCCAGTTACCTAGAGTCGGTGCATTATTACATAACATTGGCATGATACAAAGAATCAGGTCCTGAAAGACCGATTAGTTTAGTAGCCTTGGAAGTTCTAGACACATTCATAAGTTTTACATTACATCATGAAATAAAAACATCAAAATTTTTTTGTCCCTTTTGAACACACTTATATACTTAGCCTATCCCTACAGGTCAACCATAAAATACTTTTCACATCCTGGTAAAAATAAAACATAGAAAGGGGTGATCTCAGATGCTTATTAAGGATAATAATATAGCAAAAACTTTCATAAATAATCATAAACATTTAAAGCAATGTATAAGACTAAAATGAAAGCCATTTAAACTTAAAATTCTGCATAAAATGGAAAAGATAAAATCAAATAATTCCATTTACTTATTCACATGGATATTCTACTAGTCGAATAATCACATGAAATATCAATATCCACTTTCACAATGATGGAATGCATCATGCTAGACTTCAAAACCACATTGTCGATGCCTTGTGCTAAGACTATAAACAAGATTTTGTCAAGGCCTTGTTCCAAGACACTAGTTTGTCTCATGAGACCTACTGATGCATCGAGGAGCTATAACAAGCTCCACCCATCACTTACTAAGTCCAATTCATTCCTCAAATGAAAAGGTTTAAACACAACATAAATATTCATATTAAAACTAGCATATGAAATTTCAACACATTATCCATAAACAATGAATGGTATAAAAATGACACATCCACAATAAAACATATCACAAAACCTTCAATACAATATGGAATATTTGTATCATAATAAATCAACTTCAAATAAGTTTAAAATCCATAAAAGGATGATGACATAGATGAGAAAAAACTTTTTGAGAGAAATATCTCTTTTTATTTTGAAATCATTTAGAATTCATGTAACTATAAAAGAAAAAATTTATTTTAAAAATACTTTTATAATATTTTATGGGATGCTTTTAATTTGTTATAAAGGCGAAAAATAGCTACACCCACCGTGTAAGTTAAAAAAACATTCTTTCCTTAATTTTGTCGAAATGGTCATAAAGGACATTGTTTGGAAAATGACAGAGTGATTCCTTTATAAACATTTTATAAAAATTCAATCAAGGGTATAAATGAATTTAACCCATAGTATAGGAAATAGTAAAAATGTTTTGAAATATATTTTTAAGAAACATTTATGTGGATGATAAAGAGTTCCCAGTAGATACTCATGTATAAACAACCTTGAATTATGAAGAGATTGTGGAATTAAACCTAAACTTGTAATTTTCCTTGGTAGAGGGAATGTTAACCTCATTTATAATAGTTAAATAATTATTATTAAATTATACAAGAACTATATACATAAATTTGATATCATATATGATCCTCTAATTTTTCTTTTTTAATAATATTTCAGTAGTATCATCATTTCAGGTGTTAACCGATTCGTTTTACTTTATATGCTTGGTTACATAAGCCATGTTTGTTATGGATAGGATACATTTGATTCATATAAAGAATGAATTTATGTTCATATAAATTATTTTTAATCATAAAATGAAAATTATTCTTGAACAATTACGATGGGGAGTGAATCTCATCGTGTTCGTGGAGACGGTAATCCGTACGTACGCACGAGCAACAATATCAGTAAATTGATTTTGAAATCATATGTAATTGGATTTTATATCATATATAAATAATAATTGACATGTTATATTTATTATTTACATCAGTTATACTCATTACTATACCCATCCCAAATAATGTAGTGTTTGAATAACAAACTACACCACGACGTTGAGACGGTAAGCCGTACGTACGAATGTATGGTGACTTTTTCATTTATAGGATGGATAAAATAATGAATATAGTTGTTTCATATTTATAATAACATCATATTATGTAGAAGGTACTGGAGTTTTTATTTTGGTATGGAATCAAAGGAGGAAGTGGAAGAAGAAAAGAACTTGAAAGAGGGTGGTGAAATTATTACCTCTTCTTCGGGTGTTTCCTTTTTAGTTGATCAAAAGGGCTCCTTAGGTTGGATTTATGATCCAAGTAAAGACTCTAGGTTGATGTGAGGTAAGTTGGGAGGATATTTGGGCAAGTTTTGGCCGATCCAAAAGGCTTGGGAGGTGTGAAATTAAGAGAAGGGTAAGTGCCTTTTATAAGAGAGGTGAGAGTCACTTTATGACATGCTTGAAATATTATTTTATAATAAAATCATTTTCGGTATCTAATGGCTCTAAAATTATTTATTTCAAGGATAAGGTGGGGATTGGTTGAAAACCTCTGATAGGTATAGGTCACCATATTAACCTTATCTTTTAGATTTAACTCTTAGTTAAATAGTTTTACATTTACCATGTCTATTTGTATTTTTATATTACATGGTCAATAAACTTGCTATAACAAGACAAGAGAACCCCAAGTGGTTAATTATTAATATATATAACCTTATCTATGTCCTTTGGCCCAAAATTATATTTTTAGGAATATTATATCAATTAATAATATAGTATTTGTTTTTAAAACTCTATGATGTAAATTTTGACACTATTTAGTATTTGGTTTTTGTGAAAATCATAAAAGCATGATGAATTCAAAAACAAATTATTTAATAAACCCTAAGAAGTCATATTAACCTATAAAATTAGTATAATCCATCAAAATTAAAAAATTAAATTTATTTGGTTATTTATAATATCAATTATTTTAATCTTTCATTAATAAGATAATTGTTTCATCATCATTGTGTCATAAATTAATTAATTTATTTAAAGTCTAAAAATTAAAAATAAAATACCATTATGTAGGAAATAATTTCATATTTCTAATGAATATTTATAGTCTAATTTTTATAGTGTGTATACTTATATTAAAAATGGTTTAGTTATTAAACTTTGAATATAATTCTTTTAAATATTCTTTACATAAAATAATAATAAATGTCCTAATCTAATCCAAGTGAACAAAATGGGATCATATTTTATTCAAAAGGTGATTTTTTTCGAATTAAACTTATCCAATAGAATTATTACATGTGTTTGAGTAATTATGATATCATTTTTACCCTTAATTACCCTATTTACTTTTAACCATGGTAAATAAAAGTAAAAAGTTATTGTTTAACAAAAACTATTTTCATCTTATTGAACAAAATTTTACTTAATGATATCAACTATGTATCTTGTATTTTTGAAATTCAACTCACATAAGCGGTAATATTAATTTTTATGCAAATTTTCAAATTCTCCTAGAAGGTGGGTAAATGACGGTAAAAAGTTAAATAAAATTTTATATATCTAAACTTATTATAAAATGAATCCAATGAATTACATTGAACATGTATATGTATTATGTATCTTTTTTGACCTAAAATAAATTAAAATAAAATAACTAATTACTTAAATAAAAATTTGGTTTTAAACAATAACATAATGTTTTTCAGTATTCATCAAAAATTTAATATTTTCAGAAAAATACCAAAAATTCACCCTAAGCTAATTTAGATATTATGAATCCAAAAATGAAGTCATTTTTAAAAAAATAAAATTTATAAAATTTCAAAAGGGGGGTATTACTATTCATAATGTCTAGTTTCAGTGGTCGTGGTGTGTTAAAACGCCAAGTTGCGTACAACGCAAGCTACTGCATTATTCAAAGGGAAACATACTATGGATTCTTGGGGTGTTACATTCTACCCTCCTTAAAATAATTTCTCCTCAAAATTTCTAGAATATTACTGCATAAAAATATTTAGGTGGTTCTTCATCAGAAGTTCCTCGGGTTCCCACGTTGGCTATTTCATCTTATGGTTTCTCTATAGAACTTTTATCAGACGAGTCGTCCGGTTTCTCAGTACTTGTTCTCTTGTATCATGAATTTTGACAGGCTCTTCACAATAAGACAGATCAGGTTCTAGTTCAATTTACTCATAGGTGAGTACGTGTGTTGGGTCAGACATGTATTTTCTCAACCGGGATACATGGAACACATCATGAAGTTTGGAGAGGCTTAGAGGCATTGAAAAACGATAAGCTAAAACTTCAATTATTTCTAGAATTTCAAAAGGTCTGATGTACCTGGGACTAAATTTAACCTTCCTACCGAAACATATAACACCCTTCCATGGAGATACCTTCAAGAAAACATGGTCTCCTACTTGAAATTCCAAATCACTCCTTTGGTTATCTGCATAATTTTTTTCCTACTTTGGGTTGCTTTGATGTGGGTTTGGATAACCTTCACCTTTTCCATTGTTTCCTCAATAAGTTTTGGGCCTACGGGTTTTATTTCACCAACATCATCCCAACATGTTGGTGTAAAACATCTCTTGACATATAACGCTTCATATGGTGCCATATAAATACTATAATGGAAGCTATTTTTATAGGAAAATTCTACCAGAGGAAAATATTGATCCCACATACCTTGAAAGTCATGTGAGTAAGATCTCAACATGTTATCTAAGGTTGGAATAGTCTATTCCGATTGTCCATCAGTTTGAGGGTGGTAGGCAGTGCTCAAATGATGTTCAGTATCCAGGGCCTTCTGAAGACTTTTAAAATATCTTGATTTAAAATGAGGATCATGATCAGAAACAATTGATAGAGGTACTCCATGAAGTCTTACAACTTTATTAATATATAGTATTGCTAAACCCTCAATTGGTAAATCTTCTCTTATAGAAAGAAAATGTGTTGACTTTTTAAGATGATCAACAATGACCCATATTGCATCATTTTTTCTAGGAGTCTTTGGTAGCCCCATGAAAAATTCCATCGTAATATTATCCCATTTCCACTTAGGTATGGGAAGAGGTTATATTAATCCTTTAGATTGTTGCCTTCCAGCATTCACTTATTGAAAAACCGTACACATGGTCACAAAATAATCAATCTACCTCTTCATGTTATCCCACCAAAAAAGTTCCTTAAAATCACTATACATCTTGGTGCTCCCTGGGTGTATAGAGAAATTGAATCTATGAGCATCATCCAACAATTCCCTTTTTAGATCAGGTATGTTAGGAACACAAATTCTCTTCCCAAATTTCAAAATTCCATCTTCATATATGAATTCACTCAATCTCCCATCATTCACAGCTTTAATATTCTTTTGAAACTCCTCATCATCAGTCTGATAACTCTTTACCCTTTCTAGTAAAGATGGTTTGGATACCATTTGAAAAAGAATTGATGTTTTACCTTCCATGGTTATTCCCAAATCCATCTTTACTATATCCCTGAATACAAGATCACTTTAAACTCTTATCTTATTGAAAACTCCATGATCCTTTCTACTCAATGCATCTACCACCTTATTTTCCTTCCACAGGTGGTAGTGTATAGTGAAATCATAATCCTTGAGTAGTTAAATCCATCATCTTTGCCTCATGTTGATTTCTTTCTATGAGAAAACATACTTTAAACTCTTGTGATCAGTATGAATCTCACATTTCTCACCATGGAGATAGTTTCTCCATATTTTTAGAGCAAAGACTATAGCTTCTAACTCAAGATCATGAGTAGGATAGTTTTTCTCATGAATTTTTAGTTTTCTTTATGCATATGCAACAATTCTATTATTCTTCATAAGGACACAACCAAGTCCTTTCTTTGAAGCATCGCTATAAATTACAAACCCATCATTCCCTGTTGGTAGAGTCAAGATAGGAGAAATGAATTATCCTCTATTCAGTTATTAAAAACATTATTCACACTCTATTGTCCAAACAAATCTAACACCTTTACGTGTGAGCTTGGTTAATGAGTTAGCCAACTAAGAAAAATTTTGGATGAAACATCGATAATAACCTTCTAAAACAACAAAACAGTGTACCTCAGTTATACTTATCGGTGCTGGAAATTCTTGGATATCCTTGGTCTTGGATGGATCAATAGAGAATCCATCCTTAGAGACAATATAACCAAGAAAATAAATCCCCTCAAGCTAGAATTCACACTTGCTAAACTTCCAATATAATTCATTTCTTCTAATAGTCTTTAGAATAATGCGTAAGTGATTTTCATGATCTTCATTGCTTTTGGAGTATACCAAGATATCATCAATAAATACCACTACAAAGTCATCAAGATATTCCTTGAAAACTCTATTGATTAGATCCATGAAGACATATGGTTCATTAGTCAAACCAAAAGGCATTACTGTAAACTTGTAATGCATGTACCTCGTTTGAAATGATGTCTTCAGAATGTCTTCCTTCTTCACACACAACTGATGGTATCCAGATCAAAGGTAAATCTTTGAAAAATATTGAACTCCATGAAGTTGGTCTAATAAATCATCAATGCAGGGTTGAAAATACTTGTTCTTTATTGTTATATCATTGATCTCCTTGTAGTCAATGCACAACCTCCTAGATCAATATTTCTTATTAACAAAAAGAAGAGGGGATCCCAATTGAGAAACACTAGGGAGAATAAATCCTTTTTTACTCAATTATTCTAGTTGTTTCATTAGTTCCACTAATTAAATAGTGTTCATTCTATAAGGGGTCTTCGATATGGGCCTTGAACTGGGAATTAAATCAATGGAAAACTCAATTTCTCATTCTGGAGGATGTCTAGGTAAATCATCTGGAAACACATCAACATATTATTACATAATAGGTACGTCCTCTATTTGAACATTAATTTCCTCATCCATAGTTATTTCATTCTCTTATTCCCCAATAATTGAATTTAGTAGAGCTACTGGGGGTGGATGTAGATAAGAATCATGTGGTGATGTTTCTGCTCTAAAGATAAGGTACTCATCATTATCAAAAATTGTAACCTCCTTCTTCTTATAATAAATATTCGCATCATGGTCTAAAATACAATCCATTCTAAGGATTATATCAAATTCAATCATGGGTATGATGATGAGATCAGTAAATAAAGAACATTTATATTCCATAATGGGAACTGATTCACAAAACATTGTTGCGATGATACTTCCCTTAGGTGTTTTGGTGGGCAAATCCATTGTTAAGTGAAATTGAAAATATCTAATTTTCTTTGCAAATTGGGAAGATATGAAACAATGTGATGATCTAGAATGAAATAAAACATTGGCTAAACTTGAGGAAACCATTAAATTACCTACCACCACCTCTTTCAGAGCTTCAACCTTAGTAGTAGTGATCGCATAATCTTTTCCTTGATCCCTTGGAATTCTCTAGGGTAATTTTCCTTGGCGCTTAGAACATTCATTTGCATAATTCCCCTTTTCAATACAATTATAGCATTCAACATTGACAATCTCTTTCTTCCCCTTGCAATCACGAGCTTGTTGTCCCTTTTCACCACACTTGTAATATACTCCCATTCCATATAGGTAAGTACCCGGGTGTTTCTTCCCATATTTACCACCATATGGATATTCAACTTTCCCTTCTTCCCCTTCTTTCCATTTCTAGAGTATTCAGGAGATCTCTTTTTCTCATTCTTTTCTTTAAACTCATAACACTTAGATAATGCCTTTTTTGTCTTGATAGCGCATGAGACAATATCTTCATATGATGAGAAGGATTGTGAGACTAATGCTTGATGGATAAATGGTTTTAACCCTTCAAATAATCGATCAATATTACTCTTTGGGTTATGTATATAATTTTCTTCATGACTTTCTAAACTTTTAATGTTAGCCTCATACTTTGTGACATTGTCATCCTCCTTTTTCATGAGACTCAAAAATTTCCTTTCCATATCCTATCGATGGCCACGAGGAAATTATTTTTCTAAGAAAATATCTTTATACTCCCTCCATTATATGTTGGATACTTCTTTATCTTCCATTGTGTTTTGGTTTAATAACCACCATTGATCTGCATCTCCCATGAGGCGACAAACTACCATGAAAATGTTTCCCCTGTCGCTACTCCCCAAAGGAAGAAATATTTTCTCTAAGGAACTTATCCATTAGTAAGATAATAATTGATTTCTACTACCATTTAATGTTTGTGGTTGTTCCCTCATGAAGCAGTCTAATATTGATCCTCTGCGTTGTGGATCAGGGTGCTCCATACAAGTAAGGTTATTATTCATAACCTGAGTGAGTTGTCACAGTATGATGATAAGCTGATCAGCACTAGTTGCATCACCAGCTCCACTATAATTATCTTGAGTAGGAGGGAAATACCTAAATGGATTACGTTCATTGATATTGTTTCCATTCCTTCCACTAGGGTCCATTTCTAAAAAATGGAATACACTAGATTAGTTTATGAATCATAATACATAATTCCAAACTTATAAAATGCTAAACATAAATTGAATGGTTTATGGATATAATCCATAATTATAAAAATGTTTTCTTTGAGGAAGTATATACTCATAAACCCTTCATAATGGTTTGTAATGAAAATGAGAATTATCCTAAGCATATCCCTCGGGAGTGTAGTAACCAAGAGTGTAGAAAGGCCTATTGTAATGCACCAGTTCCCACTTGAGTCTAGCTCAAAGCAGTGTTTTTGGGTTTTACACCTAGGTACATCTTTACCAGAGCTACCTCAACCTGCTTATATCCATACAGAGATTTATTTCTTGGAAAACTCACAAAATCTCTATAGTACCAAAATTCTAAGAAGTTCTTCTATACTAATCATCAAAGTCTATCTTATGGTAGTGTTCTCTAATCTGAGTTTTTCAAAATCTAGTTTCCAAGATTTGTAATAACTTCCTCGGATACCAACTGTAACACCCTAACCTCAGTTATCTAGAGTCAGTGCATTATTACATAACATTTGCATGATTCAAGGAATCATGTACTAAAAGACCAATTAGTCTAGTAGCCTTGAATGTTCTATATACATTCATAAGTTTTACATTAAATCAGGAAATAAAAACATAAACAACATCTTATACCTTTTGAACACACTTATATCCTTTGACTATCCCTACAGGTCAGCCATAAAATTCTTCTTCACATCCTGGGAAAAATAAAACATAGAAATGGGTGAGCTCTGATGCTCAGTAAGGATAACAATATAGAAGAAACTTTCAAAAATAATAATAAACATTTAAGGAAATGTATAAGACTAAAAAAAATCCATTTAAAATTAAAATTCATAATAATAATGAAAAGATAAAATCAAATAATTCCATTTAATTATTCACATAGATATTCTACTAGTCTAATAATCATGTGAAATATCAATAACCACTTTAATAATGATGGAATGCATAATGCCAGACTTCATAACCACATTGTCAAGGCCTTGTGCAAAGACTAAAAATAAGATTTTGTCAAGGCCTTGTTCCAAGACACTAGTTTGTCTCATGAGACATACTAATGCATTAAGGAGCTATAGTAGGCTACACCCGTCACTTACTAAGTCCAATGCATTCCTCATATGAAAAGGTTTAAACAGAACATAAACATTCATATTAAAACTAGAATACGAAATGTCAATACTTTATCCATAAATCATGAATGGTATAAAAATGACACATCCATAGTCAAACATATCACAAAACCTTCAATACAATATGGAAGATTTGTATCATAATAAATCAACTTCAAATAAGTTTAAAATCCATCAAAGGATGATGACATAGATGAAATCCAAACTTTTTGATAGAAATATCTCTTTCTATTTTGAAATAATTTAGTAGCCATATAATTATAAAAGAAAACATTTATTTTAAAAATATTCTTATAATATTTTATGGGAAGATTAGAAGGTGTTATAATGGTGAAAAATAGCCGCACCCACCGTATAAGTTAAAAAACATTCTTTCCTTAATTTTGTCGAAAAGGTCGTAAAGGACATTGTTTTGAAAATGACAGAAAGCTTCCTTTATAAAATTTTTATAAAATGTAAAACAAGGGAATAAATGACTTTAAACCATAGTATAGGAAACAGTAAAAATGGTTTGAAATAAATTTTTAAAAGACATGGATGTGGATGATAAAGAGGTCCTAGTAGATACTCATGTATAAACAACCTCGAATAATGAAGAGATTGTGGGATTAAACATTAACATGTAATTTTCCTTGGAAGAGGTTATGTTAACCTCATTTATAATAGTTAAATAATTGTTATTAAATTATTCAAGAACTATATACATAAATTTGATATCATATATTATCCTCTAATATTTATTTGTTAATAATATTTCAGTAGTATCAGCATTTTAGGTGTTAACTGATTCATTTTCCTTTATATGCTTGGTTACGTAATCCATGTTTGTTATGGATAAGATGTATTTGATTCATATATAGAATGAATTTATGTTCATAAAAATTATTTTTAATCATAAAATGAAAATTATTCTTGAACAATTACGATGGGGAATGAATCTCATCACGTTCGTGGAGACGGTAATCCATATGTACGCACGAGCAACAATATCATTAAATTGATGGTGAAATCATATGTAATTGGATAGTATATCATATATAAAAAATAATTAACATGTTATATTTATTATTTATAACATTTATACTCATTATTATACCCATTCCAAATAATTTAGTGTTTGAATAACAAAGGACACCACAATGTGGAGACGGTAAGCCGTACGTATGCACGTATGGTGACTTTGTCATTTATAGGATGGATACAATAAAGAATGTGGTTGTACCATATTTATAATAACATCAAAGTATGTAGAAGGTATTGGAGTTTTAATTTTGGTGTGGAATCAAAGAAAGATTAAGTGGAAGAAGAAAAGAATTTGAAAGAGGATGGTGAAATTATTACCTCATTTTCGGGTGTTTCCTTTTTTATTTGATCAAAACGGCTCCTTATGTTGGATTTATGATCCAATTAAGGACTCTAGGTTGATTTGAGGGACTTTGGGAGGATATTTGGGCAGGGGTTGGACGATCCAAAAGGCTTTGGAGGTGTGAAATTAAGAGAAGGGGACGTACCTTTTATAAGAGAGGTGAGGGTCACTATAGGAAAAAATTGAAATATTATTTTATAATACAATAATTTTCAGTATCTGATGTCTCTAAAATTTTTTATTTCAAGGATATGGTGGGGATTGGTTGAAAACCTCTCACTGGTACAAGTCACCATATTAACCATATCCTTTATATTTAACTCTTAGTTAAATAGTTTGACATTTACCATGTCTCTTTGTATTTCTATATTATATGGTTAATAAACTTAGTATAACAGGCCAAGAGAACCCCAAGTCATTCATTATTAATATATATAACCTTATCTAAGTCCTTTGGCTGAACCTTATATTTTTAGGAATATTATATCAACTAATAATATAGTATTTGTTTTAAAAAACTCAATTATGTCAATTTTGACACTATTTAGTATAAGGTTTTTTTGAAAATCGTAACATCATGATTACATAGAAAAAAATTATTTAATAAACCCTAAAATGTCATATTAACCTATAAAATTAGTGTAATTCATCAAAAGTCTCAAATTACATTTATTTGGATATTTATAATATCAATTATTTTATTCTTTCATTAATAAGGTAATTTCTGCATCATCATTGTGTCATAAATAAATTAAATTATTTAATGTCTAGAAATTATAAATAAAATATAATTATGTAGGAAATATATTTAGATTTCTAATGAATATTTGTAGTCGAATTTATAATTTTTTTAACCCTGTATTAAAAATGGTTTAGTTATTAAAATTCAAATTTAACTCTTTTAACTCTTCATTAAATTAAATAATAATAATAAATGTCCTAATCTAATACAAGTGAACCAAAGGGGGTAATATTTTATTCATAAGGTTGTTTTTGGTTTAATTACACTTATCCAATAGAATTAGGACACGTGTTAGGGTATTTATGATATCATTTTTACCCTTAATTACACTATTTACTTTTAACCGTGGTAAATAAAAGTCAAAAGTTACTATTTACCAAAAATTATTTTATTCTTATTGAACCACATTTTACTTACTGATATCAACTGTGTCTCTCAGATTTTTTTCAAATTCAACTCACAAAAGCAGTAAAAGTATGTTTTATGCAAATTTTCAAATGCTCCTAGAAAGTGGGTAAAAGACGGTAAAAAGTTCAATAAATTTTTTTTCTCTAAACTTATTATAAAATAACTACAATGAATTAAATTAAACATATATAGATATTATATATCAATTTTACCTAAAATAAATTAAAATAAAAAAACTAATTACTTAAATAAAAAGACAGTTTTAAATAATAACACAATGTTTGTAACGCCCTGACCCAAGTTACCCAGAGTCGGTGCGTTATTGCGTAATATTGGCATGATCACAAATGATCAAGTCTTGAATGACCGATTAGTTTAGCAGCCTTAAAACACTAGATAAATTCATAAGTTTTACATGACATCATAATGTAATACAAAACAACAACATCTTGTCTTCATATCCCCTCATATTATCCCTTCAGGTCATTCATAAAATACTTCTTCACATCCTAGAAAAATTAAAACATTGAAAGGGGTGAGCTCAGATGCTTAGTAAGGGTAACATTATAGCGGAAGCTTTCATAAATAAACATAAACATTTAAGGCAATGTATAACTAAAACAAAAGCCTTTTAAACATGAACTTCAACATAATATGGCAAAAGTAAAATTAGATAATGCCATTTACTTATTCACATGGATATTCTACTAGTCGAATAATCACATGCAATATCAATAACCACTTTCATAATGATGGAATGCATAATGCCAGACTATCATAACCACGTAGCCAAGGCCTCGTGCCAATAATACAAATAAGATTTTGTCAAGGCCTCGTGCCAAGACAGTAGTTTGTCTCATGAGACCTGCCGATGCATCGAGGAGCTATAGTGGTCTCCACCCGTCACTTATTAAGTCCAATGCATTCCTCATATGAACAGGTTTAAACATATCATAAACCACAACATAATCGTATCACATAAAACATGCATAAAGGAAATATAACATTTCCACATTTCAATCACAAGATATCAATACAACAAATTGATATAAGAAAAACATTATCAAAACCATTTTCAATACCAAAAGAAAAGAAAAGTAAAACTTGGTATTTATTTTTCATTTAAAAAAAAGTTATCGCTTGTAGAGGAAGCCGAAACTCAAATAATGGTCACGATGGTGGAGAAGTCATTGTCTCCGCATACTTATGACAAGAAAAACATTCATTTTTCTCATTTAGTAAAACGATTCGTATAAAAAGATTCCTTTTGAATAAACGTAAAAGTCAAAGGGGTTTATACACCTTATAAAAGAAAGTTGTGTATAAAACAAAATATGCCCCAATGAAAGGAGATTGAGATGAAGTCCTTACAAAGACAATTTTTTTAAATAAAATAGTTCTATTATGTGTATTCACTATAATTACACATAAAGAAAGTAAAAATACAAGATAAGAAAATAATAATATCATGACATAATTTGAAAGTCTGAGATTCACCCAAAGAACAGAAATTGGGTTAAGAAGTTCCTTTACCTCGTATCTGACTTCACTCGACCGTTCTTTAATATCCTTAATAATGAACTAGAGTAATTCTCTACTTGCTTATGAACCCTTTACAAATTCATTATCCCTTTTATATCACTTATTACAATGTTACAAAAATTATGTAGTCATTTAAGTTAATAACATTCGTTTTGTCGATCTTTGGTACTTGAGTCGACAATAAACTTCTTATAATTACAAGTTGTTTATGTGGTAGAATATCCATTATCTCTAGAATTATATTCATGATGTAGATATCATATATATCATATATATCCAGTATATACATTCATTCATAATATTATGTAACATTTAGAGGTAAGAAATGAAATGCACCGTTCATGGAGACGGTAAGCCGTACGTACGCATGAACACTACTTTCATTTCTATTTCGTATTTAATGGAATGAAGTTATGATTATATAAAGGTATAATATAATTACAGTATAATATAATGTATAATACCATTTACTCAATCCTTTATACATCCCAAATATGGCATTAACGATTCAAATCACTTTGAGGGGGCGGTAGTCCGCACTTCCTAAAATGAAAATATCGCGTTTACCCATAATGGAAATCATAAAGGTATACCATAAATGAAAAATACAGAAGTTTAAGTAAAACATAAACATATTATATATCATATATAAATATAGTGACATCTTAATGGCCACCTTTTAAGGTGTAATATGAGTGTTGAACAATCATCGTTTCGTGAGGCAGAAATTCGCCATCCACAGAAACAGTAGGTTCTTTAACCATTAGATGTAGGTGTGTGTAAGTGTAGCTTGAATACTTCTTATAACAACATCCTAGTATATTTAGGATACTGGTGTTGTTACAAAAGAATGGAATAAAAAGAGTTTAAGGGGTTGGAGAAGCAAAATAAAACAAAACAACATAAGAGAAGACATTACCTTAAAATCGGGTAACTCTTTTTTGATTTGAGCCAAAGGCTTCCTTGGGAAGAATTATGCCAAAAGTGAGGCTTCTAAGAGTAATATAGGGAAGTTGAGAGAGTATTTGGGCAGAGGTTGTCCGATCCAAAAGGCTTTGAAGGTGTGAATAAGGTGGTAGTGGTGGGGGTCTTTTATAAGAGGAGAGGAGGGGCACTCTTGGAATGTCATGAAATGTTACTTTATTATATAATGAGTTTCAGATTTTAAAGGTCCGAAACTTATATATTTAGAGGATAAGGTGATAAGGGTTTGAAATATATTAATCCAATAGGTTTTTGACAAGTGTAAGTCTTAGATTTTACATTATCGTTTTATTTTATTTAAATCGTTAATTAATAAGGTAATCGCTGCATCACCATGGTTTCATAAATAATTTAATTTATTTAATGTCTAAAAATTATAAAAAAAAATATCCTGATGTAGGAAATCTTTTTATATTTCTAATGAATATTTATAGTCAAAAATATGACTTGTATAACCCCATGTAATAATTGTTTTAGTAAAACAACTCATGTTTGTGACATTTTATTTTAACATTAAATAAAACGTTTTTAATGTCATTTTCCTACCAGAGTGGCTCCATGGGGTCCCCAAGTTGACCCATGGATTGTATTGGTCGGCAATAAATCATAAAATAGGGGTAGGACAAGTTTAAAGGTCATTTCATATTATTATAACATTATCTTTACCTTATATTACACTAATTACCTTTAATCGCAATTAATTAAACTTAAAAGTTACTATTCACCAAAAATTATTTTAATCCCATTGAACCACATTTTAATTCCTAATGAAAACCATGTATGTAGGTTTTTTGAAAATCAAATCACAGAAGTGGTAATGTTTCATTTAAATGAAAAATCAGTTTTTTAACTACCCCTTAGTGGTTTCACTATTCATAAAAAATTGATGTTTTTCAGAACAAAGACAAAATTTCCCCCTAAGATAAAATTGATATTCTGAATTCAAAAATGATGTATATTTTAAAAAATTCCAAACATATAATTTGAATTAATTAATTTTATAATTAATTCCCGCTGCCACAACAAATAGCGTGTTTTTAAGAAACAATATATATCAAAAGATTGACAATTGTTTATATCCAATTTCAAAGTGAAATTAATTCTAATGACCACCATTGGATAAAATGGTAAAAATATATTCTAATTATACTTTAAAATCACTCAATAGTATAATTTATCACTATAAATTATTTTGATTAAAAAAGTTGTTTTTAAGTATTTTTCACTATTCATAAAAAAATTGGAAGTTCTCAGAAAAATACCAAAAATTCAACATAGGCTAATTTTGATATTACAAATCCAAAAATGAAGTCCA
Organism: Viscum album; assembly: GCA_963277665.1. Lineage (NCBI taxonomy): Eukaryota > Viridiplantae > Streptophyta > Magnoliopsida > Santalales > Viscaceae > Viscum > Viscum album. Next base: position 112,102,460 of record OY728125.1, on the reverse strand, counting down.
TTTTGAAATATAATATATATATAATTTCAAAAAGTGGGTATTACTATTCATAATGGCTATTTTGATTGATCGCGGTGTGTTAGATTCTCAAACTTGCGTACAATACAAGCTATTGCATTATTGAATGAGAAGCGTATCGTGGAAGCTCGAGGTGTTACATTCTCCCCACCTTCAATAAATTGCATCCTCGCAATTTGAAATTTTTGTTTGAAAATAAAAGGTTGAAAATAGAAAATACCTTTGCGGAAAACCCACATCGGAAATAAGGTTAATAAAAATATAACTTTAAAAGAAAGAAATATTAGTACAAAGGTCACCCGAGATAGCCCATACTAGGATTCTATGAAAATATGGATATGGAAGAAAAAAACCCATCAAGGTCTGATGGAGAGTTGTAGAAAACTAGATTAGGAGAAAGTTAACCATAAGAAAATCACAAACTTGTGATTGGTTAAATGATCATTGAATCCCCAGTTGGAAAAGTTAATCAGAAACGTTTTTGTTTTAAGTTACCTTTTATAAAGTTGAGGAATTTATTTAGGAGATTTACTAAGAACGTAAGGGAATATACGTACTTGTCATAATTTTTTTTTACCACAAACCCATCTTTCACTCTAAAAGGTAATAGAACTCAAAAATATTCTATTTATCATAATTTTATAGGGTTCCAAATATGAAAACATACAATTTAGATTAGGAAAACCTTTTTGTAATAACCAGGGACTTCCTGTAGGCTAGTGGTAGGTAATAAAGGCCTGTCGCACTATTGTTGTGGGTTCGATTCCTATAGCTTTGTCCGACACGATGGGTTATCCCCCGACCTACAGGTTGTCCTTTTCCTAAAAATATAGTATTATAATATTCCAAACGTAATCTTCAGAAATGTTTTAACCTTAAACAATACTATCCAAAGATTAACTTAATCCATTCCAACCTTTATAGTTATCCAAAATACCTCTACCCAGACTTTCTCTAAAAGGTCTCTAAATTCCAAAATCAATTGTAACATCAGATTCCCCAAACAAAGTAAAGTTTCTCTTATTGTCACATACTAAAAATATGATTACCTTAATCATATCAAAAAATTAATGAAATCAAAAAGTACTGCAGTACAATCCTTATATATATCACATTATTCTTATAACCAGAATATAATCCTTGAGTCCAAAAGTACCAATACATTAATTATTCCACTTCAACTGTAGTAACAGCATAAGATCGTCCTTGATCCCTTGGCCCTTTCTGAGGTAAGTTTCCCTGACGCTTAGGACATTCATTTGCATAATGCCCCATTTCCCTACAATTGTAGCATTCAACATTGATAGCCTCTTTATTTCCCTTGCAATCCCGCGCCTGGTGACCTTTTTCTCCACATTTATAACAAACTCCCATTCCTTTTAGGCATGTACCAGGGTAATTCTTCCCACAATTATCACATAATGGAAAATCCTTCTTTCCCTTTTCCCCTTTATCTGTCTCTTGTTCCACCGTTCTATTCTTCTCTTGCTTTACTTTATTGTCATAAGATTTAGAGAATTCCTTTTCTATCTTGATAGCACACGAGACTATATCTTCGTATGTTGAGAAAGATTGTGATACTAATGCTCGACGGAGAAACGGTTTTAACCCATAAAAGAAACGATCGATCTTACTTCTTGGGTTACGTATATAATCTGCAGCATGCCTCGCTGACCTTGTAAAGTTAGCCTCTTACTTCGCGACATTCTCATCCTCCTTTTTCCCTAGACTCAGAAATTGCATTTCCATATCTGCTCGATGGTCATGTGGAAAGTATTTTTCTAAGAAAATTTCCTTAAACTCCCTCCATTCCATACTGGATACTTCTTCATCTTCATTTGTGTTTTGAATCAGTGAACACCATTGATCGGCATCTCCAGTGAGGCGGTAGACTGCCATGACAACCTTCTCCCTTTCGCTACTCCCCAAGGCATAGAATATTTTCTCTAAGGAGTTTATCCATTGCTCAGCTACTAATGGATTTGTACCCCCATTAAATGTTGGCGGTTGTTGCCTCTTGGAGTGGTCTAACATTGATCCTCCATGTTGCGGATCAGGGTGATCCATACGAGTAAGGTTATTATTCATAACCAGAGTGAGTTTTCCCAATATGGTAATAAGTTGATCAGCACCAGTTGTATCTCCAGCTCCACAATAATTATCTTGATCAGGAGGGAAATCCCTACATGGAGTGCGTGTATTGATACGGTTTCCATTCCTCCCACTAGGCGCCATTTCTAAACAATGGCATAAACTAGATTAGTTTATGAATCAAAATACATAATTCCATAATTGTAAAACACTTAACATTAATTGAACTATTTATGGATATAATCCATATTCATAAAAAAATTTTCATTGAGGAAGTATATTCTCATAACCCTTCATAGAGGTTTGTAAAGAAAATGAGAATTATCCTAAGCATATCCCCCGGGAGTGTCGTAACCAAGAGTGCAGCAAGGCCCATTGTCGTGCACCAGTCCCCGTTCGAGTCTAGCTCAAAGCGGTGTTTTCGGGTTTTACCCCTAGGTACATCTGTGCCAGAGCTGCCTCTACCTGCTCATATCCAGACAGGGATGTATTGCTCGGAAAACTCACAAAATCACTATAATACCAAAATTCTAGGAAGTTCTTCTATACTAATCTTCAAAGTCTATCTTCGGGCTATGTGCTCTAATCAGAGTTTATCTAAATCTAGCTTCCAAGGATAGTACTAAAATTCCTCTGATACCAACTGTAACACCCCAACCCCAGTTACCCAGATTCGGTGCGTTATTGCGTAACATTGGCATGATCAAAAAAGATCAAGTCTCGAAAGACCGATTAGTTTAGTATCCTTGAAACACTAGATAAATTCATAAGTTTTACATTACATCATAATGTAATACAAAACAACAACATATTGTCTTTATATCCCCTCATATTATCGCTTTAGGTCATTCATAAAATACATCTTCACATCCTGGATAAATTAAAACATTGAAAGGGGTGAGCTCAGATGCTCAGTAAGGATAACAATATAGCGGAAGCTTTCATAAATAAACATAAACATTTAAGGAAATGTATAACTAAAACAAAAGCCTTTTAAACTTTAACTTCAACATAATATGAAAAAAGTAAAATGAGATAATGCCATTTACTTATTCACATGGATATTCTACTGGTCGAATAATCACATGCAATATCAATAACCACTTTCATAATTATGGAATGCATAATACCAGACTATCATAACCACGTAACCAAGGCCTCATGCCAAGACTAAAAATAAGATTTTGTCAAAGGCCTCGTGCCATGACACTAGTTTGTCTCATGAAACCTGCCGATGCATCGAGGAGCTATAGCGGGCTCCACCCGTCACTTATTAAGTCTAATGCATTCCTCATATGAACAGGTTTAAACATATCATAAACCATAACATAATCGTATCACATAAAACATGCCTAAAGGAAATATAACATTTCCACATTTCAATCACAAGATATCAATACATCAAATTGATATAATAAAAACATTATCAAAACCATTTTCAATACCAAAATAAAAGAAAAGTAAAACTTGGTATTTATTTTTCATTTAAAAAAAAGTTATGGCTTGTAGAGGAAGCCGAAACTCAAATAATGGTCACGGCGGCGGAGAAGTCATTGTCGCCACATACGTACAACAAGAAAAACATCCCTTTTTGTCATTTAGTAAAATGATTCGTATAAAAAGATTCTTTTTGAATAAACGTAAAATTCAAAGGGGTTTATACACCGTATAAAAGAATGTTATGTATAAAACAAAATATGCCTCAATGAAAGGAGATTGAGACGAAGTCCTTAAAAAGATAATTTTTTTAAATAAAATAGTTCTATTATGTGTATTCACTATAAGTACACATAAATAAAGTAAAAATACAAGATAGGAAAATAATAATATCTTGACATAATTTGAAAGTAGGAGATTAACCCAAAGAATAGAAATTGGGTTAAAAAGTTCCCTTACCTCATATCCGACTTCACTCGACCATTCTTTAATCTCCTGAATAATAAACTAGAGTTAATCTCTACTTTCTTATGAACCCTTTTCAAGTTCATTATCCCTTTTATATCACTTATTACAATGTTACGAAAATTATGTAGTCATTTAAGTTAATAACGTTCGTTTTGTCGATCTTTGGTACTTGAGTCAACAATAAACTTCTTATAATTACAAGTTGTTTATGTGGTAGAATATCCATTATCTCCAGAATTATATTCATGATGTATATATCATATATATCATATATATCCAGTATATAAATTCATTCATAATATTACGTAACATTTAGAGGTAAGAAATGAAATGCACCGTTCATGGAGACGGTAAGCCGTACGTACGCATGAACGCTACTTTCATTTCTAGTTCGTATTTAATGGAATGAAGTTATAATTATATAAAGGTATAATATAATTCCAGTATAATATAATGTATAATACCATTTACTCCATCCTTTATACATCCCAAATATCTCATTAACGATTCAAATCACTTTGAGGGGGCGGTAGTCCGCACTTCCTAAAATGAAAATATCGCGTTTACCCATAATGGAAATCATAAAGGTATGCAATAAATGAAAAATACAGAAGCATAAGTAAAACATAAACATATTATATATCATATATAAATATAGTGACATCTTAATGGACACCTTTTAAGGTGTTATATGTGTGTTGAACAATCATCGTTTCGTGAGGCAGAAATTCGCCATCCACAGAAACAGTAGGTTCTTTAACCATTAGATGTAGGTGTGTGTAAGTGTAGATCGAATCCTTCTTATAACAACATCCGAGTATATTGAGCATACTGGTGTTGTTACAAAATAAAGGAATAAAAATAGTTTAAGTGGTTGGAGAAGCAAAATAAAACAAAATAATATAAGAGAAGACATTACCTTAAAATCAGGTAACTCTTTTTTGATTTGAGCCAAAGGCTTCCTTGGGAAGAATTCTGCCCAAAGTGAGGCTTCTATAAGTAATAGAGGGAATATGAGAGAGTATTTGGGCAGATGTTGTCTGAGCCAAAAGGCATTGAAGGTGTGAATAAGGTGGTAGTGGTGGGAGCCTTTTATAAGAGGAGAGGAGGGGCACTCTTGGAATGTCATGAAATGTTACTTTATTATATAAAGAGTTTCAGATTTTAAAGGTCCCAAACTTATATATTTCTAGGATAAGGTGATAAGGGTTCAAAATATATTAATTTAATAGGTTTTTTACAAGTGTAAGTCTTAGATTTTACATTATATTTTTATTTTATTTAAATCGTTAATTAATGAGGTAATTGCTGCATCATCATGGTGTCATAAATAATTTAATTTATTTAATGTCTAAAAATTATAAAAAAACTATCATGATGTAGGAAATATATTTATCTTTCTAATGAATATTTATAGTAAAAAACATGACTTGTATAACCCCACGTAATAATTGTTTTAGTAAAACAACTCATGTTTGTGACATTTTTATTTTAACATTAAATAAAAAGTTTTTAATGTCATTTTCCTACCAAAGTGGCTCCATTGTAATGCCCCGACCCCAGCTACCCAGAGTCGGTGCATTACTTCGTAACATTGGCATGATCACAAAAGATCAAGTCTCGAAAGACCGATTAGTTTAGTAGCCTTGGAAACACTAGATACATTCATAAGTCTTTCATTACATCAAAAAGTAAACAAACTACAATAACATGGTCTTCATAGTCCACACTCATATCCTCACTGACTATTCTTACAAGTCAGTCATAATACACTCCTTCACATCCTGGAAAAGATTAAAACATTGAAATGGGTGAGCTCAGATGCTTAGTAAGGATAACAATATTGCGGAAGCTTTTATAAGAAAACATAAACATTTAAGGCAATGTATAACTAAAAAAAAGCCTTATTGAACTTGAACTTCAGCATAATATGGCAAAAGTAAAATAAAATAATGCCATTACTTTCTCACATGGATATTCTACTAGACGAATAATCACATGAAATATCAATAACCACTTTCATAATGAGGGAATGTATAATGCCAGACATTCTGAAACACTTTGTCAAGGCCTCGACCAAGACGTCTAAAATGATTAAGGCCTTGGCCAAAACCATAAATCAAATTGGGAAAGGGCCTCGGCCAATTCCACGTCTAGTTGTCTCATGAGACCTACCGATGCATCGAGGAGCTATAGCGGGCTCCACCCGTCACATATTAAGTCCAATACATTCCTCATATGAATAGGTTTAAAGATAACATAAATATTCGTATTAAAACTAGCATACGAAATGTTAACAATTTCTCCATAAGCTATGGATGGTATAAAAATAACACATCCACAGTCAAATATTTCACAAAATGTTCAATGGAAGTTTTGTATCATAAATCAATTTCAATTAAACTTAAAACCCATCAAAGGATGTTGACATGGATGAAATCAAAGCTATTTGAGAGTAATATCTCTCCTTTTTGAAATCATTTAAAAGTCCCATAATTATAAAATAATACATTTACTTTGAAGATATTTTTATAAGCTTGTTAGGGAAGCTTCGATGAAGTTATAATGGCGGAAAATAGCCGCACCCGCCGTATAAGTTAAAAAAACATTCTTACCTTAAATTTGTCAAAGAGGTCAAAAAGTACATTATTTGGAAAACGACGGTAATATTCCTTTCAAAAATGTATAAGGGTGTAAATGACTTTAACACATTTTCCATTTAATAGTAAAAATGTTTTGAAAGACAGTTTTAAGAAACATGGATGTTGATGATAACGAGGTCCCAGTAGATAATTATGTATAAACAACCTTGGATAATGAAGAGGTTGTGAAGTAAACCCTTACCTTGTAATTTTCCTTGGTTGGGGTAGGTTAACCTCCTTTATAATGGTGAAATAATTGTTATTAAATTATACAAGAATCATATACATTCATATGATATCATATATGATCTTTTAACATTGCTTTGTTAACAATATCTTAGATTTATCGTTGTTTCGGGTGTTAACTTACTCGTTTTCTTTTATATGTTTTGTTACGTAAGTCGTGTTTTTCATGGATAGGTTGTATCTTATTCATATCCAGAATGATATAATGTCCTTAAACATTATTTTTAAATCATCAAATGATAATTATACTTGAATGGATACGACGGAGAATGAATCTCATCGCATTCGTGGAGACGGTAGTCCGTACGTACGCACGAGCGACAATATCATTATTTTGATATTAAAATAATATATAATTGGATAGTATATCATATATACAGTATCATTATCATGTTATATTTATTATTTACATGAATTACATATCATTATTATACCCATCTAAATAATAATATATTGAATAACAATTACACCATGACGTGGAGACGGTAAGCCGTACGTACGCACGTATGGTGACATGTCACTCAAATGATGGGTAGAATACTGAATATGGTTGTTCCATATTTATAATAACATCACAGTATATAGAATATACTGGAGTTATAATTTTAGAATTGAAATAATAAACAAAGAGGGAGTGGAAGAAGAAAGAAACTTGAAAGAGGGTGATGAAAATGTTACCTCTTCTTCGGGTTCTTCCTTTTGATTTGATCAAAAGGGCTCCTTAGGATGGCTTTATGACTAAAGTAAAGCTTCTAGGATGAAGGGAGAGAAGTTGGGAGAGTATTTGGGCAGAGGTTGGCCGAACCAAAAGGCTTGGAAGTGTGAATAAGGTGGTAGAGGTGGGGGCCTTTTATAAGAGGAGAGGAGGGGCTCTTTTGGAAAGATTGAAATGTTACATTATTATACAATGATTTTCGGATTATAAAGGTCCCACACTTATATAATTCGTGTATAAGGTGATAAGGGTTCTAAATCTCCTCATCCAATAGGCTTTGGACAAGTGTAAGCCTTGGATTTTGCATTATCTTCTCATTTTATTTAAATCGTTAAATAATGAGGTCATCGCTGCATCATAATGATGTCATAAATAATTTAATTTATTTAATGTCTAAAAATTATAAAAAAAATAAAATGATGTAAGAAATCTATTTATCTTTCTAATGAATATTTATAGTCAATATTTGGATCTGTGTAACCCCACTTAAAAACTGTTTTAGTAAAACAACTCATGTTTGTGTCAATTTAATTTTAACATTAAATAAATATATATTAATGTCATTTTTCAACTAAAGTGGCTCCATGTGGTCCCCAAGTTGACCCATGGGTTTTCTTGGTCGGCCATGACTCATCCAATAGGAGTAGGACAAGTGTAAAGCTCATCTCATATTATTAAAACATTATTTTTACCTTAAACTACACTAATCACCTCTAATCGCGATTAATAACTTCAAAGTTACTATTCACCAAAAAATTATTTTAATCTTATTGAACCACATTTTACTTCTTAATGATAACCATGTATGTCGGATTTTTGAAAATCAAATCACAGAAGTGGTAATATTTCATTTTAACGAAAAATCAGTTTTTAACAACCACTTAGTGGTTTCACTATTCATCAAAAATTGAAGTTTTTCAGAATAAGGCCAAAATTTCACCCTAAGCTATAATTGATATTCCGAATTCAAAAATGATGTCTATTTTACAAAATTCCAAACATATAAGTTGTATTAATTAATTTTATAATTAATTCCTGCTGTTACAACAAATAGCGTGTTTTTAAGAAACAATTTATATCAAAAGATTGGCAATTGTTTATGTCCAATTTCAATGTTAAATTAATTCTAATGACCACCATTTGATAAAATGGTAAAAATATATTCTAATTATACTTTAAAACCACTAAATATTATAATTTATCACTATAAATTATTTTGATTAAAAAAGTTGTTTTTAAGTATTTTTCACTATTCATAAAAATTTAGAAGTTCTCAGAAAAATACCAAAAATTCAACATAGGCTAATTTCAATATTCCGAATCCAAAAATGAAGTCCATTTTGATAAATAAAATTTATAAAATTTCGAAAGGTAGGTATTACTATTCACAACGGCTAGTTTAGTTAGTTGTGGTGTGTGTTAGAGCTCAAGGTTGCGTACAACACACGCTATTGCATTATTCGAAGGGAAATGTACAGTGGAAGCTTGGGGTGTTACATTCTCCCCTCCTTCAAATAATTGCGTCCTCGCAATTTCTAGGGTATTACTGCATAAAAAGACTCAGGTGGGTTTTCATCATAAATTCCTCAGGTTCCCACGTTGCCTCTTCCATTTTATGATTTCTCCACAAAACCTTCACCAGAAGAGTCGTCCGGTTTCTCAGCACCTGCTCCCTCACATCAAGAATCCTGACGGGCTCTTCACAATAGGAAAGATCGGGTTCCAGTTCTAATTCCTCATAGGTGAGTACATGCGTTGGGTCAGGCATGTATTTCCTCAACAGAGATACGTGGAACACCTCGTGAACTTTGGAGAGACTTGGCGGCATTGCCAATCGGTAAGCTACAGCCCCAATTCGTTCTAGAATTTCGAAAGGTCCGATGTACCTGGGACTCAATTTACCTTTCTTACCAAAACGCATGACTCCCTTCCATGGAGATACCTTCAGGAAAACATGATCACCGACTTGAAATTCCAAATCCTTCCTTCGATTATCGACATAGCTCTTCTGCCTACTTTGAGCTGCTTTGATGTGATTTTGGATTACTTTCACCTTTTCCACTGTTTCCTCCACCAGTTCTGGGCCTACAAGTTTTCTTTCACCAACGTCATCCCAACAGGTTGGTGTACGACATCTCTTTCCATATAACGCTTCATATGGTGCCATCTGAATACTCGAATGGAAGCTATTGTTATAGGAAAATTCTACCAGTGGTAAATATTGATCCCACATACCCTGAAAGTCAAGAGAGCATGATCTCAAAATTTCTTCTAAGGTTTGAATAGTCCGTTCTGATTGTCCATCTGTTTGAGGGTGATAGGCAGTGCTCAAACGAAGTTCAGTATCCAAGGACTTTTGAATACTTTTCCAGAATCTTGAAGTAAAACGAGGATCTCAATCAGAAACAATCGATAGGGGTACTCCATGAAGTCTTAAAACTTCATTAATATATAGTCTTGCTAGACGTTCAAGTGGTAGATCCTCCCGTATAGCCAGAAAATGTGCTGACTTAGTAAGTCGATCAACAATGACCCATATTGCATCATTCCTTCTAGGAGTCTTTGGTAGTCCCATGACAAAGTCCATCGTAATATTATCCCATTTCCACTCAGGTATGGGAAGAGGTTGCAATACACCACCAGGATGTTGCCTTCCAGCTTTCACTTGTTGACAAACCATACACCTCGACACAAAATCAACAATCTCCCTCTTCATATTGTCCCACCAAAAATGTTCCTTCAAATATCTATACATTTTGGTGCTCCCAGGGTGTATAGAGAAGTTGGAACTATGAGCATCATCCAGCAATTCCCTTTTTAGATCAGGTATATCAGGAACGCAAAGTCTCTTCCCAAATTTCAAAATTCCATCCTTATACACAAAGTCCCTCAATCTTCCATCATTCACACCTTTAATATTCTTCTGAAATTCTTCATCATTGGTCTGAGAACTCTTAATCCTTTCTAGTAATGATGGTTTGGCAACCATTTGAAAAAGAATTGATGTTTCACCTTCCCTATTTATTCCCATGTCCATCTTCACTAGATCCAAGAAAATTGGATCCCTTTCAATTCTCATAACATTCAAAACTCCATGGTCTTTTATACTCAAAGAATCTTCCACCTTGTTTTCCTTCCCCGGGTGGTAATGTATCGTGCAATCATAATCCTTGAGTAGTTCAAGCCATCGCCTTTGCCTCATGTTGAGTTCTTTTTGTGTGAAAATATACTTCAAACTCTTGTGATCAGTATAAATCTCACATTTTTCGCCATAGAGGTAATGTCTCCATATCTTTAAAGCAATGATCACAGCTTCTAACTCAAGATCATGAGTAGGATAGTTTTTCTCATGAATTTTTAGCTGACGTGATGCATAGGCAATGACCTTATCATTCTGCATAAGGACACAACCGAGTCCTTTCTTCAATGCATCACTATAAATAACAAACCCATCATTCCCCGATGGTAGAGTCAATACAGGGGCATTGACTAATCTTCTCTTTAGTTCTTCAAAACATTCTTCACAATCTTTTGTCCAGACAAATTTAATCCATTTACGTGTGATCTTTGTCAATGGGTTAGCCAATCTGGCAAAATTCTGGACGAAACGTCGATAATAACCTGCTAAACCAATAAAACTGCGTACCTCAGTTATACTTGTCGGTGCTGGCCATTATTGGATTGCCTTGGTTTTAGAAGGATCAACGGAAATTCCATCCTTAGAGACAATATGGCCAAGAAAAGAAATCTCATGAAGCCAGAATTCACACTTGCTAAATTTCCCATATAATTCATGTCTTCTAAGAGTCTTCAGGATAATGCGTAAGTGATTTTCATGATCTTCGTGGCTTTTGGAGTATACCGAGATATCATCAATAAATACCACTACAAAGTCATCAAGATATTCCTTGAAAACTCTATTCATTAGATCCATGAAAACAGAGGGTGCATTAGTCAATCCAAAAGGCATTATTGTAAACTCGTAATGCCCGTACCTTGTTCGAAATGCTGTCTTTGGAACGTCTTCCTTCTTCACACACAACTGATGGTATCCAGACCGAAGGTCAATCTTTGAAAAGTATTGAGCTCCATGTAGTTGTTCAAACAAATCATCAATGCGAGGTAGGGGATACTTGTTCTTTATTGTTATAGCATTGATCTCCCTATAGTCAATGCCCAACCTCATAGATCCATCTTTCTTCTTAACAAAAAGAACAGGGGCTCCCCAAGGAGAAACACTAGGGCGAATAAATCCCTTATTACTCAATTCCTCTAGTTGTTTCTTTAGTTCAACTAATTCCACAGTGTCCATTCTATAAGGGGTCTTCGATATGGGCCTTGATCCAGGAATTAAATCAATGGAAAACTCAACTTCTCATTCTGGAGGATGTCCAGGTAAATCTTCCGGAAACACATCAACATATTCTCTCACAATAGGTACATCCTCTATTTGAATATTCCTTTCCTCACCCTCAGTAATTTCCTTCTCTTCCTCCCCAATAATTGAATTCAGTTGAGCTACTGGGGGTGGATCTAGATAAGAATTATGTGGCGACGATTCGGCTCTAAAGATAAGGTGTTCCTTATCATCATCATCAAGAATCGTAACCTCTTTCTTCTTACAATAAATTTTTGCATCATGGTCTGAAATCCAATCCATACCGAGGATTATATCAATTTCAATTATGGGTATGACGATGAGATCAGCGGGTAAAGAACATTTAGGTGCTCTAATGGGAACTAATCGACAAAACTTTGTTGCAACAATACTTCCCTTAGGGGTTTTTACCGACAACTCCCTTGTTAAATCAAATTGGAAATATCTAATTTTCATAGCAAACTGGGAAGATATGAAACAATGCGATGATCCAGAATCAAATAATGCATTTTCTAAACTTGAGGAAACCATTAAATTACCTGCCACCACGTCTTTCGGAGCTTCCACCTCAGCAGTAGTGATAGCATAAGCCTGGCCCTGATCCCTTGGCCTCTTTTTAGGTAAGTTCCCCTGACGCTTATGACATTCATTTGCATAATGTCCCTTCTCTCTACAATTATAGCATTCCACGTTGACAACCTCTTTCTTTCCCTTGCATTCATGATCTTGGTGGCCTTTTTCACCACACTTGTAACATACTCTTTTTCCTTTTAGACAGGCACCAGGGTGCTTCCTACCGCAATTATCACATGGTGGAAATTAATTTCTACCCTTCTTCCCTGTTTCCTTATTTCCTTTCCCAGAGTTTTCAGCGGATCTGTTCTTATCTTGCTTTGATTTAAAGTCATAAGACTTAGAGAATTCCTTTTCCGTCTTGATAGTGCACGAGACAATACCTTTGTATGAAGAGAAGGTTTGTGATACTAAAGCTCAACGGAGAAATGGTTTCAACCCATCAAAGAAACGATCAGTCTTACTTCTTGGGTTACGTATGTAATCTGTAGCATACCTTGCTAACCTTGTAAAGTTAGCCTCATACTTTGCGACATTCTCATCCTCCTTCTGCCTCAGACTCAGAAATTGCCTTTCCATATCCGCTCGATGGTCTCGAGGAAAGTATTTTTCTAAGAACAACTCTTTGAACTCCTGCCATTCCATGTTTGTTAATTCATCATCTTCCTTTGTGTTTTGAATTAGTGACCACCATTGATCGGCATCTCCAGTGAGGCGGTAAACTGCCATGACAACATTCTCCCTTTCACTACTCCCCAAGGCATGGAATATTTTCTCTAAGGAATTTATCCATTGCTCATGTACTATAGGATTTGTACTGCCATTGAAGGTTGGCGGTTGTTGCCTCATGAAACGGTCTAGCATTGATCCTCCATGTTGCGGATCAGGGTGCTCCATACGAGTAAGGTTGTTATTCATAACCTGCGTGAGTTGTCCCGGTACGGTGAGAAGCTGATCAGCACCTGTTGTATCACTAGCTCCACCATAATTATCCTGAGAAGGAGGGAAATCCCTACACGGAGTGCGTGCATTGATACAGTTTCCATTCCTTCCACTAGGAGCCATTTCTAAATAATGGCATAAACTAGATTAGTTCATGAATCAAAATACATAATTCCATACTTGTAAAACACTTAACATAAATTGAACTAATTATGGACATAATCCATAATTATAAAAATCTTTTCTTTGAGGAAGTATATACTCGTAACAATATATAGTGGTTTGTAAAGAAAATAGGAATTATCCAAATCATATCCCCCGGGAGTGTCGTAACCAAGAGTGAAGCAAGGCCCGTTGTCGTGCACCAGTTCCCGTTCGAGTCTAGCTCAAAGCGGTGTTTTCGGGTTTTACCCCTAGGTACATCTGTGCCAGAGCTGCCTCTACCTGCTCATATCCAGACAGGGATGTATTGCTCGGAAAACTCACAACATCTCTACAATACCAAAATTCTAGGAAGTTCTTCTATACTAATCCTCAAAGTCTATCTTCGGGATATGTGCTCTAATCAGAGTTTATCTAAATCAATCTTCCAAGGTTAGTACTAAACTACCTCTGATACCAACTGTAACGCCCCGACCCCAGCTACCCAGAGTCGGTGCATTACTTCATAACATTGGCATGATCACAAAAGATCAAGTCTCGAAAGACCAATTAGTTTAGTAGCCTTGGAAACACTAGATACATTCATAAGTCTTTCATTACATAAAAAAGTAAACAAACTACAATAACATGGTCTTCATAGTCGACACTCATATCCTCACTGACTATTCTTGCAAGTCAGTCATAATACACTCCTTCACATCTTGGAAAAGATTAAAACATTGAAAGGGGTGAGCTCAGATGTTCAGTAAGGATAACAATATTGCCGAAGCTTTTATAAGAAAACATAAGCATTTAAGGCAATGTATAACTAAAACAAAAGCCTTATTGAACTTGAACTTCAGCATAATATGGAAATAGTAAAATAAAATAATGCCATTACTTGCTCACATGGATATTCTACTAGACGAATAATCACATGAAATATCAATAACTACTTTCATAATGAGGGAATGTATAATTCCAGACATTCTGAAACACTTTGTCAAGGCCTCGGACAAAACCATAAATCAAATTGGGAAAGGGCCTCGGACAATTCCACGTTTAGTTGTCTCATGAGACCTACCGATGCATCGAGGAGCTATAGCGGGCTCCACCCGTCACATATTAAGTCCAATACATTCCTCATATGAATAGGTTTAAACATAACATAAATATTCGTATTAAAACTAGCATACAAAATGTCAACAATTTCTCCATAAGCTATGGATGGTATAAAAATAACACATCCACAGTCAAATATTTCACAAAATGTTCAATGGAAGTTTTGTATCATAAATCAATTTCAATTAAACTTAAAACCCATCAAAGGATGTTGACATGGATGAAATCAAAGCTATTTGAGAGTAATATCTCTCCTTTTTGAAATCATTTAAAAGTCCCATAATTATAAAATAATACATTTACTTTGAAGATATTCTTATAAGCTTGTTAGGGAAGCTTCGATGAAGTTATAATGGCGGAAAATAGCCGCACCCGCCGTATAAGTTCAAAAAACATTCTTACCTTAAATTTGTCAAAGAGGTCAAAAAGTACATTGTTTGGAAAACGATGGTAAGATTAATTTCAAAAATGTATAAGGGTTTAAATGACTTTAACACATTTTCCATTTAATAGTAAAAATGTTTTGAAAGACATTTTTAAGAAACATGGATGTGGATGATAACGAGGTCCCAGTAGATAATTATGTATAAACAACCTTGGATAATGAAGAGGTTGTGAAGTAAACCCTTACCTTGTACTTTTCCTTGGTTGGGGTAGGTTAACCTCCTGTATAATGGTGAAATAATTGTTATTAAATTATACAAGAATCATATACATTCATATGATATCATATATGATCTTTTAACATTGCTTTGTTAACAATATCTTAGATTTATCGTTGTTTCAGGTGTTAACTTACTCGTTTTCTTTTATATGTTTTGTTACGTAAGTCGTGTTTTTCATGGATAGGTTGTATCTTATTCATATCCAGAATGATATCATGTCCTTAAACATTATTTTTAAATCATCAAATGATAATTATACTTTAATGGATATGACGGAGAATGAATCTCATCGCGTTCGTGGAGACGGTAGTCCGTACATACGCACGAGCGACAATATCATTATTTTGATATTAAAATAATATATAATTGGATAGTATATCATATATACAGAATCATTATCATGTTATATTTATTATTTACATGAATTACATATCATTATTATACCCATCTAAATAATAATATATTGAATAACAATTACACCACGACGTGGAGACGGTAAGCCGTACGTACGCACGTATGGTGACATGTCACTCAAATGATGGGTAGAATACTGAATATGGTTGTTCCATATTTATAATAACATCACAGTATATAGAATATACTGGAGTTATAATTTTAGAATTGAAATAATAAACAAAGAGGGAGTGGAAGAAGAAAGAAACTTGAAAGAGGGTGATGAAAATGTTACCTCTTCTTCGGGTTCTTCCTTTTGATTTGATCAAAAGGACTCCTTAGGACGGCTTTCTGACTAAAGTAAAGCTTCTAGGATGAAGGGAGAGAAGTTGGGAGAGTATTTGGGCAGAGGTTGGCCGAACTAAAAGGCTTGGAAGTGTGAATAAGGTGGTAGAGGTGGGGGCCTTTTATAAGAGGAGAGGAGGGGCTCTTTTGGAAAGATTGAAATGTTACATTATTATACAATGCTTTTCGGATTCAAAAGGACCCACACTTATATAATTCGTGGATAAGGTGATAAGGGTTCGAAATCTCCTCATCCAATAGGCTTTGGACAAGTGTAAGCCTTGGATTTTTCATTATCTTCTCATTTTATTTAAATCATTAAATAATGAGGTCATCGCTGCATCATAATGATGTCATAAATAATTTAGTTTATTTAATGTCTAAAAATTATAAAAAAATACTATGATGTAGGAAATCGTTTTAGCTTTCTAATGAATATTTATAGTCAATATGTGGATCTGTGTAACCCCACTTAAAAACTATTTTAGTAAAACAACTCATGTTTGTGTCAATTTAATTTTAACATTAAATAAATATATATTAATGTCATTTTTCAACTAAAGTGGATCCATGGGGTCCCGAAGTTGACCCATGGGTTGTCTTGGTCGGCCATGACTCATCCAATAGGAGTACGACAAGTGTCAAGCTCATCTCATATTATTAAAACATTATTTTTACCTTAAACTACACTAATCACCTCTAATCGCGATTAAGAACATAAAAGTTACTATTCACCAAAAAATTATTTTAATCTCATTGAACCACATTTTACTTCTTAATGACAACCATGTATGTCGGATTTTTGAAAATCAAATCACAGAAGTGGTAATATTTCATTTTAACGAAAAATCAGTTTTTAACAACCACTTAGTGGTTTCACTATTGATCAAAAATTGAAGTTTTTCAGAATAAGGCCAAAATTTCACCCTAAGCTATAATTTATATTCTGAATTAAAAAATGATGTCTATTTTACAAAATTCCAAACATATAAGTTGTATTAATTAATTTTATAAATAATTCCCGTTGTTACAACAAATAGCGTGTTTTTAAGAAACAATTTATATCAAAAGATTGGCAATTGTTTATGTCCAATTTCAATGTTAAATTAATTCTAATGACCACCATTGGATAAAATGGTAAAAATATATTCTAATTATACTTTAAAACCACTAAATATTATAATTTATTACTATAAATTATTTTGATTAAAAAATTAGTTTTTAAGTATTTTTCACTATTCATAAAAATTTAGAAGTTCTCAGAAAAATACCAAAAATTCAACATAGGCTAATTTCAATATTCCGAATCCAAAAATGAAGTCCATTTTGATAAATAAAATTTATAAAATTTCGAAAGGTAGGTATTACTATTCAAAACGACTAGTTTAGTTAGTTGTGGTGTGTGTTAGAGCTCGAGGTTGCGTACAACACATGCTATTGCATTATTCGAAGGGAAACGTACAGTGGAAGCTTGGGGTGTTACATCCACGGGGTCCCTAAGTTGACCCATGGATTGTCTTGGTCGGCCATGAATCATAAAATAGGGTTAGGACAAGTGTAAAGGTCATTTCATATTATTATAACATTATCTTTACCTTAAATTACACTAATTACCTTTAATCGCGATTAATTAAACTTAAAAGTTACTATTCACCAAAAATTATTTTAATCCCATTGAACCAAATTTTACTTCCTAATGACAACCATGTATGTCAGATTTTTGAAAATCAAATCACAGAAGTGGTAATGTTTCATTTAAACGAAAAATCAGTTTTTAACTACCACTTATTGGTTTCACTATTCATCAAAAATTGATGTTTTTCAGAACAAAGCCAAAATTTCCCCCTAAGCTATAATTGATATTCCGATTTCAAAAATGATGTTTATTTTAAAAAATTCCAAAAATATAAGTTTCATTAATTAATTTTATAATTAATTCCTGCTGTCACAACAAATAGCGTGTTTTTAAGAAACAATATATATCAAAAGATTGACAATTTTTTATGTCCAATTTCAAAGTGAAATTAATTCTAATGACCAAAATTGGATAAAATGTTAAAAATATATTTTAATTATACTTTAAAACAGCTCAATAGTATAATTTATCACTATAAATTATTTTTATTAAAAAAGTTGTTTTTAAGTATTTTTCACTATTCATAAAAAATTGGAAGTTCTCAGAAAAATACCAAAAATTCAACATAGGATAATTTCGATATTCCGAATCCTAAAATGAAGTCCATTTTGAAATATAAAATATATATAATTTCAAAAAGTGGGTATTACTATTCATAATGGCTATTTTTATTGGTCGTAGTGTGTTAGATTCTAAAACTTACGTACAATACAAGCTATTGCATTATTGAAAGAGAAGCGTATCGTGGAAGCTCGGGGTGTTACAATGTTTTTAAGTATTCATAAAAAATTGATTTTTTTTAAAAAAATATTAAAAATTCACCCTAAGATAATTTTGATATTCCGAATCCAAAAATGAAGTCCATTTTGAAAAATAAAATTTATAAAATTTCCAAAAGTGGGTATTACTATTCATAATGGCTAGTTTCATTGCTCGTGGTGTGTTAAAAATCCAAGTTACATACAACAAAAGCTAATACAAATATTCAAAGGGAAACGTACCATGGAAGCTTGGGGTGTTAAAATTTGTTTATCAACATCCATTAATTTAATGTTAACCTTCACTTTTTTAATTGTATCCATTATTTCATTATTAATATCATTATCAAAATTTTTCTTAGATTTAGATATTCTTTGGGGGAAATGAATAGGAATGGATTGTTCAGTGGAATCCTCAATGATAATTTGTTTACCCATTTTGTCTTGTTTTTCTTTACTTGAATATTTTGAGGGTAGGGAAATAGAAATTTCACGTGTGGGACTTGCCTTTTGTGTTGAATCTATGGAAGAAGAACTCCATTTACTACTAAAAAGTGTTATTTCACAAACATTACCTTTTTATTATGGATTAGAAAAAGGTTAGGATGTTAGTTTCCTATAAACTTACCTCTTTATCTAAATTATGGTGTTTTCCAAATTTCCCACTTGAGTTCGTAGGTCTTGAATATCTAATTGTATGGTCTATTGGAACTGGAGGTTATGGGATTCTATTTTATTTACCATGTCCTCGAGGATTTGTTCTGATTTGGTAGGAGGAGGAGGATTGTTTCAAAAAGTTTAAGGATAAGAAGGTTTCATACCGTGGCCTTGTTGATACAAATTGTTCTTGGGGTAGCTTGAGTTTCCCCCTTATCGGTATTATGGTTGTACTTTCCAGCCAGGGTTTGGATTTGTCCTGAATGGTTCTTTCTTGAAGGGAGGTTCATTTTGGAATGGATACCAAGAGAATACTACTACACAAGACATAGATGAATCCTAAAGTTGTGGGAACTAGTAAGAAAACTGAGTGTTATCAGAACAAATACCCCAATGTACTGGAATGGAAGAACAGTGTGAATTACCATGTTCTTGAGATACTTTCCTTAGAATGGTATGCATATCATCAAGTTTATTATATACCTTTTGTTCTTGGGATGAATGACTTAACTCACAAATGCCTCAAGTGGGTGCAATTGCTCATGTACCAAAATTTTGTGCATTTTGGGCCCTGTTTTTTATTAAGTCATGAGAAGCGGTAGGTGTTTTATCAACAAGGGAACCACCAGCTCCAACATATATCATTCCAAAATCTATAGGGACAAGTCTCTCATTGAAGTAAAAAATGAGAAATGTTTCACTAATCTAGTTATTATAAAAAGTTTAATAGTGTCTTTTGAATCTTTCCAAATATTCAAGAAGGGTCTCTCTCTATGATAGTCTAATTCCATAGATTTTTTTTATAATTGACGCAGTTTGGGAGTTAGGGAAACTATTAACTAAAAAGTTTCATTTGGCCATTCCAATTGTGTAGGCAGATTGTATAACCTATCTTTGGCTACACCATCAATGGAGAAAGGGAATACCCTAAACTTAATGTGGTCCTTAGATATATTTTTGAGTTTCATGGTGGAGGACACTATGTGAAACTCCTTGAGGTGTTTTTGAGGGTCCTTACCAAGATGAACATGAAATTTAGGATGAAGTTTGATGAATACCAATCTCATCTCAAATTTGGATGCTTCTTCGGGATACTGTATGTACGTAGATTGGTATTCCATAACTGGGGTAGTCAGTTCTTTTAACGTATGGTTATTTGCAGCCATGTTTTATAGGGCTTGATTTGCTTCAATTTTTTATTGGTTTATGACCACTTGAGGTCCCAAAATGGGTCCCTAAGTGTTACTTGATTTTCGTAATCTAGATGACCTAATTTATGAGTGAGTTTCTTTTCTATTTTTGGTTCCAATTCAAGTAGTTCTTTCTTTTTTTGATCGGGTCATGAAATTAAGTTGTAAAGTTTATTTTTTTGTATTTTTTTATATTTATAATGAAATAGAGATAAAATAAAGTCATTTAATAGGAATAAAAGGATATAATAAAAGTCAATGTTATACAATATAATTTGATAGAGGGAGATAAAATAAGAGAGAGAGAGAGATAAAAAGAAACACACACAAAAAAAACAAAAACAAAAATAATAAAGTGAGACAGGGGGTATTGGAAGGAGTACTAATTAATAATGAAAACAAATAAATAAAAGAAATAAAAGAAAAAACCTATCTTTGCTCCCCAGAAATGGTTCTAAAATTTGATCACGTTGTCGTGCATGTCAATTTTTTTGTTTTGTTTTAATAGAAATTATACAGTATAGTAGGATCCCTAGATCATCTCTTGAATGAAACATAGATCATTAATTAAAGAAAAAGTTTTTGATTATGAAAATAAATGTGAAATGGTATTTGGAAAACATTGGGTTTAAAGATTTATGAAACCAATAGAAAAAGGAAAGGGATAAAACAAATCATAAATTAACAGAATTAATTAAGTGTGATCTACCTAGTAAAATATTCTAATGCTCATCCCTCGTCACTTTATGAGATATGATTAGGATATTTTAATCCCTAGTTTGAAACACCTATAACAAGTTTATTACTGAGTTTACACTAGGATACCTACAATGGTATAGTATAAAACAGTAAATGATTCATCAGTTACCACCGATGATTGGGTGATTTGTGTATGAATTCATAACCAAAAACCACTAAGGAAACACAATAAGAACTAGATGTGTTGTCCATGTTTCTATGTTATTTATTTTGGATACCATGAAATAAATTTACATGTCTTTGACAGTGTTTATGAGAGTTAAATGGACCAATATGAACCACACAAACTCCGCAATTAAGAGAGGGAAGAAGAAATGGTGAATGGTGTGGGAAATATCACATGAAAGGGTACCCACAAACATGATCATATGAGTTGATCATTCCATACTAGTACATAAATAAATTAAATAATAATATAGGATAAAAAAATATATATTAAAAACTATAATTAAAAAGAACATTCAAATACTACAAACATAAATCTCAGGATTTACATCAAGTTCCTCCCCAGGTGATCATAAAGAATTTAGAACTCCATGGGGGGAGATAAAGACAATGACGATGAAGTAGAACTTCCCATGGCCTCCATAACTTCTAATATTGAGTATAGGAATCCTTTTTAACTCCAAAATGGAATCACCTTTCCTCCATTTAAAAATAATAAATTTGGTTCCCAAGGTGTTATTTTATATCCAAAATGGGAGGTTATTTTGGGCACCCTGATTTTGAAAAACCACTTGTCCCATGGTTTTTGGACACTAGAAAATATTATCTCACATCTAAAAAAACTAAAAACTTGTCTTCAGAACTCTTGAATATCTCTATTTTAAATTTTTGTGACAGATAATGTATATAAAAAGATATATTTTTAAAATATAGAGGCAAACTTTTGACTTAATGAAAATTCATTTAATTGGATATACAGTTCGGTTGGGTCTCTTAGTTGATGAATTGGGCTTGGGTTCTTTCATGAAAGTGGTATCCCACTAAATTTTGGTTTGGTTAAAAAAATTTAAGCCTACATAGATGCACTTATTAGTATAAGTGTGTGGTTGAGTCCACTAGTGTGCATGGATTCATGCTCAGTTTGGGTTTCATTTCTTGAAATCATTATGGATCCTCCAAATCACCTCCACATACAATGAAAATATAAAATCAAGTGAAATATACCATTTTAATAGTGATAAATATTAAATTATTGAATCAAGAATGATGTGAAATTTGTTATAATAATGGAAATTTACCATAAAAAATCAATTAATACAGTGGTGTAAGGATAAAAATGAATAATAAATCACGGTGCGATCACGAATGTTGACCTGAGAGATGAGAATAATATTTTAGATCATAATTAGGGTGTTTTATCTATGACATGTACTAAGGGACATTAGTGGGTGACTTAATATCATATTTATCCTAGAGAGGGGATGTTCATAGAGACATGGATCTTCGATCGTAAGAATCACCTTACAACCCAATTATAGATGATGATCATCTATAATGGATGTCATGATATACTCTAGGTTGTGAAATTGAGAAGACATCCTAAGAGACATGTGATAGGTTTAAGGATATTGAAGACCCCTATGGTTTTACTGAAGGTTCTAGGGAGGATTATCCCATGGACAAGAATGTTTTATATGTAAATATATGTGAATTAGGGTTTATGCAATAGGGAGGATATGACCCAAGGTATTTTAAGCCTGATTTCTCATTTAAAGAATGTATATATTTCCAAAATGTGGTTTATTATGGTTCCAAAGATAGGTATATTTTCCCTGGGTGGATCTTTATGTTTTTGGAATGTGTATATTTTTTCAGGGTGGTTCCTTTTGTTCTACATATGGGAATATTTCCCCCAGGTGGTAATATATGCTTAGTGACACTCCAACATTGGCTGAAGCATGTATGATGTTTGGGTACTAGTTACAGGGTAGTATATGGTCTCCCTCAGGTGATTTTATCAAGAGGTTACGGGGTAAGAAGTGTCCCCCTTAGGTTATTGATATGCTTAGAGACACTCTGATACTATTTAAAGCTGGAATAGTTGATCCTGAGTGTCACGTTTGAACATGGGGATCTATGATTTTTACTTATTTATACTTATAAATTATGTTTATTTATTAATATAAGAATATAAAATGTATATATACTAATTTATATGTTATATGTGATAACACATTATTAGTTCCCAACTAATTTGTACTCACACCCTACTAGGGATTCCATGACACCTTGGTACCCGAGCAGACCCCATTTTTCCTAGGTTCAGGTGGGGCAGAGGATCCATCTTTTGTGATCGATCTAGATAGGTTAGACAAGATTTGGGTACCTGATGATTTAAGGATTAAGGATAGTATTAGTCCCCCTTATTTATTTTATTTAATTATCTATATTATATATATGAACATCCTTTTGGGTTATCAGTTATTATATGCTGGTATGGCTGTGAGTATGCATGGGTATATTTTTCAACTTTCATTATTTTTGATGGATTTATTATTATGCATACTATGATTATTTTTATAGAAGATGTTTCTGTTGTTGTTTTACTCTAATATGTTGATATAGTCTCCTCATAGAAACAACCTATACTCTCACAGCTAGTCATCATCCTCTGGTGCATAAGGAAGAAATCCTAAGGTCCTAGTAGCTTTCTGATCAGAACCCCAGTTGAGTGGTCCATGGTTGGTACTTTAAAAAGTGGTATCCATGCTTTTTTTAGTCTTATTATTTAGAGATATGGTATATAGAAATGAAAAATTTGTTATCTTAGTCTAGATCTCAGACTGGTTCACTATGAACATATTTTCTAATTGAATTTCCTAGTTACCAAGGATGTGGGATTACTATTTTAACTTTTGATGTTATGGTTTTATGATTTAACCTAGCATGATGAACTAGAATCTTGATATTTATGATTTAATTGGTTTTGTATCTTATACCACTGACAAGAGGCATGTTTCCATGAATCATTGTTGGCACTTAGGAACCACATGAAGTTTTAATTCCCGTCTGTGATTGTTATCACAAATGATAGAGGGTTCAATAATTTAAAGTTTCCAAAATAACTTAGATGGAGTTTTCCTATATAATTTGGTGGTTTAATTCTTATTAGATGAACCATAGTGTTTCTTCTAATGACAAGCTATGTGGATTCAATGAAGGGATTACCCTTCAGAAAGAATATACAATCCCTCTTGTAAGGGATGCATAGTAACCCTTAGTGGATTTATATTTTCATTTGATAATTTGGTAATGTTTTGGAAATAAAATATGTTCAGTTATTTGAAGTGTTAATAGAAAACTATATGGGTTTTTACTATATAGCTTCTTGGTGGCATTCATCTTAACTGAACCATGTGACTATCATATACTCAACACGTATCATTATAGAATTATGTCGTTATATATATATATATTTATATATATATATGTGTGTGTGTGTGGGTGTTGTGTGTGTGTCAACATGGAATCATGGTCCATGAGGGGGGTAGTATAACATGTAGATCCCCGAGGAGGATGGGTGCTTGTGTGGAGAAGTTAGCTCAAGCATGTTTTTCCTAGTATGCATATGTAAGAACACTAGAGTTGGTGTCTCAAAATTAGATTTATGATGTTATATTGAAATGGGTGCAAAGATATTGTCCCATGAGTGGTGACCTATGTGAAATATGATTTATGGGCTAGGTGGGAGAGTCTAGTTACCATGATATGTATATCATGATATATGTGAGCCATGTATTATGGTTGAGATGAGCTGTGATGTGTGAGGGTAACTTGATATAGGGAATAGCCCAAGTTTTTTAGTAGATTAGAAATTAAATCATGGTTAGATGATTCATGTTATGAGATTAGTGCATGGAAGGTGAAGTCAAGTATACGGTATAGGAATAAGGATGACTTAAGCTTTCATAATGAAAAAGAATTAGAGTGATTTTGGTATAAATGTTTGGTTTCGATGGGTAGGATAGATAGGATTCCAAAATCATTTGATTTTGGGTGTATTTTTCTTGAAGATGTTGTGGATTTTGATCATATATGGTTGGATGTTGGATGGATAGTTCTTGGGTTGATTCTATGGATTTTAGAACGATACTTGGGTTGGAAGGCGATTATGTGATAGAGCTTGGCATGGTTGAAATGCCTCAATATCAAAGAGAAGCACCACATGTTCTTCAAGATAGATGAGATTAACCAATAGTGAACATGGTTATTGGGTTAGGAATGTGATATTAAACTTTACAATGTTTAACTCAAGGAAGTGTGAGTTAGGTTGTGTGACCACGTGGTACACTTGCATACACCTATTGGTTTTTTGATGAAATTAATGTAGTGCACATCAGTTATTCATAGTTCTATTCAGTTGGGGATCAGGGAGAGGTCAAATTTTAATTGAGTTACAATGAGTTTTAATGATATTCTTATGGTTTTGGTTTTATAAGGTTTTGATGAAAGTGAGAAATATCCCTCTATGGTAAGTGGTGACATAAGAGATGGATCGAGGTGTCATGATGTGGTGGACCTGAGTGTATGACTTGACAATTATTTCCAAGGAGGTGCATTGTTGGGCATCATTTAAGCTATATTTTTGGATTTGTGTAAGGACATCCATGTGGTGGGGAGAACACCATATTCTATTGGATTAAGTGACCCTCATTATGGATGAAATATTAGTAGGTGATGAGGATGAAGTTATCATGATCCAGGAATGTATGGCGGTTGATGTTTTGTATTAACACTTGTTTATGATCAGGATGAATATATCTAGTTATTACATGTGGTAATGGATCGAGAAATCTCTATATAGGTATGACGTTTATGTAGGTAGGGTCATGGATGTGAGAGATAGGTCATTGGATGATTGAGGTGGTAATTGGATTCCGTTGAGCTGGTGAATAATTTATTAGGACCCATAGATAATACTATATTTAGTATTTAGATAACGTATTAGATGGAGATTGTGTGTTTTCATTGAGTTAAATATGTAGTTACGGACCCAGATAACAAAGGTCTAGGGCCCTTTATCTGGATAAAGAGATCTTCAACTCCATGACGAAGCTTAATCCGGATAGCACAACGGGCCCAGATGGATTCCCCGCTTCTTTTTACAGAGCCTCGTGGGAGGTGGTCAAGAGTGATATGATCGTCGCTATTCAATAATTCTTCTAGGATTGGTATCACCCACACATTTCTTGTGCTACTACAGTTGTTTTCATTCCCAAGTCATGGAACCCCTCCTCGATCCATCAGTTTCGACCTGTGAGCATGTGCAACGTACTATATAAGATTCTCACCAGTGTCATTAACTCTTGACTCGCAGCTCTGCTTTCTCAATGGGTCATGTTGGATTAGCATGGTTTGTGAAAGGGGGATGCATCCTGAGAGCAATAGTTATGGGCCAAGAAAATATTAGAAACATTAACCACAAATCCCATGGGTCCAACAAAACCATCAAACTTGACATGAGAAAAGCATATGATCAGGTGGAATGGATTTTCATCAATAGAGTGTTGGCAGGTATGAGTCTCTCTGCTTGGAATATTGACATCCCCTTTTGCTGTTTCAGCTCATCATGGTTGGAAATATCATTTTTGGGGAAGAAATTTGGTTTCTTCAAGACAACCTGGGGCCTCCGTCAAGGGGACCCCATATCCCTGAGCCTATTTGTTTTAGCCCAAGATGTGCTCAGCTATCTTATTCACTACAACCTGGATAGTGGTCACATGCTTCTATATCACCACAGATTGATAATACCCTTAGTGACTCACATAATGTTTGAGGATAAAACTATTATTTTCGAAAATGGATCAAGAAGGTCATTTATTGGTTTGAATATGCTGTTGGGGAATTATTGTCTTTGGAGCGGCTAGAGAATTAATAGAGGAAAGTGTATTTTTTTTATTACTCGACAAATGCCCTCCCATATGGGTTTCGAAAGTGGTTCATCTTATGGATATGAAAAGAAGGGACTTTACCATGGAATACCTTGGGGCTCCCATATCATCTGGATGTACTCGTATCCATGATTTCGATCCTCTCGTCAATAGGCTCATGGATTGGGTTCTCAACTAGGAGGATAACCTTCTATCTTTTGGTGGTAGAATTACTCTCTTGAATAGCATTTTTCTCACCACCCCGGTAAACGCCCTCTCATCCTTAAAGGCACCTAATGGAGTTTTCAAAAGAATCGATATAATCTTGGCCAAGTTTATTTGGGACCCCAAGGGCGAGGGGAAATGTTATTGGGTCTCTTGTAGTAGGATGGCACGACCCTCTTATAATGGAGGGATCAACTTTCGTAGCCTCGAGGTTACCCTCTGTGGAATGTATGAAAAACTTGCGTGGGAGGTATTGGAACAACATACCTTGTGGGGGTGCACCATGAAGGGGAGTCCTTCAAGGGATTCTTTTTTCCATTGACAGCCATACTTCTCCCATCTGGACCGAGCTTGGTCCCATCATTAATGATCTACAGAGGCAGGCTCACTGGATTGTTGGGAATAGAGACGTCCTATTTGGGCCCACAACAGGAGTGGCGTGATCATTAGATTCCCAGGATGCCTAGTCACGGAGATCTCTTTCCATGAAGCCAACTAGTACCCGGATTTTACCTGGGCCGTTCTGAGAAGGGATCATCAATATAACTTTCTCTTCATCTATTTGTCGTCTGATCTGGATAGGTGTGTCTTCACCCCTTCAACCTCCAGAGTTTTTACCATTAAGGATCACCATCAGACTATCATCCCATAGGGCCAAGATGATGCATGGCATGAGATCCTTTGGACCAAGGGTATCCCCACCAAATACAAGTTCCTCACCTTGAGAATAAGGAATATGGCTCTTCCAACGGATGAAAACATCAATCTCTGTGGTGTTCACCTGGCTACCAGATGCGTGTGCTGCCGGAGACATGTGGAGGAGAGCTCTGGCCATATTTTATTCAAGATTGACTCAGCGCATGAGGTGTGTGGGAAATTTTGTGAGTTCATGGATATTTCTTTATCATCAATGGAAGATCAACTGTTCTTGGTTCACTGGTATCATGGTTCAGGGAATGGTGTCACTAATAGGTGGACTCGCTCGGGGATATTGCATGCTAGTTGTTGGAGTACATGGCAGGTGAGGAATAAAATGAATTATGAGGGGGGTTGCATCCTAAGGTCGAATGATAATTTCTAGGACTATTATCCTAATTATTGGCTTGATTAGGGCACTAGGAAACTGGATAGAATCTCCATCTCTATGGAAGTTATGCAGAGGGAATTCGTAACATCAGGTAGGTGGTGGTTCGTCATTAGGAAACTGGATACGCTGGCATCTTCTGTTGAGGGGTTTGAAACTCAACACCGATGCTACGTGTATCTTAGTGGTTATGCAAGGATGTAGGGTATTCCATGATAGAACATGGTCAATGTACTTGGCTTTCTACATTCGACTGGGTCAGGGAAAAACCCTTCAAGTGAAGACCATGTCCTTGCATGCAGGCGTCAATATTTGTAGCCATAGGGGCCTGTATATTACTGAGGTTGAAACGAACACAATTTGGTTGCATAATTCTCTCTGCAGTATGGGGATTACCCCTTAGTCGGTTGCTTATGCAATTAGGGACTGTCTTGTAATCATAGGAGATGACATTTTAGTGCTTCATACTTGGCAAGAGGGCAACAATGTTGTGGACTATTTGGCTTAAATTAACCACCATGGACCAGACCATTTATTTTTCCACAACCTGGGTTTCCTGAAACAGGTGGGGGAAACATTATTTGAGGTGATTACCTTAGTCTTCATTTCTTTTCTCCCCCTTAGCTATTGTGTCCTCTGGCCTTGAACTGCCCTCTGGGCCTTGTTTTCACTACTCCTTCTTTGAATAAAAATTTACTCTTCAAGGTCAAGTCATATTTAGACTTTGGTGTGGGTATTTGTATGATCTTGATATTCATTTGTGGATTAAGGTACTGTTATGGAATGACGAGATAGTGAATTAGTAGGTGAATTTGAACATTTTCAGGAATAACTAGTTTGAGTAGGACCGACTGGTGTTGTAGTTTATAGTTTGATGTAGTTTTCTGGTACCCTTATCAATCCCATCATATCAAGCACGATAGATATTTTTTAAGTATTTTCTAGGAAAAATAATGAATATCTTGGTCTTTCTCTTGGGAAGCAGATGCATGTATGATTAAATTTGGGATTGAGGATGAGGAGTGGTATTAGGTTTTGATATGTGTTTTTGAAAGTAATTTGGTGTGGTAAGATTGAATTTATATTGAGTGTGTTGTTAGAACAATAGGAATTCATTTTTTTTGGTGATTATGATGTGGGGGAGTATTATGGTCTAGAATCATCCATTATGAGTTGGGTCTTATAGTGGAGATCACTATAATATTAAAGAATAATTTATCAATTAAATTATGATATCCTTGGAGAGACAAAAATGTGTAAGTTCCATTTTGTTGTTTTGGTGATGGTGATGAGTTGTAATAATTTTCTAATGAATAGTCCACTATATGTTGAGAGTTGTGCAATATAAGTTCATTCAATGTTACAAAATAGATCACATGGAATTGAGAATGAATTAATAAATGGGATAATTTGAGTTAAATGGTTAAAAGTGAACATAGGATTATCAATGATGTGAAGTGTTATGGTGGGGATATTGTAAAACCACATATCCTTTATTAATTTTAATTTCAATGGGAAATTAAATTTTTTAGTTTCTAAAGAAGGGTATGTTTTAAGTTCCATGATTTGGATAGGAATTTTGAGAGTTTGAGCATCCTGATGAGTTGTTTTTGGACATGGTTTAAGGCAGGGTAGGTTCCATGGGTGATTATTAGGAAGACTAGGCTCAGGAATCAAATGTTTCTAAGGACTTTACTAGTACACGATATCTATATGAATAATAAAAACCATATGGGTAAACCATGTGGTTTGGGTATTTTCAGGGTTATAGTGCATGGTTGGTGCATGGTTTCAGCTCAACATTTAAAAACCTACATTTCATTTGAAAACCATATTTTTAGGATTCAAAAATAGTTTGGTAAACTATGTGGACAAAATATTTGAATTGGCATGGATTAGAAATGGTTGAATTCCATGTTGGTTCTTGGTTTGATAAAGCATATGACTAGACTATGTGAGATGTGTGGCCTTCGATGGTTAAGGATGAACGGTTTGTGCATACTTTAGAAAACCTTTATGATTGATATATTCTATAAAAAGTTGGGATTATGGTTTTAAACCCTTACTATTTTTAATCTCCATCCTCTATGCCCCCCGGTGCATGGATTTGGATGGTCTCCTCCCCTTTTTTCCTTTAACCACCATGGATTTTTTGGGGTTTTATTGTATTTTCATGCTGGTTCATCATGAGTTCTCTCACACTCTTCCTTCATCTTCCTCTTTTAATTTATCCTATAATTTTGAACATTACCAGTAAGGGTTCCTTGTAGGATTCTACAAGATCACGATATAATCATCCCGATATGATGGGGATTTGGAATTTATTATCTAAAGGGCATCCTAGGACAATGCATGCTTTTTATCACACACTATTTAATTTTATGTATGGTGTTGTATGGTTTTATTAGGTTTTTAGGTTAAATTAAGTAGATTTTTCTATTGAATATATGTATCATAATTTTTTCCCTAGAATGGTGCTAGTGGTGTGTTACATAACAGCCATGAATAGTTAGTTATGGATTCGGTGTAGTGGGAGTGCCAGGTGAGTTGTTATGAAATTATACCTAATTGAATTAATTTTAAAAAATAATAATAAATTGTTTAAAATAATTACATAATTAAATATAATTTTTTAAAACTTACCTATTAGATGTTTTTTCTTGACATAGGTTATTAGGATATGATGTGAGTCATGGAAAAGCCTAGGAAGTGGATGTCAGGCTGTGAACAAAGGGATACAACTCTGTTTGAGGTAGGAGATCCGTTGACCATTTCTCTTGTTGTTTTATACATTTGATATGAAATGTGGTATATGATATCTCCACTAAGGGAAATTTACCATTTAAAATTTATTTAATTATTTAATTAAATTAAATTCCATTTGAATGAATTAATGAAGTTTCATGGGTCAGGATTGACCCTTGAGCACTGGTTCAGTGCCGCGACCGTTGATGGCTGAGGCTTTCATTGTAAATGGGTACTGTGAAATATATAGACCATGAGAGATGTTAATTAAATATAATGAATTAATTTTAAAAAATCTAGATAGGTCCCCTTAGTTTCCTTTAGTGTGGGATAGATTCCTTAGTAATTGATGGTAGAGGTTATTTTATGAAATGTATGCCTAGTAACATATGAAATATGAGGGGTATGAATTAAAAAGAGTAAAGGAGATTAGTATCCCTAGTATAGGTTACCTTTGATTCCTCTTTATAGAGGTGAGTGTTGGACTGGGATGATTAGCCTGATATGTCCTTTTTGAGACTATAAGATGGATTAGATCCATTTGGATAGTGAGATGAGTTTGGGGTGAGCATTATTTCCCCCACTGATATGTGAGTACTTGAGAACGTATTCCCTAGGTAGATTATAGATAGGTTTTTATGAGGATCTACCTAGGGTGGACTTGAAATGGGATGTTCTTGAGTCCATATTCTTTATATGAAACCTGTATGGGAATTATTATGAGTCCAAAAAGGTCATTTTATTATTTTAAGGATGTTGAGGGACACTATTACATATGAGTGGATGGTGTTGAATCAAGAGATGATAATTATATGTCAAATAATAATTAGGGCATTCAAGCTATGATATAGACTAGGGGACCTCTGTGGGTTCCTTGGTTTATTGTTGATACTGGAGAGAGTGGTTCAATGAGATAGGTATTGTTGATCTCAGCTATCACCTTTGAACCTGATGATTGATGGTGATAATCCAGTATGACTTCTATGATAGGATTTTAGATATGTACATGAGAGGCTATCTTGGGAGACACATGACATGTTTAAGAAGTTGGAAAACATGTGTGGTTTGATTAGAGGCTTTGGGGAGGATGTGACCCCAAGTCCATTTGTTTTATATTTAAATACATGTGAATTATGGTTATGATATTAGGGGTAGGATATGACCTTAGCTATTGGAGGAATGAAACCATGTTTTCGGGAAGGGTATATTTTCTTCATGTGGCTTATAATGGTTCCAGGGATAACTATATTTATCATTGTAGATCTTTATATTCTTGTTTGTGTATATTTCCCCCAGTTGGTTCCATATATCTTAGGGATGGGTATATTTCCGATGGGTGATTACGTATGCACAGGGACACTCCAACACTAGACAAGGTGGGTATGATATTTGATTATTGGTTTTAGGAAAATTATTGGTTCCTAAAATGATGTTATAAAAATTTTATGGGGTAGGACATGGTCCCCATGTGTGATTGATATGGTCAGAGACACTCTGATACTACTGAAGCAAGCATAGTCGATCTAGGTTGTCACGTTAAAACCCAAGGATCAACCGAGTTTATTTTTTTACGGCCTTGAACCATGTTTATTTATTAATTTGATCATATCACATGTATATATACTTATGTCATAGTTATTTTGGGTGCCCCATTGGTGGTTCCATACTGATTTATACTCACAACCTGCTTGGGTGGTCATTAAACATTAGTACTCGAGTGGACCTCCTTGTTCAAAGGGTTGAGTGGGGTAGATTCCCAGTGTTGCATGATCAAGTTGGATAGCTCATTTTATATTTTTTCACTGGATGATAAATGTCTTAGGGATGGTAGTGGAGCCTCTTGAGTATTTTATTTCTTTATTAATCTTGTATATGTGATCGGACCAGTGGTAGATAATCTATTTTATAATATTATGATTATGATTCTACATGACTATATTCTTCTACATTAATTATTATTAATGTATATGTTTTATTATTATGTATACAATTATTATTTGTGATGGATGATGTTTATATATATTTTTTCCATTGTTTTACTTTGATAGGTGGGTATAGTCTTCCAATAATAACACTCTAGACCCTTGCCTCTAGTCAGAAGCTTATGATGTATGGGGAGGCACACATGAGGTCCCAATATGTCTCCAAACAGGAAAATAAATAAGTGGTTTTGGGATAGTACATTACACTGCAATAGTGTCACTACATGAAAATGTGGAATTAATGTGTGGTTTTTTGGAAGTTTGAAGGTGAAGATGTCATGAAAATTAAGGGATATCGCGAAGGAGAAAAATTTGAAGATTAATGAGAATTCAAATCATGAAAATTGGTTAACATTGTTGATTATTATAACCATGTTTGACTATTTAAAGGATGGATATCAAGGAGAATAATGTGGGAGGTAGACCCAAATGAAGAGTTGAGAATTTATCATAGCTCAAGGATCAAGGGCTAAAACTCACTAAATTCAAATAAAGAATTCAAAAACTCTAGAACCATGATTATCATTATTTTTTTAGAATTTCCATAATTTAATTATGGTAATTGATGATGGTCTAGTGTTGAATATTTTATAATAAGAATAAGAAGATAAAAAAAACATAGAGATATAATTCCACAACATTTTATAGTAGAGAAATTTCAAGAAAAGAACAACCAATGATGATTGTTGTACAAGTTCATAAGAAATAATATAGAATTTGTTCAATCCTTGGCGACACATAGTTTCACTTGTGATTATTATTCAAAGAAGAATTCCTATTTTTTTACAATATGGTGATTGTTAAACTTTGGTTATTGTGAAAAATTACATAAGGATCTAGGTCATTCCCTAACCTATAACAACTTCTTGATAATATTAGAATATTTTTTTTGTGTGTGGGTGGGGGGGGGGGGAAACACCATGCACAATCAATGTATTCATCCTTATTAATAGTGAATATCATTAATGAATTTATGGTGTTCATTGTTTTGTTTCTATACCATGGTGAGTTAGAGGGATTAATTATGAATAAGTGGGTGAGAGATTATGAGTTAAAAAAGGGATATTAACATTGATTTACCCCCTTCTCAATGTTCATCACATACTAGGTGATCCTACAAATTTATCTCAAGGTACAAAGGATAATTATTGCATAGGGAATGGTGATAGCTTATATTGTTTTTAACGATAAGTACATTTTTTTTGATTTTTCTAATTTTGTATTTAAAGTTGAATATAATGGTTTATTAAGTGTTTATAAATCAATATTAAAGGAATTTTGGGATATTTATTTAATTTTTAAATGGGTTTATATATTAATTAATAAATAGTTTATAATTAAGTTTCAAATGTTGATGAAATATGTAGCAAATAAATGTAAATAAATATTAATTTTTTTATATTAAAATACCTTTTCAAATTATATTTAATTAATTGTAATTTATATATCAATGGTTTATATGGAAATTACCGGGTAATTTATAAATTAGTTATAAATAAAAAAATAGAACTAAAAAATAAATGTAGTTATGTTTAATATTATTAATTGTCCATAATTAATTTATTTGAATTTTTTAAATTAAAGGCCATATTTACTATTTAAACCATATTAAAAGATGTTTTGGTGGTTGATATGATAAAAGTTTGAATAATAATTAATATGTGATATTTGGATTATGTGAATTATTTACATAATAGAAATTGGAATGTAAAATAATCATTTTTATATAATATCAATTATTAAAGTAAATTCCATATAGTGAATAATATAAAATATTTCATATTTAAAAGTAATATAAAGTTTTTATATTCATTTATTTAAAATATATTCCCTATTATTTCATAGAGATAATTTTTATACATTGAATTTTGTTGTATTCATTAGTTTAAGGGTGTTTATTCTACATATATAAATTATTGAACATGTATTTATAGAGTTACATGTTTGCTATGATAATGTATTTATCTTTCTTCATCCTTGAATTTGGCTTATACTAATATATGAACTTGAATTAAAATGTTAATTTTGATTTATACATAACATGTAAGGGTTTCATGTACCATATGCATACGATTCATTTGGATATATATTAATATAGTTCAATTTTAATTTTAGTTAGTATTACAAGTTCAAGAGTTGTTGAAAGAGTTACACATTAATATAATTTGATCACATTGATTTGTTGGAAAGGGAATATTATTCCAAACTAAAAACATTATAATCATAGATATATTATGGGAATAAATTATGTATGATGGTGAAATAAAACCTTATTTCAATAATACTAACTATTATATTCCTTCCAAAGTAAGCACATGTTAAGACCTTGATCGTTTAACCAAACATATTTTTCCAAAGTAGGATAGAAATGAATTATCTTGTGCAAGGAATACAGAAAAAGGATAACCCAAAAAGTTATGTTACTAAACCTTGCTACGAGGTTTGGGTTATACAAGCAAGGAAACCCCAAGAGTTATGATGTTAGAGGAATGATGTTTTTTTTATCCATATAATGGATTGGATAAAGTGTTATGATCTCAACCATCGAAGAGTCATATATGATATGATTAGGATGATTCCTTACCTAAATAACTAATTGGTTAGTGGAATTATAAAACATACTCATTTCTTAGGGAAATATAAATCTTATCCCACTAATTTATATGATTAGTTAAAAATTGGCCATCATTTTAAAGGGAGAAAATTTAAAAGATTTCCATATTAAATATATGTAAAAAATGATGCATATATGATTAAATATTCTATTATTGATAATACCATCATCATTATTCAACTTGTCTTTTAATTGTTTCCTAAAAAAGTAGAATCTTATTGTAAGCAACTCTGAATACTAGTTACTTCAAAAATGTTCTTAAGTACGATAAATTCCACATGCTAGAGAAACCCATTCTTGAGTAACCACCATTGAAGTAGTAAAAAATTAAATATAGATGCTTATAAGAAGCATAAAATGATTCAATTAAGGTTTAAAAAATAATTATATTCTTGATTTTCTAAGGAAATTTAGTCCCCACTCATATATAATCAAAATAAATTTGTATCCTAATGACTTGGATAGACTATAAGTTTACTTAAGGCTTGTTCTGGTTATGGAAATAATTCTATTTTCATTAAGGGAAATGTTTTCACAATATGAATGAGTTTAGGAATAGTTTACTCAATATATCTCAATGTTGAGGATAGTTGGAATATGATACTTGATTGTTGTACTAGATGGTAAGATTTATGGAAGGCCGATGGGGGGGGGGGTGAATAGACTAGATTAAAATTTAAAACAATGTTTTAATTAAATTAAAAGATACTTGGAAAATAAAATATTTGATCAAAACAATTTTTATTGTAATTCACATAAAAAATGATTCTATGTGGACCCTTCACACCCCTATACTCCTTGATGGGTATGATATTCAATAATAGACATAAATTTTGAAGGGGAGTCACAAAAATATTACAAACGACCTTTTTAATGGAAGTTAAACTACAAAACAACTATCTTTTAAAGGGGAGTCATAAAGTGATTACAAAAAAAACCTTATATGGATGTATAAATGATAATAACTTCCTTTTGTGGGAGAAAATTATATACCAATAAAAACATACAACTTAATGTAATAGATATGAAAATATAGTAAAAATATCAAAAACCAGTTGAGTAAAGATGAGGTAAAAAATCTTAGTGGCTGAACAAGCCTTTGAAAAATCCTTCAAGTATTAAAACCAAAAGTTAGTAGTGATCATGAAAGTTCTTGCATCTTTATTTAATTTCATTAAACACTAATATCCTGATTTTCAATCAATTTCACACTATTATATCAAGTATAAATAGGTTATCACTTTACATGAAGCTTAATATCCCTTTATATAAGAGTCTATAATAGCAACAGACACTATAAAATTAAAATAATTCAAAAATAATAATTATAATGTTACCCATTATATTCAAAACAAATACAACTACTAATAAATAGTCATGAATACTCAGTCAAATTTCCATAATGTTATCCTTGAAATAAAAAAATATGTTAGAGTTGTCCAACCCTTTAAAATTATATTTAATAACATTGAAAAACATTGAAATAAACCCCATAATAATTATTCTATAATAACAATTAAATGTAATTTGAATAATGCCCAGAGTATATTAATTTAGTTTCCTTTTTAAAACATTTTAATTTTAAATATTACTATGTGAAACAAGAAATAAATATATTTCAGTTTTCAAAAAATACAAAAAAACAACATATAGTCCATTTTATAAGACTTTAAGTTTTCATTTGATTTTAAAAAGTTCACGAGGCTTTTAAATCCCTTAAAACTTTATACATGTAAAATTTTAATTTTATAAGACTTTTAATAGTATGATTAAAAATTCTAATTTTTTTATAAGAGTTTTATATTTTTGTAAGACTATAGAAATCTTGTCAGACTTTATAAATCCATAAATCTTAAAAAACTAATAAGATTTTTTTGAAACCTAATAAGATTATATTTGTAACATCCCCCGATTTGGAACTCTGTCACATTGGAAAACTGGGCTAGTTACTTGACCTTAAGCATGCCTCCCCATACGCCAAAGGCATCTGACTAACCGTGGAGGTGTAAAGAACATATTAGGGAAACTATACCCCATGGTATAGATTTTTAATAAAAAAGAATAAATATTATAGAAATGGAAATAGAATAAGTAGTACTATAAAAGTACATAAACAAAATAGTAAAGGAAACTGATCAATCCAATAATACTAAAAACAATGTAATGAAAGGCTGAAATATATAAATGTTCTAAACTATACATAATACAAATTAATGAAAAAAATCAAAGAATACTCAAAATACCCAAGTCCCGATCCTCAAATATATCCCGTCTCTGAGCTCCAACCCATCTAGAAAGCAGAAATCAACAACACAGTCCTTTTCCCTAGCCCAAACATATATCCATGAAATCTTATTAGGTACCAAATAGTGGCCTAAATAGGGTTTGAGTAAGACTCAGTCAGTCAACACCACCATGTCCAAATAAAACTAGATTGATAATAAGTTCATGGAATAAGGTGCTATATAGGGGTTTTAATTAATCAATTAGTACAATATAACAATTAACCTTCTTTAGAACCATGTCAAAATATCTCTGAGCATGTAGCATCACCATTCCAACAGTAACCACAAGTCCAAGACATAATCACATAACTAGGAAAATTGATCTATTTAATAATTTCATCATAAAACAAGTCAAAACCCTATATATAATCATTTAAGCATAACAGGTCCAAGAAATTTATATAATAATTTTTTCATGATCGAGCTAAGACCTTTTTGTAATAATTTCAGTGTAACTGGGCCAAAACATTTATATAGTCATTATAGCATAATCGTTCCAATCCCTCTATACAAGCCTTACATCGTAACTAATCCAATCCCTTTTATAATTATTTCAACATAATTGGGCCAAATCCTCTATGTAATAATTTCATCATATCCAGGCTGAACCATTTACATAATAATTTCCATAAAACCATATCATATCAAAGTATCACCAATTATTTCAAAATACAAGTAATCCATTTTACAAAGTTATCCTATCACAAGAAATCACTTGAGGTCTCATGCCATTTTATTAATATTTCAAGCCAATAACCAGTTTATTATTATTCAAGGGTAGGCTCTCCCTAGGGGTAGCTGCAAGCCATGAATCAACACTGTTGGACCTAAAGGGATCCAATAATTAGTTCAAACACATGATTATCATCACCCTATTTTCTTGTTAGTTAACATTAACATTGTGTTGACATGATTGCATAATATTTCACACACCTAAAAAAATAGAAAAATAATATAGTGATTTTTTCTAGACCACTAACCTTTTCCCAGAGATTAAAGAAACACCCTCAATAGGGAACACCATTAAAGAATACAGGGGAAGGAAATCAATAAGGAAATTCTAGATCACACATGCATCAAGATAAAAACCTAATTTAATGATGGCCAAGAGAACAGATTTCTATAATAAAGGATAAAAAAATAATGGATAAAAATAAAGAGAAGCAACTCACAAGAGATAAAATGATAGACCGAGATGTCTAGAAAAGAATGAATTTCCCAAAAAATACATGGAGTTACCCTAGGATTAGACAGAGGAGGATTCCCAGTGAATGGGAAAATATGTTGGTGGGAAGTTTGAATAAAAACCATTATTACCAATGAATTCACACTATAACACTCTTTTAGGGAGTAAATTAAACATATTCTAAAAAACATGTCACCTTAGGTTAAA
The DNA here is from genome assembly GCA_963277665.1 of Viscum album. NCBI lineage: Eukaryota > Viridiplantae > Streptophyta > Magnoliopsida > Santalales > Viscaceae > Viscum > Viscum album. Next base: position 112,063,080 of record OY728125.1, on the reverse strand, counting down.
AATGAAACAATCAATCTTTTCACAGTGTGTAAAAAAATCATGGTTTGTATTTCATCCACATACTAAACCTATTTCATGGATTCTTGTGAGAGACATATTCACATTGTGTATTACATACATAGTGTGAATGTATACTACAGGAAGTAGTCAATCTAGATCCCTAAAGAAATACTAAAAAGACTTCAACACCACCCTAGCTTAAGGATAATATCTTTGTGAGAGTAGGCATTTTTATACCTAGACCCCACAAATTCAAATAAATATACATCCCTAATTTTTATATTATTTTACCTGAAAAAATCTCTCCATCCCCCAAAGAAATCGTTTGTCCACCAATGTCTAAAATAAGTATAACCTGACAAAAAGTGGTTCAACCAAAACTCAAAGAGGGACATACCTATAAAATATGGTGTCTGACAACCCCACCATCATATATCAGGTCATCCCTAAGCTTATATATGCATTAATGTGGGTTATTAGTGAACTAGTATTGCCACTGTGCTTGCACATCAGTCTCCCTATCCCAGTTCTCCCCTTGAACATGCCCATGCTGCCACTATACTCATACTATAGGTATGGTATTTCCCTAGAGATAATTATCACTATGTTCCAAAATATGTATCTAATGATCATAAAAGGAAGAATCTACACCAAGATCAACATCATCAATGTCTATCACACAAGAAGGGTCAGGATAATATCATCAAAGCTAGGATACATGAAACACATTGTGCATGAAACTATAGCACTTGGAAGGTCCAATCAGTATGCCACTAGACCGACCCTTTCCACTATCTCAAAGGACTCAAACAAAAAATGGGTTCTAGATTTCCCTATTTCCTTATATGAGATTTTCTCAACCTTGGAGATACTTGAAGGAAAACACGGTGATCCAAATCAAACTCAAGGGGTCATTTTAACTATTCTTTTTAAGATTTCATCCAACATTGCACGGTCACCAATGACTTCTTGATCATATAAATATACCCATACATCTTATAGATGAGATTGGATCCAATAATAACTCACTCACCCACACCTAACAAACAAATAGGTGAATGAATTAATATTCCATGAAAATACTTGAAGGGTTCTACCAAGATCGATGCCTGGAAGTGATTATTATAACAAGCCTATATGAGTGATATATGAAGATCCTATGAACCACTAAAATATAGTACAAAGGCTCATAACATATCCTATATAATTTGAATCATATGTTCATATTGGCCATCATTATAAGGATGATAGGTTGTACTCAGAAGAACATGTTATCCCAGAGACTTCTGAAGACCCAATAAGAACCGATAAGTGAAACAAGTAACTCCACTAGAAATGATGTTCCTCAGAACACAATGATGTCAAACTATCTCCCGCATGTTGAGACTGCCCAAATAATCAACAGTAACGGTCTCTCTATTAGTAAACAAGTGGTATAACTTCATCAGTCGATCTATGATCACCCATAATTCATAATTCTTACCATGTTTCATGGGTAATCCCATTAAAATGCCCATATCAACATCAACACATTTACATTTAGGTTTGGCCAAAGGCTATAATATCCCAGCTGGCCTATAATACTCTTCCTTTACATACTAACAGGTAATTCATATATCCATGAAGTGTACTATAAAATTATTCAGTCCTAGACACCAATATTATCTATGGAGATGATGATACATATTTTTCAGACCTAGATGTACTACCCATCTAGAAGCATGAAACTCCCTTTTCATATCCTCACACAATCCTATGGGAACCCGTACTGGGCCATGTAATATAAGAGAATTTCCATTTCTAAGAGGCCATCCTAATGGTGTCCCCCACCATATAATCTACCCCTTAAATATGTTCCCTCTAGATATGATGATTTATCAGTATTTATCTAGTAAAAAAGTGTGGATAAAATAGATGTCAAGGTTATACATACTGATCCCTGAGATTTCTAAACATATAGATTAATATCTCTAAGGAGTTCCATCATCCACCAATAATCACACGACTCCTTCATTACCTTTATCTGTGTCTTCTAGTTCATGGAATTAGTAATGATGTTACCTTTAACTATTGTATAACCCATATTGATTTCAAAAGACTACAAATACTCAACCCACCTCCTCTATTGAAGGTTTTGTTCATGCTGAAAAAATGCACCTAAGGATCTCATGTTCCATGTACACCACAAAACTATAACATACCAAGTAAATAAATAATAATATATTTTAATATCTATTTATATTTATTAATTAGATAGTTTTTTAGAGGCTTAAAATGGGAATAAATCTAATCATAGGCATAGAATACTCTAATAATTTTAAAAGATTGTTTTACCGCCTTTTGATGGAAAACCATTTTTAAATCTAAATTTTGACAATTTTATAAGCTCTATTTGTCAAAATAAACAAAATCTATTTAGAATTTGGACATTGAAATTTACTTTGGGTAAATTTTTCTTATTTTTCTAATAATGTTCATTTTTTAATGAATAGTGAAAAATACTGCATTTTACATAAAAACTGATTTTTCATCTAATTTAATTATATAACTAGATTTTCCTTTTAATTTGTTTTAAAGTGTAATTTTAATAGATTTTTTCCATTTAATTCAGTGGTGGTAATTAGAAATAATTTCACTTTGAAATTGGACATAAAGAATCGTCAATCTTTTGATATATATTGTTTCTTAAAAACATGTTATTTATTTTGACAATGAGAATTATTTTTAAATTAATTACTTCAATTTATTATTTTGGAATTTGGTAAAATTGATTCCATATTTGGAATCAAAAGTCCAAATTATGTAATTAAGACTCTTTTTTTGGACATTATGAATAGTAACGACGGTAATTATCTTTAATTATCGTGATTAACTAGTAATTGGGTAGTTAAGGTTAAAAAAATAATATCATAATAATATAAAATGTCCCCAAAATGTGTACAGATTTTCTTTTTTGAGTCATGGCCGACCATGGGAAGCTTTTTACCGATCTTGAGGGCCCATGGAGTCACATGGGTGTGATATTGACATTTATGACATTATTTTTAAAAAGAAGAGAAATATAATGAAGGTTTGTTTATCCTAAGTAAACCAATTTTAATTTTGTTTACATAAATTATCTATTAGACTATAAATATTAATTGGAAATATAAAAATATTTCCTACATCATGATATTTGTTTTATAATGTTTAGACATCAAATAAATAAATTTATTTATGACACCATGATGATGCAGTGATTACCTCATTAATGAACGATTTAAATAAAATTAAAATATAAGGTAAAATATAAGACATAAACTTGTATAAAACCTATTGGATGGGTGTATTTCGAACCCCTATCACTTTATCCTCAAAATATATCAGTGTGGGACCTTTAAAATCCAAATATCATTTTTTAATAAAGTAACATTTCAAGACTTTCCAAAAGTGACCCTCCTCCCTCTTATAAAAGGCCCCCGCCTCTACCCCCTTACCCACAACTATAAAGCCTTTGACCATCCAGCCTCTGCTCATATAATCACTCCATATCCCTCCCTTAATCATATAAGCCTCACTTTGGGCAGAAGTCTTTCAAAGGAAGCCTTTGGCTCAAACCAAAAAGAGTTACTCGATTTAGAGGTAATGTCTTCTCTCAAGTTTCTTTATTTTATTTTCCTTCTTCACTCACCACTATATTATTATTATTTTACCCCATAATAACACCAGTATCCTAAATATACTAGGATGTTTTTATGATAAGGATTATACATACACTTACACACACCTTCACCTAATTGTAAAAGAACATACTGTTTCTGTGGGTGATGAATTACTGCCTCACGAAACGATGATGGTTCAATATTCTTTTATCACCTCTCATGGTGGCCATTATGATGGAACTATATTTATATATGATATATATATTATATTTATGTCCTCTCTATGCTCCTGTATTTTATATTTAAAACCTACCTTTATGCTTTTTATATTGTGCAAATGCGATAATTTCATATGAGGAAGTGTGGATAAATGCCCCCTCAAGTGATGTCACTCATTCATGCCAAACATGGAATTTATAAAGAATGTAATTAATGAACTTATGTTACCTATATAAATTATATATTATACTATAATTATAATATATATATGACTCATTTTGTTTTAATTCCTTTAATATGACAAAGAAATGAAAGTATTGTTCATGCATACGTACGGCCTGCCGTCTCCATGAACAGTGCATTTCATTTTTATCTCCAAATGTTATGAAATAGTATTAAATGAATATATACTGAATATATACGATATTTAAATCATTAATACCATTCTGGAGATGATGTACTTATAACTACATGGGAAATTCCTTTTAAACAAGTTCATTTTTGTCTCATGTACCGAACATCGAAAAAACGTTTGATATGAACTCACATTATTAACTAATTATTATAACATGATAATATGTGATATGAATTTAATAATAATCTTTAAAGGAAGTCCTTAAGCAATTATAAATTGACCAAAGTTTATTATTCAGGAATATAATGAAATGAACAAGACAAGTCGGACTTGAGGTAAGGGACTTCATCTCAGTCTCCTTTCATTGAGGCATACTTCAATTTACACATGACCTTATTTTATTAGTTGTATAATAAACCCTTTGGACTTTTAATTTCATTAAAAATAAATCTTTTTACATGAAGTGATTTACTAAATGACAAAAGGAATGTTTTTTTCTTACATATGCGGTGACAACGACTTCTCTGCCGCAGTGACCATTATTTGAGTTTCGGCTTCCTCTACAAGCCATAACTTTTTAAAATTAAAAATAAATACCATGTTTTACTTTTCTTTTATTTTAGTATTGAAAATGGTTTGGATAATGTTTTGATTATATCAATGTGTTGTATTGCTATCTTGTGATTGAAATTTGGAAATGCTATGTTTCCTTTATGTATGTTTTATGTGATACGATTATGTTATGGTTCTTGGGAATTGTTTATGAAGACGGGTGGTTCTGTGATAAAATAAGGGCAGGTGATCCTAAGATAGCTCTCCAATGCATTGGGTAATGTGAAGGATTTAAACGCTATGGTTTCTCTGAAGATATTTAGGGAATATACTGTGATGGGTATTCCAAACGAAACCATGAGGTTTACTCCCTATGTAAGAATGTTATGAATGCCTTAAGGTAACTTTATGATATATTATTTCTATGAGTTATTCATAAATATTATGATTTCATAAGGTATGTTAAAGTGCATATGTTTTATGAGTAAAGTATGATTTCATTGATTTTTATGTATACATGGTATAATGTTTTCTTTCCATATTTTTATATCCCTTACTGAGGTGTTTATGCTCATCCCAAGTTTTTGAAATGTTTTTCACAGGTCAAGGGAAAAGTACATGATGTGATGATAGTGTCGAGGAAGTGTTAATAATGAAACCATGTTTTATTTTAAATATGTTTCCTTTGATGGAAAAAATGAACATTGTTTTTGATGTAACCACCTTGTTTAAATGTGGAATGAAATTCATGATTTATGATCTAATTCTCTAAAACTCTAAACCTGAAAAAATCCTCAATGTTAATTATTGAAATAACCCAAGATTAAGTAATGTTTATGGTTGGGGACTTATAGTTGGTAGTAGAGGTAGGTTTAGATAACTTTAGGAGTTATAATTCTATTAAATGATTATCCAAAAATATTTTTTTACACATTATGGTAGAATTGAAATGATATAGAATTTGAAGATTACTATGTTGCTTCATCTAAGGCATGTTTGTTCAGATTGGGTTTCTGCAGAGGAAACATGGAACCAGTGCTAGGAAGGCATACAAAAGGAAATGACTTTCCAAATCAGCCACCTGAGATGATCGGAATTGGAGCTGAACAGTTTGTTGCAGTAATGGCATAGTTTACTCAAGCGATAAATGGTGGTAGTATCCATACATGAGATCATCCAGATCAATCACAGAGGAACATGTATGTGGTGGAACATTTCAGGAGGCAACATCCCCCATCATTCAGAGGACCATCTGACCCTGTACTAGCTGAAGGGTGGATTAAAGAACTGGAGATTATTTTTGATGTTATGGGGTGTTCATACAATCAAAATGTTAGTCTTTATGTTTACCATTTTGAGGGTGAGGCAGATCAGTGGTGGTCGATGGTTAAAAATATCAGGGACACTGATAAGATTTATTCTCTTGACTGGGATGAACTCAAGGGTATGTTTCTTGAGAAATATTTTCCTAAGGCTGTTTTACTTAGGATGGAAAAAAATTCTTAGAATTGAGGCAATAGGATGACTCAGTGGTTGGTTATGAGGAAAAGTTCACTCTATTGGCAGGGTATGCTCCAAATTTTATCTGAGACCTTGATAGTAAAATCAATCGTTTTTAATCAGGATTAAAGTCAAAATATCCAAGGGCATTAGATTCTCGTGAGTTCAAAAGTTATGAAAATCTTGTTTGATTTGCTGAGAAGGTGGAAATGGAGTTTTCTGATGATCAATTGTTCTATGAAAACCAACAGAAGAAGAGACCGAGGTGGTAGGAGAAAGGGAAGAATCCTACAAAAAGGTTTGTTGGTAAGAAAACTAAGTTTTCAGTTTGTGATAAATGTGGTAAAAATAATGTTAGAGAATGTCTTCTGAATTCTGGAATGTTCTTTTGATGTTGTAATATTGGACATAAGGCTCATGATTGCACTGGAAAATATCAGTGTAATGGTAAGACCAAAATTGATTTATAGTTAGTGAAATGTTTCAAGTGCAATGAGATGGGTCATTATACAAACGAGTGTTCTCCAAAGAGCTCGAATGATGGGAAGCAGTCAGACTAGAAGTAGAAAGGTGTGGGGAAATCCTTTGTAACTACTTCAGCAAATGTTGGGCCATCAAATGAAGTGGTATCAGGTACTTTGTTTTTTCAGATTATGCCAATGCATTGTTTGATTCAGGTTCTACACATTCTTTCATCTTTGAATTTTTTTCTAGTAAATTGGGAATTCCATCTCAAGAATTGACTCCCAAACTTGTGGTAAAAACACTGGGGGGAAATGTTGAGGCAAAAAGAATTTATAAGAATCTTTCTATCCTTATCTGTGGAAAGAACCTAGTTTCAAACCTTATTGTTTTACCTCTAGTAGAGTTTGATGTTATCCTGGGTATGGATTGGCTCTCTGTTTACCATGATAAGATTGACTGTAGAGCTAAAGAAGTTTCTTTTCAGAAAGAATTTCTGTTTGTGTTCAATAATGAACCCTCACTGTTGATAACATATCAAGAGGTTGAGAAACTTGTAAAAGATGGAAATGAATGTTACCCTGCACATATTGTTGAAAACAAAGGAACTGTTCGGATTAATGATGTGCCAGTGGTAAATAAGTATCCATATGTTTTTCCTGATGAGTTTCCTTAAATAATACCAGATCAGGAAGTTGAATTTACTGTTGACTTAGTTCCTGATGCTAAGCCAATTTCAAAACCCCCTTATCGAAAGGCTCAAATTGAAATTTTAGAGTTGAAGGAGCAATAACAAGATTTATTAGAGAAAGGTTTCATTTGACCTAGCATATCACCATGGGGTGCTCCTATCTTATTTGTTAAAAATAAAGATGGTTCAATGAGACTTTTCATTGATTATAGAGCCTTGAATAACATCACTATTAAGAACAAATATCCTTTGCCTCATATTGAAAATTTGTTTGATCAGCTCTAGGGAGCTCAGTCTATTTCAAAGATTGACTTGAGATCGGGGTACCATCAGTTGAAGGTAAGGGAAGAAGATATTCTGAAGACCGCGTTTCGTACAAGATATGGCCATTCTGAATTTGTAGTTATGCCTTTTGGGTTAACCAATGCACCTGCTGTATTCATGGACCTTATGAATATAATTTTTCATGAATTATTGGATAAGTTTGTGGTTGTTTTCATTGATGATATTTTGTTGTTTTCTAAAAGTAAAGAGGAGCATGAAAGTCATTTAAAGGTTATTTTTCAAACCTTAAAAGAAAATAAATTGTATGGGAAATTCAGCAAGTGTGATTTTTGGTTGCAACAAATTTATTTCCTTGGTCACATTATTTTTAAAGATGGAATAACTGTTGATCCTACAAAATCAAAGGTTGTTGTATTATTTCCATGACCCACAAATTTAATCAAGATTCGTAGGTTTCTTTGTTTGGAAGGCTATTATATAAGGTTTGTTAAAAATTTGGCATGGTTGTCCAGTCCATTGACTAAGCTAACTCGGAAGGGTGTTAAGTTTATCTGGACAAAAGAATGTGACGATTGTTTTCAGGAATTGAAATAAAGATCGGGGAATGATCCAGTATTGGCACTACCTTCCTAGAATGGTGAGTTTGTTATCTAAAATGATGCTTCATTTAAAGGACTTGGTTACGTCCTAATGCAGAATGATCAGGTAATTGCTTATGCTTCACATCAGTTGAAAACTCATGAGATAAATTACCCTACACATGATTTGGAATTAGCTGCTCTTGTTTTCGCTTTAAAATTTTGGAGGCATCATTTGTATGGTGTAAAGTGTGAAATATATACTGATCACAAAAGTGTAAAGTATATATTCACTCAGAAATAATTGAACGTGAGACAGAGGAGATGGCTATAATTAATCAAGGATTTTGATTGCGCGATTCACAACCACCAAGGAAAAGAAAATAAATTGGTAGATTCTTTGAGTCGAAAAAGTAATGCTTCATTAACCATGTTACGTTTGGAATGTGATCCTTTGGTTAAGGATTTGATGAATTTTGGCTTGTCAGTTGTTGGTACAGGAAATTATTATGCTTTTTTCAGGTATCAGTGAAATATTCTCTATCAGATAGAATTAAGCATGCACAAAAGAAATATAGCGAGTTGCAGAAAAAGGTAGAGCTGGTTTAGAATTGTATGTCACCGGAATTAAACATTGATAATGATTGTTTTTTGAGATTTGGGAAGAGATTGTGTGTGCCTTGTGATTCACAGTTGAAGAGAGAGTTGTTATGTGAAGCTCATAGTTCTCTATTTTCAGTTCATCTAGGCAGTACTAAGATGTATAGAGATCTTTGGGAGTATTACTGATGGGAAAGAATGAAAAGAGATATTTCTGATTTTACTGTGAAGTGTTTGAATTGTCAACAGGTTAAAGAAGAGCGGAAGTTACTGAAAGGGATGCTTCAACTTTTACCAGTGCCAGAGTGGAAATGGGAGAATATATCAATGGACTTCATTGTGGGATTACCAAAGACACCTCGAGGTAATAATGAAATCTGGGTTATTGTTGATCTCTTGACTAAATCTGATCATTTCCTTTCTATACAAGATAATTTTTCCCTAGATAAACTTTCTTGATTATATCTTAAAGAGATAGTCAGGTTACATGAGTTCCCCTCTCAATTGTATCTGATATTGATCCCAGGTTCACTTCTAACTTTTATAAAGGCCTTCAAAAGTCGTTGGGTACTGAATTAAATTTTAGTACAGATTTTCATCCTCAATCAAATGGGCAGTTAGAACAAACAATTCAGACATTGAAGGATATGCTACGGGCTTGTTCGATGGATTATCAGGGAAGTTGGGACCAACATCTTTCATTGGTTGAGTTTTCTTATAATAATAGTTTTCATTCCAATATACAGATGGAACAATTTGAGGCATTATATGGGAAGCGGTGTCGAACTCCAGCTTTTTGGGATGAAGTGGGTGAAAGGAAGTTGATGGGACCAGAATTGGTAGAAGAGATGGTAGAAAAAGTTCTGCTGATAAAGAAACACACGAGAACAGCTCAGAGCATGCATAAAAGTTATGCAGACAACAGGAGGAATGATCTCTCTTTTGAGGTAGGTGATCATGTCTTCCTCAAAGTTTCACTATGGAAAAAGGTGATGTGATTTGGTAAGAAAGTAAAACTAAGTCCAAGGTTTATTGAACAATATGAAATTCTAGAGAAAATTAGATCAGTTGCATACCGAGTGGCTTTACCTTCAAATTTTTCTCAGGTACACAATTTTTTTCATGTTTCAATGTTAAGGAAGTACATTCCAGACCCATCTCATGTTTTGAGTCCAGAGGTAGTTCAGCTAGAAGAGAATCTATCTTATGAAGAACAACCGGTCAAGATTCTTGACCAGAGGGAGCTAGTGTTGCATAATAAGGTGATTCATCAAGTAAAGGTTCTATGGAAAAACCATATAGTTGAAGAGGCAACATGTGAATCTAAAAAATCAATGAGGGATAAATACCCCCACTTATTCGATAAGTAAATAAATTGCGGGGATGAAATCTCCTAAAGGGGGGAAGGATGTAACATCCAAAGTAAGTAAATAATAATATACTTTTATATATAAGTCTATTTATGAATTAGATAGTATTTTAGAGGCTTAAAATGAGAATAAATCCAAACATAGGGATAGAATACTCTAATATTTTTAAAAGATTGTTTTACTGCCTTTTGATGGAAAACTATTTTTAAATCTAACTTTAGACAATTTTATAATCTCCATTTTTCAAAATAAACAATTTATTTAGAATTGGGACATTGAAATTTACTTTGGACAAATATTTGGTATTTTTCTGACAATGTTCATTTTTTTAATGAATAGTGAAAATACTGCATTTTACTTCAAAACTGCATTTTCATATAATTTAATTATATAGTTATATTGTCCTTTTAATTGGTTTTAAATTTTTATTATAATATAGTTTTACAATTTAATTCAACGGTTGTCATTAGAATTAATTTCACTTTGAAATTGAACATAAACAATTGTCAATCTTTTGATAGATATTGTTTCTTAAAAACACGCTATTTGTTTTGACAATGGGAATTATTTTTAAATTAATTACTGAAATTTTTGAGATTGGAATTTGGTAATATTGATTCCATATTTGGAATCAGAAATTCCAAATTATGTAATTAAGAATATTTTGTTTTTGGACATTATGAATAGTAACGACGGTAATTATCTTTAATTATCGTGATTAATTAGTAATCAGGTAGTTAAGGGTGACAAAATAATATCATAATAATATAAAATGACCCCAACAAGTGTCAAAATACTCTTTTTTGAGTCATGGACGACCATGGGAAGCTTTTTACCGAACTTGAGGGCCCATGGAGTCAAATAGGTGTGATAGTGACATTTATGACATTATTTTTAAAAAGAAGAGAAATATAACAAAGGTTTGTATATCCTAAGTAAAAAAATTTTTATTTTGTTTACATAAATTATCTCTTAGACTATGAATATTCATTGGAAATATAAAAATATTTCCTACATCATGGTATTTTTTCTATAATTTTTAGACATTAAATAAATAAATTTATTTATGACACCATGATGATGCAGTGATTATCTCATTAATGAACGATTTAAATAAAATGAAAAGATAAGGTAAAATATAAGAATTAAACTTGTTAAAATCTTATTGGATGGGTTTATTTATAACCCTTATCACTTTATCCTAAACATATATCATTGTGGGTCCGTTAAAATCCAAAAATCATTTTATAATAAAGTAACATTTCAAGACTTGTGAAAAGTGACCCTCCTCCCTCCTAGAAAAGGCCCCCCCAACTCTACCCCCTTACCCACACCTCTTAAGCCCTTTGATCAACCAATATCAGCTCATATTATCTCTCCACATCCCTATATTACTCCTAGGAGCCTCACTTTGGGCATAAGTCTTTCCAAGGAAGCTTTTGGCTCAAACCAAAAAGAGTTACCCGATTTAGAGGTAATGTCGTCTCTCGAGTTTCTTTCTTTTATTTTCATTCCTAACTCACCACTATCTTATTATTATTTGACCACATAATAACACCAGTATCCTAAAAATACTAGTATGTTGTTATGATAATTATTCTACCTACACTTACACACACCTCCATCTAATGGTTAAGGAATATACTGCTACTGTGGGTGGCAAATTACTGTCTCACGAAACGATGATTGTTCAATATTCTTTTAACACCTTTCATGGTGTCCATTATGATGGAAATATATTTATATAGGATATATATTATATTTATTTCCTCTCTATTTTCCTGTATTTTTCTATTTAAAACATACCTTTATTCTTTGCATGTTGTGAAAATGTGATAATTTTATATGAGGAAGTGTGGGCAAATGCCCCCTCAAGTGATGTGACTCGTTCATGCCAAAAATAGAATTTATAAATAATGTAATTAATGAATTTATATTACCTATATAACATATATATTATACTGGAATTATAATATATATATGTCTCATTTAGTTTTAATTCCTTTAATATGACAAATAAATGAAAGTAGCGTTCATGCGTATATACGACCTACCGTCTCCATGAATGGTGCATTTCATTTTTTATCTCCAAATTTTATGAAATAGTATAAAATGAATATATACTGGATATATATGATATTTAAATCATTAATATCATTCTGGAGATGATGTAGTTATAACTACATGGGAAATTCTTTTCAAACAAGTTCATTTTTGACTCATGTACTGAACATCGACAAAACGTATGATATGAACTCACATAATTAACTAATTATTATAACATGATAATATGTGATATGAATTGAATAATAAACTTTACAGGAAGTCCTTAAGAAATATAAATTGACAAAATCTTATTATTAAGGTATATAAAGAAATGAACATGACAAGTCAGACTTGAGGTAAGGGACTTCGTCTCAGTCTCCTTTCATTGAGGTACACTTCAATTTATACACGACCTTCTTTTATTAGTTGTATAATAAACCCTTTTGACTTTTAATTTCATTAAAAATCAATCTTTTTACTCGAATAAATTTACTAAATGACAAAATGAATGTTTTTGTCTTACATATGCGGCAACAATGACTTCTCCACCGTCGTGACCATTATTTGAGTTTCGGCTTTCTCTACAAGCCATTACATTTTTTTAATGAAAAATAAATACCATGTTTTACTTTATTTTATTTTGGTATTGAAAATGGTTTTGATAATGTTTTGATTATATCAATGTGTTGTATTGATATCTTGTGATTGAAATGTGGAAATGTTATGTTTCCTTTATTCATGTTTTATGTGATACGATTATGTTATGGTTCTAGGGAATTGTTTATGAATTCGGGTGGTTCCGTGATAAAATAAGGGTGGGTGAGACCGAGATAGCTCTCCAATGCATTGGGTAACATGAAGGAGTTAAACTCTATGGTTTCTCCGAAGATATTTAGGGAATATACTGTGATGGGTATTCCAAACGCAACCATAAGGGTTACTCCCTACGTAAGAATGTTATGAATTCCTTAAGGTACCTTTATGATTTATTAATTTTATGAGTTATTCATAAATATTATGATTTCATGAGGTATGTTAAAGTGCTTATGTTTTATGAGTAAAGTATGATTTCATTGATTTTTATGTATACATAGTATAATGTTTTCTTTTCATATTTTTATGTCCCTTACTTAGATTTTTATGCTCATCCCATGTTTTTGAAATTTTTTTTACAGGTCAAGGGAAAAGTAGATGATGTGATGATAGTGTCGAGGAAGTGTCAAGAAAGAAACCATGTTTAATTTTAAATATGTTTCCTTTTAAGGAAAAAAATGAATACTATTTTTGATGTAACCACCTTGTTTAAATGTGGAATGAAATGCATGATTTATGATCCAATTCTATAAAACTCTAAACCTGAAAAGATCCTTATTGCGAATTCTTGAAATAACCCAAGATAAAGTAATGTTTAAGGATGGGGCTTTATAAAAACACTCACCACATAGATAGTGTCTCTAGTATCTTATGGAATGTATCACTACAACTAGCTCTATATCAGGAGTAGGGTAATTACTCCCATGTGGTCTTAACTATCTTGGAATATAAGAAACCACTCAATTTTCCTACATTATAAATTCTCCTAATCCAACTCTAGATGCATCATAATACATGGTAAAATCCTTGATTGATATATGAATAGTGAGAATAGATGCTGATGTCATCCTATTTTTTATCTCATAAAAACACATAAAAGTATCTAAATAAATAAACATCACCAATTTATTGGTAATCCTAGACATCAGTGCTTCTAAATAGGATAAGTCTTGGATAAAATTCTGATAATACCCTAATATACCCAAAAAACTCTGAATCTATAATACATTATTGGGCCGCTCCCAAGATAATATAGATATAACCTTCTTGGGGTCTACTACCACTCTTAACTCTGAGATAACATGACCTTGGAAGTCCACTTTATCAATATTGAAACTAAATTTGGTTAGATTTGTGTAAATACAATCCTCTATCAATATAATCAATACAATGTCAAGATATTAGAAATGATTGCATGTAAACTGGGATAACACTAAGATATATTTGAAAATAACCCAAAAAACCAATCCAAGAAGGGATGTAAAATCCAGTTCATCAAGTCCATGAATACCACCGATGTGTTTTTCAGACCGAATGGCATAAAAAAAATTATACAACCCATAACTGGTTATAAAATAAGTATGAGGTATATCTGATGGTATCACCCTCAATTGATGATAACTTGATCTAAAGTAAATCTTTTAGAAAATCCAAGAATGTATTAGTTGATACAAGATATAATAAATATGTGAATGGGGATACCCATTCTTGACCATCATCAGTTTCAACCTATGATCGTCTAAACACAATTAAAAAATCCCATCATCCTTTTAAAGAAAATAAAAAGAGAAACCCAAGGTGACATATGAGGATGTATAAAACGCTTTGATTTTAGAGATTCAAACTGAGCATTCAATTCCTAACGATCAGATGGTGCTATGCCATAAGGATGAATAGAAAGTAGCTCTTTTACTGACACCAAATCAATTGTAAAGTCAATCTCCCACTTGGGTGGTAATCCATATAAATCTATAATAAAATAATCCTAAAAATGGTCTACCACTAAAGGAAATTTAGGCTGCTATATTCCACTATCATCTATAGAAATCCTTTTTATATGAGCTATGATACTATCCAATCTAAACTGAATTTATCCTAAATGACAAGACTGAAAATCACACTCACCCTATATGAAATAACTTCATCCTTATGGAGATATAAAGGTACCTCTCCTCTAGTAATAGTCAATGTAAGAATGGTAAAGAACTAACCAATCTATACCGAGAATCAAATTGAAACATGTCATTTCCAGTTCAAATAGTTCCCAATAGAAATGGTAACCACAAATTTCTAGAGGACTTGTGTTGTAACATTTGATATTCTTTGAACACGCTTCCAATGGTGTGTGTATGGTCAATACACCATCCAATACTTCCATAATATAGACCTAGGAATTTTTAAAAATTATATATTTCAATGAATCTGATGACCCTATAAAAAACAGAACACAAGTAAGGGTATATGATAGAAGAATCATAACTTTGATGGTAGATGGTCATGTATCTAAACTAGCCAGAGTATACCATATACCATCTATCTAACTTGTCTCTATATCCTAGAATGTAGTATGAATTTCCTGTGATTTTCCATCTAGATGGTAATATTGTTTTAAAACTATGTTACCCTATCCCTTGCATCTACTTGATCATCTAGTGGAACTCTAACCACCAATATACTACGGGAAACATGAGTACTCCCTTCAATTTAGTAGCTGTTCTCATCCCCTATCACTACACTTCTCTTTCAGGCCCCTACAAAAACTCTACTAGTGGCCCAACCTCCTGAAATCATGGAACTCCAATGCTATATATGGACACTGAGGTCTATTGTTGTGAAACTCTCCACACTGATATAACTGTAATGGAACATGTTACTGAGATGGATGACATATTCCATAGAAGACATACTTGATTTTTTCTTATATATAACTATTATAGCAGTGCTTCCTTCCACTAGAAGAAGATCTCCCAGTCCCCCATACAGAAATAGATTATACACTACTTGGGGCCTCTCTTAGATTCCCTTATATGATGAGTACCTAATTCATCATTTCTGAAATGATACTCAAGCAAAAGACGTTTACCTATTACATGATATCACAATGAATCCCTTCCAGTAAATTCCTCTCCCTAGAAATATCATCAGCTTATAAATATGGAGCAAATCATTTCATGTAAGTGAAATGTCTAGCATATTCCATCATTGACATTCCCTCCTATGTATGGTGCATAAACTTGTGAGATTTATCATCCCTTAAAGTCTCAGGATTTAAGTGGATCCAAAAATTCTTCTCCAAGTCCTTCTAGGATAACTCATATTGATACCTAGATTTCTATAATGTGTCCCACCAATGCTTGGATGGTCCAAAAATAATGGTTTCAACAAGATTGAAACTTATATATATGAGTGTCTCAAGGTGATTTAATATCATCTATACTAGATAGATCCATAAATTGGTTTCCTAGGGGCTTCCCCCACTAGTGAATGTAGTAGGATTATGTAGCTAAAACTCTCTTTTCATCTTAGAAATACAAGATAAAGTGTGAATAGTATCACTTTCCATGGAGAGTATGAACCTAATGAATCATTCATGAATCGAAACATCAATCGGATTGTTAGGAGTTACAGGAAACTCCAGTTCAACTGTATTAGGATTATTCTAATTTCCACTCTCTTGAGGCTCAATTTGAAGATAATGATGAGTCATTTTATTTATAAATCAAACACACTCTTCCAAACACTGGATAACATCATGCTCAACCTCAATGGGTGAAAAAAAGAGATCTAATGGCTCATGATCTCTTTATGTATTACTTAACATGTGTATTAGAATGACATAATAGTTCATCTATTCGTCTTTTCATAAGATACAAAAGGGATGTCGATTCAAAGTTCATATAAAAAAATAAATCACAAAAAATAAATATGTCCCTATCATGAACAATGAATGTCAATATGTATACCTATGTGCCTATGATGATGTATGAATACTCATCTAGATCCATACTAATTCGCAAGTATAAATCTCAATAAATAATAACATCACACAACATGTGAATTACAATGGTGAACTACTATCAACTATAACAAGTGAATACCAAGAAAAACAATCCCATCCCTAGGTATTTGGATTTCCCCTATACATAGGGTAGTTACTCCCATGTACAAGACCATTACTAGGTCCCGACAAATTCATAATCTTCTTTATACCCTTCCCAAATAGTAAAACAACAGAAAGGAAAAATCATGAATAATTTTCTACCACATTGCAATGTACCTCGATCTGGAACTCTCTCACGTGGAAAAAATGGGTTGGTTACTAGACCTAAAGGTTACATATCAATTTGATAAAGGATTCTATCTAGAAGTGGGGTTGAAAGGAATATATTGGAGAGACTAAACCCTTGGTACATAGTTGTAATAATAGTGGAAAACATTATAGTAAAAAAATACAGTGGAAATAGTACTATAATAGTGGATAAAACAAATAGTAAAAAACAGTAATCAATCCAATAATGCCAAAAATAATGCAATGATAGGCTAGAAAGTAGTTATGTTTCAAACTAGTTGTAATACAATTGAACGAAAAAATAAATCAACGAAGACAACAAAGACCCCAATCCCGATCCCCACATCAGTCCTATCTCTAAGATTCAACCTAACCAGAAAGAAGAAATAAAAAATAAGGTCCTTAGAACTTGTCCAAACCTAAATCCATGTAATCTTATTGAGTATAAAATTCCGTCCTGAATAGGGTGTGAGTAAAACTCAGTAGGTTGACACTACTACATCTAAACAAAACTATTCTAATAGTAAGTCCAGGAAATAAAGTGATAAATAAGGGTATGAATTAATATATTAAAATAATATAATAATTAAATTTCTTTTACACTATGCCATAATATCTATGAGAATATAGTGTCACTATGAAATCCATAAACAGAAGTCCAAGGAATAATCGTATAACAGGGAAATCCCTATATATAAACATTTCTGGATAAAACTGGACCAAACCATCTATACAAGAATTTTAACATGACTAGGTTAGGCCCTCTATATAATCATTTTCGTATAACCATACCAATCCCTTAATATAGTAATTTCATCATAATTGGGCTAAGCTATTTATATAAGCATTTCATCATAACTTGGAAAATCCCTCTATATAATAATTTTAGCATAACAAGGAAAAGACATTTCTATATTCATTTCAACATAACCATGCGAAGACCACTATATAATAATTTTAGCATAATCAAACCAAGACCTTCATATATGTATTTCAGCATAAAAAATCATATCAATGTATCACCATTAGTTTTAAAATACAAGTAATCCATTTTTCAAAGTGATATTATCATAAGAGATCATTGAATTTTTCATTTCATTTTATTCATGGTTCAATCCAAAAGCCATTTCATTATCGTTCAAGGGTAGGCTCACCCAATGGGTAGATGAAATCCTGGAATCAAAACTATTGGATCCAAAGGGATCTAATTACTATTCCAAAAACATGATTTCATCACCCATTATTCTTGTAGTTAATGCACATGTTGTGTCAGTATGATCTTAGAGTATTAAAGAAAATTAAACAAATAGAAATAGACCATATGGATTTTTCCTAAACCACCTACCATTATCCAATGATCAAAGTAACACTCTCAATAGGTAATTACAATGAAGAATGAAGGATAAGGTGATAAAAAAAGAAAAACTATATCACACACACATCAAGATAAAAATCAAATTCAATGGTTGTCAGGACAACACAATACTATAATTAAAGATAGAAGAACAAGTGATAAAACCAAACAGAAGGAACTAAAAAGAGATCAAACCCTAGAAATATATGTCTACGAGGGAAGGAATTTCCAAAAAATCACGGGGAGTTTCCATAATGTTTGAGAGAGGAGGTTGTATAGTTTATGAGGCAATTTTTAGGCATGTATCATGAATAAAAACTGTTGGTCCTAATGAATTCATATAATGAAACCATTTTAGAGTGAAAATTCAAAATATGCCAAAAACACACCACCTTATGTTAAAAATACACCGATAAAACATTTAACATAGTGTAACAAATTCACGTCTTGTATAATATTCAAATCCCGAAACTATATCATGGGTTCTTGTGAGTGATGGATTCACCTCATGTATTACATAAATGACGTGAATATGTACTGCATGAAATAGTCACTGCAGATTCCTACAGAAAACCTGAAAAGAATTCAACTGTAATCGATCCTGAATAGAATCCATTTTTAGTCTTAAACCTCTAAACTTTAGGCTGTTTACCCTGAAAAATTCTCTCCATCTAGGAAATTAAAGATTCATCCACCAAGGTTTAAAATAAGTAGAACAATACTGAAATAGGTTTAACCAAAACTCAAAGAGGTACGTACCTATAAAATATTTTATCTTACACTTTAATTTATTAAAAAATACTTAAACTTTAAAAATATTGAAATATTTTAGTTTATAATAAAATTCATGAAGGTTTCAGGGACAACAGAAGCATTGGATGGGGTGTTCCGAACTCAGATTTTTTTTTCATAGTCGATGTTTAATCTGAGATGCACATTGATGATAAATTACATGGACAATGGAATTGAATCAAATATTAATTGATTAGAAATTATAGAATCAAACACATGATCATCACATAATGATATATAATTAAGTTAAGAAATTAAAGAATTGCCTTACGATGAATTATTACTTCATTAACGAATTTGAAAACATATCTATTCCTTACCATCAATGTGTTAAAGGAATAAAGGGTAGATTTTCTCTAATGATGAACCACACATGCTCCATAAACCTTCGAATGTCACTATATAAATCTCTTGATGCTAGCATGGTAGTTTCTAACACTTGTATCATTCATATCTGATCACCTAGAGAATTACTATAAGAAGGATTCTCTTGGGTCTCTCTAGAGTTGAGAGTGGTGGTAGAGGAGGATCAGTCTCTATTATTGAGATCATTCATGGTGAATGGATCTCTCTAGGGCCGTGAGAGAATTATCCAAATGTTGTTGTGCACAACCAAAAAATATGGAAACCAAAAAAATTAAATAATATAATTGGGTTTAAATACATCTAGGGTTAGAAAATAATAATTGCACATTCATCCTTATTATTTCCTTAATCCCTATAGAACACTATGTCTATAATAATAATAATAACATTATTATTATTTCTTGACATGAAGAAAACATTAAAACTAATTAAATATAATTTATTCAAGTAATATTTAATATATATTATTTCAGTTTAGACCCTTAAACTTTGTCCACCATTCCTCTAAAATATTTATTGAGGACTAAATAATTACTATTTATTAATAAATAAAAATCACTGCATTATTCATTAATAAAAAAATAAATATTATATTCACTAAATATAAAATAAATATCTATTAAATATTTTACTAAAAAATAATTCTCTAAAATAACATGTGATAAAATATATACGATCAAGTAGACATGATAAATTATTAAACAATGTGTGATAATAATACTTATTCAAAATTTTAAATAATAAATAGGAATATTATTTAACTGAGGATCTAGTTGAAGTTAGTGTATGACACTCTAGGACTCTTTCTTAGGGGAATTAGGTTATTTAGCCCAAAGTACAAGGTTATTATCTTTAAATAAACCAAGGAACCCATAGAAAAATATGTGAATTCCAGAAGGACAGAAAAAATCAAAAAAAAATCTTATTGTGAAATATAATCTCTTTATCCTGGCATCTCTAATCACGCAAGTTTCATGTCGGTGCCAACAACCTTTGTGCTCGATGCATCTTTTTTTGAATTTCGAAAAATTGATATTTTTTATTTAATACCATAGCCATAGATTTATTTAGGCGATATCATTTCCCTTAAAGAACCTATGATATAAACTTTTTTTAAAAAATAGAAGGGAAAAATTCTTTCTCTCATTATTCATTAATGAAATATTAATCATGACACACCCAACGTATCATAATTCATTGTGAACATATGTCATTATGATTTTAATAAATAAATAAAAGTATATGAATCATAATATAAATTAATAATAATATTAATATCTATTGATCTATACACACATCCATAGATAGGAACATCTAATAACACATATAAATGGGGATTTCATACTCATGTGCCTCATTATCATAATATCCCACAGTGTAAATTACAAATGGCGTATACCATGAGACATTATTCAATTTACTATGAGTCTCCACCCTTGAAAACCTATGTAATTTTTGTCCCTCAAATGATTTCATCCAGATATAGAACATATCATTAGGAATATTTTCTTGTGACTTCTGGTTTCTCATGATAACGAGAAAATTATATGACCGTTCAGTGAGACAACTAATCTTAGGAAATTATCAAATAATAATTGACATAAATGAACAATTATGATGTGAAAAGTAGTTTATTAATATTAGAAACTATGAATATAAGTAATCATAAAGTAAAAAAAGTTAATTCAAGGGGACCAAGTCCAACATACTCCCCCTTTCACTAGATCCAATTACTAACAACATTAATTCCACTATCTCTCACATGATATTTATGATTCTGCAGAGAAAATGTTTTAGTTAAGGGGTCTAAAACGTTTTCTTCCTTGTAAAATCTTTTTTACTATAACTTCACACTTATGAGAAAAAAACTTCAATAAGTGATCCTTCCATAGTATGTTCTTTTTCCATTGTTGTAGCCATGGATCTTTTGTAAGATCCACCGCTAAATATTATCACAATATGATGTGATAGGGTATTTACTTATAGGTACCTCATCAAGATCCTTTATTAAATTTTCTAACTAAATGGATTCTTTTCCGGCATCAAAAGACACTATATACTCATACTCCACTATAGAATCGATGATAACTAGTTTCTTTAATGTCTTCTAGCTCATAAATCCTTTGTTGAGAATAAATACATATTATAATTATAACTTCCTACCATTATAGTCTATTTTAAAACTAGCATTAGTATAACCCTTGACGACTAGCTCCTCATCTCCTCTATACACTGGAAACATATCCTTAGTTTTTGTAAATACCCTGACCCCAGTTTTGTGGGGCTGGTGGATTACCTTATTACCTTGGTATAATAAAAAAGTATGTATCATCATTAAAGACCAAATAGTTTATTAGTTTTGAAAAATAAAGATACAAACATAAGTTTTACATTACATGTTTAAAGGGAAAAAAAATAAAAAAATTACTGGTAACATCCATAACTCCTAGATTGTTTATTCAAGTCATTTATAATATAAATCTTAGCATCCTATTGAAAAATGAAACATAAGAAAGGGGTGATCTCAGATTATCAGTAAGGTTAAGTAATAAATCAAAAGATAATATAAACAATATGGAATAGTGAATGACTAATAACATATTCCATTAGAATGTAAACATTAGAATAATATGGAATGAATAAAATCTGAATAAATAATTCCATAAATATAATCTCATGAGAATGAAGATTAACCTTGGATATTATAATATTCCTATATTCACATGGATTATAATTTAATATTCATAATGAGGGAATTTATATGTAATACATCATAAACATGCCATCTAGGCCTTGACTAGGAAATGGAAAGGCCTCCGCCAAGTCCACATTTTTTTGTCTCATTAGACCTACAGATGCATCTAGGGGCTATAACAGTCCCCATCCATCACTTGATATGTCAAATTAAATCCTAATATCAATAGTTTTTAACATAAACATCATATACATATAAAATGTAAATAACTTTCCCCATTTGGTAAACATAATCACTAACCATTCTAAGTTGTATGGTGAATGATATCAAGATAGCACATCCATATTCAAACTAATCATAGACCATTTAATAAAATATTTTATTTGATAATAATAAGATATCAATCTCAATAAATAATTAAAATCAATATTGGTGTTGAAATAGATGAAAATAATCAAATAAAATCATCAAGGAATTATTGAGAGAAATACCCTTTTATTTTTCAAGGAAGAGTTCTAATCAAAAAATAATTTTTATTTTTCATAATTGTTTGTATAAAACCAGAAATGAACAAATACAGTTTTCATGAAAAAATTAGTTATTTTATAAAAATAATATTTTTTTTAAAACAAATTGTGTGTGTTACTTGAAAATGGGTAAGAAATCGAGATGTTCACTTTAATTGGTCCTGCGTATCAAGAATAATTGAAAAGAGAACCTTAACAAACAAATATTTATTATAAAAAAGATGAAGTGATCTGGTTATATAATTTTGGAACATATAAAGAGAATATATAAGAAGTAAAAAAAATAAGAATTATATTGTGGTAAATATAGTTAAATAATAACCCAAAGGAAAAAATGAAGGTTTGGGTAGAAAGACATACCTTGTGCACGAAAGTGTTTTGCACATGATCTTAACGTCCAAGATAATAAAATTAAATCCATTAATTAATTAATTTAGAACATTTTATGCATGAATTCAATTCATTATAGTTTTATTGAGATCATTTATGGTATTTTTGATGAGTTATACAGTTTATGTTTATCGTCCAAGAGCATTCGTTTTCTTGGATTTCATGATCGGTTTTCTTGTTTGTAAGTTATGAAGTTGACATAAAATTTGTATAATTATCCATAATTGAAATTATATGTTACTTATGAACATCTATAAGATTTAATGGTCTTATATATATATATATATATTTTTAGGATATGAGGATGATTTATTATATATAACATCAATGATAATCGTTTAGATTATTTTTGCGGCTTTTCGATCGTCACAAAATAGTTGCTTCTTATTAATTAATATGATGAATATATATAATGGTTTGAAAAAAATAAATAACATATAATATGTATAATAAAATATTTTTAACCATAATTTTGGTTTTATGACCATCCTTGAAGGTGTTAATGGAAAATAAAAATGCATCGTTCATGATGTTGGTAAATTGACACATCATGTCCAATGTTTTCATTTATAGAATAAAGGAGAGAGATAAAAAGGATTTTGATTATTAATCTTCCATTAAAATGATCAAATTCTAGTATATAAATTATACATGAGTTAAAATTTCTCCTTGGATAGGGAGGTGATGGAAGGATAAGAAAATAAAAGAAATTTAATGAAAATAAAATAAAATAAAATAAATAGGATTTTTACCTCTTGAATTCTCCTCCTAGAGAACATCCTTAAGGGGATCATTTTTGATATTTTATTAGAAAAGTAGATCCTAGATGCAGGGGAGGGGATTGTAAATTTTATTGGTAGAATTCAGACGATAATAAAAGTTTGACTACTGTGCGAAGAAGAGGTGGTGAGGGGTGGTATTTATATTGGAGGAGAAGGGTGTTTTGGAATATTTTATTCATTTGTTTATTATTTTGGATTAGGACATTGAAAATTATCATAAAATATATTAAAATAATGAATTTAATTTCTAGATTATGGTTCTAACGTAATATATGGCTCAAGTAATATTGTTTTTTAATTATAATGTATTTATACCGTAAATTAGAGTAATTTACTATTCACCAAAAATTCAAGTATTTCAGAAAAAATAAAAAACAATTCACCCAAACCATTTTTTTTGTATAATTAAAAAATGAAATGCATTTTATGAAAATAATTTTTTAAATATGATAAATTTTATTTTCAGGTAAAATTGTCATTTACACAAAAAATACATAATTTAAAATTATAAATGATTTTATTACACTTTGAAAAATCAACTGAGGTCTCAATAAATTATCCTAAAATCACAATACAAAACAATATTAATTTATTAAATAATTATATGAAAATAAAAATTCTTTTAAATCATTTTATTAATTATAATATTGTAATTAAATATTTATTACTTATAAAAATACTAACATTAATTAATAATTATTAAAATATTCTTGTACATATACTATGATACAATGATATCATAATTGAATTTCTAAGGAATCTAATTTATTTATAATTTATGGGTCAGGTTACCATTCATTTGTCTAGATTACTATTCATAAGGGTTATATTACTATTGCTAAGGTCAATTTACCTTTTCATCAGTATTGGATCCTTAACTTCTGTAAATACCTCTCACTCAATTCATTATTCACAAATAAAGTTTTTATTGTGTTATATAAGTAATTTTAAATGATTTATACTATATAAAATATTTATAAGAAGGAAAATATCATTGATATAATTTTTAGTCATTATATTCTTCCCTCCTATAAAAATTTCATTCTTGAAATTTTCCATATTGTCACCTTATAAAAAGATTTGGGTAGTTATTCATCATAAGTTCCTCATTCTCCCACATCGCCTCTTTATGTTTTTGGATTTTTCTAAAGTAAATTTACCAGTAGAGTCATCATATTCATTAACTCATGTTCCTTAGTGTCCATAATACATATTGGCTCTTTATAATAAGATAAATCAGGTTCCAAATCTATTCCTTATTAAGTGAGGAAATTTGTTGGGTCTAGCATGTACTTCCTTAAGAAAGAGATGTGGAACCATTGTGTACTTTAGAGAGTCTAGAAGGAATTTCAAAATGATAAGCCACATCGACGACTATCTCTAGGATTTCAAAAGGTCTAATATACCTAGGTCTCAGTTTATATTTCTTTCCAAATCTTATAACACCTTTATATGGAGATACTTTAAAGAAAACATAATCTCCCATTTGAAATTACAAATAATTCTTTAAATTATTGGTAAATTTATTTTTCCAACTTTGAGATGCTTTGATATGGGTTTTAATAGTCTTTACCTTTGTTGTCGTTTCCTCCACTAGTTATGGGCCTACAATCTTCCTTTCCCCAACTTCATCCCAACAAGTTGGTGTATGACATATCTTTCCATATAATGATTTATATAGTTCCATTAGAATAATTGAATGTAAAATATTATTTTAAGAAAACACTAAAAAAGGTAAATATTGATCCCATATCATTTTAAAGTCATGAGATCATGATCTCAACATGTCTTTATTTGTTTGGATT
This sequence comes from Viscum album, assembly GCA_963277665.1. NCBI lineage: Eukaryota > Viridiplantae > Streptophyta > Magnoliopsida > Santalales > Viscaceae > Viscum > Viscum album. Next base: position 112,037,188 of record OY728125.1, on the reverse strand, counting down.
ATCCTTTTTGACTACCTATCAGTTTGATGGTGATAATAAGTACTCAATTAAATCTCAATATCCAAAGAATTCTCAATAATTTTCCAAAACATAGAAGTAAATCATTGATCATGATCTAATATAATTTAATTAGGTTCTTCATAAAGTCTCAAAAATAATTAATCTATATTCGTATAAAGTCTTCCAGTGTAAAATCCACCCCTATAGTGAGGAAATGCATATATTTGGTAAGTCTATAAAAAATTACCCATATTACATTATTTCTTCATAGAGTTGTTGGTAGTCCAGTGAAAAAATCCATTGTGATATCATTCCACTTCCATGTAGGAATATGGAGATGTTTCATAAATCCTCGAGGATATTGTCTTACTACCTTCACCTATTGACTGACTGAATATGTTGATACATAATCAGCAATTTCATGCTTCATATTATCCCACCATAAATTTTCCTTCATATCTCTATACATATTAGTGATACTAGGGTGTATAGGGAAATTTGAGTTATGGGAATAATCTAATAAATCCATTTTATCTCTGGTATAAAGGAAACACATAACCTCTTCTCAAATTTTAGAATTCCATCCTTATACCCAAAGTCTTCCAATATCCCATCATTCACAACTTAAATTTTCCTTTGAAGGTTCTCTTCATCAGAGTTAGAAATTTTAATCTGTTCCAATAAATATGGTTGGGAAACCAATTGAAAACGTAATGATGTTTTACTTTAATTGATAATCCCCACATACATATTTTCTAGATCGATTTACATAGGATCCTTATCAAATCTCATTTTTTTCAGAACACCATAACCCTTTTTACTCAATGTGTCTGCCACATTATCCATCTTCCATGTGAGGTAATGTATTGGTCAATAATAATCCTTGAGTATCTCGAGCCATCACCTTTTCCTCATGTTGAATACTTTTTATGAGAATATATATTTCATAGTCTTGTGATATTTATATATCTAATATCTTTCTCCATAGAGATAGTTTCACCATATTTTGAGAGCAAATATTACAACTGATAACTCAATATCATGAGTTGGATAGTTTTGTTCATGAGTTTTTAACTTCCTTGATGAATAGGCAATAACTCTATCATCATGTATAAGGAAATAACTAAGTCATTTATTTTATGCATCACTATAAATCACAAATCCACCATTTCCTGATGGTTTATTCAAGATCAGAGCCTTCAGTAATCTCCACTTCAATTATTCAAAACATTCTTCACATTCTTTTTACAATACAAACTTAACCCCTTTATGAGAAATATTGGTTAACAGGTTAGCTAATCAAGAAAAATTATGAATGAAATTCCAATAGTAACCTACTAAACTAATGAAAATACATACCTCAGTTATGTTCATTGGTGAAATTCATTCTTGAACATTGTTTGCCTTTGCAGGATCCACTGAGATTCCATCCTTAGAGGCAATATGACCTAGAAAATAACCTAATTGAATAAAAATTTCACACTTTATGAACTTCCCATATAATTCATATCTTCTAAGAGTCTTCAAAACAATCCTCATGTGATTCTCATGTCTTCATATCTTTTTGAGTATACCAAGATATCATTAAACACCACAACAAAGTCATAAAAATATTCCTTTAAAACTCAGTTCATTAGATCCATGAAAATATAGGGTGAATTAGTCAATCCAAATGGAATAATGGTAAACACATAATTTCTATACCTAGTTCAAAATTCTATCTTTGGAATATCTTCCTTCTTTACACATAATTGATGATATCTATATTGAAGGTCAATCATAAAAAAAATATTGGGATCCATTAAGTTTATCAAATAAATCATCAATGTGAGGCAAGTGATACTTTTTCTTTATGGTAATAGCATTGATTTCTCTATAGTATATGCAAAACCTCATGGATCCATCTTTCTTCTTAACAAATAGAACATGGGCTCCCCATGGAGAAACACTAAGGTGAATAAATCCCATGTCACTCAATTACTCTAGTTGTTTATTTAGCTCCACTAATTCTATAGTGGCCATTCTATACAGAGTCTTTGATACAGGTCTTTTACTAAGAATTAAATCAATAGATAACCCAACTTACCACTCTAGAGGATGTATAATAAAATCATCTAGAAATAAATAAATATATTTTTTCATAATAGGTACATATCCAATTTAATGATTTATTTCCTCATATATAGATGATATTTTAGCTTCCTCCATAAAAAATGAATTTAGAAGAGATACTGGAGGTTGATCCATAAATGACACAGATGACGAGGTTTATGCTCTATAGATAATGGATTATACCTATTACTCACCAATCAAAATTTATTTCTTTTTTCAATACATTTTCACATGATATTTTAAAAGCCAATACATACCAAGGATTATATCAAATTCAATCATAGGTATGATGAGAAGGTTAGAAACTAAATCATGTTTATGTGTCATAAAGGGGACTGACCGACATATCTATGTTGCAATGATACTACCCTTACAACTTTTGACTAACAATTGTTTTATTAAATCAAAAGGGATATCTAATTTTCTTGGAAAACTAGGAAGATATAAAAGAATGTGATGATCCAAAATCAAGTATATCATTGGATAAATTTTATGAAATTATTAATTTAACTACCACCACATCATTAAAAACTTTAACCTCCATTGTTGTAATCACATAATATTAGCATTCACCCATTAGCCTTTTTGGGGTATGTTTCTTTGAAGATTAGGATAATCATATTCATAGTGTCCCATCTCCCTACAATTATAGAATTGAACATTTTTAGATTATTTATTTCCATTTAAATCTTGATAATCTTGGCCTTTCCCACTACACTTAAAGCAAACTCCTTTTCCCATTAAGTAGGCACCATGATGTTTCCTTCCACTAGTATCGCATGTTGTAAAATTCCCTTATTTATTCATCCCTTTATCCATTCTATACTTTTCCACCATCTTCTTCTCTAGTTTTCCCTTTATTTCATAATACATATAGAATTATTTCTCTCTCTTGATATCACATGAGATTATATCTTCATATGAAGATATATTTTGGGAGACCAGTGCCCTACAAAGGAATGGTTTGAAAACATATACGAATTGATAAATCTTTCTACTTGGATTATTTATTTAGTCTGCAATAGTCCTTTCTAAAATTTTAAAGTTGTATTCATAAATTTCAATTTTTTCATCCAATTTTTATTTTAAACTCAATAATTTCCTCTCGATATCTGCTCTTTGTTCGTGAGGAGAATATTTTTCTTGGAGGTTTTCCTTAAAATTTCTCCATTCTATATTTGTCATTTCTTTCTCCTCCTTTTTATTTTGAATTAATGACCACTAGTGATTAGAATATTCTAATAGATGATAAACTAAAATGATATCCTTATCCCTTTTGTTACTTCCCAAAGCGATAAATATCTTCTCTAAGGAACCTATCCACTTCTTAGCTACAAATGGGTTTGTAGTCCTGTTGAATGATGGAATATGTTTTCTCATAAAGTGGTATAACACTTCTAATCCATGACATGGATCAGTATTATCCATATGGGTAAGTTTATTATTCATAAACTGAGTTAGATATTATATTATAATTACATGTTCTTCAACACCAATCGATGTTCTAGTACCAATATCATTATCTTTCATAGGAGGGAAATACCTAATTGGGGTATGTACGTTGATATGAATCCCATTCATTCCACTAGTTACCATTAATAAATAATGGAATACATTAAACTAGGTTATTAATCACAATACATAATCTCAACCTAGAATAATTCTTAACATAAATTGAACTTTTTTTCATAGTTAGTCTCATAATCATAAAAATGGTTTATCTTGGGACATATTTACTTTTAAATATTTCATAATGGTTTGCAAAGAAAATCTGAATTATTCTAAGAATATACCATAGGAGTGTTGAACCTGGTTTGCAGTAAGGCCCATTCACTACTAAAAATAAGACCTATAGCAATAGTTTTGGCCAAACCATTGGTATAGGTAACTAATTTGGACCTATACCAATGGTTTGGCGAAAAACATTGGTATCAGGTCACTAAATTGGACCTATACCAATGGTTTGGCCAAAACAGTTGGTATAAGGACACTAATTTGGACCTATACTAATGGTTTTGGCTAAAATATTGGTATAGGTCTAGCCTATGCCAACGTTTTTAACAAAACAGTTGGTATAGGTCAAAAAAACGACATTCTCAAAATCGTATGTATAGTTACACATATTTTTATGGGATATTTATTCAAATAAAATTAAAAAAATCACAAGATAAAATAATTTTGAATATATATATATATATATATATTTATGTAATTATGTTCACAAAAGTCATGTTAGTTTAGTGGTTTGTTCATTGGATTATAAACAGGAGCTACTGGGATCAAAACCAAGTTGGGATTTCTTTGAATTACCTATTCCAATGATTTTATGAAACCGTTGGTATTGTTTTTTCATATGACCTATACCAATGGTTTTTTAAACCATTGGTATAGGTTTATACCAACGGTTTTCCCAAAACCATTGGTATATACATATCCCAATGCCAAACAAGCCAACTGTCCTTTAAACCATTGGTATAGGCTATACCAACGGTTTGGAGACCGGCACCAATGGTTCCAAACCATTGGTATAGGGTATTTTTCAATTAGTTATTTTTGTGTACCAGGTTACCCCAAGTCAGGTCTGGGAATCCTTTTCAGAGTTGTTACTCCTAAGTACATCTGTGCTAGAACTATGTACTCCTATAGTATATAGAGATGGATGTTATTCTAGGAATACCCATATAATATCTACCTTAACAAAAATTCTAGGATGTTATTCTATATTTATTTTCAAATTCTATATTAGGGTTTTGTTTACAAATCAATTTATTCTAAATCTAGTTTCCATGGTTTCTACAAAACGTCCTCTAATACAAACTGTAAAGACCCTAGTTTCTCAGAGCGGATGCATTGCTTGATTACATAAGTATAATAAAAAAGGAATTCATGTCCCAAAGGGCTGAATAATTTATTAGTTTTAGAAAACCATATACAAACATAAGTTTTAAATTACAAATTTAAATTAAAAACAATATAACAACTTCATTGGAAATATCCATAACTCTTATATTATCTTTGCAAGTCATTCATAATACAGATCTTTCCATATTGGGGGAAAATAAAACGCAATAAAGGGGTGAGATCAGATGATTAGTAAGGGTAAGTAATAAAATAGAAGATTATAAAAATCATAAGGCATGGTGAATGGATAAAAAAAATTCATTACAATGTAAACTTGAGCATAATATGGCATGAATAAAAGCTGAATAAATGATGCCATAAAAATAATCACATGAGAATGAAGATTAAAAATGGATATTATACAAGTCAAATATTCATAGGGATAATCAATTACGAATCATAATGAGGGAATGAATATGACATAAATCATAACCATTCCATCGAGGCATAGGCCAAGACATCAAAAAATAAGTGGTTAAGGCATCAGCCAAAACCATATCTGAAAATGGGAAAGGCCTCAACCAAGCCCATATAAATTTTGTCTCATGGGACCTACCAATGCATCAAGGGGGTATAGCAGTCCCCACACATCATGTACTAAGTCCAATTCATTCATAACATGAAAGGGTTTAAACATAAAAATTATATAGATATAAAATGTAAATAACTTTCCCTAATATGTGAACATAATCACTAACCATTCTGTGTAGTATGGTGAATGGTATCAATATAGTACATCCACATTCAAACTGATAATAAAACATTTAATAAAATATGGTAGATGATAATCATAATATATAAATCTCAATAAATCATAAAATTCAATAGAGGTGTTGAAATATATGAAAATACTCTAATAAAATCATCAAGAAATTTTTGAGAGAAATACATTTTTTTACTTTTCTAAGAAGAGTTATTTTCGATTTTTATTTATTTATCATAATTGTTTGTATAAAATCGTAAATGATCAAATATAGTTTTAATGAAAAAATTACCGAATTTAGGAAAAATAATAGTGCCTTAAAATAGATTAGGTATGATACTTTAAAATGTTTAAGAAATCGATACATTCCCTTTAATCAGGCTTGTGTATCGGGAAGAATTGATAAGGGAACCTTGAAAAACATGTATTTATTATACAATAAAGAGGAAATGATATAGATATATGATTTTGGAAAATAAAAAAAACCTACATAATAAGTACAAAAAAATAAGGAAGCATTATATTGGGGTAAAGATAGTGAAAAAAAATAACACAAAGGAAAAAATGAATGTTTGGGTAGAAACCCATACCTTATTCCTGAAAGTGTTCGACAATTGACCATAACATCCTTGATAATAAAATAAAATAAAATAAATAATTAATTATTAATATTTTATACTTGAATTTGATTCATTAGAGTTTTATTATGTATTTTTATGGAATTTTTGATGAGTTATTGATTTTAACTTCAACATTTAGAAGAATTCATTTTCTTGGTTTTCAAGTTTAGTTTGATTGTTTATAAGTAATGATGGTCATGTTAAATAGAATAATCCCCATTTATTTGTTTGATTACAAAATCCGAATCTCCTTTTACCTTCAAGTGATTCACCTGTTCCTAAAGCACCAATTCCAAGCCTGCGATGAGTGCTTGATATTCTGATTTCTTATTTGTACTGCCTTACAATAATTAGAAAGAATAGGGTAGCACTACCTTTTCTGGGGAAACAAGAATGATTCCTAACCCAACTTTGTTGAATTTAGGATCTTCCATTTTCTTTCATGTTGGACTTCTGGAGGCACCATCAAAGTACATTTCCCATGTTTGAGGATTATCTTCAATAAAGAAGACTTCTACATCAGGAAGTTCAATATTTAAAGATGTGTCTTCCATAGATGGGTGTTCGACAAGGAAATCGTCCAGAGTATGGCCTTTTATTTATTTTTGAGACACATACTGGATATCAAATTGCTGAAAAATAACTACACACCTTACCAGACATCCTGTAAGCATTAGACGACTAAGGATAAATATGAGCGGGTTATTGTGAGATACCAATTGTACCTCATGATGTTGCAGGTAGTGTCTCAATTTCTGAACTGTAAATATTAATTCTAGGAAGCACTTTTCAATACTTTAATATCATGTTTTTGACTTAAGTATAGTCCAACTGAGATAGTAAAGGCTGTTTTCATTCCCAGCATCATTCTTTTGGGAAAGTATGGAACCCAATGATCACTCTAAAGCTATCACATAGAGAATAAGTGGTCTTTATTCAACTGGTGTAATTAATGCTGGTGGACTCAAGATATATTTCTTGAGAATATCGAATGCTTCTTGGCATTCTTCATTCCACTAGTAGGTGACTCCCTTCTTCATTAATTTGGTAAAGGGTAAACACTTGTCTGCCAAATTGGCAATGAAGCACTGTATATAGGCAAAGTGTCCTTGAATTCCTCTTAATTCATTCAAATTTCGAGGAGGTGACATACTATGGATTGATTTTGTAGTCTTAGGATCAACTTTTATACCAAGATGGTGTACAACAAAGCCGAGAAATTTTCCCGAGGTTACCCCGAAAGCACATTTCAAGGGGCTCATCTACAAATTGTGTTGTAAAAGTTTATTGAATATGATTTCCAGATCAGCCATGTGATTAGAATGTTGTCTGGATTTAACCCCCAAATCATCCACATAACATTCAAAAAATTTCCCTAATTTTTTCTGAAGATATGGTGCATGACACGTTGATATGTTGCACCTGCATTCTTCAGGCCAAAGGGCATTACTGGATAGAAAAAAACACCTTAAAAATCCTTGAAGGCTATACGAATCCCCATACTCTGGGGCCATTCATATTTTCATGTACCCAGAATAACCATCCATGATGGAAAGTGCTTCATATCCATCCATTGGATCAAATATAAGTTCTGTTATCGGGACTGGAAAATCATCCTTTGGACAATATCAATTAAGATCTCTGAAGTCTATGTAATCTCTAATTTGTCCATTCCTCTTCTTCACAGAGACAATATTAGCAAGCCACATGGGTTGTTGAACTTCTCTGAAGAAGTTATCCTTGATAAGATTATCAACTTCAGCTTCAATTTTGGAAGCATAAGTTGGGTGTGTTCTTCTTGCTGCTTGCTTGAATCCTTGATGTTCTTCTGGAAAACCCAAATGATGAATGGAAACATAGGGGTCAAGACCTGGAATTTCTATATAATTCCATGAAAATACATCTCTATTTTTCTTTATAAATGAAGTACACATTTCTTTCTCATCAAGAGTCATGGCAGCACTAATTAAAGTGGGGCGTGGATCTTTTTTTGTACCTAGATTTACTTCTCTTAGTTCATCCACAGTGGTAGAGATAACCTTTTCAAATGCTGGAGGAGCATCCCTTAGATATTCCTCTTCTTCTTCAATATGTGTTACTTATTCTGTTTCTACTTGAATAGTAGATGAAAAAACATAATTTCCATGGTCAGGGGAGAAGTCAAAATTTGAACATCTTGGAGAACAGGCTAACATTTCTTACCCTATTGATGATGAAGGGTATTCCTTAGTTAATAAAGAGGAGATGATGGATTGAGAATCGACATAATTGTTTTCCTCTGACATTGCTATAACTTCTTCTGGCCTGGTTCATGAAGTATAGAATTGCTGGATTTTTGCGGATGAAATGAATACATCTTTATTTAATCTTTCATCACTGCTTGGTAAATCAACAATTTCTGCCATGATGTCTGGCTTGGTAGCCATAATTGACAATATGGAAGTTTTCATAAGAGTGTCTAGATTTAGGCCCGTCTTTTTAATTTGATTGATAGGAAACACATAATCTGTACTCACATGTATGAATGTGTTTATTGGAATCTTTTCCAAACCATTTAGAGCATTTATTTTGGTGACCTTCTTTGCTGTGGATTTTTTCTTTCCTTCCATGTGATAAAATTCTGTCTTAATGTATTTAAATTAATATGTTTTGAATGGGGAATTGTAACCATAAAATGTACGAATTTGACCATTGAAACAATATTTGAGACATTGATGGTATGACGAATGTACGGCCGCATGTTAATGTAGCCAAGATCTTCCAAGAAAAATGTTTAAAGTTGTATCCTAACAAACAACCATGAAATCTATATTAGAAAAAAGGTATCTAAACTAAATTTTGAGTGTAATTTTTCTCAGAGGTTCTTGTTAATTCTTATCATATCCTTGAAACATCAACATAGAAGGAGATAGATCAGATTCGGTGAGGCCCAATCAACGAAGTGTACGAATAAGAATGAGATTGACTCCAGAGACATTATCAATGAAAGCTCGTCAGATGTATATATCATTGACTTTTACAGATAGATACAAAGGTCTGATATGTCCATGTACAACATCATCTTCATCTCTATCTATAAAAGATATCACTACATGGAATTTTGCAGAATCATTCTCTATATGGTAGACTTCAGTTGTAACAATTTCAATTTTGAATTCTTGAGGACTTGACAAAGCCTTAATAAGCGCCTCCCTAAGATCCTTTAATAGATTCAAGGCATCCAGAATTGATAACTTGGCAGGTACTTGGGACAAATGTTTTAAGACATAATACTTTTGGTCCAAAGGTCTGTGTTTCCCATCAAGAAAATGTGGTTTCGTAGGTGCCTTGGATGTTGATGCTTTGGTAGTAGATGCATCCTATGTCGGGGTAGTAGGTGGAAATACTCCCAGTTTCGATATATTAGACCGACTTGGTATATCTATTTGTTGAGGGGAACAAGGTGTGACCTCTATCCGGTCTTCCAAAACAACTACGTCAGCAGCGAATCTACTATGTTTGGAAGAACATTCTTGTTCCTGTTGAGCCCGTTGAAGGGATTTTCCACGAGTTTCCACCGCTTATACAGTTCTAGAAGGGGTATGATTGAAATAGTAGCTTCTATAAAATCCATGTATTCCCCTGTATCCTAGAAATTTTTCTCTTCCTCTAATTCCTCTGTTAGATACAAGGAAGATATGATCATTATAATCGAAACTTTCATTGGTATAAGGATCTATTAAACGAATCAAGTTAATAGAACTAAAGATCAATTCCTCATCTGAGGAAGATTCTTCCTGATTAACTAGTTCAGGATGTTCCATTTAGTGGGGCGGTGCCCGTGATTTTGAAGTAGATGGCATAAAATCTAACAGAGTCAAAGACAACTTAGGCTTTGACACGAGCACGTCTTCTTCTGACTACTCTTCTTTCTTCAAATTGCGCTGGTTCTTTTAGGATTTTCCCTCTAATGAAGGGGGTTTTTTTGTGCCATTCATAGTAGAAGACACAATTGGTTGATTCAATTGTGTTCATTAAATGGAATGAGTTCAGTTGATATTTTTACTAACCATCCAATAATCTTATTTCTGCACATTTTTACATTTGACTTCATGCCACTCACCTTCTTCCTCTGGATCAGTAGCAGAAACACATGCTACTTGAGCTGAAGACCCTTTTAGTTTTACCTGTCCAGATACTACCATATTTTTTAGGAGGTCTTCAAAGACAAAACACTCCTGAATTGGATGGCCAAACATCTGATGAAATAGGTAATAGTTGTGGAGGTCTTCATCTCCATCCTTGTTCGGCCATTTAGGCCTTCACGAATGTACCAGATTTTTTTTTCTAGAGCCGAGATGAAGTAGCCAGGAACTTATTAATTCTAGAAAGAATAAATTTTTTTCTCTAACTCTTCAAACTATTTACACCATTGATCTCTTTGATAATCTTGACAAGGCAACCATTATTGTTGACGCTCAGGAGGTGGAGCCCTACGATATGATGAAGGTTTTGAAGTGGAAGCAGGTATAGGTTCTTGTTTAAGTGTAACTGTAGCAGTCTCTACTTTCCCTATTCTCCTTCTTGGAACTGATGGAATTATATGAATTTTAGCCATAGTCTGTGTAAGAGAGTCTTCTATCTGCTGAGTGATTTATGTATGGTCTCAAATCCCTCTTGTGTATTTCACAGGGATAAACGTTGTGCGTAATTCATCACACAGATTTGCCACACATATTGGTAGAAACTCTTCTTCAGTGAGTGCTAAACTTAAGGAATATGTTAACCCCTTCAGTGGGCAATGAAATCTGAAACTATTTCATTTTCCTTTTGATTACAATTGGTAATATCAAAAACTGTCATCTTTGAAAATGTTGAGCTAAATTGGAGAAGAAGACTTTGACGGAGATCTTCCCACCCAGTAATTGACCGAGATTGAAAACATGTATACTAGACAAAATATGGTCCTTGTAATGACTGCACAAAACAACTGAGCTTAACTGCTTCTTGTTATTGATGAGTTCCCTTCATAGGATCACTAAGAGAAACAAAATGTTTCAAGTGTTGTTCTGGATATCCCAAGCCATTAAAAATAGGGAATGTGGTATTCGCAAAATTTTATGGGGGAGGAATTGCATCTACCCATTCAGGGTAAGATCTCTTTTCTAGTTAAACTTGTGCACTCTTTACTTACATAGATTCCAACTGAGATGTTAATAACTCAATGGTAGTCAATTATTTTTGAGAAACATCTGGTTGAGCTTGGGCCTGAGCAGGTGCAATAACTGGAGTTTGGATGGTTTTGGTGACCGGTACTACCACTGATGGTAGTATTTCCGATTTCTATCGCATATGACCCATAGGATTGGACCTATGAGGGTGTACTTGTAAAGGGGGATATTATTGATCCATCCTAGTAGCTTCTACAAATTCCCTTGATTTATTAACTCCAGCATGCATGGAGGAAGACTACCCGGAAGTAGTTCTGCATTTAACCTTCTTAAATCCTTCATTTCTTTTTCTTGTTATGCGAACCTTTCCTCTAATGAGAGTGATTGGCCTTCTCCAGATGTAGGGTTTAATGTAACCTAACTTTTACCCTTTTCCTTGGCATGTGCCTCTATGGAGTATGGAAGGGAATTACCCAAAGGAATGTCTTGCCTCTGGACAATCCTCTGTCTTCTGGTACACAACCATCCTTCATTCGTTTCTGTGTGTAAAACTTCTTGAACAAGAACTTCTTCATCTGATTCCTCTGAGTGAGCCTCATGTTATGGGGGATCAGTGACGACATCATTGATGATAATTATCGATGCATAACACATTGCATCCATTCTATCAGTGATTATGCGATACTGTATTCTTCCATGTCCATTATGAGACATTTCCCTTTGTTTGGTTGATCCCTTAGGAACTTCTTGATGAACTGTAATTTGGAGGGAATATTATAATAATTTTACCCTGTGTTCCTATTGTGGATTTTTCCCTAATTGAGAGAAGACTGACTTTCGATGAGGAATAGATTGAAAATTTGAAAAAGTCCCCAGTACGGTGGACTAGGGTTGTTCCTATTTTTCCTGCTCAACTCCTCGAATCCTATCTGTTGATCCTGAGGGTTGGATTAATGGAGTCCCTAGTCTAGCAAGCTGAGGTGGCTCTTGAGCTACTACATCTGAAACTTTCTTAAAATATATCGTGATTTTGTAGATTTTAGTCCTTAAATTATCTGAATGCATCATCCGACATCCACTCAAATCACCTGGCTCAGATGACCATTAGATTATTTCTAACACTTCTATCACCTGATGATGTGCATGCTCTAAATGAGAAGCCTATTCGGTACTCTCATTTTCTTGATGCAAGAGTAATTCCACAATTTTTTCTTTATATGACTGACTTTGGGAAGAACTAGTTGGGGCCTATTCTTGGGCAAGGCTTTGATTACGCACAAAACCAGTAAGATGTGGCCAGCAATGGGAAATAACATTGCATGAAACTACTTTTGGCGGGCTTTCTTGACTGGAGAGTACAGTGAAATGCAATGCTCCATGAACACCCCGTCTGCTAATATGAATACCAGATGGGGAATTGGTAATTAACTGGCGCCACCTTTTTAATGCGCCAAGGCATGGCCGCTGAAGGGATCTCTACTGCTTTTCAACCTTTGGACGTTGGGAAACTGAGAGAGATGACAAGTCAATTTGGTATTGCAACCCTTCTATTATATTGACATGATTTTGATATTCATCATAAGATACTATTTTCTCTTTAAAGTGAAAAATAGTTTTCCATATGTTTAGATGAATATCGTAAATACAATCTTCTGTCAATGTTTTTGGACTATCATACTAAGAGTTAGCCAAAGGCCAAAACATGACTGGTATTTTTACTCTCACCAGTTGTTATCTCATATTCAACACTTACTCTTTGTCATTTTATGAAGATTATTCTACCTAATTGGACCAAAGATGGTGCTTATTTTTTGATTCATCAGATTTAACAAGATTATTAGAGAATTAATTTGTCAAATTAGAAGATGAATGACCCTGGGCTGGTTCTGAGAATGACCTACACCTCGGACTATCTTTTGATTGAGAAAGTATTTCACCTGCTAGAATTAAGGCATCAGACATGACTGGCTTCGCATTTTCAAGTGCCTCAAGATAAGAGGGATTTCTCATTACAAAATTTTCCATTGAATAATTTTCTATGCAACACAAATTACATTTTAAGAGAGGACTTTTGTAGCTAAATTCATCATCATGGGGAGGACCACCATGGTGGGTTACATTAAAAGATGAAACCTCTTGCTCCTTGGTCTTCCGGCCACACATAGGGTTATCGTGGCTCTCATCTGAAGATGATACTTCAATATTGATTGAATTTTCATGAAGTAAGCCTTCATGAGGAAGTGTATGATGAATACCTTTAGAATTATTGTTGTCACTTCCAGAATATTGAAACGATGGAGTAGAATCTTGAGTTGCAATAGAAAATTGTCCATGGGCTTCATGAACTCCAGCATTGAGCAAGGCCTTATTGCAGATTGGCTCTTGATTTTTCAACTGTGATGGATGAGTCTTTTTGTTGAACGCCTTCTTGCTGACTTTGGAAACCACTTGTTAACGAAAGTTGTAATTATGGGTAGGTGTATGTTCCTTCTCATGAGAAATGGTCAGGTTATGCTGATTATCTCTATTTAAATCAGGTGTATGTGCACAACTTGATTGTCCATATGACATGGGGAGTATGCCCCCACAACCCTCCTGGACTGGAATAGAGGTGTGTATCTTCTTTGGAGTGGCATGTTGATGATTCACTCTACTAATAGGGTTATATTTATGTCTCTCTCCCAGTGATGCAGCTAAAGTTGGTATAATATTCTGACAGGTATCCATAATATGGGTAGTGATTTTCTTCTGCTCTTTCACCATTGTCAAAATGTTCTTGGTGACTTCAGCTACTAGAACTGGAATATACATCCATTATGTGTTTGGAGTAGGTGTGTGTTACTGCTCCTGTCCTCCTTTTCCTGTTAGTGAATTCCAAAAGTACTGATGTGTGGGGGATGAAAGTTGTGGTTGCCTCCTGTTTGTCATTGGAGCTTTCCAATTGACATCTCCGAGTGCTACCAAATGAGACTGTTGGTTAGATTGATGAATCTTAGGTGTATGTTCCTTCTGATTTTTCTCCACCAAATATAATTGATGAACATCCTTCAAGACTGGCAGACAAGACTGCTGGAAGAATTGATGAGTGTAAACAGGTGTATGTGCCTGTTTATAGGTGGTCACCACATTTGATTGGTGAGATTCGTTGTTTACAGTCAGGAGAGCCTGCTGACTGGATGATGAATTATAAACAGGTGTATGTGCCTACCTATAATACTTTTCCAGAATTGCCAGGCGGGATTGGTGTGTTACTGCAAGACGAGTCTGCTGGGTAGTGAAATCAGGACGGACATGTGTATATACCCAATCCTTGTTTGCCATAAAGTTATATTGATGGACCTCTCCGTAGGGGGAAGAGGTAAGAAACTACTCCATGTTGACTGAACTTCTCCTCTGATGATTCTTCTTGCATGATCGGGTCTGAGAAACCTGAGCCGAACACCTAGAGGTGATACCCTCATCATGCTAAGTGTGCACTACCGCATGAGTCTGGCGATGATTGTTGGTGGGAATCCTCAGGAAAGAATCCTATATTCTTAAATTAAGGCCTTGAGTGACCTCTTCATTCACCTCCCTATAATATGGGAGGGACTGGTTGTTGCGTTCCGGGGATAACGACCCAAAACAGTTGGAAACAGTGGTTGGCACCACCTTCTTTTTAACCACTTGTCATCGCTATCCGGACAACCAGGGCGAGTTGTTCACTTGGAGGGCTTGTCGAGAAGCCTCCAGAGTCAGGATGGTATCGTGTTGATGGTATTACCTCACTGTTGCATTCGATACCCTGTGTTGAAGACGCTGATTAGGAGATGTCGTCCTTAGAGCGGACAAGGTTCTGTCAGGAGTTGCGGCCGAGGCATTCACAGGTGTGAACCTTAAATAAGCCATTCTGTGTTGCATAGAGATCATGGAAAGTACTGCCTATTTGATATAGAATACATAATCATGATAGGTTTGGCCAGACTACATCTTTTCGATGAGTACATATGTGATTGACTGCTCTGTTGGCCCTAATATTGAGTTTAATAGGGGCCTAACAAATAAGTAAAACAACAATTAACTTGGTTAAGGATTCACGTCGAGTTCACCATTTTTTGTTTCTTCTGGAAATGGGGATGACCTTGATTGTTTAAGGTTCAAAATTTCCAATTGGTTTCTAACTGGTTTATTCATAGAACCAAAAACTTCCAATGATTTTATATCCATTTGGACCTACATTCCAAAGGTAGGTGCTCATTAGTTGTGGTCCGATGAGGCTTAATAATTTTCATTGGCCGAGTGGATGGGAGGTCAGGCTCATCACACCTTTTTGAAGGGAATTATTGCATACTCTGGGACTCTCTTATATATTTATGTTATGTTCATGAATCCTTATTAATTCACCAAGCATGAAAATGAGTTTTCCTTTAGATTTGGAAATCAATGATTGATATGTATGGGCTTTAGAGAATATTATATATGTATTTGAGTTTCTTAATTGATAGAGAATCATCCATATGTATTGGAGATTCTTGTTAAATGGTATCCTTCAATATATTATATATAAATCTCTTGGTCACTACGATGACTATACTGGTTTTAAAACCACTCATCGGGGCACTTGAAGTTTATCGTCGTTCAAAAATACATGGATTATTTCTGAGCTGGGATCATACCCACAGATAGGCTACCTACGTATCCTTGTTAAAAAGGAATCAGAACCCACATAGTTCAATAAAAAGGATATAGTTTAATGTCATATGGGATGGAAAATAATCAATGAAAGATGGGATTGAACCTTATAAAGGCTTCCTACATAGTCTACTTTTAAATAAGAGATCAAAGTCCACATAGTCCGGGAAAAGAAATATGGGGTTTATGCATAGTTAATGGACCAAAAAGAGATGTCGTGATTACTTTTACACTTTGAGCCCACATGAGTCATGATCGGTGTGAGAAACAAGAGGTATCCGTAAACTTGACAATGGTGCCACGAAAGATGTAGTCACAAGAAATGATGTGGGTCTTACGTATGTATGACGACCCAAGTAAATGAAGTCCAGGACTTAGGAAATAATCCCAAGAGCAGGTTCTATAAAGGTATTTGTACTTTATGGAGATTTGGAATTTTAACCTGAGACTTACTCCAGAAAAGGATGCTCAAATTAAGAGAGACATATGATTGGGTTTTATTCCTTAGATGGAATCCCAAATCAAAATAAATTGATGTTGGGGATTACTCTTGATGAGGATGCCCAATGTTTAAGGAAACTATGACTTGGGATTACTCTTAAGAAGGAGGCCCAGGTTAAGGGGACTTGTAACATGGGGCTTATTTTTGAGAAGAAGGCCCAGGTAAGAGGGAATTGAGACTTGGGGATTACTCTAGAGAAGGAGGCCCAGGTTAAAGGGACTTGAGACTTGGGGCTTTCTCCTGAGAAGGAGGCCCTGGTTAAAGGGACTTGAGACTTGGGGCTTACTCCTGGGATGGAGGCCCAGGTTAAAGGGACTTGAGATTTGAGGCTTACTTCTAAGAAGGAGGCCCAAACCAAGAGATCTTCTCATCTCAAAGGATGAGGTAATATCAGAAACCCTTAATCGTGGTGACATAAAGATTTTATGTCATGAGGTATGGGGAGATGTTCTCATAGAATTACTTTCAGATAAGGAAACCAAAAAAGGAACCATTCCATAAATGTCTTTGAAGAGGGTTTTGAAGGGTATATCTTGAATAGGAGAGGTGGATTTGAGGAAAATAGGTGACTAGGAAGGAGGCACGCAAGTATCATTCTAGCGCACAAGTCCTGGTCGTACAAGTATACTTGTGCGACATGAGTAACCTAGGGCGACGAATAATTTATAGGGTAATACTTGGGCGACTATGAACTCAAGCCCTTAGTATCATCCCTAGAGGCTCCCAAAAGGGTGGCACACAAGTTCCCTTGAGAGGGAAAGGTGGTGCGCAAGTGTCTTTATTTCTCTTAAGGGATGGACACTTAGGCACGAAAGTATTGATGAGTTCTAACACTTAGTCATAGTTCTTCCTCTTTAGATCATCCATTCAAGGTAACGAATTACCTTAGAAGTGTTCGGAAGATGTCAGACAAAGAGTTGGGTGACCAGAGCTTGAATGTGAGTTTTGGAAAATTCATCCTAGAAATGGGGGGGCCATAGGGGCTATTTATAGGCCACTGGGCACCTTGGAAAAAAAGGTAATATGGAATGCAAGTGACTTGTGTGACCCATATGTGGTGCACAAGTGACTTGCGTGGCACACATGAAACTTGCGCGTCTCCCTCCAAAAGGGTTCTTGGTCCATGCCTTTGTCAATTTTTGATGTTCTTCAAAGGGTGACCCTCATTGTGCTTAGGGTATTCCTCTTTTCCATTCATTGGACTCTGTGATATAAAGGAGCGTCAACACAATCATACTGTCATGAGGGTTTAAGATCAACATTAATGAATATAACTCTTATTATTCTTTACACAAATAGTGCATGATACTTCTCTTTCTTCACATATCCTAGAGTGTTGTAGTTCTTTCATACTCATGTAAATAAAAGAGTGGAGATACTTTATATTTTTGAAAATGAGATCTCTCTCTCAAATCATGAGTGGAAGCATCTGTCTTAGCATTGAGTCTTTGACATACATATATGTGGATCACTTCCTATCCTTCATTATATTGCCGATTTAGAATCATGAAAACTATGGTGTGTTAATGTAGTTATTATTATCCTTGTAGACCATGATATTAAAATATTCAATGCAGCTTACATAAAGATGATATTAATCGATTTTTTCTTATACAAGTTTGTGTAGGAACTCTTCATGTGTATGTGGTAATTTTCTTATGCTCCATCACATTTAGTTTAAGAAAAAACGGATCCATGAACCACCTTATACTGTTTTTTTTCATTCAGTTGGTGATCCATCTTTGAAATATGTGAGGTATTGACAATAGTGATTGAATGCATTTCATATAAAACTTGCATCCATACTATCTTGTGATGATAATGGTGGTTTTGGATTTGATTGATCATAACATTATTTGATGAATAATGCATGTGGAAGCCCTTCGTAATTCAGAGGCAGAAGATGACTCCATTGAGTCTAGTGTATCATTGGATCAAAATTGATTAGATAAAAATGATATATTCATTTTTTAAACATCGGTGAGTAGTATCCACTTGTTCCCATCCCACATTAAACATTAGAGTGACTGAAGATTGATAAATAAATAAATCCATTTCATAACCACATTGAGTTACGACACTGGGGTTATCACTCGGACACACCTTCACATATGCCATGTGTAGGACATGCCTCACCTGTAATGTCCAACCCAACAAGCTCTATGCACACATGATCATTCCATAAAAACCCACCAATGTGATCCATATAGGGAAGCTATGATCAATATTACTCCTTCAACCGTCTATGGAAATTTTGATCGACTACCTCCAACATGGCAGACCCAAGGGTCCCACATTTGTGGTTGAGGTTTCCCCTTGTTGGATGGCTAATGGTTGGAATTTTTTTTTGTAAAACTATCATAAAAATGTTAGGAAAATATTCAATATAAAACACCATAACATCCTCCAATTTTAATTTCATTTCCTCCTTCAAATATATTCTCATGCAATAAAAACAATATTTCATGGTCTTCTTATTCAAATTATCTTTTTGAAAAGAAACATTTTCATGATGTTCTTCATCATTGTAAATATTGTTTCATCCTTAAAAAAATTGTCAAATGAATTATGAACTTAAGAATAGTTCAATAGTTATCATATTTATAAACTTAATGTCTTCAAAATAAAATGATTAAGATAATAATACTTGAGTACCTCATTCCCCATCTATTCATCCAATCAATATTTACATTGATATCAAGATTAGATATCTTAGATAATTCAATTTCAAAAAGTTATTTCTTTATAACTTGTTAAAAATATTGAAATCTATGAAATAATTTTATTTCATGCACCACCATTTAAAACAAATAAGACCCATTGATATCAAATAAAATCCATAAAAAGACTAGGCTCTTTAGTCTCCCCCTTTTTATTTATTGGAAATACCTTGCAAGTTCATTCCAAATGAATATGTCAATATGTGAATCTCTCCCCTTTACTTTTCCATTCTTTAATTTCACTTCATATTCCCCTATAGAAAATAAATACAATGTTCACAGAAAAAGGGTATTAGTTTATAGTTAAGTAATATTCCATCCATCATTTCACACTAAGTTCATGTGATTCATGATCATTATAGACAAAAATACGGTTTTATTTAGACAAAAAAGGTGTCCCTAACAAATATATCATGATGACTCAATGAATGGGAACTCATATACTCGTATTCAATGGATGTAATTTTTTTAATATGATAATGATACTAAACGAGATAAGAATATTTTATAAGATTAGTCATCCCAAGTCAAGTAATATCAGCCTTGTGTTTAACCATTTTTTAAGCTCTTTCAGCTCGTAGTGGTAATCTGTTTGTGTTATCTAGTTTTTTCCATTTTTCCTAAAATGGTATAATAAAAAATTTAATTTGGTTGGATCAAACACATTCAAGTGTATCATGCATGATAAGTGGCCCTGAAGAAAATCCATAATTTAACATCTCTGATGTCATTTATTAATTAAATTAATCATAATTTTCTTTAAGTTTATTAATTATTATAACCAAGGATAGGAGATTAAGAAAAAATACATTTCTTGATGTCATGATCTTTAAGGACATTGCAAAATAATTAGATTTGATACCAATAAAAATAATGATTTTGGAAAACATTTCATATCTCTTTATTTGTCTCCCCATCTTTGAAAATAATCCTCAACATCTTCATAATGGTGAATCTCTTCAGGAAAGGATTTTAAGAAGTTCAAATTTATAGAATAGAACAAAATTGATCTTCAACATTTGACTTTCTAGATTTGAAAAAATCAACAACTTCACTAATGATGATGTTCATCAATAATTATTCTCTAGGATACCAAATATAATATCAAACAAAGATGGTATATTATTTATACCTGATATGCAGGATATGATAGTACCCTAATTAACTTCATCAAATATGATCCCCTATAATATTTTGATTTTATCACCAATTGAGGAATCATTCAATGATGGTGACATATTGATATTTGCTACCCAGAACTGATATCACTCAATCATTATTCGGTTATCCCCATGAGAACTAAATTCAACTTTAACTACCTATATTATAAGAAAAAATAGCATTAACAGATATTAGTTGAATAATGTAGATATTCCTTGCTTCTCAATGTGAAGAACAAGGTTGAGATTGTTTTCTTAACCAAGCTGATCCAGTTACTCCAGTCTTTATGCTTTCATATCTGAATATATATTCTAATTTATATTGGGGAAATATAGATCACTTCACATTATCCTTTAAATTGTGTGGATAATTTTTTTTCTTAATTTCCTTAATGTATTTTATATTCTTACTCCTCTTAAGGACTGCTTCCTATTCTAGAAGAATAGTTGAAAAATATTTTCACAATTTTCTACTTTGTTAGATTTCTCACATAAATATAATTTAATACAAGAGTTTTTTAATAAATTACCATTTAATTTTTATTCATCATGTATAATATTTTTTTATACTGGATTAGTTTGTGAATCTTCCATTTCCACCATCTTTCTAAATATTTTGGCAAGATAACTGACATGTCATTGAAAAAATTAGTGATATTTTTGGTTTTTTTACATGGATTATTATGAGGGACATCCATATTAGTAGTTATTTTTTATGATTCAATTTTATTCACTTTCTTGGATTTATAATCCAAGGCCTTCTCACCTTTTCAAATTAGAATATTATTGAGATATTCTTTAACAATATTTTTATGTTTTTTCACAAGGTTTATTATTTATTCTTATCCAACATATATAATCTTCTTTTATCTTCAGTATTAGATATATTTTGAGATGAGTATACACTATTCTTGTGACCACATATTTTCTAACGTCACTGGTATTATCAAAAATTCCAAAACGATTGACCATTTTCAATTTTTTCTTACTCTACGTATGTTGATTCTTTATCTCTAGATTACTTCCCCTTGATATAAGAATTATTTTTTACTTTAGAATTTGGAGTATTATAACAAGAATCTAGAAAAAAATATCTAAATCTACGGTATCACAAACATTGACCCACAAAACATGATCTTCTTAGGTCTTATTTAGGAATATTTTTGGGTATTATTCATATAATGTTGGGATCTTCGTGGGTAAATTTCTTCAACACTATTTTCCTATCAACCCTGGTCATAGAGGTAGACTTATTATCTTTTTTATCCATCCATACATGTTCAAATTTTGTTTTCAAACCATATTTTTTAATTAAAATATATTTAAAAACATTATTTCAAATTGGAATGGATGGTAACTCTTTCTTCACAGCTTCTTGAGATAGATCATTGGATGAAGTCCTGATCTTATTATTACATGATGGAGGTCTTGAAACTTATATCCCTCTAGTGAACAAAAATTAGTAGCAATATTCATCACATTGTTTTGTGATGTCTCAATATGTTTCATCACAAGATTTACTACTTGAACATAAAATTCAATGCATTTCATATTAATGGTGTTTTTATGATATTAAATCATAATCACCTTCTATTGAAAAACCTTATAAATTCTTTAAACTTCCTATTCATGTGGCTCAACATTGTTTTTTAACAGAGTCATGTTCTTTGATATTCTGGAGTTTTTCTTCTGATTGTAAATCTTTGACAGAAATTCTATTTTTCCATTTCTCTTCAGGTGCATGTATATTTTCTTCAAGAGTATTCATATTCTATATTTCTCATCAACTTCTTTGATCTATTTTTTGGAACTTATTTCATGCTCTGAGATTTTTTTACAGGATCCAACCTTTCTATAGAGATTTAAACATTCTAGAATTTTTCCTTTTAATCATTCTCCATAAAATCTATTTCTTCTTCCATCTAGGTTATCTATTCTTATATAAATTGACATATTCCACAAACAAGGGAGACTATTTAAATAGAAATAAAATATAAAATATTTATTATTATATCAACTGATATCTGTTGAGAAGTTTTAGGTTTATAATCATCACAACTTGTGGCATAATATTCATCTTTAGGAAAGTTTTCAAAAAAAATTCACAAACCTCATGACCACTTACCACTCTTGATTCTAATAACGGCGAACCTTGCCTCTAATACGAATTGAGAGGACTAATTTAGGATATAATCAACACTTAGAGGAGTGGTAAGTCAACATTGGGATCTTTTTTGACATTTATAACTATTTATCACCTTATCTCTTATAAATATTATGATATTGGTTCTCCAACTCCCTTTTTCATATCATATTAAAGTATATAAAAGTAGGTAAAATATGGAACATGATATTTATATAGGTTTCAACACTCAATACAAGTAGCCAGTCCCAGCGGTGTATAGTGATGACCAATAAAAAAAATTCTTCACTATAATGAGAGACCAATTAAAATAGTTGGATAAGGAATCAATCTTCAACCTAGTTTTTATACCTACAATTTTGGAGGGGGTGTAGAAAAATCCTCTTCCTTAGATGAGAAAAAACCTGTTCCAACTATCATCTCTTAATTGGTTATTTATACAACCTTTAAAGATAGTATTAACCTTATTTTTATGTTACCTTATAACACTAATAAAGTGTTCCCCCATATGAGACTTTTGTTGGATGAGATAGTGATGCTTTTTTATTCTCTTTCCACATATTCACTTGTTACTTTTCCAACAGGGGGAAACAACATTCCTTCTTCATACCGGCAACCTAAAAGATGCCCAGTCTTATTCTTATTCTTTACATGAAAATAGATATTCATAGTACCTACTTCTCATCTTCTCTTATGCTCCCTTTAATGTTTAGTGAAGAACTAGAATACAATAAGTATCTTAGAGTAGAATCACAGACATTCTTTATGATTATTGAAATAAGAAATGTTCTGCTTAGCATCATGAAAATTATTTTTCATTGAATAATAATCATTTTATAACCTAGAAAAATCACCCTCTTCTTTAATTTATATGAGATGAATATTACTATGGATTGAAATCTCAGCCATCCTTGATGCACAATATTTAAAATTTATATCTTATTGGTTTTCCTTTATTCTTCTTGGTGCAATAAATATTTATTCTATTATATCACACAAATTTTTTAATATTATTTCCTAAAATAATGATATTTCACAAATGAAGACTATTATCTTCATGAGTTATCAAACCGACTGGATCATATGTATTTCATAAATGTAATTCATGGTTCTTGACTTTTGGAATCCTAGCATATTCATTTATTTGTATTATTATTTTATGTTATATTTTAATGTCTTTTTTGGGTACTTCAAATGTTTATGCATTCACGTGGGCATGAGAATTCACAAATACATGCAAGAAATAATGAATTATTATCTTACATATTATTTCTTCATGATCATAGTTATATGAACACACTATATTCTTATGTTCACTACCTTGTGAGAAAAAAAGAATGAAACCTACTATACACTTCAATCCCACTTCCTCATTTAATATCCTTGTGAGAAAGAGTAATATACACACACTTCCTTAATGTAAAAACTTCATGAAATAGTAGATATACTCATTATATCAAGTGAGAAATGTCTTACGCATGTTCACTATGAATTCACACAAGATATGGAATAAATCATCCAATCTTACACAAGAATATTATTTCATTAATCTCAAACGCCTTTTCCTAATAGTGTACGCAGTAAGTTGTTATCATACATTATGAAAAAAGATAAATATATTCTACATTCTTGAGGAACTCAGACCATCATGCAGTCATGAAGGATGTAACTCATAATGAAAACATGGAACTATTCTTTTTTTATAAAATTAGTGTATGGAACTCACCTTTCATCATGTATCCTAGAGGCTTATGGTTCTTTCTTCCTCACGTAATCATAGATACAATTTTTATGAGATAATGAGATATCTATTTGAAATAGAGAGAGGGCATACATCAAATAGTGTTGGGGATTGAGTATTTATAGGTGATGATCACAACATCTCCTTCATTGGATCACTGATTTAGAATCAGGAAAATAACACCGTGTTAATGATGATATTATTATCTCCATATATTATGGAATTCAAATATTCAATAGCGGTTACATGATGCTGATATTCAGGGTGTTATTTATTATGAGTTTTTTCATAGGAACTCATCATGTGCATATGGTAATCTCCTCCCGATCCATCAATTTTTTTATAAGAACTAACTTATCCATGAACGCAGATGGCCTTTTGCTGCTGTTTTTTTCATTTAGCCGAATTTTCGTCTTCTAAATATGTCATTCATCAATAATAATGATTGAAATAATTTCGTATCATATTTTTTTCTCAAAAAATAATCCATTATGGAATGACATGATCATAGTGGTCTCATATTTGATCGAGCATGGTGTGATATAAAGAATAGTGCACAAAGAAACCCTTATTAATTCATAGGTAGAAGATGACTATGTGGAGGATGATGAATCATTGGACCAACATTGATAAAAAACATGATATATTCATATGTTTTAAATATACGTGAATAGTATCCACATGTTACCATCCCACATCAAACTCCAGAGTGGTTGAATCACACTTAATGAGTAAAGATATTTAATCACCACTTTGAGACATGGCAACGAGGTTGGAACCCTTACACACCTTCACACATGGCTGACACAAGAAGCGAATAACATAAACTATCCCACCCAGGCACCTTTGTGCTGATCTGCATGCACCGTACACTCCCACCAGTTCAATCCATGTGGGGGAGCTATGATCTAACTTCCTCCTACTACCATGGTTTTCTATCCTGGTCGATTACATCCAACATAGATGACATAAGGGTCCTATATGTGTGGTTGAGGTGTTATCTTATTGGACAGCCCATGGTTGGCCAATTGTTTTGGAAAACTATGATCAAAGGGGTTAGAAAAATAAGCAACATAAAAAATCATATCCTTATTCTATTTAAAATGCATGAACACATTTAAATAACTACTCAGGAAACAATAATTATATTTATTGGTCTTCTTCTTCAAATTAACTTCCTGAAAATTTACATTTGCGTGCTATTATTCAATATTGTATACAATGCGTCATCCCCAACATAATTGATCAATGTATTATAAACTTAATAATAGTTAAAAAATTTCTACACTTATAAACTCAAATCTCCAAAATATCTTCCTTAAGATAAGAATACCTGAGAACCTTCTTCTATATCCATTAATCAAAGCAATAATTACTTTGATACCATGTTTGGAATTCTAGGATACTTAACTTAAAACCAATTTTTTCTTTCCAAATTGTTCAACATATTTATATCAATAAAATCTTTACATTTCATTGAATATCTTTGACAATCAATAAAATACATTGACAATCAATAAAACTCATACATAGAGTGGGCTATTCAATAACCATGTATTAGATAAAGGTTATTCATAATCTAATTTATTTTGTTTTTCCTTAAAATATTGTTAATTAGTTAATTCATGTGATTGTGAAAACAAATCTGTAATGAATTTTACCAAATTACATTAAAGAAATAAAATAATAAAGTGGTATGACCATAAGCCTTTAGAAATGTATAGTTTATCTATAATATGATAAACTAACAAAAAACATAGGGGAAAAAACCTTTAACCATGATTTGGTTCATGTTATAGATTTCCACCTATCCATCCATGTACCTCTTGGATTGGTTTCTCCTTTTCCCCAATTTGAACTGCCTCCACTCTCTTGATAACTCCATCCATTATGCTTTTATACACATGCAGGGATGGGGAACCAAATAATTGGTAATGGGGTTTACAAAAGATAAACCATGTGCTCGTAGGCCCATACATAATTAGAGGAGGGATGATGCGCATGCCATTAATATATTTTAATAATAAACCAAAATGAAACTAATTACATACAAAGTTTTGGTCTATGCTCAAGATTATCTAAATACAAGAAACAAATTACATATTTAATAAAATCATCATTCAATTATAATAGTTCTTATCGAAGATAAATCACGCTCTAATAAACAAATTATCTTATTTAATCAATCAATTATTTTATCTTAATCCTCATCCAATATTTATGATATTCTCATTAATCATAATTTTAATAAAATCACAAAAAATTGATTTAAAAATAAATATGTACAAAATGTGTTACTTGGAAGAAACATAGTGAGTACCCATCCAAACAACTAGACATGTTTTATATTTGAATATTATTTACTCATGCAGAATGTGACATACATGAATTATCAAATAATTTCATGGAATGTACATAGTTAAATAAATGACACCTGAAACACATGTTATTTATGTAGTGTGTTATATTTCAATGCACATAGTGTAATGACTGTACTATGACTTATACCTGATTTGTAATTTATAACATCTCACAAAAATTAGTCAGGCCTTTAGTATATATAAAACCCATAAAATTCATGTACATAGTCAAATAAATAACACAAAAAATACATTCTTATACATTTTAAGTAGTATAATAAATTATTTTTTAATTCTATGTAATTTGGTAATATACACAACATGTACTGTCCTGCTATACATTGTGTATAATTCTCAATGTCTATCCATGGAACATGCTAGGGACTCAGTGTGTAATCATGCTATAGAAAATAATGGAGTACGTGACATTAAACGGGCTACACATCAGGTGGCATCTGAGTTACATGGTCACCAGTCATATAGGATGTGTAAGAAAACACACATCCCATCTTTTACTAAAGTACTATACATCATGTACTAGTGTTATACACCATGTAGTACAGTTGACCATACAATTGGATGGCGCGATCAACATGTGATGTATTTAATTACACACCATGTGTAATAAATTAAAATTACTTGAATTTATTATGAATTAATTTGTGAATTTTCATGGTGCATTGAACATGGGTTTGTAATCTATACCAATGGGCTACGCGAGTTGTACTCTTGCACTATCTTACCAAAATCCTCAACACATATAGACGAGCTCTTCAAATTTTAATTTTTGATAAAATTAATTGATTTAGATTATATTTGTGATGGTAAGAAGAGTTTCTTGATTAATATTAAATAAAAATTAAACTTGAATAGAAAACTAATGATAAATATGAGAATAAATCAACAATATCTAAATAATTATAAAAATCATACGACCACTTTGATTCTAATTAAAGGTTCTGGATGCATCAGATGTTCTATATGGGGTATCCATAACTAATATTTTTGTCATAATTAAGGATTAATATAATATTTCCATTAAAAAGATACTCCATGACCAACAGAATTGAATAAAATATTAATTGAAGAGAGAACACAAAAACTGAATGTAGAATTTTCACATAAGGATTTATAATTAATTTGAGTAATTAATGAAATACCTTTTGATGAATGATTTATCTATTGATGAATTGAAAATCTCTACATCTTATCATAATTTTGTTGTGGGAATCATGTGTAGATTCCATCCAATAGAGAACCAATCATGCCCCACAAACCTCCAAACATTGTCGTGGGAATCTCTGGGTCCTAACATGATAGATATTAATGCTTGATTCATGCACCTTTGATTTCCCTAAGAACCATTCCAAGAAGGATTTCCTTGGATATCTCTAGAATCAAGAGTGGTGGTAGAGGAAGATCTCTATCCATTAATGAGAGTCTTCTTTGAGAAGTGGCATATCTTGGGCCTTGATATAATTATCTGAATGTTGTTGTGCACAACCAATATATAAGTCAACAAGAAAAATGAAATCATATAAATGGGTGTAAATATTTATAGGATTAGAAAATAATAATTGATCATGAATCCTTATTATTTTCTGAATCCCCATAGAACCCCATGTTTATAATAATAATAATAAAATTTTTATTATTCCATGACATGTGAAAAAATAACGAGTTAATTATATGATATTTATTCAAATATTATTTAAAATATATTATTTCTTACCGAATCACTAGAATCAATCATACATTCCACCACAATAATTTTTGGGCTTGAATATATACTATTTATTTCATAAATAAATATCACTTCATTATTCACCAATAACCAAACAATTATTATATTACTAAATAATAAATAAATATATATCAAATATACTATTTGAAAAATATTCTCTTGAATAACTAGTGTCAGAATATATGTGACAAATAAACATGAATAAATATTCAACCCCATACTGGAATAATATTTATTCAATAAGATAAATTAAAAGTAAAAATAATATTTAACTTGGTTTCTAGATATTCTTATTGTGTGACCCTCTAAGAAACTTTCTCAGTGGCGTTAGGCCAAGTTGACAAAAGTCGAATGTTATAATCTATAAAAATAATAAGGATCCTATAAGGAAATAAGTTAATGATGCGATGACATAAAACCTCATATGAATTATTACTATGTTATAAAATCCTTTTATTATGATATTTCTAAACAAGAAGGTTTCATACTGGTACCATCAATCTATGTCTTTAATATCTCCTTCTTTGACTTTCTAGAATTTTGTCTTGCCTATTGAACACCATGATCATAGATTTATTTAGTATGTATCATTTCAATCAAATGTATTGAGATATGAACATATATTTAATAATAGAATGGGGATATTATTTATATCTTTTTTAATTAATGAAATATTACTCATGACGCACCAAATGTATCCCACTTCACTATGAACATTTTTCATCACTATTTTGTTCAATACATAGAAGTACGTGACTCATAATATCCATTAATGATAATATTAATTTATAAGGATAAATACAAATGTTCTCATATAGGAACATCCAATGACACATATAAATGATGATTTTCTACTAGTGGGCCTCTTTCTCATAAACTCTTATACTGGAAATTACTAAGGGCATACACCATGAGAAGGTGACTGAAAGTATTATGAGTCTCCACTCCTGAGAGGCTATATCATTAGTTTCCCTCAAATTATTTCTTCCTGTTATAGAATATATATTTAAAAATATAATCGTAGAAATTCAGGGATCTCATCATAGTTGGAAACTACTATTACCTTTTAGTATGACAACTACTCTTAAAATATTATTACATACTATGTCATGTAAAAGAATAATCATGATTTGATAAGATGTTTATTAGTATTAAGAATTATAAATATAGGTAATAATAATGTATATAGAAGTTATTTCTAGTGAACCAATTGCATCAATTCATTCATAAATTACTATACATAAAAAATAGCTCAATATAGTAAAAAACTGAATAAAAATGAAAGATGAAAATTAAATAACAAGAATGAAATGAATAATAAATAAATTCAACATCATAATTTTAATCTATAGGTTAGGTAATAAAAAAAAATATACTTTTTTATCTTCCCAACTCATGTTATAGTAAATAATAGATAACTTGTGTTAGAGGAATTCTAATTATCAATAGATGGTTTTTTGATTATGAATACACAAACAAAGAATGACAAGGAACTACTATAATAATGATGTATATGTTCTGGTGATGTATAGTCATTACAAGTGTATAAAATTTGAAACTAAAAGAAGAAAATTTAGTGGGAGAGTCCAATTATATTTCTTTATGTGTCCAATCAAGGTTATTTGAAACGTAGGGTTATCAGAAAGTATGATTTTTGTTTCTATATGATGGAATTATGTAAGATACATGAAGGGGTTCATAAAAATTCATGGTATATCCATGCCAGATATTGTTGTTATAGAAATTAATTATTTAGTTTTAATGGGTATGTGATATAAAATATATACTATAGAAATGTTTTGAGTAAAAAAAGTTCAAAATCAAGGTAAGAATTAATAGAGCTTATAGTTTTTATTTAACTAATGAATAAAAGAGTTTCTAAATATTCGTTTTGAATGAAAAGGAATTTATCAAGATCACATGAATATTTTTAAGGATGTGTATAGTTTTCTAATTTCTCTTATATGATTAGATATGTAATTGTATCAAAAAGAGTTGTTATAAAAAATATGATATGTTAATTATGTTTTGTTATTCAACTGATTTTATAACTTAATTTAAAATAAAATAAATAAAAAACGTTTTACCCAGAATAATTTTGTTTATCTGGATAATTTTTAAAATATGAGGAAGTAATATTCCATGACAATCAGTGTCATATATTAAATAATAAAAAATTCTTTTCTATTATTTTTTAAAATATGAGGAAGTAAGAAAATCTGATTTATTTTCTAAATATAATGGATCATGTGTATTATTGTGTAATATTCCTAGAAGAATACAACGACTAACTAACTAGTGAGAGATTTTTTGGACCTAGGTAAGTTAAAAGTTATAAAATAAAATAAAATACTAATTAAAATACAAAGTGAATGTCACTTTATATCCAAAAAGGTTTATGTTATGTTGGTAATGTAATAATATAATCTGTTACATTAGTTCAAAAATATTTTATGGAAAACGACTGATCGAAAGGGATCTAAGAATGATTAATGCAACCCCATGACTCTAGTAACCTAGATCCAATGGCTCAGTTACAACATTGATAAAAAAAATAAAATGTATCACATTTAATAGGATTTAATAATTTTTTAGTCTGGAGATATGAGATACATACATGATTCTCACATAAAATTTTGTTAACATGAAACATATCTTAAAATTATAATGATAAATTTATTTTTTATTCAAGTTTATCCATGAAATAATTTAATGTTAACATCTTGGTACCCTAGGGAAAGAATAACATAATAATGGGTTAGATCTGATGCCTAGTAAGGGAAATCATACAATGGATGAAATCATAGAATAAATAAAACATGAATAATATGGTCAAGATATAAAATAATCAAATACTCCATGTAACTTATATCATGAAAGGTAAATTTATCCATGGGTGAAATATAAATATAAATAATCACATGGATAAAAATAAATTATTTTATAATGATATAATTTATGATACCATACATCATAATTTGACCATCAAGGCTTCATTCAAAGACATCATAAATAAAATGGCAAGACATTCACTAAATACCCAAGACAGTTTATATCCTAATACCAACCAATGCATCGAGGGGATATATAATATAAATCTCCACCAATTTAATAACTACGTACAATTCATTGATAATATGAATGAAATTATTAACTATATAATACATAATCAACAAAAACATTCATATTGAAAACTATCATACTGAATGTCAATATTTTATAAAGTCAATAAGTTTAACAAAATGATCATAATTAATCTAGATAAATAATTTTTATGGTACGTTAGTGTATATATCTAATGAAGAATACTAATATTTAAAAAATGTTGGTATAGATGAAAAACACTTTTAAAATGATATTATAAAATCTCTTTGAAAGCAAAAAGAAATACCCTTTTCTTTTGGAGGCATTTTTAAACTAAAAATTACTAGAATAACAGGAATTGGATTTTATTTTAAAACATTTAAGGATTATAGAATAATATTAATATTTAATAATGACTATGATGGTAGAAAATATGTGCATGTGGTAAATGTTAAAGACATTATATTTCCACATGAATAAAAAGTCAAAAAATGACTTCTGTGGAAAACTAAAAAAAATTACTTTACCAAATTCATAAAGAAAAAAATGGAAGATATAATTTTATAAATAATTTAAAATTGTATTGTAATTTCTATTAAAAAATTTCATGAACGTGGACATAGAAGACAATGATTCATGACCCAAATGAAATAAATGAGGTCAGCTTTCCTAAAAACCAAATTCTTCATCACTTTGAACACAAAAGATAGGAAATGAAAGGAAAACATGAAAAAACTATAAATAATATTATGATAAGAAATTATATGATTTTTATTAGAGAATTATCATATAATTCACCAAATATAAAAATTATCATAAAAATCCCGGAGTAAGAATTATATTGTGAAATAAACCACTATATTGGACTTCCTCTTGACCGAACATGGTATAATCTCTTTTAAATAAATTTAGACTTATTAAACATAAATATCAAAAAAATATTTTTATTTGTATTAATATGTATTATTCATTAATAATTTTTTATCCATGTATTAATTACTTGTTGTTAAAATAATTATTTGAGTGTCAACTCTTCCATTTTAAATACTTGTTCAGTTCAATATTTCTAGTCTTTACACCATGGTCAGGGTTTCATCATATACAGAATCTTAAAAATGTTATAATTATATAATTTTTATATTTAATAAAATTTTATAACCATACATTAAAATAATCATGAAAAATGTAATACATTGTCTCTTGGAGATGGTAGTCCGTATGTACGCACAAGCGATGTTTTCATTTTTTTAATGGGTAAAAAAGAAATAAATTAGGCAATGGTTTAATTTTAAAGAAGAAGAATAATAATAATTTTAAATTTATTCACTAAATGCATCTATATGACCGTCCTTTTTGGGAATAAATGAAAAAAATGACATTGGTTCATGGATGTGGTAGTCCACACTTACACATAAGTGACGATATCAATTCTAAACATAATATAGGGAAAGAATGTATATATTATATTTTATTTAAAAAATCATAATAGATAAAAAAAATATTATATATTATCTAATTCCATATTTATAAATATTCCTAAGAGGTAGTGATGAAAAATTAAATACATCACTTCATGGAGGTGGTAATCCACACATACACATGAGCAATGATTTTATTTTCCATAGGTTGAAAAAGGAGATGAAAAAGGGGTTTTCCAAAAAAAAAAATAACATTTTAGTATATTTTATATATTGATGTTATTATATAATCATTTATTTTATATTTTATAAGGAGGTATAATAATAAATAGACATGAAAGAACTCAGTTAAGAGTTATACCTCTTCTTTAGATAACCTACTATGGCTTATACAATAATCCTTCATTGGTCGGTCTTTTGGTGAGATAAGGACCTATATGAAAAGGGTAACGAAGTCACAAAGGGATTTGGGAAGGTATTTTCCAATTTTTAGTGGTATAATTTTATGAATAAGTGAGGAGAGGATATTCCCTTTTATAATAAAGTGAACTGACACACATGTAATTATTCTTAACTTTTAAAAATTATAAGTGTCCTACTAATGGTAAAATGGAACTTAAAAAATTAAATTTATAACATAAGGAAATATGTTTCAAAATTACGTTTTAAATTAAGAATTAATATGAGATTTGTTTCCATAGAATATGGTTTTAACTTTAACTATCCCGTTTTACCCCTTTACAGCACTGACAACATTTTTATCAATGCTACTATTCATAATGACTGAAAAATGAAATTGAACTCATTACTAAATTCAAAAATCCTAATAAAAAATATAAAATAAATTGTTAAATAATCAATTTGTATAATAATAATTAATTAATTTTAATATAAGTTCAAAAAACACAATGAAAGTTTTTTTTGCGGAAAATGGGGTTTTGATCATAAAAATAATCTTATACCAAAAAATATATAATTTTTATTACTATGGAATTAATTATGTAATTTTTAATCAAATGAATCTTATGTTACTTTAAAAAAACCAAAATTGAATGAGGCTTTTAAATTACGTGATATAAAGAAAAGAAATGATATTTTTTAAAAAATTATGATCTCACATTATTCACAGAAAAACAACTATTTTAGGATATTTCAAAAAAAAAATCACCTTAAGCTAAATTTAACCTTTTGAATCCATAAATGTTATAAAATTTATGAAATTTAAATTCTATAATTATAAAATTATTTTTAAAATATATACTTGAACTATTTTTTATAATTATATATTAATAGGATGTGCATTTCAATATAGTCTACGGATGTAGTATTTTCCTATTATAAAATTACCTCACTTATTACAGTGGTGATGTTAATAGAAAGAGTTAAAAGTCTAAATTTTTTTTTATTAACATCCTTACATTTTATTTTTTGTAGTAAATAAGTTTTAATACTTTATTCAAAGAGTTTAATATTCATAGTATTATTATAAAGTCACACAATTATTCATACTTTATTACTTCATACATGTTACAAACTAAAGAATTTATTGATAGAGTTTTATCCGATGGCTAGATAGATATGTCCTAGGAATTATATAAATATATAATCAGGATAATAAGACTTATAAAAGTAGATAAAACATAAGATTTATCTAGTATTCTATCATATGTGATATTTTAGATATAATATTATATATGTTTTTGTTAATTATTATTAAATATGATAAAGGATATAAAATGTATCATGTTATATAAAAGTAAATTTCAACTTTATAACTCCTTCGATTAGTCTACATATATGTATATATTGACATATATTTTATCAATTGAATTGACAATTCATCTATCAAATTATGAATTTGAGTTACCTCTGACTGATGTTCAACATAGAGTATTATAAGTTATGATGAATGTTTAAGGATATAATGAGTAAAATTATTGTATTAGGGTATGAATGCTCATTAATCACAAAATGGGTTTTATATACTTAATGTCCCATGATGTTTACCACATTAAGTGTCTTATAATTTTTCACTAGTATACTATGGGTGCATGGTTTATATTTGGAGTCCCCACTACTTGATTTTGGTGAGATAACTAGCATGAAAACCTTCATACTATGATACCTTACTTATGATGCCTTGAAACTTATCTAGTCATGAGGTATTTTGGTATATTGATGATGACGACATCGGTTGGAGCTCAACTAAGATGATATGTATCCTCTCATATGAAAGGTTTGACATCTATGCCCTCAATTTATATATACCGAGGATATTTATGTATTTACCTAGATAGTTCATATGATGTGATCATATATTTGGTTGAGGGGAATGTGATGTACACATCCATAAAGGCGTGTGACATTGATATATTCATTAAAAAGTCTATTATATACTCATATAATAAAGAATATATTAGAATTATATATGGGATTTACATACTCTATTTTCCATGGCCATTCAGTGTCTTAGACATGGTATTATATGAAAATTCATGTTTACAAATGATGCAGCTCATAGAAAATGGTATGGGAAACATGTGTTTGATAAAGATCACATGAGGTACCATTATATATTGATTAGCCTTGAGTCTTTTCTAGAGGTAAATCATTAATTAAATTTATGATTTAATAAATTCATATTTTTTAATGTTATAAAGTAACATGGGGTCAAACATTGTAGTTGAATGAATGCGGATTGAGTTTTACTTAGAGAGTTTCTCTAAATGTACCTTAGGCTTTTATCTAACAGTTGTTTTGGATGGGTATTCACAAGTAATTGCATATGATTTGATAAAATGTGAAGTTGATAATATCTTTAAATTTTTTTTTGGAAGATATCCAATTTTTTTTTAGATATGGTTTCATAAATTATTAATTATGATACAATATAAGGTGAAATGATACTAAGTATATGAGGATTTAGTTAAATTGGGATATTGAAGAAGATATATCATAAATCTCTCATACTGTGATGTCTTATGTCCTATTTAGTAGTATATGATATATCTATTTATTATGGTAAGAAATGTGAGGATTCAAGGAATATTATTTGACTTATATTTGGTATAGAAGAAGGCATATTATAGTAATAATATTCCACTGCATTCATGTGCATCTAAATGTTATATGATCACATTATGACATCTTTCACCAATAAACTATCGTTATTTTATTTGTTTCATAAGATGAAATGATTTGGAGGAGTGATCCATTCATACAGTGAATATATATGGTTTAAGTGGAATTAGAACATATGTTATAACGCATGAGTTAATGAATGTGAGAATCCAAATGGCTATATATGGGAGGAAACACTATCATGTTACTGTGGTTTGATCCTGCCCAAGCTCCAGCTGATTGTCCCTCATTCTCAAAGAAATATATTCTTCCACCTTTACAAAATGAGGCACTAGAATGTCATGGGGAGAAGGTGGTTCTCATTCAAGCACTGATCTATCCTGCACAACCCATAGATACATCATAGATGATGAATGAATTTTGGATTTCTCTTTAATGTTCTTCATCAAGCAGGTGGTATGATGAAATTGGTATCAATAGCATCAAATGGTTTATGGTACATAGCATTCTTTACTTTATACACAACCTGGTTTGAGTATTTCATTCATGGTGATCTTGGTCTTCGTTTCTTATTTCTTCTGTTGTGTTTAATGAGTGTTATTAGATCCTATGAAACATTTCATATTGTAGAACCCACTGGTTGGTCATGAGGAAAGGGTTTCTTGGGGGGGGGGGTCTATTCTTTAATTTAGATGTTATGTTGTTATTATTTTAAAATTACAAATCTATTATAATCTTATTTGAACATTTTGGTGATGTTTGGTGGTCTAATTTGACTATTTTATTTCTAATATGTATTTTATACTCATGTTGACATACTAATGTGTAGTTTATTGGGTGTAATACTCATAAAGTGAACATACGATTATTATAATGATGATGTAGACTACTTTTGATGAATATTTTGACTAATTTTAATGATGATGGAGATTTATTTGGTTGACATTACTAATTTAATGTAATAATAATTTGAAACTATCATGATAATAACCTAAATTACTCCAGTGATGATGTGGAAATTTCACGCTGATGATATAAACATAATTTTATTATGAAGTGGACTTGTTGTATTGATGATTTTAAACTGATATATGTTATGGGATGAGGTAGAATTTGAGTTCAAGAGTTTCACTTTGATGTGGAGTCACACTGTAACACCCCAAGATTTCATAGTGTGTTATTTCTTCAAAATAATTCAATAACTTGCACTACACGCAACACTGAGTTCAATTGCACCATGACTTACCAAAAAAAAGCCATTAAAAGAGTTTATGAATAATATTAACTAAATTTTAAACTTTATATTATCCTTATAATTTTAGAATCCATATTATGAGTTTCTTAGTCATAATGCAAGAACAGATTCATTTTCAGTATTGCACTTTTATCAACTTTTGATAGTGAAACCTTTTTAAATACAATATTTTAAACTTTTTGACTAAATGGAGACATCAAAAAATTTAAAATGAAACATCCCAAGCTTCCACGGTACGTTTCCCTTCGAATAATGCGATAGCGTGTGTTGTACGCAACCTCGAGTTCTAACACACACCACAACTAATTAAACTAGCCGTTGTGAATAGTAATACCTAATTTTTGAAATCATATATATTTTATATTTTAAAATGGACTTCATTTTTGGATTCGGAATATCGAAATTAGCCTAGGGTGAAATTTTGGTACATTTCGGATAACTTTCATATTTTGATGAATAGTGAAAATTTCTAAATTTTAATTAAAAACAACTTTTTTAATCAAAATAATTAATAGTGATAAATTATAAATTTTAGTGGTTTTAAAGTATATTTAGAATATATTTTTACATTTTAATATAATGTTGGTCATTGGACATAATTTTACAATTAAACCGAACATAAACAAGTGTCAATCTTTTGATAGTTATTATCTCTTAAAAACACGCTTTTTGTTTTGACAGCGGGAATTAATTTTAAATTAATTTCTGCCACTTCTGTGTTTTGAATTTAGGAAAATGGATTCCATATTTGGAATCAGGATGTTCAAATTGTGTAAATGGGTAACTTTTATTTTTAGACATTTTGAATAATTACTGCGGTAAATATTTTATTTACCATGGTTAAGGGTAAATCCGGTAAATAAGGGTTAAATAAATAATATTATAATAATACTAAATTACCCTAAAACGTGTCTTAACCCTATTGGTTGATACATGGTCGACCATGGGCATCTTAGGGTCTATTTTGGGACCCCATGGATCCACTTGTAAGTGATAATGACACTTTATTTTAATTTAGTTAAAATGAATACAAAAATGACACAAGCATATATCTTTTAGAACAACAATTTTTACATAGGGTTATATATGTTGGATTTTAGATTATAAATATTCATTAGAAAGCTAAAAAGAGTTCCTACATAATGATATTTTATTTATAATTTTTAGACATTAAATAATTTATTTTATTTATGACACAATGATGATGCAGTAATTACTATAATAGTAAAAAAATTAAAATAATTGATATTATAAATACCCAAATAAATATAATATGAAACTTTTAATGAATTAAACTAATTTTCTAGGCTAATATGATATATTAGGATTGATTTAATTGACTTTGTTCGAAGTAATCAATCTGTTAGGAGTTTCAAAAAAATCGACTATTGAATAGTGTCAAAATTGACATAAAAGAGTTCTTAAAACAAATATTATATTATTAATTGATATTAAATTCCTAAAAATCTACGGTTCGGCCAAGAGACTTATATTATGATAGGTTCCTCATTAATGGACCACTTGGGGGTCGCTTGGATGTATATAGTAAGTTTATTAACCATATTATATAAAAATACAAAGAGACATTGTAAAAGTGAAACTAATTAAATTAGAGTTAATACTTAAAGATAAGGATAATATAAGTACCCAAACCTGTCTAAATTCTATTGGTTGAGTTGATTTCGACCTATACCCACCTTAACCTTTGAATAGTCAACTTTGGAGCCATTAGAAACCGAATATGAATTTATTATAAATTAATATTTCTAGCTTTTCCAAAGGTGCCCCTCACCCCTCTTATAAAAGGGCACTCCTCCTTCTCATTTCTTCACACCTCTAAAGCCTTTTGGTTCGGCCAAACTCTGCCCAAATACTCTCCCAACATCCCTCACTACAACCTAGGGGCCTTAGTTTGATCATAAAGCCAACCTAAGGAGCCCTTTTGATCAAATCAAAAGGAAGAACCCGAAGAAGAGGTAATGTTTTCACCACCCCTTTTCCAAGTTCATTTCTTCTTCCACTTCTTCTTCCTTTGTTGTTACCATTCTAAAATAATGACTTCAGTATCATTTATATACTGTGATGTTATTATAAATATGGTACAACCATATTCAGTATTCTATCCACCCTTTGAATAACATGTCACCATACGTGCGTACGTACGGCTTACCGTCTCCACGTCGTGGTGTAATTGTTATTCAATATATTATTATTTGGATGGGTATAATAATGATGCGTAACTCATGTAAATAATAAATATAACATATTAATGATTCTGTATATATGATATACCATCCATTTATATATTATTTTAATATCAAAAGAATGATATTGTCGCTCGTGCGTACGTACGGACTACCGTCTCCACGAACGCGATGAGATTCATTCTCCATCGTAACCATTAAAGTATAATTATCATTTTATGATTTAAAAATGATGTTTAAGGACTTGATATAATTCTGGATATGAATAATATACAACCTATCCTTTACAAACATGTCTTACGTAACAAAACATATGAAAGAAAACAAGTAAGTTAACACCCGAAACAACGATAATACTAAGATATTATTATCAAATCAATATTAAAAGATCATATATGATATCATATTAATGTATATGATTCTTGTATAATTTAATAACAATTATTTCACCATTATACAGGAGGTTAACCTACCACAACCAAGGAAAAGTACAAGGTAAGGGTTATTTCACAATCTCTTCATTATCCGAGGTTGTTTATATGTAATAATCTACTGGGATTTCTTTATCATCCACATCCATGTTTCTTCGAAATGTATTTCAAAACATATTTATTATTTACAAGAATATGGGTTAAATTCATTTATACCCTTGTTTGACTTTTTGTAAGCGGTTTATAAAGGAATCTTTCCGTCGTTTTCAAAACAAGGTCCTTTTTAACCTTTTCGACAGAATTAAGATAAGAATGTTTTTTTTACTTATACGGCGGGTGCGGTTATTTTCCGCCATTATAAAATAGTCAAAGCCTTCCTTACAAGCTTACAAGAATATTTTCAAGAAAATGTTTTATTTTATATGGCTCTTAAATGATTTCAAAAATAGAAAGAGATATTTCTCTGAAAAGTGTTTTGATTTCATCTATGTCAACATCCTTTAATGGATTTTACGCTTATTTGAAGTTGATTTATTATAATACAAAACTTCTATATTGTATTGAAGGTTTTGTGATATGTTTGACTGTGGATGTGCTATTTTATACCATTCATAGTTTATGGTGAAACTATTGACATTTCGTATGCTAGTTTTAATCCGAATGTTTATGTTATATTTCAAACTTTTCTTCAGATGAATGTGCTAAACAAGTATGTTCCGGGTTGGGGACCGGTAAAAGTAAGCGCTCCAGGTTGGGTACTGGTTAAAGTAAGCCCTCCAGGTTAGGGACTGGTAAAAGTATGCCCTCCGGGTTGGTGTCCGGTTATTAGAGGCACTCCGGGTTGGTGTCCGGTTATTAGAGGCACTCCGGGTTGGTGTCCGGTTATTAGAGGCACTCCGGGTTGGTGTCCGGTTATTAGAGGCACTCCGGGTTGGGTTCCGGTTAGAAGTAACCCCTAGGTCTTGGGATGAGGCCTAGACAAAGAAATTAACGTTTAGCATTATGCATTCCAACATTATGAAAGTGGTTATTGGTTTTTGCATGTGATTATTCGATTAGTAGAATATCCATGTGAATAAGTAAATGGCATTATTTCATTTTATTTATGCCATACTATGTTAAATGTTCAAGTTTAAAAGGCTTTTGTTTTAGTTATACATTGCCTTAAATGTTTATTCTTATTTATGAAAGTTGCCGCTAAGTTGTTATCCTTACTGGGCATTTGAGCTCACCCCTTTTCTATGTTTTATTTTCCCAGGAAGTGAAGATGTAAGTTATGAATGACCTGCAGGGATATTATGATAGGATTATAGTGTGGACTGTGGAAACATTATGTTGTTGTATTAGTTTTTCATTTTATGATGTAATGTAAAACTTATGAATATATCTAGTGTTTCCAAGGCTACTAAACCAATCGGTCTTTCGAGATTTGATCTTTCTTGTGATCATGCCAATGTTACGAAGTAATGCACCGACTCTGGGTAGCTGGGGTCGGGGCGTTACAGTTGGTATCAGAGGAAGTTTAGTACAAACCTTGGAAGCTAGATTTAGATAAACTCTGATTAGAGCACGTAGACCTAAGATGAACTTTGAGGATTAGTATAGAAGAACTTCCTAGAATTTTGGTATTGTAGAGATTTTGTGAGTTTTCCGAGCAATACATCCCTGTCTGGATACGAGCAGGTAGAGGCGGCTCTGGTACAGATGTACCTAGGGGTAAAACCCGAAAACACCGCTTTGAGCTAGACTCGAACGGGAACTGGTGCGCGACAACGGGCCTTGCTGCACTCTTGGTTACGACACTCCCGGGGGATATGCTTTGGATAACTCTCATTTTCTTTACAAATCATTATGAAGGGTTTATGAGTATATACTTCCTCAAAGAAAATATTTTTATGATTATGGATTATATCCATAAATAGTCCAATTTATGTTAAGTATTTTATAAGTATGGGATTATGTATTTTGATTCATAAACTGATCTAGTTTATGCCATTGTTTAGAAATGGCGCCCAGTAGAAGGAATGAGAACCCCAGAAATGCACATGATCCAAAGAGAAGGAAGGATCATATCTTTCATGGTCTTAAGCTAGAATTGATAAGAGAAATAGTCTCCCATGTATTATCATCATATGAAGAAATAATATCATGTGTTGATAAGATAAGTAAAGAGTTTACTGAGTCCTATGGCTTTGAAGGGAAGCAAGAGAAGAAAAGGATGGAAGAGAGAAAATTGGATGAAGGGAAGAGGGAAAAGAAGAATTTTCCCATATGTGGTAACTGTGGGAAGAAACACCCTGGAACTTGCCTGAAAGGAATGGGAGTTTGTTATAAGTGTGGAGGAAAAGGGCACGAAGTACGTGACTGCAAGGGTGAGAAAATGGTTTCAAATGTACAATGCTTCATTTGCAAGGAGTTTGGACACTACGCGAACCTATGCCCCAGTCATCAGACTATGCCGCAAATGATGCTATTGGATAATAATCAAGTTATGATACTACCACAGATGAAGAGGAATGATTAGAGTTCTTATGTTGATTATGTCAATTGAGTGTTGTATCAACAATGTACTTGTTACAATAATCATGGAGTATATAAGGATTGTACTGCAGTACTATTTCATTAAGGACTTGAGATTGTGTGGAACAAAGAAAAGTGACTCAATAGCAGGATAAATTTTTGGAAAATATATGGTTGAGAGAATGATAAATCATAATATAGTTCTGATACTGAGGTAGTGATTTTGGAATAATAAGTGATTGTTTTGGATAAATTGTATTGGATATTCTTGACTACCTTGGAACTGATTAATGATTTGTATATTCCATCATTTTTTTTGGGGTTTAAAACATTTTTGGATTGATGAAGTATATCCAGCATTCTATATGGAATAGGGGAGCATGAATGTAATCAATAAGGAATATGGTAATTCAGGATGTTTCAGTGTATTAAAAGAATACAAGATGAAGGTATTCATATGCTATTATGGGGTAAAAAGGATCTACATTATTCTTACCTTCCTTATAAATGTTGGAATGTGAGTTTGGACAGAAGTATTTTGGATAGTTCTAGTTTGGATTATTTTGGATTGCCATAAAAGGACAACCCGGAGGTCGGGCGACAACCCGTCGCGTCCGGCACGGCTGCGAGACTTGAACCCGCAACCGAAGGGCGACAAGGGTGTATCACCTACCACTGGCCCACGAGATGTCCTGGATTAAATAATGTTGTTTTTTTAAAAGATCTGGTAGATGAATTATAAATTCATTTATTTTGGAACCCTGTACGAATAACATTCTATTATCTTTTAGAGTGAAAGATGAGTTTGTGGTAGAAATTTATTAATGGATAAAACTCTAATTATAAAGTAAGTATATCTCCTTATGATCTTAGCCAATCTCATAAATATATTCCTCAACATTAATAAAAGGAACTTAGAACAAAAATGTTGTCCTAGATGGTACCTTAAATCATCACTAATTCATGGATTTGGGATTTTTGGCCTTTTCATAGCCATGTTCTCTACCACTCTCCATCAGATAATTGATGGTTAGATTTCTCTTCCATATCCATATTTTCCTACATGGAACCCTAGTATGTGTTATTTTCGGTAATCTTCATACTTTCCACTCTTTATTTTAAATAGAGGCCTCGTTAATTCATTTTTCGATGTGGGATTTCAACTATGATATTTTGAAACGTCAAAAATGTGTTATCCTAATACCCTATGTTTTGTTGAACCGATGGTATTTCAAATCATCATAGATTGATGAATTTAAGGACCTAAATTATACACTTGTTTGTGATTGATGATCTCAATCACTACCTATAAATATTTACGTTTTTCCTCCAATTTTATGTCTCTAATTTCCAC
The DNA here is from genome assembly GCA_963277665.1 of Viscum album. Classification (NCBI taxonomy): domain Eukaryota; kingdom Viridiplantae; phylum Streptophyta; class Magnoliopsida; order Santalales; family Viscaceae; genus Viscum; species Viscum album. The sequence continues at coordinate 111,993,314 of OY728125.1, read as the reverse complement.
CAATGTTCTCCTAATCGAGATCATAATTTGGTGGTGACTCTTTCATTTCTCTTTTCCTCATATTAAGACTAAATTTTAGTAACCTAATTTCCGATGTGGGTTTTCCCACAAAGATATTTTCTATTTTCAACCATTTATTTTCGAAGAACAATTTCAAATTGCGAGGACGCAATTTATTGAAGGAGGGGAGAATGTAACACCCCAAGATTTCATAGTGTGTTATTTCTTCAAAATAATTCAATAACTTGCACTACACGCAACACTGAGTTCAATTGCACCACGACTTACCAAAAAAAAAACCATTAAAAGAGTTCATGAATAATATTAACTAAATTTTAAACTTTATATTATCCTTATAATTTTGGAATCCATATTATGAGTTTCTTAGTCATAATGCAAGAACAGATTCATTTTCAGTATTGCACTTTTATCAACTTTTGATAGTGAAACCTTTTTAAATACAATATTTTAAACTTTTTGACTAAATTGAGACATCAAAAAATTTAAAATGAAACATCCCAAGCTTCCACGGTACGTTTCCCTTCGAATAATGCGATAGCGTGTGTTGTACGCAACCTCGAGTTCTAACACACACCACAACTAATTAAACTAGCCGTTGTGAATAGTAATACCTAATTTTTGAAATCATATATATTTTATATTTTAAAATGGACTTCATTTTTGGATTCGGAATATCGAAATTAGCCTAGGGTGAAATTTTGGTACATTTCGGATAACTTTCATATTTTGATGAATAGTGAAAATTTCTAAATTTTAATTAAAAACAACTTTTTTAATCAAAATAATTAATAGTGATAAATTATGAATTTTATTGGTTTTAAAGTATATTTAGAATATATTTTTACATTTTAATATAATGTTTGGTCATTGGACATAATTTTACAATTAAACCGAACATAAACAAGTGTCAATCTTTTGATAGTTATTATCTCTTAAAAACACGCTTTTTGTTTTGACAGCGGGAATTAATTTTAAATTAATTTCTGCCACTTCTGTGTTTTGAATTTAGGAAAATTGATTCCATATTTGGAATCAGGATGTTCAAATTGTGTAAATGGGTAACTTTTATTTTTAGACATTTTGAATAATTACTGCGGTAAATATTTTATTTACCATGGTTAAGGGTAAATCCGGTAAATAAGGGTTAAAAAAATAATATTATAATAATACTAAATTACCCTAAAACGTGTCTTAACCCTATTGGTTGATACATGGTCGACCATGGGCATCTTTGGGTCTATTTTGGGACCCCATGGATCCACTTGTAAGTGATAATGACACTTTATTTTAATTTAGTTAAAATGAATACAAAAATGACACAAGCATATATCTTTTAGAACAAAATTTTTTACATAGGGTTATATATGTTGTATTTTAGATTATAAATATTCATTAGAAAGCTAAAAATATTTCCTACATAATGATATTTTATTTATAATTTTTAGACATTAAATAATTTATTTTATTTATGACACAATGATGATGCAGTAATTACTATAATAGTAAAAAAAATTAAAATAATTGATATTATAAATACCCAAATAAATATAATATGAAACTTTTAATGAATTAAACTAATTTTCTAGGCTAATATGATATATTAGGATTGATTTAATTGACTTTGTTTGAAGTAATCAATCTGTTAGGAGTTTCAAAAAAATCGACTATTGAATAGTGCCAAAATTGACATAAAAGAGTTCTTCAAACAAATATTATATTATTAATTGATATTAAATTCCTAAAAATCTAAGGTTCGGCCAAGAGACTTATATTATGATAGGTTCCTCATTAATGGACCACTTGGGGGTCGCTTGGATGTATATAGTAAGTTTATTAACCATATTATATAAAAATACAAAGAGACATTGTAAAAGTGAAACTAATTAACTTAGAGTTAATACTTAAAGATAAGGTTAATATAAGTACCCAAACCTGTCTAAATTCTATTGGTTGAGTGGTTTGCGACCTATCCCCACCTTAACCTTTGAATAGTCAACTTTGGAGCCATTAGAAACCGAATATGAATTTATTATAAATTAATATTTCTAGCTTTTCCAAAGGTGCCCCTCACCCCTCTTATAAAAGGGCACTCCTCCTTCTCATTTCTTCACACCTCTAAAGCCTTTTGGTTCGGCCAAACTCTGCCCAAATACTCTCCCAACATCCCTCACTACAACCTAGGGGCCTTAGTTTGATCAGAAAGCCAACCTAAGGAGCCCTTTTGATCAAATCAAAAGGAAGAACCCGAAGAAGAGGTAATGTTTTCACCACCCCTTTTCCAAGTTCATTTCTTCTTCCACTTCTTCTTCCTTTGTTGTTACCATTCTGAAATAATGGCTTCAGTATCATTTATATACTGTGATGTTATTATAAATATGGTACAACCATATTCAGTATTCTATCCACCCTTTGAATAACATGTCACCATACGTGCGTACGTACGGCTTACCGTCTCCACGTCGTGGTGTAATTGTTATTCAATATATTATTATTTGGATGGGTATAATAATGATGTGTAACTCATGTAAATAATAAATATAACATATTAATGATTCTGTATATATGATATACCATCCATTTATATATTATTTTAATATCAAAAGAATGATATTGTCGCTCGTGCGTACGTACGGACTACCGTCTCCACGAACGCGATGAGATTCATTCTCCATCGTAACCATTAAAGTATAATTATCATTTTATGATTTAAAAATGATGTTTAAGGACTTGATATCATTCTGGATATGAATAATATACAACCTATCCTTTACAAACATGTCTTACGTAACAAAACATATGAAAGAAAACAAGTAAGTTAACACCCGAAACAACGATAATACTAAGATATTATTATCAAATCAATATTAAAAGATCATATATGATATCATATTAATGTATATGATTCTTGTATAATTTAATAACAATTATTTCACCATTATACAGGAGGTTAACCTACCACAACCAAGGAAAAGTACAAGGTAAGGGTTATTTCACAATCTCTTCATTATCCGAGGTTGTTTATACGTAATAATCTACTGGGATTTCTTTATCATCCACATCCATGTTTCTTCGAAATGTATTTCAAAACATATTTATTATTTACAAGAATATGGGTTAAATTCATTTATACCCTTGTTTGACTTTTTGTAAGAGGTTTATAAAGGAATCTTTCCGTCGTTTTCAAAACAAGGTCCTTTTTAACCTTTTCGACAGAATTAAGATAAGAATATTTTTTTTACTTATACGGCGGGTGAGGTTATTTTCCGCCGTTATAAAATCGTCAAAGCTTTCCTTACAAGCTTACAAGAATATTTTCAGGAAAATGTTTTATTTTATATGGCTCTTAAATGATTTCAAAAATAGAAAGAGATATTTCTCTGAAAAGTGTTTTGATTTCATCTATGTCAACATCCTTTAATGGATTTTACGCTTATTTGAAGTTGATTTATTATAATACAAAACTTCTATATTGTATTGAAGGTTTTGTGATATGTTTGACTGTGGATGTGCTATTTTATACCATTCATAGTTTATGGTGAAACTATTGACATTTCGTATGCTAGTTTTAATCCGAATGTTTATGTTATATTTCAAACTGTTCTTCAGATGAATGTGCTAAACAAGTATGTTCCGGGTTGGGGACCGGTAAAAGTAAGCCCTCCAGGTTGGGGACTGGTTAAAGTAAGCCCTCCAGGTTAGGGACTGGTAAAAGTATGCCCTCCGGGTTGGTTTCCGGTTATTAGAGGCACTCCGGGTTGGTGTCCGGTTATTAGAGGCACTCCGGGTTGGTGTCCGGTTATTAGAGGCACTCCGGGTTGGTGTCCGGTTATTAGAGGCACTCCGGGTTGGGTTCCGGTTAGAAGTAACCCCTAGGTCTTGGGATGAGGCCTAGACAAAGAAATTAACGTTTAGCATTATGCATTCCAACATTATGAAAGTGGTTATTGGTTTTTGCATGTGATTATTCGATTAGTAGAATATCCATGTGAATAAGTAAATGGAATTATTTCATTTTATTTATGCCATACTATGTTAAATGTTCAAGTGTAAAAGGCTTTTGTTTTAGTTATACATTGCCTTAAATGTTTATTCTTATTTATGAAAGTTTCCGCTAAGTTGTCATCCTTACTGGGCATTTGAGCTCACCCCTTTTCTATGTTTTATTTTCCCAGGAAGTGAAGATGTAAGTTATGAATGACCTGCAGGGATATTATGATAGGATTATAGTGTGGACTGTGGAAACATTATGTTGTTGTATTAGTTTTTCATTTTATGATGTAATGTAAAACTTATGAATATATCTAGTGTTTCCAAGGCTACTAAACCAATCGGTCTTTCGAGATTTGATCTTTCTTGTGATCATGCCAATGTTACGAAGTAATGCACCGACTCTGGGTAGCTGGGGTCGGGGCGTTACACACACCATAGTAATTTTTTTAATATGTTATAACTGGACTGTGAATGACCATATTTTGATGCACCATTGATTATCTTGATTGATTGTTGGGGTTTAACCAAGAGATTCCTTATATTTTGAGATGTATATGATGATGGTAAGTTGATCATTCATTTTTATTTGATGATTTAGATATTTATTACTTATTATAATTAGTTTCATTTGATATTAACATTTTTTATTTAAATACGAGTGTATACCTTTATTTATAAAAAATAAATATGGGTTTGATAATGGCCAGTCATAGAGGTGATACATTAACATTATATTACTAAAATCCTTTTGAGTGTCACCCACCGAATGTAAGAAATACAATGTTATATTTTTCTATTTTTTTAATTAATTTTAGGGTGAGTTTGGTATGCAAGAAAATAAATTCAAGAAAGGTAACCATTATTATTTTTGGGTAATATGGAATCATGATTTTTTGGGAATCCAAAATTCCTTTTAATGATGAAACTAATATTCCATCTAATAACCAATAGAAACTGTGGGTTTTTATGGAATCTTATTTTTGGGATGAAACCTTCCTCCGATCCTATGCATTGAATCCACCCCCAACATAACTACTATCATCCACCCCAACCCATACATTAGCTAACCACCATGACTACCATCACCACCATATTCTAATTGAGCAACATCACCACCTCCACCCCGACATTATCAAAATTAATATTAATGATATTTTAACAAAATAATATTTTATTAAATTATACAAAAAACCTAAAATCTTGAATGTGGATAAGGTGGAAAATATTTTTTCTAAAAGTTCATCCCATGTATATTTACGATCCAATTATAAACTTATAAGTTAAATTATAACTCTTTAATAGTGAAAAAGACATTACTGTGGCTAATGTTAAAATACGTTAACTAAAGGGTTAAACCCAAAGATAATGTTTAAAACACAAAATAAACCTAAATATTTTTAATTGTTGGTGGGATTTCAACACCATCCTACCTTATCTCTAAATTAGTAACCATTTTGAATCATTTGGATAGATAATTACTTTTTATATTTTAATCTCTTATGAAATCCCAAGGGTACCCCTGCCCACAATTATAAATGGGAATCCCTATTTCGCATATTCACAAAACTTTGAGCCTTATAGAGCATCCAAAACCAACTAAATTATCTTATACACTACCATATACAAATTATAGAGGTTTTCGCATTCCTAAAACACAAACTATATGGTTCTTATGTGGAAATCTAAATGAGTTGATTAAAAAAAGAGATAATCACCATAACCTATCACTTCCTTTTTAATTATTTTTTATATCCTCTAAATATATTATATATTTCATTAAATAATAAATTTATTATTTTCAATATTCTTAAATTTTATTATTATTATTAAAAAACCTTTATTTACCCTCTTTTCCAACAAATGGGATATGAAAATATCACTTGTGCATACGTAAGACTTACAATCTCCACGTAGTGTTACAATACGTTTTCCATCACCATATTTCAGGGATAATTATTATGATGGGTTTAAATTTTATATAATATATTTATTAAATTATTATTATTCTATATGGATAATATCATATATAACTTCTTTCATTAAGAACTCTTGGAAAATGATAATGTCCCTTGTGTATACATGTGGACCACCACCCCCATGAAGTGACGTGGTTCATTTTTAATTTATGCTTTGCATGGGTGGTAATATGGATGGGTTTTATGAATATTAATGATTTATATGATAAAATAATTATAATTAAATTGTGAATTTTTTACCTTTATTTAGTTTCATCCATCTAAAAATGAAGATAACTGTCATGCGTACGTACCGCCTACCATCTCTATGAATGGTGTAATTTATTTTGCAATCTATAACATTTTTTGGATGAATCTAAATATATACATATATCAAATAAATATGATATTTATATCATTATTAAAATTATATAAATTATTTTACCTAGATCAAAGAAAAGGATTAGTACTACTAAACTGAAATTTGCTTGAAAAACAAATCAGTTATCACCCAGAGTAGTGATTTTAATAAAAAATTGTTAAATGATAGGTGATAAGACATAATAAATAAATTATACAAGAAACAATAGATTAAAATATAGTTCTATGATACACTTATAATAAATATATATTTATTATATAGTAATTTTTTTAATTCGAATAAGGAAATGTGATACTTGAGGACAAGGATTTATGTTTCGATCATATTTTAATCGAGATTATTTATGACTGAATTTATATCGAATAAATTATATGAATATTATATTATATATAAATTTTATTTTTAGTATAATATGTTTAATTATGATGAATACATGTTTTGCTTTCATTTTCCACACATTATGTACTTAATAGGCTGAAATAATTTTTTAAGGGGAAACTAACTTTATTTTTATCTTCAATCGAAAGGCCATTTTTATTTTATTTCCATATTTTCTAAAAACGATTTAAAAAATGTTTTTATTATTATCTTATTATTTTTAAGGTCATTTAATTTTTTTTAATTTTCAAAATATATTTTGAACGTAATATTTTTGTCATTTTCTGAACAGGGTACTTATTTTGGACTTTTTAAAAAATTGTGATAGGAATGTTTTCTTTTAACTTATAAAACATGAATGGAATTTACTAACATAAAAAACACTTAATTATTTTAATATTCATTTACATGTTTCTAAATTTCTTTTTAAATATAACATTTTCCTTAATATTTGGGAAATTTATATATTTTAAATAAGTGATTTCAAAATGAAAAGGATGTATTCCTCAATAAATATTCCATGGAATATTTTAAAATAATTTTATTATAATATAACATCATTTGAATATAATTCTGTTTTACTAGGGATATGTTACAATGATAAAAGAATTATTCTTTCTCTATATGTTTTATGATTATGATGATGAGATTTTCATGAAACCCATTTATTTTCATGTGTTATGTTATGATGAATAGATGAAATGTTTATAAAACCTATTTTATTTTCAACGGTTATGATGTAATGATATAATGAATGTTATTATGATCTTTTGAAAAAAATATATATGTTTCTCATTATTTCTTGGGTTGTACTTGGATTATATACCCTTCCAATGAATTGGGTAACGTTTTATATCTCTTAAGATAATTATGTGATGCAAGTATACATTCTTGATCCACTCCAAGAAACATGTTGATGTTCTTGATCCACTATATGATGCAGGTAGTATTAAATAATCTTTCATGATATGGGAAATAGACAGGTATTCACGATCCACTATGATTTTTTGGTCTTAATAGTTAAACTTGACCCATGAAATGGTTATATACTTATGATGGTTTCACACTTTTATGACCTAACCATATGTTCCATGATTGATGATGACTTTTCAATATTATGATTAATTTATTTTGAAATGATTAAGTTTTATGTTATGACTCATGTTTATGATACACAATAGATCAGGTTTGTACATTGAATGTTATGTTGAAAATGTTATACCTTTATTATCTTATTATTTCATATGATCATCGATTGATATCTCTCATGTTTAACCTTACTAAGAACATGATCTCACCATTTGTTATGTTTCCTTTACATAGGATATTAATAATGATTTATGTAGGGTATTTTTATGAAGAATACTTTGTAGAAATATCTTGTAGTGATGTTGAAGATATTTTATCAAATAAAAGTATTGTGTATCTAGTATCCAATTGAACTAAACTTTTTAATCCTCATGCATGTATTTATGAAATGTGTTGAGTATTTATCTCAAATGATGCAACTTAATTTATGACGTTCTGGAGTCCCTATAGTTAGTATTAGAGGGATGTTTTATTCAATAGTTGGGGATTATGACTATAAAAATTTGGTGAAAACCGTAAGGGCAAGTCTAAGTAAAAGATAAAATCCTAATATTTTTTTAATGACCATGGATAACCTAGGTTAAAACCAAGGTCCCATAGATTGAGAAGAAGGTTTCATGATTCAGATTTCCTATAAATTATATTTCATTTTTTTGATAGTTTACTCTGATTATTATATCACTATTCTCACACATTTGTTTTTGCTTTTTAGTCAATGTTTGGAACCAAAAATCATCATGATAACAATGAATGTGGTGGTTTGTGAAATAATTTTTCAACTGATAAACCAAATGCTATTGGATCAGGAATACAGAATCTTGTTGTTATTCTTATGAAAATTTCTTAAGCTATGGATCATTTTGAGATTAAAAATGATAAAATAAGGTAACATCATACTATAAAGTATTTTGTGAGGAAATATCCACCTTATTTTAGTGGGTATTATGATACACTAGTAGCTGAGAAATGGATTAACACCATTGATAAAAATATTTCCTTTTCTTTAGTGCTCAAAATATGAAAAAAATTTCTTAGTTTTTTATTTTTTAGAAATTGAAGTATATCAAAAATGGAATGTTATTAAGAATACAAAACAATAGGAATAGATTTAATCCATGTAATGGGATGAGTTAAGTACTTTCATCATATTATATGTAAAAATATAGAGAAATAATTTCTTGAGATGAGGAAAGAGGACGATGAATCTATTGGTACCTATGAGACAAATTTTATAAGACCTGCAAGGTATTCCTTTGGTTTAATTATCATCCCTAAAAGTAAAATTGGAAAATTATTTGGTGGATAAAACCAAGTATCCTAAAATAATTAACTATTAGAGACTTTTGTAAATATGATGAAATCATTTGATGCCCAGTTAATGTCGAAATGGGAATTGGATATTCACCATTCACATGGATTTGATATGAAAAAAAGAAGATGGAGTTTCATAAAAAATATAATAAATCTCCTGGTGGAATGAAATTACAACCTTATATATGATATAAATTTGCGATGAATCATTAATTTTATTTCTTAAAAAGGAATATAGAGGTGAATTAAATATAGAAAGGTAGGTAATAGAACCTGTGAATGCCAAAAGGTGATGAATAATATAGTTAATAATATAGAGGAAATAAGATGGGAACTAAGAAACCACCTAGGATTAAAAGAATAAAATGAAATATATATGGTAATTATCTAGTGCATTAATTTCATGTTTTCTATGATTAGCATCAATAAAATCCTAATCCCAAAGACAAAGGGAAATCTCATGAGATGATGACTGCTAAAGTGTGTTTCAGGATTTATGCGGTGGATGGTGCACTTATCATCTAATCTAGAACAACTAATGTCTTATTTGATTCTTGAATAACGTAATCCTTTATGTATAATGAATTGGAAAAGGGTGAAAACTTACCAGCTAAATAATTAAATATTGAGTTATAATTGAAAACTCTTAATGGTACGATGGTCACATATAAAGTCTACAGTTCTTCTTCGATTGATGTTTGTGGGAAAGTGTTTCCTATATAATTTGTGACTATCCCATTATTTAAATTTCATGTGGTCTTAGTAATGGATTGGATTTCACAATATGGACCCCATATCAATTTACGAGGAAGGTATGTCAGGATTTATATTCTCAATGAACCCATGGTCATTTATTGGTGTAAGGATGATCCCAAAATTCCAATGGAAATTACTTATATCTTGTGGGTATTAATTTCTATCCACGAAGTCTATTTATATCATATGGTTGAGTATTAACATAAAATTCAATACAAGCCTATTTTTTGGAGTTTTTTGATGGATTTCTAAATGAGTTTATTAGTTATCGACCAAATTATGTAGTTGAGTTTTTAGCAGAACTCTAACCCGGTACTACACCTATGTTAAATAATCCTTAAAGAATGAACCCAATTGAGTTGTAAGTATTAAAGAAGAAACTCCATGAGAATATTGATAATGGATTCCATTATAAAAGTGAATATCCTTTGTGTGAAACTATTATTATTATTAAGAAGAATGGTAGATCAATGTAACTCTGTATTGATTATCATGAACCTAACAAGGTCACTATCAAGAACAAGTATCATCTACCCTTATTGATGAATTGTTTGGTCAACTGCATAAATCTCAATACATTTCCCATATTGACCTTTGTTCTAGATATCATTAATTGTCGTTCAATAAAGAAGATATATTGAATATGGAATTCCATACAATGTATGGAAACAATAAATTTTTAGAGATTTCATTTAGTCTTACTAATTCCACTACTATCTTCATATATTTAATGAATAGAGTCTTTAAATATTACTTAGATTTTTTTTCTGATTACCTTTATAGATGATATTCATTTATATTCAAATATAAAGGAAGGGAATAATGATCATTTGATAATTTTTATGAAGACCATGATGAAGGATATGTTGTATGAAAAACTTACCATGTGTGAAATTTTTATTGAAAATCTTACATTCTTGGGTCATAAAATCTAATGTGAAGGTATATTGATGTATCCTTCAAAGATAAAATATATTGAGCAATAGTATAGATTAAGAAATATAACTAAAATCCGTAGTTTTATTGGCTTTGTTGGGTATTTAAAATGATTTTTGAGAGATTTATCACAGTTATATAATCAACTCACCATGTTGACTCGGATGGGAGTTAAGTTCTTCTAGATAGATGAATGTGATGAGAATTTCAAGGAGCCTAAGAGAAGGTTTGTCTGTGAAACTTTTCTCACACTAATCTATAGTGGATAATGGTTTGTGATATATAGTGATGTGTCGGTGAAGGGAATAGGTTGTGTCCTAATTCATATTGATATGGTGATAGCTTATGGCCCATTCTAATTACAAACACATGAGAAAAATTACCCAACCTATGATCTGGAGATGGAAATATTAATTTTTTCATTGAAGATATAGAGGAATTATCATTATGGTAATATGTATGAAATATATATATTTATATATAGATCATAAAATTATATATCTACATAGAAATAGATGAATACATTCTAGAGAATATGGTTGAAGTTCATTAATGATTATTACTACTCAATACATACCACCATTGGAAAGATTACAACATGACAGATGATCTAAGTAAAACTGATAATACTAGATTTTCTATGATGAGGATAAAAAATATCTATTATTTCCAGATTTATAAATTATGGATCCATAAATTTTAATCAAATGGGAGAAATATTATCTTTCAGAAATGAGTGTTCAACCATCTATCCATGCGAGGATTAAAGATGCACATAACAAAGGTGGGGAATCATAGAAGATGGTCTGAAATATTTATGAGTTTAACCTTGATTATTATAGAATGATAAGGTTCATGCATCATGTATGTATCCCATAAATACTAGACTTTAATAATGAGATATTGTATGAAGATCACAGTTTATTATTCTATATACATCAATGAAGTAACAAGATGTATAGAGTCTTGAAAGAGTATTTCTGGTGGGACAACATGAAGAGAGATATTGTAGAGTATATTTCTAGGTTATCAGTTTTTCATCATGTTTATGAAGAGAGAGAAAATTATAAGGGGACGTTATGACCATTACCCATAATAAAATGTAAATGTGCAAACATCACAATGTAATTTGTCATTAAACTCTACAAAACATCAAAATGGCACAATGATCTTTGGGTTGTAGTCGACCAACTTATAATGTAAACACATTTTATTATCATAAGATAATATTTATCTCTTGATCAAATTTATAAGTTATACACTAATTAAGTTTTTATATTTAATTAAGTACTAAATTTTCATTATATCTGATCAATACCGAAGGTTTACCTATAAGTTTTAGATAAGTATTCTGTACACTATATAAACAGAGTTGAGTTGAGTACTATAAATAATCCTCAGACAGATATTCAGTCTTAGTAGACCATTAAAACCCCATAATAAATTTTGAGTTATCTATCTATTAAATTAAAATGTGTTTGAGATAAATTCCTTAATTTAGTTTAATTTTATTACATTAATAAATTTAACTGAAACATTAGGATGGATCCTTATGAATCCCTATGTGGAAGGAAGTGTAGAAATCTAATGTGTTAGGATGAATTTAGAGAAAGAAAACTCTAGGAACTTTAGATAACTGAATAAAATTTAAAGAGGTTAGATCCATTCAACAACACATAAGGGTGGCACAAATATAACATAAATATTATGCTAACAATCATTAATGAGATATGGAGTTAAATTTGGGTGATAAGGTATTCCTAATAATATCTCCTTTGAAGAGAGTTGTGATTTTCTGAAAAAATGGATAGTAAATCCCTAGATAAATTGCTCCCTTAAAAATTATTGATCATATTTTGATGGTATCTTATCATTCTGAGCTTCTATCAAACCACTCTCTATTTCTTGATGTGTTCCATGCATCTCTCTTGAGGAAGTACTAACCCAATCCTTCACATGTACTAAACTCAGAGGTCATACCAATAGATAAAGATATATCTTATTAATAATGACACTTGAAGATTCTTTATTATAGAGATAATGTTATATAGAACCAGACCATGTACCTCGATAAAGTCTTTTGAGAAAACCACAAATTTGAGGAAGCAACATGGGAACCAAAGAATGGGATTAGGTAGAAGTATCCTCATCTCTTTGTATCATTGTGAGAGAATTTTAAGGGAGAAATTAATTCTAAGGGGGGTATAATATAACACTCTGAGATTTTATTAAATAGTTCCCTATAAATAAATTTTATATCTTTTATAGATTTCATTACATGCAATAATGATCTTAAATAAAACATGGAACACTATTAAAATAGTATTATTTAGTATGATTCTTATCACCTAAACATTGGATTGGTGGGTATTAATAGTATTAAAAAAATTATGAAAAAATTTTCATTTACATATGTATAAAATTAATTTATTTTTTATCAAGTAATTAAATGAAAAAAATCATTTCAAAATAAAAAGATGTTTTTTTTTGAAGAACTGTTTTTATGTGAAGAATGTGTTTTTTTATTAATAAATTAAATTCATAAGTATTGGTGAATTATTTTAAAAAACGATTATATATTATAAATTCTATCAAATGTTTTAAATTTCTTATAATATTTTTTTAAGCATGGGATAAGTGTTAATCTAGTTTTTATGCTTAAAAATGTATTTTTCAAGAAAGTGGTTTTCATCTCATTTTTAATGCTTATTTTAAAATTAATTTATCCAAATTATAGAAATTGAATATTGAAAAATGGATTCTATATATGGAATTAAGTGGTCTAAATTAGGTAAATAGTTTAATTTTCTAGGCATTATGAATATTAAACGTTGTAAAATTTATCACCTCGGTAAAGGGTTAATCAGGTTGACTAATTTAAAAAATATTAAAGTCACCATATTTCATCTTAATTATTGTATGGTGAAGGTAATTATACCCTTATCACATTAGGGTAAAAATTTAATTCTTTAAGGGACTCTTTTCCATGAATTTGTTTTATAAAATAGTTATAGTAAGGAAAAATTCCAAATGTCACCGTCTTACTTTTAAATATATATTATGTGTCCATGAAGGAAAAAAGAAAGTTATAATTGAATTTAATTGAATATTTTGAGAATAATTAAATTAATTTTATGATTTAAATTTATTTATAATTTTTAGTAATTAAATAATTACTTTAATTTCTTATGCAACGCCAATACAATATTTCATTAATTAATAGAAAAAATAAATAAATAATTTTAAAAATATTAAAATAAATACTATTTGAATGATTTATAGTCTTACATGAATTTTAAAGATAAATATGTAATATTATTATTATTTTAAATGATTATATTGTATTTTAAACATTGTATTTATTCTTTTAAGTCAAATTAAATGGATAATGTCAGAATTGAAAATAATGATAGTTTATCAAAATAATATTTTATTAAAATATTTAAAAATAATTTTTTTTTGAAATTAGACCAGATGGATAAAATATGGTCCAATATGTCATAACATGGCCATTTACTATCTAATTGAGACTAATATATAAAATCATAACCATTTAAGAGTGAAAAAGACCTTACTGTGGTAAAGGTTAAAATAGGTTAACTATGGTGTCAAACCAAAATATATGGTTTAAAACCACTTAAACCTTCCTAAATTTGTTACTTTTAGGATTTAAACCCAAAACTACCTTATATTTATATAAATGTCCATTTGGAATCATTTTCCTCAATAATAAATTTAATATATTTTAATATTTTCTGAAATACCTAGATGCCCCTCCCCTCAATTATAATAGGTAACCCCTACTTTCTCTTCATCACATTATTTAATTCCTTATATCTTAGAAAAACCTAATAAATTATCTTATTCACACTAATATAAAAATTATATAGGTGATGGTATTCCTAAAAGTCCAACTGTATGGTCTTTAAGAGGAGTTCTAAAGGAGTTGTTTCAAAGAATATGTACTCACCTTAATTGATCACTTCCATTAAATTATTCTTTTAACTCATCTAAATATATTATATTAATAACTAAATTATATATTTAGTTTTATTTTGAGACCAATTTTATCCACCCTCTATTATATCAAATGTGAAGTGAAAGTATCTCTTGTGCGTATGTGCGACTTACCGTCTCCACATAGCGATACAATTCATTTTCCATCACCATATTTCATGGATAGTTGTTATGATAGGTTTAATGTGTATATACTATAATTATGATATAATTATTCTTATTTATTGGCAATATCATATCTAAATTCTTACCTACAAAATCACTAGAAATCGATAATGTCGCTCGTGAAAATGTATGGACCACCACCTCCACAAAGCGATGTCATTTGTTTTTCATATCTAATTTAATGGATGGTAATTAAGACAGGTTCAATAAATATATATTATTTATATGATATAATAATGATTATTTAAATATTAATTTTTATTTACCCTTCTTTTTTTCCATTTATAAAAAAAATGAAGACATCATTAATGCGTAAGTACGACCCACCATTTCCATGAATGGTGTAATTAAATCTTATATCTATAAATTTTTTGGCTGAATATATATATATATATATATATAATGAATATATATTATATTTATATCATGATTAAAAATTTTGAAATTTTAAAACCATGATCAAAGTATAAGGATCGAGATTGGAAAACCAAAACATGCTTGAAAAATGAAGCAGTAATAACCCAAAACAGTGATTTTAATAAAAAATCATTAACAAACCTGTGATAATATATCATTCATAAATACAAAATGGTCTAATATATATGAATATGGTTCTATAATACTTGTACAATAAATCAGAATTTATTATTAATTATGTTCAAATGAAAATGAGTAAAGGTGAGGCTTGATGTAAGGGATTTATGTTTCAAACCTATTTTAATTAGGATTGTGTATGATTGATTTTTTGAAATGGAAATTATATTATCCTTACCCAATAAATCCATTTTAGTTCTCATCTATTATATTTAATTCTAAAAAAAATACATGTTTTCCATTCATTTTCGCCACTTTAAGTACTCAAGATATATAATTAAATTTTTAAGGGAAAACAAATATTATTTTTCTCTTTGGTGGAAAACCATTTTTCTTCTATACCAATATTTCATAAAAATGTGTTTAATAATGTTTTTAATATTATGATAAGATTTTTTGAAGTCATTTATACCCATTAATTAATTATTAAGAAATGTTTTAAAAGGAATATTCTTATTATTTTTTGATTGAGGTACTAATTTTTCACTTTTTACAATATTGTGGACAAAATTTTTTTAAACATATATGATATTTATGGAATTTCCCACCAAAATGACCACTCAATGATTTGACATATCCTTTAAAATTTCCCAATTAGTTTTTAGAGATATTAATATCAATAATATTTGGGAAATTTTTATATTTTAAAATAGTGATTTCAAAATGTAAAGGGTGTTTTCCTCAAGAAATATTATAGTAATCATTTTACTAGAATTTTAATCTATGAAAACATACATTGATGTTAATTATGTTTTACTGGGTATATAATCCAATGATACAATCCTTATTATTTCCCAGTATGGTTTATGATTATGGTGATGAGATGTTTATAAAAACAATTTATTTTCCTGGGAAATGCTATGTTGAAATGATGAAATTTTTAAGAAACCTATTTTATTCGAATGGGTTATAATGTGATGATTTGATGAATGCTATTATGATCTTATATCACACATATTTGTATGTTTTATTATTTTATGGATGGTGTTGTAATTTTATGTACGTCCAATGCATTAAGTAAAGTTTTATATATTATAAGATAATCAAGGGATGCAGGTTGATGTGTTTAATCTACTATGGGAAACAAGTCAGTGTTAACGATCTACTATAGGATGTAGGTGGTGATTCATGATCTATTATTACATGGGAAATATTAAGGGATTTCTAATTATTTATGATTTGATGGTCTTGGTATTTAACCTTGACATATGAAGTGGTTATATACTTTTGATGGTGACACACTTTTATAACATGAAATTATGGTTGACGATTGATGATGACTTCTCACTCTTACTATTCATGTATTTTTAAACGATGATGTTTTTTTACCATGAATCATGTTATGATCCATGATAGATTGGGTATGTACATTTTATGTTATGTTCCTGATTTCATACAATTATTATTATCTTATTCTTTCATATGTTCATCAATAATATATCTCATGATTACCCTTACAAAGAATCTGAGATCATCCTTTCTTATGTTTCATTTCCCAAGGTTATGAATAATGGTTTAAGTAGGGTATGTCAATGAAGGATAATATGTTAAAATATAATTTGGAGGTTCTAAGGATAATTCATGAAATAAAAGTATTATGTATCTAGTATTCAAAGAAACCAAACCTTTTCAATCCTCAAGTGTGTATTTTTGAAATTTATTTAATATTAATCCCTAATGATGAAATATTTATATATAAAAATTATAGGGTCACTATAGTGAATGGAAGTTCGCTCAAGGATATGTCTCTATGTATTTAAAAAGGAACTTAATACAATGCGATGTAAGTAATCATACTCATTATTCCTTTTACCAAACATTCTCTTTCCCATAGATCACTTCCTCTTAACCTTTTACCTTTTCAAGGCACTACCATTCCATGGGTGAAAAGAGGATCCCACTTATATGACAAGTGATTCACTACAACCCATAGATACCTTCAGAGGAAGGATGTTATTCAGTTGCATCTCATGTGATCCTCATTAGGAACATGGGATGAAGAAAGATGGTTTTTCCTTCTATGGTGATAGGTACATAGTTTCTTAATTTATCATACACATGATTTAATTTATCTTGAATTGTTGATCATGGATTAGTGTTTTAATATTTCTTCTAATTAATTTAACAAGGATTGTTATATCCTTTGATTTAGTAGAATTAAATCCTTACCATGAATATGAATCATGGGATAATTCTGAGAAATGAATGTTTTTGAAATGATAATATTAATCACATTCCCAATAATAAAATATGATTCATAAATTTTCTCTATTGGTTCAAGTATGTATTACTTAAATAATATCAAATATTGTTATTATATTCAATTATAATGTTGTGTCATGGTTTATAAAATAATGAATCATACTATTTTTATGCTATTAAAAAGATTCATTAAATAAAATTGATATTTAAGGGTAACAAACTACATATAAGAGTCTTACTCTTTACCACATGAATGATATATATGGGTTAACCCTTAAACATAACACATATTGTTAATTGAGATAAGACTACTAGTAATAAAGTATGATTGATAATGCTTAAACTGTTTAAGCATTGTACATATGTTGAAACCTATTTATTTTAACACTCAAAAATCATGATTATTATGTTTCTAATGATATTACTATTTTCTGTTTGCATGTAATTTTTTAAATAAATTTAGATAAGTTCATATCTAATGTTACTTATAAATATCCACCCTCAGTTCAAAATTATCAATTTTTAGTCCATACATATGCTACCACTAGGCAAGTTCTACCACTAGACATGTGGTAGCTCTAGACATGTGATACTACTAGACATGTGCTACCTCCAAACGTGTGATACTTCTAAACATGTTCTACTACCAAACATGTGCTACCACTGGCTTGTGTTTACATTAGAGAATCTACGATTGAAAAATCTACCATTGGACTATACTATCATTTTTGTTCTATCCCTCATTTGAATTTAATTACTCCAATGGCTAGTTTAAGGAATTAAATATTGACATCCCCTCATGGTATTAGTAATCATTATTCCTTAACCACTCTCTGGATTCATTGAATACAAATTCAGAGGTTTCTTTATTTTATTCTTAGTTTGAGGATACATGATATCTTTATTCTTTAAGGGATTATTAGATCTACAAGGCTATATATTCTATAGATGTCCCTTGTGCCAAGGACATTGAGATTATTGATGCTATTTGAGATGATTACATGATGATATACATATGTTTGTGAGAGTTCATAACATACAGAATATCTAGAAACTTTTATACACTTAATTAAGAGATCTATGTAGATGCTTTTCAGAACATCTACAAACAGAAAAAACAAACTCTACAACACTCTATTATACTTCAATTTCATATATATTTGTTCAATATCCTCACCAAGACCAATATTAGGTCCCTCAAGCATATGAATATATTCAGACCTAGAAGAACCAAATCTCTATATCTCTTCTTATTTTCTCATTCTATTTAGTGATTTACATTTGAGTAGTGTGTTGTACTACTCTATTTTTTTGTACAAAAAATATTCTATAATTTAACTTTTGTGTTATTTATACACTCTATAAAATTTATTTATCTATATACCAATGAATTCTCTAGAAGAGTTCATTCAGGACCTATAATGTTTTTCTTCTCACATATAAATGTGGAAGATGTTTTGAGCCTGTATAGCCTATGTTCTATTGTTTCTAAATAGCTGATATAGGTCTTGGATCAAAATATTTTTATAATAATCTTTCAGGAAGTAGGTGATTTCCAAATGAGTGATATTAAGTCTTGTATTGAGACTGAACCCCTTACTTATTTCTCTACGTGTTTTAGTTTTTTTCTATATTTTATATTCTAAGGTTAATAATGAATTTTTTTAAAAATGTAAAAAAACACATACTTTGATAGTTAGTCATGAAATTTGTTTATAAAAATTATTTGATCAAGTAATTTATTTTTAAAAGTTATAATAATTTTAAATATTATTCTTAATTACCCCTAATACCTCTTTGATAAATTTTATAAAAGTTCCAAATTATATAATTTTACTATTTTGATTAAAAGATAATTTATAATTAATTTGGGGGATTTTAGTTTAACTTATTTTTAATAAAAAAAAGTATTTTGACCTTAATTCACCCAAATCTTAAGTTACTCACTCAAATCAACATTTAGTATCAGAGGATTTAAATTATCATCTTTACTGTGATTTATTTATCTCTTAAAGATCATAAATTTCCATTTTCCCTAAATTTTATTCTTTATGGATAATAGAAAAGTAAGATCAACTCAAAATATAACTCCTTATATTAATGGCACAAATCATCTTCAATGGAGAACCAAATTGAAAATTAATCTTGTAATAATGGGTTTTTAACTATGTACAATCATTGAATAAAAATATAAATGACCCAAAACTATAAGAGCTACATGGAGTTATCCTTATAAATAATCTTATAATAATAATTATAAATCCCTTAATTCTTTATATTGTGTTTTTTTTGTGATGAATAATTTAATAGAATTTATACATATAATAGGGATTTTAAAATTTAGGATACTTTATCTTTTTATCAGGAGTTAATATATAAATTTCAAGGAAATTCACCTTAATGATTATACTATTAAATATGATACTTTTAAGATGAAACTTGATGAACCTATTTTTGATATGTATATTTGGATTAATGAGACTGTGAACATAGTGAATTCACTTGGGTAGCCTTTTTCTGACAAAGATCAAGTGATGTTCCTACTGATGTTGTTTTCTAGATAGATGGAGAAGAAATTATGTGTCAATCAGAGAATCATGTGATGTTATAAATTTTGTTATTAAAGACACGATATAAAATTGTATATGTGTGAGGAGGAAATCAAGTTAAACAAATAAGATGAGGATGAACCAAAGAGGAAATCCATATCCTTCAAATATACGACTTCAAAATAGAAAATTATGATCAAATATGGAAGATCAAGTGATGAAGAGTCACCTGTAAATAGTAATGAAGAGTTGGAATACATGGCTAGAAAATTCTAGAATTCCTACAAAAGGAATAATCCCTTTAGGAAACCCAGTTATAATGAATAATATGACAATATAAAAAACATAAGAAAGTATTGGAAGAAGGATGATCCATTAAATGGAATAATCTATTATTAGTGTAAGAGGAAAGGTTATGCCAAATCTAACTAACATAAGATAAAATAAAAAAATAAATACGATGATAAGGATAATAGGTATAATAAATCCAAAACGGTAACTTAGAGTTCTTTAGAAGAAATTTTGATTGATTCAGACTCAACTCAGGCGGATATTCAGGCTATATTCAACATGTGTTTTATGAAAAAATCATCTAAGTTATATAATGTAGTTTCTATATATCCTGTTTGTACTTCTCATTATTATGAAAATGAAAAAATTGATTTAAAAATTTCAAATAAATAAATATTTGAGTAATATAATATACTGGAAGATAATTTTAATAAACTGAAAGATAAATATACAATTATAATGGAGTAACAAGCCTTGGATGACAGTTTTAAAACTAATTTTAGTATTTCTATTGATAAAAATACTAATCTCCAAAAATATAACAATGAGTTAAAATTATATAATGATAAACTAAAAAAAGGTATAGAAATATTTAAAAATAGAATAAAAACACTTACCTAGATTCTTGGATGGAAAACCACACCTAAATATACTAATGGGATAGGTTATCAAACTAGACCGAGAAGTATTATTAAAAATAATATTGTTTGTAGGTCTAGTTATTATGTAGTTTATTTTTATTCTTGAAATATAAAAGTGTTTATAAAAATATTTAATTTTATTATAGGTAAATTTTAAAAATTATGGATTCATAAAAATTTTATTTCTTACATTTATGGACCCAAGAATATTTGGGTACCAAAGTCATTTTTGGTGTAAAATTTGTTTTATAGGAAACCTGTTTGAAATGCTCAAATAAGAAATCATGGTATCTGGACAGTGGATATTATGGAAACATGACTAGAGACTATTCAATTTTAAAAAACTAGATTACGGTTGATGGTGGACATGTTACTTTTGGTGATAATTCCAAAGGAAAAAATATTTGAATTTTTTAAATCAGTAGCTCTTACACAATTTTAATTTCAAAATTTTAATTCGTATATAGATTAAAATATAATATTATTATCATATCATAAATATGTGATGATTTTTTCATTATATATTTAAAAATAATACCTATAATTTTTTTTAATTATAAAAAATTTTAGTTTTTATTTCATTAAGAAATGATCATGAATATGATATTAATTTAGATTCTTGGATTTCTCAATATATTTCATAACCAATTGTATTTCAAAAAAGTCTTGGAATTAGTATGGGATATTAGGCCATTGAAATATTTATTCACTTAGAAAGCTTACTAGGAAAGGGTTAGTCAAAGATCTACCTAAAATAGAATTCCCAAAGGATAAATTCTATAACCCATGTCAAAAAAGAAAACATCACAAGATCTAAATAAAATTAAAGAAAAAAAATTTCGACTTATCAACCCCTATATTTGGATTACATGGAATAGTTTTGAATTTATACCTTTTCTATATTAATTAGTAAGAACTATGT
This sequence comes from Viscum album, assembly GCA_963277665.1. NCBI lineage: Eukaryota > Viridiplantae > Streptophyta > Magnoliopsida > Santalales > Viscaceae > Viscum > Viscum album. The sequence continues at coordinate 111,971,115 of OY728125.1, read as the reverse complement.
TTATGTTCTGGTAGATGAATTTTCTAGGTATACTTGGGTATTCTTTATAGATCACAAAAGTGATGTTTTCTTTCATTTTACCAAGTATGCTTAATCTGTATTAAATCCTAGTGGGATTATAATTAAAACCATAAGAATTGATCATGGTTTTGAGTTTAAAAATAATTATTTTGAATACTTTTTCTCACAAAAATATTTATAGTTAGAATTTTTCTGCTCTAAGAACCCTATAATAGAATGATGTAGTGGAAATAAAAAATAGTACCCTTAGATAAATTTCCCAAACCATGCTCGGTGATTAAGAATTTACATTTTATTTTTGTATAGAAGCAGTGAATATAACTTGTTACATAATTAATAAATTTCTTATTAGAACTCTCTCAAATAAAAATATTTATGAATTATTTAATGGAAGAAAACCAAAGTTTAATTACCTTATAGTTTTTGGTTTTAATTTTTTTATTCTTAATACAATGGATATTCTTGAAAAAATTTCATCCAAGAGTGATAATAGAATTTTCCTTGTGTATTTAATGTCTTGCAAATCATACAGGGTGTTTAATAAAAGAACATACACTAAAGTGGAATCTATTTATATTGAATTTGATGAAACAGATCCACATGAGTCTAAGAACCCTTTAGAAAATCTTGAGGATGATTTATCAAATCTAAATATAAATGAAAATCCTTCTAAAAACTATGTGGAATAAGAAGAAAAACTATCCACCTTTGAGGAACAACCTGAACCTGAACTTGAACCTGTATAAGAAAATGATATTTTCTTCCATTGATTTCCTAGAACAGTTAGGACTAATAGATACCATCCTCAACATGATATAGTTGTAAATATATATAGAGGTACAAAACTAAACTTTCTCTTATAAATCATGTTGAAAATATTGAATTATTATCACAGTATAAAGTTGAGAAAATAAATGATGCAATTAATGATGCATTTCGGTAATGGAAATTCTATAAAAACATATTTAGTATGAAAGAAATAGATTTTGGGAAATACTATTTAGAACTAAAGAAACCCTGAATATTGTCATTAGGTGTTTAGAAACAAAGTTGACTATTCAAGCACTATAGTAAAAAATAAGGTAATATTGGTTGCATAATGATATAGCCAGGAAGTGGGAATTGACTATGAGGAAACATTTTCACTTATGGCCATACTTGAATCCATTAGAATACTATTTTACTATGAAACACATTTTTATTTCAATCTATACAAAATTGACATTAAGAGAGCATTCTTAAATGGTTATATAGTTGAGGATTTTTTTGTTGAACAACTTCTTGGATTTCCAAATACTCATTTTATAAATAATGTATTAAAATTTACTAAAGATTTATATGGTTCAAAACAAGCTCATAGATCTTGTTATGATGTGATAAACTATTTTCTAATTTATAGAGGTTTTTCAAAAGGCATAGATAATCCTACTTTATTTTTAAAAATAATTTCAATGTTTGTTATAGTAGCTCAAATTTATGTCGATGATATTATTTTTGGATGTTCTAAAAATTCAGGGTATACTAAATTTAAATAAAATGATGGAAATTGAATTTGAAATGAGTTTAATGGGTGAGTTAATGTTATTTATTTGTTTTCAAAATTTTGAAAATAAAGAAAGAATTAATTTAAATTAATGTAAGTTCACTAAAGAACTTCTGAAACATTTTGGGTTGCATGGAACTAAAATTAGTGATATTCCCATGAGTATAACATGTAAGACAGATCATGATAAAACTAGAATGTCAGAATATCAAACCAATTTTCGGGGATTGATTGCATGAATGTTATACTTAACATATATCTAACCATATATTTTGTTTAGTGAGCGTATGTTTTTTTGTAGTTTTCAAGAAAATACAAAAGAATCTCATTTACTTTTTGTTAAAATAATGTTCAAATACCTAAAGTATACAAAAAATTTAGGACTGTTGTATCCTTGGGGACTAGTATTTTATTTAATAAACTATTTGGACACATATTTTAGTGGTTTTATGTTAGATTAAAAAAACCTTTGGAATATGTCACCTTTTGTGAAATTCACCTCTATATTGGTGTAGTAAAAAAGAAATATTTTGTTTCATTTTGCACTGCTAAAACTAAGTACAGAAATGTAAGAAGTTACAGTGCATAGATTTTTTGGATGAAACATATATTTCTAAACTATAGATATCAATTTAGATATGTCCCTAAAAATTGTGACAACAGAAGTGTGATAAAAATCCCCAAGAATACTATATCTCATTCCAGGACAAAGATTATTGATGTAAGACATACCTTTTTGAGAGACAATTTTCTAAAAGCTAACATAACTCTTGATTTCATAGGAACTAAAAATTATCTTGCTGATATTTTCAAAAAACCATTTAATTTTGAGAGATTGAACTACATCAAACATGATATCGGAATGGTAAATTTTTATTAAGCTTTTATCTTCAATTTTCCACCATTGGGGGATCCGTTGTGGGGGATCCGCAATGGGTGATCCACCGTGGGTGATCTACCATGGGTGTTGTGTTGTGGATTATCATCCGTGAGTGCTCCATCGTGGGTGATCCACTATGGGTGATCTTCCTCGGGTGATCCCCCATGGATGATCTGCCATGGGTCATCCCCCCATGGGTGATCTCCCATGGGTGAACCACCATTGGTGATCCACTATTGGTGACCCACCATTGGGGATCCACCATTGGGGATCCACCATTAGAGATCCACCATTGGAGATCAACCATTATTGATCCACCTTTAGAGATCCACCATTGTAGATCCACTGTTGGGGATCCACCATTGGAGATCCACCCTTGGAGATCCACCATTGGAGACCCACCATTGGAGATCCACCATTAGAGATCCACCACCGTTGGAGATCCACAACTGGAGAACCACTGTTGGAGATCCACCATTGGAGATCCACAATTGGTTTCCACCATTGGAGATCCACCTTTGGAGATCCACCTTTGGAGATCCACCGTTGGAGATCCACCATTGGATAATCCTTTGATGGATCTCCATCCACCATTGAAGATCCATCGTTGGTGATCCACTACAGGTGATCCACCATTGGAGATCCACTATCAGAGATCCACAGTTGGAGATCCATCGTAAGAGATCCACCATTGTTGATCCACCATTGGTGATCCACCATTAGTGATCCAATGTTGGTGATCCACCGTTGGTTTTCCAACATTGGTGATCCACCGTTGGTCCACTGTTGGTGATCCACCGTTGGTGGTCCACCATCGGTGAACCACTATTGGTGATCCCCCATTGGTGCACCACCGTTGGTGGTCCACCATTGGTGAACCACCATTGGTGCTCCACAGTTGGGGGATCCACTATTGAGCGATCCGCCGTTGGTGATGCACCATGGACGATCCACCGGTGGAGAGATCCTCTATTTTGAATCTACTGATCAGGCGTCTATTCTTTTTTTCAACTAGTCCTATTTCTCATTATTTTTTTTATTTTGTTATATATTTTTATATTTTAAAATATCCAATCCATAAACAATGAAATCTAACTTAAATACAATTTTAGAAAACTCTCTCGCTCATACTTAGCATTTGATCCTTTCAAATTCTGTTCCCTCTTGACCTTCAAACATACTCAATCTCTTCCATCACCATTAATTTTAGTGAACTGGTTAGAGTAAAGTACCCCTTAATGTATTCTCTTGGTGGATCATAGTCAGTGAATAGATTTCATGGAGAATTAATTCATGTTGTAGCCAAACCAAAAAACCTTATCTTGAAAATAGTGTGGTTGTTGGAGAGAAAGAAGTTGATGCAGAATGAATGATATGTAGAAAATTATTTTTTTTAAGGTGATTCAGGACTAGAGATGGTGATATTGGTTCTCAAGGAGTGAAATTCCATTTTATATGAGGTTAGTTTATCAGTTATACCAATATTCAAAGTGATAATTCAATGAAAAGAAATTTTTAATTCATAATATTATAGACATAAAAGTGGTAAGATTTTATTGAAATAAATGGGCTAGGTGTATCAATATACCTAATGAAGGAGTCTCCATTGACTATCATGGTTAACTAATGAGTGATAATGATCTTTTTGTGTATGTGTATTCAATGCTATACCTAACTAGAAATGGTAAAATGAGAAGGCATGTTGCTACTGAACTCAATAGTAAGTGTTGACTTCTATTCAAATTAATCCAGTATATGCCATGTCTTAGGAAAGAAGATTTTATAACAATGAGGTATCAATATGTCTATATTTTATCACTTATGAAAATAGGTGATACAATTTATCTTTGTAGATATCTTATGGTGTACATGATAGAGATGTGTAAGTACTCATATAGGTCAAACTATCTAATTTATCCTATGATGATATTAGCTATGATGGAAACCAAGGGCTTGGTTTTTGAAGAAGATGAAGAGAAATTAAAATGTGGCAGTTTCTATTAATGTAAAAATACCTGTAAAATAATGAAGGTCAACTAGAATTCATGGATGATGAAATGGGTGGAAAATAATGACATGATTTATAAGGATTATAATCCTGCAGAACACCCTAAAAGGTTTAAGAATATTATTAACCTTGGATTATAGAAAAAATGAGATTATAGATTATTATTTTAAACAGTAAGTAGATGAGGTTAAATATTAATACATTGTATCATTTGAAAAGGGGAGTTATCCAGACATTTCTAAAATCACAATTGTATCTAATGGATCCGAAAGTCCACCTGTTTCACTCCTTGCTAGAGAGATCCTCTTGAGTTAAGGAGGAGAAGAAGAGACTAATGTCTCATGATAAGAATTAGTTTAGCGTTCATATAAAACCTCAAGGTAATTAGTGGAAGTGTCTGATGGTTCTGAAGATAAAATAGTGATGGACCTCATGACTCAGAAGGTTATGATGAATATGATGATGGTGTTGGAAGAGATCAATCACATCCATATCTTATAGTATCTATTATAGGTAGGTATGTGGAGAAACTATGTTCTATTAATCATATTGGTGATTCTACATTTATTATTGGTGAGATAAGGGAAACTATTAAGGGGGAGGATTACCTAGGTTCATCTAACCATAGATCTATTCATAGAGTTTATCCTTCTTCCATAGCTGAGGATAGAGTTTCGTCTAAGGGGATTCATCTTCTGGTTCCATGTTTATTATAATTTCATATCATCAGTCAAATGGAGATGGTAATTGTGCTGATGATCATAGTAGTACACTTGAGCATGGTGTACCAGCAATCTCAGTTATTATACTAGATCCTAATGGATCTCAGATTAATAGAATTGATAAAGCTGATCAGTTTAAAACATTTTCTTATGATTCTTCAGTTACTAGATCAGATTATATAGAGGCTATTTTTCAATATTATTGCAGGAATTTTCCCCACTAATAGATGGTCCTTCTATTCCTTCATACTAAGAGTTTAGAGAAAATTTGGAATCCTTCAGTGTGAGGATGATTTTTGATTTCATTGAGGTTCTGAGATCTCAAAATCATAAAGTAACCCCACTTGGTAAAGTAGATACAAGGCATATATTTAAGCTAGTCCTTTTCCATATTCATCTTAAGATGATTTTTAATAACGATTTAATCGATATTAAGAATATAATATTAAGTAGTGATATGGAAGATATGAATTCTATCATGATGTAGATGAGGACCGGTTTTACTACTATTCTGACAACGTTTTTATGTTTTCTAAAGAATCTACCACCTACTACTACCTCAAAATCCATTGATCCTCCTCCTCCATCCTCTGTTGATGCTGAGATGATTAGAGCTATTTTCAAATAGGATTTTGAAACCATCATGGGTGATATCTATATATCTCATCAGGAGGACCTTTGGAAAATAGTAGAGCATGGTGAGCATAAATACTGATTGGTTAGGGAGTTTATTAAGGAAGCTATAATTGATAGAGAAAGTATCACTGCGGATATTAAATACTAACATTCTATAAATTATGAAAATAATGAGCAGAATTCTCATTTTCTGTTTCAAGATGAGAACTAAATGATACCTCTTATCACTAGGGACTTCAAGGAATAGGTGAACCAACTCAAATCCCTATCCCCTATGCTCAATCTACTTATATAAGAAAAAAACTTCTTCACTACTATGGAGAGGGGTGGGAACATTATCATGGACTTTGTGAATATGATGGAGTCATTTATTTTTATATATAGGATAACAATTTTGAAAATTGAGTCCATTCATATGTCTTTATTTACCCATGTATGATCCTATTCTCCTCGGCCTCCCCAGTTTTACCCTTTCAATTTATCCAAGATGACGTAGTTCATTATCTCAGACCATTGGTGATCTCTGATCCACCTCAGATTGCATTGAAACCATTATCCCATATGTCTTTTCCCCCTATCTATAACAATGGAAAAGATCTAATTGATCGTTCATCCAAAATAGATGAGACTTATTTAGACTAGGATTAGTCTTTGATATGGATTTTACCTTGAATTTATTTTTGGGATGTAATAGATTGAATAATATAATCAATCTAGTCCACATTTTATTTAATAATGTATTTGTATGACATTTATTTTATTCTCATTTTGATAATCTCAAATGAGGGATAAGTTTGTTTTGATGGGTTTTATGATCAAATTTTAAAAATTTATGTTTTTAATCATATTTTATTAATCTCACATAAGTAGTTAGAAATGTTAAGCAGACCGTTACTATTCTGATTCATGTATAGTTGTTTTAATATATATGGTTTTGAAGTGCCATGATTTGTGCTCATCAAAAAGGGGGATATTTTTTGATCCTCCATAGTTTAATACTAACAAATAATGATTATTTTGTTTCTAATGAGATTAATATTTTATGTTAGTATATCATTTTGTAAAGAAATTCGGCTATGTGTAGATCTAATGATAGTTATTAAGATCTACTGTCAGTTCAAAATAATTTATTGTTAGTCTAGACACGTGCTATCGCTAGACATATGCTACAGATTGAAATGTGGTACCTCCAAATATGTTTGACAACCAGACATGTGCTACTGATGGAGCATCTACTATTAAAAACTCTACCATTGGACAACGACACCATTGCCATTATGTCCTTCATTTGAATTTAATTCCTCCAATGGATAGTTTAAAAAATAAAATGCAGACAACTTCACAAGGATTTATTATTAACTATTCCAAAACCACTCCCCTGATGCATTGAAGACAAAGTTATAAGTTTCTTGATTTTTTACTTAGTATGAAGATCCTATATATCTTTATTCTTCAATGGATAATCAGATCTGCACCGCTATATATTCTATATAACTCCCTCATGTTCATGGAAGTAGTGATTATTTATGATAGTTCATCCACTTAAATGCTAATATATAGCAGAGTGTGAATTTTAGAACAAACAAAATATCAATAACATTTCCTAAAATGAATACAAAGATATGTGTAGAAATTTTTCCAAGCATCTATATATTGAAAAGCAAAACTCCAGGACACTCTATTTTTTTCCAAGATCAAATAAATTTGTTTGATCTCCCCACCAAGACCAATATGTGGACCAAACTTAATCTGCATTTATTCATATAGAGTAGAACCAAATCCTTACATATCTTCTTATCTTCAATTTCTATTTTATGATTTTAATTTGAGTAATGTATTGTACAAATCTATTTAATTTATACAAACTATCTCTTGTGCTATAGCTAGAGTGTTCATAGAACACTCTCTAAAATTTATTTATCCGTATAGCCATAAAAACCATGGAAGTGGATGCATGTAGCATGTATTATTTTTCTTCCCATGTATAACTATGGAAGAGGCTTTGAACTTAGAGATCCTAAGTGCTGTTTTTTGTAAAAAACTGATATATGATGTGGATCAAATTATTATTATAATAATTTTCTTTGATGATTGTGATCACTACGTTCAGGGGATTAACTCTTATCTTGTGACTAAACCCCTTCATTATTCTACTGCATCTTTTTGTTTTGTTTATCTATTTTTTAATATTCCAATTTTAAAGATTCATTTGTTTTTAAATCTGTAAACAAAACTTATACTTTGATAGTCATGCTTAACCAGTGTTTATGAAAAGTCTTTGATCAAGTAATTTAGTTTTAGTATTTAATGTAATTTAAAATATTGATTTAACTAATTCGTAATCCTACTTTGAGAAATTTTATGAATGATAAAACTTATATAATTCAACTATTTTATTAACATAATTTTTTTAATTATTTTTGTGGATTTTATTTTAACTTTTTTTATCATAAATTTTCATTGGGAGCATAATTCACCCCTTTTTGAGTTACGCTCTTCAACAATCATCGAATGCCAATAAAATTAAACTATTTTTCCAGAATTGTAAAATAAAATTTGCGAAGAAAAATATTTTTTCATTAAAATTAAATTATCAATTGAATTATATAATTTATAAATAGTATATAAATTTTTATAATTTTTTTTTTGATTTTATTATTGTATAAATTTTTAATAAATAAATTAATAATAAAATGTTTATAATTACTTAATTAAATGTTTATGAAATATTTTTTTTAATAAATATTGCATAATAAAAAACGCTAATATTAAAAATACCCTTTAAAATTATATGACAAGCCTTATAAAATTGAAAAAAAACTATTTATATAGAAATCATATATGCGGATACATATAAAGTGTATATTTTAAGATTATGATTTTCTCATGTTAAATAATTTGAATTTTGGAAATTAAAGGCCTTATTTGGGAAAATATTTAGACCACAATAAAAGGGTTTTATAATATTGATTTGAGAAAGGTTTAAATAACGATAAGGATGTGGTGTTTAGATTACTTAAATTTTTTTCATAAAAAAATTAAAATGTAAAATGCTTATATTTTAGGTAATATAATATATTTAAATTAACTTCCATATAATAAATAATATGAAAGCGTTTATATTATAAAATTAATATAAAGTGTTCATATTCAATATAATAGATTTTTCTATAAGATTAACTAAAATTAAAAAAATTTATAATTTTATTTGAACTATGAATTGTTCATAAATGATTATATCATATTAAATTCATTAATTAGTCATTTATTTATTATTAATATTTTTAATTCATAGATATAATTATTATATTTTGGATTTTTATGTACTCTTTAGTTTATGTGATAAAATACTTTCTATAAAATTTCCATACCATGCATTACATGCTATGTACAACATGACAAGATTTTCTAATTGTCCACCTTTACCTCAATTTGTAATTAAAGTTATTAACTTGAATTTAGTGGTTTAATATTTTTTTATACATATATGGTATTAGAGTTATGATTAATTGAAATCTCCCTTAAGTAAAGTATCTCTAGGTAGAGGTGTAGCAACCCAAGATTGACATAAATGGAAATTAAACATCTTTTACAGATACTTAATTTATTAGAAAAATATATTCCCAAAGACCATATTAGTTAAGTGTATTTGGAAACATGGAACATAATATTCTAACTTGGTTAAATATCTTTAAAATATTCGATAAAGATCTTCCCATTAACTTTTCCTACCTAAAACCATTTTTTATATCCTGGGGAAAATAAAACATAAAAATGGTTACCTAAAATGATCAACAAGGGTAAAAATGAAGTACGTGAAACAAAAAAAAGAACATAAAAATGTGAAAACATGAACATAAATTTTGAATATCAAAATAGTGATTAATGAAATAAATCTTTGTAGTACATAAGTCATAGATCATAAAGGAACATTAACCATGATGAAATAAAAATGGAATTAAACATGGGATTGTGGAAAATAAATATACACATAATATGATTTACCTTGTAGAGAAGGAATTGCTGCCAAGACCATCATAGTGGAAAAAGTCCTTTGTAGAACCACATTTACTTTCTGTTCCATCTATGTATTACTGAACCAGGTTTACATGCTGTTCCAGCCATGTATTACTGAACCCGATTTACTTGTCGTTCCAATACTGTATTACTAGACCATATTTACTTACTGCTTGAGTAATGTATATCTCATGAGATATAAATCTTTACACAATTTATTAGATGGATATATAGGACTCACACATCTCATAATGAAATCATTCTTACATGTTCCAAAAAAAAACAAAAAATATTCATCATACCATAACCTAAGAAAACAAATGGGATTCTTAAACATCATTCCGTCATAATCCATATAAATTAAATGGATTTCATAAAAATAATTCCATCATAAAGACAATAAAATAAAATTAATAATAGGGATATAAACATAACCCTACATTATCTTAGATGAAAAATAATTTTGATAAAACACATGAACTTAATTCCTGAGGAAAATGTCCTTTTTTTCAAAAATGTTTTCTTTTCTCTAAATGACACAAAATTTTAAAAGAAAAGAATTTAGTTAGAATAATATTAAATCGTGTATAGGATGCTTCATGCAAATAAGGTTTCATGAAATCATAAAAAAAATCCATTGATGTTGTATAAGTTCAAAAAAAACATCCTCCTCGTGCTTTTGGTGGAAAAGTAAAAAAATACCTCAAATTGAATAACGACAAAAGATTCCTTTCATACCGTTTAATAAAAATTTACCAAACAGTAAATTTAACATTAAAACATTGTATATGAATATAAATAGTATTATATAATAATAAAAAATGTATGTGGATGATAAATATACCCCTATAAATAGTTACGAATATACAATCTCATATAATAATGAGGTTGCAAAATTATCCCTTACCTTATGTTAGATTTATTCTGTATATGTACAAAACTCTTATATAGTGGGTTTAAATGTATTATTAACTTTTAATATAACCATAATAATATTTATAACATCATATATGATTCACTTATGACTTTATATTACCCATTCATTTATCAATTCCATGTTAAAGAAACATTTTAGGTAATAATCGTTTTTTTTAGCGTACATGTTTTGACATGTTATTCATGATATTATTACTTATACTGTGATTTAATTACTTCCAAAGTCTAAAAAGGGATTTATATTACATAAATATTTATTATATATATAATAATAATTAAATGAAATGGAATACACCATTCATGGAGACGGTATGTCGTACGTATGCATGGATGCTATTTCCATTTCTTTGTTGAATTGAATGGTAGAAAGTAAATGATATATATATATACAAACACATAAATATAGTAGAAATATTTTTTCATATATTTCATACCTATTTATTATAGAAACATCATAATCATTCTTGAATGGTTAACGTGGAGAATGAATCTCATAACGTCGTGGGGATGATAAGCTATATATAGGCTCGAGCGACGATATCATTCCTATAATGGTTAAATAGAATGGAATTAGATGGTATATGAATTTTTCATTATAATTATTATGTTATATTCATTATTTACATCCATTATAATCATAAACATACCCATCCAAATTATGTATTGTTGAATAACAATTACACTATGTCGTGGAGACTGTAAGTCGTACGTATGCACGCATGATGATATTATTATTCGTCGGATGGATAAAAGGAAGAATAATGTTTTCTCATAATTATAATGATATCTCATCATATATAATAAACTATATTTATGACATTATTTTGTAATCAACATTATAAAAGTAAGTTTAAGAAGAAAATAATTTTGAAACAGGTGATAAAACAATTACATATTTTTCAGGTTTCTCTTTTTGGTTTGGAGAAAATGAATCCTTAAGTTGGATTTCTATCCAACGGTTGGACTCTAAGATTAAGTGAGAGACGTTTGGAGGAGATTTTGGCATGGTTTTTCTGAGCCAAATGGATTTGGAGGTGTGGTTAGAAGAGAAGGATATGTTCCCTTTTATAAGAGAGGGGAGGGGCACCTTTGGAAAGTCTGGACATATTAATTTATTATAAATTCATTTTCAATTTATAATGATCCAAAACTTATTTATTTCAAATATAAGATTATTATGGGTCTAAATACTCTCAACCAATAAAAGTTATACATGTTTGGATTTTATTTTAGTCCTTATCATTTTGATTTATCATTATTTAATATATTTAATTTTATTTGTGGTAATAATATTATAAATGTTAAATGGTTATAACTATTTAATTATATGTTGTCAATTTTTCATAATTTTATACTTATGATATTTTATAACATATAATTTTTACTCTTTAATTTTAAAATATTTTTTTTTATTTTTACATAATTTAACAATATGTTGTTTTTATAAAATATTAATAGTGTCAATTTTGGAACTCTTCATCTATTTGACTTTAAATAAAACCCACAGAGAAGATAAATTTGAACCGAAATTTTTAATACACTCTTAACATGTCATAATATCCTAAAAAATTTGTGGATCACATTAACTAGTTAATATGATATTTATTTTAATATTTTTAAAACAATTTATTTGATATTTATATCAATAAAATAATTTCTATATCACTATTGTGTCATCATTAATGGTAATTATTTAATCTTTAAAAATTAAAAATAAATCTACATGATGTAGATGATCTCATTAGATTTCAGGATAATATTTATTTTTGAATATTTATCATTTTTATCACTATAGTAAAATTATTATACTTATAATATATATGAGGGTGACATGTTACGACCTACTTTTGTTTTAATTATATTTACATCACTTTCATGAAAAAAAGTTCATTAAATGAATAATTTCTAAACTATAGGTGTTATTAGTTAAATTTGATCTATGAAATTTTATTTTTTAGGTGTTAGGGTAATGTTATTATCTTTATCATATTTTTAGTTCCCCTAATTTAACCTATTTACCTTTAACTGTGGCACAAAACAATTACCGTAGTTACTATTCCTAATATCCCAAAAAATAAAAGTAAACATTTAACAAAATTTATACCCACTGATATCAAATATGGAATCCAATTTTCATAATTCAAAACAAATAATTGGTAGAAATTAATTAAAAATCAATTCTCATTGTCAAAAACCAAAAAGCAGGTTTTTAAGAAGTAAAAAATTATCAAAAGATTATCATGTGCTTATTTACAATTTAACTGTTAGATTAATTACAATGAGAAAATTGGATAAAATGATAAAAACATAATCCAATTACACTTTAAACCTAATTACAAATATAATCTATCTATATAAACAAATTAGTCAAAAAGGCAGTTTTGAATTAAAATACAGTATTTTTTCAAAATTCATTAAAATAAGAATTTCATCAGAAAAATAAAAAAATTTAAAACTAGGTAAATTTTGATGTCCATATTCTAAAGAATAATTTTATTTCATCAAATATATTATATAAGAGTGTTAAAAATTAGATTAAAAATTAGTGCACCATCAAAAGGAGGCAAAACTGTGTTTTTTGAGAAATACTTTTTTATCAGAAAAATTGAATTTGTTCTTATATCATGTTCTAGAAAATACATAAGATGAATGTTAAAAATTAAAATTTGGTTAATACTATTCATAAAGGCTAGTTTATATCCCTTTATATAATATATCGTTGTTTAGTGAAACTCAGTATTCCGTACAATTCAAGCTATCGAGGAAGGTCACTATTGTGTGTAATGCAAGCCAAGTCAGTGATGTGTTTAGTTCAAGATTACTTTGGTGTTGCGTATAACATAATCCAAACATAGTTATTTTATACATTGAAAAAAATCTATACTTAGTGTTTCGTTAAATTAAATCTATCAAATGAACTAGAAATTATTTGTAACACAAGCCATGTGTAGTGTTGCGTATACTACAAGCTAATATAGTTTTACATATAGGGAAAAATAATCTTTGAGTAGCGTACAACACCAGACATTAATGAAATTAAAAATAATATATCTCATAAAATCTTGGGGTGTTACAAGAGGGACTTTGGGTAAATATTTATTTGTTTCTAAATAACATCTACATCATCAAATGTTACTCTATGATCAAATATAGCGAAGGAGAATCCTAATGCAAGAAACTCTTAATATTGGTAATTTATGTAAAGTTCTGATGTAAGAATAAACAATGTATTAAAGAAAAACCCTTATAAATAAACAGGTGTTGAATTTTCTCAACAAATTATCTATATAATTATGGGAGAATTGGAGGGGTCATTTAGGGTTTTAAATGCATGGTTTATGATTCATTAGATTCTATAAAATTCTTATAGAAAAAGACAAGTCTATTTTTTTATCTAGGGAAAAGGATTTTATCTGATGTATTTGTTATATTATGAAGCATGTGATACCACCACCCATTAGTGGAATATTTTTAAGAATAATATACATTTCATGAATATTAGCAAAAAAACATATAATACCATATATGTTATGGAAACAATATTATGTTTGTTACATATTATTATTAAAGGAAATAATATTAATTTTTTAAAAACAAAATATTTTGTGCATCTTAGTAAGATATTGTTAAGATAATATAGTGTATATAAATCTATTGGGAATATGTTCAGACTTTGAAAATTTAAAAATTAACCAATAAAATATTATTCTTATCAAAATTCATGGTGAGAAACACTTAATATCCTAAAATAGTTTAGGGTATGTCATTAAATATAATTTCAAAGTGTTAAATTTAGTTACTATAATAAAATGAATATCACTATATCCTATTGGAGTTTAAGATATGTTGCTAAAATAATTATATAAATAATTATATTTCTTAAAAAAACATTACAAGAAAATTTTGACAGAAAGGGTTCCAAGGAAGATGATGAACTTAAAAGGAGTTTCAAATAAACAATATAAGTAATTAACAATGTAACATTTGATATTTTAGAGTTAATAAGTTTAGATATGTTAAAAGAGTTTAATATTAGAAATATGATTCCTAAATATCACCATTAATCAAGATTTATTTCTTTTTATATGTTACATATTAAAGTGTTTAGTGATATAAATTTATTAGGTGGTCACATAGATATGTGAAAACAATTACATATAGATACAACAAGTTAACGATATATATGAATGTATAGAAAACATAAGGGTGATATGGTAGTCTATCATATATGATATGGTTTTATAATGTATTTCTGAATGATCTTATGAATATAAAATGTATCATGTTATACAAAAGGTAATATAGTAATTATAAATCTTTCACATTGGATATATATATGTATATATTGATATGTATTTTTTGATGTGTAAGGATAATTTAACTGTCAATGCATGACTTTGAGTTATCATTAACGAATGTTCTTCAGGGATTATATTATGTTATGATTAAATTATAATGTTAATGTGAGTGTTATTATCATACAGAGATAAAAAAATATGTTAATGAGGAACAACAATGGTTTTTTTGCTGGATGAACCACTAAGTATACAACATGGAGTTTCATACATTGTGTCTTTAGTATACTAGGGGTCAGGAATGATATTTTGAGTCCCCACTACCTATGGTTTTCTAGATACTTAGAATGTGAAACCTTATACCATTATTGCTTTATTACACAATCCTTGTGGTTTAGATAATCAAGGGGTGGTTGGGTATGTTGTTCATCACATCATTAGTTATAACACAACAAAGATGAGATTTTTCTACTCATATGATGAGAATTAAATCTAGACCATCAATTGATATTGACTAAGGAGTTTTCAAAAAAACCTAGACAATACATATGATGTTATTATATATTCGAATGAGGGATATATGGTGTCAATATCCATAAATGTGAATGGAATGTAATGTATTCATTATGTTGGTTAGTTGATACTTAGAGAATTAAGAACATATAAGTTAACCATATGGGATTGACATACTCCATGTCCCATGGTCACTCAATATATTATACAAAGGGATTGTATAATAATGAAAACTTGCATATGATTTGGCTAGTTGTCACATGTTTAGATATACATGTTTTTGATAGAGATAACTCATGTTCCTTTTATAGATTAAGTAACATTAATGATTTTACACATGATGATTTTTTCTTACATTTATGGATCTAGTCAACACTATAAAGCTCAATGGGGTCCAAATTTATGGTTTACTGGATGCAAACTGAGTTTGAACTAGAGATATTCTCTAAATATTTTTTTATAATTGTTAATCCAAAATATTTTTGGAAAAGTATTTAATAAATTATTTCATGTTACATGGTGAAGTTGATGACAGATTTCCAAAAGTGATTTGGAAGATATCCAAATTGAATTTTTCATATGAATTCACTAGTTATCATATATGATGTAATATAAGGTAAAATATAGTATAAGTCTTTTAGAATTTAGAGTAAGTGGGATATTAAAAAAGATATTTCCTAAATCCCATATAACTATGATTTATTATGGCTAGGTCATATTATATGATTTAGGGATATCATAAATGAAGTATTATTGCAGCTGAATTTAATAAATCATATGTTATAATTGGATATATTGTATGAAAGTGTTACATGTTGAATTGGATGGTATGATATAATCTAGAAAATTATGTTTTATGGGCAGCTGAATGATAACATTTATTATTTAAAATTATCTTCCACATAATCTATCATTTAAGAAATATTTCATAAGATGAAACATGTGGTAGTTCGATGCGTTCATCCAAGGGTTACATGTATTGGATGATGCCTTTACGAATTCATTATAAAAAATAAATAAATGAAATTTCACTTGTGAATAATATTTGAGGTTTTTTAAAAGGATTCTACAACCACAATATGTAATTAAGACCACTCATTCATTCCTAGTTGAAACTGACTCTTTCTCATAGATCTCTATGTCTTGACCCTTTTCCTTCATGAGGAACTAGCATGCCTTGGGATATGATAATATATCACCCATATAATGAGTGATTTAACACAAACCATGGATACTTATTGATGAGTGATTTAATTCAGCATCCACTCATTCAATATTCATCAAGCACACAAGATAAAGAAATATGTAGTGTACATCCTTGGTGCATGGTACATGGTTTCTTCATTCATTGTTCACATTATTTCATTTATCTATTATAGTTGATCTTGGATTTGGAGTTCTATATTGCATTTTCTTTGTTTAACAGGGGCCGATACATCCTTTTAAACACAACAACTTACTCAATAAGATCTAGTTGTAGTGTACATAGGTTAGAACATTCCTTATCTATCACTATAAAAAATGTAATTAGTGAATTTTTTATCCATGTTTAAAAAAATGCATCTAATTAGTTTTTTAGGTAACATAGATAATCAATGACGTTTCTTAGAAAAAACTACATATTTAGCCACTATTTCTAAAAAACATAGCTCATTAGTTGTATTGTCTTAAAAAAACGTGTTTAATTTAGCTATGTTTTCTAAAAAAACATGGATAATTTAGTTGTGTATATATGTATAGTTAAAATATGAAAGAAGTAAAAATATATATTATATATATATGATATTAAAAATATTATATATTAAATAATCAGATACAAATATATTTGCATATGCACACACATACATATAGAAACACCTTAAAAATAAATACAATATATATATATATGTAATAAATTTATATTTCAAGATATAAATAAATAAATATATATACATAAATATATATCACATTTTAAAATTTTACACACACACATAGATATATATAATTTATAATTTATAAAATATAATCAATTTCAATTATATATAAAAAATTAATTTAAATAATATGTGTGTGTGTGTATATGAATTTTCATCAATGCATAATGAATGTATTCAAAATGCCACATTTATATTTAAAATATAAAATTTTATAATATAAATATATTTTAATATATATTCATATATATAATTTATAATATAAAAAATTAAAAAAATCACTTGTTAAAAAAAATAATCTATTTAAATATTGCGTGTGTCAATGTGTGAATATATATATATATATATATTAACTATTATTTAGAATTGAAAAATGAGAACACACAAACACACACATTAATATAAATTTACAATTGAAATTTGGAAATATAATACCTTTTATAGGACAAAACAATTTGTAAACTATTATAAAAAAATAATAAGAATTATTTGTATAAATTTATTTGAAACGTAGTTTATATATATAAATATGAATTATTACAATATTATATACTATTAAAAAACATCTCTTATATATATATAATTATATATTTTAGAAATATATAAAAACATATATACTTATGTGTGCATTATAAATTTATATAAAAAATTATATTTGAAAATATAAACACACACACAGAGACATATATCATAATAATACACACACACACACACACATAATCCCTTGTTAGAAATGTATATTTTAATATGCACAGACATATCATTACAATACACTCACACACAAACATTATAAATTTATATTAATATATATCTATATACATTCATACATATATTTATAAATATAGTGTTATATAATATCAAAAATAAAATTTATTATATATATATGGATACTATAATATAAGAGTATTATATAAAATTAAAATTAATAGATGAATATATCTATATATGTATGAGTGTGCGGGAAAACATTATACCAATTAAGATTCTCAATGATGTTGGTTCGATGAACACCTAAAAAAGTATTGGAAGGAAAGAGAATAACAAAGAATGAACTAAATGAAAAAAATAAAAAAAATTACCATGAAAAATCTGATTCGTTTGTGGAAAGGATCCTCACTTATGGTGTAGGAATTATTTCTGGAGTTGTGATGAAATGCCTGTGCGGTTACCTGACATTATTGCAGCCTAAATAATGCTATGTGGAATCTTGGTCAATCCTTTAGGGATGTGAAAGATTAAATTGGTGATCAAGATGATCCTTTGTAGTTATGTAAGATTAAATCAAAGATCATTCTGATCGAGTTATATTAAATCACCGAATATGATGATATTTTATAATTATGTAAGATTAAATTATTTATCCTTTCAAACATGTTAGATAAAATATTTTCTCTATGAGTTTTCTATGACATGGTGTCATTTGATGCATCATAGTTTAACCCCTATGTGACCACATACCTCATATGTGGAAGCGGTTCCACCAATATCAGGGAAACAATTACGCGGTGAGATTTTTAATACCCCCTTGTTAAACACTTCTAGAATAAATCATTTCCTCTAGTCATGATGTTTGAAAAAAATGACATCATTTGGGAAGATTTTACTTTTCACAAGACTTCAAGGAATACCTCATGTATCTTCAAAACCAAGCCTGAGATGGAGGGATCGATCCTGTATAAATTATTTATGATGATACATCTTGAGTATTAAAGTTTCATAGTACCTCCCACATAAGATCATTTTTTAAGGAACCCCACATTTTTTCCTTATGGATAATTGCCTATGTATTTTGTGTTTGTTTAGTTTTCATTAAACACCCATAATTATAGTGGGCCATAACCAATCACATAAAACTCTGATCTTATATGAAATTTGGGATTCCAAAATCACATGTTGGATTTTATAAAACGGGCCACCACTATAAAATATTCTACCTATGTTTAGTTACTTCATGAAGGATCCGTATTGTGAATAGTCGGGTCCCCTTGACACCCATTCTTTGACCCAAGTCATTTACCTAGGTTGAATTAATCTAAATGGAATATTTATCCTCTTTCAAGAAGGGTAAAAACCCTATAAAACGTGATCCATAATGGTTTCCTCTAAAGTCTTTGCACTTACATGATCATGTTACCATTCTTACATGCATTCTGCCTTTAAATCATGTATTATTTTGATAACCAGAACAATATATCCTATAATTATCCTCCCTAATTTTCCCCCATGAATGAAATAAACCTCAAGACAGAATCAATAATGTATTCCTTTTATAATGGGGATTTTATCTCTTAAAGTATTAATGGAACCTTCAGTAGCCCAACCCTCTCATACTCATATGACTCTATGGTTTTAGGCATGCATCATATCCACCATTCACCATGTCAATCATTCAATTAGCTTCATGGGTCCACTGAATGAGGAATGAATATGAAATGGACCCCTATTAGGTGTAATCCACAACCATACTCTCTTATGTTTATCTTTTAACAAATATAACTAAATAAAATTAGAAAATCAAGTGTATGTCCCACAAAAATCATTGCTAGGTTAATTTGATCTCATATTCCACTCCACATGACTTTAATCACCTTAGAATGGGACCTAATCATAAGAACTTAAACAATAAGATTCAATGGTCCTCGTTTCACAATATTAAAAGGAACAACATTGGTCGTGGATTCATGAATATAAAAGAAACATCATAAATCTTTGATTAATGGCACTAAAAGTCACCATGTTAGTATGGGATGTATGACCTAAAAATGAACTTTTGTGGTCATTAATGAAAACCCTTAAAAGAAATCAAGATTTTCCCGAGATATAACCTTAATAGGTACTCTGTGTTATATTAAATTAAACAAAACTACATGTTTTCTTATTCCCTTCACTAGGATTTTTAAGCAGATCCTATCATGGGACCAATATATACTTCACAACACTCACCACCCCCGATGATGAAGATAAATTCCCAAGTTCATAGCTATATTTCTTTAAATCATAGTGTAACCAACTAGTAAGTTAGAATATGGAGATCCTATTATATATATAGATGTTTACATTGATGTGTAGTTTTAGTCAATTTTTCTCGCAACCAAGGTAACATGTATTGTTATAGGGAATTATTTCATGAATACAACTTAGATTCATAAGAGATTCCCATATTAGGAAATATTACCCTTATTGGATAATCTTACTTCCCATCCTATCAATCTCTAAAAAAATTCAAGGTTTTGCTGACATATCCCAATGATCATCTTCATTTGACAATAATTTCCAAAACCAAACAAACCACAGGCTCAAAATACACAGTGGAACAAAAATGATGAACCATACATGAAATCCTTTATTTGTGTTATATATGGATTGAAATTGTAGTTTTTCTTGTGATGCTACACTGATGGGTTCCTTGTTTATGTATCTTCGCTTTAGGATCTCCCTTCAATACAAATGATATCATCACAAAAAGCACTAATCGATGTTCTATTCCATTTCTAGATAGGGGTAATAAAAAAATGACCTAGGTACCTAAACATATCAAAACAATAGTAATCCAAAAATAAACATTGACTGTGTTGAATTATGTGGCCCCAAAATCTAGATAGACACCATTTTCAACCAACCACCTCTAGATTCATATGGTGAATGATATAGTGTAGGGGTAAAACTCCATCGACTCTATCCAAACATAGGATCTGTTCAATGAGAACCCCCCAGATATGAAGCCTTGTAGGTTCTATCGTTGATAGTATTCCACTTTGTATAATGTTTCCCTTCTAACTATGAATAATCACTTCAAGATTCCATCCATGCAGAGAAACAATACGTATATCCCTTATCCTTGGGTGGCGGAGGAGGAAATAAACCTCAAAAATAATTTTATTTTGAAGAAGCCAAGTAGGGATTTCATTATTTATTGTAATCACTAGAGTTGTACAAACTAAAACATAAAGAATATGATAAGGACTCTACCTTGAATATCCCAAACCCTACTATCCAAATTAAAACACATAGGATGAGGTCTCACTAGGGTAAATCAACCGTTGAATTTTTGGATAAGGTTCATTACCCTATTCCCATTAATACACATGAAGAATTTTGGAATATACAGATAGAAAGTATTGATATTACACCCATGAATGAAGATGTTTCTAAGGCCTATGATATTTTTTGAGACCCACAGATATATTTTTGAGATATTTAGTTGAAGGATATTTCCAAATAATAATGGTGTTTTTGTAAGGAAGAGTTATTAAAGAAAAGAAGTGGATATGTTTATGTTTTTTTTTGTTATAAATACATAAATAATATTACAATTCAAGTTTAACATGGAGTTTCAGTTAAGGTGAACTTTAATACATATTTTTTAATGGATTAATGAGCATGAAAGAAGTTATGTGGTGTTTAGATAAAATATATCAGTTGTTCTGGAAGCAGATGTGTATATTTAAGATGTTCACATACTGATGATTTCTTGGAGATATCACTGAGTTAGATATTATATGGAAATGAATGAAAATATATGTAAGGAGTCTCATATACTTCTAGAATAATCTTTATAAAATATGCATACACACAATTATGAGTATCCTTGTGGTTTGTAAGGGTTACTATAAGCAGACATACAAAGGGAAGAAATATTGTATACATAATAGTAAATATGAGTAGAGTGATTGAAAATTTAGAAAGGTCATTATTACATAAAGTTTTCTATAGGTTGATACATATCATTCTATTTGAGATATAATTTATAAATTTGAATAAAAATTGGAGCCTCACTATGATTCATAAGTGTCATAATGACCCATAATTTTATGAATGAAATTTCGCTTCTTATAATTATGTCATATTTAGTAATATATTATAAATAACACATGCCACATAATTATAGAACAAATATTTGTTACATTAACATGAATATTAAATTTATTGAATAAAAATGGGCATAATAATTGAACATATTACAATGGGATAAAAAATAAAAAATTAAATAACTAAAATATGATAATCTGGGTTGCCTTGATCTACTGGAATAATTGAATTCATGAAAAAAAACTATATATATAAAGAATAACATTAATAAATAAATATTAAATTTAAAAATTAATATATATCTATATATATACATATATATATATATATATACTTGAGAGAAAATAAAAGTTAATGAAGAATTAATGAAATATGTGGTATTTAAAGGAAGTAGGGAACCCATATTATCATTACAAACCTGATAATTAAAATAGTAATATGATCATTAGGATTAGAAACCGGAAAACTAGAATATTATCCTCACATATGAAAGTTTAAAATAATATTTATCTATCTCATATATGAAAATATAATATATTTACATCATGGTATAATCAAATAAATGTTTCAAAATGATAAATTAAGTGTTTTTTGTAAAACATAAACATTTAAATTAAACATTAATAATAAATATAATGATTTATAAAAAGGTTTATTTTCATAAAAATTATTTATAAATTATTATTATGTTTTATTATTATGATAATATAATTATTGAGAACATAAGTAATTTTTCAAAGGGCCGTAAAATTGATCACAATACAAAAAATTGATATTTTTGATGTAAATGAAAATTTTATTAAAAAATAAAATTTAACATATTTATAAAATTAATTTAATAAAATATATATTTTTTAGAATGTAAAATTTTCAAAATATTTAGGGTGAAATTTTTATATTTTTCATAAATAATAGAATTTTGGATGAATAACTAAATATGGTAAAATGTGATTTTGAACATTATAAGCTAATACATGAATTTTTGAGTCATGGATGATGTAAAGAAACACTATTTAGATGTCACATGCATAAATTAATATATATAGTCATAATATTCATCATTATTTGTAGTATTGAGCTAAAATAATTTACTAATGAATATAATATTCAAAGAAAACACCCCTATAATTCCACCTCTCAACACCCCTTCCCCTCATACATTCTAGGTCCTGGTTCTTTACAAATTTATTCCCAATTACCTTCCCAATCCTCTTAAAAATATCATACTTATACTAGTCATAACCAAAGACCATTCCAAGGATCCTTATGGGAACGCGTAAAAGGAGACAACAAAAGGGAGTGGTAAACTCTAAACTAAATTTATTTTTGTTTTATTCTTATTATAACACCCCCATATGATCTTTATAAAACTAAAAATAGTAACATTATTATCCTAAATATTCTGATATGTTATTATTATGTTGGAATATCCATCTTATACCATCACTTATTTCGTTTCTAAAATGAAAATGTTGTCTACAATTTGATTGGTTCACTACCTCCATGAACAACATACTTCATTTTTCCCCACCACTTTCAAGGATGGTTATAGAAACACTATAATGGTTATTTTTTTTATAATAATTATATTGAAACATATTTAATGTTTTTAATGTTTTAATCATCATTTAATTAAATAAAATAAATCTAGTTTGTAACGTTCGATAAAAGGATCTAAATGAACTTACCACATAACAATAATGTTTTTACTAAGTGAATAATCCCTACATAAGATCAAAAACGGATATTTAGGACCATTATTTTTTTAAAAGGAATTAATACCATTTCAATTCAGTTATGGAGTTGTAGTACCATTTTATATGAAAATAAATAATTATCGATATGTGATTTGACCTTGGAATCATGAAATGAACAAACTTCACGTATCAGAATTAAATATTATATATCCTTGAAATGGTTATAAATGAACATAATAAATTTATATAAAATAAAATATTTATGTAAAATATTATTAATTAAGTAATTAAAAAATCAAATTTCATTATCCAATACGTTATGTTAAAGGGAAAAATGATTCTGGAACTTAAGGTAAGAGATCTCTCTTAACAACCCTTTTTCTTTGGGGTACAAACATTTTCTATCTAACTCAATTCATCTCTATTTGAAGTTATAAAATTATTATAAATTCTATATTTATTACTTTACATATATACCTTGATTGTTATCCCTTCTTTTCATGGGTTAATACATGTCTTATGTTCATTTATCAAATTAATTTTTTCAAAATCAAACTCGATTATTGAGAAATTTTCTATCCCTTAATACTTTTATATAATCACCATTTAAAGAATTAATTCCCATTCAATAAGTATTTTAATAAATTAATATTTTATTATACCACTCTATTTTACCTATGATATTTGATGAAAATTACATACTTACTCTTTGTCTAATAGGAATTAAATGATTCCATAAGACAGTATTTTGAATGTGCATTTCTATACTAAATTGTCTAGCCTTTATCATGAAATTTTCTCTAAATGAAGAAATTATTTTGAGACCTATATCTATATAATCATTTATGAACACCCAAAATAGTTAATTCCTTCTCTTATTTAGAATCTTTATGAGATATACATTGATTACGATATGATAAATGATAAAGAAACCCATTTATTTCCATAAGTAATTTTTATGTTGACACATTGTGAATGATTTCATTTTCTAGAACACATAATCATGTACATCTTATGATAAGTGAACATAGATAGCACTAAAATTCATTGGGTAAGGTTTATTTCTCATGAAAATATTTGTATGGTATTAGGCAGCAAACATAATTCATGATGGGGATTTATCCAACATGTGACATTGTCTTGGTAGTTAGACATGGACTATAATTAGGTCAGGTTATATATTTCTACTAATTATTTATGTTTTAATTATATTATGGTTCAATGTTCTCTATGTTATAACTACCTAGGATTATTTATGGCCATTTTCTTTTATGATATCATGTTATGCCTTTAGACTTTTCTATTATGATTCATTACCAAGATTATTCCCTTGCAAAAATTTATAGTTCACCCTTTTTGTAACACCCCTAGATTCCACGGTACACTTCTCTTTGAATAATACAATAGCATGTGTTGTATGCAACATCGAGTTCTAACACACCACAACCAATCAAAATAGCCGTTATGAATATTAATACTCACTTTTTGAAATTTTATAAATTTTAGATTTCAAAATGGACTTCATTTTTGGATTCGGAATATCGAATTTATTTTAGGGTGAGTTTTTGGTATTTTTCTGAAAACTATCAATTTTTGATGAATAGTAAAAACACTGTGTTATTGTTTAAAACCAACTTTGTATTTAAATTATTATTTATTTTATATAAATTTATTCAAGTTCAAAATAGATGCATAATACCTATATAAGTTCAATTTAATTCAATGGAGTCCGTTTATAAGAATTTTATATATAAAATTTTTTTATTGAACTTTTTACCGTCTTTTACCCACCTCCTAGGAGCATTTGCAAATTTACATAAAACATAATTTTACCAATTTTGTGAGTTGAACTTCAAAAATATGAGACACAGTTGATATCATTAAGTAAAATTTGGTTCAATAATATGAAAATATTTTTTGTTGAATAATATCTTATTACTTTTATTTACCACGGTTAAAAGTAAATAGGGTAATTAAGGGTAAAAAAGATATTATTATTACCCTAACACATGTACTAATTCTATTGGATAAGTATAATTCGACAAAAAAACCTTATAATAAAATTTGAACCTCTTTGGTCATCTTGTATTAGATTAGGACATTTATTATTATTTTATTTAAAGAAGAGTTAAAAGAGCTAAATTCAAAGTCTAATAACTAAACCATTTTTAATATAGGGTTACACACAATATAAATTGGACTATAAATATTAATTAGAAAGATAAAAATATTTCCTACATAATGGTCCTTTATTTATAATATTTAGACATTAAATAATTAAATTTTTTATGACACAATGATGATACAGTAATTACTGTATTAATGAAAGATTAAAATAATTGATAATATAAATATCCAAATAAATTTTATGTGAGACTTTAAAAGAATTGAAATAATTTTATAGGTTAATATGACATGTTAGGGTTGATTAAATGTATTTATTTATAAGTAATAATGTTTTTAGGACTTTAAAAAAATAAATTATTAAATAATGTCAAAATTGACAAAATGAGATTATAAAACAAATACAATATTATTGGTTGATAAAATAATCCTAAAAATTTAAGGATTAGAAAAAGACTTATATAATGATCATTATATCATTAATTAATCGCTTGGGGTTATCTTAGGAGTTTTTAGTATGTTTAGTAACCATATAATATAAAAATACAAAGAGACATGGTAAATGTCAGACAATTTAACTAAGAGTTAAATATAAAATATAAGGTTAATATAATGACCCAAACCTGTCTAAAAACTATTTCTTGAGAGGTTTGTGACCCATAACCACATTATAATTTGAATAATTCATTTTTTAGCCATTATAAACTGAAAAGGATTTTATTTTAAAATAATATTTCTAGCTTTTCCTAAGGTGCCCTTCACCCCTCTTATAAAAGGGTACTTCCCCTTCTCTCTAATTCACACATTCAAAGCCATTTTTCTAGGCCAAAACCTGCCAAAATACCCTTTAAACTATACTAACTTAATCATATAGGCCTTCATTTAGTCCTAAAGACAACCTAAGGAGATATTTTGATCAAATCAAAATGAAGAACCTGAAGAAGAGATAAATATTTCACCACCTCTTTCGTGTTTTTTCTTCTTCCAATTATTCTTTCTGTATTGATTCGATTATAAAATAATAACACCAATATATTATATATAATGTGATGTTATTATAAATATGGTACAACCATATTTATTATTTAATCCATCCTTTGAATGACATGTCACCATATGTGAGTATGTACGACTTACCGTGTCCACGTCGTGGTGTAGTTATTACTCAATACATTTCTATTCGTATGGGTATAATATTGATGTATAAATGATGTAAATACTAAATATAACATTATAATGATTCTGTATATATGATATACCATCCAATTATATATGATTTTAATAAATGATATTGTCGCTCGTGCGTACGTATATATTACCGTCTCCAGGAACACGATGAGATTTATTCCCCATCGTATCCATTCAAGACTAATTTTCATTAGATGATTAAAAATAATGTTTAAAGACTTAATATAATTCTGAATATGAATATGATACATCTTATCCATAACAAATATTATATACATAACAAAACATATAAATTAAAACGAATTAGTTAACACTCGAAACGAAGATAATACTAAAATATTATTAACAAAGAAATATTAAAAGATCATATATGATATCATATTAATGTATATGATTCTTGTATAATTTAATAAAAATTATTTCACCATCATATAGGAGTTTAACCTACCCTCGACCGATGAAAATAACAAGGTAAGGGTTAATTTCACAATCTCTTTATTATTCAATGTTGTTTTTACGTAAGTATCTACTGGGAACTCTTTATAATCCACATCCATGTTTCATAAAAACTTATTCCAAAACTTTTTTTCTGATTAATAGACTATGCATGAAATTCATTTATACCCTTGTTTTACTTTTTATAAAATGGTTTGAAATGAATCATTCCGTCATTTTCCAAACAGGGTACCTTATGACCTTTTCGACAAAATTAAGGTAAGAATGTTTTTTTAACTTATACGACAGGTGAGGCTATTTTACACTATTATAACATTGTCAAAGCTTACTTTACAAGTTTATAAGAATATTTTAAAAATAAATGTTTTCTTTATAATTATGTGACTCTTAAATTATTTCAATGTAGAAATAGATATTTCTTTAAAAAGGTTTTAATTTCTTCTAGGTCAACATCTTTTGATGGATTTTAAGTTTTGTTGAAGTTGATTTATTATGATACAGAAATTCCATATTGTATTGAAGGTTTTGTGAGATTTTTGACTGTGGATGTGTTATTATTATACCATTCATGGTCTATGGATAAAGTATTGACATTTTATATGCTTGTTTTAATACGAATGTTTATGTTATTTTTAAAAATTTTCATATGAGAAATACATTGTACTTAGTAAGTGACGGGTGGAGCCCGATATATATCCTAGATGCATCGGTAGGTATCATGAGACAAAATAGTGTCTTGGAACAAGGCCTTGACAAAATCTGATTTGAAGTATTAGCACAAGGCTTTGGCTATGTGGTTATGAGGTATGGCATTATGCATTCCATCATTATGAAAGTGGCTATCGATATTGAATTTAATTATTCAACTAGTATAATATACATGTGAATAATTAAATGAAATTATTTCGATTTATATTTTTCATACTATGCTGAAGTTAATGTTGAAAAGGATTTTGTTTTAGTTCTATACATTTCCTTAAATGTTTATACTTATTTATGAAAGTTTCTGCTATATTGTTATCCTTACTGAGCATCTTATCTAACCCCTTTCTATGTTTTATTTTTTCAAAGATGCGAAGAATTATATTATGAATAACCTATAGGGATAGTCTATGGGATCTTAGTGTTGTATAAGGAAATAATGTTGTTGTAGTTTTCCATTTTATGATGTAATGTAAACCTTATGAATGTATCTAGTACTTCCAAGGATACTAAACAAATCTCTCTTTAGAGACTTGATCTTTTGTGATCATGCCAATGATATGTAATAATTCACTGACTTTGGGATTCTGGGGTCGGGCCATTGTAGTTGGTATCAGAGGAAGTTAAGTACAAACCTGAGAATCTAGATTTAGATAAAATCTGATTATAGCACATTACCCTAAGATAGACTTTGAGGATAAGTATAGAAGCATTTTCTAGAATTATGGTATTATAGAGATTTTGTGAGTTTTTTAAGGAATACATCCCTGTCTGGATACGAGCAGGTAGAGGTGTCTCTAGAACAGATATACCTAGGGGTAAAACCTGAAAACACTGCTTTGAGAAAGACTCTAACAGGAACTGGTGCATGACATCGGGCCTTGTTTCACTCTTGGTTACGACACTCCTCAGGTTTATGATTAGGATAATTATCATTTTCTTTACAAACCATTATGAAGTGTTTATGAGTATATACTTCCTCAAAGAAAATATTTTTATGATTATGGATTATATCCATAAACTGTTGAATTTAGGTTAAGTGTTTTATAAGTTTGGATTTATGTATTGCGATTCATAAACTATTCTAGTATATGTCATTCATTAAAAATTACACCTAGTGGAAGGAATGGAAACCATATTAATGCATGAACTCCATGTATGGATTTCCATCCTACTCAAGATAATTATAGTGGAGTTGGTGATGCAAATGGTTTTGATCATCTAATCACCATACTGGGACAACTCACTTTGGTTATGAATAATAAAATTACCCGTATGGAGCACCCTGATCCACAGTGTAGAGGATCAATGTTAGATTGATTCATGGGGAAACAACCACATACATTCAATGGGGGTAAAAATCCATTAGTATTTGAGCAATGGATAAATTCATTAGAGAAAATATTCCACACCTTAAGGAGTAGAGAAAGGGAAAATGTTGTCATGGCAGTTTACCGCCTCACTAGAGATGCTGATCAATGGTGGTATTTGATTCAAAACACAAAGGAAGATGATAAATTATAAAATATGGAATAGAGTGAGTTTAATGAAATTTTCTAATATAAATACTTTCCTCATGACTATCGAGAGGATATGGAAAGACAATTTCTGAGTCTGAGGAAAATGGAGGATGAGAATATCGCAAAGTGTGAAGCTAACTTTACAAGGTTAGTGAGGCATGTTGTAAATTATATATGTAACCCAAGAAGTAAGATTGATCATTTCTTTGATGGGTTAATACCATTTCTCCATCGAGAATTTGTCTCAAAATCCTTCTCTTCATATGAAGATATTGTATCATGTGCTATCAATACAGGAAAATAATTCTCTAAGTCTAACAACGTTAAAGCAAAGAAAGAGAAGAAGAGATCTATTGAACACTCTGGAAATGGAAATAAGTCGAATAAGGGAAAAGTTGAATATCCATCCTGCAGTAAATGTGGGAAGAAACACCCTGGTACTTGTCTGAAGGGAATGAGAGTCTGTTACAAGTGTAGTGAAAAAGGCCACCAAGCTCGTGATTGCAAGGGGAAGAAAGTGTTTGTTAATGTTGATTGCTACAATTATAGAGAAAGGGGAAATTATTCAAATGAAGTTCTTAATAATTAGGGGATCTTACCTCCGAAAAGGCAAAGGGATCAAGGATAAGCTTATGTTATAACTACTACCAAGGTTGAAGCTCCAAAAGATGTAGTGCGAGGTAATTTAATGGGTTTTTCAAGTTTAGCCAATGCTTTACTTGATTCTGGATCATCACATTGTTTCATATCTTCCTAGTTTGCTAAGAAAATTAGATATTTCCAATTTGATTTAACATGGGAATTTTCAGTCAAAACTCTTAAGAGAAGTATCATTGCAACAAAGTTTGGTGAATCCGTCCCTATTAGAGCATATAAATGCTCTTTATTTACTGATGTCATCATCATAAGCATGATTTAATTTGATAAAATCCTCGGTATGGATTGTCTTTCGGACCATGATGCAAAAAGTTATTGTATGAAAAAGGAGGTTACTATTTTTGATGACGATGATAAAGAACACCTTATCTGTAGAGCAGAATCATCACCACCTAATTCTTATCTAGATCCACACCCATTAGCTCATCTAAATTCAATTATTGGGGAGTAAGAGAATGAAATAAATATGGGTGAGTAAAGGAATTTTCAAATAGAGGATGTACCTATGGTGAAAGAATATGTTGATGTGTTTCCAGAAGATTTACTTGGAAATCCTACAGAACAAGAAATTGAGTTTTCCATCGATTTAATTCTTGGATCAAGGTCAATTTCAAAGACCCCTCATAGAATGGCCACTTTTGAATTAGTTGAACTAAAGAAACAACTAGAGAAATTGAGTAATAAGGGATTTATCCACCCTTGTGTTTCTCCATGGGGAGCCCCTATTCTTTTTGTTAAGAAGAAAGATGGATCTATGAGGTTGTTCATTGACTACATGGAGATCAATGCTATAACAATAAAGAACATGTATCCCCTACCACACATTGCTGATTTATTTGACCAAATTCATGGAGCTTAATACTTTTCCAAGATTGAACTTCAATATGGATATCATCAGTTGTGTGTGAAGAAGGAAGACATTCCGAAAACAGCATTTCGAACCAAGTATGGGCATTAAGAGTTTACAGTAATGCCTTTTGGATTTACTAATGAACCCTCTATTTTCATGGATCTAATGAATAGAGTTTTCAGGGAATATCTTGATGACTTTTTATTGGTACTTATTGATGATATCTTGGTATACTCCAAAATCTTTGAAGATCAGGAAAATCACTTGTGTATTATTTTAAAGACTCATAGAAGACATGAATTATATGGGAAGTTTAGAAAGTGTAAATTCTGGCTTCATGAGATTTTTTTCTTGGCCATATTATCTCTATGGGTGGAATATCTGTTGAACCTTCTAGGACCAAGGAAATCCAATAATGGCCATCACCAATGAGTATAACCAAGGTACGCAGTTTTATTGGTTTAGAAAGTTATTATCGATGTATCATCCAGAATTTTGCCCGACCGGATAACCCATTAACAAAGATCACACGTAAAGGTGTTAAATTTTTTTGGACAAAAGAGTGAAGAATGTTTTGGAGGATTGAAGAGAAGATTAGTCAACACTCCTATCTTTACTCTACCATTGGGAATTATGGGTTTGTTCTTTATAGTGATGCTTCAAAGAAAGGAATTGGTTGTGTTTTTATGTAAAATTATAGGGTTATTGACTATGCATCATGACATCTAAAAATTCCTGAGCAAAACTATCCTACTCATGACCTTGAGTTAGCAGCTGTAATATTTTCTTTGAAGATCTGGAGACACTATCTCTATGGTGAAAATTGTGAGATATATACTGATCACAAGAATTTGAAGTATATTTTCTCACAGAAAGAACTCAACACGAGGCAAATACAATGGCTTGAACTACTCAAAGATTATGATTGCACTGTACACTACCACCCAAGGAAGGAAAATAAGGTGGAAGATGATTTGAGTAGAAAGGATCATGGAGTTCTGAACAAGATGAGAGTTGAAAAGGATCTTATATACAAGGATCTAGTAATGTTGGACATGTGGATAACCATGGAAGATGAAACATCAAAACTTTTTCAAATGGTTTCCAACCCATCTTTACTAGAAAGG
The DNA here is from genome assembly GCA_963277665.1 of Viscum album. Classification (NCBI taxonomy): domain Eukaryota; kingdom Viridiplantae; phylum Streptophyta; class Magnoliopsida; order Santalales; family Viscaceae; genus Viscum; species Viscum album. The sequence goes on along the minus strand of OY728125.1, from coordinate 111,938,501 downwards.
ATAAATAGTTCTAAAATTAGGGAAGAAGTGTTTCAAATGAAGATTAAATCTGTGAATGAGGGGAGATTGAGTGACTTTGTGTATGAAGATGGAATTTTGAAATTTGGGAAGAGAGATTGTGTTCCCAATATACCTGATCTAAAAAAATAATTGTTGGATGATGCTCATAGTTCCAATTTCTCTATACAGCCTAGTAGCACCAAGATGTATAGAGATTTGAAGGAAAATTTTTGGTGGGACAACATCAAGAGGGATATTGCAGATATTGTGTCAAGATGTATGGTTTTTCAACAAGTGAATTCTGGAAGGCAACACACTGGAGGAGTCATGCAACCTCTTCCCATACCTGAGTGGAAATGGGATAATATTATGATGGACTTTGTCATGGGACTACCAAAGACTCCTAGAAGGAACGATGAAATATGGGTCATTATTGATAGTCTTACCAAGTCATCACATTTTCTTTCTATAAGAGAAGATTTACCACTTTAACATATAACAAGACTATATATTAATGAAGTTTTCAGACTTCATGGATTACCCCTATCGATTGTTTCTGACTATGATCCACGTTTTACATCAGGATTCTGAAAAATTCTTCAGAAATCCCTTGATACTGAACTTCATTTGAGCACAGCCTACGACCCCCAAATTGATGGAAAATCAGAACAGACTATTCAAATGTAAGGAGACATGTTGAGATCATGCTCACTTGAATTTCAAGATACGTGGGATCAATATTTACCTCTGGTAGAATTTTCCTATAACAAGAGCTTCCATTAAAGTATTCAGTTAACACCATATGATGCGTTATACAGAAACATATGTTGCACACCAACCTGTTGGGCTGATTTTGGGGGAAGAAAACTCGTAGGCCCAGAACTTGTGGAGGACATGATGGAAAAAGTGAAGGTAATCCAAACCCACATCAAAGCATCTCAAAGTAGGTAGAATAGATATAAAAATAATCTAAGGAAGGATTTGGAATTTCAGGTAGGAGATCATGTTTTCTTTAATGTATCTCCATGGAAGGGGGTTATAAATTTCGGTAAGAAGGGAAAATTAAGTCCCAGGTACATCTGAACTTTTGAAATTCTAGAACAAATTGGGGTTGTAGCTTACCGTTTGGGAATGCCGCCAAGTATCTCCAACATTCACGATGTATTCCACATATCAATTTTGAGAAAATACATGCATGACCCAACATATGTACTCACCTATGATGAATTATAACTTGAACCAAATCTGTCTTATTGCAAAGATTTAGTCAAGGTTCTTGTTATAAGAGAACAAGTGCTGAGAAACCGGACGACTCGTCTGGTAAAAGTTCTATGGAGAAACCATAAGATGGAAGAGGCAATGTGGGAACCTGAGGAACTTATGATGAAGAAACACCCAAGTCTTTTTATGCAGTAATATTCTATAAGTTTCGAGGACGAAAGTATTTGAAGTAGGGGATAATATAACACCCCATGCTTCCATGGTATGCTTATATTTGAATAATACAATAGCTTGTGTTGTACACAACTTTGAGTTCTAACACACCATAACCAATCAAACTAGCCATTATGAATAGTAATACTCACTTTTTTAAATTTTAGAAACTTTATCTTTAAAAATGGAATTAATTTTTGGATTTGAAATATTGAAATTATCTTAGGTTGAATTTTTGGTATTTTTCTGAAAGCATTCAATTTTTGATGAATAGTGGAAAACGCGGAGTTATTGTTTAAAACCGACTTTTTATTTAAATAATTATTTATTTTTTTTAAATTTATTTTAGTTCAAAATAGATATATAATACCTATATAAGTTCAATGTAATTCATTGGAGTCAGTTTATAATAATTTTAGATATATTAAAATTGTATTGAACTCTGTACCGCCTTTTTCCCACCTCCTAGGAACACTTGCAAATTTACATAAAACATAAGTTTACCGCTTCTGTGATTTGAATTTCAAAATTCAGAGAAACAGGATTGATATCAGTAAGTAAAATGTGGTTCAATAAGATGAAAATAATTTTTAGTGAATAGTGACGTTTTACTTTTATTTACCACGGTTATAAGTAAATAGGGTAATTAAGGGAAAAACTGTTATTATTATTACCCTAACCCATGTCATAATTCAATTGGATAAGTATAATTCGACCAAAAACAACATTATGAATAAAATATGAACCTATTTGGTCCACTTGAATTAGATTAATACATTTATTAATATTTTATTTAAAGAAGAGTTAAAAGAGTTAAATTCAAAGTTTAATAACTAAACCATGTTTAATATAGGGTTACACACAATATAAATTTGACTATAAATATTAATTTGAAAGATAAACCGATTTTATACATAATGGTACTTTATTTATAATTTTTAGACATTAAATAATTAAATTTATTTTTGACACAATGATGATGCAGTAATTACATCATTAATGAAATATTAAAATAATTGATATTATAAATATCAAAATAAATTTAATTTGAGACATTTAATGAATTCCACTAATCTTATAGCTTAATATGTAATGTTAGGGTGTATTAAATGTATTTAGTTCGGAGTAATAAAGTTCATCTGACTTTAACAAAAATCAATTATTAAATAATGTCAAAATTGACATAAATGACTTTTTAAAACAAATACAATATTATTGTTTATATAATAATCCTAAAAATACACGGTTCAGCCAAAAGACTTATGTAATGATATTTTTATCATTAATGAACCACTTGTAGTTCTCTTAGAAATTTATAGTATGTTTATTAACCATATAATATAAAAACCCAAAGAGACATGGTAAATGTAAAAATATTTAACTAATAGTTAAATCTAAAATATATGGATAATATAGTGACACAAACCGGATAAAACCTATTGTTAAAGAGGTTTGCATCCCATCCCTACCTTATAATTTGAATAATTCACTTTGGATCCATTAGAAACTGAAAATGATTTTATTATAAAATAATATTTCTAGATTTTTTAAGGTTCCCCTCACCCCTTTAATAAAAGGGCACTTCCCCTTCTCTCTTATTCACACCTTCAAAGCTATTTGGATCAGACAACCCCTTCCCAAATACCCTCTCAACTGTCTTAACTCCATCCTATATGCCTTACTTTAGTTATAAAGCCAACCTAAGGAGACCTTTTGATCAAATAAAAAGAAAGAACCCGAAGAAGAGGTAAATATCTCACCACCTCTTTCATGTTTTTTCTTCTTCCACTTATTATTTCCTTTTTGTTTCAATTATAAAATAATAACTTCAGTATCATATATATACTGTGATGTTATTATAAATATGGTACAACCATATTCATTATTCTATCCATCCTTTGAATGACATGTCACCATACGTGTGTACGTAAGGATTACCGTCTCCACGTCAGGGTGTAGTTGTTACTCAATACATTACTCTTTGGATGGGTATAATAATGATGTATAAATGATGTAAATAATAAATATAACATTATAATTATTCTGTATATATTATATACCATCCAATTATATATGATTTTAATATTAAAGGAATGATATAGTCGCTCGTGCGTACGTACAGATTACCGTCTCCATTAACATGATGAGATTCATTCCCCATCGTATCCATTCAAGACTAATTTTATATGATTAAAAATAATGTTTAAAGACTTAATATAATTCTGAATATGAATAAGATACATATTATCCACAATAAACATTACTTATGTAACAAAACATATAACGGAAAATGAACCAGTTAACACCCAAAACGACGATAATACTAAAATATTATTAACAAAGCAATATTAAAAGATCATATATTATATCATATTAATGTATATGATTATTTTATAATTTAATAATAATTATTTAACCATCATATAGGAGGTTAACCTACCCTCGACCAAGGAAAAGTACAAGGTAAGGGTTAATTTTATAGTATTTTTGTTATCTGAGGTTGTTTTTTACATAAGTATCTGTTGTGACCTCTTTATCATCCACATCCATGTATCTTAAAAATGTATTCCAATTTTTTTTACTATTTACATGACTATGTTTTAAAATCATTTATACCCTTGTTTTACATTTTATAAAATGGTTTGAAAGGGATCTTTCTGTCGTTTTCCAAACAAGGCACCTTATGACCTTTTTGACAAAATTAAGGTAAAAATGTTTTTTTTAACTTATACAGCAGGTGAAACTATTTTACGTTGTTATAACATCATCGAAGCTTCATTTAAAAGCTTATAAGAATATTTTCAAAATAAATTATTTCTTTATAATTATGCGACTCATAAATTATTTCAATATAGAAAGAGATATTTCTCTGAAAATGTTTTGATTTCATCTATGTCAACATCATTTGATAGATTTTATGATTATTTTAAGTTGATTTATTATGATACAAAAATTCCATATTGTATTAAAGGTTATGTGATATGTTTGACTGTGTATGTGTTATATTTATACCATTCATGGTTTATGGATAAAGTATTGACATTTCATATGCTAGTTTTAATACAAATGTTTATGTTATGTTTAAACATTTTTATAAGAGAAATGCATTAGACTTAGTAAGTGATGAGAGGAGCCTTCTATAGATCCTCAATGCATCAGTATGTCTCATGAGAGAAACTAGTGTCTTGGAATAATGCCTTGACAAAATATTTTTTGATGTCTTGGCACAAGGCTTTGACTATATGGTTATGAAGTCTAGCATTAGGAATTCCATCATTATGAATGTGGCAATTGATATTTCATGTGATTATTCGACTAGTAGAATATCCATGTGAGTAAGTAAATGGAATTATTTTTATTTAAATTTTCCATGTTATGATGAAGTTTATGTTGAAAATGATTTTTTTATTTATATACATTGCCTTAAATGTTTGTGCTTATTTATGAAAGTTTCAGCTATATTGTTATCCTTACTGAGCATCTAAGCTCACCCCTTTCTATGTTTTATTTATCCTAGGATGTGAAGAAGTATATTATTAATGAACTGTAGGGATAGTATACGGGATCTCAGTGTTGCCTATGGAAACAATGTTATTTTATGTTTCCATTTTATGATGTAATTTAAATCTTAGGAATATATCTATTACTTCCAAGGATACTAAACTAATCAGTCTTTCGAGACACGATCTTTTGTGATCATTCCAATGATACATAATAATGCACCGACTCTGGTCTTCTGGGGTCAGGGTGTTACACTTTTCATTTATTTATTCCCTGGGTAATCCTTTATAGTTTTAGGTTATCAAATGGAATTAAGATATAATTATGCAAAAAAATATAGATGTTGTTCTTTAGTTTATTTTTATTTTATTATGAACCTAGTCTTTCAAAGAAATAAGGCACATTATCTTTAAGTTTTTTTTATTTTATGTTTAAGTTAAAAATCATGTAATGAAATATATAGAAGTATTGGGTTGCTATAGTTGTATCATATAAAGGTCCATTTATTTTTTGGTTTTAGGAATATAATAATTCAGTGATAAACCTAGGGAAATGTCTTTGTAAAAGTTAATATATTGAAATTTTGATGAAGTATAGATTTTGTGTTTTCCATGAAATTAAATCCCTATGAGGATATAATAATTGGATGAATCTAGGGAACAATTATAACTAGGGGTACTAAACCTAAAATGGAATATTGGGTATTAAATCAACTATAAAATGGTGAATGAAAATGTGGCCTTATTGTAAACTTATTTTGAAACCCTAGGGGGATATGATTTGAAAAATTCACACACTCTATAAAAACCTTTATGTAGGATAGGGATAGATTGTTAGGCTAGAAAATATAATTTTAAAATTACTATAGATAACCTATATTTAAACATATAGAATAATTTATTTGGATATTATTTTCATTAATAAGTTATTATATTTAGTTCATTGTTTCTATTTTTATATAATTTTTAGTATATAGTATTGTCATTCATATGTTTATTTTGGATATATTAAATGACTAGAACCAGAATAAAATAGTAAAATGGGTAGTAATTATCCATTAATGATCTTCAAATTCCCTATATGGTATACACGTTTTTTTCATATATTTTATGTCTATAATAACTATTCCAACACCATATTAAAACTCAGGTTGTTGATTTACCTTTGAGAACTAAAAATAGATCAACTATTTGAACCCAAATATATAACTCCTCACTTGTAAATTTTTGTAAAATAAACCTACCAATAAATATTTTCATTCTTTATTTAGCTGAATTTTATGCTATATTGGACATATATTACATATCATTATTTAAATCCAACAACAACAAAAGGGAGTGGGAGATCACTCTTAATATCTTAATTAAACACTCAATTTTGAACAAGTATAATGAGGAGGATGAGTCTACTTTAGAATCATTATCCCAAGTATGGATATTGTTGAATTATAAACATGAATATCTAGCTAGAATGATTGAAATAAATTACAGAATCATTCTCTATGAAAACCCAATTTTAGGGGATTATAATAATTTCTTCCTTAAATAATTGTATGGTTATCCTCATAGAAAAGAGGTTGAGTTATCAATTGAACTTAAACTAGAATATATTATGTTGGGAAAAAATCCTTCAAGGCATCATTGAAGCATGTTTGAGGTGATTGTGTTTGTTGACAAAGTGGACATCTAAGTGGTGATTGTTGACAAAGAAAAAAAATGACATACAAATTTGTTGACAAAGAGGATTTCATGATGGAATGTCGAGTTCAAGAGCTGAGGTCAACGATCCATTTTTGATTCAAGAATGTCGTCAAAAGGAATGGATGATCTGGAGGTGGTATAAAAGAACAGATACACGGTGGCGCAGTTTTCCAGTGTTTTCCAAATTTTTGGGCCTAAAAATCGACAAATGAAGAAAAGTTATTTTTGGCAAAGGGACATGCGCGTTGTGTACTTGAAGGCTTGGAAACTTGAGCACCATATGTTTTTCAAGATCATATCATCAAAATATGGAAAAGGGATAAGGTTCGCGCAAGTTTTGGTGAGGTCGCGCTGGTGACTTTCGCGCCGTGAAAGATACTTGCGCACCGATGCCTTGGAAGCTTGAGAACTTGCGCGCCTATGGTTTTTCAGGATAAAAAAATCAAGATATGGAAAAGTCAAGAGGTTCGCGCAAGTTTGGAAGTGGGTCACGCAAATGACTTGGAGGGGCAGAGAGCTGCGCGCCGAGACTTGCGTGTCGAAGGGAGACTTGCGCGCCGTCGCGTAGGGTGGTCAATTTGCATATAAATACTGGACCACCCCTCTTCATTCTTAAACAGAGTTCAACACTTTGAGAAATCAGAGCTCCCGTCACGCAGGTGTGGTGGTCGCGCAAGTTGTGTGTGGTCGCGCGGGTGGAGTTGCGCGCTAGTGCGAGGAGTTGCACGCCAGTGTGAGAAGTTGCGTGCCAATGTTGGTTTGGGCATAAAAGGAAGTGTGTCGCGCAAGTTTGGAGTTAAGGAAGCTTGTGTCGCACAAGTGTCTGAGGAGGACTTGCACACCAGTTGTGACCTGTGCGCCGATACTTGCGCGCTAAGGTAGACTTGCGCACCAAGTAAGGTTGATTCCCCGGCCTCATTTTGGGGCCGCGTGGAAGCTAGAAGATTACCCGATACCTTCGGTGCAAAGTGAAATTCATCTACGGGTGAAAGTTGGGCTTCAACAGAGCATCTACATATAGAGGAAGATGCATTCTCCATGCAAGTGAAGAGACCTACAGGTCTATAATCTGTGAGTGGATCCTTTCCAAAGCAGTGAGCTTAGGAAGAGGAAGAAAGTGATCCTCTCCACTGGCAGTGAGCTAGAGAGAGAGAAATAGGGAGTGACCCTTGGGAAAGCAGTGAGCTGACCCTAAACTTTGTAAAGGCAATGATCCTGGGCATAGAAGTGATCTAGCATGAACTTTGTATCCACATCTAGTGAAGAATAGTGGAATTTGGTATGACCGGAAACTTGTCGGCATATGCTCCTTAGACGTAGCCTAGTGAGGGTGAACCAAGTAAAAATCTTTGTGTCTTCTTTTTTACTCCCCTGCATTTCATTCAAAGCATCATCATTAGATAAAGAAGTGAAGAAGTGATCATAGTTTACACACAAGATCAAACAAAGTGACCATTGTAATAAAGAGGTCAAGATCCAGTGGGGCATGAAGAATTATTAAGAAAAGAATATCCATACCCTGATTCACCCCCCCCCTCTTAGGGTATATAGACCCCTATTGGTCCTAAAATATTCCCATATCCAAGAGTCCATATAGATTGGCCACCATTGATTTGTAAGAACATAAGAATTAGTTAGAAGATAATCTATATGAGGGTTTTATATACCAGAGTAATTTACTATAGGGTGCACCAGTCCTCTTCATCATGAAGAGTGATAGTCAATGCACCTGTAAATTAATTATAATGAACTGAAAAACCTCAATATAAAGAAAAATTATCCCTTTTCAATGATATATGAACTTCTTGATCAATAGTGTGGGACATAGTATTTATTTAAGGCAGACCTTTGGTTGGGATATATCCAATTAATGGTGATGAAGGATGATATTTCTAGAATTTCTTTTCAAACAAGGTATGTAAACAATGAGTACGTAATGATTCCATTAGAACTAAATAATTATCCAACAATAAATATGGGACTAATGAATAAATTCATTAGTGATTACCTTAATTTTTTGGTAGTCTTTATATTTTATATTTTGATATTGTCCAAAATAAAGGAGGATCATGATAATCATTTGAATATGGTTATGAATACTTTTAAAAAGGATATGTTATTTGTAAAGTAGAGAAAATTTGAGTTTTGAATAGATAATGTATCATTATTATGGAATTTTATCACCAGAAAATGGATATTTATGGACCCTTCTAAGAAAAAAGAGATTGGGGAGTGGCCCAGACCAATATCTGTAATAGAGATATGTTGTTTCATTGGAATGGTTGGTTATTTCTGATGATTTGTGATAAACATATCATGATTTCCTAACATGATAATATAGATTATTCTATAGGGTGAAAATTTCTTATATATTGATGAATGAGAATATAGATTTAAGGAATTGAAAAGGAGGCTTATCAAAACACCAATCCTCACACCACCCTAAAGTGGGGAACTTTCATGGTATACAAAAAATTATTTAAAGAAGTAATTAAGATGTGTATTGATTCAAAATGAAAAATTGATAACCTACACCTCAAGGAAGTTGAAATTTCATGTTTAGAACTATCTGAAACATGATCAGGAGTGGGTTGTAATATTCTTCATGTTGAAAATATTGTGACATTATCTCTATGGGGAGAATTTTTATATATATACAGATTACAAGAGGCTCATATATATATTCACATAGAAGGAGCTTAATATGTTTCAATGAATATGGTTAGAAATGATTAAGGACATTGACTTCTCAATCCACTAACATTTTGGGAAATCAAATAATGTAGAATATTCTCTAGGTTTAAATGATCCAAAACATATCCATGATGATAATTGAGAAGGACCCAGTCTTCTTAGACTTGAGAATGATAAACATGGAGATTATAAAGGAAGAAACAAACTCATTCCATTCTACAATGATTTCAAAAATACCCCTTCTTTTTAATGTAAAATATTATCAAAGTGATGAGGTGTAAATTTAGAAGATGGTGGAATATATAAGAAAAGATAAATACTTGATATTTAAAATTAATTAAAATGGAGTTGTAAGATTTGGGTCATGACTATGTGAAACATAAAATCCTAAATTAAAGGATTTGTTGAATTATTCAGATAGATCAACCTTTTCTATCTACCATGGGGGCATGAAAATGTATTGAAGTATCTAAAAGAACTATTAGCTGGTCAATATAAAGAAAGATATTAAATAATATTAATTAAAGTTATTTGTATGCTCTCAATAGGAAGAAGAATGGAAAAAGTCTAAGTGGATGATGGAATTTTTACCCATACCCACTTATAAATGGGAGAACATAACCATGAAAATTTTCACTAGTCTTATAAACACATAAATTGGAAATAATATGATATGTGTTATGAAAAACCATATTTTAAAGACTAATCAATTTTTTTAAGGTTTTATCACTTGATTTAATTGCAAGGATATAGATCAAAGAAGTGGTGAGACTGTATGAAGTTCTATTATCGATTATATCAAAACAAGATATAAAATTTACCTCTATGTTCTAGAAAAAAATATTAAATATAATGAATTTAACTTATTTATGGATTATCATCCCCAAAATGGAGGCCAATATGAGAATAATATCTATAAACATGAAGTAATAATGAGATCATGCTCGATGTAATCGAATAAAATATAAGATTAATATATTCCTCTAGTTTATTTCTTGTAAAATAATAGTTTCCACTCAAGAATCAAAATTCATATGTATGAATCCATTTATGGGAAGATATGTAAATTAAATGAAAACTGGTATAAAGATGGATAACATAATATTTTGGGTCCTGAAATGGTTGAGGAAATGGTATAAAAGGTTTAGACCATTCAAAACAACATTAGGGATGCTCACTATTGATAGAAGATATATGCTAAAAATAATTGATAATATCTGGAGTTTGAGGTTAGAGATAAAGTGTTCCTTTGGATATATCCATTTAAAATTTCACGAGATTTGGGGAGAAACGAAACCTATGTTCCATTTATATCTCCCCATTTAATATACTTGATCGGGTTAGAGTTTTGTCATATTTACTAGAAAACACACAAACGATTTCTCATGAAGATATTAGATTATAGATATAAATTTCAATGAATCAAGACAAATCACCTATAAAAATTACCATGGATAATCCATAAGTATAGACAGGAAACATGGGAATCAGAGGAATCCAAACAGAAAAAGTACCCTAAAATTTTATCACCTTAGCTTGTAAAACAAAATTCTAATGGTGAAATTTCTTAAGGGAGGAATAATATATAGACCCAAAATTTAATCAATGAAAATTTCCTTTTTATAATTATTTAATATTTTTATATATAATAAAAATAACATGAATCAAATTATGAAACAAAAAATACCTTATTAAATTAATTTTAATAGTGAAATTATTGCCTAAAAATGGGCATAAGAACTGAAAATATTAGAATGGGATAAAAAATAAAAAAACATGATAACTAAAATTTGAAAAATTTGGATATAATCGATCCAGTAAAATAATTGCACTCATGAAAACCACTATATAAATAAAATGGAATATTAGTAATACAATATTCATCTTGAAAAAAAATATATAAAACATTGAGAGAAAATATAAGTAAATTATGAATGAATGAAAGAAGGTGTATTTATAGAATGCTGGGAACCTATATGACCATTACAAACCTAACTGTTAGAATAGTAATGTGGCCATTAGAAATAGTAACCTAACCATTAGAATAGTATCATCACCTATTTCTGTGTAAAATAATATTTAATTTTCTTATATAATGAAAATATGATATATTTATATCATGCTATAAGTAAATAAATATTTTTTAAAAGATAACTTAACTGTTTTTATTTTTGTAAAATATAGGTGTTTCAATTGTAGTTTTATAAAAAATATAATGATTTAAAACAAAGCTAATTTTTGGAAAATAGATTTATAAATTACTTATATGTTTTATTATAATGATAATATAATTTTATGAGACAACAAGTAGATTTATTAAGGGTTATAAAATTGATCATTATACTAAAATTGATATTTTCCAAATAAATGATAATTATATTTTAAGAGTAAACTTATAATATTTAGAAAATTATTTTCATAAAATGGATTTCATTTTCAGAATTTACACATCTCAAATGGATAAGTTGAATTTTTGGTATTACTCTAAAATAGTTTATTTTAGTGAATAGTAAAATAGAGTAAATACAATATTTAACATGGTAAGCCAAATACTTGAATTTTTTAGTCATGGATGATTTAAAAACCCACTAGTTCGAACTAAAATTCATAATTTTTTATTTATTAACATGATTCATCGCTATTGGCATTATTGAGCCAAAATAATAAACAAATGAATATAATATTCAAAAACACCACTCTCATCCCCTTATAAATACCCCCCTCACCACCCCTTATCCTCATAAAATATATGTTGTGGATATTTCCAAATTTATACCCAATTATCTTCCCAAAACTATACCCATTATACTAAGAGAATTGGTCTCATCTAAATATCGTTCTACATAGCCATAAGGGGTTTTCGAAAAGGCAACAACCAAACAGAGAGGTAAACTCTAAACTAAATTAATTTTATTTTTATTTTTCTACTACCACCACATATGATATCCATAAACCTAAAAATTATAACATAAGTATCCTAAACATACTGATTTTGTATTATTATTGGTGAAATTCCATCTCATACCCTCCCATCCTTCAATTTGAAAACAAAAACGTTGTTCACAATATAGTTAGTTCACTGCCTCCATGAAAAACATAATTAATTTTTCCCTATTTCCTACAAGTATAGTTATAGATACAATATTAGAGTTTAATTGGATTATAATAAGCGTATTATAACTTATTTCAAGTGTTTTAATATTTTAATAATCATTTAATAATATAAAATTAATCTAGTTCATGACGGGTGGAAAAATTACCAAAACGAAATAACCACATAACATTAAATTTTTTAAAAAGTGAATTAACTCTATATCAGAATACAAAAGGATATGTAGAACCATTTATATTTATGGAATTATATGAATACCATTTCATTTCACTTAAAGAGTTTTATTCCCATTTTACATGAATATCAATAAATATTCAGAAGGGATCTGACCTTGGAACCGTGAAATGATCGCTATCTGAGCAAAGAAATTAAAAATTATATTATTAAATTAGAATAATAAAATTATAATAAATAAAGTATAGATTTAAAAGGATTTAATCTATTTTATTAATGAATCAATTTTTTATCCATTATGTTTTGTGAAGTGTATAATGATTCTGGAACCTAAGTTAAAGGATCCCTCTAAACCACCCTTGTGATTTGGGTTATGACCTTTCTCGTTATAAATCACTTTATATTTATTTAATATTATGGAATTATTTTAAATTCTATATATATGTCTCTCTCATATATAAATAGACAATTTTTCCTTCCTTTTATAGGTTAATATATTCCATAAGTTTATTTCTCGAAGGTTTTCTTTAAATTCACACCTGGTTGGGAGGAAATTTTATATCCCTTAATTATTTTATTAATGATAATTTAAATTGTTTATTAAAATTCATTATTTTATTAAATAATGGAATATTTTAAATATAACCATTTTGGTATACCTATGTATTTGAAATAAAATTCCATACTTACTCTTTCTATAAATGTCTTTAACTGATTCATTAATAAACATTTTTTGAAAGTTTGTTTCTATACCCAATTGTCTACCCTTTCTCATGACATCGTTTTAATATGAACACTATATTTTGAGACCTATTCTTATTTACACATATATAAGAATACAAATAATTAATTCCTTATTCTATTTGGAATATTTACGAGATCTACTTTGATTATGACATGATAAAAGATTATGCAACCTAATAATTTCAATGGAAAATTCTTATGTTTTTTACTTATGATTGATTTCCTTTTAAGGAACACATATGAATATACATGTTATGATAGGTGTTACAAGATATAAATCAAATTCATTGGTTAGTTTTTTTGTCTTTGAATATGTTATGTATTAGACTAAGGAGTAAACCTAATCCATGAGAAGAATCTTTACACCATGTGATACTATTTTGACAGTTAGCCATGACTTATGATTATGTCATGTTATATGTTTCTGACACATTACTATATTTACATGAACTTATGATTACATGTTCTTTTTTTTATTCCTCTATATAATTATCCATGATCCTTATCTTTTATGATACCATGTTATTCCCTCTGACCCATATGTTTTGCTTCTTTTCCATGTTTATTCCCTTACTTGGATTTATTTCTCAACCATTTCATTTATGTATTCCCCAGGTTATCCTATGATTTTTTAGGATATATAAGGTATTTAAGAGATAATTATGGAGAATAAAATTGGTATGTTTAATTTATTTTCTTTTTTATTTATCATGAAACAAGTCTTCCAAAGAAATTAGGCCCCATGATCTCCGGGTTATGTTTCTTGGATGTTTATTTTAAATATTTTATAATAATATATATAAAATACACTAGTCGCTATAAGGTCCACTATACAATATATTAATATGTAAGTGTTCCATAGTTTTCCAAAATGTGAGATTTATAGAAGTTGACTGGAATTTTTGAAATTTAAAACTCCAAATAGAGAAGAAGGTCACACTATAAAAATGATTATCACACTGTGATAGAATCCATGGATGAATAAATATTTCAGTTGGGTCTTTGATTTAATTGATAGTCACACTATTCTAAGGACACAATGTTGATTTAAATTAATTGTGTATCATGGGTTAAAGTCTCCCCATGATATTAAAACATGATTTTTAGTTTCTATTTTTTGTTTATATGGTTAAATTAATCACGCCATAATACATAGTGTTATTCTAAAACATTAAGAACTAGAGAAAAAAATATTAATAGATTTTTTCTATGAATGATTTATGTCACTCTGCAAAAGGAATATTAGTTTGAGAAGAAACTAAGATGAACCAGTTAGTCATAACATGATGAATGTAGTCAAATAATAAATTATCTTAGTGTAAACCTAGAAAATATAAAATAGTAAATAAAATGTATGTAAGGGTAGAAAAAATTAAAACCAGTTGAAGAATAATTAAATTAAGTTATTTATTTTAAATTGAATTTTAAATTCAAATTTGAACTTGAATAATTATTCCTTTTCGTGCAAGAAAAACTGAACTTTAGTATTTCATGAAATGTTAACAAAACTGGAAAGATTAATCTAAAAGATTATTTAGGAGAGAGAAGAGAATAATTATGTGTGAAATGTGAGGCATACATGAGCAGTACTTGTAGTTGTGCTAGTAGAAGAAGTAAAAGTGAAAAGCTAACACTTGTATTTCTGTGTGATCGTCAAACATTTTTCATGTGATGTGGAAGAATTAATCACACATATTATACAAATTGAAGAAGTATAAGGAAATTATATTATTTTTGGGATATAATCACTCAGATGAGAATGATAATCCTTACACGAGAAAATTTCAAGAAAAAAAATGAAACATTTCATGAGACTTTTTGGGAGAAAACACTATTTATATTCTCTATTATGAGTAAAGGATATACCCTTATTGTTTGTATCCAACATATAGATTATAGTGGATTGTATGGTCTTAGGTTATTCCAGATAATTCCAAGGATTAACTAATCATTTTGAGCAATAAACCTTATACATTGAGTGTCATTGATTATTTTCTTTCCTTATAATGTTAGAGTTAAGAAGTGATATCTTTCACTCTAATGAGTGATAGAGGTTTATTTCACATGAAATCCAAAAATGGAAAAAATTAATTTTTTACAGACCCCCCCCCATTGAATAAAAACTGTGCCTGGGGTTATCACAAGTGGTATAACATCATTTCATGTTTCCTCCAATGATCAAAATTTTAAAATTATAGTTTTTAAGGTTCCTGAAATAAATTGGAATTTTAGTTTTATCTCTCTTTAATAACCCAGATAATATATGGGTTTCTTTATTGAAGGCAATTTAAAAAGTTTTATATAGGCTATAAACATTTAAATATATCATGAATAGTATTAATTATATTAATATCAAAGGAATTTCAATATTCAATTGGAAAAAATACCATTTTTATAAAGAAAATAATTCCACCCAACTTATGTTAATTAAGGGGTTTTCTTCTAGACTTTGTGATTAATTGTTCTACACCTATTGCACAAGGACCTACTTTTTCTTGAGTTTCTAAAAAGAATTTTGATATTGATGGGTGTGTTAGAAATTATATCTTGTCCTCACTTTTAGATAATTATTTCAGGAAGGTTATAGGGATATAGACTGCCAAAGTAATTTACAACAAGGTACACAATATATATGTATGCAATGTCATATTAAAAGGGATAAAATATAGATTTATAGATTTAATTATGTAGATATTCATATACTTGAAGGTCAATCTCTTGATGAATTACTTACAGGGGTTAATGATATTGTTATAATCATTATAGTATTTGGTGAGATTTCTAAAGACTCATCAGTGGTTGATAAGATTCATTTTATCATTTTAGATAATATGTACTTTTCATGAGTAAAACTTTATTTATTTAAATGTAAAAATTAATTTTATCATTTAATTGATGTTCCCCAACTATTATTTGATTTGATTATTTTATGGGTAAATAATATTTTGAAATGAATTTTGGGAAAATGAGAATATATATATATATTTGAATAAGATTATCAAAAATGGAAAATTATTCTCTTTATTGATAAATAAGATATGTATTTATCTGTGAAAATCTTTGGTGAAGTGATAAAAAATGATTAACCGGTGATGCACTAGGGGGATCAGGAAATCCACTATATGAGAGAATCCAACTAATCATCACTATGGATTCATGTTTGTGAGGGTAGATATGATTGTGAGGAAGTTGGGTTCTGGTATACACTAAGTAGGTGCATGTGTGGATAGAGGAGGTCCTGACATGGGTCGATGCTATGAAGGAGATTTCATGAAGGAGGGAATGAAGTTTTTATTTTTTGAACCTTCAGATGCATCAATATATATAAATAAGGAACCTATCGATATGTAAAAAAATGTGGGGAAAGTACGTGTGGGTTAATGTTCACCACTTACTAAAAATGACATCTCTTAATCCTGCATTTGTGTCTCCTTACTTGTGCAGAAGTTTTCAATCTCCCCATGTGGGGTACTATTCACCATATTAAAAATGACATCTCTTGAGCTCAGGTTCATATATCCTTGAAAATAAAGAATCTTTCAGTCTATACCACCAATAACTAACTATCAACACCACCACTAGATCATTTAAATCCTCTATGAATGCCATTGTGCAGCCCAAACTCAAGCTGATGCACTGCTAAGAAGGTCGAGACTACCATATGAGACCATTAAAGTTGAGGATATCTATTATAAGGCCATGTAATGGTCAAAAATGGTTGTTTAAGGGTCATGATATCCATTTAAATGTAATGGAAACTATGTTATGTTATTTTTGATACTACGTGTATGTAGGAGGTAGGGCATGAAGGTTATGGTGGCTACATAAAGGTTGAGTTGACTGCATAATGTTCCTAGAAAAGGAACATAATGAAAATTTATGGGCTATGTAAATTTATTATATGAGAAATCAATTCATACTATAATGGAGGAGCTCATTATAAAAACAAGAAGATAATTATACATATATTTGATGCAATTAATATGGTCATAAATTACCTGGTTAAAGATGCATACATATAAACAGTGAGACAATGTAGTTTTGAAGGATTTACATAACACTGTGAGGATGAGTTCAACATGGAGTGATGAAGGATATTTGATAATTATGAATATGTATATGATATTTTGTACAGAAAATATCATGGATGAGGTATGAAAATGTAGATACTAAATTTATGAAGATTTAAAGGAGGAGTTCATGCTACAAGGTAAATATTTGTGTCACAAACTAAACATATCCAAGTAGCTGAAAGTGATGGGTATGAGTTAATTCCATGATATGAAGTGTATTTTGTGAATGATACTATGAAAAATTATTTTTTAACATGATCTATGCATTATTTTAGGAGGTTTTTGAAGATTTTTGATCATGATATTGGTAGGAATTTTAAATAGATTTTTTTTGATAAAGTGGTAAATCCTTGGAGATTTAGTTTTATATAAATATAAGGGTTCAAAAACTAATTTAAGGTTTCAAATAGAACATGAATCATGGATCTATTGGAGGCCTACACTTGGATCTACTTGATAGAACCTATACTTATGGTGCTTCTTAAGGTCTTTTTATCAATATACTCCATCATAGATAACATGAATTGATAATTTTATCTCATATTAAGAAATTTAAGGATGTGTAATTATGTTAGTAGTGTTTATTTTCTATTTTTATACTTGATTGGGGTGTGTATTTATATTTCAATATTAACTCTCTCTCCACTTATATCATGAACATTGATGTTTTAATTGGAAATTGTTATTTTAATGAACAAATGGACAGCCAAATACAGGAATAAAAATAGTATGGATTATAATGACACCAATTAAAAAGTTATTAAACCACCTAACTCAATAATAAACTGAAGTATATAGCCTTATGAAAAGTGGAATTATTGATTTTGAGATATAACACCAAGACCAATAGATTTATTATATCTAAATGTGACAATAACATGGATAAAAATGTATCACTTAAATCCAGTAACACATTAACCCAGAAGAAAAAAATATTATAATGTTCTATGAAATTGTGTTTTGACTATAATATTTCATTATCATTTGATCATTCAACTTAATATTTCTAATGTTTATTAAACTTTTCTCTTGGGTATGACCTCAAACTTTCCATATATTATGATAATTTAGTGAGATGTAGTTAGTTTGAGTTTATGTTATAGATTTTGAAATATGATACCCGATTTTAATTAGTAATTCCTTTGAGACCCTACCACCAGACATATTTGATGACAAATATTTTTCTCTATAGGACCATGATCTTGACAAACATATTTTGGATTAGTTTAACATAATCCTGGTTGTATATAAAATTAGAAATGAATTCAACCAAAATAAAAAGAGTTTGAATGAGAAATAAATCTCATTCAAAGCTGTTAATATTGAAATTTCCTCAATTATAATTGAGGAAGATTAATATAATGCTAAAATTTTAGAGTAAAATGAATATGTTGATGTGAATATTGATAAACTTGTGTCACTCATCTCAAGAGGTTCCCAAATAGAAAAATTTATATTTCATGACAAGATACCTTTGATGTATTTTAGCTTTAGGGATATTCAATATTTTTCTATAAACATCCCAAAGATAGAATAAGATGAGGGAGAAGATACATAGGATTAATCCAACGAAATTATAGGGAATAATTCCTATAATTTCAGAGGAGGGAAGTTTTCATCAAGCAATTCAATAAATAAATAATATTATTCCAAAATGAGGAGTTATTTATTAAAGAGGGATGAAACATCAACTGATGGATATGAGAGTAGTTGTTTCTCAAGTGGTAGAGTTGATAAGGCATTCATTAAAATAATGGTTCCCAGGGAGTTAATAATTGAATATTATTCAAATAAAGAAGAATAAGTTTCATCAAGTAGTGAAGGGGTGGGGGGTTACATGAATAGAAAATAGAGTTAATATTTAATAAGAAATTGAAGAAGATAATATCAAAGATTATTGATTTTTTGAAAGAAAATTGGAGAATCAAGAATACAACTAATATTGTTTAATTTTATACAGAAGAATTCAGAAATAAGGATGTTTAGTTACTCTAAAGTTTCAAGGAAGTAAAAGAGTTACTCCCCAAAGAAAATGAGAAATTTGATTTTTTAAAAGTGAATATACTTACAAAAGATAAAGAACATGAATATCTTAAGTTACATGTATATATTTTGGAGTGACTTATATTAATTAGCAAACATATCCATATTTTAATTTTATTTATAGTGTGAGGAATGAATCAGACATTGATACAAGAATTAATCATAAAAATTAATATGGGTATCTCAAAATGAGTTGTACATAAAGCGAAAATTACTCATACATGATCACCAAGACTTTTAAAATTTTCGACCCTTAACTCCAAATACCATAATTTTTTTTCAAATAATAATAAAGTCACATGAAGTCATCTCAATGATTCCCAAATGATTAAAATCCTTTAATAATAATTAAGAATTATTTTAATAATTATCATAATAATTCCAAACTAATTTTGTTTTCTTCTATGGTACTTTATAGATTGTGAATAATCAATTTATAGTATTTCATGTACTTTAAAGCCTTTAAACTACATATTCAGACTCATTAATTTAAGAATTAATCTAGTAGATGTTTTATAATGATTAAAATAAGCTTCAATAATGTTACTCTAAGGATAGGTTCTCCATAACTCGGAGTAGCTTCTATAATTACTTTTATCATATTGAAATATTTATAAATTTAGCTATACAATAACTATAGAATGATCCATTATAGAATAAAAATTCTTTAACTTCTTCTGAAATATTATAAACAAGAATTACTCTTCTCCAATCATCACTTTTCATATCTCTATACAAACCCTCTCAAACAATCATCTTAATTAAAGGGCTGGTCACCAAGAAACATATTTATCCTTTTCCATTTATGATGCAAACTTTAATATCCATAAACCATAAATTTTTGGAAAAGAATCATTTTTTCTTTAGTGGGTGTATTCTTACTCTATCACTAACTTCAACACACATTTAATTTCCCCTAATAAATGCATTAACCACAAATAAAAAAATAATCAAAATGATACTTTAGTCTCCCCTTTGTATTTTATGTCATTACAAACTTCGTATCTAAATTCAATATCTTTCATACACCCGTTATTTATAATAAATTAAAATGTTATTATAGGTTCTTCTCCACCTTATTGTGATTCCATGAATATAAGAAAAGGTATTTCAAGGTAAACATTATCTCCCACTTAACATTATAAATTTAAGGAAACATCTTCAACCTCTTTTCTTCGTTCTCCCCATTTTTGAGTGAGTTAATTAATTTATTACATGTGCAGGGTGGTTGTTTGGACTAAGGGAGATAAGGTGAAATATACCCTAAGTTGGGGGGGGGGAATCAAGGAATAAAACATCAACAAAATTTATCATTTTCCTTTAAAATCTCACACCCATATTCGATATTGACCTCAATGTTATTAGGTTCATTCTAATTTAAATTTTAGTTTATATTGATCTAGTTATACTTCCGATTGTATTTATCCATTTAATAAATTTATCATATGATATTTATTATCCTATTTATCAAATTGTGCCATGTGATAAGTAATTTAATTATAGAACCATGGACACAAATATTTTTATGTGTTTTACCAACACTAGGATACTATAATAAGCATGAAATCAACAACGTGTCGATGCAATAATTAGCAAATAATATCATAGATCAATGATAGTGTTTGAGGCACAAGAGCCTCAGCCTTGTTGGTGAGGACTCGACAAGAGCATTCAAGATACCAGAGTTCAAAACCAAGTGGAGACGTAATTTCTAGGGCACTGTAGCGATACTATAGTAGGTATTGTGTAGGAACTGTAGAAGTCACTATTCGATATTGTAGTAGTAGGACCTGTTCATCCATTTGGGCTTTCAGGCCTGCGGTTTTGGACCTAGGTCCTTTAAGGCCTTCGGGCCACATAAGGAGTTTGGGCCAGTAAGGATTTCAGGACAAATCAAGGGCTTCAGGCCACCTCAAGGCCTTTAAAACATCTCAAGGCCTTTGGGCCACCTAGAAATGGTACTTCACCGATCAGATAGACTCTACAAGGTGCAGACTCCAGATGGGGATTTAGAGCTGCTGCATTCACCAGAGAAGAAGCCAAGAAGATTTTTAAGAAAGAGAGTGTAAGGACTTTCCATCGAGACCAGCCTGTGCTTGTACGTGAATCCTAGCCAAATAAGCCATGCGAAGGTGGAGATATGATATCACGATGAAGAAGCTGAGGAGGAAGAATTCCTTGTATAGTTTGTAAATTTCCTAAGACCTATCTTTCACGTAATCTCTAAGCCTACGGGCCTTATAAGGGTTCACCATCATCCCTAGAAAGGGGGGTTTCAAAAATAAATAAAAAGAATAACTTAGGGCCATTCGGGCTTAAAATGATAGGGTTTGGTCTATGCCTATGGTCACATCCCATAAAAGTTTAGACATAACTCACTATTTACATGGGATCACTTCCCTCACACTTTCATCCTATGTTCACTATATCAAATGTTGAAAAATAAGGCACACATGACCAAATAATATCACATGTTATTGAGTTTAATTTGGTATATATGGGCACTCATTGAACTTCCATGATTCTCCTTTGTATGCAATATATGAAAATACTATCAAATAGAATCACAATACTTCCATGAGACACAATGGAAATCAATTCTTATTCTTTTGAAAATTATTTAGGTAGTTCCTAGACACATCATCCTTATTTCTAGGTGCAGTTCTAGAATTCCTTCATTTTCTAATGGATCAAATGGAACACCTGAATCGTTTTATCAACCACAAAAATATTCTTTACCATTAAATTATATATTCAAGGTGTCAATGGATCCCTCCTTATATGATGTATATATTTTTTTCAAATTATATGACCATAGTTATCTCTTTCTTATATTCTTTTGGTTATCCTTTTATATAAGACAAAACAAACCACATGATATTTCTCTTTCCAAATTTTTTATATGGAACACCCAAAAGTCTCATATAATCATTCTAATTTAT
The DNA here is from genome assembly GCA_963277665.1 of Viscum album. Taxonomy (NCBI): domain Eukaryota; kingdom Viridiplantae; phylum Streptophyta; class Magnoliopsida; order Santalales; family Viscaceae; genus Viscum; species Viscum album. Next base: position 111,916,084 of record OY728125.1, on the reverse strand, counting down.
CTCTCTTATTGTATATGTCCATCGAATATGTAATCTCGTAATATATAACTACAAGTAATAAAGATTCTATAAAATTAATGAAATATCAATGATCTCTATAATTCTTAGAGCTTCAAGGTTTAGTCTCACATGGCTCACTAATCTCTATGTATGTAACTAATTAACGGAATGTTTTTCTCCTTTGTGAAATGAAATAATTAATTATCATTTAATTCATAGAAATATACTTGAAAGTAACTCCATAAAATTAATATAAAATGAAAAGTTTATAATTGAATCATCATTATAATTGATTCATAGAAGACCGGTGCATGCACCATCTAGGTATCTTGTCTCCTTTTTTCTCCCTTATTTGTTGATTTTCATGAATTTATTGAAATTCTACATGATGTGGCCTCTATTAACATAAAATACACATTTTCAATTTGGTTTGAATTAAATTTATCTCTATTATACTTCTTGGGATTAGTTAGATCAACTATCTTAATCTTTTTTTTTTCTTCTCAAGGATGACATGTTAACATTTCTCACATGATTAATTTTTTTATTGTGGTATCATTTCACATCAATATATGTGTTGTAATGGGTTGGTAAATAGAATACCTCTTCATATTAGTTACTACTTATATGGAATTACTCACAAGAATTCTCTAATAATGAAAATATATTCATTCAGGATAGATTCTTATTTCATATGTGAATTTTTCTTCAATTTAAGATGTTAATTATGATTTTATCTTTTGTATATGGTTTTATAGGCCTTATAATCGTTATATATATTGAAATGTTTTTAAATATATTAGTAGACTTGTTCTCTAATATCCAACGACACCCACAATTCCTTATAAACTTCATCCATTTCACTATGACATAATTAAGGAATGAATGTGACACTATCTATTTTAGGGTGGAAACACCATAATATTTTGATCCATTTGGAGAGATGATTTTCATTGACTCGCTAACGTCATCCCTTGACACATTATAGATTCTTTGTGAGGACCCAAACATTCATTAATTAAAATTCCTCTTGATCTAATTAAATGTTTTATTATAGTTATATAAAATGTGAAATTCAATGGTTTTTTTTTTCTGGATTTTAAAATACCTTTAATAATTTTGACTGTTTCTAATACAGTCATTGAACAGTGGTCCATGATTAGTATAAATATAGGCCTTTAACAAATCCAATTTACTCAGAGAAAGGAAATGATGACCTCATCCAGTAGACTTTCCTCATATGAAACCCATTTGTCGGAGCTCGGAAAAGTGGTGGCATCCTTGGGCTTCTCTCTTTACCAAGCCCAAGCCAAGCTTGAACACTTTAAGCTTGATCAGAACTGACTACGAGAAAAGTGGAAGTTAATAGTGATTATCACCTGAGTGATGTTATCCAAGCCACCCCAAGATTCTATCACCATTGCACACCTTACCCTTTGGTCTTATGTAGGAGTTATAAAGGGTTATGTAACAAGACCCTAGCACTATGACTATGTACATTATTTTTGTATAAATAATGTGCATTCATTTTATTATTGTCACTTTGTAAATAGTTTTTAAAGCACAAATAGTATTTTTTAGTTAATATTCAACTAAGAAATATATTTTGATGAATTAATATATTTTTTAATTAAATAATATTTTAAAAAAATATTATTAAAAAATTACTTTTTATTAAATATAAATGATCGTACAATTTTTTATGAATATAATTGTAATTTTTATTAAGGTTTGAAAGCTGTTTTTGTCAAAACCCATCAATTTTCAATAAATAATGATTTTTATTTTAAAATAAAAAATCCACATATTTTAAAAATTATTTAGATAAAATTAATATTTTTTTCGAATCAATATGTCGAAATTATACAATGGTGAATTTTTCATAATTTTTCTGAGATAGTTGAATTTTTTGGTAAAAATTAAATATCATTTAAATATATAATGTGTTTTATGACATCATAATGACCCAATAGTGATGTAATAAAATTCTATAAACATTATTTTCTGCTAATATATGTTTTACCATTAAAATAATGTGATTTTAGATTTTTTTGATTTATTTTATAAAGCTTTAGTTGACCCTCCAAGACTTATAAAACATTTTACCTTTTTAAATTGTTTTTATTGAGAGTGTGACTCACCTCCAAATAAGATACCCAATAATTTTAAGAATTTCGCCCATTTTCCTCATTTAATATTGTTTTCTACTCCCCCTTGGAGAAAACCATGGGCAAAAACCATGGGATGGTTTGTGGTTTTGATTTGTTTAATGTGTGGTGTCCCAAACCTAAATAATAAAAAAATCCCTCTCATTTCCTACATAAACCCACACAAGCTCCCACTTCCTCTTAACTCAAGGCCATTGGAGTTCATACAACCTCTGCCCCACTCTTTCTATAATCTTCCAAAAGAACCCCAAGCTCCCAAGAATCCGCTCTCAAACCTCTCCCAAGCCTTTGGAATCACACATCCAAGTAAGGGATTTCTTCCATTCTCATTTTTCTCCAATTTTCTTTAAGTTGTTATGACCTTTTTTTTACAATTAAAAATGCCAGGGTATAATTTTTCACCTCCCCCATACTTCCCTATTTATTTTTGGATGATGGGAGACACCTTTATCTTTCATTAATGCTTCCCATGAACACTCGTTACCATGCCGTAATTCCGTGAGGGATTTCTCTCTTCTCTTTTACATCAAAGTAATTATTTTATATTATGCATCTTAATTATATTATGTTTGTTGGGACATTTATATATATGACCCCATTACTTTCCATTTCATGTGAATATGATGAGACACCCATTTATCTCTCATAAACCATTTTCTCGAATCCTTTTGTCACACCATTATGCTGCCGAAATTGAACCACGTTTTTCCAAGCCAAGATAAATGCATAGTGAATACCATACACATGTCTTCATCAAGGTAATTCTCTTTCATGCACATATATATATTGAATTATAATTTCATTTATTTATTCTACATCACTTAATCATGGAATAACTTATGATGTTGATTGATTCCATGTTATATGATCCATGTATCACACTTATGCATGAAATGGAATGTTTAAGAAGGGCGCGCCCTGATAGCGCTCCAATGCATTGGGTAAAGTATATTATCATGATACATCATGTGATATGAGTGTTGACTCATTATAATTAAAGCGAAATGAGTGTTTACTTATTCTTCATGTGAGATAAGGGTTTACTCATGCTCCATGTGCAATGATCCTTGGTTCATGCTAATTCCATGTTAAGTGTTGTGGTCACATTTCCATGTTATTCTTTATCACGCATTTATATTCATGTTTCTCTTATGATCCATTGATATGACTATTCCCTAATATATGTTGTGATCTTCATGTTATTCGTTGTTTACTCCTTTACGGAGCTTCATTTCTCACCCTTTTCTTTTTCATGTCCTCAGGTTATCTCATGCAATGCTATGTACGAGGGAATGTAATGATCATGTAAATGAAGTTCTCAAAAATATGATGCATTCTATGTTTTAAGTTGTTATTTAACGTTCATAATACCCAAAGAAACTAGACCTCTATATCATCTATATTGTATCAAGTTTAGGTTTAATGTAATAAATTATGTTTAAGTGTGTAATAATGAGCAGGGTTGTCATAGTTGGTATCAGAGGATAGGTTTAGTTATTTTTGGGATTAGGATTAGAAAACTCTAGTGAAGCCTTAGAGACAAGACTAAGTATAATAACAACATCCCTAAGTTTTGGTGGGTATTGAGTAAGTGGTTTATCAAGAAAATATATCCATGTCTGGATACGAGCAGGTAGAGGCGGCTTTGGCATAGATGTACCTAGGGGTGAAAACCCCGACAAGGTGTTTTAGGATTGACCCAGGGTATCCTATTACATGAAAATGGGTCTTGCTACACTCGTGGTTACAAAAATCCCAGGGGATATGCATTGGTAAATTCACAAGATAAGTATGAACCATTATTAAGGGAATTAAAAAAATTTCCCCTAAGAATATACTTTAGAACATAGATCTTGTATAACATAGATTGATGCTTATAGATTCATATGTTAAGGAAATAAAACTAATTTATATGTCAACCATTTTTGTTTTTGGATTTCCCTTTATGTGTTACCCCTAAAGTTCCTTTTATTCCATCCAATGACTAGTAATAGGATGAATCGAGCTAACAACCGATGTGAAGACCAATGTGATGATTGTTCTAATGAGATGGCCAATCCAATGGGAGTGGGAATCGTGAAATTTTTCATGATACACTCTCAGTTAACTCAAGCATTGAATAGAAACATGGTTCAAGTGGAACGTTCAACCCCCCCTAAGAAATAACAAGTTTCTATCAAGAGAATCATGAGACAAAGGCCTCTTACTTTTAATGGATCATTTGATCCCTCAATTGACGAATAATGGATCAACTCCATGGAAAAGATCTTCTCCACCCTTCAATGTTCCAATCAAGAGAATGTTCTTCTAAAAACTTATTGTATGGAGGGTGAAGCTGATCATTGGTGGAGATTTTTATAAAAATATGAAGCATGAGGAAGAGATCGAGGAATTATAATGTAAGGATTTCTGGAAGATGTTTTTTTATAAATATTTTCCATGAACCCTCTAGCTTAAGATGGAAAGGGACTTCCTTTACCTTAGGAAAAAAGATGAAGAATATTTCGGAGCGTATGAGGAATAATTCACAAGGCTTGCACAACATGCGTATGTATTTGTAGTTACCTCCGAATAAAAGGTCGGATGCTTCTCTGGTGGGATGAAACCTAGCTTGTGGAAAGCACTGGTGATCCACAACATCGACAACTATGATGAAATTTTCTGATGTCCCCTCAAGGTTGAAATGGAGATTAGTGAACATGAAGGGTATCATGGGGATACGAAGAAAAATATGGACTTCAATTTTGGCATTCCGATGGATAAATACAATGGTTCTAAGAAAACAAAGTACCCCACTTTCCAAAGGTGTGGAAAAAAGCACCCCAGAAATTTCCTAAAGTGGACAAAGATATGATTTTAGTGTGGAAGAGAAGGGTACCTATACATTAACTGCTGACAAGAAAAACTAATAGAAGCGATAAAGGAGAATAATGCTCCGTTAAACTCTCAACACATTGTTAATTTCTTCAACTACAAAGAACCTAGGAATCATGCATATCAGTTCCATAAGCCAAGGGTTTTTAGAGGCAACCACCAACATACGTGGCATCAAGGGTGAGCTTTTTTCATCACTACTGCAGATGTGAACCCTAAAAAAGAAGTGGTGATAGGTACGCTATTTATTTATTCAATAATAGCCAACATAATTTTTGATTATGGTTATACACATTATTTTATATCCCGAATGTTTTGTAGAAAAATTCCAACACCACCACAAATCGTGGAAGTAAATATGTTGGTGAGTACGGAAAATGGGGAAATCATTGCATCCCATGAATATAACTCCTCCCCTATCATAATAATTGGATTAAACTTCCCAGAGAACCTTGTCATACTCCCTCTGGTTTAATTTGAGGTAATTATTGGGATGAATTATCTTTCTTTATATATACCCAACATAAATTTCCATGAGAGGGAAATCACTCTCCATGTGGAGAATTGACCCCTGATTCTGTAAAAGTATAAGGAGAAATATGAATATTCTTTAGCTCCGTCATCTCAGGTGTGGATATTAATGCCCCATGAGCATGCGTATCTGGCTTAGAGGATTGTGTCAAAGGAGTCAACCATCCTTGAATACATGCCTATTGTGAGATAATTCGATGAAGTATTTCTTGAGGAATTGCTCGGTCTTCCTTCTAGAAGAGATGTTGAATTCTCAATTGATCTTATACCTGGGAAATTGCAAACATCCATGACTATATATAGAATGTCTTTTGTGAATCTTGATGAGGTGAAGAAAAAACTATAGGAGAATCTAGATAAAGGGTTTATACGCCCAAGTGCTTCACCATGGGGTGCACCAGTCCTCTTCGTCAAGAAGAAGGATGGGTTAATGCACCTATTCATCGAATATCATGAGCTTAAAAAAATCATGATTAAGCACAAGTATCCCATCATGAGAATTGATGACTTGTTCGATCAGCTGCATGGAGCACAATACTTCTCCAAGGTAGATTTGTGGTCAGGATATTATCATGTATGGGTGAAGAAGGAAGATATCCCCAAGACTACTTTTTGTACTAGATACAGGCACTATGAATTCATAGTAATGCATTTCAGACTCACTAATTCTATATAAATCTTCATGTACTTGAAGAATATAGTCTTTAAAGATTACCTCGGCAAATTTTAGGTAGTCTTTATAAATGATATTCTAATATGCTCCAAAACCAAGGAGGATCATGAGGAACATCTAAGAAATATACTAGAGATCTTGTGAAAGGAGAATCTCTATGAAAAGTACAACAACTATGAGTTCTAGTTGAAGGATGTCTCATTATTGGGACATATCATCACAAGAAATGGAATATCTATGGATCCCTCTGAGATAGTTGCAATAGAGGGATGGACAAGGCCATCATCAGTAACAGATATCCATAGCTTCTTGGGGTTAACTGGATATTATTATTGATTTGTGAGAAATTTATCATGATTTTCTAACCCTATTACCAAGATAACACAAAAGGGAGTAATGTTTTTTTGGTGTGATGAATGGGAAGAAAGCTTCAAGGAGTTGAAAAAAAGGCTTATCACTGTGCTCGTGCTCACATTACCCACATGGGGAGAAGTTTTTGTGGTATTCAGTGATTCTTCGAAGAAGGGATTGGGATATGTGTTGATGAAAAATGACAATGTCATTGCCTATGCTTCAAGGAAATTGAATGTTCATGAGCTGAATTATACAACACATGATCTGGAGTCTGATGTGGTGACCTTCGCTTTAAAAATTTGGTAGCATTATCTCTTTGGGGAGAAGTGTTGAATATATATGGACCACAAAATCCTCAAGTATATATTCACAGAGAAAGAGTTGAACATGCGCCAATGAATATAGTTTGAGATGATCTAATACTATGACTGCTTAATCCATTACCACCCTGGGAAAGTGAACAAGGTGTTGGATGCTCTAAGTAGAAAGGACTCAGCAATTCTATCATTGATGAGAATTGAGAAGGATCCAATATTATTATATTTGATGATGATGGACATGGTAATCATAAATAAGGGAAAATTATCAATCCTTTCACAAATGATTGCGCAACCGTCTCTTTTGGAAAGTTTAAAGGATGCTAAAAAGGATGATGTGAGAATTCAGAAGATAGTGGAAGATATTAGAAATGGGAAATCCTCAGAGGTCAATGTTAACTTAGAAGGAATTGTGAGATTTGGGAAAAGACTATGTGTTTTATCTTGTCTGGAACTGAAGAAGGAACTTTTGGATGATGCACATAGTTCAAAATTCTCTATTCACCTAGGAAACACACAGATGTATCAAGATATATGAGATCATTATTGGTGGGATAATATGAAGAAGGAGATCGATGAGTATACATCAAAGTGCCTGGTGTGTCAGCAAGTGAAGTAAGAGAGTCAGAAGTCTAAGGGGTTGATGTAACCACTGCCCATACCTGCATGGAAATGGGAGAACATCACTCTAGACTCTGTCATCGGAATTAAAAAGACATCCAGAGGAAACAATGCAATCTAGGTTTGTTGGGGATTATCTTACAAAGTATGCACACTTCATTGAAATTTAAAAGGATTTCTCATTCGATCAACTGGAATGAATATATATCTGGGAAGTGGTAAGGTTTCATGTAGGACCACAATCTATTATATCTGATTGAGATCCAAGATTCACCTATAAGATTTTGAATATTCTTAAACATGTTCTGGATACCGAACTGAACATCAATATGACCAATCATCCTCAAAATTATGGCCAATCTCAGCGAACTATTCAGAAACTGGAGGATATGTTAATATAATGTTCTATGGACTTCAAAGGATGGTGGGGATAACATATTCCACTGGTTGAATTCTCATACAATATCAGTTTCCACTCAATCATCCGAATGGATCCTTATGAAGCCCTGTATGGGAATAGGTTCCGAACACTAGCATGTTGGGAAGAAGTTAGTGAGCGTAAGCTGTTAGGAAAAGAAATGGTCGAAGAAATGGTGGAGAAGTGGAAAACCATTCAGCAGCATATCAAGGCATCCTAGAGTCGACAGAAGAGTTATGAAGATAAAAGTCAATGATACCTAGCGTTTAAAGTTATAGACATGGTATTTCCATGAATATCTCCATGGAAGAAGGTCATGAGGTTTATAAAGAAAGAGAATTTAATCCCTAGGTACATCGGCCCCTTCGAGATTCTTGATCGTGTCGGGGCTGGGGCCTATCGACTAGAACTTTCACCTACCATGGAAAAATTACATGATGTCTTTTATGTATCCATCCTAAGGAAGTACATACTAGACCCTTCACATGTACTCTCTATAGATGTAGTACAATTATAGGATGACCATTCTTATGAGGAGAAACCAGTAAAGATCATAGATCATAAAGAAAAAGTTCAATGAAATAATAAAATGAACCTCATGAAGGTGTTGTGGGAAAACCACATATTTGAAGACGCGATGTGGTAATTAGAGGAAGTGATGAAGAAAAGTTACTCACATATGTTTTTCTGTGGGAAAATAAAATTTCTAGGCTGAAATTTATCAAGGGGGAAGATTGTAATGACCCAAACTTTCATTAATGAAAAGTAATCTTGATCTAATTAAATGTATTATTATGGATATATAAAATATGAACATCATTGGTTTTATGTTTCAGGATTTTAAAATACCATTTAGAATTGTGACCATTGCTAATAAAGCCATTGAAGAGTGATCACACGATTAGTATAAATATAGGGATTTAACTAATCCAATTTACTCAGACAAAAGATGAAATGACCCCATCCAGTTGACTTACCCCATACAAAGGCCATTTTTCAGAGATCAGAAAGGCGGTGGCATCATTTGGATTTGATCTTGACCAATCCCAACCTGAGATTGAACACATTTTTCTTGAGCGGAACCGACTACATGAGAAGTGGAAGTTAATAGAGAATACCACCCGAGCAATGTTATCTAAGCCACCCCAAGAGTCAATCACCAACACACACCTTACCCTTTAGTCTTATGCGGGTGTTATAAGTTTTTATGTAACATGACCCTATCACTATGACTAGGTACATTATTTTTATATAAATAATGTGCTTTTATTTTATTATTGTTACTTTGTAAATAGTTTTTAATGAAAAAATAGTACTTTTTAGTTTATATTAAACTAAGAAATCTTTTTTGATGAATTAATGGATTTTTGAATTAAATATTATTTTAATAAAATATTATTAATAAATTAATTTTTATTAAATATAAATGATCGTACAATTTTTTATGAATACAATTGTAATTTTTATTATGGTTTGAAAGCTGTTTTTGTCAAAACCAATGAATTTTTGATAAATTTAGATTTTTATTTGAAAAGTAAAAATTCACTTATTTAGAAAATTATTTAGATAAAATGAATAATATATTTTTAATCAAGACGTTGAAATTATCCAATGGTGAATTTTCATAATTTTCTGAGACGGTTGAATTTTTGGGTGAAAATTAAGTACCATTTAAATATATAATGTGTTTTCTGACATCATAATGACCCAATAGTGATTTAATAAAAACTATAAACATTATTTTCTTTCAATATAAGTTTTTCCATTTAAATAATGTGATTTTATATTTGTTTGATTAATTTTACAATGACTTAGTGGACCCTCCAAGACTTATAAAAATTTTGTCTTTTTAAATGGTTTTCTTTGAGAGTGTGACTCACCTCCACAAAAGAAACACTATTATTTTATGATTTTCAGGCATTGGAATAATAAAATATTTTTTCCACTACACCTTTGCAAAAACCACGGGAAAAACTGTGGTCTGTTTTGTGATTTTCATTAGTTTAATGTGTGGTTTCCCAAAAATAAATAACAAATAATTCCCTCTCCTTTCCTATATAAACCCACCCAAGCTGCCACTTACACTTCAATAACTTCCATTGGAGTTCATACAACCATTTCCATCCTATCTCGAGAATCCTCCCAAGGTAACCCAAGCTCCCAAGAAGCCTCTCTCAAGCCTCTCCTAAGCATTTGGAAGCACACTTCCAAGTACGGGATTTCTTCCTTTCTCATTTTAGTCCAATTTTATTTCAGTTGTTATGCCCTTTTGTTTTCAATTGAAAAAGTCGGGGTATGATTTATCACCTCCCCCACACTTCCCTATTTATTTTTGGATGATGTGAGACCCATTTATCTCTCATTAATGCCTCTCATGTACACTTGTTACCATGCTGAAATTCCATGAGGGATTTCTCTCTCCTCTTTTACATCAAAGTAATTCTTCAATATTATGCATCTAAATTCCATTACATTTTTTGGAAAATGTATCTATATGACCCCCTTAATATCCATTTCATTTACATATGATGAGACACCCATTTATCTCTCATCAACCATTTTCATGAATCCTCATGTCACACCGTTATGCTGCCGAAATTGCACCATGTTTTTCCCAGCCAAGATCATTTTGTAGTGAATACCATACCCATGTCTCTATCAAGGGTATTCACATTTATTAACAAATTTATATTTAGTGGTAAATTTATGTATTTATCCCACATTACTTAATCATTGAATAAATTATGATGTTTATTGATTCCTTGTTATATGATCCATGTGGCACACTTACGCATGAAATGAGATGTTTAAGAAGGGTACGCCTTGATAGCGCTCCAATGCATTGGGTAAAGTATAGTGTCATGATACTTCATATGAAATTAGTGTTAAATCATGATGATTAAAGTGAAATTAGGGTTTACTCATGCTTCATGTGAAATGAGGGGTTACTCATTCTCCATGTGCAATGAGCCTTGGCTCATGCAAATTCCATGTTAAGTGTTGTTTCCACATTTCCATGTTATGCTTTATCTTGCCTTTATGATCATGTTTATATTTTTCTCCATTGATATGACTATTTCCTAAAATTTATTGTAATATTAAATTTATTCATTGTTTACTCCCTTGCTGGGCTTTATAGCTCACCCTTTTCTTATGCATGTTCTCAGGTTATCTAATGTAATGCTAAGTACGAGGGAACGTAGTGGTCATGTAAAGGAAGTTTTCAATAAGATGTTGCATTATAGGCTTTAAGTTGTTATTTAATGTTCATAAACTCCAAAGACACTATACCTCTAGATATTCTATGTTGTATCAAGTGAATGTTTTATGTAATAAATCTAGTTTAAGTATGAAATAAAGAGCAGGGTTGTTATAATCATGCAATATTTTTGTTTACCCACATTTTCTCATATATATCTTTAGCCCAGTACTATTTTTTGACAAACAATTAGTGAAACCATATTTATTAGTATTGTGGGATATATTTTTCCTTCATATTACTAAGGGTTAATCATGAAATTATTCCAAGTTAATATTTACCCCAATATTGTCTTTTAAGTATCTAGACTCTTATTAGAAACTCATGTGGAAGCAACCTACTATAACTAAGGTGATATAAGAATGTATTTTTTTGTTGAATTTGTGTTTTTCATCAATCCATTTTTGGGTTGATCAAAGAGTTTTAATAATGATTGAAATTGTTTAAATAATTTTGAAGAAAAAAAATGAATTTAAAAAGTGTATATATTCAATCATTTTCCAAATTTTTGGGTTCACAAAATTAGATAACTTTTTAAGCATCAAAATGAATTTTAGGAAAAAGTAAGTTGTAATCATAGAAAGTAAGTTGTATACATAAGATTTAAATGGATTTAATAGTTATTATGTGGCTGGTCATCCATGATGGAGAGGTCAAGAGGGTGCTATATGAACATGTATATTGAGTTCATTTTTGGGGCAATGGCAATAATTTTAGGAAGATTGCGAATAAATACATTATTTACAAAGAGGTGTCATTTTTTTCATAAGGATGTGATTCTGGTTATCCCATAAAGGAGGACTATTCATTATATAGTTTTATAGTTGATTCTGCATGAAGTGATTAATTATTAGGGTATTTTTTAATCAAGTGTTTGGTACAATTTTCTTTGTACTTTTCATATAAATATCATAATATTTGAATTATTAGACCGTAAAGAAAGAATATAAAATAAAATATAGAAATAATAATAAATTCATAGAATGTAGAGAGTTCACATAGAAATAAAAAAAATTAATAGTGACATCATACTCACAAATAAAAGTAGTTTTTGATGAAAAACGACTCCATAAATAATATTCTCAAAGGAGGTTTTGAGATGCAACTCATGAAGGAGCATTAACATGAAACCCTCCAAAAAATAGTATTTGAAGAAATATACTATATAGAATGGATTAACTTGAAAAGCATGGTATATAGAGAAATAACCACTATATAAAGTGAATATTAATATACATGGCACTTATGCATTATGATATTTTTTAATAGGATTTATTACATTGAGTTTTCTTGTTCATTTTTGGAAACCAAAGAACACTTTAGATCATCAAGTTCATGGAATCATGAAGAAAATATGGATCATTTTCAAGAAAATGTGGAAGATACCTTCATGATGATAAACCGAGTAGACGTCCATTTGAATTAGTATTAAAAAGGAGTTGATGAAGGCAATATAAGGGAGGAAATACACAATCTCTAAAGTCATTGTAAATGTATTGAACTTGACATTAAGTGACCATTACCTAATCATTGTAATCCATCAAACTGGAGAATTATTGTGTGTTTTTAAATGATCAATACATCATTGATGTATGATCCTTGGATTATTCATTAATGGTGAACCTAGTAAAAACTGTTGTGATCTGTTTTTATTGCCCATATTTTTTATTTTTGTGAATACACATTTAAACTAGAAAGGATTAATCATTTTTTACCAACATGGGGATATGATATATTAAATTATAAGAACAAAATAACACCCTAATTCACCCTTCCCCTCTCATGGTGTCCTGGGTCATAACAAATGGCATCAGTGTAAGGGTTGAAAGCATTAAAACTATCCTATGAAGATCAATATAGAGAAAAAATTAAATGATAAAGGGTTTCTTATATTTTATGGAATAAAAAATAATTTATATAATAACATGATTGGATCTCACATATGATCTGCAATACTAGATGTTTTCTCTACTAATATACATGGGATAAAATTAATTGATGTTTCATAACATTTCTTGAGAAAATGAAGCTACTTGATGCTGATAAAAAATATAAAAATACCATATCAAGATATCTAAACAATAAAATCTACATGAAAGTGATGATCTATTATATACCCAAGCCAATGTGGGATTAATTTCTACTAACTATGAGGGTGACAGCAATGTGAATAAATCTAATTTGTAAGTATTTCACAATAAATTTGTTGATTTTGAAATGCTCCTTGATGAGAAAGATAATGGTTTCTTAAAAAAAATTGTGGTGTTTAGAGTTATTTGGGGATTTGGTGAAGAAATAAGGGATATAGATATCTTCCATAATATCTTATAAAGGTTTCCACCTCTATATAATCCAAAAGTTTCAATTCTTTAAGAAAAGGATTCAACCAATTTAAATCTTGATGATCTATTAAGAAACACGGTGGCCTATTAAATTAAAATTAATCTAGAACTAGAATCAATCCACAAAAATAATGACATATAATTCAAATCCATTGAAAATATTAATATAATCATGAGTGTAAAAGGGAGGTTTGAAGGAAATATGTCTATAGAATGATTTGGATAGGGAAATTTTTGGTACATTATGGAAATTTGTCTAAGAAAATTTTATTATAAAGAAAGATACGGGGAAATAATATAGGGTCCTAGGTGGAGATTATTCTTAAAATATTACATCAAGATAGGTATCTCTTTAGCAAAGAAGTTTCCACAGAAAATATTTATAAGAAAATAGGACGATAAAAATAAATACCACCAGGTGGAAATGGAAAAAGATATTAAGTCTAATCTTCAATATTCCATAATGTATATATTTGAAAAGGAATAACCATAAATGAGTAAGGTAATCAACTAGACGAATAAGTTGATATGAAAGAGGAAATTGTGGGATATTTTAGAGAAATTGATAAAAAAATAAAGAAAACTCATTATATTAATGGACCACTAGTATAATATTATAAATATATTGATCAAATAAATGATGAGTTTGACTAAATGTAATAAGAGTTGGACAATTAGTTTTATATCTAGGTGAATTAAGAAGATATTGTGAATTTCAACGTATATATTGAGGAAAAAACTAAGGGGATCAATGAACGTAATTCACATGTTAATTCATAAATAAATAAAAAATAATACCAATAAGAGGAGGGGTTTTTCCTTAAGAAACACATTTTAATAAAAAATGAAATAAAGATATCCACATAAAAAAGATAAATTTTTGGAGGTTTATAGTAGTAGAATTTATTGAAAGGGACAAGTGAGAATCAGAAGGTGTTGAGAAAACCCCTAGTGAACAAAGATCCATATCCGTGGGAAAAATTGGAATCGACTATAATATAAACAAAATAAAGAAAAAATGGAAAAAAAATTAGAATAAAAAGAAATAAAAGTTCAGTGATTCTGGAGTTAAAATTAATACCATAGTCATATTGAAAAAGATAACTCATATATAAGGAAATACTAGGGTTTTAAATAATAAAAAATACTCAAGGTTTTAAAAATTACAACCAAAATGTTTTAATATAGTTGGTACATGGGGAGGAATTAAGGAGAGATGACGTTTCCTCTTATGAAATGCCAAGTATATGTTTTCCATGACCAAACCATGTCTTACTTTGAAGAGAAAAGAATTTATTTAAATGGGGAAGTATATGATAGTCTGTAAAGGACATGAAGTCCCTACCCTTCATTAGATTAAATATTACATTCTATTTTTATTTCACTAACTATTCTAAATTTGTCTATGAAAAAATAGATTGTAAGTAGATAAGAATTGTTGTATACCACCAATGATTTTAGAGGAATGAAAATACTAAGAAACCTAAAAAATATATATTTAAAAATAGACACTCCACATTATAATAAGGAGAAGGTTTGGATATTTTAATTATGTGGTATAGAAATAAGAGAGGATATCTATTACCTCAACTAAACTAGGAAATTTTTTGAAGGAAACAATTAGAGATAGAAGGATAATCTAACTAAAATTTCTCTCAATGTTACAAAAAAATATCCCCAAGATTCTTGAGGGTAGGTTCTCATCCCATATTACTGTAAATATGAATATTCTAAACAATTCAAATGGATGTGTCGATAGAATAAGAGGTTTTTGGAAATGATGGTTCCTTGAAGTTTAAAGGTAGAGGAAATACTAGTTTGGCATGTGATGAGATAAAGAAAATTGAATTTCTCTATGTCAATAATCTATGACACATACCATTAAGTGAATGTAAACTTTGGGAGTCAATACATGAGGTGATGTTAAACAATTAGAGGCATGTAATAAAAATAATGGTTGGGAACACATAGATTAAATTAAAGAGGATGAATGGTAATCTGTATCAAGTGGATAAAAAAAGATAATTCTTTTATATTTATAGATGAAGAGGATAAAAAGTTATGGAAATAGAGGATTATCCACATTCATTATTAGATCATAGAAAAATTATACAAGCTAAATGATTTAGTGTATATTTATATTATGAATCAGGGTGGTGAAAAGACATGTGATGATAAAATTTGAGGAAAGTAGGTATAAAATACTTATCAATAATTGAATTAAAGGGAATCCAATATCATATAATTCTTCTATACAGATGTCTATAGACCATTGAACCTACTAGATACATATGGGGAAATTTATTTTATTAGGTTTGTTGACTATTATAGTATAAAGACTTGTTTTTTGTTTATATAGTGAAAGAGGGATGTGATGGACTACATGGAGATGTATAAATGAAGGGAAAAGAATGAAATTGGTCATAACATCAAGATATTTTAATATTATAATGGAACATAGTACTTATACACTACACTAGAAAATTTACATTAAAAACGCATTAAAATTATGTTTCCTTAGTATGAACTCTATCTTAAAAATGAGTTTTTGAATGATGAAATCAATAGGGGAACAATATAAAAAAATTATGATTATTAAGAGCAGTGTATCTCAGTATTACTATAAGGAATCTATATATGTTTTAGTTTACACTCAACTCTAGGAAGTACTGATCATTTTTTAATAGAGATTACCTTATGAAATTTTTAATCGATGGAATCTCATACTAAAACATTTTCAATTATGTATATGAATATTATACATCTACCACAAAAAAAACAATTATGTAAAATATGGTTATTTTGTAGATGTATGTATTTTTTTTCAAGATACTCACTAATGATTAAGGCCTATAAATTACTCAAAAATAAGGATACATAAAATTATAGAGAGTGAAGATTTAAAATTAATTTAGGGGAACTATATAAATAATTTTATAAACCCAAATAATGATTTTTCTTCGAATAATAAGTTGAATTTAGTGAAAATAATTAAAATACTAATGTTTTTAAATGTTGTGAAAAAGATGATGCTCTGAGGATACATCCAAAGAGAATACTGTTCCTGAAGAAACTAATCCCACAACTCATAGGAGAAACAAAATATTATAAATTGATCCATCTAATATCTTTAGGGATAGAATGAAACTTCCATAGATATATAGGGATAATAATTCTAAATATTCTTATCTACTATCTATGGTGGATCCAACATCATTTATGGAAACAATATGGATGAATCATGGATTATATACATGAATGAATAATTATATGAAATTGAAATAAATTATTCTTGGGATCTTTTTGAGAAGTCTGAAAATCACAACGTGGTTGGAACAAATCAGACCTTCAAGAATAAATTTTATGAATATTGACACTTGATTAGAAATAAGTCTTATCTAGTTTGTAAAATCTATTCACAGATTAAAGGTATTAATGTTGAAGAAAACTTTTTAGTAGTATCTTCTGGGAAATTAGAATTCCAAAAGGTTTCAAGATGTATCAAATAGATCTTATAAAGATATTATTAAATGGTATGCTTAAATATGAGGTTTATATTGAACATCTATGGATTTCATGATTTCAGAATACAAAAAAGTTTAAAGATTAAATAAGTCCTTTTATGTTATGATAGATTCACCATGAGCATTGTATGATAATTTTGAATAATACTTTAAGAAGTTTGGAATTTAAAAGGGGTGGCTTTGACCATAACCTGTATAGGAAACAATCTATATAAGAACAATTCATAGTGATTGTTTATATGGATGATATTATATTTTCAAGAATCATATATAATTCTATGTTATAATTTGATAAGTTGATGATATTTGAGTTTTAAATGTGTATAATATGATAAATGGCTTATTATTGGGGCAAAAAGTGGTTTAAAAATGAGATATATATATTTCTCTCAGACTAAGTATATGAGAGTGATAATGAAAAAAATCAAAATATAGGATTGCAAACCAATTTTGTCTTTAATTGCAGTTGGAATCAATATTGGGAATCATGTGGACAAAAAATATATGGATCATAACATATAAAGGTGGTTAATGGTAAGATTATTAAACCTGACAACCACTCAACTAGGTATTTTGTTTTCTACATATGTGGAAACAAATTTATAGATTAACCCAAAAGAATAGAATCTCACAATTTTTAAATGAATCATGAGGTATATATAAGGAACACTCATCTATGTATTTCTATTTGATATAGCAAAATATCATGAGTTATTTTCATTTTCTAATGGGGATTTTTCTTGTGATGTGGTGGCCCGAAAGTCCACATGTAGTGGTGCATTCCTTATTAGAAGAACCTATGTTGGATAGACAGTTAAAAAGTAGGAAATAACATTCCTAAGTATTGTATATATAGACCATATGTCAATAAAAATTTCATAAACTCAGCTTATATGAATTATGAAATAGATAAAAGATACAGCTGATGATGCAAAGCAATCTACAATAATAGATTGTGATATTGAAAGTGCTAATGAACTCATAAGGAATCTTATAAAACACTCTCATAGGAGACATATTATGACAACCCTTCTTTTTATTACAACTTAAACATGATTTATTACAAAAAACTTCACTTGATACAACAAATAAGATCGAGAGGTTTAGTGTATTTGGGGCTTAGGATCATTACAAAAAAACTTAAAACATGAAATACAACATCTTTATTGAAAACATCCTTTACATGACCACTACATTCCTTCATACTTAGCATTGCATGGGATAACTTGAGGACATGCATTAGAAAAGGGTGAGCTATAAAGCCCAGTAAGGGATTACACATGGAATAACATGAGGAGTACAATACATGTTAGACAATAGTCATATCAATAGAGCATAAGAAAAACATGAACATAAAGGCACGATAAAGCATGATAATCATAACATGGAAATGTGGCAACAACACTTAACAAGGAAATAGCATGAGCCAAAGTCCATTGCACATGGAGCACAAGTAAATCCTCATTGCACATAAAGCAAGAGTAAACCCTCTTTGCACTTGAATTAGAATGAGTCAACACTCATTGCACATGACGTATCATGATACTATACTTTACCCAATGCATTGGAGCGCTATAAGGGCGCGCCCTTCTTAAAAATTTCATTTCATGCATACGTGTGCCACATGGATCATAAAACATGGATTCATAAAACATAATCATTTATTCCACGATAAAGGAATGTGGAATTCATACATGAAACTTTTTAATCAATATGTAAATGTGCATAAAGTTGAATACCCTTGATGAAGAAATGGGCATGGTATCCACTACACAATGGAATTGGCTTATAAAATCAGTGCGATTTCGGCAGTGTAACAGCGTGACATAAGAATTCATAAAAAATGGTTGATGAGAGAGAAAGGGGTTACTAATCATATTTACATGTAATTTACAGTAATGAGGTCATATAGATACATGTCTCAAAAATTGAAATCAAATTTAGATTCATGATACAAAAGTATTGCTTGAATTTAAAAGAAGATAGAGAAGTTCCTTTCGGAATTTCGGCATAGTAACGGGTGTACATGAGAGGAATTTAATGAGAGAGAAAGGGGTATCCTATCATTTAAACAATAAGAGGGCAGTATGGGGGAGGTGCGAAACCACACCCCAACATTCATAATTGAAAATAAAAGGGCAATACAACTTAAAGAAAATTGACAAAAAGGAGAAAGGAAGAAAAAACCCTTACTTGGAAGTGTGCTTCCAAAGGCTAGAGAGAGGCTTGTGAGAGGCTTCTTGGGAGCTTGGGGAACCTTGGGAGGATTATAGAGAGAGTAAGGCGAAGGTTGGACGAAATTAAAGGGCTTTGAGTGAGGAGGAAGTGGGAGCTTGGATGGGTTTATATAGGAAAGGTGAGGGAATTCTTTATTATTTAGGTTTGGGACCCCTTATATTAAATTAATCCAAACCACAAACCATCCCATGGTTTTTTCCAATATTTTTTGTAAAAAGGAAGAGGAAAACATTATTTTATAAGGCCTAAGTCCGAACTTCTTAAAATAATATGGTTGATTATGTGGAGGTGAGTCACACTCCCATGGAAATTAATTTAAAAAGGCAAAGTGTTGAATAAGTCTTGAGGGGTCCATTAATGCTTTGAAAAAATAGTCAAACAAACCCAAAATAAATTTATTTTAATGTTAAAACATATATTGGCCTAACATAAAGATTATAGTGTTTTATTACATCACTATTGGGTCATTATGATGTCATAAAACACATTATATATTTAAACGGTATTTAATTTTTACCCAAAAATTTGACTATCTCAGAAAATTATGAAAAATTTACCATTTGATAATTTCAATGTCCTGATTCAAAAAATAACATTTATTTTATATAAATAATTTTCTAAATATGTTAATTTTCACTTTTAAAATAAAAACTGACATTTATCGAAAATTCACGGGTTTTGACAAAAATGGCTTTCAAACCTTAATAAAAATTTTAATTGCATTCATAAAATTATAAGATAATTTATATTTAATAAAAATTAATTTAATAATAATATTATTATTTTATTAAAATATTATTTAATTCAAAAATCCCTTAACTTAATAAAATAGATTTATTAATTTAATAATAACTAAAAACACCATTTGTACTTTAAAAACTATTTGCAATGTATCAAAAATGAATAGAAATTATATTCATTATTATATACAAAAATAATTTACATGAACATAGTACTACTTATTTGTTACATAACCCCTTAAAACAGTCGCATAAGAACTAAGGGTAAGTGGTGCGATAGTGATAGACTCTTGGGGTGGCTCGGATAACATCGCTCGAGTGGTAATTTCAATAAAATTCCACTTTTCCCGTAGACGGTCACTTTCGAGCTTGACATGATGAAGCTCAGCTTCATCTTGGTCAAGGGAGAAGCCCAAAGACGCCGCCTCTTTTCCAATCTCCGACAAATGGGCTTCGTATAGGGAAATTCTACTGGATGAGGCCATCGCTTCCTTTGTCTGAGTAAATTGGATTTGTTAAAGTCCTATATTTATACTAATCATGTGATCACTGTTCAATGTCTATATTAGCAACCATCAAAATTCTTAACATAAATCCAAAGAAGTTGACATATTATAAAAGTATTTTTCACAAAGATACCTTTAACTAGATCAAGAGGGATTTTTCATTAATGAAACTTTGGGTCGTTACACATATCTTGATTTGGTATCACTTTATAAAAGAAAAGTTGTTATAAGGAATAATAAAATAAGAATATGCTAAAAATAATAAGCAAGTGGTAGAAATTATGACTAAGTTGTTTTAAACTAAAATATTTTAGTAAAATCTTTTGAGATTTGATATTAAACCACCTCCCTCACCTTGAGGAGGTTTTTATGTTCCCAACTATGTATTTTAAATATTTTTAACTATTTTTAAGTGATATTGGATTAAGGGGGAGATCCATAGGGTGTACAATATAGAATTAAGATAAATTTTTATTTCCATTTGGGTTTATTTTCAATGGAGGAGAATGAAACTTCAAGATTGAACAGTGAAATTTTTGAAGTACCATTGAAAGGGGGAGCTATCTTAACAAGTGGTTTTAGTGCTAGGACTCTTTTATAAAGAGTGAGTTCATCGTATGGGATTTATGGGGAGTTTTTGGACTTTTTAATTACATGAGTCATGGATTTTTGTATTGAACTATTTTTTTATACAATGAGAAATGATCATGTAGACTTAGAGGTATATATTAGTTTTTCTTTTTTTTTCTTTTAGATGTTGTTAAGAAAGTGTTAAAAATTGAATTTCACTTTAGATTTTTAACAAACCCAATGGGATATAAGGTTGAAAAAAATGTAATCATACATGGTTTTTGATGTCGAAGACGTGTTTATTGTCCACCCATTTCTTGTCAAATCAATGATTTGGAAGAATTAGGAAGGATTTTTAATGACTTTGGAAGATAATTTTTTTTGTAGAAGTATATATTGTTTCATTATTTTAGTGCACTTGTGTAATTTTTATGTGTAAAAAATAAAATGTTTTTGTGAATTAACAAATAGTTTTTGAGGAAAAGGAATTATATTCACATAATAAGTATGTTTTACATGTAGAAAGTTCACGAATCACATAGGGATTATATGGATGGTCTACCATGAAGCATGGTTCATGAGGGTGCTATGAAAACCGACATAGTGATGTCATTTGTGGGCTAGTAGAAATGGTTTCTAGAAGAATAATTATTACTTAATCATTTTTAAAGGAGTGTTATTTTTGGTTGGAAGAAAATGTCCCTCTGGGTCCCATGAAGGAGGACCATTAATGAAGGCTGTTCTAGGTGGATTATACATGAAGTGATTACGTTTGAGGGTATTTTTTCAATATGATTTTTTGTGAGATTTGTGGGGTACTTATCCTATAAACATCACATTGTTCACATCATTAGGCCATCAAGGGAAAAGTTAAAAGAATATAGAAATATTAATTATATAATTAGAGATTGAAGAAAGTTCAGATTGTAATTACCAGCTCACATAGAAAGTCTTATTTCACATTGAAACATCCTTTTCATGAAGAAAAGTAATTCATGATGAAAAAGAGTTTTGAGAAGAAACATTGAAATGTAGGTTCCATTAAGAACCTCGTAAAGGAAATTAACATGAAGAAGTTTAACAAAATTACATGATGAATTGTACCATGTAACATAAAATTGAACATGAATCATAGTATGTAGATAAAAAAGTACATTATATAGTGAACAATAATCCATGCAGTACTTAAAAACTAGGTAGTTTTTTCGATATAAATTTTTATATATCAATTTTTAGTGATATTTTTAGAGACTTTGGAGAAATATTAGAACATCGAATTCAGACTAACATGATGTAAATAAAAGATCATTCGTTTGGAAATGTGGAAGAATACTTCATGTGGATAAACTGATTTCAAATCTATCTAAATTGTTTAAAAAAGGAGGAGTCGATAGAGGTGATATGAGGGAGGCAATGCACTATCTATAAACTCTATCTAAATGTGCATTCCTATTATATAGGTACTACTTTTAAATCATTATAATCCATCAATACTAGTGAATCATATTATATTCAATCCTAACGAACACATCATCAGCATATGATACCTAGATTATCCATTGGTGGTGATCCTTGTGAGTTTTTCTGTTATATTTTTATTTCCAAAATTTTTTATTGTATTGAATGTGAATTTCAATCATACAAGTTTAATTAATTCATACCAATGTGTACATTAAATATATTAAATTGAAATAAAAATCTTACATCCTGATTCACCCTCCCCTCCAAGGATGTCTTGGGTTGCAATCCATTCTCTTAGCATATGATGAAAATTATATAGGAGTGACTTTCATATTTTTCATCTTGACATACAACTATAGTCATTTCCTTTTGAGAAAGTACTTCCAGTACTTGAATGATTTCACCTTTTATTCAGATTCTCTATTAATATTCTGAACCTCAATATTCTAAATCTTCTCTTTATCTTATAGATAACTATCCATCTATTTTATTCTCTTGGATTTAACTTTATATGGTCATATTTTACATTCTTAGATACTTTGTGTTTCTTCCTCAATTCATGGAACAATTTCTAGAAAAATATCTCAAATACTTATTTCTCACAAACAACTCTTTTAAATTCTTTATGAATAAAATAAAATCGGTCATTTTAAATTGAAATAGATTCATCTGTATCATTCAAAATTTTTGTGAGGGTATTTCATCTTCTCACATTTTAAGATAATAAATCTTGGTTGAAACCTCTAATATTATACTGAAAATAATTATAGAGAGAAATATAGGGGAAGAAAATTTTTAGATCCCATCATAGGGAAACATTACTATGTTACTAAATAATTGAGTTAATAACTCTAGATATGAGGAGTCACTAATACTATCATTGAGTAACTAAATATTGTTTTAAATTTTTGTAGAATCTCAGAAGTATAATAGGACCTCTAGTTTATATATTGGTAGAGACTTAAATAAAAAAATTTAAATAGTGTTTTAATAATGGAAAATGATAGGGGGTTTTGAATGAATGGGAGTTTTAGAGATCATGTAGAAAGTATGCATGAATAAAGATTTAGATTAAGTAATTATTTTATGTGATGGATAAATTGTGATAAAATAGGGTAAATAAATTGATTCCCATCCATAATTACTTGAGGATATAATGTTTAGATATTTAAATAACTGGTCAATAACATAAAAAACCAAATGTTTTCAATGTTTATACTAATATACCTTTTATGTTTTGATCAAAAAAATGTATTCACTATCTACCACTGATAATCATGGGATTTATGTTCGACCACATAACCAAAACTAACCAAGGAAACAATTAAATAACTTTTTGAATTTTTTATGTTTTTATTATATTTCTATTTTATACCATAAAATAAATGTTAAAGGCCATGCCAGTGTTTATTTGAGTTAAATCTACAGATATAAATCATATAAACACTATGATTGAAACATGAAGGAGGGGTGAATGATGTTTTAAACATATCATGAATAGTAACCCCCATATATGATCTTGTGAGTGTGATTGTGGCATAATATTAAGAATATAAATTAAAGAAGAAACATATATCAATAAAAAAATAAACTCCTGCAATTAAAATGAAACCTAATATAATACAATCCTGAAGCATGGGAATTACATCAAGTTCCTCGTAGTGTGATCACAAGAATCTTAGAACTCCATGGATTTTTAGGAAACATGGATTAAGAATAATTAGTTCCCAAGAAATATCCTATAACTTTATGATCTATATTTATTTTATAATAAGGTCCAAGTGTGTTTTTTAAAATTTTACATAATATAGATCCAAGATAATTTAGGAAGATTCTTGGTATAGGTGAGCTCTCTAGGATAGGTTTTCCTTCCCACATTCACTACCTATATAATTGAATTATACACCTATTTTTTAATGTTTTGATCATATGGGCCATAAATTATTATTTATAATTTCACTATAATAATCCCAATTGGACATTTACATCCCATTTATGCCTCAAATATAAAAAGCATGTCCAATGCTTCCATCCCAAAATTTATTCTCTTGGCGGGAATCCAATTGGAATCTTGTGGTGGGATCCAACCTTTGTCCCAATATAATAAATTGTATCAAATTGATCCAATAATTCTTAAAAAATGAATTTTTATGTTGACATCAGTTCAGTAAATTCTATCATAAAAACATGGTCATGTGATCCAATTAATTCATAATGTAATTTTATATTTTTGAACATGTTTTCAAAAAATGAATTTAACATATATACATACTACCAAAGGTTTTAATGGTGGATTATAATACCCATAAATAATATAAAATATAAGTATATGGGTGAAAATAAATAATATATCATTATAAAATCACAACCCCACACATAAACCATTGTACTCCTAGATTAAGTAATATTTAAAAATAAAAATCCACACATATATCAAAAGTGGTATAATTTCAAAAAATATTTTTCAAAGTGAGATCCATCATATAGCATTTATGAAATCAATTTTCACTCATTCTTCATCTCTTATATTCAGAATTTTTGAACTTTAGTTATTCACCCATGAATCATGTCACAAACTACCACAAAATGAAACACTAATCTCTTAACTATGAAATATATTTATGGTTATGCTCATCTAAAAATTATGAAATAAAAACATTAGTATTTTTAAAATCCTTACTCACCACATAAAAGAAAAAGAATCATGTTCTAATCAGGAGGATTTTCAAGGAATTCCATTGATTCTTAGGTTCATTGGGTTCGATTTGATGAAACTTCAGACTCAAAGAGGATGGTTTCATCTTAGAATAAAGTTATTAATAAATCCTTAAAGGATAAATAATATTCCTTTCATAAAGTACCCAAATATTAATCACCCAACTTAATTTCCCCTTTTCAATGTTATGTCGACATTTAATATAATATAAATTATAATGTAATATTTAAAATATTGTATTGTAATATATATATATATATATATTTACTTTTTATTTTTTTTATGTGAATGAGAAGATAATAAAATATATTTATGGAATAATAACTCATCCCCACCCTTTTTTATTTGGAACACGAGTCATAAAAATGAGTGTAATGAAGAATTCAATCCCATTCTCTATTTTTTTTAATTTTTTATTTTTTTTGGAAGATGAATCAAATGAATTATAATGAAATATAAATTAATTGAGTAATATCACTCAAATAATAAACTTACCCCACCTCCCATTAAATTTAACTCAAACAAAATAAAAAAATGAACTAAACTGATTCTGCCACACAAAATTTGAATAACAATCATGCAATGAAAACAAGAGTGATGGATGGTTAGGAAAATTAGTTTATAATATGGATACTTATATGGTACTTCATGGATACTATTGGATTATAAGGTAAAATTTAAGGGTAGGTCTGAAAAGTGGATAATAAAAATGGATCAATATTAAATAAAAATATCAATCACACGATCACATTTCTTTGTTCTAAAATTTTTAAAGGATAAAACCATATTCTAGATGATAAACACAAATTGAGTTCACTAAATATTAGAAGACACTAGGATGTGTATAATAAAATTGGTTTATATTAATTATAGGGTTAGTGAAAATTAATATTGGACAGTGCTAATGAGGTATGGGTTTAAAAAAACTATTAAAAAAATAATAATGTTCTGAAAATAAAAATATAAGAAAAATATTCCTATCAAAACTAATTTGAATCCATTATTTATAAATACTAGTAATTTCCCCCAATATGAATAAATTATGTAAAATGATTTTATATATTTCATTTATGATTAATTTTAATATAAAAAAATGAAAATAAAATAAAAATAGACACATAATTTTTTTCATCATTTGTTTTTTTTAGTTTTTGGTTTCATTTTTTTGTTTTGTATTTTTAAATTTTCTAGAAAATTAAAATAATAAATAAATTATGACTCCTACCTCAATACCAAAAAAATAGTCCTTAATTAAACAAATTTCAATAAATAGATAAGTAAATAATGGTATGGAGAAGGAAAAATCTACTACGTGGTGTCATAGGTGGCCTCCTTCAGTTGAACTTCCTCCATTGGGTGATTTGAAAAATCCTCAGAGGAGTGTTTATGTCCCTTAATATTGATAGTAAAACATAATAAAATCTCTTACATAAAAAAATTTATCACACTAAAAGAGTTAACATTAATAATGGTAAAGGACTGATCCATTGAGAAAAACTCTTACACAGGATCTGCTTTAACCTAGAATTGTACATGAAGACATTATCACAAATATGGAACTTTTTATAAGAACCTAAATTTTTATACATGGTATGATCTTGGTTAATTATTATCTAAGATCACATTTTTTATTGGTTGTGTATTTTGGTTATGAGTTTGGTTAATGTGAAGGCCGTAGAGGCATTTGGAGGGTATGAACCTTGAAATTTCATGTTTTCGGAAAACAGAATAGGATGCAAAGTTAGCACAGAGTTTGTTCTAGATATGTCCCCTACCATGTTGTTTGAAATCGAATGATCAAAATTTATTAAATATAGTGAAGGGCCTTAAGAAATCATTAAAAATCATACAATTTTACCTGAGTTTTTTTATATGTTTTACGCAGTGTTTATCTAACTATGTCCTAACTATATGATCTAAGGTGTTTCCAAAAAGTAGTGTTTTCATGGCTGGCACATAGTTTGTCCATTAGTGTGACCAAACCACGTGACCCATTAAAATGTGAAAATTTACTAAATTTATTTTATCCCCCTTCTTTATAACATGACTTTTGGCCTCATTTTAGGATAATAGCAGTGGTGCAAGGCTCTTATATTATTCCCTGGGTTATTTAGTGTTTTTGATTCAATCAACATCAAAATTCACTTCCATATATTGTATTATAATGATCTTGGTAAGTATAATAATCATATAGCTTCTAATATTACTTATATATACAATATAAATATCTCCCTCCCCATTTAACTTAACTTCCTTATTTTCATGGATTCTATTTGGTTCTTTATTTTCTATTGTTTTTTTCTAAAATATAAGGCTGATACTCATCAAGTGGAACTATTCAAATTTATGGTAGGTGGTCTCATTATTTCCCCTCAACTCATCACATTCATGTGGAATATTTGGCTTGTATTTCTATGATGACTCATTAGATACCGAGACTAAATGTAGTTATTTACTCCTTGCTGATGTTATAAAAGATTCCATGGAAATAGAAAAATGTATTGTATTAGGTATAACCTTTTTGAGACTACTAAATATGTCAGTTTTTTTTATGATTTGGTTCTTGGTGACATTGTAGGGTAGTTGGGGATACCCTTGTGATATAATATTTTTGTGTGGAATGTCAGTTTCCTTATAGAATCCCTTGGATCTAGTAGTATTGATGTCCATGGAATGATTAAGTAAAAATGTGATTTAAACCAAAATGGTAAAATTATATTGAGTTATAAAATTGTTTATTTTGTTAATTGTGGTATAATGACTTATCTGAGATACTTAGAAATAGTTATTGGTATATAATTCCATAAAGTATAAACTTGGAATCCTCATTAGTTGGATTTATGTTAAATTCCATGGATTAGACTATGTTTTGATTAGGGGATGCATGTAAATATAGGCATGTGAAGACACCTTTGTATTCAAAGATTTCCAATTATATTAAATTTCTTCGAGCGAGCTAGTAGATTCTACTTAAATTACTTATTAAAAATTCTTGGGGTGGATCCCCCTTATATTAGGGTAATTTATACACTTATTTAATTCCAAAGATTAATTCCATGGTTTCGTGAGTGGAAAAATTATTTAATTCCATTGGATGAAATCCCTAGACCTCACTTTATTTTAATTGGTGTGGAATTCCTCAGGTGTGAGACTTGTATTCCAATCAAGAAGTTATTCTGAATGTCAAGGGGAATCCCTTGGGTTTCAATCCAAATGTTGTATTTTCTTAAGAATTTATAGAAGGTAATTCTTGATTGATTCATGTGGGATTACCTCAGGTTACTTGATTATGGTTGTCTATGTGATATCACTTGGAATTAGAATGATCCATGAAACATCGGTCATGTTCACAGACTAGAATTGGCCAAAGTATGTAGGGTCATCTTAGGTTGTAACCTTAAGGCATGAGGCATGAATTTATTACTTTTATTTCCACACCTTATATTTTTTACTAATTCAATTATTTATTTCTCCCATTATAGATTACATGTATACAGTGTATTTTCATTAGATACCATTGGTGGTGGCCTACTGATTGGTACACACAATGTGTTTGGCTCTCTGTTTGGTACCTATAAAAACGTAAGGGATGCTTGTAGGGATAAAGAAAAGTTCTATATGGATGATTCATGATGTTATATATAATATTGGATATGGCTTTTGGGACACATGATAGAGCTCAAGACTTCCGAGTTTTTATCTTTTGGGTTTTAACACTTTTTTACTTTTAAGGAATGTTTTACATGACTGGACTTATATTTATGATATCATTTTATACATGTGACATTATTATAAAACTTCATGGGTTGAGACTTGTTATTTTAGAACCTATTTATCTTATTTTGATGTGATCTATATGTGGTTTCAAATATTTTCTCGATGTTTATCTCTAACCTGAGAGTATAGCCACCCCAGTATATTACCTATATACCCTTTATGATTTTCAACTATATCTGGTGTATATAGAGGTGTGATTGAGGCTATGTGGAACACCAGCCTAGGGAACCAGATTAGTAGAATATGGGTTGTGGAGTTACACTTTCCATGATGAATCATGTCATCATGGATGCCATATTTATTCTATTTACAAATCTGTGAGTTTTCATATTCATCATTAAGAATTTCATCCAAATACTAAATTTTTAATTTCTTATGATCACTTTCATATGATAGATTCATATTACATTATTTAATATCCCAATATTCATGGTGGTCTACCATTATTGGGATAGAAAATCATTTAAAAAAAATCTAATATAGTTAAATTATGATTGAGGTTTTAAAAGCTATATGGAATTCCCAAAGTGCACCATCCAACTGAAAAATCCTATCATTTAATTTGGGTTATACTATTTCCAAGATTTTTTAATTTCCTAATTTGATATTTCAGTTTTTCCATTAAATTGGGGATGATACCTAGGGGATTATTTATGAACAAACCTATACTTATAGAGAAAAGTTTTCATTTTTTGATTATAGAAATGGACCTCTAATCACTAATGAAAAATCTTGATATACCAAAACTACAAAAAATTGATATCTCACAAATTTAACATCCACTCAAGAGTCATCAGTCCTAGTTTCCTTTTATTCCACCCTTTTAGATCCATAATCAAAATCCTATAGGAAGTAAAAAGCCCTAATAATTTGGAAAACTCCCCATTAATTTAATGCCACATGAATTAAATATATCTCAAAATTACGCAGGATAATGGGGGAATCTCATTCCTCCTGGTGATATTCCTTGTGAATTAAAATCATATATATGACTTGAAAAAATGATGGGTATATTTATAAAATATTGTCCTATAAATTCTAGTGTCAAGGAAGTCTTGATCTTTATGTTGAGAGATAAAGTGGCACAAATAATCCAATGTGTTTAAAAATATCAAAATAGATATAAAATCATTTACATGGAATCAAATAAGAACAAAATTTTCACTATAAATCCTCCACTAGTATGGGTCATCCCAAATTTTCCATCATGTCCCATGCTTATGCTTATAGATTTTTTGGTGGAAAAATTAGTTGGGACTATAATTAAAATAAAAAACTCACAATATCCACATTCAAATGCATATGGTCCACCATATCATAAATTTTCTTATTCAAAAAGAAATATCAAATGGAGATAGATGAGTAAACAAGGTTGAATAATGGTTGGTTACTTAAACTAATGTGGTCCCCTACCAAATTTTACACACCACCCTTATCTAAAATATCTATGCCAAAATCCTGGAGTAGGAGAATCCACCATATGAGTCAAGGCTCTACCCCATGCTTCTTAAGGAGAATCCTAAGAGGAATATTATTAAAAAAACAATGAATTTTGACCCAAGTAGATATATATTTTTTCAAATGAAAACATAATATAAAGAATCACTTTTGTAGTGGTAGAATAGTTTTCTTAGACAAGGTCTAGGGTATAAGAGGTATATTAAATGACATGAGGATTCCTATAAACCATTTTTGATAAAAATTATCCACATTAATGTTAGAGGTGTAATAGATGATCTTAAAGGGGATATCCAACTTGGTTGGTCGGATAATGGGTGGGTATGTGAGAGACATTTTTAGTGAATTAATTGAATCTGTGCACTTATTATCAAACAAAAAATCAATATATTTTTGTAGAAATCATGACAAGGGAAGTGTGATCTTACTATATTCTCTAATGAATCCACATTACTAAATAGAATTATTAAAAAATATCTCACCACTAGAACACATTTTGGTTCTAACAAGGAATAAATTATTTTAATTTTTATTTATCAACTATAATTCTATCTCTGTAAATAAGATTACCAAGAACATTCCCTTAGTCTATCAAAAAATTTAATTTCACACAATTTAATATGAGATGTTTTTTAATGAAATGAATAAGGGTAAAACTGAGGTGTCTTAAACAATCATTAATGGATGAGCAGTAAATAGTGAAGTCTTCCTAGAAAATTTCTATAAAGTCATCCATGTACATATAGAAAATACTGACCATACACTATTGATATGTACCATGTGCAATTTCCAGACCAAATAACACCCACATATATTAAATTTTGATGAAATAATAGGGAAATATTTTATTTTCTTAATCCATCATGGATCTATATTTTTTAAAATAACCTGAATGGACATTAAGGAAATAATAATTATACTTACAATCACTCCAGATTTTTCTCAAATAAAGGTAGAAGAATGTTTTCCTCTCACATGGATTTATTTATCTTACAATAGTGAATACTAACTCACCAAATATTTTACACACATGTGGAATTCATGTTTTTCATTCATTTGACACCACCATTATTCTAATCTTCTAGGCATAATTTTCATAGGGAAAACATATTTACCATAAGATATTGTATTGATGATCCCAGCATCCATTTTACCACATCACATATGAGATGATACAACCTTTATTAAACTCAACTTATGGGTTTATCCTTATCCTATAAAACAATTTGGTGCATGCTTATAAATGGGAAAATCTTGCGATTACTAGTCAATGTATATCCTATATTATTTTTAGACTCTCTCAAAAGGTATGGAAGTTTTAATTGTTTCATTAGAGAGATTTTATTAAAAATAATGATTATAAATTTATCAATACCCTCAGAATAGGAATATTTTAAATTATAGGGAAGTGGTTTTAATTCCAACACATGTGGTTTCTGTATTGAGGTATGGGATTTGGGAGGAGTGAGGTCAATGACACAATTTATATGATTATGTTAACTCTATATGGAAAGATAACAAATGGAGATGATTTTTTTATAATCATCAAAGGAAATGGATCTCTCAAAATGGACACACTCATTAATTGAAATACAAAAAATTACACTTTTCCAAACACATAAAATAATCAATACACGACTCCGAAAAATCATCTCAAATAGTAAAGTTAAATTATAATGGGGGTCAACAGAAGAATGTAGTGTCTATGTATCATTGGGTAGCACTTCCATCAAATATATATGAAAATGGGAACTATCCACAAAGAGAGTTTCATTGGATCAAAGATATGGAAAATTACTCCCCTAAACTCTATGGAATGTATTCCATTATGAGCACTGATAACAGAATTTCCTATTTTATCAAATTTTTTTCTAAGTGTGATAAGGGCCTATCCATGGTTTAAAGTTTCTTATATCTCAATAAAATTTAATTTTAAAATATTATGATATTCTTCACTCACAAAATGGAATCCTCTAGCACTATAGTTGGGTGTGTTATGATCTAGTTGGGAAATTTCACCATGATTATCATTGGTTTAAGCACTCCAACCTGTAAATAATTATCAAAAATGTTAGGAATCATGGTAATTGAATAACATAAATTAATCATTCAATTGTGAAATAAAGTCTCTTATATAGTAAAAGGTATCATAAATCTGAATATAAATTTTCATTTGGTTAGAATCAGTAGTTTTATGATGGATAAAACATTACTTCCAAGTTTGAATATCTTATTCCCCTCCATCACCAACTGTGGGTACAAAGAACCTTTATAAATTTAGCATAAGGATGAATTTGTTTAACCAAATCCAAGATATTAATTTTAACTTATTCCTTTTTAAATGTATCAAATATATCTTTGTAAATTTAATATTTATGTTTTTTTGTAGGTTTATAAATCCACTAGGGAAAGAAAAGTGTAATGAAATATTAAGGGGAATCATATACAATAACTTTTTTACCATTTTTATTTATATTTACATGAATATTTGAAGGATTAGTACATGGAATTTCAACAGGAGAACATGCCTATTCTGTAGATTCATTGGAAGTATAATGTTATTTACCACTAAGATGTTTAATAACACCTACATTATCCTTTATTTTGTAATTGAAAACAGGTTGGGATGATTTCTATCTATAATATTATATCTTTATGTAAATATGGTGTTGTATAGTTTTCCCACTTGAGAACACTGGTATTGAAATTTTTATAGAGTGGTCTTCTGAAATAGGAGGTTCTAGGATTCCATTTGAGTCACTATTTCCTTGAGTATTAGTTCATATTTGGGAGAAATTAGTGGGTTACTCTGAGAATCTGGTGGATGCGAATGATGCTTACCTTGGACCTGATGATATCAGTTCTATCCAGAATATCTTGATTTATGAACATTTTAGTATTATGGTTTTTTTCCACCCATAGTTTAGATATGTACTAAATGCATCTTTATTCTTGGGTGGTTCTTATTGAAATGGATTCCAATGAATTAATACTACATAAAATTCATATGAATCATAAAATTGGGGGAATTAATTAGGGAAATGTGTGTTGTCAGTACAAAATTAAATAATGAATTGGAGTAAGTAGACATTTTGATTTACCTTGATCTTGATACAATTATCTTAAAAGTGTTTTCATTTCATGATATTAATTATTCATATCTTGTTCAAATGATCAAAATATTAGCTCATGAACTCCTTGGGTGGGTTATTTTTCAGATGTACTAATTTATTTTTTTATTTTGATCCATGTTACCTATCAAGTCCTAAGAATAAATTAATTTTTTGTCCACTAGAGTACAAACACATTCAAAATCTATCATTCCACAATCCATGAGGAAAATTTCCTCATATATGTAATAAATTTTTTATTCCTATCTAATTGTGGGTTGGGGGAAACTAGAGTTATTTGTTTTAAATCATTTATAGTATCCATTAATGGTATATCATTGTGCATTCTAAATAGAACATATTTGATTTCTAATTAATTATTTTTGGGGGATTATGAATAAGTTATATATAAATTGTCATTTAAGATTATGATAACCACCAACTGTGGTTGGAAGATAATATAACCAATATTTGGTTACACCATCAATGGAGAAAGGGAAGTCCCTACACTTTATGAGGTCCTCCAACACACTTTGGGATTTCAAGGTACAACATGTTATGCAAAAATCCTATGTTTTTTTTGTGACGGTACTCACTAGGAAGATAATAGAATTCAGGGAGGTTGTGGTTGAGTCATGATATTAGCACATTTTCGGTTTATTATTTAGGGTATTATATATACATAGATTGGTAATCCTTATCAAGGGTGGTCAATTCTTTTATGGTCTGGTTATTTTTAGCCATTTTATTATTACCTCAATTATATAAAAAAATACCATAGGCTGAAACAAATTGAGTTTCTATAATTAGTTCCTCATTGGTTATTTATTGATATATCCTAAAATATCAAAGGTGTGTGTGAAGTGTTGTTTCAATTTTGGGGTCTATTTGAACTAGTTTTTCTTTTCCAAATTAGGTCATGAAAATAAAGGTTATGAGTAAATAATATTTTCTGTTTATTTATTTTTTATAATTCATGAAATGAGTTGAAATAATAGGAAGACAACAAACATAAAATCACTATATTATAAACTATAGTTAATATTGATTATGAAACTGGAAGAGATATATAGATAGAAGAATGGAAAAAATAAAAAAGAGAGTGGGTAAATGAAACATGTAAAGGGAAATAATAAATGTCTAATAAATAATAATAGTAAAAATATTTAAAATAAAACATTTTCTAGGATTCATTAAAACAGTTCCAATATTTGAACATGTTTCCAAGCATTTCAAAATAGTTGTTAATTTTTATATAATTTATATAGTATATCAGGAACCCTAGGTTTTCTCTCGATGGAGCCTTAGATAAAAAATATTAAAAGGGTGTTTTAATTACATAAAATGAGAGGGTTTTTTAATTAATGGGTGTTTTTTGGATTAATTATAAAGGATTAATGAGTAATGATTTATAGAAATTAATGATTTAATGTGATGTTTAAAGTGTGGTCAAATTGGGAAAATTTCATGATACACATCCTTCATCACTTTAACAGATAGGGTTGAGATATTTTAATCATTTATTTTTAACACCTAGAATTAGCTCTTTACAGAGTTTATATAGGTATAAATTCTATTTTTTATGATAATAACAAAAAAAATCATCGGCTACTACTGATGATAAATTGATTTGTGTCCAAATTCATAACTAAAACTCACCAAAGAAATATACCAGGAACTGTCTATTTTTATAGATTTTCATTTTATTTTAGTGTTAAAACATGATATAAATGTGAATTACTATGATTATGTTTATATGAGAGAAATATGATGATGTAAACCACCTAAACTCTATTATTGAAAATTGGAAGAATTAGTAGTGGATGACATGTCCAACATCACATAAATGGGAACACCCAATTATGATAATTTGAATGTGGATGTGAAACATAGGTAAAAAAATTAATTAAATAAGAAAATATGTTTTATGAAAACAATTTACACACCTGGGATTAAAACAATCATTAACATAATGTAAACACGAAGCTCAGGAATTTTATCAAATTTTTTCCTTGGTGATAAAAAGAAGATTTGAACTCCATGGAAGGGGTAAAAACAATATTTTAATAAGAATACATTCCCAAGAACTCTCAGACACCATTATGGCCATGAATCCTTTTATAATGAGTTATAATAGGCATTTTTTTAATATTCTACATAAGATATTTACAAGAGAAGTCAATGAGACTATAGGTATAGGTGAGCTATGTAGGGGAAACAGACTTTACCCAATTAAACCACATGTAATACTAACTTATCCACCTATTTTCTAAATTGAATATTTTTGACATGTGGGTGTTCCATAATTATTTCAAATTTCATAAGAAGTTTCCCAATTGGACTTATATAGCCCAAGTAATGGCCAAATTATAAAATGTTGGTTTAGTATTTATCACAAAAACTTTATTCTCTTCACGGGACTCTATTATACCTATTTTGTTTAAATATAAACATTATAATGGTTGAAAAACACTCATCCCATTAATTTAATAATCTTAAAAAAATCTAATGTTTGGATCAATGTATGAAATGTTAACATAAAAATGTGAATATGTTGTTCAATTGGTACATAGTGTAATTTCATATTTTCTACATTTTTTTAATTAAATAATTATAAAAAATTTTAATTTCTAAAGGTTATAATGGATTTATTATAAAGCCCATAAAAATATACAATAAAATTACAAGGGTGAATATAAATAATATATCATTGTGTGATCGATCAACTTATTAAGATGGGTAATAATAGGATCCACATGGTTCTCCAAGATCAATCTATAATCAAGAAATGATCATCTGAGATTAATGATAGAGGTTATATTGTGGGTGTAATTTAAGAGAAGGTATATGAAAAATGAGTACCTTGGGATTCCATTAGATTTTTTGAATGCAATAGTATTGTTTATAGAATTTATGAAAAAAATTTAATCCATGCCTAGAATTGTTTGATGTTTTTTATGATATTATACTATAATTTGGGACTTAAAAGTTTTACCTATATTATATAGTGTTGTATTGAGTATTAATCAAGATATTTATTTATTCCATGCACTTGATGTGTCATTTTTCGATTCAGGAAGTGCACTTCCGCACACATGTTTTATTTGAGGTGGGGATTCTTGTCAACTAGGAGAAAGTGGTGGGTGTTATATCTTGGAATTTTTTTAATGTAGGGGTATTCTCAAATTGGATGGATATTATAGACTATCAATTTAAGATTTCACCCTTTTTTAAGTGCATATGATGGGCCTAACTAAGAGAGCTGATGAATTCGAGTAGACTGATACATGCGAAGTCATCTTTGGGGAGTCAAAATAATGATTAATATCTGATTAAATTTTGATTCTAAATGATCTAGTGGGAAAATCCATATATTTTTATTCCTATAGTGTTGGAGTAGGGGTTTTGTTGATGTAGGAGGACCAGGTGGTCACTTATTGGTATCTTCTGTTGTGACCCTTGGAGAAAATCTACACAAACTATAATCTTAAGCTATCTTATTTGGTTTATAATCTAAATCATGATAGAAACTAACTATTTAGAGACATATTTGTGGCTTAAATAAGATAAAAAATCCAGAAATACATTTTCTAACATTGGTCCTTGAACCTAAGACATGGGTATTGGGTTGAGTGCCACTATAAAGTTGGTTTTGAGATGGATTATATCAAAATTAAGGGAGTATTTTTGGTGTATTATATTCATTGAATAACTTAAGAGATACATGGTTTAAGAATCTAGTGAGGAATGGTGGTTGATGATCCTTTTCACTAAATGGATTCCAAATACGATTTAGGGGTAAAAAATGATCGCTTATTTGGATATCACTTCCTAATTAGTAGATTGGTATAAGAATATTTTGAGTACTGATTCAAATAATTTTGTAGTAAGGGATAAACTATTAAATATAGAACCACTTACATAATGTAAAAATAATGAGAACGTGGTGGTTTTTCCCATATTAGGGTAGAGTTATTATATCTATAAGGGAGCAGTTGATAAGGGATTTCCACACCTCTTGATGGTCTATATGACCTAGCCCAAATAATATCCAGGATTTTTGGCAACATTTCTATAGACTTTTAATAAGGAAGGATACCATAATTTATTTGGAACATTATATCACATATTAGCTAGTGAAGATGGAACATTAGTGGACAAGATAATTACTACATCCACTTCATGTTTAATTTTGTAGTGGGATGATGTGGATCTATACTTCATCAACATGATTTCTATAAAAAAGGAAATGAAATAGTATGCGGCTATGGTAGATTAGTGGTTAGTGGTATCACACTTTTTTCTTATTGAATATACATAGTCTGTGGATGAGTTAGGAAATCTAGTTAGATTTCATGATATACCCATGACTATTATATCAGAAAAAGATTCACGCTTAACATATTAATTCACAATAGGGTTGTAGAAGGTGATGAGAACACAATTAAATTATAAAAAACTCATCACCCAAGGACATATGAAAACTTTTAGTGGATGTTTGATATACTTTTGGATATGATTCGGGTATTCATGCTAGAATTCAGTGAATAATGGGATGACTATCTTGGATTAGATGAGTTTTGATATAAAAATAGTTATTGGAATATGAAACATATGTCCCTAAATAAATACTAATACAGTTAATTGTTCCACTCATATTTTTGTTGGATAGGGGTAGGTTAGTTTGCATTATAAGGCCAAGCCTCATAAAGGATACTAATGAGAGAGTGTAGTTGATTAGGAAGCATATTGTTACAACTCATATTATGCAGAATGAATATGTTGATAATATGATAACTCCTGTAGTTTACCATGGGTGGCTGAGTATTCTTATAGTTATCAATTGGGTTAGGTTATGATAAATTAAGGAAGGGATAATTTCATTGGTATTATCTAGTCTTTTGTAGATATTGAAGTAGTTTAGTTCCTTCTATTATCATTTGTCTCCTAATTAGATACATTAATCTATTCCTGATGTACTTCATGTGTCACAATTGTGTAAGTATGACATAGAATCTACACACTAATTTATATAAAGGATAATGAATTAAAGGTGTATATATTATTTGAGGAGTTACCAATGAGCATTATGGATGAAAGTGAGAAAGTCACTTGAGGAATGATGGTGCCTTTGGTGAACATGAAATTGAAATATTAGTGTGTTCAAAAGGATAGCTGAGAGTGATAGTCAGATATAAGATCCCAGTGGCTAGGATTATTTAATGAGAATAATTATATATTCTTTTTAATCCTCCTTGGGGATAATAATCCTTAGTGGTGATTCTTATAATGATACCTAAATTTTGAGGTATAATTCATACCCCAATTATGAATTTTTATCTAATTTTTATGGATGATATTATTCATGTTCATGGGGTTTCAAGAT
This sequence comes from Viscum album, assembly GCA_963277665.1. Lineage (NCBI taxonomy): Eukaryota > Viridiplantae > Streptophyta > Magnoliopsida > Santalales > Viscaceae > Viscum > Viscum album. The sequence continues at coordinate 111,877,041 of OY728125.1, read as the reverse complement.
TTAGTGGATATTTAGGGGGAGGTATTTAGGGTGTTACAGTTGAAAATTAATATAATGAGCCACCTGGTACATTATGTTGGGGAAATGGGTGCCCTATGACCCATATGTGTGATTAGTAGACCTTATAATCCCACCAGTCATCTGATGGGGTTTTATTAGTTGGTGGATAGGGAACTGGGTACTTAGTAAAGGTAGGATATGTACTTGATGGGTAACATGAAAACATGAAGGTAAGGGAATTTTTTTATTTTCATCATAAATACTATTTTAGACCCTGTTTTATTCCATCACTCCCAAACCAAAACATGATCCATATATACCCTTTGGATCCCTCCTTACTTCAAAGGGATCTTCTAAGCCCATTTCTAACTATATTGAAGTGATTTAGGTTGTGATATTCTTATTTTTTGTATCATTAACCTCATATTAGACTCTATTACTATTTATGTATGATGTTTCTTCATCTTATATATATATATTCTATAATGTAAGGGTTTTTATGAGGTTTTCATACGGTGGTTGTTTGAGATTAAATTAGAAAAAGGCCTTGTGTGAGGTCAATCCTAGTGGATTGTGCTTTTAATTTTATACCTTGTTTCAATATTTTTCTGGGAATATATGAACTTTCATGCATGTTGGTGAATCAGTAGATATATGATTTATCTACCTCATATAATTAAGATATATATTTTTTTGGTTTTAAATGGTATAATTTACCATGATAATATGATTTTTGAATATTCTAACTTGAATTCGACTGATCCATGATAATTGTGGGAGTCTCAGTTAGGGATACCTAGCACTGTCATTTATCCATGATATGAGTTGTATAAATTTTTCTATAGTATTATAGGTTATTATTCTTGGGGTATGGATATTGGTAGCCTTCCTAATGTGAGATTAGGAAGATTCTTAGAAATGGTTAATATAGTGTGTTTTGGGAGGGTTTTATTATGTGTGATATTTTATGGACCAAATTCCTTTCAGATGAATTGAGTAGATGAGGGGTTATAACATGAGTTTCTAGAACATGGGTTTATATTATATTTTGAGTATGTTGAATCCTAATTGAATTAAATTTTTTGGTTAGGAATGGATCTTAGATATGATACCTTAGCTTGGGTTATGGTGTGGTTTGGTGCACAGAATAGGATGACTATGTTACAAATTCTTCATAACCCTTTTCCTATCTATGAGGTTGGTCATGTTAATCCCGATTATTGATTAATTTTTTACACTATAATTTGGGTATGTTACACATTCCCCATAATTTGTTTCTTATATAGGAGTATGGCTATGTTACACCTTTCGCATTATACATTTATTATGTGGTAAGATTACTATGTCATGAATTTTTCAATATTTACTCTCTAATATAGTCAATATCTGTTTTCCTTCAAATGATATGGATCCTTTTTAAGAATTGAAAGAGGTAGGTATGTTAGGGAATCATAGAGGATTGATAAGTAATCAATAACCATTATTAGGTGAATTTTTGATTGATTTTTTATTTAATATTATGTATATAAACTCACATATATTATTGAAAATATACTAGTGGCACATTGGTAGTGTCATATTAGGTTTTATATGAAACAATTGTGCATTCACATTGGGGGAGTGTATATTTTTCTTAATTATCTATGTAAGTGGAATGCATTGATGTCATATAATTGATAGGGTTGAGCATGGACTGGGGATAGAGGAGATATTGTGACATAATTTTTTAAAATTTATAGAAAATATTATTTTATATTTTGTTATTTTTTTTTGTTTCATATACATTTATTTACCACTTTTGGGGAGTATCTATTGTCTACTGATGTATGTATACAATGTGTTAGTTTTTTGAATTATATGTGATGCTTTTTAAATGGTTAACATGTTTCCATAAGTCTATACTAATTGTTTTTATATATTACTATATATTTTTTTATTTATTATTGTAGAAAATTAATATATATATATAGGGGATAGTACCCCCAATGTCTGGTCTTCTCCCTCATAACAAGTTAAAATCCTTCTATTTATAGAGAGACATGGATTATGACATGTGGTTCTCAAACATGGACCCAATGATCTAGGTTAGGGTGTTACAATAACAATGAGTTAGTGTGATGTTCTTTTAACATTATAGTGAAATAATATAGAATAAAAAACTTTCATATTAAACCACATTCAATCTAAGGAAGTTTCAAATACACCATATGAGATTTGGACTAGAAGGCACCCAAATTTTTAATTATGATAATTGGGTATATGAATCATATTTATAGTGTTGGGATTCTAATAAACTTGTACCTAAATAAGAAAAATTAATTTTTATTGATAATTGTTTTTTTTAGGTTTGGACATGGAACATGGAATGGTATTCCCTTTAATGGTATGGTTGAGGGGTATTTTATTGCCACATTCAATCATGCACATCAGGTTTTATATTTGTTCTATATTCCCTAGAAACTCCCAAGGGTTCCCTAATCTATAGCTGGATATAGACCTGCTTTCTAAAGACCAGTGATCATCTGGGTTTTCAGGCCCAGCCACTATTGGGGACTCATATTGGTTGATAGGATGGGAGGTCATGATCATCTAACCATTTTGGCTGGAGTTGTTACGTACTCCGGTAATCTCTTACAGATTTATGAAATTATCATGAATCTATTCCTAATCCTGATATGGAATGAGCTACCTTAACGAAATGACTATAGGTTAATTATTTTATATATGAAATTATTATGATCTCTTTAGTGAATACATCTGTATGTATCCAAGGTTCTATATCACTTTATGGTATTGGGTGGCTACTAAAATGATAAATCCATATAACCAAGTGCTTCAGAATATGATTCAATGTAAGAAGGTGGTTAATATTTTTAAATGGGGATTGATTCATTATGTGTTATCCTATATATCCTGGTTATTGCAGGAATCAAAGACTAGGTAGTTCATTCACGTCATTAGGACTATACCCAAGGTATATAACTTGTATATGGGGTGTCCATACTATTTCCATCATTAGTGGATATTCATGATGCTCAATGAGGTGTTTGTTACATCCCCTTAAACCCATGTCATCTATGCTTGGTGTTAGAAAAAAGGGGGTATCAAGTGAACAACATCATGGATGGTATATATAGAGCTTGGGTATTGGAAGAGTCCTTGGGGTGTCTACTATAGAGATTATACCTTGAGAAGGTGTCATACATATCCTGTGTATGGAAGGAATTAGAGTCATCATAGTTTGTTTTATATCAGGGGATTACACAATCAAGCTACCCAGGATGATCAATATGGAACTCAAACATTAGGGAGTGGTAGCCAATGTTTCTTGATTATGGAAAGAATTAGAATCATCATAGTTTCCTTGATGGCGGTGCTTATACATTGAGGTTTTCCTTGATATAGGGGATTTATGATGCCTGTGAGGTGTTTGTTACATCCCCCAAAGCTCACGTGATCTATACATGGAGTGAGAAACAAGGGGGACCCAATGACCATACTTATGGAATATGGATATGGGATTTTCATATCGTGATAGTCCCTACAATGTTTTTTATAGATCTAGAACCTTAGGAAGGCTTCATATATATCTCGGTTATAATGGGAACCAGAGTTCTCGTAGTTCACATACGTTAGGGCTTGCACATGGAGGCTTCCTGGGTGACATGACCTTCTTGTCTAGATGGTGTCACATGACTTAGTTGGTATATCCTGGGAGCCATCACATGACCTGTCTTAAAACATATAGAGGGTATCAAAAGATCCATCATGGCATAGTCCAAGGCGTTTCACATATCATGGCTGAAACATCTGGGATACAATGAAAGACCAAGATGACATGTCTGGAGGGCATCACGAATCCTAGCTATCATGCCCAAGGAGTGATGTGAGGGCTTAGTTGTCATGTCTAGGTCCTTTCGAAAGAATCATATGACATGATCATGTTCTGTTATATGAGTCATGTGATGTGTCCAAGGGTATCAGAAGTCCTCAGTGATGGACCCATGGGGTCCAAAAGATCAATGTGGTTTCCACGGGAGAGCCATACGACTCTCTCTGACATGTCCATAGTATTCTGTGTGTCCCAGGTGACATGCCAAAGGAGAATCGTGAGATATGGGAGACATGTCCAGGTGTCATCATGTCTCTTTGGATGACATATGTGAAGCACATAGGGTGTAAAGAGCATGTATTTCACTTAATCTTTCAACCTTTAATTTTGTTTCTTACCCTGGTGTTGTGAATACTTCAGTTTTGTTTAGTGTGTGTCTATCTTGAGTCTTGCATGTTCTAGTGGGCTTGTGAAATGTCCTTCACATAACCCCCTAGGGGCCCTTTATGTGATCTTTTAACGATCACACGAAGTGATTTATGCCTGGAACTTGACTACTCCAGCTGCCCGTCGGAATATTACCTAATGGAAAGCTGGATAGTCGTGTTATCACATTGAGAAGTCTATAGAAGACTAGAGACGAATCCTTTAGTGACTGGGCCATAAAAATCGAACCATTTCTTTGTGTTGTGGTGGAAATTTTATAGGTGTCTCCCCCTCATATACTCACTGGTTTGTGCGGTGTACACAGTGCATGTCCAGGTTTGAGCAAGAAAAGGGGCCTGGAACCATGCGGTTTCATGAGTCTCTGTCTTGGACTACTTTGGGAATGTCACGTTATTTTCAAAGATCATTAGTATCCTCCATGAATATTTCCTTTAACAGAATATTTTTTGATTATCGATGAATTTATTTATCATGAGGACGTGTAGAAAGACCTCCCTATTGTCACGTTGACATGTCCAAGGGACCTTGCAAGATTTGGGTGGCTATTGGAAGACACTCACAAGACATCGAGTGACTTTTCATGGGGTCTCACAGGACAACACTGGGTGTGTCACATGCCTTTTAGTTACTATGAGTACCTCTCACCTCCTCTATTTTAATATCCTTTGTTTTAGGTGAAAAATGTTTGAATTCATGAGATATTTCACGCATGCTGTTGAGTAAATTTCTTTTATTTATTGGAGATTCTCCACATGACCAATATGGGTCATATGTGGAAATGTGAGAACTTTATGGAAAAATATATTCATTTTCCTTTGACATGATGATGAGTTTTCTATACATGTCTGAGGAATTCATTGTGGTGGGGATGTCAATCCATATGGAATTCATGAGAAATGCCATACAGGTCTCAAGGGACTCGCAGTGTCTTATGGGGTGTGTAGGATGCCCTATAGTGATCACGAACGCCTCCCCCATCTTCCATTTTATCCACTTTGTTTTATTCTAAAAATTTCAAGGATTACATGAGTTTTCACAAGTGACATATAATATTTTTTCTAGATTTTTGGATGGTGCCTTGTGTGACCAATATGTGTCATATGAGGAGTGTACAAGCATGTCATGGAAAATTCCATTCGTATGTCCTTATAGTGCCCCGAGGTTTCCTAGACATATCTATGGACTTTTTTGAGGTGAGGATGAAAAAATAGAGGGTTTGTGTGAGGCAAGGAAGACATGTCACAGAGTTCTCATGGCATCTCACAGATCGATCATGGTACGTGTCACATGTCTCTTAGCTATGAAGAACTGCTCTCGCCTCCTCCCCTTTGTCTTCTTCATTTTATGTGACAAAGGCCCAGAGGTCTTGAAATTTGAATTGAATAACATCAAGGGATTTTATGATTCCCAAGGATGATTTGGGGAATGAAATTTGCAACCATTGGGGGGTATCATGCTTTCAATATCATCCCTCTTTATTATCTAAGTATTTTAGGTTGTTTGTTAGGCGCTTTTGAATGAAATACCAGGTGGCCTGGGGGACCTCATTTGGCTGTTGTGAAATTTCGATTCTGGGTGTGATAAAAAAACTAGATTTATTACATATTGAGGTTCAAGAAGAGGTGAACGATTTCGATTATCAATTGCCATATATTCACCCCAAAAGTAATTAAAAAATTTCCTCATGGATCATGGTTGGATAAAAAATTGTCACATGTTTCCATCTAAGGAAACGTGCCTGAAAAATGTTTAGAAATGTCAAAAAATTCCCCCTTATAATTGGGGTTTTTCAAATTGAATGGAATATGATTGTAATGTAAATGTAGAGAATATTACTACATATCTAAATGGTTATGAATTCCTACTTCAGTATGTTATTAGTGAATATATCTAATGAACTTTATATGATGTCATATAGTTTTATTTTTCTCATTATGTGATTGATTTTTCATTATTCTGATATTATGAGAATCACCTATTCTACCAATTCATTTAATGTCATTGTGTAAACCTGGACATCTTTATCTTGGGATTTTTTTAGGAAGCACTCATGAATTCCCACTAACATTATGTCCCTTACTGATGAATCTATTCCAATTACTTAAGATCACCTAATTTGTACAATGATCACTCGGGTAAGAGATATGTTTCGGAGGGAGAGTGGTCTATATCATGCCAAAGACTATAGGCGTGGTGAGAATGGATTTATGTTTAAGTCCATGTGGTGTGAATTTCAATAGTATTCAAACTGAATCACTATCGTGCCTTATTTTAGGGTATTTTAGTTTGGGCATAATATTTCATTATTTTAAGGTCATTTAGCTCAGACCTAATGTTGTTTTAGTTTAGGGTCTCTTCGCTCAACCCTAAAACTACTTTAGTGTAGGGTCTTTTAGCTCATACATGATATTGAATTAGTTTAAGGCATTTTAGATCAGACCTAATAGTTCTTTATTTTAGGGTATTTTATCTCAGACCTCATATCACTTTAGTTTAGGGAATTTTAGCTCAGACCATCTGTATGATTATAGGATATTCTACAGACATACTAAGAATGACCTAAAGCACTCTGAGTTGATGGGTTGTACTGTGGTGTTCTGAAGGCTCACGAGGATTGGAATTCCATTTTGGAAGAGAGACACATTTTGTTGGTGGCTATAGGCACATATGAAAGAGCCTCAGTCAGGTATGAATATTCAAGAAAAGGGTCCTTGAAGATAGGTATCCTTTATGAGGGTTATGGAAGATTTATAGAGATGACATTGGTAGAGTTGGAATAATAGGGATACTATGTCTGCCTAGGTAGAAGGAGTGTGGATGATGTAAATCATATCCTTAAAGTTTGTGTCTATGAATCTAAGATTCTGCAGACATTCCAGGTATGTCCCATGACATTTTGGAATTCTGGGTTCGACCACAGTGTTACTAAGGCTCACAAGTATTGAATCTCTTTCATGAAAAGAAGAATATGAATTTAGTTAACGGGTTAGGGGCCTTATTCATTGATAGCATGTAAAGAGAAAGAAGATATCCCCTTATTTCTGAGGGCTATGAAATATTTTAGAAGACTCAAACCTTTAGATGAAGAAGTTTGGTATGGGAAGAAAACTATACAGAAAGGGTTTTGGTACCCTAGGGTACATAAGATCTTAATGAGAAACTCAAGACCTATAACCTATGGTTTCAAATCATGATATTTGGGCCATAAAAATTTATAAAATGAAGTGTTGTAGTCCTTCATTGAGAAAAGGGAACAAAACATAGTGATGTAACATTGAGGATATCGAAACTGGTTGGATAGTTTGGTGCAGGGACTGTAAATCATGATCTGGAGTGCTCGAGTTTGGATGATCATATGGGAATGTCATAAAAGGAGAGTTTCAGAAATACTAATATGTTTCCTACTACTATAATGATGTTAATGCTCATGATAATTGGAACATCATTTTTCAGAGTGATGAATTTGGTTGATGGCCATAGGCACATATGCAGGAGCTATGGGTATGAATGCATAGTAAATCAGAGGGACCTTGCAGATGGATATCTTTTCCAATGGATATGGAAGGTTATGGTGATTCAATACATCCCAAATCATCAAATGTGGTTTCTATAAGATGTGAAACCCAAGGAGGATTTGAGTACCCTAACAGCTGTTCCACCACTCAACGAACATATTATTGTGGGGAGGAGATGTGAAAAACACTACCCTAACTTTTTCCTGGATTAGTTGGACCAGTGAGCATAGATTATCTTTTACTATGGTTATGGACCCTATAAGCATTGTAGCTTTTATGTTGGCACCATAATGTTTTTCTAAACCCATTTAATTATGAGTTTAGCTAGCAGTGGATTGCCTTTTTCTCATGTCTCCCTTTACGGGGTTTTAGTCTGACAAGTTTTGTGCCTCTTTTGTTAGTAGTTTAAGGGTCCTGCAGTTGGGACCATTATGGGATAAAGTTTAAGGTAATATAACTTTGACTAAAGAATAAATAGTTTAGGGTCATGACTTTCATGGAAATAGTTTGGGAGATATTCACAAGATCCTAATTAGGAAACCTGAGGTCAAGAGTACTCCAAATTATTCCTGAGAGAGGGGTGAAGATGTCATAAATCATAGCTTTAGTTTCTTGGGTGATGATGTGGGATATTCATACAAGGAGCAGTTTAGACATTCTAGGGTGTTGACTGCTGCTATGATAATGTCGAGCCTCACGAGAATTAGATCTTCCTTTTTCAGAGTGATGAATTTGGTTAATGACCATAAGAGCATATGTATAAGCCATGAGCATGTATTCCTCTTCATGCATGGGGTCCATGAATCAGGATATCCTTTCCAAGGGCCACAAAAGGTTGATGGTGTCTTGGGACACTCAATATATGAAATATGTTATATGGGATTAAAGTAATTTTAAATGATGGTGGAATCACCCCGTACTCAGGTTGACCAAGGGAATTCTATTGTGGTCATTTGATAAGGAATGAAAAATGGGAGACAGTTTGCATAGTTTATTGTCATGTAGTAGAGAAGGTTTCCTAAGTGCAGTTTCACATCATGATTTAATGACGTATTTCCATGCAGTTTAACATCAAGCTTTAATGATATAGTTGAACCATCATGAATACATGGAAATATCATGTTTGGTCCCAAGGATGGAGATTAGGAATTTCTACGTATCTCATGAAATTGAGAATAAAACCACACATAGTTCTGTAAATCCATTTGGTTTAAAATCATGTGGTTAGGATGGTGAAACATCGTTTAGTGGTGTGGAGCAGGGACCTATGTGGATAGGTTAGGAAAACGTGGTTCGAACCTCAAGATGAAGGTCCTAATGTAGAGATACATAGTGTGGTTCCATGAATCAACCCAATGTGAATGAGGACCAAAGTGTTCTCATCAACACCATGCTCCCTTCCAAAAAAACTTAGGACAAGGGGCCAAAAAGAGGTAAACCCAGGGCTATACTCAAGGATGAAATTTTAGGGAATCACTACATATATCATGAGGTTTAGAATCAATCCACTAACAGTTTTGGGAGTTCCATGCAGTTTAACGTCATATAGTTTGGATGAAAGAGATCCATCGTGAATTTATAGTGGCATTGAAGTTGGGCCTGAGAGTGCATGTCTAGGCGTCACTGTGTATCTCATAAGGATGTGAATCAAACCACATAGAGTTCTTAGAGAACCATTCATTTTAACGTCATGTGGTAAAAACCCATGGAATTCCTTTTATGGTATTGTAGTAGGAACGTCAATCGATCTATCATGAACCTTTATGTCTTGCTTGTGAGGGTATGTCTTTGCCACAATTCCTCAACTCATGTGAGCTATACTCGGTGTGACAAAAAAGGAATAGTTCAGATCATACTACATTTAAGAGATATAAAAGGTATTTGAAAAAGGCATTTCATACCATGTTGTGGCTGGACTAAGACACATAATCAAGGTGTCCCAACATATCCCACTAGAAACCGGAATCAAGACGTATGTAGTTCTAGAAAGACCATGTAGTTTAACTACTTCTGGTGAGGACATGGGTGACCCAACATAAATAGAAAGGGGGATTTTCGATCCATGTAGTTTTACGTCATGCATTAAGGATGTATGAAGTTTAGTGTCTTACAGTGAGAATGGAAGGTACTATACAGTTTAATTCCATGCTTATAGAATGAACTATGTACAGTTTAACATTATATGGTTTGGATAGTTCCATCTAATTTAATGTCATGTGGCCAGGACTATACATACCATTTAGTTAAACGTCATGTAGAGATAACATTTGGTGGGGCATACACCGATGTGGATACCTTATTTATGGTATCTATTCAAATTATTTATTAAGAAATCGTACATTGGTGGGTGGTGTGACACGCTCCCCATCCACGGTGTCGAGTGAATAGGATCCATTATAGTAGACCTTATGTATGACATGAGGTCCTTCCCACTTGGGTTCCACATTTGGGGGATTCTTCCCCTGTATCATTGGGGTTCTTTGGGCCAACACCAGTTCCCCTTCGATAAATGAATGGTGGTGAACCTTTTTATTGAAGGTTCATGTTATCTGGTTCTGGTGGACCTCACGGTTGTGCAATTTTCCCATCCTTTTCACATCTAGCCATTCCAACTCATCTATCCACTTTTTTGACTAGTCATTATCTAAGAGCTGTCCACAAATGGAAATTTGGACTGAGGGTATATGAGCCTCTAAGGGTAACACTACACCAGTCCCGTACATCGGTAAATATGGTGTTTCTTATGTAGTAGTACAAGGGGTGGTATAGTAGGCCCATAATTAATGGAGGAACTTTTCAAGACAATACTTCTTATCATTTTTAGAATATTTTGGAGTATGTTCAATAGAGTCTTATTAAAGGCCTATATCTACCCATTTTCTATTGCATGATAGTGATATGAGTGGTTGGACCTGATTTGGTACTCCTAGTACCTCTTATTCTACTCTATGGAAAATAAGTTGGTGCCATTTTCATTCAATATTTTGTGACGGACTCCAAACCTTGTAATGATATGGGACTTCACAAAGTTGATGATATTCTTCATCCCGAATTCCTTGAGGGGTATCACCATAGCCTACTTAGAAAAGAAGTCAGCAGCACTAAGGATGTACTTGAACTGCTTGCCTTTGGTAGGGGGATATGGACCCACAACATACATCCGCTAAAGAGAAAACAACCCATAATATTTAGATTTACATAGACAAACTAAGGACTGATGGATAGAATTATCCTAGACTTAGAGTGCAATAAATTTCCTAGTTAATTATACATAGTCTTGTATCATGGTTCTTCAGTAATATCACAATATCCTGATTTGGTGGGAGAGCTTGGTTCCAAATTTATGGGTACCAAAAGAGCCTGCATGGACTTATTCCGTGATTGTGATAACAACTCCTAATTATATGAACCTAAAAACAATCGCATCAAAGAAATATTTTTCGAGAACTTTTCTCATTTGGGTCATCCTGGATGATGAAGTTTTCTACTTAGAACCCAATATATTCTATTCTGGTATGATCTGTTAGGAGAGTCACATATCGTAGATATCCGATTATAGGATCCATCCATACTAGGGTGGTTACTGGTTCATCATGCTATCAGAAGGTTTTGACCATATTGATCTCTTCCATATCACATATGAAGACCTATGAGAACATTCTTTGATGTGTGATATGGAAGGTTTCTCCCTTCTGATCAGGGTCAGTGAGGATAAAGAATGAATTAGCTAGTGTGTCAGTGCGATCATTCCATTATTGAGGAACATAATGTAGTGTGGTATCAAAGGGTAATTCTTCCATCAATCCACTAACATAGCCAATAAGAGAGGCCAATTCATCATTTTTGATGATATATTCACCATCGATTTGCTTTATCACTAGTTATGAGTTACCATTGATATTTAGGTAGGATATGTGCAGCTATAGGGAGAGTTCCAATCCATCTATGAGGGCTTGGTATTCGACCTCATTATTTTTATAGCCTTTTGGAAGAAAGAATGAGTAGGGAAAAACTACTTTGTCTAGAGAGACCAATACAATCCCCAGATCGACCCATGTGAGTTTCAAGTTTTCTATTATTGAACCGATGAGAATTTGAGATGCACCATCAAAATAAATTTCCCATGTCTGATGAGTTTCAAGGGAATAGATGACCACTTCATCGGAGAGCTTTGTGTCCTCCAGTGTATTTTCTAGTGCAGGATGTGCAACCGAGATTTTATCTAGGGATTTACATTTTACCAAATTATAGGATATGAAATGGATGTCAGATTATTACAGAATGAATTTCTATTAATCCTAGCACCCATTCTACATAGGGAGGCCAAGGATATACTTTAGCATATAAGTATGAGAGACCAAGTGGACCTTATGGAGTTGTAAGTAATGCCTTAACTTTTTCACGGTGAAAATTAGTGCAAGGAAGTTCTTTTCAACATCATAATATCCTATCACAGTATCTATCATGGTCCGACTAAGGTAATAGAGACAATTCTCACTTCATATATCATTCTTTTATATGAGGAGGGTTCCAAATGGGAATTACATGGTTACCCAATATAATATGAGTGGCCCCCCTTCCACTGTAGGTATTAAAATTGATGGGTGTAGAAAGTACTGATTGAGACTTTCGAAGTCCTTTTGACATTAATTGTCCAATTTATAGGTTAATCCCTTCTCCATTAGTCCCGTGAATGGGAGATCTTTTACATCCAGTTTAACTATGAATCTCCAAAATTAGGCGGGGTTCCCTAAGAGTCCCTTTAGCTCTTTCAGATTTATGGGTGGCGAGATTTATAAGATAATAGTTTTCTTCTTGAGGTATACCTCGATGCTATGGTGGTGTACCAAAAAGATGATAAACCTACCAGATGTCACCCTGAAAGTACACTTTATCAGATCCATCATTAGACTATTCTATCACATCTTGTCAAAGATTTATCAGAGGTTTGTGACGTGATGACATCACTATCCAGATTTAATTCCCATGTCATCAACATAACACTCAACTTTCCATCCTAGAGATAGATTAAATATGTGATGTATGTAATGCTGATATGTGGAACCCACATTCTTTAATCCAAAGGGAATGTCCTAATAGAAAAAGATCCATTGAGATGATATGAAGGTAGTGTCTTCTTCATCCTTGGGGATCATCTTTATTTTATTGTACCCTAAGTATCTGTTAATGAATGAAAGTTCCTAGAAGTTATAAGTTGCATTGATCAAGAGTTTAGTGATCAAAATGGGAAATCATCCTTCGAGAAATGCAAATTAAGGTATAGAAAATTAATGTAGATCCTAATCTACCAATAATTTTTATTAACATAGATGATGTTGGAATGCCATCTTTGGTACTGCACTTCTAATTTTTTGTTGGCGTTGATCAATTTGTTATCTTATGCCTCTACATTTGTATCATAAGAGGGGAGCATCCTCCAGCCTACCAGTTTGATGCTTCGATGATCATTAGGTAGTCTAAGTTTTTGTATAGGAACATCTATATTTAGTTTTTACATCTCTATATAATTCCTTGAAAACATATTTCGATGCTACATTAGAAATAAAATGCACAACTCTTTCTCTTCGAGGGGCATAGAAGCACTAATTAGAGTAGGATGTGGATCTTCTTTTGTCATCAGATTTATCTTCCTGAGCACATCTATTATGGTAGAAAATCTTTCCTATAATTCATTAGAGTAATTCTTGAGATGATCCTCATCCATTTCTAATTATTTAGGGACATATTCAGGTGAAGATGGCAATCTGGGGGCATCTCGGTCATTTTTAGGTCGGGGGAGGATATTAGAAGAAATATCAACACCCCTTTGCATCTAAGTTGTTGTCGATTGATGCCAGATTTGATTTTTTTTCACTGAGGACAGGTGAGTATTGGCACTCTAGAATTGGATATGCTATTTTGACTATATCTATGAGGATCACATAACCATCATTGAGCATGATAAATGTATTGAAAGGGGTGGTCCTTAAGAAATTTGTAGCTGCAACCTGCATATCATCATCTACCATTAGTCACCTACCTTTCTTGTTGTAGAAGTATTCTTTAGTGTATATGTCTCCACAAGTCTCTAAGGGGGAACTATCAACATGTATTATTCTGACCAATACATTGATGTGGTACTTTAGTCATTGATGAAATTTTGATAGTACCACCAAGTTTATATGGTTCAGGATCATCTGAGCTGGAAATTATATGCAGTTTTTTGCAGGAAAACCATGAAATCGACCTCATATTTGAGTTCCCCAAATTTTTCCTCGAGTTTGATCTTTCCAAGAGGCATTTTATCATTCTTATCATATCATTGAGAGGTAAAATTTATAGGGGATAAGTCCCCATCATTATACCCCAAATTCCAGAGATTCCAAAATGGGGTGAGATTGATCCCAGGACCCTTATCATTCATTACCCTTTGGACATTAATATTTTGGAGTCCGTCTGAAACATATAAGGGCCAAATGTTCCCTTGGATTGCTACCTCCTATTCCTGATCAGTGAATAAGATGACGACATGAAATTCTAAAGACACAGTCTCCACTATATGGACCTCATCTTTAGTGACTTATGTCTCAAAATCTGATGGTCTCTAGAAGGATTAAATAAGTGACTAACTATGTTTTTTTTAATGGAATATCACATTATAAATTCAGATCTTGGATGGGATCACAACTTTGTATTTCAGAACATTATAGTTTTTTCCTAGAGGTTAGTGCTTCCTGATGTGGGGATACTCCTAGAAATGTGGATCAGGGACTAGAGAATGTAGTTCAAGAGGTAAGGTAGCTGAGGTATATGTAACTAAATATTCCAAAGAGGTTGAGAGGGTATAAGTTTCTATTAGAGCACATCTTTATAACCTTAACCATTTTCTAGTTTGATTAGATTGAACCCTCATTAAGTGTTCATGCAAGAAGATAAGATGAATGTGACTATTAGAGGGTTCTTAGACACCTTCCTACACTAATTAGGCTAGCTGAATCACTTTCCCATGAGTATCATCTACAAATGTATGCTCTATAGAGGTGTAGACAGAATATTGGGTTCTTCCTCATCCTTGGTGTCCACTATATCCTTGGCTTTGGTGCACGTGGCCTCCCATTCCAGTGTTATTTGTAGGAAAACCATATATAGGGTCCTAATATTCATTAGAGAAGGGGGGGGGGGTTAAGTTTATTGTGTTGACATAAAAAAATATGAATCCTTCATCCGATGAGGATTCTTTTTGGGGGGGGGGGGGGTGGTTCTCATTCCACAAATGTTGCAGGGAAGAAATTTGCAAGGGTTGGTGATTTCTTCAAAGTAGAATATAACTATTCCTCCTCTATTTCTTATTGTTCTTATGATCATGCTCACCCTTTGGAGGAACATATGACATCTCCTTATTGAGTGGTGGATTTATTGAGAGTTTTCTAAACTGTGATTTCAGAGTTTCATGAGCGGAATCAACTTTTTTTGAGCCATTCAGTGTCACATTTTTGCATTTTCTTGGATGAAAACTTTTTCCAACCTTCCTCTTAACTTGATTGGATGTTGGTTATGCAAGTCACCAACTCTAGATAATTTTCAAGAATCATCTGTCTGGAGTTGACCATGACTTTAAAGATGACCTTGAAGATGAATAAATTCTGGATATTATAACCCAACCTTCTATGTAATGGGAAGTAAATGGGACCATCAGTGGGGTTGACTCCATTAGCAATCTTGAGCCGCAAAAGTGTGAGAAGGTTATTTTCTATGGATAATATGTAATATCATGGGATGAGTTCATTTTGGAAGGAGTATACTTTGATCATCTGTTCAAAAAATCCCAGTCAACCCTAATTTCTCTATACTTCTGGCCAAGGGAGATCCTGTGGTTTTCACCACTCAACAGAAGGTTCTGGGTTGTTAAGAGAATTCCTGGGTGATTGGATGTGTAACACTATAATATCGAGAGAGACAACTACAACTTATTATCTACCTAGAATTTTCCTCTATGATATGGTATTGAGTCAGGACTTGGATCGAGTCCACTGAATGGCCTCTTCCAGACATTGTTCTATTTTAATGAACTCTTAGAACCCGTATGAATATTTTAGGGGGATTAGGGGAGTCTTCAACCCATCCAAGATATTTTCAGTACATATTTCCATCAGTTGTTCCTATGAGATGAGGATGTTATGAAAATAGGTCCAACCCTTCCATATTTCTATGAAATCAGACACCCTCTCATTCTTACATTTCTTGTAGTTCGTTAGGACGATGATCATTGTTTTCCATAGTGTTGAACTGAACTGTTAAAAGGATAGATGACGTAGGTCTTCCCATCCAATGATAGATATTATTTCTAGATGGGTATACCAAACAAATACTGGACCTGTTATAGTATGTATGAAACCTCCCAGCTTTGTTGCCTCCTGTTGATATCTGAGGCCCATCATCAGCCCACATCAGGAAATGAAGTGTGTGAGATTCTGTTTAACGTCACCTTCACCATCGAAGGTAGAAAAGATAGGGTTTTTGATATTGGGTGGAGGTGGGTAATCAACCACCCATTAAAGATATGGATTCCTTTCTGGCTGCAGAGGTCCATATCACCCCTCCATGGACTATATCTACTTAACCAAGGATTCAATGGACGTAAGTATCTTTGGGGGAATAGATTCCTAAGCCACCTTCCATCTACATGGAACATGTGGGGGATGATGAGGTGGTCTCGCTTTCATCTCCTACTGATCCTCAATTCTTCTTATGACTGATGGATACCCTAGTGAGGGAGAGGTTATCACCACAATAGAAGGAAGTGTTGATCAATTTCAGATTCCTCATTTATGTATATTGTTTGACAATATTCAGAGCCAATCTGATTCTCAAATACCTCTCTTGCAGAACGATCATCCATGGGAGGGAGTATATTCATCTCTGGCTGGAGATGATACATAGTGGGGATGTTTCCCCTAAGTATCTCCTCATTGAGTTGTTATACATATTTTATTTTACTCTCATATCATGAAAACTATTCTTCAATGGGTGAAAATTGAGATGTAGTTTCGTTTTTAACTTTATCTTTTTCAATATTCTATTGAGGAGCTGGATACTCATTATTTGGAAGTGCCAAAGTTTGAATCTTTCTTTGGTTCTAGGTGCGTGAAACCAATATTGGTGTGTCCAAATCGCCCTCCTTCTAGGGAATGTTTTCCATGTTATGTCCCTCTATATCTGAATCTTGATCAATGTCATCCCTGTTAATAGTGACAACATTCACATAGGAATATCAATAAATAGTGGTTGTACCATTTCTTTTCACTCAATAATCCGATCTTTCATGGATACCATCAGGTTCATTATTTGAACCCTTGGCCTTATTGGGATGTTTTGTCTCATGACCTTGGTGGGTTCTAATTTCCATTTTTGTATGCTCCTCTCATCATGGTTTATGAATAGTGACCTTGAGGGTGTTTTTTGTCATGATTTATGAGAAATACCCTACCAAAATAGGTTTATCTTGTGGTGGGAGAAACTGGAGGGATGCCAACTGTTGATTCCTTCCTCCCAAACAAGAGAATATAGATTCCCTCTATGGTGTTGATGATGATGAAAATTCCCCCATCCCTATCGGGTGGGGGTCATTTGGGGCTATTGTTGGTATCGATTGGTCATGTTGTCATAGATTCAATGACTCTATTTGGGGAGTTGACGATTCCCACAATGAAAATAAAGATATAAATACCCCTAGACCACTGGGGTGGAGATGATCCAAAATCACTATGGATGTATCTAGGGTTCTCTAAGGGGAAAATAAATATAGTGATGGTGATTGATATATAAATTATCCCATCCCAGAGGGCTAGGGTTCACCTGAGGTTGCTGAA
The DNA here is from genome assembly GCA_963277665.1 of Viscum album. Taxonomy (NCBI): domain Eukaryota; kingdom Viridiplantae; phylum Streptophyta; class Magnoliopsida; order Santalales; family Viscaceae; genus Viscum; species Viscum album. The sequence goes on along the minus strand of OY728125.1, from coordinate 111,859,378 downwards.
CTTATTTCTGTAATCCTCTCGAGAATTGATGATCTGAGAGGTGGAGGCAATGGAAGATATTATCTTAGACTAGGGGCCGGATTCTACTCCAGGGCAGCAAATATGGTATCTATTACTACGGTCCTCGTGATGTCGCACAATGGTTCTTACATGAGAACTGGGTGTGATGGAATCCCATAGTGAGAGTTATTCCCAATGGGAAGTTGTCTTGGTGACTGCAATATCTATTTACATGTATGGAATGTTGTTCTATTATCTTGAAGGGGCTAGTTGGAATTTTGTTATTCATCCTCCCTCCCATCAATGGTGTTTGGGCATTATTGAATTGGGGGTATTCTATTGCAGTGACCAACTATCCTGAGCATTACCTAATACCCTGATTTCACCTCAGGCTATAACATTGCAGGACACCATATCTGATGGTATATACTATTCCTGGGGAGTGAAAAAGTGTAACTCTCTATAATATCCCCATCCTCGAATGTAGATTCCTAACATGGATTTGGAGATAAGCTTTAAAAGTGTAATGATGTGATGACGATAAGCATGTAACATATTTTCCTTGTGATTTTTTAGTTTTAGATCCAGTACATGGAGATAATAGCTAGGTTGAGTTGGATATAGATTATCCTAATTGTGTAAAGGTGAAACTTATATTCTGGATATGGGAGATATCAATCCTTTAGTCACTGATGAGTAGCACACATATTCTGCAATAGATAAATAATGCACTCCTTCTATAGCTCAATTGTTATCGCATAGCTGGAAGTAGAGAGGGGCCCAAACATGATGAGGAGGTTATTTATAGATAAATCTCTCCATATATTGATTTTGGATTCCAATTCACTAGAATTACATGTCTCTATCTAGTCAGACCATAGAAGATGGATTATATGGTTGCTTGCAGATCAGAATGGAGTGTTTCTGAATGCTGATAGGGAAACACATACAGTTGACCCTAGTGTTTCGAGTACCTCTCTGTATGAAGGTGTCTGGGAATTGTTCACCTACCTATGCAGATATGTCTAGAAAAAGGGATGACTGCCTTGGCTATAGGATATATCATCATGGGGAGGTTGACCATGGTGGATTCTAGGAGTAAAGTCCACGTGATCAATATCCACACTACCACATGGAGGAATATCATGGTATTGTACACATTCTACTTTCTCTTTGATAGATGAGACGAGGGGCCATTGTGGTGTTAAGAATGTGTCTCAAACAACCTTAAGAAAACTAGCATCGAGAAGATTAGGAAAATGAGCGATATTATACATTTTGGTTGTAATATTCTAACCTTCCTTTTGTGATTGCGTAGTGATATGAGCATGATGTGTGATGGGTACTAGAATTTTTATATTACCATTAGATGTTCTGGTAGTATGGTCCCATTGATGAGGAGATGTTGGAATATGTCGATAAGATGTCTCGTTATTGATAGGTATGCGAGCCTATCCTAAGGCATGTTCCACTCTCACTTGGCGAGCCTTAGTTAAGATGGGAGTATGATACTGATCTTGATGCATTAGAATATTCCATTTTTATTTCATTGCAGGAATATGAGCCTACCCCGAGGTGTGTGATTCTCTCACCTGGTGATACCTAGTTGGAATTGTAGTATGAGCCGAGACAGATTATACATTTCCTACTAGAATATGCCAACGGAGCTCCGGAATGGGAGAATAGTTATAAACCTATTCCAATATTTCATTGGAACAATGCACGTGTAGTCATCCATCGATAGAAGTAGTAATATGCAACTTGCTTCTGTGATCTTCGAAAGTATGTTAGAAAGACTCACTGACAAGAATATGAGCCTATTGTGAGGCTTATGCCACTCTCATTTGGTTATCCTTTCCCATAACAGGCATATATGTCCGATCATGGGCCTTTAGAGTAATCCACCAATCTTTTTTGATAGGCATGTTCACCTATCCCGAGGTATGTGCCACTCCCACTTGGTTGGCCCTAGTTGGAATAGTAATATGGGCCCAGCCTGATGCCTCTCCCTTCATCATAATATGTTGCTAATCCTCCCAGGTAGAAGAAATAATGTGTTATTTCTCCAATACAACCAATTCATAATGATGATCAGAGTGTTGAGTTATCTTGGCTATAGGGATAGGAGTATGCACATGTCTCTTTATCTACAATGGTTCATGAATATGCTAGTAGAGATCTTCATCTGTTGATAAAATATATAAGAATTTTAGAAAAGTGTGTATAGGGATATAAACCTCCATTATTTCTTTCCCCATTATATGTTGAGATACATCTTCAATTGATGTGGGGATATGTTCCCACCTCTTCCCCCTAAGGCTATCAGAGTTTTCCGATGGGATTCAGGTATGGGGTAGGAGTATGAACCTCCCCCAGGCCTACTGCGAGAATATGCCAAAATATATTTTTTGAGTGAGAAGATGTATGATCCTACATTCAAGTCCCTTACAGATTATGTTGGATAGAATTTTCAACTAGAGTGGTGATATGTTCCCTCTCCTAGATGGCTATGGGAATATGCTTGTAGACTCGTTATGAGTCATCATGTATATGAGACTACTTACTGGTTCATTCCAAAGTTCGACGAAAGGAATCATTAATATGAGTGGGAATATGAGTCCTCTCTTGAATGTCCAATTCCCTCCTCCTCCAATGATTCTTCCTTGGAGCCCATGTATGGGCATCAGAGGAAGGTGTGCATCAGATGATACCCCCAATAGGTGACTGATGGGTACTATTGAGATGATGCGGGAAACAGTGGTTAGTAGGTTCCCTACTTGGTGGAACCAAGACCAAAAGGGAGCCATATTGGGTTTACTAGTTCACCTTCATCAGATATGTAAGGTGGAAGATTTCGTTCTGTGGGGATAATCACCCAAAATGGTTGGTCATAGAGATGGGGGAAACTTGCTTAGTGGAAGCCTTCACTGGGTGATGCAGACTTATGAGCTACTATGTTTGAAGGATCTCATGGGTAGATTTGAAAGTTGGGATTGTACAATGTTAGTGGTACTCATAGATCATTTTATTTGCTACCTGTTGTTGGTTCCATATAAGAGGCGATATTTCCTTATGACCCGTAGGGGTCACAACAGTTAATGAGGTACCAAAATGAGTGCTGGATGATGAGGAAATTTTTTCAGGTTGCAATGAATAAATCATAAATAAATTAAGGAACAAGGTTACCAATCAGTGATATATTGTAGGCATGAATATTCTCAATCAGATATGCATGGTTACAAAAAATTTCATCCATTCCCATTTTAGTCATTCTATTTACATGGACTCTCAGTGCGAGGATGGAATTAAATGAATCTAAATTTATTTTGGTCTTACTAATTTTGTTTTTATGTTATTTTGAAAACAATGTGGCCTAAGAAATTCATGATGAGCCTGTCAGTGCTTTTTTCATGTAGTAGGAAAGTAATATAGCCCGAAAAATTATAACCCGATTGTTTTTCATTACAGATATTCATTTAAGGTTCATCATTTTTTTAATAGGGTTTTGATGTGGAACATGGATTTAGATTCAATTTTATGGTTTTATTGATGGGTATTTTATGTCCTCATTGAATAATTCACATTAGGTTTTCCATTTATTTTTTCTTCCCTAGAAACCACCAATTTTTACCTTATCCAAAGCTTGGTATAGAACTATTTTTGAAAAACATACATTAATATGAGTTTTTTGACCCATCGACTCTTGGGGACTCACATTGGTCAAGAGGATGGGTGGTCAGGCTCATAAAACCCTTTTGGGGGGAGTTTTTTCCAACTTTGAGACTCTAATATATATTTAAGATATGTTTTTGAATCTCCTCCTAATCCCGATATGTGAAAAGTTACCCAAACGAAACGACAATAAGTTAATTTTATTTTATATAAAAAATATGGGGATCTCTTTAGTGAATACAACTGTATATATCAAAGATTCTCCATCACTTTTCGATAACTGGTGGATTCTTATATTCTAAAGATGTATAACCATGTTCTCTAAAATATGCTTCCAGGTAAGGAGGCGGTTCATATTCCTATCATGGGATTGAATCTTTATGTGGAGTCTTATGTAACATAGTTATTAGAGGAATCAAAATCCATGTAGTTCATTCACATCCTAAGGATTATCCCCAAATGTATATACCCTTGTATAAGGGGCCTCCACACTATTTCCCTAGTTAATGGATATTAATGATTCTCAATGAGGTGCTCGTTGTGTCACCATAAGCCCAAGTGAGTTATGCTCGGTTTGAGAAACAAGGGGGTAGGAGGTGACCATAATCATGGTGTTTAGATATAGAGTGTGAGTATTGGAATAGTCCTTGGGGTGTTATTTATAGATATCATGCCTTGAGAAGCTGTCCTATGTATCTTGATTGTCGTTAGAATCGGATTCATCGTAGTTCAGTTTATATTAGGGGCTTATACACTCAAGATTCCCCAGATGATCAATATGTAGCTCAAACCACATGGAGATGTTTCCAACATATCCTAAGTATGTTAAGAATCATATTAATCATAGTTCCCTTTATATTGGGACTTATATGCTGAGATTTCCCTGTATAGCATGAATTTATATTTCCAGTGACTTATTCATTACACCCCCCTTAAGCTCATGTGAGCTTTGCTCAGGGATGTGAAATAAGGGGGAGAGAATGAAAAAACATATGGCATATGGATATTGGATTTGTATATTGGAACCATCCTTGGGATGTTTGGTTTATGGATTGAGCCTTAGGAAGGCATCATATGTATCTTGGTTATGATGGAAATCAAAGTTCTCATAGTTCACATATGTAGAGGCTTACATATAGAGGCTACCCTAGTGGCCAGTACTTATTGTCTCGAGGGTGTCACATGACCCAATTAACATATCATAGGAGCCACTACATGACCTGTATTGAAACATATAGAGGGTGTCATAGGATCCTGTGTGGTATAGTCGAAGAGGTGTCTCATGTCTTTCTTGGCACATCTGAGAGACATCCTGATACCTTGCTGACATGTCAGGAGGGAATCTTTAATCTACGATGACTTTTCTAGGGAGTCCCAAGAGGGAATGACTATCATGTTTAAGTTATTTCACGAGACTCATAAGACATGAGTGGACACCATTATATATGTTAGGCGATATGACCAAGGGGCGTCACAATTTCTGGATGATGGACCCAGGGGATTGTCAAGATCAAAGTGGTGCTTGAGGGAGATCCATGTGCCTTTCTTTGATATGTTTGGTGTATTCTGTGTATCCCAGGTGGCATGCCGAAGGAGTTTCACAAGATCCAGGAAATGTGTCTAGGGGATTTTTCATGACTTTGGATGATACATATGAAGCACATAGATGGAAATGATCATTTATTTTACTTAATCCTTCCACCATTAATATTTGTTCTCACCCTTGTATTATGAATTCCTAGTTTCTTCTTAGTGTTATTTTGTCTTTAGTCTCACATGATCAAGTGGGATTTTTGAATTTCCTTAACATAACCTAGAAGATGACCTTCACGTGATTTATGAATTATCACATGAAGTGATTTATACATAGAACATGAATAATATGACTTCTTGTCTGTATATTACCTGATGGAAAGCTATCTAGTCTTATGATCACCCCGAGAAGTCTGTAGAAGTTGAGAGATGAATCCTACAGTGTTCAAGACTCAAGAATACAATCATTTATACATATTGGGGTGTGGAATTTATAGGATTTCCCACCTCAGATACTCATCAGTTTTTTTGTGGATTATCTAGCATGAGTCCAGGCTGGAGTCATTGAATTAGCCTGGCGCCATGCAGTTTCATGAGTCTCTGTCATGGATTGATTCAGGTGAATCACCTGATTTTTAGAAATCGTGAGTCTCCTTTGTCAATCTTTCATTTATCAGATTATTATATGTTTATTAAAGACTATTTTTATCATGATGACTTGTAAAAATACCTCCCTATTTTCATGTTGACATGTCTATGGGTCCTCAAAAGTTTTGGATGCCTATTGGAAGACACTCGTGAGACCTTTGGTGGCTTGTCTTGGAGTATCGCAAGACATCACAATGGGTGAGCCGAGTGCATCAAATACCATTCAATGACTATGAATACCTCCCAAATAATATATTTTTATCCCCTTTTTTCATGTGTTAAAGGTTTGGAGTCATGCGATATTTCATGTCTGATGTTGAGGATATTTCTTGTATTTTTTGGTGATGCGTCTTGTGACCAATATTTGTCATATGAGGGAACATGAGCACTTCATAGAAAAATATGATCATTATCCCTTGATTCAATGAGGAGTTTTCTAAATATGTATAAGGACTTCTATGTGGTGGGGTCGTCAGGACAAAGGGATTTACTGAGACACCCTAGATAGGTCACCAGGGAATCATAGTGTCTTATAGGGTCCGTCGCATGCTCTTCGGCGACCACAAATGCCTCTCTACTGTTCCCTTTTTATCCCATTTCTTTTATTTTATAAATTATAGGTATTATGAAAGTTTTCACGAGTGACATGTAGATTTTTTACTTAATTTTTGGATTATTCCTTGTGTGACCGATATGGGTTATATGAGGAGTGTGAAAAAATATAATGGGTAAGTCCATCTGTCGTCTCTTAGAGTGCCATAGGGTTTCTTAGATATGTCTGATGAACTTTTTGTGGTGCAGCTAACAAACTAGGGGGGGTTTTAAAGTTGATTTCGACATGTCACTAAGGACTCTTTATGTCTTTCGGATCACCTGACAATTGCACCGCAATTCACTATTTCATTTTCACCCTTACACCACTTTTCTAAACTAGTTCTATATTGAAACATATAAAAATAATAAAAAATTTCTCTTGATGTATGATTTAATTATTTTGTGTTTGTCACTATTAAAAAGGGAAATTTTACGTTTTTATGATAATTTATTTGTAGGTGGATGTGATTTGAAGGGCTCATGATGAAGTTCAAGAAGAATGGGACAAACTCTGCAGGATCTAAGCACACAATGGACTCAACCAAACACTACTACTAAAATTTGCATCAAATTGGTTTATATTTTGTGGTAAGGATTAAACATCAATTGGATACATATTTTGTAAAGGAATCCAAGATCAATTAGGCCATCTTTTTCCCATCCGAACTGATCTGTCCATGCCATCGAATCATCACAAAGTCCAAAGTGGTGTGTTGTGTTCTGTCTATATCTCAAGCCATATTTTTCCAAATGGTGAAACATTTTCATTGGAGATATCCATGAGGTGGGGATGAAACTCTTTTAACTTTATTAAAAGAGATATAATACTATATGGGGGCTGAAAACCGTGGTTCACGTGGTTTTTTGAAAACTGGTGGCTCAAAACAACCTTCTAACTTTCCATTAAAATGATATCTTGGGATCCCCATTTCCAATATTTAACCAAAAGAAAATCTCTTCCATTTTGGAGTTCTAGAGGAGTCCACTCTTTATCCTAGAAGTTATATAGGCCCTTATCCGGATAAGGGTATCAATGATGAAGAAGGTGTTCCTCCAGAATTTCCTCGTCCTCTAGATGTTTGGAAAAATAGTAGTTGTTCGTTGTGAGGGAGCTATAAATCTATTAATGGAAGTTACAACACTTTTACTACTACTAGTTAGAATTTTCTTTGAAACCATTTAATTTATAATTATCTTACTTTTATTTATGTTCGATTTCTTTTTTTATTGAATCGAAGGGAATTCTCTTTACTTTAAACCGATCAGTGTGAATGCTTGACTAGGTGACTTGTTTTTTTTTCAATTGGACAATAGAAGAATCCATTTCTTCCCCATTTATTTGAGATTTAAAATTTATTTTTATTCTATTATACCATTCATGATATCTATTCCTTTGATATATTATTCTTAATTCAAAGTTTGGTTCAACATGCTTTGATATAAAAACATGGAAATTAATGGGGATTCTGAATAATTCCAACCAAATACATACATCAAACCCTGATTAATCTTCAAGAAATATGAACATAAAATGTGTGTCATGAAATAACAAATAACCCTTTTATCACACTTTTTAAAATCCACTTGGTTCTTTAATTATTAAACTCTTTAACATAAGTTAATTTCTTTAAACTATTTCCAAAACAACCCCCTATTTTAATACTTTTTTTAAAATACACTCTATAAACCTATCAAAGCTCTTTGAGAGAAGACCTAGTGTATTCCATATACTATAAATAAAATTTTAAATCAGAAACAATTTTATGTTTCATGACAAGACATTTAATTTTTTGGATCGTTTCCAGGAAGCGCTTGTGTTTTTAGTGTGCATTATTTATAAAAATATTGTTAATTTTAAATCAATTTCTTTGCATATTTACATCCTTGTTTTTTTAAATTATTTCTAAAATCTTCCTCTTATGTAGGTTATATTCATTATGTGTTCTACTATGGTAGATTTACTGAATTTTGAACCAAAACTGGAGAGGATCCTATGTTATTGACCCCATGAAAGAAAAGACAACCCTTTGAAAGACACATCATATATTGAACCGCTTCTTAATCCTTCTTATTCTTCTTTAAACAACATAAAAACTGACTTAAAATTACATAATATTGATGAAAACAACCGAACATTAAAATTACTAACCTCAACTGATGTTGATATACAACCAACATATATTTAGTTTCAAGGCGAGGCACCCAATATTGAACTAAAATCTGGTCTAATTCACTTATTGAAAAGATTTTATGGACTTTCTATATAAGATCCACATAAGCACTTAAAATAATTTCATACTGTGTGTTATGAATTAAAACATACTAATTTCAATGAAGAGCAAGTACTTCACAAATCATTCACATTTTCATTAGAATACACTATGAAAGGTTGGTTATTTTATGTTATTTTAACAATTAGAGGTTGGGCGGACAAGAAATGCCTTTTTCTTGAAAAATATTTCCCAACCTCTCAAACTAAAAAAATAAGGAATGAAATATGTGAGACAGAAAAATCAAAGGGGGAACACTTCATGAATATTGGGGGAGATTTAATAGGTTATGTTTATGCTTTCTACACCACCAAATAGGTGATCAAATTATAATTCATTTTTTTAAGGTTTAATTACTATTTATCAAAATATTATTAATTCTACCACATGTGTTACACTAGTTGATAAGAAACCAATTTTTGGAAGGAACCTGATTGGGAACATAACATAAAACACTCAACTATTTGGTTGAAGGTCCAGTGTACCCAATCAAGCTTTTCATGAGGTGGAAAGTACTAAATTTGAGTAGAATTCAGACAAAAAGTGTGAAGAGGTAAGTAACATTCTTTGAAAGCATTCTCTTTCTCAAGGGAAAACCTAATATCATCCTCCCATCCATTGTTGTATATGTTCTTCTAACACCCACTACTCTGACCAATTCCCCCAACTAAGAGAAACTTATAGAGTTTTGAGGCAATATTTCAAGGTTGCCCCTATAACAAACCCTTTAGGAAAAAACCATACTATCCATCCAACCCTAGGGGGAAAGATATCCAAGACTATAGGAATGTGGTATTCAAACCAACCTTAGCAACCATGGAGCCAACCAGGGTAGAGTAATCAACCACCACCACCCATAAATCCTTAACCACAACAATTACCTTTCCTACAACCCCATCCAAAGCCCGAGCCTAGACTAGAAGACATGATTCAACAAGTGGATTCCAACAATCTCCAATTCCAAAAAAAATCCTAAGATGCCATACAAGACCTAAAAACCCAATCAAGTTAACTAGATAACTCAGTAGTGGAAATCCAAAGTCATGGGTCATGTAAACTACACTCTCAACCACTTTTAAATGCTAGGGATAATCGGAAATGTCAATTCCATCACTCCTTAGGTGTTGAAATCATCTTAAAATCCAAATTACCATTCCTTTAGTGTCATACCCTCATAAGGAAAACACCATCCTAACCATTGAATTGGTCTAAATGTTGAAAAAACTTGTCCCAGGAGATTCCCTTCCAAAGGAAAGTGTGTGTATGCTACTGAGTCACCTAGAATAACCATTCATCTTCCATTTACAAAAATGTACACCCAACTAAGAAAACAAAAACAAAAAAGAATGCAATAAATTATTACTGGAAACTTTCAAAAAATTACAGGTCAATATCCTCTTAAGCGATACCATGATGAAAATTCCAAGATATGCCATGTTTCTGAAGGAGATGTGTACACACCGAAGGAGACTTAGAGTTGATGAGAGTGTGAGCTTGGGGGGTAAAGTCTAAACATCTATATACTCATCACTTCAAACCAAATTCAATGATTTGTGAACATTCTCAATTCCATGCATCATAGGGGAGTATTCTTTTTCCAATGCTATGCTTGATTTGGGTGCTTCTATATATATGATGCCTCACTCTATTTACATGTTATTACAAGTCAGGGAACTAAAGTCCACTTGAATTTTTGTTCAATTATAAAATTAGTGTACAAAACATCCTTATGGTGTGTTAGAGGATGTTCTTGTGAGGGTGAAAATTTTAATTTTTATTGCTTATTTTTATGTGCACAAAATTAATGATGATCAGTTGAATATACATGCCCCAATTATTTTTGGGAAAACTTTTCTAAAAACATACCAATCTATATTTAATGTCCACAATGGTACATTATCTCTGGAGTTTTTTGGTTAAATTTTCCACTTTAACATCCTTGATTTTATAAATCACGCTTCAGAATAACATCCTTCTCTCTCTGTTAACTCTATAAATGTAGTCCATTCCCTAGAAAAATCTTATTTTAATTACCCTGATACCCTTTTAGAGTTTTTATCATTGATTTAAATGTTAGGTAATGAATCATGAATTTAATGTTGTACCAGTCGAGAAAAATTTCATGCATATTTGTTAATTGATGACTTCTTGAACACTAAGGATCACATGACCATCGATGATACTGATAATATTTTAAAAGCCCATTCCCTATCTATGGATGATACCATTGAGTAGTCAGATGAGATTAGTTACCTATCACCTTAAAAAACACCATAAATTAAAATCCACCTAAATTATAACTAAAACAACCATATCAACATTTATAATATTCCAATATTGAGAATGGAAACAAGCTGCATATGATCATGGATAGTCCACTCCCTCCAGAACATGAATTGAGAGTACATGAACTTTTTATGGAGTATAAAAAAGCATTGGGATGTATTATTATGAAAATTCCTAGAATTAAACCATATATATGTACAAATCATATATTTTTAAATGATAATTCTAAATGAGGGAAGCATGCACAATAATGAATTAACCCAAAAATCCTAGTTGTTTTCAAAAAAGATGTAAGAAAATGTTGGTTGTTAAAATCATTTACCCCATATCTGATAGAAAATGGGCCAGTCCAGGCCAAGTATTTCCTAAAAAATAGTCTAATAGTAGTTGAAAATTAAAATAATGAATTGGTTCCAACTCGTGGGCAGAATAGTTGGAATGTCTACATAGACTATCACTGACTATACCTACACACTAGGAATGACCATTTCCCGTTGCCATTCATTGACTAGATTCTAGAGAGTATAGTAGGGAAGTCCCATTAATATTTTCTTGATGGGTATTTCCAATACTTTTATATCCATATAACCTTCTAGGATCAAGAAAATATAACCTTTACTTTCCCCTTAGAGAAATATTCATTTTGGAAGATGGCATTTGGTCTGTGAAATGCTACAGGTACTTTCTAGTTATGATTGGTTAGTATTTTTTAGGATTACCTAGAGAATTTCTTGGAAGGATTCATAAATTATTTCACCTATTATGGATCATATTTTGATGAATATTTGAGTAGTCTTGGTTCAGTACTATGTCGCTGTATTGAAATGAATATTATGTCAAATTATGAGAAATTCCATTTCATGGTGTGAGAAGGTATATTATTGGGACATGTCATTTTTGGGGGATGGTATCCAAGTAGATAAATAAAAATTGGACATTATTTATTCCTTACCATTTCCCAAAAAACGTAAGGGATGTGTGGTCTTTCCAAGTCATGATGGGTTTTACCATCATTTCATTTGTGACTTCATTATGATCACACACCCCCTCTCCTGATTGCTCAAAAAATAAATAGATTTTTGTTGATAAATAATGTGTGGTTGATTTTAATAAATTAAAATGGTGTCTCACACCATCCATGGTAATCCAACCACCTTAGTGTGATTTACCATTTGAGCTCATTTGTGAGGCCTCTAACTATGCAGTTGGGTTTGTCTTATCAAAATAAGTTGGTTGAGATCCACATGTCATTACCTTGGCCTCAAATACTTTGTAAGATTCCATATAAATCTCACCACAACTGTGAAATAATTATTTTCAATTGTGTTTTCAATGGATAAATTATAGTCATACCTTTTAGGGTCCAAATTCATTGTGTTATCAGACCCTTCAGCCCTTTGGTATCTACTTAAGAAACCAGAATCCAAACCACATCTTATTCATTGGTTTAACCTCTTTCAAGAATTCAATCATGAAACCAGAGATAACAAAGGAGCATAAAATGTTATGGTTGGCCATATAAGTAAGATCCTCTCATCCTCATACATTGAATCATGACCCTGTATTCCCATAAATGACATGTTTCTTAATGAGAAACTGTATCAAGTTCAATATTCTATTCATTGGTATATTCAAATTGTAAATTATTTGGTAGCATCATTCATTCATATTGATTTCAACAAAAACTAGGATGACCGTTGAAAACATGAGTCCCACTAGTATATTTGGGATGACCTCTACCTTTGAATTATGTTTAGTGATCATGTCCTTAGGAGTTGTGTTGCTGATAGTGGGTTTATGTTTATCCTTAGGTTTTTTCAAACTGTTACTTATGGGCCCCCCTTAAGTTCTCAACAGACTGCTCACAAGGTCTGTGATTATGGTCTGTTTTGGCCAAAATTATTTTGGGATTCCCATGATTTTTGTAAATATTTTCCTCACTATTAATGAATGAGGAATGTCTCTAAAAGAAATAAAACTCCAGAACATCTCTTTCCCTTCCCTAACATTTTGATGTTAGGGGCCTTGACTTTATGGGACCATTCCCTAATTCATTTGGGAACATGTAAATTCATCAGGTAGGTGAATATGTTTCAAAATGGGCCGAACACATGTCACAAGGACTGATGATTCCATGACTTTTAGTGGAATTTTTGAGAACCAAAATCTATTATAGGTTTAAATTACTTCGGTTCATCATCAGTGACCAGGGTACTAATTTATACAACCTAACAATGAAATATCTTTTGCATCATTATGGGGTCTGGCATCGAGTGCCTACTTCTTATAACTCATATACCAATGGTCAAGCCAAGGTGTTGAATAGATAGGTGGAACAAATTCTTTAAAAAATGGTCCTACCCAATAGAAAATATTTGAGTCTTAGACTCGATGATTCATTATGGTCTTAAATTACTACCATTAAATCTCCAATAAATATTTCACCTTATAGGCTTGTGTTTGCAAAGAGTATTCATCTTCTTGTTGAGTTAGAGCACTGAGCCTACTGGGCCAGTAAACAATTAAATTCTAGTATTTCTAGTGAAATTTATCAAAGGTAGTTATAGATTTTGGAGCTAGAGAAAATGATAATTTATTCATATGATAACTCTTGAATTTATAAGGAGAAAACCAAGGCTAGACATTACCATATCATCTTTCATCATCAATTCCAAATTGGGCAGGAGGTCCTCTTTTACAATGTAAGGAGAATGTTGAATCTAGGTAACCATCATTCCCAACCATTTGGTGTTCTTCTGTTAGAAAATGAAGAAACAAATCAAACATTCACTGTCAATGGGAAACTATTTAATCACATCCATGAAGCCCTTTCAGGGATCCAAATGGAGGAAATATAAGATCAGGAAGCAACATACCAATGAAACCCCCAGGTTTAATCCTTCCTTACCATATTCTATTTTATTATAGAGAGTACATTTCACACTCTAGGTGTGGGAGGATGGGCATATTTCGGGGTTAGTTAGTAACTTTCATCATCTTTATTCTTATTCTTTTTTGGATTAATGGCTTGTATTTTCACATGCTCCCCTTTTACTCCCCCTCAATTTTGAACTGGAATATTAATTTTTTAATCCCACTTTATCATGGAAAATGATTCTCTCTTAATCATCAAAGTTAATTTAAATTCATGAGGAATTTCTCTATTTCATGTTGTTTTAACATTCAAAAACAATTCTGATGAATTGTTCATTTTAGAAATAATTAAATACTATGGTGTGAATTTCTCTTGAAAGTTGGTTTTTTCTATGATATAAATTGTAGTGTCATTTTTAAACCATTGAGAATAATAATACCATATGTATCAATAGTTTAAGGGAAAATTATTTCACTTTATCTCTCCAAAAATCATTACACCCAACCATGATGTGTAAAAATTTCTTACTTAATATAATGTAAATATAAGTTAGAATAATATTTATCTACCTTCAAAAATTATTTTTCATACACGCATTCCTTATTTGATCTATTTCATTATTATACCATATTGACCTATGCGTGTCTACCTGTTATCTGGCTATTGTATGCCCTAAGCCCCCCCAAATAACGATTGAGGGGAGTGATAAATTGTACAACATATGGCGATATATATGTTAGGATATTATGTTTTGACTTCTGTTAATGTTTAAGTTAGTGGGTTTTGAAATTCTATTGCAAAGGATGTAGGGAAGGATCAGTAGAAAGATCAGGTAAGTAGAAATTTTTTAAAATAACATATATTTACTCGATAGAAAGTGGAATGAATAGAAAGAAATAGTTGTCACACATACATGTGGATAATTAGTTACCTGATTAAATTTTGAATTATTTTATTCGATTGGTATCATTCATCCCTTGTAATTTCATTATGATAAAATTTTTGAGATGCATTTTTCCATGATCACTAAGAATAACTCCTTAGTGTTCTTTTTTCATTGATCACATTTCTCTAAAGAATTAAATTTTATTTGAATGTTAAATATTTATTATGTGGGAAATATCTACATGAATAATTTTTGGAAATATGACTCTTCCTAAGAGTAAAAATGTTTAGGTGTGGGGGTGTGATCGCACCGTGATTCACTGTTTCATGTTCACCATTACACCATTCTGGTAAACTTGTTTTGTATTGAAAATTAATAAAATAATTACTAATTTACCTTCATGTTTGATTCAATTATTTAGTTTTTATAATTTTTTAAAAGATAAATTTTACTTGTTTTGATAATTAAATTTTACATGGAGGGGATTTGGAGGGCCCATGATGAAGTTCAAGAAAAACTGGATAAACTGCCCATGATCCAAGCACACCAGTGGACTCAACAGCACCCTGATACTAAACAGTGTATGAATATTAGATGACATTTTGTGGGATGGTCCATAATTAAATGGGATAAATATTTTATGGAGGAACCCATGCTCAATTATGATATCTGGTGGCCCATCCAAATTAATCTATCCATGCCACTAAATCTGCATGATGTCAAAAGTAGTGTGTTGTGTTATGTCAATATCTTGAGAATTAGTTGTCGAAATGGTGAAAACTTATTTGTGGAGAAATTAAAGAGGTGGGTATATAAAAAATTTATTTTCTTAAATGTTTGATAGGACTGTACGTAGTCTTCAAACCGTGGCACATGTCATTGCGTGAAATCTAAGGGCTCAAAACCTCCTTCCAATTTTCTTATAATATGATACCTTGGGGTCCCCATTTTCATGTTTGAACAATAAGTAGAGATATGCAATTTGGAGTTCTAAATGATTTCCCTCCTCATCCTATAAGTTCTGTAGGCCCCTATCCTCATAGGGGATTCATGTATGAAGGAGTTCCACCCGACTTTCCTCTTCATCTCGATATTGGGATAAATAGTGGGTACTCTTTGTGAGGGAGATACACATATTGTAAAGGGAGTTCAGAAAATTTTAATACTTCTAAATTGATGTATTTTGGGTTTGAAAACATTTAATTTATAATTATATTACATTTATTCAGGTTTTAATGATTTGTTTGATTGAATCGAATAGAATGTTCTTTATTTTTAATCGATTGGTGTGAAGTCTTGAGTGTGTGACTTGTGTTGTTCCAATTAGACAACACAAGAATCCATTTAATCCCAAATTATTTGATATTTAAATTTTAATTTGATGATATTATAACATGCATGAGATCTGTACCTTCTCTATATAATTGTTATATCATGGTTTGGCTCAATTTTCTTTGATATAAAAACAAGTAAGGTAATCGGGATTCTGATTAATTTCAACCAAAGACTAAAATAAAAAATTGATTGATCTCATAGAAATATGAAATTTAAATGTGTGTAGTGAACTCACAAAGAACAATTTTTCATATAATTTTCAAAATACACTTGGTCCTTCAACTATTAAACTCTGTAAATTAAGTTATTTTCTTTAAACGGTTTTTGAAACTACCCCCCTCTTTTAGAGCTTTTTATTAAAAATACAAACTCTAAACCTATCAAAAATCCTTGAGATATGACCTAGCTTCTTAAATAGTCTACAAATTCCCTTTAAAATCATAATAAAATTTATATTTCATTACAACACATTCACTCAGGGTGTGTGTCACATGTCTTTTAATGGCCGTGAACCCCTCTTACCTCCCCCTTTATCTATGTTTGATGTGACGAAGGATCAGAGGTCTTGAGAGTTACCTTGAATATCATCATGGTATTTTATACTTCCCAATGAAAATTTTTCATTTTAGATTTGAGAATACTAGGGGTATTTTTCTTTGAATATCATCCCTTCTTATTTTTGTAGGATTTCAAGTGGTTTTCCACGAACTGGCCAATAAAAAACCACACATCATGAGGGTACTCATTCATCTATTATGCGATGCCGATTCTACGCGTGATAGAAAAAAAATGTAATTCTTGCATCAAGAGGTTGAATAAGAGATGAATTATTTCATTTATCCATCACCTAATATGCACCCCAAGAATAAATAAAACATGTCTTCATGGATTATGGTTGGATAAACAATCATTGCATGTTCCCATCCATGATAAGGTGCATGGAAAACATTAAGTGGTGTCAATAGTTATACAAAGGAAATTATGAGATATTATTTCATTAATAATATGTAAAAAATTGTTTCTATGGGTTGGTTGTGTATATTCATTTATATAGAACATATAAATCGAGGCTATAGCAGGAGTAACTTTCAACATAGATAAGTTCAAAACAAGCATTCAAGAATGGTTTTAGAGATGAAAAATTATCTGGTTATACAAGTGGGTGGGGAAACAAATTTGGATAATGTTACCAAAATATAATGTCATAGTATAGTTTAGAGTGCAAGTTAAATCCTTATAGATCTCAAATAACAACAAGTCCCAAAATCAAAAATCTTATGGATTACTTTCTCATAAATTTTAAATGTAGAAATAATTCATGGAAAATGAAAGGATTTCATAACAAATAGAACTTCATATGAAAATGTAGAGATACTAAATTAATTTCAATGTATGGTTTTTCTAAAAAAATTATTTCATTCACTTATTAATTTAAATTAATTTTTAATATTAATTTTATATTATTTAATTCCATTAGATAAATTTATTCCAAATCTATCCTATTACTTTCCATTTTTATGATTAGTAGAAAATGCACCAATTTAAATGTATTAAAATATAATATTAATAAAAAAAAGAAACATTCAAGTTAATTCCAGAAAAAAATTTCTCTTTAACATATTTTTACTACTCCCTTATAAACACTTTTCATAATGAATAAATAGAGAATATAATGAATCAATTAATATAAATTTGATACTAACCATTAAAAATATTCAACAAGATAAATCAATCAAATAATTACATACCCATACCTATAATATTAATTTACCATCAGTTTAGGTGATTTTTCATGCATGAATGTTAGAAAATCAATCATTAATGAATAATAAATTTTGAAAACCCATAAAACATAAAATTTAAGAATAAATAAAGAATATACACAATCCAAACAAGAAAAATTAAAATTTCATAAAAAAATAGATATGATTCTTCCACACCTAGGTTATTAACATCATATCTATCATTAGAAAAATATGTGTCAATATGTCTCACTAAAACATGAAAAATATATACTATCAAATAAGTCATGATATAATTATATTCATTACATTTCAATAAATAGATATCCTCACCACCTACAATATTTTATACATTATCTTCCTATTGTATCTCACTTTTAAAAACATATTTCTTCTATGTTCTATTTTGATGAGTGAGGTTAAACCCTAATATTCAGTTACCTCCATATAAATAGTTATGTTTCCCAATATTTTTTATTATGCCCCTTTTAAATTTTCCTAATCATCTGATGTTTGATCATAATTCTTCGTGCATTACATAGTGATTTCACTGGTTTAATGTTGTCCATTCTTCCCTCTTATTTTAAGTGATTGATTCCCATGCCTCCTTAAGTTCAATGATATGATATATTGATAGTGATATAGTCCATATTCAATGTGTAATGAGTCCTTTATAAATTATTCAATGTTAATTAATTTTTTATGTAATATTATGATATTAAAGCCTCACATGGTAATCATTTTGATGTTTTTTATCTTTTACACTCCCAAAGTAATCATGCTGTAATTATATTCACTGTGGCATTTTTTTGTTTTTCAAAATAAAACCATTCCATAATTCTCTAAATTCATTAAAATTAAATAACCTCTAAAAAATAAAAATAAAACAAATAATTAAGTAGTATTAAGTAAAAAATATATTTTAATTTATGATAAATATATATTCACAAATCATGGTTTTCAATTCCCCTCACACGATTTTTTTATTATCCAATGGAAAATATCAACATCTAATCATAGAAAAAATATACTTAAACAATGGAAATATAAAATCAATGGTAAATATAAATATAAATTTGTTAGCATAAATTTAGAAATCCCAAAGATCATAAAAATAGAGTGGTCAATTATTCTTACTTTATAACCCTAATTATTAACTTCAATCCCATTTTACCCATATAATCAAACCTTTCCTTATTATCCATTTACACTTGTGATCTTCCTTACGAAAATCTTTTCAGTCTTCACTCAAGGATATTTTAAATATAGTTATGCTCTATCCTAAAGTACATGCATTCTAAATTTAGGTCTATAATATCTCTAAATATCTACTTTAAAATAAAAAATCACATTATTTATGAAGAAATTAAAATATGATAAGTCTTAGGAAGGGGGTTGGTAGGTATTAATGTGAAATTGAAAACAAAATTTTCAATGAGGAGGCTCATCTCTTAAATATAATTCAATATTTAAAATACAAAATTTAAGGTAAAAAACGAATTTATACCCCTTTCATCTGAAAATAAATCACCCATATCATCACTTTTCCTATTCTTTTCATCATACTAGATCTCAAAAAACATCATTAAAAGCAATAAATTATTCTCTATACACTCTTTAAATTTTCTATAATTTTATTTTTATAGGGAAGTTATGAAATTATAATTAATGATAAATTTATAATATCGCTCCCATGATACATTACACATTCTCCATTTTAGTAATCTTATTATGAAAAATCATTAAATAATCTATTTCACACAAATCACTTCATTTATAATCATGTAAAAAAATCGATGGAGAAAGGTATAAAAATAGGCTTGTAATATGAATCTCTTAAGAAGTTTTCTAGGATTTCTATTGAATTTAAGAGGGATACAATTCAAAGGTAGTCTTAAATTTTTAGGGTTTAAAAATAAAAATTAATTACCTCACTTATTTTAATGTGATTTTTATTTTATAATTTTGAAGAAGAAATACTCCTTGATTTAGTAGCCTAAATGTCCCATAGACCACTAAAAAAGAGGGTAAGGAAAATATTTTTTCAAATAGGCACATAATATCTCTTTATAATTTGAATTTAAAAATTGGTCAATCTCTTATATAATGAACAAAAAATATTTAAATTATGAAAATTTATAAGAATTAAATACTAACCTAATGGAAAAATGTCAAAAAAATATATCATTATTTATTTTAATGATTAAACTTTTAATTGAAGAAAATATGTGTTAAAATAAAAATTCACACAAAACATTAAAATTAACTATCTTGATCAATTATATACATTAACATAGGGATGAAGATATTTTATAATATATTATTTCTGATAGATAAGTAAGTACAAAAAATTCAAGTGGGGTCCAAATATCCCTCTCGTATACTTGAATTATACATTTTCATCAAGGATTATATTTGGTAAGAGTGTTGAAAAAACGGTAAATCGAATTTAAAAAATGTAGAGATCATAAAATAATTTAAAAAATAGAATATTATTCCCTTATTTAATTTTTCTTTTCTTCCATGATCATTATAATAAATGAATTAATGTAGTCGATGAATTAATTGTGATAATTTATTGAGGGTTGGTTTCCAACATTATAATTTATGTGAAATGTTATATATATCCTCATTATTTAAAAATTATTTTAAAAATATATGAATATAATTTAATTTTATGTATATTTATGAAAAACTCGTACTATTTTGATTACTTTCTTCAGTAGAGTATTAATATGAAAGATAATAATATTAAAATGAAATAAAACCCATGGGTGCAAAAAATAGGGCTAAAAACCTAAAAAGGTTTACAAATTAAGGAAAAAATCAACCTAAGACACCTCAAAGGTTTACTTAACATCTCCACCATCTTCTTAATCAATCCCCTCCTTTAGAAGTATAATCCTAGGTGGGTTCTCCGATAGTATGTTCTGCTTCCAAATATGACTACACACATCAATTTTATAAAAATAATATCCCAAAAGAGAAAACTAATATTATGAGATGTCTACTACTAAAAATAGGCACATTGGAGTTTCTTCAGAAGGTTACTCAAGAAGTGAATCCTCAATTAAGGTTCCCTATTTTACTTGAGGTGGTGGATGACTAAAAAATATGGTAGTTCCATAAAAGTAATTTGTTGCATGAATGTTGTATAACAACCCTTTTTAAGGAATATTTATATCTAATATATTCTATAATATCATCCTTTAGCATATGATTCTATTTGATAGAGAGGTATTCCATGTAAGAATTTGTCATGTCAACACAATATATTTCCTTTTAGGCCCCTTCTCTTAAAACTATTCTAGTCAACTCTATTTATCAATCAATGAATATTTACCAGTAAAGAAGGGAGATATAGTAGTACTATACCTAGCCTAGATAGGTGGTTAAGATTTAGTTTGATCCAATGATTCTATGGTAGGAGTTTTTTTATCGGTTTCCTCCTTAGTATTTTATTAATTTTCAATGTCATGGGTCGACATGGTATTTAGTGGGGTTATGGGTGGTGGTCTCTGTTTACGGTATGAAGGTGGGATAGGGGTAGGGTGGTGAGGTGGAACTATTGATCCCGCTTAATTTTTGTTATATTTTTTATCAATTAAGATGAAGGATATATAACTAATGTAAATATATATTGGAGTTAAAAGTCTTAAAAGGATATTAATTGGAGAAAAAAATTAGAATATATTTGTAATTTCCCAATTATTTTTTTGATAAGTTGAGATTAAGTTCTTAATCCCAGTTGTCAACATGAACTGATATTGATATTTTTTAAGATTATCCTATAGTTCTCATTTTGAAGAAGTAATTTTCATATTTAAATAGTTCTTCTAAAAAATATTGGGGTTGATATTAGTAGACCCATGTGTAAATGAGTTTCTACAAATATGATAAGATTTGAAAATGAACTGCTAATATTGATCAGAAGAAGTATATGAGTTTCTTTCATTGTATTATTTGAGATTCATTTATATAAGGGAAAAATAAGTCAAAAGGTTTTTGAGTTTCAAACACTGTTGTATGAATAGAAATTTCATGTACATTATATATAAATAATAATATCATAGATTGAGTAGGCCATGTGGTTGAAGAGTCTGATGGATTATGAAGAATATTGATATATATATATCTGTGAATAAGTTGTCAAAGATAGTTATGAAAATCTATCCTAAGTATTATTTGATAATGAAAACTAATATAGTGGGATCTAAATTCTTTGATGATTCTTAAGGGATGATATTTCTTGAGGTTGTGAAAATTCATTAAAATACTCCAAGGAGTATTTATTTACATCGTCATATTTTGAATTAGTTTGATTCTAATTACAGATGATTTGAAGGTACTCAAAATTTATTTGATGTTTTTGAATGTGGTTGAGTTTATTTGAGAAATATAGGGTTATATTTATAAGTTCTATGATGTATAAATCTTTAAAATATAGAAAAGTTATATGATAGATTTATGTATTTATAAGTATACGAGATGTGATTAATTCCTCAAAATCTAAAATATGGAAAAGGTATGATTTCACTAAGACGTGTATGTTTTTATAGAAATTTATAATATCTTTTATATTTTATATATGTTTTTCTGGAACTGTAAACAAATATATGATAATGTTAAGAATATTAGAAAATGTGTAAGAGTTAAAAAAATATTACATATAAGTCATCAGGTTGTCTAAAATCTGATAAACCCTTCTATATTAAATATTATTGTATAATGAGAAATTATAAGACTTGCGAGAATCTATGAAGAATGTAAGAGTGAAATTGTCTTACATTTGGATAATATTTTTAGAAAATGTGAGAAATGAAAGAATTATACTTTGATATTTAAGATATTATATATCTTATATATGATTTATCAGTTAGAAAAATAGTCCAAAATAGAGAATATTGAAGAATTATATTAATTATATAATTCCTATTATATTTTTCCACATTTAAAATATCATTATTGAGGTTAATATAATTATTCAAGCTGCGATTTTTAATATTATAGAATAAATATGATTTTTTGTTATTTATAAGGAATTAAATCATGCTATGAAGCTAATTGTGGAGAGATAATCCAAAAATGGTTTTGGGGTTTTTGATATAGAGTCACTAGGGGGAATGTTACATGTCATAGTTCAAAATTACTATAATGTTTTGGAATAATCTTTATGTTACAAAAAGTCATTCGAAAACCATGATATATATTACTTTATGGAAACATGTATATGTAGATTTATTAATTTATGTGTTTTGTTGAAGAAATAAATTAGAAATAATTTCAGGATAATTCTAATTATTATGAGGAGTTTAGAGGAAGTGTTTAGTAGGTTTAAAATATACTAAAGCTGAAATATTTTTTGATGAGTTTTAAAGACAAAAAATTAAAAAGAATTATAATTATGAATATTGGGAAGAAAATTTTATGGTGATTCTATGAATATATATGGTGATAAGAAAAGTGAAAAAAAATATTTATTTGACATTTTTATAATTATACATATTTTGAGAATTAAAGAGAGACATATCTAACACTACTATCATTGGAAAAACCTTTTTTTTTTGAAAGAAAAATTGGAAATCCAATGATGAGTGTCTAAGGAAAATTCTAATGATTTGAAGCATACTTCACCTTGGAAAATAAGTTGTATCTACCATATAAGATGAGGTAATACCATGGATCACAACAAATAAGACATAAAATCAAGTGTTAATGATGACAAGTATAAAAAATAACTCAATTAAATCAATCTATGAAATAAATAAAATTATTGGATTGGTAGAATATATCTTTGAATAAGAAATTGATGTAAATGGAAAGTTTCCAAGAGAATGTAACTTAATGTCCCCTAATAAAACATATATAAAAACCAATCATACTGAGAATATTTATAAATAATATACGATCCTCTAGAAAGATAAATTGGATGATGAATAAATGATGAAAAAATAAGAAGAAAATGAAATAATTTTACAAAATCAAGAAACCCTACATAAATAAGAACACAAATTTAATGGAAGGTTTTCATGAAATGGTGGCTCAATAATTTTAGATTAGATATGTAGTAGGTGTATGTAGGATGTAGATACTTCAAAGGATTTTATAATCATGATTCTATCCCAGGTTGAGATTCTAATGAAGGAATAATAATAACCATAATATGAATGTGATTTTTTAATAATATAAATATGAAATTCCAAAAAAAATAAAAAGATGAAAGATTCAAAGATTCCATGCTATCCATGAATCCAACATTTAGAAAATAAAAAATGCAGGCATGAAGTGATATTCCATATATAGAGCTAAAATGAATGGATTAAAATGGTTGGGAATCAACTCTCAAACATGTTTATATCACTAAGGAGAAAATTAGTTCCACCTAGTTCCCATATATTGGGTTTGTTATATTTTTGAAAGGAATTGATGATGATTAAAGTATTAAGTGGGAGAAAAAATCTAAAATAACATGATTTCATATCTTGAGATTATATTGGAAGCTACCATAATAGAAGAGATCCATCATTTGATATCTTGAATTATTTTTGACGAAAATGTTCGACCTTGATTAAGTGAAGATTGGGTTTTACCTTTTTGGGGGAGAACAATTCTAAGAATCTTCCAAATTATAAAATATTATTCAAGTCAATAATTTATATGATGTTCTTGAAATTATTCATTGAAATGTTATGTATGAAAATTATATATTTTTTTCAAGAATAATATTTTCAATTTAGGGGGAGAAATTATATTGATTAACGACATGGAAATAAATAAATTTTAAGACGTTTAAGATCTGATTTATAATTTTTATCCTACTAGATGTTTGGAATATTTCTTAATATTTTTCTTAAGATTTGTTCATGAATTTTTGTTGAAAAATATTATGATAACAGTTTAAAAAATATTTTTTCCTCTATAAAATAGTATATGGACCCCTAAACAATAATTTTTGAGTTAGGATCATATTATGATAGATTATGTAATTCTTTTTCCCTAGATTAGACACTCATGTTTTCTAATCTAAGCTTGACTTAGTTGAAATAGAGTGAAATAATTAAGTAAAAATTGATTTA
Organism: Viscum album; assembly: GCA_963277665.1. Taxonomy (NCBI): domain Eukaryota; kingdom Viridiplantae; phylum Streptophyta; class Magnoliopsida; order Santalales; family Viscaceae; genus Viscum; species Viscum album. The sequence goes on along the minus strand of OY728125.1, from coordinate 111,834,461 downwards.
ATTTAATTGATACTATCTTATATCAATTATCTAGGTCTTTGTTATTACTATGATAGAGGGAGAAGAAAATGAAGAACATATTGACATAAATTTTCCAATATTGTCATTGAAAACAAATCTAATGGGGGATATTTTTAACCTCACTTGGGTTTCATTTTGTTTTTTGTCAACAAAAATTAATTACATATATAATAATTCAATATGAATTGGAATAAAATGTCTTAGAAATAAATATTACTAAAAAATAATAGATCAACATGTAGTTGGAAGTTACAGAGAAAGTTCTTTAAAAGATAACGTGATGTTACATAAACATATTATCTACATGCTCCAGGGTAATACAATTCTGATATCAACTTATAGTTTGGTGTTGCGAGAATTAGTTGAGTTTATGACAATATAATTGTGACAAATAATGGGTAAGATACTTGGAGAGTCAGGTTTAAAAAATTTTGAGCCTATTTGAGAAACATGTAAATGAGATATTTTTATGGAATATTGAGTAGGACACAAGGTATAAGATTCCCATTAAGTATGAAGAATTTTGAGTATGATATATTTTCAAATAATCAATAAAATATTGATTTGTAGATCTATCCCCAGAATTGTATTATATAAAATAATAATATTATAGGATGTAGATAATTGTTTTATTATTGAAGAAATCTTGAGTTTGGATGAGGCAGTGAAGACTCATTGAAATGCTCTTAAGTAGTATTTATCTATTACAGAAGAATTGGAATTATGTTGATGGTTATTGAAGTTACATTGAATTTATTCCAACGAAATTATAACCTTTTGATGTTTTTTGAGTTTAATTGAGAAATATAGAGTTAATTTTGCAAGTTATATGTATGTGAAATGAATCTATGAACATAATAGACAATATATTTCTAAAATAATGAAATCTATAATAGGTAAGAATTTACTTAGATGTATAAGTTTTTATGGTGATGGGAAATATATTTTATATGTTACATATGATTTTTTTATAATATCAAGCATGAATATAGAAACATTGTCAATTTTTGGAAATGCATACGTGTAATGAAAATTTAAATACGAGTTTTTAAGTGGAGAAAAATGTAATAAACCTTATGAAATGTAATATTCCAACAAAATTATAAAATTGAAATGTTTTAAGAGTCCATGTGGATTGTAAGAGTAATATTATCTTACATATGGGTCATATGTTTGAATAATAAGTCATAAGGAAGGCTTATACTATGATACATAAGATATTATATATCCCTTATGTATGATTTATTATTTAAAAAAATTAAATAATGATAATAGAGAATAATGGCTTAAATTAGAATATGCATGTTATTCTCTTTAGTTTCCCAAATATCATTATTATGGCTACTATCATGATTAAATCTTGAGGTTTCCATGTTAACAAATGAAGATTAAATTTTTTTGTACTATGAAGAAGACATTCATGCCCTAAATATCACTATAGAGAGATAATATGAAGCTGAATCTAGTGTTTGTGATGAAGTTGAACCATGAGGAGAGCGCCACAATATAGAGTAGGATGAGAATGTTTCAAGATAAGCCTCACACTGCAACTGGTGATGCTATGAACACAATAGATAATGCTTAACAACAACATGAAGACATGGATTTATTATGTCATGTATTTTTCGTAATAAATAAATGCAATAGAATATCATGATAATTATGATTATCTTGAGTACTTAAGTGGATGAGTATTTTTAGTGGTATAACTGTGGTTAATTTTTGATGAGTTTTGAAGACCAAAAATTCAAAATATTTATAATGTATAATATTGTGGAGAAAACATTCTCGTGTATTTATGAATATATATACTAAGAATACGAAATAAAATACCAGTATATGGCATTATTATAATTAGAGATATCCTGATATTTAATGATAAAAGATAAAAATATCCAACCTATTATCATAGGAAGAAAACCTTTGTATTGATAAGAAAGAAGAGATGTAATCATGAGTATCAAAATATAATACGCGTACGTTGAAGAAGAAGAAAAAAGAGCAGGGGATCAACCTTTATTTATGTTGTTTACTATTTAGGTCTGAGAAGACGTTTCCAGTGACCAGTTAATGATATTTCTATTTTTAATGTCTGAGTTGTATGCTGTATCTATTTCTAGAGAATCCTATTATTATTGTATGATATAGTCCTAGATATTCTTTTAAAGTGAGCAAGGATATGAGACTATTTTTTTCAAAAAATACATGATCTTCATTACTAATAATCATCAAGAGGATTAACCCTTATATATAATATTGTGCAATGAAAGGCCTAGTTGTTTAAAATGACTTAAAAAGGTGATATTTGATACTTCCAGGAAATTATTTTTTGTTCTAGCATTTTAAAATCTCATATTTGTACTTTTTCCAAAATTATTTATTGATAATAAAAGGGGATTTGTGTATGTGTGGGATAACAACCACAATATAATGAGGTGTAGTCATCCATATTTGATGTGGAACTTATAAAATTTTTGTTACATTTTATCCAATTCATGGAATATAGTTGGATAACTTGATAGATCAACCCACTTCTCAAAGGATAACTCCCTCATTGGTTAAATAACTAATTTTTAATAAGTTTCAATTATCAAAAAAATATTAATTATAATTTCCAAATGAGAATAAAAATTATACAAAATTCATGATCCAATATATATTATCCAATAAAAATTGAACATCATCACGGTCAAACTAAAGTATAATAAGGAACTCTAATGTTATCTTGTAATAAGACACATATCATATAACCAAATTTTTATGAAAATGAAATGATCTAATGCCCTCAAATTTGGTTTCATCAATACAAATATCTAACAAGGTAGTCATGTTACTTATAGCTAGAATATTATTGGAAACTATCTTATTCAAACTTTCTTGGATTTCCATTTATTTAAATCATAGGAGAAGGTGAAGGTTGGATTACCTCTCATCATCAATTCATGAATAATGAGGGGTTTCCAATTGGTTGGGTTTCTATTGGATAGGGTCTTTGGTGGAGGATTATACTTTGGTTGAATCAGTTTTTTTCTTCTTAGAATGGTGAAATGGAAAGGGTGGTGGTCTCTCTAAAATTTTATTCTTAGGAGAGGAAGATGATACCTGATACCTCAACCAATTCGGTTAGATTAACTATGGATGTAGGTTTGTAAAAACCAAAACTAATATCCAAAACTATAGAGACCCAATTTGGGATGCCACAATTCCTCATTTTCATTCCTATATTTCCAATGGATATTGAAAAGTATAAATGGATATAGTATACCATATGGGGAATGAATTTAATTTAAATAAATAAAATTAGAAAATGCATATTGAGGACAAGTCACTTTAAATAAAATGATTTTAAAACAAAATATTACTCAAAATAATCTTATTTATAATTTTATTATAATATCAAATATTAAAAATAATATAAACTACATAAATACTAACTCTAAATAATTTCCCAAACCCTAATATTACTAAATCCGTATCCATATATTCAATTTTGATCATTACTAACAACTAATGATGTAAATAGTCACCCATTTATTTATATCATGTCCAATCATGCCCAAATTTCCACCAAAGTGCACATATATTGTAAAGACTCGTAAATTTCAAGGAAAAATTTTAATTAAATACTTTGGAATTTTACGAGTCTGTGGTTTCTGACAGAACTTGATTCCGAGGCCCAGTGTGCCCGAAATCAATTTCTGATGTTTTGTTCGGGTACGTTCAGTAAACGTGCATGATAGTTTTTCTATCTTTTGAACCGGTGCTCGGAATTGAAATCTGAGGACACTGGTGAACTCATAGCCCCGATATTCTCTTAAGGGGACCTTTACCGCAGTTGCGTTTTATGCGGGTTGAGAGTTAATATTTTGGGATTTAGAATAAAATAAATAAAATTTGTAATTCACAATTTTATTTATGGATGTTAGTTATTTCCTCGCAAAGGGAGTTAGAGGTGGGTCCCACACCAACATAACCTCCCATGAGAGGATTTAGTGTGGTAGGACCCACACATGACCTAAACCTTTCATCTCCCCATAACTCCCCTTAACTCCCATAAACCCCCCTTGATTAATTTGACAACTCCCCCATTAATTATGTGATCTATCCACCTCCCCCTCTCCCATTATTTTTTGCCAACTCTTTTAATTAATGAACTGAATCCCCCAATTATTTAATTAAAATGTTTTAATTTTAAAAATTCATGTGTAAATAAAATAATAGCCTTGGCTATTATTTTATTTTGGCACTCGTTATGTTGAGAGGAATTTAGTAGAGCTCTTGAGAATTTGAAGAAAGAGTTCCTCTCTTCGACGAAGAACACCATCCTTCTAATGAAGAACTGCAGAAGAACGAAGATCATCTCCTCCGATCGTTGGATAAGTGGAAGGAGAATGAGCCACCTGCAAGGAACGCTGACAACACACGATCGTCGGATCCTTCTTCCCCGATGTCAACGAGTTGATGCCGTCTCCCCGCAATGCTGTCTTCCGTGACGCCCAACTACCGTGAACCTTATTTCGAGGTAGGGGTTTCATATAAATTATAAGTGAATAAATTATCTCGTTTGTATTGAATTCTTTGGAATAACTTCAGCCAATTGATACCGCCTAACTCAAAGTGCGTGAGCTGAAAGAACACGTCCCGAAGACCCTCCAATGTTTTCCTGATTTTCATTCGCGATAGAGGCACGTTAGAAGATGCGGCGATGAACGAATACGGCGGCCGCACGCCGGCGGTGTGCGGAAGAACTGTGACCCGCAACTGTGGGCCGCTCGGCCGAAGAAGAACAGACCGGTTGAAGCCGTCCGGGCTGGTGGAACCGCGGTGCCCCATAGTGCCACTCTGGGAAGACCGCGGCCTGTATTCTGTGGGCCTCTCGGTGGATGAACCGGCCGGTAGGTGGCCGGACAGGCTGGGAAGACCCGCAGCGCCAGGAGGGGGCGGCGTTGAAGGAACTGCGGCCCACTAGTGCTGGCCGCTCACGCCAGGAAGACCGGATTGCTTCGGGCGGCAGACCAGAAGGGAGGCCCCACTTGGCGCCGCCAGTATGGGAGACCGGGGGGCCGTGGCCCCTCGCAGCGCTCGCCCACTTGGGCTGAGCCGCTCGGCCAGTCGGGCTGGACCGCGCCAGGCCGCGCCGCGCCACGCCAGGTCGTGCCATGCCCTTTCTGGTCGGGCCGCGCCCTCTCGGGCCAGGCTGCGCCCCTCGGTCCGGACTGTGCGCTTCACCGGGCTTGTCTGAACCCCTGCCAGGTCAGACCCGCCGAATCAGGTCGGGCCGACCCGCCAGCCCACTAGGATTAATGGGTCGGGCCAGTGTTCACTTAAACGTGAATAACTTAATGACCGCGCATCTGATCGACGCGCCGTCTTAGGAATTGGGACCCTTGTGACGAAGAGGTCCTTTTGTGATACTCTAAGTGAGTTTTGGACGAATTTGGAAAATGGACAGGTTTGGAACGGGCGTAATTCTAACTGGGCCCCTGGAATGGAAAAGCCTATATCTCTCAGTCCGGGCGTCTGATTGACGCACCATCTTTCATTTTGGGTTCTTTTTGACGAGACGGAACTTTGGGATACATCAACTCTAGAAATCGTGATAGTTTCTGTATTAAACCCTTTGATCGAGGAGTGGACCCTCTCGAGATCGAGTGTGCTCTGTGCGGGAACCCTAGAGCTGGCTGCGATTGCGAAAAAAACTGTACTGGAATCCTCCGTGGGTTCGGCAGTGACAAAAACTGTACTGGAATCCTCTGTGGGTTCAGTAGTGATAACAACTGTACTAGAATCCTCCGTGGGTTCGACAGCAACGAAAACTGTTCTGGATCCTCTGTGGGTTCGACAGCTTAGATGAATCAGTGACTTCATCTGATCATCTCTATTAATATACGAAAGATGTATACCTGTGTGAGCTAAGTCTTGACTTTCAATCATTATCATCGATGTGATTGACTTATTTCCTGTGTGGACTGGGTTGTTTTTGGGCTTGAGAGTTGGAGCAGAACTGGGATTGATGACTTATGTATATGTATGGTCACATACCTAAGTAGAGTTGGTTGATACTTTGTGATTGTATCTTAACTTTATGGTTTATCCTTCGTGGATTTTGGGAGACCTTCGGGGGTCTCGGGGTCCCTACGGAGTATTTTTATACTCACCCCTACACGAGCTTTCCCGAACTACGTTGTGTTGGACGCAGACGACGGACAACACTGATCGTGGAAGAGACTTGTGGAGCTGGACGGTACTCGGAGGTGGAACACTCGGTGTGACGTATACGAAATGGACGGACGGAACCGCGGTGCTAAGGAGACCATTTGTACCCACCCTTCAGGTGGGATTCCCAGAGGACAACTTAGTGGTTGCTGTTTTACTTTACTGTTGTTGTACTAGTCTTTTAGTTATACTGTACTCACTATTGGGCTTGTATTTCCGGCCCCTTTCTTTTCAGCACTTACTTTTGTATATAGTTTTACTTTTTCTTACTTCAGTTTCATACTCTGTTGTGTTTATTGACTTATATAAATACAATTCCTTCCTAGTATATGGATTTACATCTTTTGTCCTAGGCGCTAGCCCCTGGACTCTGAAAGGTGGGATTGGGGTAGTCATGATATAGGCCCCAAGGATGGGTCATGACAAATTGGTATAAGAGGAGTTGGTTATACTGCAGAACTCAGGAATCTGATTATTTATTCTCTATGAAGCAATAGTGTTATGTTTTTTGGGTGTGGTTGCCAGTTTAGGGAAACCAGTGTTGGTGCGGCGGCTGACGTATCCATACACTAAGACTCTGACTCCTGATTTCCGACTCAGTGCACGAAAACACTAATTGCGTGTGTGTTTCCTTTTAAAAGTTTTCTCTGTGATTACTTTGTGTCAGCTTACCAGATATACTGTTTTGACCATGGTACACTTGTTTCATTTCAGGATGTCCCCAAGAAGGCAGGCAGCTAGGGTTCGTAGTTACGTGAGGGATGGTAGCCCACAGAGCGACGAGGCTTCGGTGCATGGCCCCATCACAGCGGAGGCACCAGTGGCACCACTACCCACTGGGCCAATGATACAACCAGTCCAAGAAGCAGAGAGTGCACACCACCTGACTGCGTTGCACTAGTTCCAGCGACAGAGGCCGCCCAGGTTCCGCAGAGAGATAGACCCTCAGGCAGCTGAGGATTGGATGGAGACTATCATCAGGGTTTTTTGATTGGTAGGGAAACCAGCTAATCTTATGGTGATACTTGTTGTGAGTCCCCTGCACGCTGCAATAGGTATATGGTGGGGTTTTATGCTCCAGGTACACGACGAGGCATCTCTACTTTGGATAGACTTCGAGAGTCTCTTCTACTTGGAGTTTGTTCCCGCCACCCTTCGTGCGGTGCGGATCCAAGAGTTACTTCATCTGCGGCAGGGAAACAAGATAGTAGCTCAGTTCTCAACACGGGTTACTGACCTCCCATGCTACTCGACAGATATGGTACGAGACCCATTCTTCAGGGCCCAGACTTTTGAGTAGGGACTCAGGCACGAGATACGAGCTTAGACGATTCCCCTCAGCATCCTGACATAGGCAGAGGTGTTGGGGTGAGCTCTTCTAGTAGAGAGTTTTCTCGCTGAGCAGACACCAGCGGCGAGACCATCCACAGGGCGACACGTAGCAGAGTCTTTTGCAGCCGGCAGAAGACAGATGTCACAGAGGTCCAAGCGGACCAGACCATCTGGTGGGAGACCTTAGGATACAGGTTCGGTTGTGCGGGGCATGTGGAATAGAGCCAGCTATACGAGGACAGGCAGTGCTATGCATGCGGAGAGCAAGGTCACATGGATCAGGACTACCCGGCCTACCATGCGGACGAGCAGCAGACAGTAGAGGGACCTCCCAGGTAGAGGGAGAGGTTCGACCCTGGTGGTCCGCCGGGAGCGGGTGGACGAGGTAGAGGAGCTGTCCGAGCAGTGGGTGGTGGACGACATATCGAGGCTCTACCAACACCACCACCAAGAGGTCCACCCCGACCACAGGGAACTGGCGGATAAAGGCGGGATCAACTCCAGGTAGTCGAGGACTATGACCACGGAACACATGAGATGATTCGAGGTACTACTTATATCTATTCCACCCTTTCTACTGTATTTATAGACACATGATCAAGTCATTATTTTATTGCTGCTACCCTTTTTCGGAGCTCAGATATTCTGACAGATCCGTTGGATCGATCCTTATGGATAGAGACTCCTACGGGAGCAGACTCGAAGATTACGCACTGGTTCCGGAAGTGTGAGCTAACTCTAGGAGGTGAGAGCTTCGGCTGAGATATTCTTGTAGTGGTGTCGATGCATTACTACGTTATCTTGGGAATGGACTGGTTGTCTAGAGTCCATGCTCAGATCGACTGTATTAGGCACAAGGTGCGGTGTATCCGCATGGATGGAAGAAGGTTCACCTTCACTGGCGAGAAGGGATACTTTTCAGCACATAATAGACATTCACAGAGGATAGGGAAGCCAATCACAAATTAGTTGGCTAGTCTCATCCTTGGAGAAGTTGATGTGTGGAGTCTGAGATTTCCTGTTGTGGTGAATCAGTATGCGGAAGTTTTTCCTGATGACGTTCCAGGACTACCTCCTCGCAGAGAGGTAGACTTCTACAGTGACCTATACCCCAGGACAACACCGATATCTGCTCCAGCATATCGGATGGCTCCCGTTGAGCTTCATGAGCTGCAGGTACAACTGGAGGAAATGCAGAGAAAGAGATTCACTTGACCCAGTGTTTCACCCTGGGCTTCTCCGATTTTGTTCGCCAAGAAGGCGGATGGGAGCATGCGACTATGTGTCAACTACCGTCGCCTGAATCAGGTGACCTTGAAGAACAAGTACCCACTCCCGAGGATTGACAACCTCTTTGATCAGCTCATGGGAGCACGATGGTTCTCTAAGATAGACCTCAGGTCAGGCTATCACCAGCATAGAGTTCGAGATGAGGATGTGCATAAGACAGCCTTCAGGTGTCAGTATGGTTAGTACAAGTTCTTGGTTATGGCCTTTGGCATAACCAACGCTCCAGCAGTGTTCATGAGTCTCATTAACAGGATCTTACAGCCTTACCTAGATTTATTTTTCATAGTTTTAATTGACGACATATTGATTTACTCGACCATTGAGGAGGAACATGTCTACCACTTGCGGGTTGTACTGGATACACTCAGAGAGCACCAGCTTTATGTTAAGCTCTCGAAGTTCCAGTTCTTGATTCGAGAGGTTCCCTTTCTGGGACACATCATCTCGGAGGCTAGAGTTGTAGTGGATCCAGCGAAGATTGAGCTAGTACTTGATTGGGAGCCACCCGGGAGCGTGACGGAGGTGCGGAGTTTCCTTGGTCTGGATGGGTACTACCGGAGATTTGTGCCAGAATTTTCCAGAGTTATAGCACTGATTTCAGCCTTGACAAAGAAGGTAAAAACCTTCGTGTGGTCAGATAGATGTTAGTAGAGATTTCAGGAGCTGAGGTAGAGGCTGACCAGTGCACCCATATTGAGGTTTCTGGAGGAGGGAGTTGGGTATCTAGTTTACTGCGACGCATCATGGACCAGACTCAGGTGTTTTCTGATGCAAGATCAAGCAGTGATCACGTATGGTTCACTACAGTTGAGATATCACAAGCATAACTACTCTACCCATGACCAGGAGTTAGAATTAGTGGTCTTCGCCTTGAAGATGTCGTGGCACTATCTGATGGATGAGTGATTTACAGGCTACTCTATCCACTAGAGTCTCAGGTATATCTTCTCCTAGATGGGCCTGAACCTGAGACAACGATGATGGATCAAGTTCCTCCAAGACTATAACTTTGAGATATTTTATACTCTTGGGAGGGGGAACATTGTAGCTGATGCTCTCAGCAGGAGATCAGGAATTCATTTGCTATGAGAGGCGACAGAGCAGCTAGCCGTGTTGCGGATATCCTTTGTGGATATTGATGGAGCATATTTTCTTCAGTCTTTCACAGTCACTCCTCCACTTCTTTAGTGGTTCAGGGAGTCACAATGTGGGGACATTGACTGTGAGACACGACGTGCTCAGATATCCTCAGGGCAGTCACCTGAATGAATTTTATGTAGGAGGGGGGCACATCATTCTATTCAGGGGAAGTACCATGGTACTAGTTGAATCACATGAGGAGATACTGAGGGAGTTTCACACTTCCCCTCTAGCAGTACATCCTAGAGTGCCGAAGATGTACCAGAACATTAGACGACAACACTGGTGGCTGGGAATGAAGAAGGCTATAATAGAGTTTGTTTCACGATGCCTCACTTGTCAGCAAGTGAAGGTAGAGCACCACGTACCAGCAAGCTTGGTACAACCCTTAGAGGTTCCAGAGTAGAAGTGGGACGAGATATCTGTAGATATTGTGATGGGGCTTCTACGTACATCCAGAGAAAATGACTCTATATTGGTGATCGTAGACTGACTCAACACGTCAGCCCACTTCCTACCGATCAGAGAGCAGGGCTCAGTAGAGATCTTGGGATGCCTCTACATTCAAGAGATCATAGGGCGTCATGGTGTTCCATCGTCTATCATTTCTGACCGAGATGATTGTTTCACTTCCTGGCTATGGAAGGGGTTACAAGCGGCTTTTGAGACGCAGCTATGTCTGATCACCTCCTTCCATCCTAAAACAGACGGCTAGAATGAGAGGACCATTGATACTCTTGAGGACATGATCCGCGCACGTGTCATTGAATTTGGTCACAGCTGGGAGGATCATGTACCATTGGTGGAGTTTGCGTACAACAACAGCTACCACTCCACCATCGGGATGACACATTATGAGGCACTGTACGACCGACCATTCAGATCATCTCCCTGCTGGACTGACCTAGGGGAGTCATCACATGTAGGACCAGAGATGGTTCATGATATGATGGAGAAGGTGAAGATCATCCAGGAGCGGATGAAGACTTCACAGAGAAGATAGAATTCATATGCTGATAGGAGATGGAGACCACTGGAGTTCGAGGATGGAGACCACGTCTTCATATGGGTCTCACCTCGATGGGGTCTACGGAGATTTGTCTGGGGTGGCAAGTTATCTCTGTGTTTCATAGGACCTTTCTAGGTTCTCAATAGAGTAGGCGAGGTGGATTTCCTCCTGTCTCTTCTACCTCGGTTGCATCGGGTGCATGATGTCTTCCACATATCTCAGTTGAGGAGATACGTGCACGACCCATCCGACGTCATCGATCAATGGGAGCTGGACATCGATGATTGGGAGAAAAATACAGAGGTCCTTGTGGAGATCAAGGATCAATAGGAGTAGGTCCTACGTGGACGGTTGATTCCTTTGGTGAGCATTCGCTGGCAGCACAGGAACCTCCTGGAGAGCACTTGGGAGTGGGAGGGTCAAATGCGTGTACAGTACCCCCCCCCCCCATTTTTTCCCTAGTGTGGGTTGTAACATTACAGGGACATAAATCCCTAAGTTGGGAGTAATGTAAAGACCCAGAAATATCAAGGAAAATTTTTTCTTAAATACTTTGGAAATTTACGAGTATGCAGTTTCTGATGACACTTGATTCCGAGGCCTGGTGTGCCCGAAATCAATTTCTGAAGTTTTGTTCGGGTAATTTCAGTAAACGTATGTGCTGGTTTTTCTATCTTTTGAACCTGTGCTTGGAATTTAAATCTAAGGCATCGATGAACTCACAGCACCAGTATTCGCTTAAGGGTACCTTTACCGCAGTTGAATTTTATGTAGGCCGAGAGTTAATATTTGGGGATTTAGAATAAAATAAATAAAATTTGTAATACACAATACTATTTAGGGATGTTAGTTATTTCCTCGCAAGGGGAGTTAGAGGTGGGTCCCACACCCACATAACATCCCATGAGAGGATTTAGTGTGGTGGGACCCACATGTTTCCTAAACCTTTCATCTCCCCATAACTCCCCTTAGCTCCCTTAAACCCCCTTGATTAATTTGACAACTCCCCCATTAGTTATATGATCTCTCCACCACCCCCTCTCCAATTATTTTTTGCCAAATCTTTTAATTAATGAATTGAATCCTCCAATTAATTAATTAAAGTGTTTGAATTTTAAAAATTCAAGTGTAAAAAAATAAAATCCATAGCTATTATTTTATTTTGGCACTCGTTGTGTTGAGAGGATTTTGGGAGAGCTCTTGAGAATTAGAAGAAGGAATTCCTCTCTTCAATGAAGAACACCATCCTTCCAATGAAGATCCACCGAAGAATGTCGATCATCTCCTTTGATCTTCGGCAAAGACAAAGGAGAAGGAGCCACCCGCAAGGAACGCTGACGACACGCCATCCTTGGCCTCTTCTTCCCTGATGTCAACGAGTTGACGCCGTCTCCCCGCGACGTCGTCTTCAACGACACCCGACTACTAAGAACCTTATTTCGAGGTAGGGGTTTCGTATAATTTATAAGTGAATAAATTATCTCGTTTTTGTGGAATTGTTTGGAATAACTTCATCCAATTGATACCGCCTAACGCGGAGGGTGCGGGTCAAACGAACACGGCCCGATGACCCTCTGATGTTTTCCTGATTTTTATTAGCGATTGTGGCACGTTGGAAGAGGTGGTGATGAATGAAGGTGGCGGAACACGCCGATCCCGTGTGGAAGAACCGCTACCCGCAACCGCGGGCCGCTCAACCGAAGAAGAACCGGCCGGCAGAAGCCTGCCGTGGTGGTTGAACCGTGGGGCCCCATGGCACCTCGGTGTAGAAGACCGTGACCCTCGTTCCTCGGGTTTCACGGTGGATGAACAGGCCTGCCGGGCTAGGAATAATCACAGTACCAAGAGGGTGCCACTCTGAAGGAACCGTGGCCTGCCCGTGTGTGCCGCTCATGCCAGGAAGACATGCCAGCTTCGGCCGACCGGACAGAACGGCGGCACCACCGGTTCGGGAGACCGGGGGGCCGCACCCCCCTCCCCGCAGCGCTCGGCCACCCAGGCCTAGCCACTTGGCTCGCTGGGCCAAGCCGCAGCTAGCCGCGCCGCACCGGGTCTGGCAGCATCGGGACGGGTCACGCCGGGCATGGCCGGGACGAGTCGCGTCGGGCCGGGTCGCGCCGCGCGAGGCCGGGCTGCGCCATACCGGGCTGGGCCGCGCCCTCTCGGACCAGACTATGCACTTCACAGGGCTGGTCTGACCCTCTCTTGGGTTGGACCCGCAGAATCGGGTCAGGCTGACCTGCCAGCCCACTGGGCTTAACGAACCGGGCCCATTTTCACTTAAACGTGAATAACTTAAAGACCGCGCGTCCGATCGCCGCACTGTCCACGACATTGGGACCCTCGCGAAGAAGCGGTCCTTTTGTGATATTCTAAGCGAGTTTTAGACGACTTTGGAAAATGTCCGGGTTTGGAACATGCATAATTCCAACCGGGCCCCTGGAACGGAAAAGCCTATATCTCTCAGACCGAGCGTTCGATTGACGCACCATCTGTCACGTTGGGTTCATTTTGATGAGACGGAACTTTAGGATACATCAACTTTTGACTTCGTGATAATTGATGTATCGAACCCTTTGTTCAAGGATCGGACCCTTCCGGGATCGTGCGTGCTGTGTGCTAGAACACTAGAGCAGGTTGCGACTGCAACGACAACTGTACTGGAATCCTCCGTGGGTTCGGCAGTGAAGAAAATTGTTCTAGAATTATCCGTGGGTTCGGCAGCGAAAAAAACTATACCGGAATCCTTCGTGGGTTCGGCAGCGACAACAACTGTACTAGAATCCTCCGTGGGTTCAACAGCTTAGATGAATCAGTGATTTCATCTGATCATCTCTATTACTATACGAAAGATGTATACCTGTGTGAGCTGAGTCTTGACTTTCAATCATTATCATCTATGTGATTTACTTATTTCCTGTGTGGACTGGGTTGTGCATAGGATCGAGAGTTGTTGCCGAACTGGGATTGATGACTTAGGTATATGTATGGGCATATACCTAATTAGAGTTGGTTGATACTTCGTGATTGTATCTTTCCTTTGTGGTTTATAATTCGTGGATTCTGGGAGACCTTCAGGGGTCTCGGGGTCCCTACTAAGTATTGTTATACTCACCCCTGCACAGGCTATGCCCATACTACATTGTGTTGGATGCAGACGACAGACATCACTGATCGTGGTAGAGAGTTGTGGATGTGGACGGTACCCAGAGGTGGACTATTCGGCTGGACGTACACTGAGAAGACGGACGGACCCGAGGTGCTGAGGAGACCATCTGTACCCACCCTTCAGGTGGGATTCTCAGAGGTGGAATTAGTGGTTGCTGCTTTACTTTACTGCTGTTGTACTAGTCTTTCAGTTGTAATGTACTCACTGTTGGGATAGTATTTCCTGCCCCTTTATTTTTAACACATACTTTTGTATATAGTTTTACTTGTTCTTACTTCAGTTGCATACTCTATTGTGTTTATTTACTTCTATAAAGGCAATTCCATCCCAGTATAGGGATTTACATCTTTGGTGCTAGTTTCCATCCCCCGGCCTATGGAAGGCCGGTTTGGGGTAGTCACGACACGGGCCCCAAGGATGCGTCGTGACATATAGGGGTAAGTATAAACTCACTAGGATTTCCCCAATAACATTAATACACCAACATGCCTAATATTTTTCATAATTAAATTTTTATTAATAATAATAAATTGAAAAACATTATAAACCAATTCATTTGGTTTATCTAAACAATTTCTAAAACCAAGCTTCAAAATGAAACGTGTAATTTCAATTTATAATCTCCCTCCTTTTAGAAAAACACAAAATCAATTCATTTGATTCAAAAAATCACAAAATATGTTTTCATAAAAAACATTTTACAAAATACACCATTTCACCCAATTCCTAAGAAAACATCACATTTTCATAAATCAAAGGAAGATCACCATTTTCACCAAATCAGATGGAAAATCCTTGATTTCTTAAATTTGATAGAAAATATTTGTTTTTAAAAACCAATGGGAAATTCCCATTTTCTTGATAATCTATATTTCTATGTAATTCTTAAGAATAATCCAAAAATACATCATTATTTAGTATTCATAGGACTAAAAAAGTAAATACCTATTCACTTGTCTAAAATCACACTCTAGTGAGTTCTTTCTTTCATCATGTGTTATCCCAACTATTTCTTACCATATTACATGCCCTATAAGTCTCTATTTTACCATGGTTGAAACATAGAGTTTTCATAAACAAGGTCTCACTAAAATAATGTTATTCATTAACCCATATGATGTGATAAATCTAATGTTTCTAATAAAAATAAATTCCAAATAGAATCCCATCCAAGTGTATGTTCCAAAAAATTCATTTACCATAAAAATATATTCATAAAAAATCATAACTAATGAAAATATTCCAAACATCCAAGATTCATTAAACCAAATCAATTATATTTAGAAACCATAATTTTAATTCAAAATGACAATGTTATGACCCCAACCTATTTTTGGAAAAACCCTATTTCATAAAAATAAATCTTTTAAAAAATCAACATTTTTTATAAAAATCATGAATTTCAACCAATGATCACAATCAATCTATAAATAATATAGAATTAAATATTTCCAAAAAAGGGATTATATCCACCTTCAAAGATGTGTCAATGCCGAAAAATATTATTTCCACAGTCCAAGATCACAAGCGAAGATTGAATAATTAAAATCCGTAATGAGATAAAGGAAATCCTAAATCCATATCTTTATATTCAAAAATCTACCATCATTTAGTTAATATCATAAAGAGTTCAAGGGATTAAGAGTGAGATACAAAGAGACATCCATGAATTGAAAAACCCACCAAGATCTTACATTCAATTTTATGTTTATTCTATTGAACCTAAAGAGAAAATAATTATTCATAGGAGGAGGAACCCCAATTTCCTTAAACAAATTCCGAGAGTTATTAAATTCTATACCATTAGGTAAGTGGGAGTTTTGGGAGTTAAAATAGGTTTCAAATGAAATATCTACATAATTCTCATGAAAACCATGGTTAGTATAAATAGTTAGGATAACCTTACTTCTAGATGTACTTATCCTCCTGGGTTAAATCTCATGGATAAATGGTAATCTAGAATAGTTACTTTAACTATGATCATAACCATGAATTTTTCTAGAAAATTATTTTTCATGCATCAGTTATTTATACAGTTAACATAACCATTTCCTCTCTATGGTCCTAATAAACTTTAAAATCTATACTTAAAACCCTTAAAACTAAAAATAGATAAATACCTAAAAGATATGAGGTGTCACAATTATTTCCATAATTGGAACTTTAACCCCTAAAAAGTCACTATGATCAAATATTCATGAACATCTATGGCTACTATAGATATATCATAGCCTCTACCACTCGCACTCTCCCAAGTCTCTTCTTAGATCATCCCATGATTCCATAGCACTCATATCGAAGGAATACCTTTTCCCTTATGAAAATTTCTTTCCATGATCCATTACCCAAAGGCCTCTCCACATTAGATTCTTCAGGATCCAAATTAATTTCCTCCCATATTTAGACAGGTCTTGGGTTTTGTTAATAATTATTCAACTAAGAAACATGACAAACATTATAAATCATAGTATAATAGTTTAGAAACACCATCGATTAATAAAATTACCTGATATGGTAAATGATTTCAAATGTTCCCTTATAATGTATAAAAACATTTCTTAGGTTCCCAAGACATCGATGACCCAATATAGTTTCCAATTTTTAAAACACAGGATCCCCAACCTCAAATTTTAAAGTTCTTTACTGATGATCAAGACAAGACTTCTAAAAAATATATGCTAAAATCCTACAATTTTGATTCAATTTAATTTGAACGGTCATCTCCTAAACTAAACTAGGCCCCAAAAGATTCTTCTCACCAACTGTATCCCAAACCAACACGATTGACATGGTAAACCATATAAAATGTCCAATATAATAATATATATTGATGACTGATAATTATTATTATAAAACAAATTCCAAAACTGGTTGATGAATCTATTCATATGTTCCAAAATATAATAAATGTTCCTAGATGATAAACAGAAAAACCAAAATTATATGTTTCATCTGAAAATCCATTTGACAATGTTACATCATAATTATCTTTAACTTCATCCACATGAAATTATGAAGTCCCTTCGAAAATAAATACATAAACTAGGTATCACCATATAAAATTATAGACTTTAGGAATCTATGATTTCTAATGATTTATTTTATATAAAAGATACTAATATCATCCACAAGAAAATTTCAATATAATAATGTAGTGAACCAATTTTATAAGGTGAACCACTAATACTCAAACTGAATTATTCTTCCATGATGAACTAGAAAATATAATCCATAAATCTATGGAAATGTCCCTCATTACCATTTCAATATAGGAAAAGGATATAAAAACCTCACTAGTCATCAATGTTATGCCTTCACATACAGGCATTTCAAAAAATGACAAATAATCTCATCAATGACTTTCTTTATTCATGATAATAAAAAATATTTCAAGATTTCATATTGCATATTAGTATCTCTAGGAATAATTTCCCAATCAAATGAAGGAAATATTTTAGAAAATTAATCCCAATCTCTATAGGAACCACAATCTATCCTAAAAAATAAAAGATTAAATTTTCCAAAACAAACCATTACATGATAGTCTCTCCATCATTTATGGATTCCCACTTCATCCATCTTCCCTTATCAGATGATTGACTTTCACTCACTTATTTCACCAATATAGATATCACTCTTAGTTTACAGATAAACATTCCATCTATTAACTTAAAAATTTTGGTGAAATTCCACCAAAAAACCAAAAAAAATCAACTACTCCCCATATTCTTTCATAGTATTGGTTTGATACTTTTTACTAAAGGCTTACACCAATATATTTTCTTTTACTAGTGTATATAAAAGATAAAAAAAATTGTTTGGAGTTATTCAATATACATATATTGTCTCAGGCTCTGATTATGATGGTCGAAAATATACTTCAAAATCTTTTGATATATATAATATAAACATCAATCCAAAAAGACAATGCCTCAAACTATTTAGACAATTAATGACGACAAAATAATTATAGGTCATGGGTAGAGAAATTATTCTCATTAGGAATATAATTCTCTAAAATATATACCACTACTCTAATTTACATTATCATGACACACCCCAATTCTAATTCTGATGCATCAAAATAAACCTCATACCCAACTCTTGATTTTGAATGAGTCATAAATGGAGAAAAATATATTTTAAATTTAAATCATAAACAATATCCTGGTATTTCTCATTCCACTCAAACATCACTCACATTTGAGTCAGGTCTATTTTGTGAGATTCCAATATTGAAAAATCTAGTATGAATAACTTGTAATATATTTCAAAACCCAAAAAATCATATTTAACACACATTATTAGGTCTCTACAAATATATTTCTACGTTAAATATATAAGGATTAATGAATATACCTTTTTATTGAAATGAAGTGACCACATAAATTTACCTTTTGAGCCTAAAAGTTACATTTATAGAATTTATCTTTTGACCTATGCACATGAAAAATATATAAATTATTTCAAGACGATTATCATTATCATTTTTTGACATTGAATAAATAATGATTCCATCCAAAGATACCACTACAAAGGTATCTTGGTACTCAAGTAAAATTTTGGTTATCAAAAACTATAAAAACCCTTGGTACATTGTTAAATCAATATAATATGAAAAAACAAATAATTTCCACATAAACATAAAAAATTAGTCTTTATAATATCCATTTCTCATCGAAATAAATGATGATAGCCAGGTAAATGGTCAATCTTGAAGAACCAACAAGATCCCTTATATTAGTCAAACAATTCATCAATTTTGGGAAATTTATATTTTTTTCATCATCACATAATTTAAATTTTTGGTAGTCAATATAAAACATAATTATTCCATCCACCTTCTCATAAAATAACACCAGTTCCACCCAAGTTGAAACAATTTGTTGGATGAAACCTTTCAACATAATATTATCCAACCCTATCCTCAGTTCAAAAAAATCCATTATTTCTATATGATAAAGTTATAGTGAAATTAGATTTATTCCCAAAACCAAGTCAATAAATATTTCCTCATATCTTATAAATGGATAAACAAATAAATCTTATGGAATCACATTTGGAATCTGATCTACAACCCAAAGAGGGAAAGTTGGATAGTTTTATATATAGACCCATGATTCAATATTGTTAACTAATATTATACGTTTCTTGTGACATGATCCATCAAACCTTACCTAAATTTATGAATATATTTATCTCCCTTAAAAGTGTGTGTAATACCATATGAAGTTATAAAGATAACTCTCTAACCATTGTACCCAATTTTAGCAATAAATTTAATAACCTAGTATATCCAAATCATTATGTCATAAATATAGAATAAAATCTATATGAAACCCAAAAATATTAACTAATAATGATGATATAAATAATTAAAATTATATACTATGAAATGATATAAAAATAACCAAGGAAGCTCTCAAAATAGAACCATATACCATAGAAGGTCTTGCATATTCCAAAACCTCTTCCACTACTTCCAAAAAAACAATGTTCTTCCCATGAATCTTCTAAGGATCCAACCTATATTTCTATAATGAAATTCCCACTTTTCCCCTAGGTTCATGACTTGGCTATTCCTAGGGCATCACCCTTATCCTCAATCCCTATACTTGGATTTATTTTCCCCCATTAATAAACTATTTAAATTAATTAATAAGTATATTCATATGTAAAACCTTCTTATAACGATGGAATATGAAACGGGGATAAAAATTATTTGAATTTAACTCTTCAAAATTACCATAATAGAAACACTCTAATTTTTAATTACCCTGAGAAAAATGGGAAGATGTATCAGATGACTACCCTAAGAATTCCTTATACTTCCTTTTATTTCCATTAGAGAAATTTTTTCCTCTACCTACCCATGGAAGAAAATATATTTCCTTAAAAAAATATACCATGATCACTAACCTAACATTGGTATGTAATTTAATAAAAATAATCATTAATCATATTTTGATCTTAACCATATCTCAATGATTCATACCTTGAGATTCTCATTCTCTACCAACTCTGACATGTACATCACCAACTTATTGAATCATGATTTAGGCTCTATAAAATATATGTAACCCAATTAAAATTAGAACTTATATTTATCCCTTTAAAAATTTATATCTTTTAAAAAATATTTATCATTAAATAGATTCTTGAAACCCTTATATTCCAAATATTTATGTTTCATAGATCCCTCGACTAGTTTTCACAACCTCCCAGCCAATACTTTTAATTATTAGGCTCAAAACCCAACCCTCCAGATGTCTAAAAACTATAAAAACTAAAAAAATACAATTAATATAGTCTAAAACCACTCAATATACTTTTTACAATAATTAACCTAAAATGATGGGGAGTTTTTATTTAGAAACGCTATACATATACCCATCTCCCCCAATCTATACTAATATATATCTTTACCAATCTCTTAGATATCAAGTATAATACCACCCACTAAATGTGGGTTGATAGAAGTTTATTATATTTATATTAACCCTTTTCAAAGTCCAATTTGATCTATCCTATATGGTATATTCTTTTCCACAGAAAGGATTCCATCAAAACCACAAAATCCCCCCCAATGTTTATCTTAAAAAAATCCACATTCCATAAAAAATCGAAGTGAATTTATATTCCTATGAATAATTTAATTTCAAATTTATTTATTAAAATAATTAAATCATGTTTCACATCAATATTTTATTTGGAAAATAACTATTGAGAATTCAAAAATCATTGAATAATTGGAAAAAAATTCATAAAATAAATATATTTTTTATTTAAACCATACCATGTGATGAAACCATTTCCATGCTTATCTCAATGTATGAAATATTACTTGTTTCAATCCATTATGGGTTAACATGAAAAAAATAACAATCCTAATAGGGAATTACCAACCTTTATTTTACACATAATTCATAGTAACTCAATGATCAATATAAATATTTTTCTTAATCCTTTTAATTGGTATATTTTAATTCCTAAACATTATATTCTACATGCTTACCATACTTCCAATGAAATGATTAATAACCATTCTCTAATACCATTTCTTACATGTATAGAGGGATAAAGTAAACCACTTAGGGTAATGAGTTTATCTCAAATAAAAAAACCTGACAACACACGTGGATAAGAATTTCTTTTATATAAAACCATTTTAAAACAAAACTATAATGGAAGTAAATATTATACAAATTCAATGTAAAATAAAATATTTAAAATAATCTAAATAAGAAACATGATAATAAAAAACTAGAGATAAATCCCAATATAGTAAAATCCTCTACCATATCTCCAACATGGTGCTACACCACTCCATTAATAAATAATGGATCCTTCTCTTTACATTCATCATAAAAAGTCAGGTCATTATGTCTATCAATGTAAACATATTGGGAGTTAAAATAAAATCATTAGGATCTATAAAATGACTCTAATATTCATCCATGAATTAGAAATATCAAAATGAATTCAAATATAATCATGAAAATTTAAAATAATTTTTAAAGAAAAACATTTAATTTATTCAAAAAAATCAACAACTAAGATTCAAAACAAAACATATAATTTCAATTCAAAATATTATACTTTTATTGAAAATAATTTCTAATATATTTTGATTCAAAAAAAATAAATATATATATTTTCTTCCCAAAAAAACATTTTTGAAAGTAGACTATTTCATACAATTCTCTTAAAAACACCCAATTGTTTCACAAGATGAAGAAAATATACATTTTTCCCAAAACCTGATGAAAAACACTTATTTTCTACGTTTGTTCCAAATTTCATAAGAAGTGGTTGGGACCCTGACTAGTAATGGGTTTTCGTTAATTTCATTATATTTATCTATTGAACTGGATGAATAGTATCCTCAGAATATTAAAGATATGACCATTCACATAAAATTTATAATTAAAAATAACTTATTATCTTGGAATTATTTATTTACCATCTTATCAGTTGAACAAATTATTCATACCATCATTAGAGTGAATGATTGAAGTGTAGAATCCCTCTAGGGGCATCCAAATTTGATCCGTAAACCTCATAATTTCACAGATGGATCTTTTCATACTAGAACCAAAGATCAATTACATTACATCATTACCATTAATACTAACAAGACTTGATTCTAGAATGTAATAAATCTTTCTAGCTCTCTCACGGACTTGATATGGTGGAGGAGGATCTTTAATCTCTATTTTTGAGAGTGTTCTATGGAAATTTATCTTTAGGCATGAGAAAATTATATAGATAGAGTTGTTGTGTCCAAAAAAATTATTTATTAATAAATGGTATAACAATATTTATATACTTAGTTAAAATAATTGTTTATTCTATAAAACCCCTTAATCCATCACATAATTCTATATAAAACCACTCACCGAATAATAATAATGATAATAATAATAATGATAATAATAATAATAATAATAATAATAATAATTTTTATAATATCTGAAAAACACACAAATATTTAAGTATCATTTATTTAATTAAATGATATGAAATATATCATTTTTTCAATATATTTTATCTAATTCTGTTAATCCTCCACCAAATTTATTGAAACATGAAAAATAACCATTCATTTAAATAAATAAATATCACTATATTGTTCATTTAAAAAATTTTCATATGATAAACATAACTAGAATACTTATTATTACATGGAATATGAAAATAATATTCCATTCAATATTATATTTTAATATCATTTATCTAATGTCCTTGATATACTTAGTGTGTAGACCTCTAGACCTATTTCTTAGTCGAATTGGGATAACTAGACTAGAGTCTATGATCATTGTCAACTAACATGTTAAGGAACATATAGTTGAATAAGTGGATGTCATAATGTGTATAACCTCTTATGAATGCTCACTGCGTAATATAATCCCTTTGTCTCAATATCTCATCAAGAAGGTTGAAAAAAATGTATCACTAACCTATATATTTGATATATCTTTCTTTGAAAAATTCTAAAACGAACTATAAAATAAAACAACCATGACCATGGACTTAACCAAAAAGATCCATTATAGTCAATGGTTCTACGATATCTGCTTACGTTAACTTGAAAAGGAAAAATCATTTCTTGACTTACTCAATAATATCATATCGTTCGGGATGCACCAAATGTATCCCGCCTTTCTATGAGAATATTATATAAGAGTTTTATTTAATACATGAATGTATATGAATCATTATATACATTAATAATAATATAAATTCAAGGAAAAATAGAAAAATATAATGATATGAATATCCAATGACACAAATAACAAGTGGAATTCTTATGGGTTGGTTTACTCTCATTACCTTCTATATTAGAGATTACCCAATTTGAACTTCATGAGAAAAAGTTTCATATTATTACAATCCCTCTATACCTAATTCCCTACATCAATTTTGTCCCTTTAGATGTATTTAATCTCTCCATAAGACATGTTTTTATGAATATTATTTCCGAACATTAATTTTTTTTACAATGGGTAACTATTATGACATTTTGATGTGAGAAATACTATGGGGAAACTATCATATTAATTTTATATAGAATAAAACTCATAAATTGATAAAATATTTAGTATTCAGGTATTTCAATATGTAGGTAATTCAAAGTACAATGTAAGGGAACCAAATCTAATCAAATCCAACTTGGACTAGAACCAACTTCTATTGAATTTTCATCAAATATTTCTTATATGATATTTATGATTTTTATGAGATAAGGTTTTATTTAATATGTATATTAAATTTTCCTCTTTTGAAACCCAGCATACTATGACTTAACCCCTATGAGAAAATTTCATCATTAGGTGATACTTCCTATGTATATGATTTATTTGTTGATTTGAACATGTATACATGGAAAGATTCAATGCTATAGTATTTTCACAATACAATGTGATAAAGTATTTACTTCTAGGAACCACATACGGATCCTTGATGATTTTTTTTATAAAAACTACTTGTTTAGATAAATCATTAGTGGAAATATATGTAAAATTTATTGTAGAATTGGAAACCACTTGTTGTTTTAGGATCCTCTAGATCATAACTCTTATATTGTGGGTGAATACATATCCTGAATATGATTTGAAATCATCCCAATAGACCTAGAAACTAGTATTTATATATCCCATGATGACTAGATCCTCATCTCATCAATAAAATATTAACATATCCTTATTACACCTCAGATAAATTTTGATAGTCCCGACTACCATCCAATGTAGATCCATTAGATCTACATGATATCTTAGTAATACTATAAAGACATAAGAGGAATTAAGCCAAGTAAATAAAATTACATTCCGCAATGATCAAATTACCAATGAATAACTAATTCTAGTCATCATGTGTATCTCTTATAATGTTTGAGGATAAATTTTACTTGAGAGATTTATACTCTATGAACTTGGTAAAAAATACCATCTTAGATTTCTTTATACTCAATCAAATCAAAACCTTTTCAACACATATACCCAAACTTAGTCCAACATTCCTCTTCAATCTATCATGAATAATATCTATCAATTTGATATTAGATTCTTCACTTGAGTCTTTACATGTTCGACCATGTCTTAACTGGTTATAGGAATGGCATCTCCTTTTTCATTAGTAATATGTCATAAACATATACTGCTATGAAAGTTACATTACTCTCACTAAAACTTATATATAAACCTTACTCACATTCATTATTTATGAAACCAAATTCTCTTTTGGATTCGTCAAATTGAATGTTCCATGATCTGGATTCTTTCTTCAAATCATAAATGGACTTTTACAACTTTCATAACTTTTTTTAATCCTTTGGTGTCATAAATCATTCTGGTTATTTCATATATATATCTTCCCTAAAATTAACACTAAAGAAATATATTTTGACATCCATTTTATAAATCTAATTATCATTTTAATCTAATTTGTAAGTAGAATTATGTTGGATATCAATATAGAAAATGGTGAATATTTCTTTCATATTTTATTACTTGAATTTTCTTAAAACCTTAAACAACCAATATTAGCTTATAGGTACTAATATTACCATACATTCCTAGTTCCTTATTGAATTATTATTTACATTAAACACATTCTACATATAATAGAGGATCTACCACAATATAATCTTGGTTTTTGTATATGGAATCCTTCTCAAAATTCATAGATTATCTCTATCTCACATATTTTAATATAATGACTACTTTCTTTTAGGATAAAAGTTCATCGTTATTAACTAGTAATGTGTCCCAGTCCTTGAAAACTAAAAATCCATATATCTATGGCCATTTAACCTCATTGGAGCTCCTATACTATAATTTTTTATCTAGAAATACTACATACATGGGGTGGTATAAACATTGTTTCAATTACAACTCTTGTGTATCTTGAGTATAAACTTCATCAAATTCAATATTTCTCCAACAATCACATTTTAATGTGTGCTCCTTCTCAATGTATATGATATGAATTTACACTATTAAATTCTATACCCAGGGGTCATAGAAATAATATCATCCTATTTCATTGGGATAACATATGAAGATACACTTCATGAGGTGATGTTCTATTATGTTTCTACAGTCTTCTTTAACAAATTCTCTAAAACCCCATACATTATTATACAACAAAATATGTTTCCCTCTACTCGAGAACTCTAATAGAATTAAAATTTTCACCATAGTTGTGCACAATTTAGTGTGTAAATCACAATATTTAATTTATATCCCAAAAAGGATAGTAGAAGATATGTATGAATCATCATTGACCTCACCAAGTCCAACAGGGTATAATTTATTCTTTCAGTGAGACCATTCTACTATGGTGTATAAGGAAAAGTTAGTTGAGATAAAATCCAAAACTCCATTAAATGATTGATGAACTCTTGTTTACTATATTTTTTTAAATAAATGTAAAGAAAATTAATATATCAAGTTACCAAGATGATTATCTACGTAATTTTTTAACTCATTAAATTTATCAAAGGATTTAAACTAATACCTTACTTAGTAGATATATCCATATATAATAATGTAATAAATAAATGTAATGAAGTATAACTATTCACCTCTTACTTCAACTGGAAAAGGTACATAAATATTTTTATTAACTAAATCAATACTACTTATATCCATTCTACCGTTTGAACTAAATTTATGTTTGTTCATCTTTCCTCACAAATTGTAAAGCCACAAACTAAGTGGTTTTTGACCAAAAGAATATAAATACCCATCCAAATATTGCTTTCTCAGGATATTATTATTTACATGAAAATTTAAATGATTATATGATTGGGCGTGATATATGATTCATATGAACATTATGCATTATCAATTTCCAACACTTGTTTTTCATACACTAGTATATAAAGATGATTATTGAAATTTATCATACCATAACATATGATATATTTGGAAATTTAGTATCTTTTATTCCCATTCTTGAATATAAATCCATCCATCTCTAAATTGGGCTTGGATATAAATTTTTTGGTAACACTAGTAATATAATAAAAATTATTTAAGACTAAAAAAAACAGAATTTTAAAATTAATTTTGTTGTCTCCAATATGCAGTGCAACTAGCCTTCCTCTATTGGTAGCTCCAAGAGCCACCACAACTCTTGAAACTACACTAAATCTACTTGTTCCTTATATTTGGATATATATATATATATATGAGAACCAAAAGCTATATATAATACCAAAATCAAATAAATGGATAGGAAACACTTAATAAAAAACACACTTGACTCTTCCCCATACATCATTACCATGGTATAGTTCTTCATCTAGTATCACTTCTATACACATGAAAAAATTTATAGATATTGTTCCTTAGCTTGCCTATAGTTCCTCCTAATCATAGTCTAGTGGTATATATGACCCTAGTGCTTATATTTAGTATTGTCCCATCTTTACATTACGTTTATTTTATTCATCATAATGTTTATAGGGTTTTCAAGCCTTATATTCAAGTCCTCTTAGATAATCTATGTATGGAGTTTTGGGAGAAAATTATTAATGTTATTCAATTTAAAATTAACAAATATATATATATATATATGAGAACCAAAAGCTATATATAATACAAAAATCAAATAAATGGATAGGAAACACTTAATAAAAAACACACCTGACTCTTCCCCATACATCATTACCATGGTATAGTTATTCATCAAGTATCACTTCTATACACATGAAAAAATTTATAGATATTGTTCATTATCTTGCCTATAGTTCCTCCTAATCATAGTATGGTGGTATATATTACCCTAGTGATTAGATTTAGTATTGTCCCATATTTACATTACGTTTATTTTATTCATCATAATGTCTGTGGGGTTGTTTCCGACGCTTTCGCTGGGGCGCGCACATCCGTCCATCCGCGGAGGAGGACGTGTGGCGCTTGTTGCCCCGCATTCCCGCTTTCCAAAGGCAGGCGACATTCGCTCCTTGTTCAGGGGCGTCTGCTCCTTGATCGAAACAGGATGATGGGATGTCAGTTATTCCTTCCGTGGATTCCTCCTCAGAACTCGTCACCTAGTCCGGGTCTCCCTCATAGATTTAATACGTAGTTCGTGAAACTCTTCCCAGTGCCATGTCTCCATGGACGCCGATTAATTACACTGCTTCTGTCGGGACATTCCAAAGGGTCCAGTCAGGGCAACAATCTTCAGTCAGGGGAGTAGTCACGTTGAGGCATCAGTAGCGTGTCTGGATGCTGGGGAACCTGGCATGTCTGTCTATTATCCCTAT
This sequence comes from Viscum album, assembly GCA_963277665.1. Lineage (NCBI taxonomy): Eukaryota > Viridiplantae > Streptophyta > Magnoliopsida > Santalales > Viscaceae > Viscum > Viscum album. The sequence continues at coordinate 111,806,504 of OY728125.1, read as the reverse complement.
TCACAGGGCTTCTCGAGGGCGTGGAAGCCCGAGGCATCCCACATCGAACGCGGGGAATTATATTCCATAGACACATATCTGAGGTTTTCCTAAGCTTCCCATGTTTAACACAGGGTATGCCGCGAGTTTAACGTCCAGCGGAGACGGATCAGCCCGATCAGAGTATTAGCTAGGACAGATCGGATTGAGGGATTCCCCTTGAAGGGATGCCGATACCGGGGCCAGCCCATGGGCGGCTGTGAAGAGGAGCATACCGACATGGTCTCACCGAGATATGACGGTTTGGGCGAGAATCGGGATGGGTGATAGGTGGATGAATGGAGTGGAGGGGGAGTGAAATGGGACCATTGTTGGGTCGGAAAAAACGAGGAATGATGGCAAGAGGGGGGGTGAATTGCCTTTTAAAATTAATTAACAATTTAAAAATCAAAGTGAAAGTGCAGCGGAAATAAAGAGGCAATCACACAAGAAATTGATAACGGAGTTCGGCCAAAACCCGGCCTACGTCTCCGCTCCCAACTCAACCGTTGAGAGATTCCTACCGCTTGCTTTTCAATGGTTTTAGCAAGAAACCCACTAGGCTTTGAGGTAGCACTAGGACCTATTACAGCTTGCTTTTTATGGTTGAGCAAGAACCCACTTGCTTTTGATTGGTTTTGCAAGAACCCACTAGCCTTTTTAACGGGTGAAGGCTAGCTCACCGTGACACAAGCCTTTTAAAAGGGAAGGCTTGAAGAAACCTCTTCACACCTTAATGGTGGTGTGAGAACCCAAAGAAAGGGGGGATGAGAAAAGTTTGGGGTTTGTAGGCACAAACCCAATTTTAAGCTCAAAATGAATAAAACAAGAAAAACCGTGATTGAGGAAGACTTGGGCGCCAAAGTATGATGGAGTTGATGTAGCGTGCTCTCCCAAGCTTCTTGAGTGGTGCTCTTGGATGTGGAAATGGATGGAGCACTTTGGGTTCCCTTGGAACAATCCGCCGGAGCTTCGCCAAAATGATCAACAATGTGTACGGTGGCTTGGGTGAAGTTCCGGGGCTTCCTAGGCCTTTATTTATAGGCTAGGAACCTTCAAGTATCCGTTGGAGGGCTTTGGAGCCGTTGGAAAAGGCCTCGGAGCCGTTGGGAGGCTTTTGGAGTTGACTGGTCAAAGCCAACGGCTAGTTTGACTGAGCTACCGGCTGGCCGGTACAGATCCACCGGCTGGCCGGTGCCTTGGTAGAGAAGAAGAGTCTTGATCCAGGCTCCACCGGTCGACCGGTGGAGGAGCCACCGGCTGGCCGGTGGCAAGACAGTAGAAAACACTATTTGGGCTGGATGCCACAGGTCGACCGGTGACAGAGCCACCGGTCGACCGGTGGAACCTAGCAGTGGGCAATCCCTCTGCCAGTTCCACCGGTTGGCCGGTGCTATCACACCGGTTGGCCGGTGGACTGAATTTCAGTCCATTTGATGTCCATTCATGGGCCAACTTCTTGGCAACCTTGTGCCTTTCAATCAAAAACACTTCAAACAATGTTAGATAAACATGAAAGTGATTGTGATCATGAAAATTAAACCACGAGGGGATACGAGAGGTACAACAATCTCCCCCTATTTTGATGATCACAATCACCGAAACAATCAAAGTAAAATACTGAAATTAAAGACATTCTTAAAGGATAATTTGAAAATAAATCAAAGCATGATGAAAAGGATTCTCCCCCAATCAATCAAGAAATTTCTCCCCCTTTGTGATTATCAAAATAGCACGGGGCATAAAACTTGATTGAGGGATATTTTGAAAAACAAGATTGAGATTTTGAAAATCAATTGAGATTTTTGAAATTGAAATGAAAAATTGAATAACAGTTTGAATTGAAAGTTTTGAATCAAAAAACCAATTGAAAATTTGAAACCAAAAGTTGAAATTGAAAGTTTGAAAAATCTTAAACAAACCTAACTCCCCCTAAATAGAAAGAACTAATCACCGGGGAGAGGAAATAAATGTTGGCCCGGAGAGACTCGCAAGAAGGGATTTTTCAATCCATACTTGTCTCATGGCGGGTCTTCTCCTATAAAATTCATCGGAAAAGAAAAAACTTTTGGGTTGACCGTACCGGGCGTTTTTACAATTACATTCATAAATAAGGTGCCTGGGTTTTTTGCAATAGTTACAAAATTTAAAGCTAGAGCTCCCCCTTAAAAAAACAGTGGGTGCATGGGAGGAGGAAGCTATATTGGAATATCCTAGCCCTTGGGTGGTTCTAGAAATTCGTTGGGAACCTAGGATATTATTCAAATTTTGTTCCCCTTGGGTGAACTTAACTAGGGTCTCCCTTAGGTCTTTGATGGTTGATTCCATGGAATCAACATTTGGAAAATTTTGGATTTTAAGGGTCAACTCTTCCTTCTCTTTAAGAAGTTGTTCTTTTTCGGAAGAGAGTTTTTTGAAAGACTTTTTCAAAGAAACAAATTTTGAAGAAAGTTCATGAAAACCATTTTCATGTTGGTCTCTAGCGTGTGAGAGTTCTTCATAAGACAAATGATTGAAAGAATTTGAATTTGAAGAGCAAGAGGATGAGGAGGAGGAAGAGGAGGAAGATACCTCATGTTTTGCCATTAGGCAATTATTACCATGGTCGCTCGAGGAGAAGGAGGAGAATGAAGAGGTGGAGCTATCACTCCATGTTGCCTTTGAATCCTTCTTCTTCTTCTTTTTCTTGGCCCTTTTCTTGTGGAGTGGGCAATTGGGCACGGATTTTGCATCGGGTTCTTTCTTTTGAGCGGGTTCTTGCTTTTGAGCCATGCTAGTACCTTCATGGGTTAGCTCTAAATATTTCCAAATATCATAAGAGGTGGTGCAAGAAGAAATACAATCAAAAACATTACGGACTAAGCCACAATGAAGAGCATTCATGGCTTTGCCATCAAGCTCAAAATTTGCAATATCATTGGGGGTCCATTTAGACTCATCGGGAGAGGAGAGGGAAAATCCTTGCATAACAATTCTATAAATTGGATAGCCAATACTTTTAAGAAATGTGGCCATGCGGGTTTTCCAAAAAGAATAATCGGCTCCATCAAAGAATGGAGCACGATCCAAAGAAAAACCTTCGGGGGATTGAGAGGAAGAAGCGGTAGAAGCCATAAAAAAAAATAGGATCTTTAATTTGAAATCGGTTTAGGGTATTGCTCAAAGGTCCCTCTGATACCAATTGTTGGGTCGGAAAAAACGAGGAATGATGGCAAGAGGGGGGGTGAATTGCCTTTTAAAATTAATTAACAATTTAAAAATCAAAGTGAAAGTGCAGCGGAAATAAAGAGGCAATCACACAAGAAATTGATAACGGAGTTCGGCCAAAACCCGGCCTACGTCTCCGCTCCCAACTCAACCGTTGAGAGATTCCTACCGCTTGCTTTTCAATGGTTTTAGCAAGAAACCCACTAGGCTTTGAGGTAGCACTAGGACCTATTACAGCTTGCTTTTTATGGTTGAGCAAGAACCCACTTGCTTTTGATTGGTTTTGCAAGAACCCACTAGCCTTTTTAACGGGTGAAGGCTAGCTCACCGTGACACAAGCCTTTTAAAAGGGAAGGCTTGAAGAAACCTCTTCACACCTTAATGGTGGTGTGAGAACCCAAAGAAAGGGGGGATGAGAAAAGTTTGGGGTTTGTAGGCACAAACCCAATTTTAAGCTCAAAATGAATAAAACAAGAAAAACCGTGATTGAGGAAGACTTGGGCGCCAAAGTATGATGGAGTTGATGTAGCGTGCTCTCCCAAGCTTCTTGAGTGGTGCTCTTGGATGTGGAAATGGATGGAGCACTTTGGGTTCCCTTGGAACAATCCGCCGGAGCTTCGCCAAAATGATCAACAATGTGTACGGTGGCTTGGGTGAAGTTCCGGGGCTTCCTAGGCCTTTATTTATAGGATAGGAACCTTCAAGTATCCGTTGGAGGGCTTTGGAGCCGTTGGAAAAGGCCTCGGAGCCGTTGGGAGGCTTTTGGAGTTGACTGGTCAAAGCCAACGGCTAGTTTGACTGAGCTACCGGCTGGCCGGTACAGCTCCACCGGCTGGCCGGTGCCTTGGTAGAGAAGAAGAGTCTTGATCCAGGCTCCACCGGTCGACCGGTGGAGGAGCCACCGGCTGGCCGGTGGCAAGACAGTAGAAAACACTATTTGGGCTGGATGCCACAGGTCGACCGGTGACAGAGCCACCGGTCGACCGGTGGACTGAATTTCAGTCCATTTGATGTCCATTCTTGGGCCAACTTCTTGGCAACCTTGTGCCTTTCAATCAAAAACACTTCAAACAATGTTAGATAAACATGAAAGTGATTGTGATCATGAAAATTAAACCACGAGGGGATACGAGAGGTACAACAACCATCACAGGGGCGACAGTGAGGTTGGGCTTGGTCCTTGGAGAGGCTTCCTATGTATCCCCGTGGCAGGGAATCAAAGTCCACGTAGTTCGGGATGGTGCCGGTAAACCGACATGAAGGTGGACCGTGTCCCGATGAATGTCGTCAGCGAACTAACGTGAAGGTGGACCTTGGTCCGATGGGCATCGTCAGCATACCGACATGAAGGTAGACCTTGGTCCGATGAGCATCGTCAGCGTACCGACGTGAAGGTGGACCTTGGTCCGATGAGTGGTGGACTTGAGCCTCTGTAAGGCTTCCTACGTACCATGCCTTGACATGGATCAAAGACCTCGTAGTTCAAAGGGTTTCATCGGTGAACCGACGTGAAAGCAGACCCGTGGGTCCACTGGTGCTGGGCTTGAACCTCGGGAAGGTTTCCTACGTACCATGCCTTGACATGGATCGAAGTCCTCGTAGTTCAAAGGATTGATGGAATACAGTTTAATGTCATGCGGGACGATAGCGAATCCTGACATGAATAAACGACGGGCGGTGGGTGTCGGTGAACCGATGTAAATGAGGGACCTTGGTCCGATGGGAGATGGGCTTGAACCTCTGGGAGGATTCCTACATACCATGCCTTGACATAGATCAAAGTCCTCGTAGTTCGGGTGAAAATGGGGGCTTGGCACACCGACAAGGAGACAGTTTGGGCCAATGATTGTTGGGCTTGAACCCTAGGGAGGCTTCCTACGTACCATGCCTTGACATGGATCAAAGTCCACGTAGTTCGGAAGGGGCTTCGTCGGCGAACCGACATGAAGGTGGACCCGGGGGTCCACTTGTGGTGGGCTTGAACCTCATGAAGGCTTCCTACATACCATGCCTTTACATGGATCAAAGTCCTCGTAGTTCAGAATGGATGAGTCACAACGGCTTGCCGTCAGATCGGGAAGCAGTTTAACGTCATGCTGGATGGGGATGGGACCCAACGTGAATGAATGATGGGTGGTATTGAACCTCTTGGAGGCTTCCTACGTACCATGCCTTGACATGGATCAAAGACCTCGTAGTTCAAATGGGGATTTTTCGGCGAACCGACGTGAAGGTGGACCCGGGGGTCCAATGAGTGGTGGGCTTGAACCTCTGGAAGGCTTCCTACATACCATGCCTTGACATGGATCAAAGTCCTCGTAGTTCAGGTTGTGGAATGGGTGTGCAGTTTAATGTCATACGGGACAGGGGGCATACAGTTTAACGTAATGCTGGACGGGGGCAAAACTCGACGTGAATGAACGACCGAGCAATGTGGCTTGAACCTCATGGAGGCTTCCTACGTACCATGCCCTGGCATGGATCAAAGTCCTCGTAGTTCTTTATGGATGAGTCACAATGGCTTGCCGTCGGACCGGGATGCAGTTTCACGTCATGCTGGACGGGGATGGGACCCGACGTGAATGAATGATGGGTGGGCTTGAACCTCTTGGAGGCTTCCTACGTACCATGCCTTGACATGGATCAAAGACCTCGTAGTTCAAATGGGGCTTTGTCGGCGAACCGACGTGAAGGTGGACCTTGGTCCAATGAGTGGTGGGCTTGAACCTCTGGAAGGCTTTCTAAGTACCATGCCTTGACATGGATCAAAGTCCTTGTAGTTTAGGTTGTGGAATGGGTGTGCAGTTTAATGTCATACAGGACAGGGGGCATACAGTTTAACGTCATGCTGGACGGGGGCAAAACTCGACGTGAATGAACGACCGAGCAATGTGGCTTGAACCTCATGGAGGCTTCCTACGTACCATGCCTTGACATGGATCAAAGTCCTCGTAGTTCGCTATGGGTGGGGGTTAGGGTCGATGCTCACTCGAATCCCATGTGAGTCATGCTCGGTGTGAGAAACAAGAGGTTGCAAGGACCTGACGATCACGTCGCGAAGGGTGCATCCGTGAGAAGTGAAGAGGAGCTTACGCGTTAGGCGGCCCATGGTGTTGGGACTTACTCTAGAATGGAGGCCCAGAGTGCGACAAAGCGCAGCGAAAGAGGGATTTGGGACCAATTATGGGAGGTGCCTCGTTCCCCATCACGCCCTCCACTAACCTTGGTAGTGGGGAAGTACGGAGATGCAGAGGTGCAGTCATCCGTCGGGGAACTAGGGTCTCCCTTCTCCTATGAATATATGCCACTCCAATAAGGAGGATATCATCCCTTGTGGATGGGTGATTCCATTCCTGTGAGGACGAGTGGTGTAAAGAATGTTCGAGTTGGGGGGACCCTTCGTGAGAGGCATGAGGTCGTGTCACAGTTTAATGTCATGTGTTGAGGACGTGGTGCTTGGCAGTTTAACGTCCTGCAGCTCGGATGAGGTGGGTTCACTCTGCACCCCTAGGACTTACATAACCTGTACCCTCTGGTCCTTGGGGAAGGGAAGGTACCAATAAGGCCATGGTCAAGGGGGGTTGTGGAACGAACCATCAAGGGGTCCACGTTAGCGTGGCTATGCGAAGAAGCAATAGCCGTTAGCGTACCTATGCGAAGAAGTATTAGGCGAAGCAACGCTACGAGTGGTATTGTCCATGGGACTTTGAAATCACATCGTGCAAACCTGGAGGGTCGAACGGGAAGAGGAATTGCTAAGCAAAGGAGTGTGCTTCGTGAAGTGGAGTGCCTTGGCCTTAGCATGGGGCATAGGTGTGAGTGGAAGGTGCTTCGCGAAGTGGAACAGTGTTTGCAGAACACTTCCTCGCGAAGAAGGGGTGCCTTGCGAAGCAGGGTCCTACGAAGCAGTGTGCTTCGCGATGTGTAGCGATCCTTCCTTAGCATAGGGATCACTAGTATGGGTTGGGTGTTTCGCGAAGCATAAGTGCTCCGCGGCTGCCTGGGTTCCCTTGGGAATCCCCTTCCTTCACGAATGCCTTTGAGCTTCGCGAAGGGCATCCCTCTCTGAAGAGGGGCTCAAAACGAGACAAAGCAAAGGCGTCTCGCGGAGCTCATGATTCTCGGGGAAAAGAGGGCTTTGCGATTCGGGAGAGGAGAAGCCAAAAGGTTGGATTGTCCGTCCTCGGGACTCAGGGGGAGTCCAGTATTTATAGGCAAGGGGTGCCGCGAAGCAGAACTCGAGCACCACCTCAGGTGCTTCGTGGCGCGCTCGCGAACGTCAATGACATTCGTGGAGCATTACCGCCTCTGGAGCTTCACGTCGGGCTCGCGAACATCAAATGCGTTCGCGGAGAGTTACCGCCTCTGGAGCTTCGTGAGGCCGTGATGATCGGTGCGCTTCGCGTCGGGGCTTTGCGCCGGGGCTTCGCGGCGGGGATTCGCGAGGCAGCGTGTCGGACTTATTCTTCGTTCCATTCTTTTGGGCCTTATTTTGGCGCCAAAAAATTCCCCCCCTCAGACATGGAGCCGCGGAGGGTGAAGGGTCGAAGTCTGAGGGAAAATCGCCAAAATTGTCGGTGGTTTGCGATGCAGCTCCGCGAAGGGGGTCCGCGGTGCTGATCGGGGCCACTGATTCGGACACTCCGCGATGCTCCGGGTGGGTGAGGCGCGCCACGATGCTCCGGGGTTGTCGCCTATAAATAGGGGGTCAACCTATTTTGTCTTCACGTGAATTCCTTGTCCTTTTGTGATCTCGACTTTTCGAAGCTCCGCGTACTCCGTGACAGCCCTCCGTGAATCGAGCTTCGTGGCGAACTGTGGGTCTCTGACTCCGCGTCTGCACCAAGCGAACCTCTTCTTGTCGGCCTTGGCCAGACTTCGCGGCTTGATCTCACGACCGATCTTCACGACCCAGCTTCGCGATTCAGCTTCGTGGTCGAGCTTCGCAATCCATCTGGAAAAATTCTTTTCTGAGGGCCGGAATCGAAATGTCCCATCAAGAGGTTGTATTGGGGGTGCTTGCAGATGCTGCTCGTCGAGATGAGATGGCCAACTGTCCAGGCCTGGGGGAGATTGTCTGAAGCCACTCGGACCACACTTCTTTGACAGATCTGCTATCGGAGGGTCAGAATAATTACCCGTAGTGCAAGAAACTGCCATTTTACGGCTTCGGGTTGAGGGATGACCTCTTCATCCCAGAGGTGAGTAGGGACTAACCAGCTTGCTGGTTCAGGAGAACACCATGCCAGCACCAATGGTTCAGGGCGGCCGATGGTCATGCACGGGAGGACTTCACACCCATCACCGCTGACTGTCTCTACAACCATGTGAACGATATTGATGGGAGGCCATTGCAATCACAGAAGTCCCCTCCTCTCTACCGTATCATGCTGAAGGCGGCTTTGCAGGATTCGAAGAAGGGATGGTCCGATGAGTGGGACTTGCACCAGGGTGGAAACTTTACTGATGACTGGGCCTAGGCCTACTGGGTAGGCGCCTCATGCGAGGAGTTTGGGGCCGAGCTGAGGAGAGTGGGGTTGTATGAGGCGGCATGGGCCTCCCAATTCCACATTTACCAACCGAAGCAACTGATGCCGGAATTGCTGAGCAGATGGTCATCTAGGACCAATACCTTTCACCTGCATCACGGGGAGGTGGGAATCAGCCTATGGGATGTCCACCAGATTTCTGGGGTTCCGATCTTGGGGGACATGTATGATGAGTTCCTCCCCGTCATCAGCACGTGGGAGGATACAGAGCAAATGTTGCGACTGGCGTCAGTGCTGATGGCACTTGTCCCTGGAGAGGACAAGGAGGCAGTGAGGGATGTCCACTTTAGAAGATGGTTCAAATGATTCCTGAATTTCACAAAGAATCGAGAGTTCCCTTCGAGGCCTCGAACTTGTCCAAGGGTGGCCCAATGGGGCAAGGGGCACTCGTATTGGCGGGTCTTGGAGGACAGGCAATGGAAGGCTTGGAGTTTCAGCGTCAGCACTGAAAAACAGCTGATAGTCAGGCTGGTGGAATTCATCGCGGCTCTCATCTGTGGCTGGATCCTACCGGTGAGAGATACAAGCATGGGGGTACGACCCAACACGTTTATCATGGCGTCGATGTTGGCCATGGGGAAGCGGATCAATCTGGGGATTCAGATGCTCACCAAACTGTACATAATTCTGCGGCATATTAGCGAGGGCAAGAAGCCGCCAAGGATATGCGGGCCCTTCCACCTCCTGTATGGGTGGATTGCAGTGCATATCAGGGGGATTTACAAGTATCCAAACCCCATTTCTCCACCGGGATCGAACTTCTGCCCCTCCATCCTGAATGCGATCGGGAGCATCCCGTTCAAACTAGCTGTTCTGATGGTGCTGAATCGGGTGTGGAGGGCAGATGAGTTTAACTTCCACCCCTTTTCATTGCCGACGGGGATACTTACTGATGATGGGTGGGGAACGGAAGAACATCGGGCTTACCTCCTGGCATTTTGAGGTGGAGTTTTGGTGGCATGGATAGATCGTGATCCACTCTGCAAACCGTACACCCCGCATCGGTTTGTGAGGCAGTTCCGGTGCCTCCAGTGGCTGACCCCGCAGGTCTACTGGGAGGTGCGTTACGAGGAGCATCCGTGTGTGATGAGGCAGCTATGGATCATGTTCACATCGGAAGATGGGAAGATGCGGATTACATTACCTCCATCCACCGCCGCATTCGGATTGGTGAGGGAGTACGCCATCAGTTGGGAGGCTGCTTACCCAGGGGAGATGCTGAAGCAACCAACCATCCGGGTCGGTGACGGTGGGCCTCCCTTATCCTGAGGTCGGGGTCGAAGGGCAGCTAGGGCCGCTCGCAGTAGCGGGGCTACCATGGCTGCGAGACCCGCACCAGCCGAGGGTATGGCAGCAGCGGTGGATCTGGTGATTCCGGAAGTGGAGGGCCATCCGGAGGGGTGGCCACCGAGGGGATTTCATAGGATATCCACTCAGGCTCCGGGGAAGCGGCTGCATCATATCGACATGGCAGAGGATGCTGTCTTCCCAGAAGCCTGGGACATTTGGGATGTCAACCGGCAATTCCTCAGCCCACCCGAGATATGGGTGCACTTGAATCGCCTTGGGATGGAATTGTCGGGCATAGGCCCAGTTCGGGCTAGATTCATGGCATCTCCGGCAGAGGAAGAAAAATACTTGGACGAGCTGGAGGATTACGTCCACTCCAGTGGTGTCCCTCGCCCAATGACAGACCAGTTGAGGGTACTGTTGAATCAGACGGTCCCCCCCATAATTATCGGCTGCCGATCTGAGGGAACGCTTCCCCTTTCCGGAAGAATCATAGGACTCCTCTCGGGAGGATGAGGCTGGAGGATGGAGCCCGTTGGAGGAGGGTGAGGTTAGATATCGAGGCTCAGAATCCGACGATTTTGCGAAGGCTCTCGAGGTAGCATTCGGAACTTCTTTACTTATGATCCATTCTTGGGTGACTATGGACTTCTCACCGATGTTTGAGCCATGCAGGAGGAACTTGTTTGCAGGCCTCGTTCTCGCTCATTGGCGGGTGATAATGTGGGACCTTCAGAACCTGCGCCTGTAGCTGCGTCCAGTTCCGCGTCTGGTGGGACCGAAGCACCCGAGGTGGCTCCTCTAGAATCTTCAGACCTTCCAACAGTATACGGAGGGCCTGGCCTCGGGGTCCCGTCAGTACCGGCTCAAGAGCAGTGCCAGGAGGTCGATCTCCATAAGTATCCTCTACCGGTATCCTCGTTGTCACATGTAGACCATGCCAACTAACATTTATGTCCCTCTCTGTCATACAGTTCTTCGACTGGCATGGGCTGCTGCGGAAAGACTGGTCGGGATGTCTGGTGGCATCCCTCCTAGGGGCATGCCGGTGATGGTGGTGATAGTCCCGCCATCTCCTCAAGATGCAACGCACACCATCACTGGCAGGACCACCAGCAGGGTTTTACCCGAAGTCATTGAGGTGGACTCCGAGGAAGGGGATCAACCGGTCGGTCCCAGTCCTGTCGTGCCTGCTTCGGCGCCAGGTGTCGTACTGGATTCAACACCAGATGTAGATCCTGCCGAGGATTTCTTGCGGGCGTATCCCGCATACGAGCCTGCCAATCACGCAGACTGGGATGAAACGGCCTCCGATGAGGAAGACAGCAGCATAGTCTGCCGCCGGTCATGGAAGCTGATCACAAGTTTTATCAAGGACACTCCCCAAGCGCAATGGCTGGCCGAAATGGATAGACTCCGCTCGCGGTTGCGCGAACTGTGTGCTGGGGGAGTGGATGCCCAATGTCCTCATGCACTCATCCGAGATCTTATGGCTGAGAAGATCCGGGAGCATGATCGTGGGCTCAGTGTGGGCTGGCAGCGGAGGAAGGCGACCAGCATCAAGAAGCTCCAGGAGGTTGAAGACGAGGTCCAACAGATGCAGATCCGGGAAGACGAGCTTTCATCCTCTCTTGATGCACAATCTGTGTTGGTATCACGGTTGAAGGACCAGCTGGCAGAGGCAGAACAGCATAGGAGGCAGACCTCTGGAAAGATGGTTGTCGTTCAAGCTGACGTAGAGAGGGCCAAATCCCGGACTGATGAACTGCGCCCCGCCGCTGCTGAGGAGGAGCGGGAGCTAAGAAAGCGGCAGCAAGCCTTGGATGCCACAAGCCAACAGGTGGCGGAGCTGCAATGCTCTTTTGACGGGTTCAACCCTTCCATGGGGGGAATCGACCCCCGGGTATTGTAACAAACCCAAAACCCTTTTATTGGTACTTTCGTGCTTCAATATCTTTCCTTTATTTGTTTTGAATGCCGTAGCGCACACAATTTCTACTGTTTGAATCGCCTTGTTACATCCCTACAATGTTTGCGGGATGTTCGACGACAATTCCCCAAGCCCACGTGGGTCGAGCCCGATGTGAGAAACAGGAGATAGTTGCCCTCTCATCCCACCTAACATAGGAGTGGGGATCACGCTCCGAGCATCCGGGATTCGGATTACCAGTCTGGATTTCGGAAAGATAGGAGAGGCTTGATCAGAGAAGGAACTTTCAGGATAACTGAATCACCGTTTCTTTAGCGTGCTTTTATGCACGGACGGGGCAACACCAGGGGCGCTGAAATCGGTCCAAACAAATGAAAATGGGATATTTGAATCACGATACCCAAGATTCGGAACACTGTGGGGATGGCATGACAATAGGGGACAACCGTTGACCTTGGAGGAGAAACGGTATCCTTACTGTGTTAGCCTGTAATGGGGACAACAAATGAGGGTTGATCATTGACCATGTTCGAAACACGGGACCATGTCACAAATGTTGTCAAATATCCGTAGGGACGTTGGCCCGAAACGACTGGAGGGCCCTTAGGTCCAGCATTCATGGAGAGCCCTTAAGCCTAGTATCCATGTCGTCCAAGGGTACTTTTGGATGTGGAGGAGTATGAGGATCCAAATAGCGAGTTCACGAAGCTTGGTCATGGGACAAGAGGAATGTCCCCATGAAAATCCCACACTTCGGACTCTTTGTCGAAACACATCTGAATACGACAACAAGACGTATTAGAGAGAGGGAGCAGATTCCCTTCCCATGGGGAGATCTTAGTTTAGGTTCGTAGAATTCGGACCATGGATGGGGGAAAACATAAGAGGCACATGGTGGAGTAACTCAAACACCTGGTGTGAATGGGAATAGGGGGTGTGTACGGCACGGTGAACAACCCGATGTGAACGAGGGCATAATCCCATATCACACCACACAACCTCCTTGGGAGAGGTTTTAGGTCAAGGGACCGAAAGCGAAAGTTAGGCTGGGCCCAGGGGGAAGTGTCCGGGCGCTCCTACGTATCTCATAAGGATGAGAATCAAGCGTCACGTAGTTCTTGATAGACCTTAGACCATAAATGGGTAAAAAGGAGCAGGGGACGCATGGCATCAAGACCCAACGTGAAGGAGGACCTAAGCCCTACTTACCACGCGTTCTCTGAGGAGATGCTCGAGTCGAGGGACCAAACACAAAGGTTAGGATGGGCCCGTGGGGAAGTGCTCGGGCGCTCCTACGTATCTCATAAGAATGAGAATCAAGCCACACGTAGTTCTGTAGGGTGGCACGGTAAGGTACCAGTGCCAGGGGAAAAGGGGAGTGCGGGTGTGGCCCTTGCACTAAAAGAAGCAGAATTTGATGAATCTTGTTTGTTCTTTAAGGTGAATGGGTTTTTTTTTGTGAAGCGACAGACCTAGAATAGTAGGCCGTGATGTCGCCACAAGGATCAAGCCATGATGGGTGTTGACAAATGGCATGGAACGTGACCAATACCCAACGTGATGTCCTCTACAATGAGGTCACCATAATGCAGTGCCGTTTTTCATCGTGTGGCCAGGACGATAATGTCACAGTTTAGGGTCGTATGATAGGACCAAGTATGCATTTTATCGTCATGCAGCACAGACGTAGTAGGAACTATGCTAGGCGGGAAATGTGCGCAGTGTTATAAAACACAATTGACGGAGACATGATCCCACATTAAATTGTACGCCAATCTAAGAAGGAGACCTTAGGCCGATGGGCCTATATAGAGGTAAGAGGTGAAACAGGGGGGGAGACTGGTTCCCCAAATGGGTTGTACTCGATGACAGGGCGTCCGGGCGGTCCTACGTATTCCATGAAGATGGGAATCAAGCCACACGTAGTTCTAAAGGGTTCCTTTTAATGTCGTGCTGGACAATGAATGGGAGGGCTAACCCTCAGAACGGGGGTGTGTGTGGTACAACCATTGCAAACCCGACGTGAATGAGGACATAATCCCGCACTACGGTACGCGGTCCCGTAGTCGGGGTCCTGAAGGCAGGACCAGAGAGGTGAATTAGCTGAACTCAAGATGGACCCAAAGACAGGAGGTCTAGGCATTCCTACGTATCCCATTAGGATGGGAATCAAGCTGAACGTAGTTCTGAGATGATCTTAGTTTATGGTCATAGAGCTCGGACCGTGAATGGTGACAACTTCCCGAGTAAGCACAGATGTCAACCCGATTCCTAACCCCACGTGAGTTAAACTCGGTGTGGGAAACAAGGGGGGTATCCTCATTGCAATACTTTGGGCGAGTCAAACGGGAGTTGGTAGAGAGCCCCGAAGGACACCTTCTACACGGCTTGTTCCCCCAACGCGCAGACGTGCATGGAGGAAAAGTACAAAAAGTTCCGAGACTACACTTGGACACGGTGAAGTGATGAAGGGCATGAATTGTGCACCCGACATTTTGGGCCTAATGGGTTGGCGTGGCGAGAGAGGAAAACTGTTGACCGTGTTCTCAACACAGCATCCATATCGCGTTAGCCTGAGGTGGGAACAACAAACAAGCATCGACTGCTGACCATATTTACAACGCGGGATTTTATCGATTCGTAGTCCAAAACCCTCGGGGGCGTTGGCCCATAACGGTAGGAGAGCCCTTGGGTGTAGTATCCCGGCCGTTCTTGTGGGTACCTCCGGGTGTGAAGGATGATGAAAGCCCTGATGCAGGGATACACAAAGCCTGGAAAGCGGGTGCGGACGTGTCCGAGTAAAGCTTGGCATTCCGGGTAATAAACCAGAGTACTCCCAGGCACATCGGTGGACTGACGAAAAGGGATCGACGAAACGGCTCAGTAGGGAGAGGTATATGGCGTGGTCATTACAAGACCGACGCAAATGAGGACATAATCCCACACCACACCATATAATCCCCTCATGGAGGAAGGGTAGGCCAAGGTGCCAAGATGGGATGAAGATTCCCGAGGGATGGGGCTGGACCCGAATCCTAGACATTCAGGTGGTCCTACGTATCCCATGAGGATGGGAATCAAGCCACATGTAGTTATCCAAATGTAGTTTAACGTCATACGGGACGAGGAGGGGATTAGCATAACCCTAAACAAGGGAGGTGTGCGGTATGGCGAAGAAAACGACGTGAATGAGGACATAGTCCCACACCACACCGTACACTCTTATAAGAGAGGACCTGGATTGTGGCCCGGAAAGGCCGAGGGGCCTGATGGTTAGGCATTGGTCAGGAAGGCCTGACCTGCTTGTAGTTTAATGTCTTGCAATGAGGATGAGGGTCAGGGACCCGAGGAGGCCAAGGGGCCTAAGGCTGGGCCTCGTAAGGGAAGGTGTACGGCATGGGACATGATCCTGACGTGAATGAGGACGTAGTCCTATATCACACCGTACACCCTAGGTAAGAGGGGACCTGGGCCGTGCCCCGGAAAGGCCAAAGGGCCTAAGGTCAGTCATCAGTCAGGAAGGCCTGACTGGTTTGTAGTTTAACGTCTTACATGAGGACGGGGGTCGGGGACCCGAGGAGGCCAAGGGGCCTAAGGCTGGGCCTTGTAAGAGAAGGCGTACGACATGGCACATGATCCCGACGTGAATGAGGACGTAGTCCTACATCACACCGTACACCCCTATGGGGAATCAGGGCCATGGGCCCGATTTCTAGCATCACCCGGGGGGATGTTTGTCACTTCGGGATGGGGGAAAAAATCACTGCACTCGATGTCTGGGAAATCTCGGGGTGGACCCGAAGATCTAGGACACTGTTGACCATGTTCGAAACACAGTGTTCCTATGGTGACCTGATATGGGAGCAACAAATGAGCGTCGACCGCTGACCAAATTCGCAACGCGGGACTTTTATCGGCTTGTTGCTCGAAACCCCTCGGGGACGTTGGCCCATAACGATAGGAGATCCCTTGGGCGTAGTATCCAGGACGTTCTTGGGGGTCCCTATAAGTGTGTAAAAACGATGGAATCCCAGTCAAGGAGTGGGTGAAGCATAGCTGTATCCATCCACGAAAGAGGCAGACATCTCCCGGGGGGATGTGCAGCTGGGTCGAGGCTTGCTCGATGTGAGTTGGGGCAAAAGTGTGTACTCTGCCATGTCTTGACCCAAGGGGAAGATTTTGGATTTTGGGCTGGGCCAACGGACGAAATGTCCGGGCGTTCCTACGTATCTCATGAGGATGAGAATCAAGTCATACGTAGTTCTTGAAGGCCATGCAGTTTAGCGTCGTGCGGTGAGGACGTGGGAGGATAGAAGAACAGGAGTGGGCACATGGTGCGACCCTTACAATCCTTGTGTGAGCGGGGTTGTATGAGCGGGGATAAGAAAGCCTATTCCCTGCTACACAAAGATCATCCAAGGAAACTATTCCCAGGGGGGATAGTGAAGAGAAAATCTTGGGGATGGGCTTAAGACGAGGCGTCCGAGCATTCCTACATATCCCATGAAGACGGGAATCAAGCCACACGTAGTTCTTGAAATGCAGTTTAAACGTCATGCGGGACGAGGAGTATCTCATTTGGGGATATGTATGGTACGACAAGTAATCCGACGTGAATGAGGACGTAGTCCCACACCATACTGTACAATCCCGTAAGAGGGTAAGTCGGGGAAAAAAACAAGGGTCCTGGGGCCGGACCGCGGTCAGGGAGACCTAACCAGCTTGCGGTTTAACGTCTCGCGGTGAAGACGGGGGGCCTTGGGGCCCGAGGAGGCCAAGGGGCCTGAGGCTGAGCCTCAGTCAGGAAGGCCTGACTGGCTTGCAGTTTAACGTCTTGCAGTAAGGACGGGGGGCCTTGGGGTCCGAGGAGGCCAAGGGGCCTGAGGCTGAGCCTCGGTCAGGAAGGCCTGACTAGCTTGCAGTTTAATGTATTTCAGTAAGGACGGGGATGCAGTTTAGGGTCGTGCGGGACCATCTCGCAGTTTAGGGTCGTGCCAGACCCTTTTTCCCTAGGCAAAGTATCGCTTGAGGAACTTGGCATTGGTGGGAGGGGTTATACGCTCTCCATCCGTGGTCACCAAGGAGTATGCTCCATTGGGGTAAACCTTATGGATGATATAAGGCCCTTCCCATTTGGGTTCTAATTTGGGCGGTTTCCTACCGGGAATCATTGGCGATCGAAGGGCCAGTACCAGTTCGCCCTGTAGAAAAGAACGGAGACGAACCTTCTTGTTGAAGGCCCTCGCTATCTAATCCTGATGCCTTTCCAGATTGTGCAGGGCACGAAGCCGGTTCTCGTCTAGTGCTTCTTGTTCAGCTAGATGGATCTTGGCTACCTCATCTGATGTCTGGTGATCATAAACTGCAGTGCGTAACGACGACAGCTGGATCTCAATGGGTAGGACGGCCTCAGCTCCATACACCAGGGAATATGGGGTCACCTGGGTGGAGTTGCGATTCGTCGTCCGGTAAGCCCAGAGGGCGTTGGGGAGATTGTCCGACCAACTTTTCTTATTCTGACCAACCATCTTCTGCAGAATGTTAGAGAGGGTCTTGTTGAATGCCTCGATCTGTCCATTTGCCTGCGCGTAGTAGCGGGAGGTATGGTTCGACCGGATGTCGTACTTGGCGTACAATTTCTTTAGTTCAGCCGCTCGGAAGTTGGTGTCGTTATCGGTGAGGACGGCGTGAGGGACTCCAAAACGGTGGATAATATTGGATCTCACAAAGTCAACGATGGAATGGGCCTTGACCTCTTTGCGCGGAACTACTTCTACCCACTTGGAGAAGAAATCTGTAGCAGTCAGGATGAACCTACACTGGCGGGCTATTGCCGGTGGATACGGTCCCACTACATCAAGCCCCCATACCGCAAATGGCCAATAGTACTTGGTGGGGTGGAGGGGCTTCGGCGTCCGATGCAGGAAGTTGGCGTGAACTTGGCACGCGTGGCATTTCTTGGCATACCCAATACAATCGTGGATCAAAGAGGGCCAAAAGTACCCTAACCTCCGGATTTGATGGGACAGCTTCGGCCCAGCTTGATGGGCGCCACAGGAATCAGCGTTAACCTCTTGCATAACTTGAGGTATCTCTACTCCTTGGATGCAACAGAGGAGGACACCATAGAAACTCCGCTTATAAAGGATCTGTTCAAGACTGGGGCCGCTTTGGAGTGTAAATTGCAGCGCGCGGCGTCAGATTCGCTCGCGCTCGGCTCGGTCGTCCGGGAGGTGACCATTTTGGAGATACTCAACAAAAGGTGCCCTCCAGTCGGGAGTGGCTTCAATCAATGTGTCTGACGAACCTGGGACCCCTGACGTAGAGGGTCCGGCAGTGAGATGACTTACCCGCAGGACATCATTGTCCTCTTGGGTGACGGGGGCAATGACTCTCCGGTGTGCCACATGTATGATCAAATCATCTTGCTCGGGTTCTGCGAGCGATGCGTCCAAGTCGGCCAAGGCATCTGCTTGACCGTTCTGTGACCGTGGGACATGGGTAACCTCTGGTCGAGAAGAGAACTGGGCCATTAGGCGGAGGGTGTACTCCAGAAACGGTGTAAGCTCCGGTTTCCTGACGACGTAGTCTCCATTAACCTGTTTGATTACCAGCTCAGAATCTCCCTTCACATGTAGATGGGGCACATGGATCTCAAGGGCTAGCTCGAGGCCTGTGATGAGAGCCTGGTACTCTGCCTCGTTGTTCGTACAACCTTCTGACAACAGGAACGAGTATGGCAGGACGACCTGTGCCGGGGTAATGAAGACAATACCCAGGCCCACTCTATTGAGCTTGGGATCATTGAGCCTCCTACTGGTGGGGCTCCGGGAGGCACAGTAGAAATGAATTTGCCAACACGGGACAACATGATCGACTGAGAGGATCGTCCCATCATGGAAATCCAGGTCCAGGGATTGATCCACGGAGTTGGGAGGGGCAGCTAAAAAGTATTCCAACGCCTGTCCCTTAATGGCCTTCTGAGGTACAAACCTGATATCAAACTGCTGGAGAATCACTGCCCACCGTGCTAGTCGGCCAGTCAGCATGGGGCGGTTCCGGATGTACTTCAGTGGGTCTACCCGGGAGACCAATTGCACCTCATGGTGCTGTAGGTAATGTCGCAACTTCTACACGGCGAATACGAGCGCAAGGTAGCTCTTTTCGATAGGGGAGTATCTTACCTTCGTATCGAGAAGCATGCGGTTGAGATAGTAGAGACTATTCTCAGTACCCTCGTTATTCTTCTGGGCGAGCAGCGCACCGAGGGATCTCTCCAGGGTGGTCACATAAAGGACCAGCAACTTTCCGAAGACGGGTGGCATCAAGACCGGAGGTTGGAGAAGATACTGCTTGATTTCCTCGAAGGCGGTCTGACACTCCTCATCCCGTTCGTAGGCGGCGCCCTTCTTCATGAGCCGGGAAAAGGGCATACACTTGCCGTCCAGATTCGCGATGAATCGGCGTATATAGGCTAAGTGGCATTGAAGGACTCAAAGCTCCCGAATGTTGCTCGGGGGAGGAATTTGGTTGATGGCCTTGATCTTCTCCGGTTCGATCTCGATACCTCGGTATCTGACAACAAAGCCCAGAAACTTCCCAGAGGTGACCCCGAAGGAACACTTCAACGGGTTCATCATCAGGTGACGGGAACGGAGGAAACCGAAAACTTTCTCAAGGTCTTTGAAATGGTCCTGGCGCTGACATGATTTGACTACAAGGTCATCCACGTAGCATTCCACCAATGTCCCGAGGATCGGTTTGAATATGCGATGCATGGCCCTCTGATAAGTGGCACTTGAATTTTTCAAACCGAATGGCATAACCTGGTAGAAAAAGGTACCTTGGGGAGCCCTGAAGGTAGTGGACTCCTCATCTTCGGGGGCCATACAGATCTGGTTGTACCCGGAATATCCATCCATGAAAGAGAGGCCTTCGAACCCGACCGTGGCGTCAATCAATAACTCTGTCACCGGGAGTGGGAAGTCATCCTTTGGGCAGTGGCGATTAAGATCGCGGAAGTCGATGCAGACTCTGATCTGTCCATTCTTCTTCCTGACTGGCACAATGTTGGCAAGGAATTTGGGGTACTGGACTTCTTTAACGAAGTTGGCTCTGATAAGCTTGTCAACTTCGGCCTCAACCATAGCACCATGAGAAGGGTGCATTTTCCTGGGGGGATGCTTAAACCCACGATGTTTTGCCTGGAGGCCCAGACGGTGAACGACTACCTGGGGATCTAGCCCTGGCATCTCGTTGTAACTCCAAGCAAACACATCACGGTGCTATTTGAGGAAGTCTACGTACTGCTGCCACTCCTCAGGGGACATGGCTGCACTGATCAATGTGGGTTTAGGATCTGCCTCGCTACCAAGGTTCACCTGTACCAGTTCATCAACCGTGGTAGAGATGCCTTCTTCAAAGGCGGGGGGAGCATCCTCCAGGTCTTCCTCCCCACCCGTGTGGGGACTTCCCGCTACGGGAGATACTTCTTGGCTATCAAGATCCGAGGGGAAGCTGGTACCGTCTCGGGCAGCAGCGGTCATCATATTAGGAGAGTCACTTGCCATTGAGACCATAGCAATGAAGGCAGTCGACCCTATCCCATCTGGCCTTCGGCCTAAGGGGCCCCGTTTGATGATATCAAAGAAGTGGTGGTGTGTTGGCCTGAGTCAGTTAATTCCAGCCCGGCGGAAGAGACACGTATGGCGCACCGACATTGTCATAAGCTTGACGTCCCGGTACCATACAGGGGTAGGAGGTTCCGGGATCACCTGAGCCTGGTTGATGTAGGAGTACGAGGTGATTTTCCGTCGTCGCTTGGACACGGTAACATGCCTTCCTTGCATACCTGAAACAAAAAATCATGGCCCCATGTAGGGGGTTGTGTCCTCCAATCGGTGGATCGGGAGGACGTAGGCGTCATCCATGCTTGCCCAGGGATCACTTGTGGCTAGGGTGGGTTCATCCTCACTTACTAGGATCTGTTTATCCTTACTTTTGTAATAACCCGCATTCAGATAGCGGGCCTCATAAGAAGCGAAAGGGGACACATCCCCTTGGAGCACGCCTACTCGACTGTTGAGCGAGTACTTGAGACATTGGTGATATGACGAGGGGACCGCTTCATGCAGATGGAGCCATGGCCTACCCATCAACGCATTGTAGGTGGTGTCCTGAGAGACGACCATGAACTCGATGCTGGCAATTAAGCCAACGAACTGAGTCTTCAGGCGGATCTTGCCGACCGGGGTTTGCTCGGTCCTGTCGTACCCCTGGATTCTGAGGTCAGAGGGGGTTAAATCACCTTCAGACAGACCCAGCTTTCGCAACGTCCGGGTTGGAATTAGGTTGATTCCGGAACCCGTGTCAACGAGGCAGCGACAGATTTCCACGCCATTGAAGTGGCCAGTGATGTACAACGGGTGAATGTGCCCCTGTATAGGAGGGTCCTCATCTTCACCGGAGAACGAGATAACCACCTGACATTCGGCGTTTTCAATCGTCTCGGTATGGAAGGCTTCTGCAGCTACTACCTCCGTTTCAAACTAGAGGGGGCTTCTTAGGGCCTCGGAAAGTGCCTCGCGCATTTCGGATGATGGGCGAAGGGCCTCAAGGATGGAGAGCCTCGCTGGAATGCCGGCCAGGTGCTTCAGGACATCATAATTTCATGCCAAACGCGAACCTCTACTTACAGGAGGTCGTTCGACACTTGGAGGCATAGCGGGTCCTGCCGATTGAACCGGCGATCGGCTAGTACTGGGTACATCCTGCTGCCTACTAGTTGAAGCCTGGATAGTAGTCGCCGGACTAGGATTGGACAGCGGAGGCTAACTTGTAGCCGGGCAAGACTGACTGTGATACGAACGAGGCAGCTCTCCCCGATCCAGTAGCATGAACGACGGCAGAGGTAGAGACGAGGGCGTTAGATGGGGTTGCGCGTGTTGAGATATGCGCTGAGCCTGCTGCCTGGTCTCAGTAGCATGCACGGCTTGGCCAAAAGTGTCTGCCGACGTACCTCGATGACCGGAGTGGTTGCGATTCTGCTGACATTGACGTCGGTTGGAAACGTTAGGGAGGTTTGCCTGGCGCTCCCCCTCATCGGGAGTCATATAGGGATTTACCAGCTCCACGGTGTTAACTGAAGCGTACCCCTGGCTATCACTTGAGGAGTCATCAACCGCTGGGCGGATTCTGGGAGGAATCCCCACTTCAGGGGGCATAAAGTTGCCGAGAGTTCGGGGTGACGACGGCACTGGCGGTGCACGTTTCTTCTTCTTACGTTGTCGCTGCTTGCCCTTTTGGGAAGTGGTCGACTATGAAGATGATGCGGAGGCACCAGCTACTTCTTCTGAAGGTTCCGGCTGCTTCAGGCGCGCCCGGATGATACCATGGGCACGGAAGACGGTTTTTCGGTCCATCCAGTCATCATATTTTCGGGATCCGCAGCTGGGGACCTGCTGCCACTCGCCTTCGCTGTCGCTACCGATATCTGATCCTGTAGAGACACCCGCCACTTGCGCTGGTGCTGGGCCCAACTTGACTATGTTGTTGTTGACCTGGTCTTGAAGCCAGTCTTTAAACACATATCATTTCTTAAGGGTGTGCCCCAGAATACGATGATAAGGGCAGTAGTTGGGGGGATCGGGTAGATTCGCCTCTTCCGGCCTTCTGCACTCGGGCAGACGCACAATCCCTTGCTCTATAGCACTTCAGAAGTAGCCAGGGACCTGATTTTTTTTTGAACGAATAAGTCTGGTGCCTTCTTTCCGGATAGGGGGCCCTGGGGGCCTGGCCCTGACGAGGGGCCGGAGGGGCCTGCTGAGGGGCGGCGCCTGATGGTCTCGCCTAGGTGGCGGTGGCGCATTGCACGGGGGAACCTGTCGGTTCTGAGGTGGTCGCTGCTTGGCAGGAGCCTGTGCTTGAGGTGGAGGACCTCTACGGGGTTGCAGGGGTGGTGCCACCGGCAGTAAATCCAACCGGTCACTGATCTGATAGGGAGCTGGTTGTACCAGACGAATGCCGGACCTTCCAATGTCTGTAAAAAACATCGGAGTTTGGCGGCTTCTTGCTGAGCCGGGGTCCCCAGCATGGGGCCACACCTGGAGGAAAAATGTGCCAAGTGCTGGGGTGGGTCCCCTGTCCCGTTGAAGGGCGAGAAAGTGGGGTTCCCAAAACCCGGAGGTGCGGGCATATCATCCACCCACGCGGGATAAGGCTTGACATCCGGTAAGACCGCCACCTGCCGCGTTTCCAACGCTTCAAGGCGGGCTGTGAGTGCCGCAATAAGATCATCCGGGTGGGGGTCCCTGTCTTGACGGGGATCCCTAACCATAAGTGCGTTTCCAGGTTCTTCAACATGATAGATGGCTTCAGCAGCTCGTGGATCAACTGGCAGAACGACCTGCGGGGCGACAGGGGGAACCCGGACTGGGTTCTTCAGATTGCCCCGTCGCTCGGGGGGGTTTGGCGAGACGTATCGTGCCCCCTTTCCATATGTTCCGGCTTCCGCCTTGTCTACGGCAGTAGCATGATCAGGGTTGCCCAGAGGCATCTTACCGGGGGGAAATTGTTCCTGCCACTGCTGCCCTGGCCTGGGATCACCATAGTCAGGTCGCCGCTCTGCAGCGCGCTCAGCCAAGAGTTCGTCAACCAGCCTCTTCTGCTCAGCAAGCTGCTGGCGTAATGTGGCTTTCTCAGGATCCTCTTCCGTTTTCTACACAGAGGCAGACGGGTCGTAGTGCTTGACAGTTCCGACGTGCTCCTTACCCTTGCCGGTGTTTCGACCGAGTACCAGCGACTCAGTGGGTACGGGGAGCCCTAGTAGGTTCCTCTGCTGACGGGTAACCCTCCTTGATGGGTCCAGCAGTGGAGGTACGCCCTCGGAGGGTAAGCCTCCATCAAGGAATTCCATCTCGTCTTCCTTGTCCACGATGTCAGCCATGTGGACCGCGACCCCTCTCGAGGGCATGTCCTCGATGTCACATAGCGAATCGGGATGCCATCAGATAGGGTCGAAGAAGAGAGTGGCATAGTGTCCCCAACCACGGACTTGTACATGGGGGGTAGCTTCCCTGACAATTCTGCGGAGTGCCTTAAAACTATGAACGCATTTCCGTTGAAGGGCGCTCTGGCGGCCTGATGACTCAGGGTAATGGGCCACAAGAAGTGCGGCAACATCGATCAAGCGGCACTGCTCGCCGATTTCTTCGAAGTGCTCTCGACTTCTGGGGTACACCACCTGTTCGTAACGGAGGCAGAAGTGTGTCGCCCATAGGGTTTGACAAAGTCACCCCACTTCTTCAGGGGTAAGAGACTCTGGTACGCAAAAATTCAGCGCTGCTGTCGGCCAGAACTTCTCCAGGAAGTAATCCGCTGCAAGAATACTCCAGAAGCTCCTGAGCTCGGACTCAGGGTCTGGCCCTGTATTGCCCAACTCATCAACCGGGGGCGGCTGAGGGACCAGTAGCAGTACCGAGGCGGACCTCTGGGATAGCAAACTTGGAGGCGGAGAATACGGCGAACGAGATGACTGGCCGTCGAATTCCGGACCATCCTCCGAAGAGCAAGGTGACCTGGCCACAATGTCACGGTACGATGGGCTAATAGCCACAGCTTCCGCACAGGAGTCGCAGCTACCAGTGACCGGTCATGTCTTCGTTCTACCGTCGTTGGCCCCCAAAACAGCTCTCCGTGATCTCTGGTAGAGGTAGAGGGCGCTTCTAGTGACGATGGCGATGATTGCGCGGTCGAGACCTGCAGAATTCCCATGATTTCTTCCTCCTGGATGTACCTGCGGAGAGAGATGGGAATCTGGTGGACCTCATATTCCAGGATAATGAGGCTAACGCGTCTGGTTCCTGCCCTGGTCCTTGATACAGAGGAGCAGGGAGAAGGTTCCATCACTGAGTCGCACTCTGCTTCAGAGTCGGAGAAGCGAGCAGGTTTGATCTCCACCCGGGCCTTCCCATAATTCTTCTTGTGGCGGCGACGACCTGCTCTCCTGCCCCGGGGCGGCTCTTCGGGACAGGGTTGATCCCTATCAGGTAGTCTCGGGGTGGTGCTGGCGTCGTGGCGGAGAGGGCCCCCACTCCAGATGGATGAGGTGCGAGGGGCACCATGGAAAATGTCGAAGGGTACATGGGGAGGACCTCCATGACCAACATCCATGTAGGCGGAGCCACTGTTGGAATTGGAAGGAGCATGGGGAGGACCTCTATGGTCGCTGCGGGTGGAGCGAGGCTGACCTTCACTCCTCGAGTTGCTAGGGCAAGGAGGACCTTCGCCGGTTGCAGAGAGGACGTAGGTAGGGCCCCCACATTGGAGAAGGACCAGATGGATGGTGCCTTTAGATCGGCGGTCGGGGGCAGGTGGATGGACTCCATACCCTGTATAGTGGGCGTGGGAAAGATTTCCGTGCTGAGCGTCACTGCCGCGGGGCAGGTCTTCCTTCGGGATAGGGGTAGCACGAGGCATGCCTCCAGGACGAACATCGGAGCGGGGAAGGCCCACGCTCTGTGGAGTAGTGGTTTGGGGGGGGACCTCCGTACGGGGTGACATCACCGTGGGTAAGTTCGCTGCGATCCCCACTTGGGCCTGTAACCCGGAGAGCCAACCCAGCCTACCCGCGGGGCGGTTGGAGTCTTGATCCTAGTTGGGTAAAGGAGTGCCCCTGCTCAGTGTATGCGGGGGCTTCACGATGCACGTCGGCAGTGGCTCGGGCCACTGTAGCTGTCGACGTCGATGCGCCTGGGCGAGCGTCCTTAGCCCGGGCCCGGTGCTGACGTCGGATTAGGGGAGCTGGTGCAGGTGGTGCAGGGGCATGGCCTGCCTGCTCTTCCTGCGAAGACGGACAGTGGCGCTGACGCAGCCGGGCGGGAGCTCTCGCCTGGAGCCCTTGGGTCGGGACCCTGAGCGGGCTGAGCCGGACGACGCCCGCCTCATCAGCGTAAGGCGAGGAGTTGTCAAGGCGTTCCAGGGACAGGCTCCCGAAACGGTTGAACGTTGGGGTAGGGAGCAGGGGCTCCCTGCGCGGCCTGTTAGGGCAGCATTGACGGCGAGGCTTGGAGACCTCCAGGTCCAAGCGAGCCATATCCCTAGTTGGGATGACTCCTTCCTACTCGTACCTGCGCACGAGGTTGTTGATCACCCTTCGCTGGATGACCTCTGATGGGGAAAGGGGATGTGGGCACCCCGTATTCCACGATGTGGCGGCCGTCGTGGCGGTAGCGGCGCCAGGTGGGGTGGCAGTGGCGATGTTTCCCTTGCCCCTGCGTAGGCTAGCTGGCGGTGATCGCATCTCTGTAACAACAACCTGGTTCCTGAGAAATGAAGGGATCAACTCACCAGCACTGAGAGGAAAAGGATTGATAGCTAGTTCCCCAGCATCCTTCCATTCTCCGCGTCTATAAGAAGGATCCAAACCAACACGCTGCAGAACGGGATGCCCCACATTCTACTGCCCCAACTTTCGGTGAGTTTCACGATAGGCCCGCTATTTTCTTGGCGGGACCAGGCACCAGATATCTGGATCCGGTGACACATTAATCTACTGGTGTCTCGAACGATACTACTCTCCATATTGAGCGGAATAAATTCATGTCGTGTTCACCATTTCTGTTTCCGACGCTTTCACCGGGGCGCGCGCATCCGTCGGTCCGCGGAGGAGGACGTGCGGCGCTTGTTGCCCTGCATTCCCGCTTTCCAAAGGCGGGTGGCATTCGCTCCTTGTTCAGGGATTTCTTCTCCTTAATCGAAACGGGATGATGGGATGTTGGTTCTTCCTTCCGTGGATTCCTCCTCGGAACTCGTCACCTAGTCCGGGTCTCCCTCATAGATTTAATACGTAGTTCGTTAAACTCTTCCCAGTGCCATGTCTCCATGGACGCTGGTTAATTACACCGCTTCTGTCGGGACATTCCAAAGGGTCCAGTCAGGGAAGCAATCTTCATTCAGGGGAGTAGTCACGTTGAGGCATCAGTAGCGTGTCTGGATGCTGGGGAACCTGGCTTGTCTGTCTATTATCCCTGGTCACAGGGCTTCTCGAGGGTGTGGAATCCCGAGGCATCCCACATCGAACACGGGGAATTATATGCCATAGACACATATCTGAGGTTTTCCTCATCTTCCCGTGTTTAACACAGGGTATGCCGCGAGTTTAACGTCCAGCGGAGACGGATCAGCCCGATCAGAGCATTAGCTTGGATAGATCGGATTGAGGGATTCACCTTGAAGGGATGCCGATACCGGGGCCAGCCCATGGGCGGCTGTGAAGACGAGCATACCGACATGGTCTCACCGAGGTATGACGGTCCGGGCGAGAATCGGGATGGGTGATAGGTGGATGAATAGAGTGGAGGGGGAGTGAAATGGGACCATCGCAGGGGCGACGGTGAGGTTGGGCTTGGGCCTTGGAGAGGCTTCCTACGTATCCCCGTGGCAGGGAATCAAAGTCCGCATAGTTCGGGATGGTGCCGATAAACCGACATGAAGGTGGACCTTGGCCCGATGAATGTCGTCAGCGAACCAACGTGAAGGTGGACCTTGGTCCGATGGGCATCGTCAGTGTTCCGATGTGAAGGTGGACCTTGGTCCGATGAGCATCATCAGCGTACCGACATGAAGGTGGACCTTGGTCTGATGAGTGGTGGACTTGAGCCTCTAGAAGGCTTCCTACATTCCATGCCTTGACATGGATCAAAGTCCTCGTAGTTCAAAGGGATTCATTGGTGAACCGACGTGAAAGCAGACCTGTGGCTCCACTGGTGGTGGGCTTGAACCTCGGGAAGGTTTCCTACATATCGTGCCTTGACATGGATCAAAGTCCTCGTAGTTCAATGGATTGATGGAATACAGTTTAACGTCATGCGGGACGATAGTGAATCCTGACGTGAATAAACGACGGGTGGTGGGTGTCGGTGAACCGACGTAAATGAGGGACCTTGGTCCGATGGGAGATGGGCTTGAACCTCTGGGAGGATTCCTATGTACCATGCCTTGACATAGATCAAAGTCCTCGTAGTTTGGGTGAAAATGGGGGCTTGGCACACCGACAAGGAGACGGTTTGGGCCAATGATTGTTGGGCTTGAACCCCAGGGAGGCTTCCTACGTACCATGCCTTGACATGGATCAAAGTCCACGTAGTTCGGAAGGGGCTTCGTTGGCGAACTGACATGAAGGTGGACCCAGGGGTCCACTTGTGGTGGGCTTGAACCTCGTGAAGGCTTCCTACATACCATGCCTTGACATGGATCAAAGTCCTCGTAGTTCGGAATGGATGAGTCACAACGGCTTTCCGTCGGACCAGGATGTAGTTCAACGTCATGCTGGATGGGGATGGGACCCGACGTGAATGAATGATGGGTGGGCTTGAACCTCTTGGAGGCTTCTTACGTACCATGCCTTTATATGGATCAAAGACCTCATAGTTCAAATGGGGCTTTGTCGGCGAACCGACGTGAAGGTGGACCCGGGGGTCTAATGAGTGGTGGGCTTGAACCTCTGGAAGGCTTCCTACGTACCATGCCTTGACATGGATCAAAGTCCTCATAGTTCAGGTTGTGGAATGGGTGTGTAGTTTAATGTCATACGAGACAGGGGGCATACAGTTTAACGTCATGCTGGACGGGGGAAAAACTCGACGTGAATGAACGACCGAGCAATGTGGCTTGAACCTCATGGAGGCTTCCTACGTACCATGCCTTGACATGGATCAAAGTCCTCGTAGTTCTCTATGGATGAGTCACAACGGCTTGCCGTCAGACCGGGATGCAGTTTAACGTCATGCTGGATGGGGATGGGACCCGACGTGAATGAATGATGGGTGGGCTTGAACCTCTTGGAGGCTTCCTACGTACCATGCCTTAACATGGATCAAAGACCTCGTAGTTCAAATGGGGCTTTGTCAACGAACCGACGTGAAGGTGGACCTTGGTCCAATGAGTGGTGGGGTTGATCCTCTGGAAGGCTTCCTACGTACCATGCCTTGACATGGATCAAAGTACTCATAGATCAGGTTGTGGAATGGGTGTGCAGTTTAATGTCATACGGGACAGGGGGCATACAGTTTAACGTTATGCTAGACGGGGGCAAAACTCGACGTGAATGAACGACCGAGCAATGTGTCTTGAACCTCATGGAGGCTTCCTAAGTACCATGCCTTGACATGGATCAAAGTCCTCGTAGTTCTCTATGGGTGGGGGTCAGGGTCGATGCTCACTCTAAGCCCACGTGATTCATGCTCGGTGTGAGAAACAAGAGGTTGCAAGGACCTGACGATCACGTCGCGAAGGGTGCGTCCGTGAGAAGCGAAGAGGGGCTTACGCGTTAGGCGGCCCATGGTGCTGGGACTTACTCTAGGATGGAGGCCCAGAGTGCGACAAAGCACAGCAAAAGAGGGATTTGGGACCAATGATGGGAGGTGCCTCGTTCCCCATCACGCCCTCCACTAAACTTGGTAGTGGGGAAGTACAGAGATATAGAGGTGCAGTCATCCGTCGGGGAACTAGGGTCGCCCATCTCCTATGAATATACGCCACTCCAATAAGGATGATATCATCCCTTGTGGATGGGTGATTCCATTCCTGTGGAGACGAGTGGTGTAAAGAATGTTTGAGCTAGGGGGACCCTTCGTGAGAGGCACGAGGTCGGGTCACAGTTTAACGTCATGTGTTGAGGACGTGGTGCTTGGCAGTTTAATGTCCTGTAGCTTGGACGAGGTGGGTTCACTCCGCACCCCTAGGACTTACATAACCGGTACCCTCTGGTCCTTGGGGAAGGGAAGGTACCAGTAAGGCCATGGTCAAGGGGGGTTGTGGAACGAACCATCAAGGGGTCCACGTTAGCATGGCTATGCGAAGAAGCAATAGCTGTTAGCGTGCCTATGCAAAGAAGCATTAGGCGAAGCAACGCTATGAGTGGTATTGTCCATGGGACTTTGAAATCACATCGTGCAAACCTGGAGGGTCGCACGGGAAGAGGAATTGCTAAGAAAAGGAGTGTGCTTCACGAAGTGGAGTGCCTTGGCCTTAGCATGGGGCGTAGGTGTGAGTGGAAGGTGCTTCGTGAAGTGGAACAGTGTTCGCAGAACACTACCTCGCGAAGAAGGGGTGCCTCACGAAGCAGGGTCCTGTGAAGCAGTGTGCTTCGCAATGTGTAGCGATCCTGCCTTAGCATAGGGATCACTAGTATGGGTTGGGTGTTTCGTGAAGAATAAGTGCTCTGTGGCTGCCCGGGTTCCCTTGGGAATCCCCTTCCTTCGCGAATGCCCCTGAGCTTCGCGAAGGGCATCCCTCTCAGAGGAGGGGCTCAAAAATAGACAAAGCAAAGGCGTCTCACGAAGTAGAAGTACCTCGCGGAGCTCATGATTCCCGGGGAAAATAGTGCTTCACGATTCAGGAGAGGAGAAGCCGAAAGGTCAGACTGTCCATCCTCGGGACTCAGGGGGAGTCCAGTATTTATAGGCAAGGGGCGTCGCGAAGCATAACTCGCGCGCCACCTCAAGTGCTCCGCGGCGCGCTCGCGAACGTCAACGACATTCGCGGAGCGTTACCGCCTCTGGAGCTTCGTGGCGGGATCGCGAACGTCAAATGCATTCACGGAGAGTTACCGACTCTGGAGCTTCGCAAGGCCGCGATGATCGGTGCGCTTCGCGTCGGGGCTTTGCGGCGGGGCTTCGCAGTGGGGCTTCGCGAGGCAGCGCGTCGGCCTTCTTTTTTGTTCCTTTCTTTCAGGCCTTATTTTGGCGCCAACAAGGGTTTTCAAGCCTTATATTCAAGTCCTCTTAGATAATCTGTGTATGGAGTTTTGGGAGAAAATTCTTAATGTTATTCAAATAAAAATTAACAAAAAATTATAAAACATAGAGGGAGTGAAGAAAATACATGATCCTTACATAATTCATTATGTAACATAGACCCTACAATCTATTGTCTCTTAATATATCCAACCATCTTGACTACATGAAGCCGAATTGATGATCCTTCTCCAAGATATCATGCAATGTGTGCCTTGATGATCTTACACCACTCCTTCCTAGACTTATAATGATAAGGATCACTGTGGTGTGAAAACATAGTTTATGAATCAATGTGTTTGTATATTTTAGAGATCAATAAAAATAGATGTTAACATAAAGAACTATGCATGTAGAATATGATCTAGGTGCCTTAGGTAGACATTAGTCTCTTCCTCACGTGCCTCCTTAGACGTATAATCAATAATAGGACACTTTAACACATAAAACGTCCACTATTATCATAGTATGTTGAAAAAGAGGAAATAACACTCTTGGATGTTTCTATTAGTCGCTATATTTTTTCTCCCGTATGGATCACAATGATAATTTTGAGGCCTTATTACCATGAATTTTCAATAACAAAATAAAAGTAGGTTTGATAACCTTATATTTATTACCATAACTAATGAGATATAATAATTTTATTATCTTATTAGTCCCCCACAATTTTATAAATTCCAAAAAACCCTCACAATTGTACCCAAAATAAAATTTTGAGAAATATTATATTGTGAAGGATCCATATTTACTTTCTCATAATCAAAAAATGGTCCTAAAAATTTATTTAAGGGTCTTTAGGTCGGCTATATTTCAAACCGAATTAACTTTCAACTCCTTGATCCCTTTAGTGGACCCCTAATCCTAAAATAATGGATTGGGATTTCCCAACCACATTCCTCCATGTTACACCAAGTCCTTGTTTGGTAGTCAACCCTTAAAGATAACTTGGTTAATTCAATAAAACACATAAGTTAGAAATCCCAGATAATAGGAATTAACTTGAATTTTCTTGAAAAAAACATCGGATGTTAGTCATATTCATTACTAATGTTATGGATGAATTTAGTTAATTAATATTTTATTAAATGGATTTTTTATATTATGTGTACATATTCATTATTTTATCCTTCTACATTATTATTTATATTATATATTTTTTTCCAAATTAACTAACCTCACCATAAAAAATAATTTACGTATAAACCCATTTATTTTATTCCATCTTACATGTTGGTTAATTAATTTAACTAATGTCATAAAAAAAATATTCAAAAAAACCATGATAGGGAAATACAAAAAATATGGGGCGTGACCATGATATTTTATATTTATTAGTATATCAATCAAATGATAAAATAATCCTTCAATATAGGAATAACTATTACAATCAAACTTGGCTAGAGTTGCAACATTCCAATGGAATCCAATGCATTTTCTTGGTTGGCTTCACCTCCACTCTAATTTTGATCCTCCTCCTATCCTTATAGCACCATCCATTGCATATATTTTCTCACAATTAGGCGAGGGGAACCATGGTTATGGGGTTACATGAAATAATCTATGGACACACATATCCTATTTAATAAAGATGGGGTCCATGACATGTTGACCACCATATTTAATTAAATAATGCTTTTATCACATATAATAAAACATGAAATAAAATTTAATTAAATAAAATCTATACATTCATTGGTTAATCAATCTCATGATCATACATGATAGAAATTACTAATAATCTAATAAAAATTATATCAATAATTTCTATTTGTTTTTTATTAAGACAAATTTCTTGAATTAATAAATTTGTTTTCTAATTAATTAAGTAATTCATTTATCTTAACCCATCCATCCAAAAATTCAAGGATATTCTCATCCACTATAATTTTAAATTAATTAAACAAATTTAAAATCAGTCCATACATGGTCTGTACTGAAAGAGCACATGACGTTTACCAATCTGTCCAACCATAAATTCTATAATAAATTTAACATCTCATGTAATAGATGCAACATGATGTGTACCCTTCTATTCATTTTTTACTTTTAATCGCATATAATGTGACTAAACTCTGTATGTTCATCATTGTGCATTGTATACTCACAATACATGTAGCGTACATAATGTGTCATCATATTACACAATGTATAGTTCAGTGTGTCGAGCTATATATTTTGCACAACATTTATTACTACATGACACTCCTTTAATATATGCAACATGTAACACCATAAATTACAACAAATAATTTATGTTTTCAATGGTCATACATGTCATGTAGTTCCAAAATCATTCATATAATAATTAATTAAAGAATTTAATTCTAGACTCCCCCTCACGCAACACGTACACCAGCTATATATTGTGTAGTTTTTTTAATTCTACAATTAAGATCCATTTTTTATAATTAATTAAAATGGTTAAAACAAGGATTAATGTTTAATATATGTGAATGGGTACACGTTACATGGAATGTACAACCAACAAAAATCATGTATTCTATTATTCAGCTTCCTATAAAACATGCCTAGGGAATCGACATGTATTGTTTTGTAGAAATTCATATTTTATTAGGTGAATAAACTATGTACATTCAATATAGTCAAAACTATCCCATTTTGATCATATTTTTAAAAATATTCCTCTTATATTTAAAATATGTTGTTTAATTTTACCATACAGAACTTGTAATACCTGTAGGGCCAAACCATGTTGGGGTTATAAGGTGTGTACACTATCTATATTCTATTAAACTCTTAATTCCATTTGTCATCAATCTAGTTAATATACAATATGTAATGAAACAATGTACTACTATCCCACATTTCATATCATGATTAACATGAACACATCATTGTGTTGTTGACTAGATTAAACATTACATAATTTTGAGATACACACCATGTAATTATTTCCTCCAACTAAAATCTATGGCACCTCCCGATGGCATCTCTAGTTGTCCATCATCAATTAATTGTATGTTTTTTGTCATATGATGGTTAAAAACATAATATATGCACTTTTGGATGAATAATTATTAATAATGGAAATTAAAAACTAATATCAAATCCATAAATCAATAAATGGTCAATAAATAATTATAAATTAATATGTGATTGGTTTGTTACCACATGATGGTTCCAGGATGTAGCAGAAGTTGTTTGGATTCTGACCAATAATGGGTTTTCATTAGTTTATTCATATTTATCTTTATAAATATACTAATAGAAACCTCAGAATCCTGAAGAAAAGATCATTCACCTATAATTTATAATAAATTTCTAATAAATAAAATACCTACTTTGTACTTTTTATAGGGAGACGACTCTAAAATTATTAAATTTGATAGAATATCCATGTCTTCCAAAATATAATGGGAAATACCCATTCCCCCCAAAATATCTACACTATGAAATTCTCTATCATAATCTATAAAACCATCACTAGCTATTATTCCAACACGTGAAACAATTCTCCACACATTCTCATATTGAAACACACAAGATGTTGAGTGTATCCTTTTTAACCGGGTTATATGAACAATTTCAAAACACAATTCATGCTCTCTAAGTCTATCAATTACCATGAATGAATTTTGGAGGTTTTAAAAACACGGACTCATCAAAACCATTTCATATTCACACTCACATAGTGTGATAAATCTAAATAATTCTACAAAAATCAATTATAAATGAACCCCATTCCCAGGGTGTTTTAAAACAATCCATTTAAAATAAAACATATTTTATATAAAAATCATAATTAGAAGAAATAAAAAAAACATATAATATTTATAAAAAAAATAATTATAGTTTTTAATTCAAAATATTAATTTTTATGAGCCCACCCCCATAATTTCTAGAAAACTTTAATTCCTTAAAAATTTTCCTTTTTTATAAATCAGGATTTTCCCAAAAAAATCATTTCAATCAATGATATACCATAATCAATCTATAAAACACAATAAATTTTGAAATTTAAAAATGGGATCAGATCCACCTACCTAGGTGTGTCGATTATAGAAAATCCTTTGTTTTCATGGTCCAAGATCACATGATATGATAAGGTCTTTCAAACCACTAATAATATAAATGAAAAACATAAATAAATATTAATAAAATTCATCAATATGAAATCAAAATATTTTTAATCTTAGAGATATCTTGATATTATTACAAATATAGATAACAAGAGATTGAAGAATCAAAGAAACCACAAAGATATTTCATTTTATTCAATTTATATTCAATAAATCCTAAAGAGGAACTCATTGTTCATCATAGGAGGAACCCCAATTTCTTTCCCAAAAATACCTTGAGTTATCCAAATATAAATGAAGTGGTAAATGGGAATTTTTATTTTAAACCATTTTTTAAAATACAAATCCACAAAATAATACCAACACGCATGATTAGTATCCATGGTTAGGTTAATCATAGACCTAACCATGCTTACACTCTTATGCTAAATCTCTAGGATACATGGTCAACCAGTATGCTTAGCCTAACCATGAATCTATATATGATCTTAAAAAAACTCCATATTTACACCATTAAACCCTAATAACTAAAAATAAAATATACGTAATTGATTTAAGGTGTCACTAGTTTTACGAGGGTGTGATGATGGTTTTAAAGTAGAATAGTGGTTTTAACTAAAAGAGATTAATAGTTTTTAAAAACAAGGGAGAAGATAATACTAATTGGAGAAGGGATGAAATTATTGGGGATAAAATGGTGTGAGAAAAGGTGAAGTTTAATTAAAAAATGGTAAACAAGGGTAATAATAGTAATAGAAAATATAGAGTATAAGAGGTAGAGAAATAACTTAGAAACTCTGAGAGGGATTCATAACACATTGTGGAGTTTTTAACCATATTTTAAAATAAATAAAGAAATTATAATGAAATATATAAGACTATGTTGTGATTTACATGTATTAAAATTGATAATTTCAAAATTATATGTTATCCTATAAAACACTATAGAGTATCCTCTTTAGAATAAATTTATTTTTAATATTTTCCTGTGAAATTTATACCCAAAATTCCTTGTTTTGTGAAAAAATATACCATATCATAATTCTATACTCCAAGGAATTTTAAATTAAGGTATATTTTTTATGACTTCTATAATTTGGTGTAGTGAATAGTTTTTAATCATTTTTATAATGTTTTAAATCCATTATTGGGATTGATTTGATGTTAATGGTACCCATAATTTTTGGTGTTTGAGATTATATGTTATATCCATTCAGCTACACCATGATGGAATTCCATAATTATACATTATCAAATTAACACTTAATTTATAGTCACCCTCATGTTTTATGTTTATTGTTTCATTTACCCTTGAGCTATTTAATTATTAAATGATGGTTTCAAATGATTAAGGTGTTTAGAATTGATGTGGTGGAGGATTGAAGGAAGATACTGTAGGAAAGGAGAATGATTTTTTGTGTTTAAAGGAAACTAGAACTCCAGTGTAAAAAATGAGCATTGAAATTTCATTATTAACCCACAAATGTTACAATGGGTTTTTTGCATGTTTTTTCTAAAAGGGGATATTTTTTATTTAATTAATTTTAAAAATAATGCCTTAAAGCACAATACCCATTAGGATTTCCCTTTACATAACCATACATGATTTTATTTTGGATCTATCCCTCTTATCTTCTTCCTCCAAGGTGTATTATTGATTAATGTGCCATATATCCTTCCAATACATTGTGAAAAATTTTCCACTTGAAGAATCAAAGGTAGGGTCATCACAAATTTTTAGTTTTTTGTAGGTGTAGCTATTTTAAAATGACATATTTATACTTTAAAAATTTATCATTTTTTGATTTGGTCTTATTCTTGGTTTCATCACCTATTGGATAGAAAGGGTAATTTGTTAGTGTTATTGAGGTAAAAACAACATTCCCTCATTCTTATTTGTTTTTTTATTAGGTATGTGGTTTGAACCTTAATATTATCACACCCATGTTGTCTAATATTTTAGGCATTATTGAACATTTAATAATGATATATTATCCCCAGGACTCACTTTATATTAAAAATTTTAAAATTTTAAAATTTAGTAAAAGATCATACCTTATGGTCATATATTAAGGTGGATAAAAATAAAAAATTGATTCTTGGTAGTCACTTAATATATTTTTTCCATTCACAAAGAGTGTATAAATAAAAAAAGTGATATTTTATTGACAATTATTATATTTTTTTCAATATTTATTTTAATAAATGAATATAAAATAGAAAGGTGTGTGTATTTGGAAACAAAAAAACATTAATGAGATGTAGATAATAAATGTAACACCCGAGCTTCTATTACAATATACTTTTCATTTAATAAAATATAGAAAGATATGCATAGTTTTCTATACGAATGTAATTAAAACCTAATTTGTCAAATTTTATAAAATTTATTTGTTCATGTTAATATTTTTTTGGAAATCAATATATAAAAATTAATTGTGGGTGGATTTTTTTGGTATTTTTTGGAAATAGATAATTTTCCAACAAATAAGGAAAAATACTGATTTTAATTGAAAAAAATATCATTGTTCAAGAATTTACAAAGTTAAATTTCATATTAAAATAGTTTAAAAGTAAAATTATCTTTAGTATATTATTAAGAGAAAAATTATGTTACTTTGAATTAATTTTATTATTTAATTTTAAAAAAAAATTATACTTAAAATGTATTTTATTAAAAAATATATTGTCATTGAGTTTTTTTAATATTACATTAAAATATACCAGTTATAGAAATGGAATATTGAAAAATAGATTCCATATTTATAACAATATTGTATAAATTCCATAAATATTACCCTTTAATTTTTTGTCACTATAAATAGTATAAATAGTATACATAGTAAATAATTGTCACCATATTAAGTGTAAATTGGGTAATTAAGGTAAAAAATAATATGTTAAAGATGAAAAAATAACCACAATTATTTTATTTATATGATTTTATGGTTGAATTTCAGCCATTACCATTAAATTATATAATATATTCCCACATAGAGAAATATTGATTTGATTAGGACATTTATATTAATATAAGAAATGGAGAAATACAAAATGTCACTATTTTGAAATAAATAACTTAAAATTTGATTTATATTTATATAAATGGGGAAGTTTTGGTTATAATGTTTTTTTGAAATATCATATAATCATTTTTATTATTACAATTTATTTATAAATTTTATTGAATAAATATTTAAATTAAAATCTTATGCAATATCAAAATAGTATTTATTCAATTAATAGAAAAAATAAATAAATTATTTTAGAAAATCAAAAAGTAATATTATTTAGTGATTTATGGAGACCCATGAGTTTAACAGATATATATAACATAATAGAGAAGTTATAAAAGTATATATTTTAATTACAAATTTCTTATGATGTCTTTGAATTAAAATTAAATGTATAGTGTGAAAAATGACATTAATGATATTTTATGAGAAGAATATTTAATTAACTAATTTAAAAATCATAAAAATACTATAATAGGAAAAGTGGATAACAAATGCACTAAAATGTTATCCCTTTAATATTTATGGGGCTGTATTTTCCTTCTAAATAAAACTATAACTCTTTAAGTATGAAAACGTTGTTACCACAGTTAAGGTTAAAATAAGTTAACATGTAGAGACCCGAAGCTTGACTTACATTGACATTACATTACTTTTTCGGAATACTTAGTACATTACAAAAACACACACACAAGGATCGTAATAGTTTAGTGTCTTTGAAAACTCGGAATATAATCTTCTAATCGTGGTGAAAGATCTTCAACATCTCCCATAAAGATCTTCCTTTTTTTTACCTAAAACCTTTATTTATATCCTGGGGAAAAGAAAACACAAAAGGGTGAGCTCAAATGCTCAGTAAGGGTAAACAAAAGAAATATCAATCAAATCATATTCATAAGAGCATACCATTTTGGAAATCTTAACCTGCAAAAGAGAGCATAATTTCATAACATGGGATAAATCATAGTCGTGAAATGAAATCCCAATAATCATAACATAAAACATGAAACTTTGTGGAATACACACATAATCATAGAGAATCATTTTTTATTAGTCAAGACTCATTGCCAAGACTATCTTAGTGGACAAAGTCCCTTTCTGAACCGAGTCACCCTCGTTTCAGTCCTGTTTCACTGAACCGGTATAACCTACCATTCCAGCCATGTCTATCTCATGAGATATAAAATCTTTACCCAATTCATTGGAGGGAGATATAGGTCCCACCCATCTCATAATGATACCATTCTTATGTGTGCCACAAAATCATAAATCATACATCATTGCATAACCCATGTAATACAAATGGGAATCTTAGACATCATGACATCGTAAAACAATTCATATAAGATAAAGGAATTCATAAAAATAATTCCAACACAACATAATCAAATAAATGTAACAATAGGGATAAAAAACAGAACCCTTTATTATCTTATATGGAAAATAATTTTGATAAAACACTTGAACTCCGTTCTTGAGGAAAATATCATTTCTTCTTCAAAAACATTTTTCCTTTATTAACATGTCATAGAACTTTAAACTAAAAGAAGATGATTAAAAATAAACTTGAAAAATTGTAAAGGATGAATCTTGGAAATAATTTTTTAAAAATCCATTCATGTCGTATAAGTTAAAAGAAAACATTCTTCTAGTGCTTTTTCCGGAAAAGTCAAAAAGTACCTCGCATGAAAAAACGACAAAAGATTCCTTTCATATTCTTTACTAAAAAATCACCGAAGGGTAAAATTGGATTTAAAAAATTGTAGGTGGATGGAAATAAAATTACATATTGAGGAAACAGGGATGTGGATGATAAAATACACCCCAGTAAATACCAAAGTATAAACAATCTCGGATAAAAATGAGATTATGATATTTCCCTTACCTTAGGTCCGATTTGCTTCGTAAGTGTCCGAACCTCCTGTATAATGATTTAAATAAGGTCATTGACTTATTAAAGAATCATATTCATTGTTATCATATCATATATGGTTCACTTATGACTTTATATTACCCGTTCTTTTGTAAATTCCATGTTAAACAGCGTTTTGGGTAAAATTGTTTCATTTGTCGTCTGTGTTTTGACTTGTAATTATTCATATGATTACTTAGATCATGATTACTTAATTCCATAATATAAAACATGATTTATATATATATATATATATATATTCAGAATATACATATATATAATAAATCAGTAAATGGAAATAAATACACCGTTCATGGAGACGGTAGGTCGTACGTACGCATGAACGCTGTTTTCGTTTCCTTATTGAGTTGAACAGAATTAAGTAGATGACATTCATATATATACACATAAATCCAGTATCATTATTATTTCATATATTTCATGATTACTTATTATATATACTTTATAATCATTCATGAATGGTTTAAAGTGGAGAATGAATCTCATCGCGTCGTGGAGATGGTAGTCCGTACCTACGCACAAGCGATGATATCGTTCTCATGATCGTCAGACTGTATTGGAGTGTATGTATATTATTTCAGAATCAATGTCACTTTAAAATAATAATATATAGTTATTATTTACACCATTATACCCATCCAAGTAAGGTGGTGGTGGAAAATAGATTTCACCACGGCGTGGAGACGGTATTCCGTACATATGCACGCGCGGTGATTTCTTTTTCCGTAGGATAGATAGATGGTGAAATAGGGTTGTTTCATACTTATATTAACATATAATTATATGAGTTATACTGATGTTACTACTTCATAATGAAACAACTAAATAAGAATAAGTGGAAGAAGAAATAAAGATGAAAGAATCGGTAACGGACATTACCTCTTCTTTGAAGTGCTTCTTTGAGACCTTCTTTTAGGGCACTAAACTTGGTCTCTGAGGAAGACCAGAACCTCTAGGATGTTTCTAGGGAAGTGGAGAGGAGAATTTGTCAGGGTTTGTCTGAGCTTGAAGGCTCAAAGCTGTGTGAGGAAGAGAGGGAGGAGGTGCCCTTTTGTAAGGGAGGAGAGGTGCACCTTTGGAATAACTAAAAATATTATATTATTATAAAGTCAAGTTCGGTTTTAAATAGTTCCAAATTGATTTATTTCGTGGCTAAGGTGGGTATGGGTCTAAATACTCTCATCCAATATAATTTAGACAAGTTTAGGTATTAATTGTAACCTTATCATTTAGATTTAACTTTAATTTAGATAATTTAACTTTTACCATGTCTTCTTGTTTTCTTACACTATAAGGTTAATAAACTTACTATATCAAGCCAAAAGAACCCCAGTTTGTTTATTATTAATATATATATCCTTATCTAAGTCATTTTTCCGAACCTTAGATATTTAGGAATTAAATAACAATTAGTAATATAAAATTTGTTTTAAAAACTAATTTATGTCAATTTTGACACTATTTGGTACATGATTTTTATGAAATTCATAACAGAATGATAAGTTCGCACCAAGTTACTTATATCAACAATAACATGTCATATTAACCTAGAAAAGTAATTTAAGTCATAAAAAGTCTATAATTACATTTATTTGGGCATTTATAACATCAATTAT
The DNA here is from genome assembly GCA_963277665.1 of Viscum album. Lineage (NCBI taxonomy): Eukaryota > Viridiplantae > Streptophyta > Magnoliopsida > Santalales > Viscaceae > Viscum > Viscum album. Next base: position 111,765,110 of record OY728125.1, on the reverse strand, counting down.
GTTAATATTTCATTAATAAGACAATTACTGCATCATCTTTGTGTCATAATAAATGATAATTATTTAATCCCTAAAAATTATAAATAAATTCCTATGATGTAGATAATTGTATTAGCTTTCTTGAGACTATTCATGTTTGAAGGTTCATTAAGTTTATTACTAGACTAAAATTATTATACTTATAAGATTTAAGAAAGTGATATGTTGTCACATTCTTTGGTTTTAATAATAATTAAATTATTTTCATTGAAAAAATTTAATTAAATGAATCTAATCTGACCCTTAGGTGATATGGGTAGACGTTTAGTCATCCAATATGATTTTGACATTTTTTAGGGTAATTTTAAAATATTATATTTACCCTTAATTACCCGATTTACCTTTAACTATGGTAAATAAAATTTACCGTTGTTACTATTCATATTTCCCAAAAATAAAAAGTAGCTTATTAACATAATTTGGACCCACTGATTCCAAATATGGAATCCTTTTTTCCAAATTCAATACACAAAAGATGCAGAAATTAAATTAAAATTAATCCCGTTGTCAAAAGAAAACGGGTTTTTCATTAAAACATTGCAAAAGATTGAATTGATTTAACCTACGAATTCAAGGTAAAATCAATGATAATGACATACATTATATTAAATGGTAAAAATATATTATATTTATACTTTAAAACCATTCAATATTATAATTTAACCACATAATATATTACGATGAAAAAAGTTGTTTGTAATTAAAATATAGCGTGTTTTTACTATTCATTAAAATATGAAAGTTGTCGGAAAAATATCAAAACTTTATCTAATGTAAATTTTTATATCCTGATTCAAAATAAGAATTTTATTTTGTCAAATTGAACTTATAAACATGTCAAAAACTAGATTTAATGTGGGTGCGCCATCAAAAGGTGGAAAACTGCATTTTTTAAAAAATACTTGTTTTACCTGAAAAATTTATTTTGTTCTTATACCATGTTCTAAAAAAGTGTAAGATGAATAATAATGTTACAAAATTTAAAATTTAGTTAACACTATTCATAACGACTAGTTCATAAAAATATTATAATAATATATCGTTGTTTAGTAAAACCCAGTATTGCGTACAACACACACTATCGAGGAAGGTCACGATTGCGTGTAATGCAAGACAAGTCAGGGTTGTGTGTAGTGCACAACTCCTTTGTTGTTTCATATAATATAATCCAACCATATTTTATTTATACATTGAATATATATATATATACACTCAATGTTGCGTAGAATAACTTCTATCAAACGAACTTGAAATTGTGTGTAACAAGAGCCAAGAAAAGTGTTGTGTATACTGCAAGCTAATATGGTGTTGCGTATAGCGCAGGGTAATATTAGTGTATCACAAGACATTAATAAAATTAAAAGAATATTTTTCATAAAATCTCGGGGTGTTACATTCTACCCCCCTTAAAATGAATTTCGTCCTCGAAATTCATTGGGGTTATAAATGGTTTACTACTTGAAAGTTTCTTTAATAGAAACCCACATCATAAAAAGGAATACCAAAACCAATCTTTAAAAACAAAAGTATGAAACGTAACGGTTACCCAAATAAACTAATCACTGGGTTTCCACATAGGTGAAAATATGGATATGGAAGAAAAATCTAACCATCATGTTCTGATGGAGAGTGGTAGAGAACATGGCTATGGAAAAGCCAACAATCATAAATCCATAAATTTGTGACGATCTAAGGTACCATCTGATTAATCAGATATAAGAGCACTAGGACAACATTTTTGGTTTTCAAGATCATTTCCCTAAAGTTGAAGAATTTGAATTAGAATAAATACTTACTTTATTTTGGTACAATCTCACTGTTGTTCGTGCCTTGAAAAATTTCTACTTCATCTCTTAAATAAATGAAGTTGAATTTGTTATTCATGAAGTGTTAGCAGATCATGTGATAGAATGATGAGTCATTCCATCTGTCTCAAACAAAAGGTTAGAAAAAGTTATTAAATATACATAAGTCATTATATAGTGAGATTAATCATATATGGTTCCTAAAATGGACTTATACTTCATATATCATACTGCTTAATATAATAAAACTAGTTTCTACTAAATAGGGACTTTCTGTAGGCCAGTGGTAGGAGATAAAGGCCAGTCGCACATCGGTTGTGGGTTCGATTCCCACAGCCATGTCTGACGCGATGGGTTGTCACCCGTCCTGCAGGTTGTCCTTTTTCTAAATCTATATTACTATAACATCCCATTAATAATATCGAAAAATGTTTTATCCTAACTTATGTCCAAAATAATCCATTCTAATCTTTAGGCTTATCTAAAATACTTCGGTCCAAGCTCATAGTATAAAGAAAATGATTACTTGAAATGTCACAGAACAATCACGTGAATGCCATCATTTATCCCCCATATATCATAAGATATATCTTGTTGGTCAAATTACAAACATGTGAATACCTTAATCATGTATTCTCTTGAAGAATGAATACCCATTGAACCTTAGTGAAAACATGAATGCAGTTAAAAGTTAACACTTTCCACATACCAAAATCCTTAAAATTCTATATACTCAAACCATGATATCACTTTGTCCTTATATCAATCATGAGCTCATGAATACTGTTAAACATTTCATTTTCTCGTTTTCCCTTCATTATGCACATATCATCTTATTAAAAATATATCAATCACTTTTAATACCATATTAGACCAATACATAAATATTCCAATACTCCATGATACAACATCATTTTGGAATCCCATTACATAAACACTTAATCATTCCACCACATCGTTGTCATATTCAACATCACCAATGGTGATCGCATGTGACTTCCCCTTGTCCTTTGCCTTAAGTGGTTGCTCATATCGATCATCACTAACCCTTGGATAAGGGCATTTATTAGCATAATTCCCCATTTCCTTTCACTTGAAGCATTGAAGTGTTGGTGGTGCGTTCTCTGCAGTGTTTGCTTTATTCACATCATTAGAAACCCTTTTTCCATTACTTTGACACTCAGCTGCTCGATGACCTTCTTTTCCACACTTAAAACATTTTCTAGTCCCATTAAGACAATCTCCACCATGCTTCTTTCCACACTTTGAGCATAAGGAAACATTCATATTCTTTTCACCATTATTCTGATATTTCTCCTTGAACTCCATCTTTCGTTTCTTTTCAAAACCATGAGATGGATATGTAACACCAACTTCCATTTCTACCTTGATAGCACAACGCACAATTTCTTCATAGATACTGAAGTCTCTTATAGCTAATGCCCTTCGAAGACTTGGTTTTGAGCCACTGAAAAATCGATCAACTTTACTTTCAGGTTGGATGATAATGCCAGATGCATACCTTGCAAGTCTTGTAAAATTCGCTTTGTATATACCAACAGATTCATCATCCTTCTATTTCAGCTCAAGAAAATCCTTTTACATCTTTGTTCGAAGAATACGAGGGAAGTACTTACTAAAAAACAAGTTCTTGAACTCGTCCCATTCCATGGACTCAATTTCATCTCTTGGCCTCGTATTCTTGATAAGATTCCACCATTGATCAGCTTCACCTTCCAAACGATATACTGCTAATATGACTTTATCATGTTTAGAACATTGAAGAACTGAAAATATCTTTCCAGTGGTACTGATCCATTTTTCAGCAACAAGTGGATCGGAAGTCCCACTGAAATAAGGTGGGCGTTGCCTCATGAAGGACTCAATATAATATTGTTCCCTTCTCTGCTCATTTGGAAGTCTAGAATGATTCATAGCTTGTGTAAGTATAGCAAAAATATTTTGCACTCCATCTCCCATAACATTTTTTTGTTGAGGAGGACAATCATTGCATTGTCCATTGCATTGATCAACACAGTTCCTTCAGGTTCCAGCCATCGTCTAAAACCCAAAAAGAATAGTGTGAGAGGCAAAAATCATGCTAGGGAAAACGAAATAATAAAGGGGGAGTACCTTCAATGTCTAACATCTTAGGTTAAATTCTATGATCGTTATCGTAGTTCTAGGACTGTATCCTATACGTATACTTATCCTTAGGGACATCCCTAGACATACCTTAGAAATATCTCTAGGGATCTCACTAACATTTTCGCATCCTAGTTTCCAAAGGTTGACTAAACATTTCCTCTGATACCAACTGTAGAGACCCAAAGCTTGACGTACGTGGACATTAAATTACATTTGCGGAATACTTAGTACATTACAAAAACACACACACACAAGGATCGTAATAGTTTAGTGTCTTTGGAAACTCGGAATATAATCTTATAATCGTGGTGAAAGATCTTCAACATCTTCCATAAAGATCTTCCTTTTTTTACCTAAAACCTTTATTTATATCCTGGGGAAAAGAAAACATAAAAGGGTGATCTCAAATGCTCAGTAAGGGTAAACAAAAGAAATATCAATCAAATCATATTCATAATAGCATAACATTTTGGAAATCTTAACCTGCAAAAGAGAGATAATTTCATAACATGGGATAAATCATAGTTGTGAAATGAAATCCCAATAATCATAACTTAAAACATGAAACTTTGTGGAATACACACATAATCATAGAGAATCATTTCTTATTAGTCAAGACTCATTTCCAAGACTATCTTAGTGGACAAAGTCCCTTTCTGAACCGAGTCACCCTCGTTTCAGTCCTGTTTCACTGAACCGGTATAACCTACCATTCCAGCCATGTCTATCTCATGAGATATAAAATCTTTACCCAATGCATTGGAGGGAGATATAGGTACCACCAATCTCATAATGATACCATTCTTATGTGTGCCACAAAATCATAAATCATACATCATTGCATAACCCATGTAATAAAAATGGGAATCTTAAACATCATGACATCATAAAACAATTCATATAAGATAAAGGAATTCATAAAAATAATTCCATCACAACATAATCAAATCAATGTAATAATAGGGATAAAAACAGAACCCTTTATTATCTTAGATGGAAAATAATTTTAATAAAACACTTGAACTCCATTCTTGAGGAAAATATCCTTTCTTCTTCAAAAACATTTTTCCTTTCTTAACATGTCATAGAACTTTAAACTAAAAGAATATGATTAAAAATAAACTTGAAAAATTGTGAAGGATGCTTCTTGGAAATAATGTTTTAAAAATCCATTCATGTCGTATAAGTTAAAAGAAAACATTCTTCTAGTACTTTTGTCGGAAAAGTCAAAAAGTACCTCGCACAAAAAAAAAATGACAAAAGATTCCTTTAATATCCTTTACTAAAAACTCACCGAAGGGTAAAATTGGATTTAAAAAATTATAGGTGGATGGAAATAAAATTACATATTGAGGAAACATGGATGTGGATGATAAAATACACCCCAGTAAATACCAAAGTATAAACAATCTTGGATAAAAATGAGATTGTGATATTTCCCTTACCTTAGGTCCGATTTGCTTCGTAAGTGTCCGAACCTCCTGTATAATGATTTAAATAATGTCATTGACTTATTAAAGAATCATATTAATTGTTATGATATCATATATGGTTCACTTATGACTTTATATTACCCGTTCTTTTGTAAATTCCATGTTAAAGAGCGTTTTGGGTAAAATTGTTTCATTTGTCGTCTGTGTTTTGACTTGTAATTATTCATATGATTACTTAGATCATGGTTACTTAATTCCAGAATATAAAACATGATTTATATATATATATATATTAAGAATATACATATATATAATAAATCAGTAAATGGAATAAAATACACCGTTCATGGAGACGGTAGGCCGTACGTACGCATGAACGCTGTTTTCGTTTCCTTATTGAGTTGAACGGAATTAAGTAGATGACATTCACATATATACACATAAATCCAGTATCATTATTATGTCATATATTTCATGATTACTTATTATATATACTTTATAATCATTCATGAATGGTTTAAAGTGAGAATGAATCTCATCGCGTCATGGAGACGGTAGTCCGTACGTACGCACGAGCGATGATATCGTTCTCATGATCGTGGGACTATATTGGAGTGTATGTATAATATTTCAGAATCAATATCACTTTAAAATAATAATATATAGTTATTATTTACACCATTATACCCATCCAAGTAAGGTGGTGGTGGAAAATAGATTTCACCATGGCGTGGAGACGGTATTCCGTACGTACGCACGCGCGGTGATTTCTTTTTCCGTAGGATGGATAGATGGTGAAATAGGGTTGTTTCATACTTATATTAACATATAAGTATATGAGTAATACTGATGTTATTACTTCATAATGAAACAACTAAAGAAGAAGAAGTGGAAGAAGAAATAAAGATGAAAGAATCGGTAACGGACATTACCTCTTCTTTGAAGTGCTTCTTTGAGACCTTCTTTTAGGGAACGAAAATTGGTCTTTGAGGAATACCAGAACCTCTAGAATGTTTCTAGGGAAGTGGAGAGGAGAATTTGGCAGGGGTTGGCCGATCTTGAAGGCTCAAAGTTGTGTGAGGAAGAGAGGGAGGAGGTGCCCTTTTATAAGGGAGGAGAGGGGCACCTTTGGAATAACTAAAAATATTATATTATTATAAAGTCAAGTTCGGTTTTAAATAGCTCCAAATTGATTTATTTCGTGGATAAGGTGGGGATGGGTCGAAATAATCTCATCCAATATAACTTAGACAAGTTTAGGTATTAACTGTAACCTTATCATTTAGATTTAACTTTAAGTTAGATAATTTAACTTTTACCATGTCTTCTTGTTTTCTTACACTATAAGGTTAATAAACTTACTATATCAAGCCAAAAGAACCCCAGGTTGTTTATTATTAATATATATATATCCTTATATAAGTCATTTGGCTGAACCCTAGATTTTTAAGAATTAAATAACAATTAATAATATAATATTTGTTTTAAAAACTAATTTATGTCAATTTTGACACTATTTGGTACATGATTTTTATGAAATTCATAAAAGAATGATAAGTTTGGACCAAGTTACTTATATCAACAATAACATGTCATATTAACCTAGAAAATTAATTTAAGTCATAAAAAGTCTCTAATTAAATTTATTTGGGCATTTATAACATCACTTATGTCAATATTTCATTAATAAGACAATTACTGCATCATTTTTGTGTCATAATAAATGATAATTATTTAATCCCTAAAAATTCTAAATAAATTCCTATGATGTAGATAATTGTGTTATATTTCTGGAGACTATTCATGTTCGAAGTTTCATGAAGTTTATCACTAGATTAAAATTATTATACTTATAAGATTTAAGAAAGTGACATGTTCTCACATTCTTTGGTTTTAATAATAATTAAATTATTTTCATTGAAAAAATTTAATTAAATGAATCTAATCCGACCCTTAGGTGATATGGGCCGACTTTTAGTCATCCAATATGATTTTGACATTTGTTAGGGTAATTTTAAAATATTATATTTACCCTTAATTACCCGATTTACCTTTAACTATGGTAAATAAAATTTACCTTAGTTACTATTCATATTTCCCAAAAATAAAAAGTAGCTTATTAACATAATTTGGACCCACTGAGTCCAAATATGGAATCCATTTTTCCAAATTCAATACACAAAAGACGCAGAAATTAAATTAAAATTAATCCCGTTGTCGAAAGAAAACGGGGTTTTCATTAAAACATTGCAAAAGATCGAATTGATTTAACCTACGAATTCAAGGTAAAATCAATGATAATGACATACATTATATTAAATTGTAAAAATATATTCTATTTATACTTTAAAACCATTCAATATTATAATTTAACCACATAGTATATTACGATGAAAAAAGTTGTTTTAATTAAAATATAGCGTGTTTTTACTATTCATTAAAATATGAAAGTTATCGGAAAAATATCAAAAATTTATCTAATGTAAATTTTTATTTCCTGATTCAAAAGAAGAATTTTATTTTGTAAAATTGAACTTATAAACATGTCAAAAACTAGATTTAAAGTGGGTGCGCCATCAAAAGGTGGCAAAACTGCATTTTTTGAAAACTACTTGTTTTACCCGAAAAATTTATTTTGTTCTTATACCATGTTCTAGAAATGTGTAAGATGAATAATAATGTTATAAAATTTAAAATTTAGTTAACACTATTCATAACGGCTAGTTCATAACAATATTATAATAATATGTCGTTGTTTAGTAAAACCTAGTATTGCGTAGAACACACGCTATCGAGGAAGGTCGCGATTGCGTGTAATGCAAGCCAAGTCAAGGTTGTGTGTAGTGCACAACTCCTTTATTGTTGAATATAATAGAATCCAACCATATTTTATTTATACATTGAATATATATATATATATATATATATACACTCAATGTTGCGTAGAATAACTTCTATCAAACGAACTTGAAATTGTGTGTAACAAGAGCCAAGAAAAGTGTTGTGTATACTACAAGCTAATACGGTGTTGCGTATAGTGCAAGGTAATCGTAGTGTAGCACAAGACATTAATAAAATTAAAATAATATTTTTCATAAAATCTCGGGGTGTTACATAACAACTGGTTTAAACTGAAATATAAAGTTTAAAATAATACACAAACATGTAACATTTTATTGGATGAATTTTTTTCAATCATATATTATATTATATTTTATATTATGGCCACAAGGCCATAAAAATGAATTTATTATATTTAAATATTTTATTAACTCTATGTGTGTCCCTTCATTCACTATAAAAGGCCACTACCTCCACTCTTCCCTAAAGAACTTATAATATATTATCCCAAAAAAAATATCTTCTAAAAATCATTATTAATGTTCTGTAGTTTCTATTATTCCTAAAATACCAACCCTAAGTCTCTTAATAGAAGATCTAAAGGAGATCTTTCTAAGAAGAGGTAATCATATTTACCGAATCTTTTAATTTAATTTCGTATTAAACTGCTTATAAATACGTTTTAAAAATACTAAAATAATAACTAAAGTGTCATAAATTTAATAAGATTTTATTACTAATATCGTACAACCATTTCCTTATCTTTTTTATCTTTTGAAATGAAAAAACATCGTTTGAGCGTACATGCGACCAACCATCTCCACATAAGAGTGTAATTATTTTTTCATCACCCCTTTCATTGGATAGTTATAAATATGGATCTAATGATTTTATATGATATTTATGAAATAGTTACACTTATTTTATAATAATATCATGTATAATATCCTAGCCTTTAACTCATTAAGAAGTTATAGAATTGCTCATGTGTACATATAAACTACCATCTCCACGAAGAAATGTGATTAATTTTTCATGTTAACCATTAAAGGATGATTGAAATATGTATATATGTAATATATATGATATATATATATATAATTATTAAAATCTTTTATATGATGGATCCATGAGTGAGACGTAGGGACTAAAACGACCGAACAAAAAATTATACAAAAAATGAAGCAGTTAACACTCAAAAATGAAAATTTTAATAAATAATTATTGATAAATGGGAACTTAAATGTTATATGATGATATATGAGAATTTATATATGTATATATTTATGGTATGTAATTATAATAAATATACAGTTTTTATACACGAGGCTAAATAACTTACAAGTCAAGTCAAAATTGAGTTATGGATTATTTCACAATCTCACCATTAACCGCGGTTGTTTATGTTTAAGTCCCCCTTAGGGGAATCCAGTTACCATTATATCTCAAACCCAATCTATTTTATTCTAATTCGATTATTTATTTAAATTATATGTTTTCCTTTCATTTTCCTGTTTTATGTAATCAAGAGACTAAAAGAATATTTTTTAGGAAAACCAACTTTTTTTCTATTCAGTTAGGAATATTTTTCTTCCATTTCCATATGTTCCTTAATTTGTTTTATTAATATTCTTAATATTATACACATTTTTTAATTTAATTCTTTCCCATGTATAACTTTCTATAAAAATGTTTTAATGAAATCGTTATTTAATTTGCTGAATGAGGCACTTTTTTTAATTTTTACCAAAATTGTGAAAGGAATATTTTTTTATTTACACAACTTGAATGTGATTTTCTACCTTCCTAACCATCTGATGATTTAAATATTCAATTAAAAGAATCCTTTTCCCTAATATTTGGACATTTTTAGATTTTGAATATGTATTTAAAAATGAAAATGGTATTTTCCACCAGAAATAATCTAGAGATCTTATAACGTATATTTATATATGTCAAAATTATTTGGAAAATATTATTCTTTAAATATAATATAAAATTTTGATAAAATTTTCCTTACTAACCAAGATGTCTTTGGATTATGTTTATTGACTGGGAAAATTATTGACATTTTTTATTATAGATTTTCAATATGAATTTTTACAATGACTATGATTCACTACTTTTAAGTGATGAATGAATTAGACTTATAAATTTATAGGGAGATCCCACTATAATACCTTGATGCATAATTATGTCTCATGAGACAAATTAGTTTGGATATTTTGTATACGTCTTACATACTTCCACATGTTTTCTTGGAACAAGGCCTGGATGGTAAGATTATGATGTCCTAAATTATGCATTATATAATTATGAATTTAGTTATTATTATCCATGTGATTATTTATATTATTATTTTATCAGTGGATTTATCCCCTTTTATGGGATTAGTTATATGGAAATTTTTATTACCGTTTTTCTCAATAATATTATTCATTTTTATTTACATCATGATATATTTTGTTGAACTCTTTCCATTATTGAGCCTCTAATCTCACTATTTATTATATTTTTATTTCTCTAAGATACAAATAAGGGATAAATGAATAAAATAATGGAGTTACTAGAATAAATAATAATGTTATCATAAGAATTATTATACTATATTTCATGTCATCAAATATAATGCGTGAATAATGTATGTATTAGTTTCACAATACTACTAAACCATTAATTACTTTGGATGTGAGTTCATGTATCTTGTAAAAATTTAATAAATTATCCACTAACTCTAGGATAATTCATTAGAGGTGTTACAGTTTTTATGGGAGGAATTTTAGTATAAACCATGGCTACTATATTTAGGAAAACATAGATCAGGGAACATTAACCTATAATGAAATTAAGGATATGTATAAGTATATGATAACATATTAATGTTTTGGTAAGGTATCTATTATGTTGTTATACTAGATATACTTACCATTATGGATACTAAAAGTGTATGTGGTTTTGGCATAGATTCATCTAGGGTTAATATCCAAAAAATGAGTTGTTCGGGTATATATTCACTATAATTATTGATCATAGTGAGTGTGGTCATACTTCAAATCTAGTTGGATACTCCTAGGGGGTACCCTTGGGACAATTCAATTTTTTTACAAACCATTAGGAATTATTTTAAAATATTTATAATAAACCCAATGATACTAAGATTATGATTATAAGATTATTCCTAAATAAATTCTCACGTTAAGTTAGTCATTTCACATATTTTTAAATTAAAAATTATGTTTCAAAATTATATAATATATTCTAGTGTATTATATTATTTATAAATGGTTCCTAAGGTAATGAATGATATCCTAATAAATGTATTTAATCCTTGTATGAATTATCCTCCTTAGAAAGATAATGAAGTTGGAGCTGGAGATGCAGTTGAAGTTGAAACAATTATAAATATGTTGGGTGGATAACATAGGTTATAGACAATAACCTTGTAGGTATGAAGAATCCTAATAATCTAAAATGTGGAGTAACAATGTTTTATCACTTCATGTATAAAATTTCTAAATTATATAATAGAACTATAAATCCATTTGTAGTTTAGAAATGGATAAGTTCTTTAGAGAAGATATTTATTTATTTGGGAATTATTGAATGATAAAAGGTTTTTATGGTAGTTTATAATCTCATGGGGGATGCATATAAATGGTTATAGTTAATTCAAAAACAAAAGGATAAGGAGAAAATAAAAAACATGGAGTGGAAGTATTTTAAACTATGTTTCTTTTAAAAATATTTTTCTCATGGGTAATGAGCATATATAGAGAAAAAATTCACGAGTCTGAGAAAAAAGGAAAATAAAAATGTTTTTGAGTATGATAGAAACTTTTCAAGGTTTCTAAGGAATGATATAAACTACATATGTATTCCAAATAGTAATATCGAACATTTATTTAATAGGATAAAGCCATTCCTTCTAAAGAAACAATTATCCAAAACTATCTCATCATACAAGGTAATAATCTCATCTTCTATCATGATAGTGAAAGAATTCACCAAGTCTTATGACATAAAAGGAAAGAAATATAAGAAGATGGAGGATAAGAATTATTTAAAAGGAAATTTGTTAATGTTTAATAATGGAAGGTTGGAATTTTCGACTTGTAATAAATGTTGAAATAAACACTATGGAACATGATTTATGGGAATGATATTTTGCTTCATGTTTTGAGAGAAAGGCCATCGGTCCCATTTTTCAAGTGAAAAATAAAACATCCAATGTTAAATTCTTAAACTATAAAGATATGGGGAAATATTTGATTTACTTTCATATTAGTCAAAGAAATTTTCCATAAAAATGGGAAAGGTAAAAAAAGGTAAGCTTATCAAATAACTAAATTTGATGATGGTGTTATTAAATATGTTGCATCATGTATATTAATCATAGAATCATAATTATTTAATTATTTATTTGATTATGGATATTCACACCCTTATATATATTTTAGGTTTTCAAAGATAATTAAAAATTTCCCTATCACCTTAATAAGAGAGTTTTTTTCCAAGACACCTAGTGGATGTCTCACAAGAACAAGGATGTGTCAGTCAATTCCTATTTCAAACAACAGCTGTTCACTATTTATAGGATTTATTATTATATATGTGGTTTAATATGATAAAATCATTGGTATGTATTGGATTTAAAAATATAATCTAGTAATTTATTTCCATAATAAAAAAATTATGAGTTGTTATGAGGATGTATAATTCTTCAAATTTTGAGGGGAGAATTCATCTTCAATGTCATATCTATATCCTCCTCAATAGTTCTTCAAAATAAGATTATTGGGGAAGAGTATTAGATACAATTTGTAGATATAAAGGTTAAAATTCAAATTGTAGATGATCATATTTTACATGAATACATTAATGTATTTACTAAGGAATTTCATGGTCATCCAAAAGAACATGAAGTTGATTTTTCTATTGATTTAATTCATAAATCAAGACATATATCAAATACTTATTATAGAATAACCATTGTTTAACTAGTGGGGTTGATGAAAAAAGTAAATGATTTGTGTGAAATGGAATTTATATTCCCTATAATTTTACCTTGGGGTTGCCCAGTTCTTTTTTTTAAATAAAGGTTGATTAATGAGGGTTTATATTGATTGTAGGGGAATCAATTCTATTAATATAAGTAAAATGTATCCATGGCCTCACAATGATGACTTATTCGATCAAATTTATAGAGGTAACTCGTGTTCAAATTCTTAATTCCCTCCTAGATATTATCAATTGTGAGTAAATAAGTAATATATTCAAAAGACAACATTTTGTACGATGTATGAAAATTATGAATTTGTAGTAATTCCATTTGGATTGACTTAGTGAACCTTATGTTTTTATGCATCTATTTAATAGAGTATATAAGAAATATCTACTAAATTTTGTTGTGGTATATATTAATGATATCCTGGTGTAATCCAATATCTATTAGGATAATTATAATTAATTTGGGATAATTCTTGAGAGTCTTAGAGAAAAGTAGATATTTTAGAAAATTAGTAAGTGTGAATTCTAGGTTTATAATGTTTCTATTCTAGAGATATTGTATCAAAGGATTGAAGCTAAACTGATCCTTTGAAAAAAGGTACACAAATAATGACCTATACCATAAACATAATAGAGTTTTATAGTTTCACTAGATTGATAGGTTACTATTAGTGATTAGATCAAGAAAGTTTCCCAATTAACTAAACCATTTTCTAATATTACTCATAAAAGGGTTCAGTTCATATAGAAGAAGGAATGTGAAGAATGTTTTAAGGAATTGACATGGATATTGGTTAATGATCTAATTTTGGATCTACCATCAATAAATAATGAATTTTTGATATATAGTGAATGGTGTAAGAAAGGATTTGGTTGTGTTCTTATGCAGAATGGAAATATTATTTCCTATGGATCAAGTTTTTTAAATACTCATGAAAAAAACTGTCCAACGAATGATCCTGAGTTGGAATCTAAAATCATTATTTTAATATATGGAGAAATTACCTCTATTGTGAAAAATATAAGATACATACATAATAAAAGAGTTTGAAATACATCTTGTCTTAAATATATCTCAACATGAGGCAGATGTGAGTACCCAATCTACTCAAGGATTATTATTTCTCAATAAAATAATACTCAGAGAAGGAAATTAAGGTTGTAGAATCATTTAACTAGAAAGAACATGGAGTCCTAACCAAATATACGATTAACATAGATCCTAGGATCATATATTTTGTGAGAATGTATTTGTGAATTATTATTTAAGTGTAAACTTAATTATTTTTTAAAATAATTTCCAAACTACTGTTTTTATAATTGATAAAAAGTTCTCATCCTGATGATGAGAATATTAAAAAGTAAATTAATATTTGTTAATGATGGGAAATTGGTAGACTTCGTTTATAAATATGATGTTATGAAATTTTGAAAGAGGCTATGTGTTCCATTTATACCTAAACTGGAGAGGGAATTATTAGATGTTTCTCATGGCTTGAATTTCTTTATACACCCTGGTAGCCTCAAGATGTAATGATATTTCTGGGATAATTTTTGGTGGGATAATATAATGTAGGAAATTTTTAATTATATGTCAAGATGATTGTTTTGTAAAAATGTAAAGGTTGAGAGAGAGGAGTCATTCAAACTTTACCTAATTGTATATTGAAATTGAATAAAAAAACTACAAACATTGTTATTGGATCACCAAGGAATCCTAGAAATAATGATACAATATGGGTTATTGTTGATCAACTTACCAAATCTACAAATTTTCTTGATATAAGAGAAAATTAGACTCTTGAATGTCTTATAAAACTCAATATTAATGAAGTTATAATAATTCATGGTGCATGCCTTCCAATCACGTATGATCATAACCCATGATTTATATAAAATATATGGAAATGTATTTAGAAGGCTCTAAATATTAACCTTCATTTGAGTATTTTATATCACCCTAAAAATTATAGATAGTCTAAAGCATGTATCCAAACCTTATAAGGCATGTTGTGGGCGTGATCACATGGCTATCAAGGTATGTGGGATCTACATTCATACATGTTATAATATTCCTATAATAAAAGCTTCCATTCATATATTAAAATCACATCATATAAAGCATTATATTGAATGAGATGTCATACTCCATCATGTTGGGACGAGGTTCGTGAAAAGGATCTTGTTGGCCCAGAACTTGTGGATGAAAAAATGATGAATTTAAAAACTATTCAAACCCATATAAAGGAAACTCAAAGTAAAAAAAATAGATATACTGATAACTAAAGGAAATATATCGAATTTTAAGTAGTATATCAGGCATTCTTGAAATTATATCCATGTATGGGTGTTATAAGATTCTTTATGAAATGAAAACTGAGCCCTAGGTACATCAAACCTTTTTAAATTCTTGAAATAATTGGAGTTGTGATTTGATGTTTGGTAATTCATCCTAGCCACCATAAAGTACATTATGTGATCCATATCTATTTATTAAATAAGAACATTATAGATCCAACACATGTGATCACATATGAATAAATATTATTATATCCTAAGATATATTATTTTGAAGATCTTATCTAGATTCCACACACTTGAGAACAAGTGTTGAGTAATCGAACGACATGTCTTGTAAAAGTACCTTAGAAAAATACTAAGATAAAAGTGGAGACATGGTAACCTGAATAAATTATGATTAATAACTTTCCAAATATATTAATTTGGTGAAATAATTGAAATTCATAGGATAAAATTATTTTTAGGGATGAATGTTTCACTCAAGCTTCAATTATAGTAATATTTTCATTAATGAAACTACAGAAAAATAAACTTATTCTTATTTAATAATGCAATCAAAACATTAAATATCAAATTTTATAAATTTATTTTTATTAAATTAATTTAACGTTTGAAATAATCCTATACAAATTATGTTAGGGTGAAATGTTTGGATTTTTTACTAATAAATAATGTTATAGTGAACAGTGAAAAATTAATATTTTTTTTTGAAAAATGTGTTTTTGTTTCAGGAATATACAACATAAACTTTTATTTTAAAATTGATTGAAAGTAAATTTAGTTCTATTATATTCTAATTGAGTTCATTGGAGTCAATTTTATGGTTGGATTTTGTATGAAAATGTTTTATACATAAATTGTTTATTTTAAAAAAAAATATTTTATTGCATTTTGTGATAAATATTAAATTTGTTTATTCATCTTATAGAAATGGAATTCGGAAAAATGGAGTCCATATATGGAATAAGGGGGCTATAATTTTTTAAACAGTTTTCTTTTATTTTTTGTCATTATAAATAGTAACCATAGTAAATAATTGCCACAACAGTAAGTATAAATCAGGTAATTAAGGTTAATAATAATATGATAATTACGAAAAAATGATTATAAAACATGACATTATATTATTTTATGGGTGGATATTGTCCATTAAGATAAATTTTTATAATATATGGACACTTTATGCCATATTTGTTTTGCTCCTTTATGTTAAATTATGAAAAGAATATATAAAAAGTGTCACTCAATTGAATTTTATAACTAAGATATTTTATAATTAGTATAAAAATGGGAAAATTTTATTTATAGATATTTATTGAAAATATAACATAATCTTTTTATCATTTAAGTTTATTTTAAATTTGTTTGGTTAAATTGTCCCCTTAATGCTTATACATCATCAATATAGTATTTATCAAATTAATATAAAAATAAAAAGAATTATTTAAAACATGCTAAAACTAATATTATGGGAGTGAGTTAAATCTACCAAAAATTTATATATATATATATATATATATATAATATTAGATATGTTTTAAAATTATATATTCTTATTACACATTTTTATGGATGTATTTATAGTAAAATTAAATGAATAGTGTAAAAATGGAATTAATGGTATTTTATGAATATGATATGTTAAATTATTTCAAAACTATAAATATTTTAAAAGGTTAAAATATAGATAATATATCACATAAAATATCATCCATTATCAATTCGTGGGCCAATATTGATGTTATATTTAATATTAAAAATATTAAAGAGTGAAAAAGTTGTTAACGTGATTAAGGTAAAAATACATTAACTTTGAGGTTAAACAAAAATATAATGTTTAAAATACAACTTAATCATGTTTTTTTTGAATTTATTTAAACCATGTCCTATTTTTTTTTAAATTATGGACACATTTTTTCACTTTCACATGAAAATGAATTAATTATATTTAAATCTTTTATTAATTCCATGTGTGTATTTTCATTCCCTATAAAAAGGTACGACCTATCTTTTCATAAA
This sequence comes from Viscum album, assembly GCA_963277665.1. NCBI lineage: Eukaryota > Viridiplantae > Streptophyta > Magnoliopsida > Santalales > Viscaceae > Viscum > Viscum album. The sequence continues at coordinate 111,747,517 of OY728125.1, read as the reverse complement.
TACACCACCTGGATAATATTGTCACACCCAAAAGATTAAAAAATATTGTTAAAATCATTATCCATGTTTTATAGTTTCTATTCTTTTTAAAATACCAACCATTTCACCCTTAAGGGGAGATCTAAAGGTGCTCTTTCGAAGAAGAGGTAGTCATATTTACCAACATTTAAAATTTTATTTCTTCCAAAAATTACTCTAAATATATTTTAATTATCCTAAAATAATAACTAATGTATCATATATATACCAAGATGTTATTATTATTATGGTAAAACCATCTTATAACCCTCCTTCATCATATGAAAATAAAAAACCGTGCTAGTGCATATGTACAACTTACTGTCTCCATGTAGTGGTGCAATTCTGTTTTCGTCACCAATTTTCATGGATGTTTATAAATATATAACTAATGATTTTATATGAAATTTATGAAATAAATATATTTTTTAATAATAATATCATACCCTTCATGACGTTAAAAAATGATAACGTCGCTCGTGCATACATGTGGACTACCACCTTCATGAAGTGATGTGATTCATTTTTCATGTACAATGATCAAGGATGATTAATAATATTTGTATATATAATATATATTATATTTATATCATAATTAAAATAATATATATTATTATTCCATAAGAGATTTTTTGGGATTCAAACTATTGAACTGAAATTTACATGAAAAATGAAACAAAAAACACTAAAAAAGATAAATTTAATAAATAATTGTTGAAAAGTGGGTATTGAGGTGTTAGAATTGGACCATATATCATATTATAAGTATGTATGTGTTTTTTATAGTTACCCTATATTTTCATACCTTAAAATTTCATAAATATTTTGGAATACTTAAAGCATTATAGAGACGCCCAAATACTATACTAGTCTAGTGCTTAGCATCCAAAATACCAAGGATCAAATCCAGGTAGGGGAGAATTTCCGGGTACTATAGTTGGAAAATGTAGTAGTACTATAGAATCTATGGGACTGTAGCTGTGGAGACACTGTAGTGGTGGAGGTACTGTAGTAGGTAATGTAGTGGTGACGTTACTGCAGCAGTGTGGGTACTATAGCATTACTGTTCACCGAGGGGTCCTTTGGGCCAAAAAATGGGCTTTCAAGACTTGTATTTAAGCCACTTATCGTTGGTCCTTCAGGCTATGTAATGGGTCATCCTCTACCCAGTATAAATAAATCTTTTCTTTAAATAATAAATTGAGGCTTCGACCCTAACCTTTAAAAAAACTATACTAGTGTAGTGCCTTTGGAAACATGGAAACATAAAAACTAGTATGATAATGAACTAAATTATCTCCCACTATGTTCTTCATGAATGGAACCTTTTTATATATATCATATTTAATAAATATCATTATAACCTAGGTAAATAAATATAAAAAAGGGTGATCTCAGATGCACAGTAAGGGTAATAAAAGGAGAAATGTAATCATAAACATGAGAAAAAGGGTATGATAATGTGATCATTATATTGGAAGATCAAACCCTACATATCATAAGTTCAAAAATATGATCCAAGGAATAAATCTTGTAATTTAATAATATATGAATCATATGAAAATAAATAATATAATCTATGAAATAATAATATTGGAATTAAACAAGGAATTGGGGAAGACACAAAAGCATATAATAGGATTTCCATTGTAGCCAAGACATCACTTCCAAAAACATCATGGTAGTATTGTTTCACTCCCCATACTATCTTGGTAGTCATGGTTCACTAAAATTGACATATTAACATCATGAGTTCACTCCTCATACAATCTTGGTAGACATAGTTCACTTCAGTGTACATCCTAATTTATCTCATGAGATATAAATATGTACCCAATGCATTGGAGGGATATATAGGTCTAATCCATCTAATAATTATATCCTATATAGATGTACCAAAATTCCATTAAAAACATTGTCACAACCCATTAAAAGAAATCAATATCATAATCATGTAATCATATCATAACATGTGGAAAAATATACATGTTTCATAGTTAGTTCATCAAAATCATAACCTGTGAAAGAGAAACGGATTTCATAAAATATAACATGTGAAAGAGAAACAGATTTCACAAAAAAATAACCAGTGAAATAGAAATGAGTTTCATAAATACCATGAAATTATGCATAACCCATTCCAAGAATGAATATGAATGGAACCTTTAGACCATTTCATATAAAGGACTGAGTAACTTCAATGGATGTCATCTTAAATGGGAGATAATTTCTAAATATATTTTTAAAACAATTTCTTGAGGAAAATATCCTTACTTATTTGAAAAAGGCTTTTTAATGAATAAAACCATTTGAAAATAATTTTCTTATAAAGTACCTTGAAAACATATAAATAATAATTGAAATAATTTTCAAAACATTTTCCCAAAAAACATAGGAATAAATCATGAAAGATTTTTGAAAAACATTTCTTTGAAAATACTTTGTTTTCTTACAAAAATGGTTTGAAAACAAATTTTAAACAGAAAATATTATTAATAATAAATTTTCATTTAAAATAGCATTGAAAAAATATAATGAAGCTTTTAAAACCATACCAAAATATATAAAATCATTTTTCTCGAAAATTATGTTCAAAGAGGATTTGAAAACATATTTTAAAACAAGTTTTTTTAATTAAAATAGATTTTCTACCGAAGAGGGAATTACGATCAGTTTTTTATTAATTTTTTCTTAATTATTGTAAATTCTAAACATTGAAAATAGAAATAAAACATGAATATATAATTAGAAACTAGAGGATAAGAAACTTCATGAGTGTTTTTGAGATATGGATCATAATAATTCAATAATGGGAGCACAATCATAAATGATCTTGATAAAAAATGAGATTGTTTCAATAATCTATTACCACATGGTATCTTGGGATCATACTATACATGTAAGAAAATTAAATTAAATTAAGATTAAAATATCATTAAATGAATTAGGTTCAAGATATAATCTGTTAATCGGAACAATATACAACTCAAAAAAGAATGTAGGTGCATAATAAAACATCTGTCTCAAAGAAAGAAAATTAAGACAAAACTATCTTACCAATTTTATAGATTTTGAAACATTAACCCCTTGAATTAAATACCATTAAGTGGATATGTAAATACAAATAAATATAATTATATGAATTATTGAATCAATCAATTTTCATTATACACACAACACAAGAGGGATAAGTGGTGAATAAAGCATGTATCTCATGGAAATAAAAAGTGAGATGTAATCCCCTTACTTTGTGTCTTGACACTCATCGTACTCATTAAAAACTAATGTATAATAAATATAAGTTTTTTATAAATATATAACAGAAAAATATTTTTATATATAATAACATAAATGGTTTTTCTATGACTTTGTATTACCCACTTGTTATCAATTCTATGATAAGGTGTCACTTTGGGTAATATCCACTTTGTTCTTTGCATGTGTCTTAATCTCTCATATCTTCGCTACTTAAACTAATATCTTGATTACAGAGTGTAAACCATGATATAAATATATATTATATACATTATATGTGTATTATAATAATATATATAATATATATCTATGAAATTGAATACATCGTTCATGGAGATTGTAAGACATACATACACATGAATGTTGTTTCTATTTTTACTATCGTATTAAGAGAAAGAAAGATAATGACACACACACACAGAAACAGATATATATATATTAAAATTATAGTATAACAATTATTTCATATATATTATATAATTTCCATAAACAAATCCTTAACACATTCCATGTAGTGTGTTAACAAATCACATCACTTTGCAGAGGTGATAGTCCACACTTCATCAACCAAAATATTAATATTTAAAAAAAGTGGAAAGTATAAAGATTTATGTTTGAAAAGAATTAAATATGACTAAATACATAATAAATATAATATATAACATATATAAATATAGTTTCCATTGTAATTTCCACTATTAGAGGTGGTAAGGAAAAAGAACAATCGTCGTTTTGTGAGGTGGTAGTTCTCCATGCATATAAAAAGTATGCTCGTTACCCATTAGATAGAGGTTTGTGTAATTTCAGGTAGAAAACAAGTCATATCAAAATCCCAGTATGTTTAAGACACTAATTTTGTTATAAAATCATGGAAAAAAGATATCTTAGGGGTGGAGAAATAAAATAATAGAAAGGAGTTTGGGAGAAGTCATTACCTCATAATCAGGTAACTTTTATTGATTTGTTCCAAAATAATCCATTGGATTGTGTTCTTCCCAAGGTTATGATTTTAAAATTAATATAGGGATGTTGGGATACTATTATGGTGGAGTTTTTACAAGCTAAATTGTCCTGAGAGATGTGAGGAAATGGTAGAGCGCTTGCCTTTTTGTAGATGAGGGGGAGTGGCACTGTTGTAAATACCAAGAGGTATTCAATTACGGTAGGTCTCCTTTACCAAATGTTCCTCCAAAAAGGAAAAATAATTTAATAATATTTAATTATGGTCTAAGAAATCTAATCCTGACAAAAATATTTTAGTTTTAATAAGTTGGTTCTTTAACTTTTAAGATTCCCCAATTTTATTATTTTGGTTTTTATTAAATCATTTAGTTTTTTATCCTCATAAATTTAATAATTAAGAATAAAAAAATTTATATTTACCATATAATATATAAAAAATGAATTATAAACATTATAGATAAATTAAAAATTAAAAATATCCTATTTTTTGAAAATTAATTTTTAAAAAAAGCGCATCTGACGCGCAAAACACTTCTTAAACCCAATATGTGCTCATAATGTCTTCAAAATATATGGGTAAATATATAATTATAAATGATAAATTGGTAAATTAATAGAAAATATTGTATATTTTATAACCCGTAAAAATCACTTGTAATAATATAATATTTTTATTCATTTTTAATCATTTAATAAAATATAATTTATTGTAAAATAACAATAATATCAATTTTGACATCATTTATTGAAATTTAATTTTAAAATATAAGAAAAATATTGGAATTCAAATAAATTTAGTATACATATGTTTAAAATGATATATTATTCTTAAAAGAATTAAAAACATTATGTTAATTAATTCACTTCACTTTTAACATTTATATTATCATTTATTTTAGTTAATTATTAACTAAATAATAACAATGTTGGCGTTTTGTAACAATTTTATGAAACTAAATCATATTTAAAAATTATTGATAAATTATTATGAAACAATAACCCATTTATATTTCAAAAGAATATGTATAACAAAAAAAATTTATTTTTTATATAGATCTCAAAGTATTACAAATAGTAAAGGTAAGAAAAGTTCAATTTGTGTCCTTTTCCTTACTTAACCATTTATATAGGTTACATCTATTTAATAATATTAAAATAACCCATACAATTATAAAAAATAGGGTATACGGTTGAATTTATGTTGGAAAATGGATTTTGGATAAGTTTCCATGTCCTGTTGGTCCATAGGATTATGTTCTCGTCCTTAATTAAATTTAATCTTTCCTTAATCACTGTGAATAATTTAAATCACTTCTCTAATATTTTTTTTTTCAAAAACAAGGATTAACTTATTAGATATTATTAATTATTATTATTCCAAATATGGAATCTATTTTTTCCATATTATAATCACAAAAGTGACATAAATTATTTTAAAAATAATCCCACAAATGGGATGACAATACGAGGTTTCAATGTAAAAACATCCAAAAGATTTCTTTGTTTTTATACCCAATTTTAAAGTGAAGTTGATTCAAACGACATAAATTATATTTATTTATAAAATTATTATAATATTAAAATTTACAATAAATTTAAAATATAATTTAAACTTGTAAATGAATAAGATGAAAAAGTCGTTTCAAAATAAAATTCAGTATCATTAACTATTCTTTAAAATATGACTCCTTATAAAAAAAATACCAAAAATTTACCCCAAACTGATTTTTATGTTTTGAATTCAAATATTAAGTTTATATTAACATATTAAGTATATAAAGTGCCAAAAAGTGGATTTAAATGTGCTCTCTGTTAAAAGGTGGTAAAACTACCTTTATAAAAATATAGTGTTTGAAGCATAAAACTAGGTTTTCTCTTATATTATATATAAAGATCTTTAGTTTTATTATAAAAAATATTTGTTTAAATATATAGCATATAAAATTAATTAACTTTTTTCACTATTAGTTATTAATTTAACTTATTAATATAAATTGTATTTTTTACATAAAATTAGACTTTAATAAAATTAGTCCCTTTATAATCATTTGGTATCTATATTATTTTATAATTATTAGTTAACAAATAAATTAAACTATATATATATTCATAATTTAGTTATTCCTATAATCTTGAATTTAATTTCCATGTTATATCATATTGAATATTAATATTTTAATAATGAATTACTATTTGGTAACACTCGATCTTGTATGTAACATAAGCCATCAAGCAAAGTTAGTATTATATATAAAGAAAGATAACCTAGGTTTCTTATTTAGAGAAAACTAAAATTTATGTTCTGTGTAGTGAAATATTAACTTTTGTTTATGTAAAACACAATCCATACATAGTTCATTAATATATAATAGATCATTTTTCATGTGGCGTGAAATAAAAAATCTCAATGAGATTAAATTAATTCAGAAAATATTTTTCAAAAACTTTTGGAGTGTTACATTCTACCCCTAATAATGAATTTGTCCCTATAAATTCATTTGGGATATTAGAGGTTTAATAATTGAAATTTTTATTCATAAAAATCTCACATCAAAAAAATTAATACTAAAACATCCCATAAAAATGAATGTTTTAACCATAATGGTTACCCATTTTAACTCATAACAAGATTCCCACATAAGAGAATATATGTGGGAAGTAAAAATTTGGATATGGAAGAGAAATCTTACCATCATATTCTGATGTAGAGTGATGGAGAACAAGGTTAGGAGAAAGTCAACAATCGTAAAGACATAAATCTACGTTGACTAAGGGACGTTTTGATTCATTGAAATCGATGGTAGTAGGAAACTATTTTAGGTTTCGAGATCATTTTTCCTAAAGTTGAATAATTTCCATGAAAAGGTATATTTGCATGATTTCAGGACAAGATTTTCTTGCTTACCCAAATGTCCAAAATTAAACATAGGGAATGTGAAATGATTTTATTGATTACCCAAATGTCAAAACATCGAAAAACACTCATATTTAAACATCGACATTGAATTATTCAAACCATATCAAGATTTCTTTGAGAGTTATCTTCTTGAACAAATTAACTATTCATTAGTTCGATTAACTTCCTCATATTCATTCTGATGTAATGTTCTCATATTTATTAGGATGAAAAATCCTTTGCTTCATCTTCCTATGCTCATCATGATATGAATTTCTCTCTTATCTCATTACGTTTTTCATTTATTTCTCATCTAATCATGATCTCCCTTATGATGAATTAATATCAGTAAGTCTAATCACTTTGATTTTATTCATCTGATGTGTTATCGTGTGATACATTCATTTGATGAATTAGTGCCTACTGGTGATCTAATTGATCTTCCTCTTCAGAATTAGTTTGATGAAATCCTTATAATTATGGAATTATCATTATGGAAGAATTTTCATTTATGTGGTTTTTTTTTTCAATGATGACTCCGCTCTAAAACGTTGAAATTATTAAAATTTCATAAGCATTACACAATCTAACTTCTAAAAACTTCTAGGACTGGTACATTTGTATTTGATTATATGTTTCTGAGTTTCTATAAATTATATATTATTTATGATTCCACAATTTCATCAAAATATTTTATCATGTTAGTTTCCATGGTTTGTTAGAACTTCATGACCAAAAAAGATTCATTTGATTTAGATTAGAAAGTTTGAAAACATTCTAACATTCGAATTCAATATCATATTTCAAAACTCTTCAACAATATTATGACTTCTTTTCTTTAGCAACTTCCATCTCTCTATCAAATTTCAAGTCTGATGGATCTTGAACTTCAAACAAAGGGACTTGAGACTGATGTTGTGTCTAATGAAAAATTTCTCTTTCTGACCAAATCTATTCAATGTGTTTCTGGGTCTGATACTCTGCATTTGGTGCTTCTCAGACTGATCCTATGAGTATATAAACCACCTTTTTTAAAACCAAATCTTTTCTCCACCAAAATTTTTGGATTCAAACATTTATCAACCTTCAAATTTCTTACAAAGCTCACAATGATGGTCTTAGTCCAATCATGAAGACAAAAACATTATTTTACAAAAAATTTATTTTACAAAAAACAATTGTTAAAATAAACCATCACAATGATTCTTCACATATTATAGGCAATGAAATTTCTTTTTTCTCCCATTTATAGCACTAATATACCCATATCATATTCAATAATTTCCTATATGCACACTTCTCTTCATTACCAAAAATAGAGAATCTAAAACTATTATAACATTGGGATATTGTAAGGTGTGACCATGCCATAGAAAATGACTTGGGGATGTTGTAAAATATGATTGACTTTCCATAGTTCATTTTATTAACCATTGTTACTGAAATTTTCCAATCACATGGGGTGGATAATATAACAGCTGGTGAAAAACACTATCACCCTATTGGGATGCCTTGTGAGAAACAAAAGGAAATTAATCTTCCAAGTGGAAACCTAATTTATTTATTATTTTAGTGACATGTGATATATGATATCACAATGTTATCATTGATTCCATGCTCTGTTTCAGTCAACAACCCATTTATTTCCATTAACTCAATGCCTCAACTTTTCTTATTTTCACATGTTCATCATCATAAAACCAATTCATAGTTATATCATCATATACTAAGTAAAAATTTCTGAGATAATAAATAAATTATTAATTTAGGATATTTTCTCATTTATGTCTATGAATTATAATATTATTAAAAAGGAATAATATTACCTAATAAAAAATTATAATGAGGTTATATTTACTGTAATTAAATTAGATTATGACATCCAAAATTTCCTCAATTTTCCATATATTCTTTGAAATGTGAAAGTGGGTTTAACATAGATTTCAGTAGGTGACACCTTATCCCCTTTCACAATATTGTTTTTTGAATTGTAATAGTAGAATGGGGTAGAGGGGTCCTAATGTGAAATGAATTATTTTTCTAAAATAAATGGCTTAAAATTATTTTACATGGATGAATTTAGAAATATATTTATGGGATCCCTATTATGTTATTAGACATTGTGAATTACCTCAAAAATAAATATTCATTGCAAAAGTAGATTCCATTTTATTACTTATTTTATTTACTGACATATAATCAGATGACAATGTATGAACCTATTATGTACGTCTTGTCTTAAAAAAATATTTAATTATAAATTATGGGGTTTTATGGGGAATGCGACACTCAAAAGGTCTATTAATGATAGACCGAGATGCATTTGGAAATAATTATATTACCTATGATGTATACTTGTGGATCATTTGAAATTGTTTTGTAGGTACATTATGAGTATAAAAATAATTGACATGGGTACTCTAGCTACACATTATATATATAGAGGATAAATAAAAAATACCCCAATAAAATTTTTTATGATTCCCTTTGTAACGCCCCGACCCTAGTTACCTAGAGGTCGGTGCATTATTTTATTACATTGGAATGATTACAAGGAATCATGTCATGAAGGACTGGTCATTTTAGTATTCTTGGAAACAAGATATATACATAAGTTAAACATTATAACTTGAAAAAAACACTAATTTATTCCTTTAAAAACATCAAGGCCTCCTAGATTATGCCTGAAATTCACTCATAACTAAATCCTTCATATCCTGGAAACAATGAATTATAAGAAATGGGTGATCCCAAACACTTAGTAAGGGTAAGCAATATAGCGGAAGATAACATAAATATTAAGCATTGTGAATAATTGAAAACACCTGCCTTAACGAATAATAAACATGAGCACTTTATGGAAGGAATATGAGGTGAGTAAATAATGCCATAATAAAACATAATCATGGTCATTCCACTAGTCTAATAACCACATTAAATATTAATATCTAATCTCATAATTATAGAATGCATAATGCCAGACATCATAACCACATAGTCAAGGAGTTATGCCAAGACTACAAATAAGATTTTTCCAAGGCCTTGTGCCAAGACACTAGTTTGTCACATGAGACCTATCGATGCATCGATGAGCTATAGTGGGATCCAACCATCACTTACTTAGTCCAATTAATTACTCATATGAAAAAATGGAAACATCACATAGACATTAGTATTAAAACCAGCATAAGAAATGTCAATACCTTATCCATAAACCATGAATGGTATAAAAATAACACATCCATAGTAAAAAATAACTCATTGAATACAATATGAAAGATTTTATTGTAATAAATTAACCTCAATAGAGAATAATGAAGTATATTGACATAGATGAAAATAATCATCAAAACTATTTGAGAGAAATATCTCCCTTTTCCTTGAAAACATTTAAAAGTCTAATTATTTATCAAGAAGCTGTTTAAAATAGATTCTTTTAAATCAAATTGTCCCATAACACTTTGAAACTTTTAAAAGGAATTTTAATTTTAAAACATTATTTTCCATATAAATAAAACCATAATTTTTTGAAAAATATGGACTTTAATGAGAAATATTTAAAAGAATAATTCTTTAAAACATTTAAAATGATATTTTAGTTAGAGTTCCTAACCAAAAGAGAGACACCTGAATACAAATAATTGAGGTAATCAAAGCTTTATAATATCATGAAAATAAAGGGATTCATGATATACTATGTCAAAGTACATTATATACAACATGTAAAAGTTAATTGGCATATAACAACAATGAAGTCTCAAAGGAATGTAAATTGAGATGAAATCCCTTATAAAGAACATATACTTAGGTTAAGGATAAATCAATGACATAATTATGCGTGAAAAATATAAATATACTCAATATTATTGGATATTAAGTTTAAATAAATCATAGGATATTCACACATATTCTGGTAAAAACACCAATTACTTGGATGTTTAAATTAATGAATGGAAATTGAGTTAATATTACTCTTATCAAGTTCATATTAATGACTTGAGAAATTATAAATGGAGTGATTATGTGTATAAAAAGTATATCCACACAAAGGGGAGTGAACATTACTAAATAATTAATAAATAGTGATTCCACACATAATCTTGGAGTAAAATAATCAATGATGTATGCGTAAATCCAAATGAGTAGAAATTGAAATTTGAAATTCCCATACCGATTTGGAAACTTAAGAAACATACACCCCATGAAAGAAGGATCAGAAAATGAAGATGTAAATACCCATTAATTAAATTATATTACACCAAGAATACAATCATGGGCAGTACATTGACCACAAAAAGGAAACAATGGCCAATATAGCATGAATCTCACAAGAATAAAAAGTGAGATGAAAAACCCTTACCATGTTGTAATCAATTGAGTAATATGAACTAAAGTTAATAACCAGAATATGAATCACAAAATACCATGAATATAAATATAATCATGATAATATATATCAAATGGAAGTACACAATACACCACATGCAATAAATAAGTGGCAAAAAATGGAAATATCACATAATTAAAAGTGAGATAAAACCCCCTTAATTTGTAATTTCCCTAGGTCAACGGTAGTTTAACCTCTTTTATAATGGTGAAATATTTATTATTAAATCATAAAAGAACCATATACATTAATATGATATCATATATGATCTTCTAATATTTCTTTGTTAATGATATTTTAGTAGTATCATCGTTTCGGGTGTTAACTAATTCGTTTTCCTTTATATGATTTGTTATGTAAGTAATGTTTGTTATTGATAGGATGTATATTATTAAAATTAATAATTATATTAATTCTTTAGAAATTATTTTTAATCATAAAATAAAAATTAGTCTTGAATGGATACGATGGGGAATGTATCTCATCGAGTTCGTGGAGACCGTAATCTGTACGTACGCACAAGTGACAATATCATTCTTTTGATATTGAAATAATATATAATTCAATGATATATCATATAAAAAGAATAATTATCAAGTTATATTTATTATTTACATCATTTATACTCATTATTATACGTACCCTCCCAAATGATGAAGTATTTGAATAACAAACCACACCATGATGTGGAGATTGTAATCCGTACGTACGAACGTATGGTGACTTTTTCATTTATAGGATGGATAGAATAGTGAATATGGTTGTAAAATTTTTATAATAACATCATATTATATATAAGATACTGTATTTATTATTTTATAATGTAAACAATAAAGAAATAAGAATAGGAAAAGAAATTGAAAGAGGTGATGAAATATTTACCTCTTTTTCGGGTTATTCCTTTTGATTTGATCAAAATGGATCATAATGTTGGATTTTTTACTAACAACAAGGACTCTAGGATTAATGGAGGATAGTTTGGAGGGTATTTGGGTAGGTTTTGGCTGATTCAAATGGCTTTGAAGGTGTGAATATGAGATAATGGTAAGTGCCATTTTATAAGAGGGGTGATGGGCACCTTAAGAAATGTTTCAAATATTATTTTATAATAAAATAATTTTAGGTTTATAATGGCTCAAAAATGAATTATTTAATGGATAAGGAGGATATGGGTCTAAAAACACTCAACCAATAGGTTTTATACAGGTTTGGGTCACTATATTTACCTTATCATTGAGATATAACTCTAGGTTATGTAGTTTGACATTTACCATGCCTCTTTGTATTTTTATAATAAATTGTTAATAAACTAACTATAAACATCCAAGAGAACTCAAATTGGTTCATTAATTATGAATATATCATTATATAAGTCTCTTGACTGAACCTTAGATTTTTAGTATTATTATGTCAATGAATAATATTGTATTTGTTTTAAAAACACATTTATGTCAATTTTGACATTATTTAATAATTGATTTTTGATAAAGTCATAACAACTTAATTAATTCAAAATAAACATATTTAATCAACCCTAACATGTAATAGGAAACTATAAAATTTGTTTATGGAATAAAAATTTTCAAAATAAATTTATTTTAGTATTTATAACATCATTTATTTGATTGTTACATTAATAAAGAAAATACTGGATCATTATTGTGTCATATATAAATATATTTATTTCATGTATAAAAATTATAAATAAAATATAATGAGGTATTAAATCTTTTTAGATTTATAATTACTATTTATAGTCTAATATGTAAATTATATAACCTCATATAAAAATTGTTTTACTAAAAGATATTTTATTTTTCTAATGTTGTCTTTATTTTAGATTATTTAATATAAAATTTCATTATCACTACCAAGTGGCCCCATGGGTTCCTACAATCGACCCAAGGATGCCCATGGTCGGAAAGGTATTAGAAAATAGGGTTAGGACACATGTTAGGGTAATTTAATATTATTATAATATTAATTTTTAACCTTATTTATAGGATTTACCACTTTAACCACGGTAAATAAAATATTTACTGAAGTAAAATATTCCTAATGTCTAAAAATAAAAGATACCAATTTACACAATTTGGACCACCTGATTCCAAATCTGGAATCAATTTTTTAAAATTCAAAACATAGAAGTTGCAGAAATTAATTTAAAATTAATTCTCATTGTCAAAAGAAAAAGCATGTTTTTATGAATTAATAACTATCTTAAGTTTGACACTTGTTTATGTCCAATTTAATCGTGAGATTACATCCAATGACTTAAATTATATTAAATGATAAATATATAATCTAATGATACTTAAGAACCATTCAAATTTATAATTTAACACTATAAATTAATTCAATTAAAAAAGTTGTTTTTAATTAAAACTTAGTTTTTTCAATATTCATAAAAAAATTGAATGTTTTCATAAAAATACCAAAAATTCCCCTAAGATAATTTCGATATTCCAAATCCAAAAAATGAAGTCAAATTTTAAAGGTAAAATTTATAAAATTTTAGAAATTGTGTATTACTACTCATAACGGCTAGTTTGATTGTTCGTGGTGTGTTAGAATCTCGAAGTTACGTACCATGCAAGCTATTACATTATTCAAAGGGAAACATACTGTGGAATCTTAGGGTGTTGCATTATTCCCCCTTTTGGAAATTGCGTCCTCGTACTTTTTAAAATGAGGCTTGGAAGCATAATTGAAAGTCCCAATTCGGAAAAAGAGTCAACAAAACTATCACTTTAAAAGAAAAAAAGTGAAGTAGAAAGGTCAACCAAGATAACCCATACTAGGATTCCATGTAGGAAAAAATGGATATGGAAGATAAACTAAGTGTCCAATTCTGATGGAGTGGGATAGAAAACATGATCTGTAGAATGTTAACAACAAGAAACCACAAACTTGTGATGGGACAACCGATCATTAGTTTCCTAGTAGGAAAATTAAACAGAAAATATTTTTTTTGTTTTAAGTACCATTTCATAAAGATAAAGAATTTATTTATGAGATTGACTAACAAATAAAAGAGATATACTTAATTTTTAAGTAGAGTTTCATTCTAAAATAAATTTCTAGCACTAACTCAATTTTTTTCAAACGATGAGTATTCAAGATGACTTTGTAACACCGGAAGAGCTAGAATAAACTTATAGAGAATCACATGATCCAAAAAGGATAAATTATATATTTACCTTGTATTTAGAGATTAATCAAAACTGAAACGGTTAATACAAGATCAGATCATCCCCCAAAAGGATAATCATTTTGAGGAATAAACACTAATCTTAATTTCTAAAATTAAACCAAAAATACCCCAAAGTTAAATAAATACCATTCAATAAACAATTTTCCTTAAAATAATTTAATATAATACAAACTAATATTGAAACCCATAACTTAGAAGAATTTGGTATTGTAGTCTTCCACATTAAATTGTATCTCCAAATGAAATCGACTACTCGTAAAGTCACCTACTTGAAAGTAATTAACCTAATCACATATTCTCTATTATAGGTTAATCATTTCCATACATAACCCAAATCCCTATAAATCCACAATAAAAAAATACATAAAAATCCCCCATTACTTCTCAAATGAAATCCTATAGTATTCAATTTTCTTTAGGCATATAGTGTTCACAACAGAGCGAACGTCTTCCAAAATAACATTTATCACATAATCACCAAATCATTTTCCTCTACTAAGGGTATTTATTTAATAAGACATAAAATCCCAAATCAACTTATTATTGATCAGTATAATCATCTAACTAAAAATAATTAGTCACACTAACCAGGGACTTCACATAGTCCAGTGGTAGGCGATAAATCCCAATTGTGCTCTGGTTGTGGGTTTGATTCCCACACCTTTGTCCAACGCGATGGTTTCTAACATGGTCTAGGTGTTGTACTTTTTTGAAAACTATATTTTATAACATAAACAAAATGATATAAATTCCTCAAAATAGCCATAACATAGTTTAACCACAAATTTTATCTCATACATTTCCTTTTCATCCAAAAATATAATATCTTGAAATTTCCTCAAACTCAAAGATCATATAGAACCAAATAGTTATTTATAACAATATCCACAAGAGAAAAGATAATTCTTCCTCAGATATCATTTTCACCTGACAAACTTCAGGGTTACAAATACAAGATAAAATTATTCCAACAAAATCCTATCAACAAAGAGCACTAATACTTTTAAACATTTCTCCAACCATTTATTTCCACATAACTTCTTCTTTGACAAAGAAAATATCTTATAGAATAGGCCATTCACTTGGGTAATGGTCAGGTCCCCTAAATTTATGGAAAATGACTATAAATGGATTATTGGGACCATTATTATTTTCTTCCATAGTACTCTTCATTTTTCCTTGGTAATTCTTTACTTTTTTTCCTTCTTTCCCACATGTAAAGAATTTCTTTATTCCATTGATACAGTTTCCTGGGTGTCCCCTTCCACATTTCCTACATGATGGAAATTGAGGTTTCATTCCTCCATGGTCTCCACTGCTAGATCTCTTATCATTTATTTCCTTTGTCTGCATTGTTGAGTCCGGGAGTTGGTTAATATATATGTTGTTGATCATATTTTTGGAAAACTAATTTGGCATGAACACGATATCTTTTACGCCTATAAACATTACATTTTTTTGATAATTTCAACCATTGTTCCCACCTTTTACATCATGATCAATGTTATTATGACTTCCTTGGAATCCAGCCATTGACTAAAACCAGAAAGCATTGTGTGAGTAAAAATAGACATAAAATCATTTAGAGAATATCATGACACCATATTTTCAATTTTAGACACCTAGGATTAACCAAGGACATTTATTATCATCTTATATTAAAATCCTTCAAATCAGTTTATAAAGAAAATGTACATTATCTTAAGAATCCACCGGGGAGTGTCGTAACCAAGAGTGCAGCAAGGCCCATTGTCATGTACCAGGATACCCCGACTCAAACCCAAAACTCCTTGTTGGAGTTTTCACTCCTAGGTACATCTGTTCCTGAGCCGTCTCTACCTACTCATATGCAGACGGGGATGTATTGCTGGGAAAATACACAAAATCTCTACATTACCAAATTTCATGGAATTTCTTCTATACTAATCCTCAAGGTCTATATTTGTGTAATGTCCTCTAATCAGAGTTTATCTAAATCTAGTTTCTATGGTTTTTACTAATCCTCCTCTGATACCAACTGTAAAGCCCCGACCCTAGTTACCTAGATGCTAGTGCATTATTTTAATACATTGGTATGATTACAAGGAATCAAGTCCCGAAGGACCGATCAGTTTAGTAGTCTTGGAAACAATATACATACATAAGTTCAACATTACAACTTGAAAAGAAAAACAACACTAATCTATTCTATTAGAAACATCCAAGCCTCCTGGATTATGCCTGCAGGTCACCCATAACTAAATCCTTCATATCCTGGGAAAATGAAACATAAGAAAGGGGTGAGCTCAAATGCTCAGTAAGGGTAAGCAATACAGTGGAAGATAACATAAATATTAAACATGGTGAATAATTGAAAACACATTCCTTAACTAATAATAAACATGATCACCTGATGGATGGAATATGAGATGAGTAAATAATGCCATAATAAATCATAATCATGGGTGTTCCACAAGTTGAATAATCACATGAAATATCAATAGCTAATCTCATAATGATAGACTACATAATGTCGAACATCATAACCACATAGTCAAGGCCTTGTACCATGATTACAAATAGGATTTTGTTAATGTCTTTTTCCAAGACAATAGTTTGTCTCATGAGACCTACCGATGCATCGAGAAGCTATAGCGGGCTCCACTTTTCACTTACTAACTCCAATGCATTCCTCATATGAAAAAGTGAATATATAACATAGACATTCGTATTAAAAATCACATACAAATTGTCAATACATTATCCAAAAACCATGAATGGTATACAAATAGCACATCCACAGTCAAACATAACTCATTAAATACAATATGAAAGATTGTATTATAATCATCATCATCATCGTTATCTTTTTATTAAAAAACAGATACAAATGGAAGGAAGAATACAAGAACTAGGGGGTCGAAATAATGAAGGCCAAGAGCATTGCCCCAAATCAAGTTCACCCCATCAGGTTTTAAATGGGAAACAGGAGAAAGAAAACTAACCAGGGTACTAGGGGTCGCCGTAGAGGCCAAGTGATCTGCCACCTTGTTTCCCTCTCTCCACATATGGGTGACTCGAGTGTTGCTGTCAATGAGGGATTTGTATTGCCTGATTATGTAAACCATAGACCAGGGAATGGTACCTTTACCATGAAGTATTTTTACATAGATGAAAATAATCATTAAACTATATGAGAGAAATATCCCCCTTTTTCTTGAAAACATTTAGAAGTCTCACTATTTATCAAGAAGATATTTAAAATATTTTTTTGGAATCAACATGTCTCATACCATTTTGAAACTTTTAAAAGCAATTTTAATTTTAAAAAATTAATTTCCATATAAATACATCCTTTAAACCATTTTTAAAACATGGAAATTAAAGAGAATGATTTATAAGAATAAATCTTTAAAACATTTAAAATGATATTTTAGTTAGAGTTCTTAACCAAAATAGAGACACTTGAATAAAAATAATTGAGGCAATAAAAACATTATAATATCAATAGAATAAAGGTATTAATGATATACTATTTCAATGTAAATTATATACATCATATAAAAGTGAATTGGCGTATAAAAAAAGAAGTATCAAGGGAATATAAATTGAGATGAAATCCATTATAAAGATAGTATCCTTTGGTTAAGGAAAAATCAACAACATAATTATGTATGAAAAATTTAAATACACTCAATATGATTGGATATGCAGTGTAAATAAATCATAGTACATTCATATATATTCTTGTAAAAATAACACCAATGATTTGGATGTTTAACTCAATGAATGGAAATTGAGTTAAGATTACTTTTATCAAGTTTATATCATTGACTTGAGAAATTATCAATGGATTGATTATGTGTATCAAAAGTATATCCACAAAATAGTGAGTGAAAATTACTACATAATTAATATATAGTTATTCCACACATAATATTGGAGTAAAATAATCAATGATGTATGCGTAAATCCAAATGAGTAGAAATTGAAATTTGAAATTACCTTACCAATTTGGTAACTTAAAAAACATACAGCTCATGAAAGAAGTATCAAACAATTAATATGTAAATACCCCTAAGTTAAATTATATTACACCAAGAATACAATCATGGGAAGTACATAGACAATAAAAAAGGAAACAGTGGCCAATATAGAATGAATCTCATGAGAATAAAAAGTGAGATGAAAAACCATTACCATGTTGTAATCAATTGAGTCATATGAAAAAAAGTTAATAAACACCAAATGAATCAGAGAATAAAATGAATATAAATATAATCATGATAATATATATCAAATGGCAGTACACAATACACCACATGAAATTAATAAGTGGTGAACAATGGAAATCTCACAGAATTAAAAGTGATATAAGAAACCCTTTACATAGTACTTTTCCTTGGTTGAGGGTAGGTTAACCTACTGTATAATGGTGAAATAATTATTATTAAATTATAAAATAACCATATACATTAATATGATATCATTTATGATCTTCTAATATTGCTTTGTTAATGATATTTTGGTAGTATCATCGTTTTGGGTGTTAACTAATTCGTTTTCCTTTATATGATTTGTTACGTAAGTAATGTTTTTCCTGGATAAGATGTATCTGATTAATATTTATAATGATATTAAGTATGTAAACATTATTTTAAATCATCAAATGAAAACTAGTCTTGAATGGATACGATGGGGAATGAATCTCATCGTATTCGTGGAGACAGTAATCTGTACGTATGCACAAGAGACAATATCAATCTTTTGATATTAAAATCATTTATAATTGGATGTTATATCATATAAAAAATCATTTTCTTGTTATATTTATTATTTACATCATTTATACTCATTATTATACCCATCCAAATGATGAAGTATTTGAATAACAAACCACACCACGACGTGGAGACGGTAATCCGTACGTACGCACGTATGGTGACATCGTCATTTATAGGATGGATAGAATAATGAATATGGTTGTACCATTTTTATAATAACATAATTATATATATAAGATAATGGATTTATTATTTTATAATGGAAACAATAAAGAAAGAGGAATATTAAAATAACTTGAAAGAGGTGATGAAATATTTACCTCATTTTCAGGTTCTGCCTTTTGATTTGATCAAAAGGGCTCCTTATGTTGGATTAATAACTAAAGGAAGGCCTATATAATTAATTAAGGATAGTTTGGAGGATATTATTTCAGTTTTTTCCCGATTCAAATGTATTTTAAGGTGTGAATTTGGGAGAAGTGGAAGTGCCCTTTTATAAGAGGGGTGAGGGGCACCTTAGGAAATGATTGAAATATTATTTTATAATAAAATCCTTTTCGGTTTATAATGGCTCCAAAATGAAATATTTAAATTATAAGGTGGGTATGGGTCGAAATTCACTCATCCTAGAGGTTTTAGATAGGTTTGGGTCACTATATTAACCTTATCTTTTAGATTTAACTCTTAGTTAAATAGTTTTTCATTTACCATGCCTCTTTGTAGTTTTATATTAAATGGTTAAAAAACATAATATAAAAATCCAAGAGAACCACAAGTGGTTCATTAATGATAAACCGATCAATATATAAGTATTTTTTCAGAACCTTATTTTTTTAGGATTATTATATCAACCAATAATATAGTATTTGTTTAGAAAACTCATTTATGTCAATATTGACATTATTTAATAATTTATTTTTGTTAAAGTCCTAAAAAATTCATCACTTATAACTAAATACATTTAATCAACTATAACATGTCATAGGAACCTATAAAATATTTATATGGCATCAAAAAATTCAAATTATATTTAGTTTAATATTTATAATATCATTTATTTTATTGTTTCATCAATAAGGAAAATACTAAATCAATATTGTGTCATATATAAATATATTTATTTTATGTATAAAAATTATAAATAAAATATACTAAGGTAAAAAATTGTTTTATATTTCTAATGACTATTTATAGTCTAAGAGACCAATTAAATAAACTCATGTAAAAATTGTTTTACTAAAAGATATTTTCTTTTGTTATTTTTATCTTTACTTTAGATTATTTAATATAAAATGTCATTATCAATCCCATGTGGCTCCATGAGGTTCTAAAATCGACCCAGGAATTCCCATGGTCGGAAATTTATCATCCAATAGGGTTAGGACACGTGTTAGAGAAATTTAATATTATTATAATATTATTTTTAACCTTAATTACTGGATTTAGCCCTTTAACCACAGTAAATAAAATATTTACTGAAGTAAATATTCCAAATGTCTAAAAATAAAATTTAACTATTTAAAAAATTTGGACCTCCAGATTGTAAATATAGAATCTATTTTTCCAAATTCAAAACACAGAAGTGGCAGAAATTAATTTAAAATTTATTCCTATTGTCAAAACAAAAAGCGTGTTTTTATGAATTAATAACTATCAAAATATTGACACTTGTTTATGTCCAGTTTAATGGTGAGATTACATCTAATGACTTAAATTAAATTAAATGATAAAAATATAATCTAATGATACTTAAAAACCATTCAAATGTATAATTTATCACCATAAATTATTTCGAATAAAAAGTTGTTTTTTATTAATATTTAGTATTTTCACTATTCATCAAAAATTGAATGTTTTCAGAAAAATACGGAAATTTAACCCCAAGCTAATTTCAATATTCCGAATCCATAAATGAAGTTCATTTTGAATGATAAAATTTAAAAAATTTAAAAAATTGGGTATTACTATTCATAACGGAGAGTTTGATTGGTCATAGTGTGTTAGAATTTCGAAATTGCGTACATTGCTAGCTATTACATTATTTAAAGGGAAGCGTACTGTGGAAGCTTGTGGTGTTACACCCTTGGTACAAACTTCTTGAACAAACGTTTACCCTAGTTTGATGTTTCTTAGACACAAAAATTTTTATATTTTTAATTCCTCTATTATGAAGGTATACCCACGTGGATTCAAATAAGAACATAAAGTAAGTATTTGTGGGGTTTTCTTGGTGTCCTATCCATAACATAGAAAAAAATTTATTAACAGTTGAATTTTTTGATTATAGTTCTTATCATATAACATTATATTTACAAAATTATTGGTTCCACTATTGGTTTTTATTAAACTTATTGTTCCTTTTTTATTATTTATATTTGTTAAATTATGTTTCTATATAATTGGCATGGGTTTTTTGAAAATTGGTAGGGATATAGTGGTTAATGATTACTGGTTATGATTTACTCACACCTTATACATATCCACTTTGGTATTTATGATGAACTATTTTTCTATTATTTAAGTAATGGGAAAACACAAGATCTTGGTGATCCTTAGGGTTTGGAGAATATAGTATAGATGGTCCTTTTATGGATTCTATTGGAAGGATTGGGATATGATTCTAGGGGTTATCTTGGAGATTTTTCCTGATGACATCTCACACATTAGACATCTATTTACTACTATATAGTTTCTCTTTCTATCATCTTCATATATATGTTTCCTGAGGGAATTCTGATTAATTTATTGTATTTATATTTTGGATTTTACTTACAAGGTATCAACATATATTTAGGGGTTTCATTTGTGATTAAATGGTTATACCAGCAACTCATATGGTGTAAATGTTATCATTGAATGTGAACATCTGTAACTTCATTTTATATTTTTTCCCATATCTTGAAATGATTATGTAAAATCATGGATAGGAGAAAGTTGAGTTTATAATTAAAAAAAGTGGATAACATTATTCTCAAAAATTTAATCACTACCTCTAGAAAATTAAGATATCTTCTAGTGATCATGAAGTGTTACAAAGGTGTTGTGATTCATTGATAGAGGTACTATTCAGGTATTTAGATCATGTTTGTAACTAAATAATAATAATACACACTAAAATATATTTATTATAGAAAAATCCAGGGGATAGTATATTAGGGAAGCAATAATAAACCCATTTATATGTATTGAAAAAATTATTGTGGTAGAATATTGACTTACTCTGGGAATTCAGGGTTCAATTTCAATTATTTTCTTTAGACGTCTTTATTTCACTTTGTCTCATTCATCAGGATAGGTGCTAAAAGATATACATAGATAGGAATATATGATATATTTTTTTATCAAGAATCCTTGTTTAAATTATTACAAGAATCAATTATAATTTTATATTAAATAAAACATAGATGAAAAATTTATAGTGTTTTACTATTTATTTATGAGTGAGGGTTATGTTAGTATTACTTACATAATGATTCAATTTTTTTAAAAACCATATTATTAATTTTGTATCCAGTGCTTATAGGATTATATTTAAAACTACATTTTCAAATGATTTTAAATATTGTTTATAAATATAGAATGATTCATTAAATAAGAAATATGTTAGATAGGGCAGGGGTTTTAATTTCATATTAACTATGATAAAATTGGTTTTTAAAGTCAGTTGATTCAAGAATGTAAGTCCTATAGGAATCAATACATTAATGTAGAGTATGGTGTTATATTAACCTCTATTAGCTTTAATAGAAGGCATCAATGATCATGAACTATTAGTTAGTCACATTGATGATTATAGAGTCTGAGAGGGACTTATACATTTACTTCATGTTGTGGATTAGGTAGTGACTTATCGATAACCTTCAGTGGTATAGGTTATTTAGGATCTCCAATTCCATAACTTCTTAATAATTTTTGGGTGATGTGCCCTCACAAGATCAAAATGAATATTTTTACCATATATATTATGTATTTGAGAGTATAGAGACCTATGGATTGTATTATGTCCATTCATTAATTTTTATGATTAAAGGTGAATCTCTACATAGGTAGGATGTGTTGATCGAAGAAAATAAGGATCAAGATATTAAATGGAAAGGGTTTTAGGGAATATTTCTCAGCAATTATATCCCAATAATATTTGTTTGTATAAATAATGTGAATTTATGTAACATAGCCAAGGATTGATGATAGTAATTCATTATGATTCTAGAATTAGGGATCATCTTCATTTTCCTCCTTGTCTAAGTGAAGATGATGAATTATTGGATAAGAGATTTAAAATGGGGTTTAATGAACCCTTTTAAACCCATGTGAATATGTTTATTTGTCCATATTTTTTGAAGTGTAATGTAAGAATACATTAGATAAAATAGGTTCAAGGGGTGGTGTCTGAATTAGTGGTCCTTTCTCTAGTTGTGGAAATAGTGAAGGACCTTCTAGAACTTTAAAGATGTTTCATCATGAGGAGATGAGCTAAGGAATATCCCTAAAAACTCTTCAGATAAGTAGTATATCATATTACCATGATTTGGGATGATCACCTTTTTGGTGTTATCAATATATGTACCCAAATAATATGAAAACCATTTTAACTTTTGATGAAAAGAAATTCAATGTATGTGATTAGTACATGATTCTTAAAATACATTATAGCATAGGTTCATCTAGGAGTGTTAAAACCCCCCATAAATCATAGGCATCTTCTGCTTAGTTAGGTGTGCAATATATAGTATTATGTCTACCATCGATGGATTGATTTGGCCATTGAAGCAGATGAGTTAGTCAAGTTATGTAGTCAACCACTCATTCCTCTGGAATATAAGTATCAATGACAGATCATGGGTACATCAGGGGTACATATAGTACCAGTCCCCTACCTATACTACGTTGATCCAACAAAGATCAGGGGAAAAAAGTTTATCTGGAAGACCATGTAGTAAATGAGTTTATTAGATGTAGTACTTCACCTTGGGGAGACCTAGTTATCTTTTCTAAAAAGGGTGATGAAATTATATGGGGTTTTTATACTATATAATGTTTAATAAAGTATGTATTAGGAATTATTAAAAATTACTGACACTTTATCATATATTTGATCTACACAAAGGGAAGTGTTTGTTCTTTAAGGATTATTTTATCTCTAAGTATCATCAACTCTAGAAGAGACATGAGGATATTATAAAGACCTCATTTTAGAAATGATATATCCACCTTGAATATTTATATCTAACTTTCAATGTGAAAAGTTTTATTATAGTGTGTTATCGAATTATTGAATGAAATTTTTCATTCCATCTTAAACATTTTTTTAGTGGAAATTTTTAAAATATTGTGGTATATTAATGATCCTAGAATGATAATGATATGAATATTTGGATCATATTAGAAACATAATAAGCACATACATTATATGGAAAACCTTGTAAATTAGTTTTCTATATGAGAGATTTTATATTCCATGGACATATAGTCTAAAAATTAAGATATTAGTTGATCCTAATAAGGTGAAGGTAATTATCTCTTGGAAGATTCTTGAAAATATTTTTGAAATTACATGTTTTATTGGAATTTATGGAATCAACGTCAGTTCATCAAGAATTTTCCATGGATTTCTACCCCAATGACCACCATGAAAATTAAGGGAACTAATTTTTATGTCTTGATCAGTGTGAAGTATCATTCATAGAATATAAAAAGATATTAAAAATGGATTCTATTATTATATTACCTTAGTACGATGAGGGATTTGAGGTTTATTGAAACTCATATTTTATAGGACATAACTATGTGATAATATAGAATCTTTGGGTGTGGATTATTGTTTACGATAACACTGGCCTCCTGAATAGATCTACCAAACACATATTCTAGAATTTTATATAGTGTAAAAAACATTAAATTGGTACATAAACTACCTATTTAATGAGACAAATTTATAATATACTACCCATAATAGGATTAGATAAATCTATTTTTATATTTATTTGAATATAAAGAAACATATGTGGTTAGAATGTATCAAATAATTGTATTTTTTACCACTTATTTGAACCCAGGAAGGGAAACATTTTGTATATTACCATATCTAAAAGTCCCAAAATTAGATGGTGAAAGAGGAAAAGGAAGTCTATAAATTGATGTTGTTAATGGTTTAACTGAATTTATTTATTCATAAGGATTAATATGGAGTACATATATTTATTATTATTTTTATAAATCATCCATTGTTGATCGAGATAAGGATTCTCGTATTTTCAATCAATACTATAGCGTTATTCAAGAAGAACACGACTATAAGGATATAAATTATTGTTCGTTTTAATATTACCATTATTGTTTATACGTCAATGGTTGGCTTATAGTACTTACTAGAATATGGGTGGAAGTAATGAAAGAGTATTAATTTTTTAAAATGGTATGTTCATCCTAAAATTTTAAAAATGTGTTATGATATCATAAAATAGTTTTTGTTGTTGATTCAAAATTTTCCCATATATTTTAATCTTATTATATATTAATAACACCCCCAATAATTCCAAAATACATGTGTATTAATGAAATTATAATTATTTTATGATATTTTATAGTTTATTAAAAATACGACCATATTTCATGATTTTATTTGATAAATTTATATTTTGGGATTAATTTATATATATTAACTTATAGTTGTGTGTTATAATGATATATAGGTAATCAAAGGCCACCCTAGAAGTGTCTATTAATAAACTAATTTTTCAACCAGTTATGTAAGATTAGAATGCAATTTAGCATTGATATATAAGATTTCATATCAAAAAAACTCCCCCACTAAAACAATTGGGCTAGTAGTGATATAAAGATTGACCATTGAATCCCATTTCCAATATTCCATGGGTTAGAGACAAGAACCAAGGGAGTAGAGGTCCAAATTGTGAGTCATTACGCAAATAAACTAGTAAATAATGAAATGTAACCACCTATCAAATTATAAGAATTTTCATTGCAAAAATAAAACCCAAAGTTCCAAATGATAAATATATATGAAATACATAATTACAAATAAAAAACATTTAATGTATGTATGATCTCCTAAGAATTCAAATAATCCAACAACTCTATTAAATCTACCTAATAATTATCCCACATCTGCCTCAGATAATCATGAAGAGCACTCAAAAAACTATGGAGGGGTAAAAAATTGGGGGTAATCAGTAGGATCATCCTTATAAAACATATACACCGATGTGGATTAAATATGAAATAGTAAACAAGGTTTATATCAACTAATAAAAACAAAAGCACATATAGAAATAGAATAAAAATATATAATACAATCATTGGACTCCATATTCCATCAAATTAACCAAAATTTTTCAATTCCCCAGAATATCCTTAAACATGTTCCCAATAAATATTACAAACCATAACCCAATCCAACCATGGGCCGGAATATCAAAAAATAAATAAAATTTATGACAAACAACATCATCTGAATAAAAATTATAAAAATCAATAAAATAAACAGGTTTATAATTTTACCACCACTCTAATCTATCAGTATATCCATTTAACCTACAAATAGTATAAAATAAGAACTATAAACTATATCTTTCTGATCCCAAATGCAATAAGGAAACAACTATAACACCACATCAATACCATCTCTTAATTATACAAGACATCCTCAACACCCCACATCAACATACCATATATTCCCATCCATATTCATAATTCCATAGCTACATTACACCCCACAATATATCTACACTACACTACCACTTATACCCTTTACTAACCACTCATTGTTTAGGTAATGTTAACATGAAGGACACTATCCTCATGGACTCCTCTTTCCATGTACATTACCTACCCATATCTGGATATCCACATCATCTTCATCATTATAGGGTACCATGAACAAGTTGGATGTCAACCTTTTACCATCCTCTTACCATGCACGATCCCGAACATGTAATCATATCACATACACACAATCATGTTCCTTGATATATATATACATACAAACCAAAGTTATAATCAATTATAGCCTGCATATATATACATGTGAAGAGTTATAACAACTTGTGCATCATAACCTTGAGCCATTAAAACCAATGAAATCCCACCAATCAACTTATTTTACAATATCATATCCCAAAAACCAATTTAATAATTTCAAAAATAAAAATATAGAAAATAGACACAAAAAAACTACTTTTCAAAAAACATTATATATAGAATAACTAAAACCACGTGAAAATGAAACCACATAATCAACAGTTCCATATTTATTATATTATTTCCATTACATACATTTTCCATATAATATCCTCATTATGATCATTATTCCATAATTTTACCCATATTTAATGCAAATCCATTCATCAAAAAATTCCTAATTTCAAGAGGTTCATTCATTGTTAATTAAATTTATTATCTCTAGGTTAATTATACAACAATCTACATCTTTAATTTCATTTTTTTAAATCCATCAGTCATTGCATAAATAACGAATGTATTCAATTTGTAGATTAATTTCCAACAAAAACTTATAAATTTATCACCATCCCATACCCACCAAAATAAGACAAAACAAACACATTCCCTTCTCCTTTACACTAATTTATAAATAACTCCCCAAACCAACTATCTCAACTATATTTATGAAATAAACTTACAAGTAAGCCTATGATAGTGTTTAGAGATAAAGATAACAAAATAACACCACACAAACATACACGAAATAACTCAAACTTTAAAATAAACGAATACAACTAGACACAGAGTCCCACAACCTTCTTATCATCATTTTTTCAGTATTTATGTTTTTTATTATGAACCTATACTTTTACTTAGCTATATTCTCATTATCATATTTAACTCATAAATGATTTTATCAATATTGAATATGAGACAAAAAAAATAAAAAATATGTCAAAACCCCATTTCTAACCATATTTTCCCAAGCAAAACAAGACTGTGAAAAAATATAAAAAGATTATAAAATTTTAAGAACAATAATAAATAGTCAATAATAGTAAAATTTCCAAAAAAATTGGTTTTAGAAACCCCCTTCTTTTTTCAATCTTTAATGAGTAACTCGATTATGAGGGATATATGGTTATTCAATTATAAGAGAAATAAGAAAACCATAGTAGTGAATATTAGTCAATAAAAACCAACAAATTTAAAATAAAATGAAAATCCATAAAGCCCATGTGATTCTATGATGCCTTCTATATTCCTCATTCTTGTTTTTTTATCTTCATTTAGTTCATATATCTGAAATATAATTCTTCAAAAGTTCCTCATTCTTCATAAAAAAGGGACAGCCAATAGTCCTCACTAAACTATAAAAAATATACTATGAGAAAATATTTGGAAGGAATCACAACTATCCAATCAAGATTATTATTCCAGAAGTTGGAATAAGGGTTTGTAAATCCCTTTCCTCAATGAATAAAAAGTTGATCCCCCAATATTATAACAAGATGTTTCCTCCAACCTACGTTATATCAATCTATATTAACCAATCTAAAAAATTCATCATATTTATTGTTTTATCCTTTGTTAAAGGAGTATGGAGTGAAGGAAAAAAGATTGGAGGGATCATTAGATTTATAATAAACAATTAGATGTATGGAATCATGATGTGACCCAACGATTCATAAAAGAACATGATGATTTAGAAAATGATTCAATGGATCCTGACATGATCTTCCCTAGTGATTCCCCTTTTAAAAATCCACAATCATTCATAGAATTTATGAAACTAAATAATTACATTACATAATGATAATAACTTCACCAAAACATTAAAATTTCTAGAATTATGGAGAAGACCTTGCATCACCACCTCATACATGGTCAACCCAGACCGACACCACAATGTAACCTATGAACCGTGGTAAAATTACCTCAAAGAAGATATTACCATAGTATCTTAAGAACTAGTGGTTCACATAATAGTAGAAAATTTCACATTATAAATGAATATTTCAATTTAAAAGGAATATATCTTCAAATATTACATTCCTACAATTGATAATACTCCTCTCTATTGTAAAACAAGATCCAGTCTAAAAAAATTAAGACTTTTACATCATTAAAAAATGGTTACTCTTATATATTAAAATTTTTATGGATATGTGTCACGGTTTTACTCTTATTTATCATAGTGAAGACTATTTCATATTGAATATTTGGTGAAGGTATGGTTTCGGCTATGATATAAAATTTTATTCTTACAGATACATAATATTTTTATGATATGTAGTAAATATTAATCAATAGATTAGATATTTAATCAATAGATAGGTTTTAGGCTTAAAAATGTAAATGCCTAAGGGTTTACCCTTTAATAAAAATCAATGTGTAAGTTTTTCCCATATATATGGGTTTCCCATTATCTATAAAACTCATACATAACATGTTTCCCAATATATAAAATATTTTATTAAGTAAATAATATAATATAGTTACGTAATATTTTTCATTTTGTAAAATATACAATATATAAGAAATTTTAAATTGTATGATATTTGAATTTGTTGGAATCATAATGTTGGAGTTCATGTGTTGGATTTATTAGAAATAAATTGGAGGGAATATTAGAAACCAATGTAATAAAGTGTGGTTGGATTTATTTTCATTCAATGAGTTAATTATGTGTGATGGATTTATAATCAACATAGGTTGGTGTTGGTTTTGAAGTTGTTGATAGCAAAGTAAATAAGTTTCAGAAGAATATTTGAATCTGGAATCATTCTGGAAAGTCATCAGTATATGTTATATTTAAATGATAGAATTCATTCAATGAAACATACAGTCATGTCAATATGGGGTTTTCTAGAAAAATTGAATAGTCATGGGATACTCTTATGATCATAAGAGTCATTATATCAACCCTGCCTTTTATTACACACTTAAACCTGATTTATTATATAAAATATTCACCTGATACAACATATAAGATCGAGAGGTCTAGTTTCTTTGGGTATTAGTAACATTACATAACATCATAGAACATAAAACACACAACATATTTATTGAAAACGTCCTTTACATTACCACTATATTCCCTCGTACATAGCATTGCATGGGATAACCTAAGGACATGCCTAAGAAAAGGGTGAGCTATAAAGCCCAGTAAGAGAATAAACATGAAATAAAATGAGGAATACAACACATGTTAGAAAATAGGAATATCAATGGATCGTAAGAGAAACGTGAACATAAAGGCATGATAAAGCCTGATAATCAAAACATGGAAACGTGACAACAACACTTAACATGGAATTAACGTGAGAAAAGGGTCATTGCACATGGAGCATGAGTAAACCATCATTGCACATGAAGCACGATTAAAACCTCATTGCACTTGAATTAGCATGATTCAACACCCATTTCACATGAAGTATCATGAAAATATACTTTACCCAATGCATTGGAGCACTTTTAGGGCGCACCCTTCTTAAACATTTAATTTCATGCATAAGTGTGCCACATGGATCATATAACATGGAATCAATCAACATCATAATTTTTTCCATGATTAAGTAATGTGGAATAAATATATAAAATTAACATTAAATATTTATATGTTTATAAATGTGAATACCCTTTATAGAGACATGGGTATGGTATTCAATACACAATGATATTGGTTTTGAACAACATGGTGAAATTTCTACAGCATAACGGCGTGACATAAGGGTTCATGAAAATGATTTATGATATATAATAGGGTGTCTCATCATATTTACATGAAATGGACAGTTAGGGGGTCATATAATACATTTACCAACAAAATTCATGGAATTTAGATGCAGAATTCAAAATAATTACTAGGATGTAAAAGAGGAGAGAGAAATCCCTCATGGAATTTCGACACGGTAACAGGTGTACATGGGAAGAATTAATGAGAGATAAAGAGGTCTCCCATCATCCAAACATAAATAGGAAAGTATTTTGGAGGTGAAAAATCATACCCCAACATTTTTAATTGAAAAAAGGGCAAAACAACTTAAAGAAAATTAGACAAAAATGAAAAAGGAAGAAATCCCATACTAGGAAGTGTGATCCCAAAGGGTTGGGAGGGGCTTGAGAGAGGATTTTTTTGAGCTTGGGGCACCTTGGGAGGATTATAGTGAGGTAATTTCAAGGGATGGACTAACTAAAAAGGCTTTGAGTGAAGAGGAAGTGGGAGCTTGAGAGTGTTTATATAGGAAAGAAGAGGGAATTATTTATTATTTAGGTTTGGGTCACCACACATTATACAAATCAATAACACAAACCATCCCATGGTTTGGCCCATGTTTTATACCAAAGGGGAGTGTAAAACAATATTTTATAAGGCCAATGGCCTAAAATATTAAAATAATTGGGTTGCTTATGTGGAGAAGAGTCACACTCTCAAGGAAAACAATTTAAAAACACCAAATGTTTTATAAGTCTTGGAGGGTCCACAAAAGCATTATAAAATAAATTAAACAAATTTAAAATCAAATTATTTTAATTATAAAACATATATTTTCAGAACATAATGTTTATAATATTTTATTATCTTACTATTGTGTCATTATGCTGTCATAAAATACATTATTTATTTAAACAGTATTTAGTTTTTACCCAAAAATTCGACTATCTCAGAAAATTATGAAAAACTCACCATTGGATAATTTCAAATTCCTGATTCCAAAAATAATATTCATTTTATCTAAATAATTTTATAAATATGTGATTTTTTACTTTTAAAATAAAAGCTGACATTTAGAAAATATTCATGGGTTTTGACAAAAACAGTTCTCAACCCTTAATAAAAATTACAATTGCATTCATAAAATTATATGATTATTTATATTTAATAAAAATAGATTTAATAATATATTTTATTAAAATATTATTTAATTCAAAAATCAATTAATTCATCAAAATAGATTTCTTCGTTGAATATTAACTAAAAATACTATTTGTGCTTTAAAAAACTATTTACAAAGTAACAATAATAAAATGAATGAACATTATTTATAAAAAATAATGTACATTTTAATAGTGATAGGGTCTTGATATGTAACCTCTTATAATACCCGCATAAGTCCGAATGGTAAGGTGTGTGATGGTGACAGACTCTTGGGGTGGCTCGGATAACATCGCTTGGGTGGTAATCTCTATTAACTTCTACTTCTCTCGTAGTCGGTTCCACTCAAGATTAATGTGTTTAAGATCGGCTTTGGCTTGGTCAAGAGAGAAGCCCAATGATTCCACCCCCTTTCTGAGCTCTGACAAATGGGCTTCGTACAGAGAAAGTCTGTTGGATGAGGCCATCACTTCCTTTGTCTAAGTAAATTGGATTTGTTAAAGCCCTATATTTATACTAATCAAGTGCTCACTATTCAATGACTATATTTTAAACGGTCACAATTATTAATAGTATTTTGAAATCCAAAAACATAAAACCAATGAAGTCCACCACAATAAGACATTTAATTAGATCAATAGGAATTTTCATTAATGAATGTTTGGGTCATTACAATCTTCCCCCCTTAAGAAATTTTTCCCTTGAAATTTCCTTTTCCCATACTAAAACAGATTTGGGTGACTTTGCTTCATCACTTCCTCCAATTCCCATGTCTCTTCTTCAAAATTGTGGTTTCTCCATTACACCTTGTTGAGGGGAATTGTCTTATTTCGTAGAACTTTTTCCTACGATATAAGATCTTTACCAGTTGCTCCTCGTAAGAAAGATCATCCTATAGCTGTACTTCCTCTGAAGAGAGTACATGTGTAGGGTCTAGAATGTACTTCCATAATAGGGATACATGAAATACATCATGTATTTTGGCCATTGTACGGGTAAGTGCTAGTTGATAGGCCACAACCCTAACACGGTCAAGAATCTTGAAGGGGCCAATGTACCTAGGACTTAACTTCCCTTTATTTCCAAACCTCATGACCTTATTCCCTGGAGATAAACGTAGAGATACCATGTCTCCAACTTTAAACTCAAGGTCTCAATGATAGTTATCTTCATAACTCTTCCTTCGAGTCTGGGTTATCTTGATATGCTATGGAATGGTTTTAACCTTCTCCACCATTTCTTTGACCATTTATGGTCTTAGCAGCTTATGTTCATAGACCTCATCCCAACATGCCAGTGTTCTGCACCTCTTCCCATACAGGGCTTCATAAGGTGCCATTCCGATGATTGAGTGGAAACAATTATTGTAGGAGAATTCAACCAGTGGAAGATGTTGGTCCCACCCTCTTTTGAGGTCCATATAACACGCTCTCAACATGTACTCAAGTGTTTGGATAGTCTGCTCGGATTGACCATCATTATGAGGATGATAAGACATACTAAAGTTAAGATTAGTATCTAGAGCATGTTGAAGAATATTCTGAAACTTATAGGTGAATCTTGGATCTTGATCAGATACAATAGATAGTGGTACTCCATACAACCTTAACACTTCCCTGATATATATCCATGCCAGTTGATCCAATGAGAAATCCTCTCGAATTGCAATGAAGTGTGCAGAATTTTTAAGATGATCCATAACAACCCGTATTGAATTGGTGCCTTTGGATGTATTCGGAAGTCCAATTACAAAGTCCATGGTGATGTTATCCCATTTCCATGCTGGTATGGGAAATGGTTGCATCATCCCCTTAGACTTCTGCCTCTCTGCCTTCACTTGCTGACACACCAGGAAATTTGATGTATACTCAGTGATCTCTTTAATCATATTGTCCCACCAATAATTCTATTGGAGATCTCGATACATATTTGTGTTTCCTGGGTGAATAGAGAAATTTGAATAATTCACATCCAAAAGTCCCTTCTTCAGTTCTGGACATGATGTAACACATAGTCTTTTCCCAAATCTCACAATTCTTTCTTCATTAACATTGAACTTTTAGGATTTCCCTTTTTTGATAGCTTCTACTCTCCTCTGAATTCTCACATCATTCTTTTGACATTCCTTTTACCTTTACAAAAGATATGGTTGAGCAATCATTTGTGAAAGTATTGATGATGTTCCCTTCATTACAATTCCCATGTCCATCTTCAACAAATCTAAAAAGATTGGTTCCTTCTCAATTTTCATCAATGACTGAATTACTGGGTCCTTTCTACTTAGATCATCTTCCACATTGTTTGCTTTCCCAAGGTGGAAATGGATTGAGTAGTCATAGTCTTTGATCAGCTCTAACCATCTTCATTTGTGCATGTTGAACTCTTTCTATGAGAATATATGATGGAGGATTTTGTGGTCCGTATATATTTCACAATTCTCCCCAAAGAGATAATGATGCCAAATTTTTAAAGCGAAGATCACCGCAGCCAACTCCAAATCATGTGTTGGATAATTATTCTCATGAAATTTCAATTTCCTTGAATCATAGGCAATGCCATTGTCATTTTTTATTAACGCACAAACCAGGGCCTTATTTGAAGCATCCCTGAATACCACAATATGTTCTCCACTTGTGGGTAAAGTTAGCATGGGTGCAGAGATAAGCCCCATTTTTAACTTTTTAAAACATTCTTCGCATTCATCACTCCAAGTAATCTTTACTCCCTTCCGAGTTAGCTTGGTAATAGGGTTGGAAAATCGTGATAAATTTCTCACAAATCATCGATAATATCCATCTAACCCCAAGAAGCTATGAATATTCGTTACCGATGTTGGCCTCATCCATCCCTCAATTTCATCTATTATAGAGGGATCCACAGATATCCCCTTACTTGTGATAATATGGACCAATAATGCGACCTACTTCAACCATAACTCACAATGGTTGTACTTTTCATAGAGATTCTCCTTCCGCAAGGTCTCTAGTACAGTTCTTAAGTGCTCATCATGATCCACCTTGGTATTGGAGTATATTAGAACATCATCTATAAAGACTACCACAATTTTGTCGAGGTAAACCCTAAAATCTCTATTAATCAATTCCATGAAGATTTTGGGATCATTAGTGAGTTATAAAGGCATTATTATGAATTCATAGGTCCTGTATCTAGTAAGAAAAGTAGTCTTGGGGATATCATCCTTCTTCACCCTTACTTGATAGTATCCTGAACACAAATCCTCCTTGGAGAAGTATTGTGCTCTACGTAGCTGATCAAACAATTCATCAATTCATGGGAGAGGAAACTTTTTCTTTATCGTGATTTTTTTAAGCTCATGATAATCGATGCAAAGGGACATTGACCCATCCTTCTTATTGACAAGGAGGACTGGTGCACCCCATGGTGAAGCACTTGGGCGTATAAACCCTTCATCCAAATTCTCCTGTAGTTGTTTCTTTTTCTCCTCAAGATCCACAACAGCCATTCTATATGGAGTCTTGGATATTGGAAACGCCCCTGGTATAAGATCAATTGAGAATTCAACATCTATTCTAGGATGAAGACCAGACAATTCATCGGGAAACACTTCAACAAATTCCCTCACAATAGGAAAGTATTCAAGGATGGTTTCCTCCTTAGACTCAATCATCTGATCTAGATATGCATGCTCATATGGCAGTAATATCCATGATTGAGAAGAATCATCTTCCTCCTTGAACTTGTATAGATTCGGGGGTCGATTCTCCACATGGAGGGTGATTTCCCTCTTACATAAAATAATGTTGGCTCTATATAAGGAAAGCCAATCCATGCCATGAATTGAATTGAATTCCACCAGAGAGAGTTTGATGAGGATCACCGGGAAATTAAATCCATAGATTATGACTGGGGACGAGTAATATTCATGGGATTTAATGATTTCCCCACTTACCATACTCACCGATATCTTTACTTTCATGATTTGTGGTGGTGTTGGGATTGTTCTACTAAACACTGGGGATATAAAAGAATGCATAGAACCTGAATCAAAAAGTACGTTCACTATTATTGATTGAATAACTAGCATACCTACCACCACTTTATTTTTGGGGCTCAATTTGGAAGTAGTGATTGAAAAACCTCTCCCTTAGTCTATTGGAGGTTGTTGGATGCCTCCAAAATTCCTTGGCATAGGGAACGGATTTGCAAGATATTCTTGTTATTTGTAGTTATAGCCATGAACAACACATTGTGGTTTGAATGGATCATTCCTCTCCTCTGTTGCAGCTGTGGGTTTTTCCTTTCAGTAGTTAACAGCTAGGTGTCCTTATCTTCCACACCTAATGCATTTCCTCTTACCCTTCAGGTAATTTCCAGGGTGCTACTTTCCACACCTTTGGCAAGTGGGGTGCTAGATCTTCTTAGCACCATTGTATTTACCCATCAGACCACTAGAATTTAAGTCCACCGCACTCTTCTTCTCCCCATGATACCCCTGAGATTCTTCAATCTCAATTTTGACCTAAAGGGAACATCAGACAATTTCTTCATTGGTTTCGAAGTCTCAATTCACCAGCACTTTCTGAAGGCTAGGTTTTGGCCCACAAAAGAAGTGGGAAACCATGAATTTGTTGGTAAAAACAAAGATGGAGGTGTATCATGCAAGCCTTGTGAAGTTCGCCCCGTACGCTCTGACAGATTTGTTGTCTTTTTTTCTTGAGGGAAAGGAAGTCCCTTTCCATTTTAAGTCAGAGGGTGGGTGGAAAATATTTATCAAAAAATATCTTCTGGGAATCCTTCAATTCCAATGCCTCAATCTATTCCTCAGGCTTTGTATTTTTGATCAACATCCATCATTGATCAGTTTCACCATCTACATGATAAGCAACATGAAGAACCTTCTCTTGTTCAGAATATTGAAGGATGGAGAAGATCTTTTCAAGGGATTTGATCCATTGTTCGGCAATTGAGGGATCAGACGATCCATTAAATGTAAGAGGCCTTTGCCTCATGAATCTCTCAATAGAGACTTTTTTATTTTGCGGGGGGGGGGGGTTGAACATTCCTCTTCACCCATGTTTCTATTAAAATCTTGAGGTAACTGAGAGAGAAGTGTGAAAATGTTCATGATTCCCTCTCCCATCAAATTGGGCATCTCATTTGCACATTCATCACATTTATCTTCACATAAGTTGTTAGCCCAAGTCCTCCTATTACCAACCATTGGCTGGAATAAAAGGAAATTTAGTTGTAACACATAAAGGGTAATCCAAGGATAAAACTGATGAATTATAAATAACTTTTATTTCCTTAACTTATGAATCTATATGCTTCAATCTATGTTATCCATGATCTAATTTCTAAAATGTATTCTTAGAGGGATTTTTTATTCCCTTAATAGTGGTTCATACTAAGTTAGTGAATTTACCAAATCATATCCCCTGAGAGTGTCATAACCAAGAGTGCAGCAAGGCCCATTATCGTACACCAGTTCCTGTTCGAGTCTATCTCAAAGCGGTGTTTTTGGGTTTTACCCCTAGGATACATCTATGTCAGAGTCACCTCTACCTGCTCGTATACAGACAGAGATGTATTTTCTTGATAAAACACTTAATCAATACTCACCAAAACATAGAAATGTTTTTATTATACATATTCTTGTCTCTAAGTCTTCTATAGGTTTTTATAATCCTAATCCCGAAAATAACTAAACCCATCCTCTGATACCAATTATAACAACCCTGCTTTTTATTACACACTTAAACCTGATTTATTACATAAAATATTCACTTGATACAACATAGAAGATCAAGTGGTCTAGTGTATTTGGGGATTAAGAAAATTACATAACATCTTATAACATAAAACACACAACATCTCTATTGAAAACATACTTTACACGACCACTACATTCCCCCATACTTAGCATTGCATGTGATAACCTAAGGACATGCATAAGAAAAGGGTGAGCTATAAATCCCACTAAAGTAATAAACATTAAATAACATGAGAATATAATACATGTTAGAAAATAGGAAAATAAATGGATCACAATAGAAACATGAACATAAAGTAATGATAAAGCATGATAATCATAACAAGGAAATGTGGAAACAACACTTAACATGGAATTAGCATGAGCCAAGGATCATTGCACATAGAGAATGAGTAAACCCTAACTACACATGAAGCATGAGTAAAACCTCGTTTAACTTTAATTGGAATGGGTCAACACACATTTCACATGACGTATCATGATACTATATTTTTAACAATGCATTAGAGTGATATTAGGGCACACCTTTCTTAAACATTTCATTTCATGCATAAGTGTGCCACAAGGATCATATAACATGAAATCAATCAACATCATAAGTTATTGCACGATTAAGTAATGAGGAATAAATATATGAAATTACCTTTCAATGTGTATATTTTCATAATGGTTAATACCCTTGATAGAGACATGGGTATGGTATTTACTACACAATGATCTTGGCTTCAAAAAAACGAGTTTCAATTTCAGCAGCATAACGGCATGACATAAGGGTTCATGAATATAATTGATGAGATAGAAAATGGTGTCTCATCATATTGACATAAAATGGATAGTTAGGGGGGTCATATAGATTAATTTCCCAAAAAACATAATGGAATTTAGATGCACATTTCAAAAAAAATACAAAGATGTAAAAGAGGAGAGAGAAATCCCTCACGGAATTTTGGCATGGTAACAGGTGTATATGGGTGACATTAATGAGGGAGAAAGTGGTCTCCCATCATCCAAACATAAAGTGGGAAGTATGGGGGAGGTGTAAAATCATACCCCAACATTGGTAATTGAAAACAGTAAGGCATAACAACTTAATGAAAATTTGACCATAATGAGAAAGGAAGAAATCCCTTACTTGGAAGTGTGATCTCAAAGGCTTGGGAGAGGCTTGAGATCAGATTTTTGGGAGCTTGGGGAACCTTGGAAGGATTATAAAAAGAGGAGTTCAGGGTTTGTAAGAACTTCAAAGGATTTGAGGGAATATGAAGTGGGATCTTGGGTGGGTTTATATAGGAAAGGAGATGGAATTCTATATAATTAAGGTTCGGGTCACCACACATTAAACTAATCAATACCACAAACCATACCATGGTTTTGGCCCATGGTTTTTGCCAAAGGGTAGTGGAAAAAAATATTTTATTAGGCCAGTGGATATACTTTTTAAAATAATAGGGTTGCTTATGTAGAGGTGAGTTGCACTCTCAAGGAAAACAATTTAAAAAGACAAAATGTTTTATAAGACTTAGAAGCTCCACAAAAACTTTGTAAAATAAATCAAAAAAAATTTAAAATCACATTATTTTTATTCTAAACCATATATTTGCGGAAAATTATGTTTATAGTATTCTATTATTTCATATTGGGTCATTATGATGTCATAAAACACAATATATATTTAAATAGTATTTAATTTTTACCCAAAAATTCGACTGTCTCAGATAATAATGAAAAATTCACCATAGGATAATTTCAACATCCTGATTCCAAAAATAATATTCATTTTATCAAAATAATTTTATAAATATGCAAATTTTTACTTTTAAAGTAAAAACTGACATTTATCGAAAATTCATGGGTTTTGATAAAAATAGTTTTCAAACATTAATAAAAATTACAATTGGATTCATAAAATTATATGATCATTTATATTTCATAAAAATTAATTTAATAATAATATTTTATTAAAATGTTATTTAATTCAAAAATCCATTAATACCTCAAAATATATTTCTTAGTTGAATATTAACTAAAAATACAATTTGTGCTTTAAAAACTATTTACAATGCAACAATAATAAAATGAATGCACATTCTTTATACAAAAATAATGTACATTGTCATAATGCTAGGGTCTTGTTACATAACCCCTTATAACACTTGAATAATACATAAGGGTAAGGTGTGTGATGGTGACAGACTCTTGTGGTGGCTCGGATAACATCGCTCGAGTGGTGATCTCTATTAACTTCCACTTCTCCCGTTGTCAGTTCTGCTCAAGCTTAACGTGTTCAAGATCGTCTTGGGCTTGATCAAGAGTGAAGCCCAATGATGCCAGATCCTTTCTGAGCTCTGAAAAATGGGCTTCATATGGGTAAAGTCTACTGGATGAGGCCATCACATCCTTTGTCTGAGTAAATTGGATTTGTTAAGGTCGTGTATTTATACTAATCGGGTGATTATTGTTCAACGACTATATTAGCAACGATCACAATTCATAACAATATTTTAAAATCCAAAAACATGAAACCAACAAATTCCACCATAATAATAAATTTAATTAGATTAAGAGGAATTTTCATTAATGAATTTTTGGGACGTTACAGTCATTCCATATGATTAATTCCATACAATTCATTTTATAAGAGTCATTGGCAATTTTCATTGGAAGAATAGTATTAGTTACACAATTACATCAATGGTCACATCATGAACTGGCTATAAAAGTATATATGAATTATGATGGATGGGTTCACAAGGAGGAACATGTCATGTGTGGAGGTCATGAGTGTTAGGACTTGAGTTTATTTAGTGTTCTTTCCATGGAAATTCATGTTGTCTGAGAATGGTTGATTCCCAAATTTTATAAGATTGATGAAACATTGTAAGGTTAATGGGGACTTAATAAAATAAATATCCTTTGGTATATTCAAGGAGAATAGATTTTTTCATCATATATTTTTAGCCCTTATAGAAAGGTTATTGGGTGGATTTTAGTGGAACTATCCATTATAAGGTCATGCTGAGAAAGTAAGGACCACACTATAAGAGTCTGATGTATAATTGTTTCTGTTTCTAGTGTATAGGTTACTATTCTATGAGAAGAATACTTGTGTTGTGATTTTATTTGGGAAGATTTTAGTGGTTACATTTAGATGTGGTTTATGCCATGAAGTAGAATGTAATGATATGATGGATTTTGGGATCAAAATATATTTGAAGATAAACACTGTATTCTTTGTAGGAATTTAGTATGAGATATAGATAATATTTTTTTCTTCTCTTGACTAGATGGTTCATTTTCATGGTGTTCCTCATTCGAAGATGTTCTTGAGTTAGTAATATTATAGACTAATACTTCCCATATTTCAAGGGGGAATTATGAGAATTAAATAAGATATCTTGACTCGAAATTAAAGGAGATATTCAATTAAGTTTTACTTGAATTTGCTGAATTTTTTTTGGACAGAGTTTTCCATTATACTCATTATAGTTGGTTATTTTTTATGAAAAAATAAGTATATATATAGATATATGAAAAATAATTTCTTGAGTTATAGATATATCTATCTCTATAAATTAACTGAGTCTATTAATTTTTAAAAATTGGGAAATTGTTCTTGTTTGATATATCTGATATTGAGATATTAATACTACATTTTTTATGAAAATAAGATATGAACATATTGAAACTCAATAAAGAACATCCATGTAAGATGATGGAGTATCCATGGAATCTCATGGAAATATTAAGAAGGTTTTTTTAGTTATTTAATTGGATGATCTATGGATCCATGGAATAGAGTTCAATGGAACATATATATACATATTGAAACTTCATGAATGTGTTTTTTTTGGAATATTTCTATGGTGGTATTACTTTATAAGGTAGTGAGAAAAATAATGTGAGGGAAGTGATATATTAGAAACAATGAGCAATCCCTAACCATTATAAGGATATTTATCCCATGAATTCCCAAAACCCACCACCAAATTATGCATTTTGTGGAATATGGTGCATCAACATAACTAAAATTTCATGCTAATTGGATTATCCCAAAATAATGGAACCTTGTAAAAAAAACATATGTATATTTTATTCTATTCCATTATACATGAAATAATTGTTTTTATAGGGTAATCATTTTTTAAAAATATGGTTAATGTATGAGTACTAGGGAAGCAATAATCAAATCATTTTTAAGAGAATATCTAAAAGGAACTTTCAAATTATGAGTTCAAGATCATTTAGAGTAGTGAGAGTTTGATGAATCCATGTTTTATGTTAATAATTTTGACACCAAAATTCACCCCTATCAAGGTACTTCACACTGAAGTCCCTTAGAAGCTTAGAAAGTTATATCTCAGCCAAATATCCATTTGTTTGATTTTTTGTTCTTGGAAGTTATATGACTAATTATTGGAGTTAAATTTTATTTTTCCCTTACATTATTTTTTGTGACAAGTAATAAAGAATCAATTTAAAGAAGAATTAGAACTCTAAATGAATTCCATATTATGGAATAATTTTTTGGAAATGTTTGATGCAAATAAAGGATTCCTTTATCTCTCAAAAAATGGTTTAAATATTTTATATTATGAATCCTCTAATTTTTTTAATGATGCAACTGGTTTATCTAAAGACCCTGATATCTCTAGTGAAGCTAAATTCAATGAATATAATAAGGCATCAAGAAGTCCATAGTCAGAATATTTCTAATTATAAAAAGTGATATATCAATGGTTTTAAGAAGGATACATAAAATTTAAATGGGTGAATATGTGTCGATAGATTCATGTCTGTGTACTAGAAATTGATGTTGATAATTTGATGACCCTAAATAAGAGATTAGATGAGGATTATAATTCTATAAGGGAAAATAATTATTCACAATCCAAAGAATCATAAAAATGTATTCAAGAGTGGATAAATTTGAATTTTGTTCAAAGGATATAGGCATTTACTCAAGAGGGGATCAAAATATTTAAACCAAGAAGTATACACTTACTATAATCCAAGGATAACTTTTGAAGGATAAATATAGGTTGTAACAATAAAATGTTCACCTTAAAGGTTATATGGTTCAGATGAACTCCAATATGAATGAAAAAAAGTAAATTTTTTGATATGTATACCCATTCATTAAAGGATGGGATGTATAGTGGGAAGAAACTCAAGAAATATATGGATTCTGACTTTGAAGAAAGGTATAAGAAGATCAAGAAACTTAAAGAATAGATTATATTGGTTAAGAATCAATTGGATAAATCTAGTTCAAAGGGAATAATAATTCAAAAATATTATTTACATTTATTATTTGGTTATCTTATAAAAAAATATGATGAAATGAAGAAAAATTATTCTATATCAGAGAAGAAGCAGGAAAAATATTTTATGTCTAAAAGGCCACATTCTATTTAAAACATTATCTTGGACATGGTTGAACTTCTCATAAGAAAAATAATTAGTGACCTATGGAAGTTCCCATGAAAATAGAAAATAGTTGAAACACACTAAAGAAGTTCCCTAAAAATGGTAAGAAATTTTTTAAGTTATAAAGGGTTGCACAAATATATTTTTATCTATATTTATGAAGAATTGAAATATATATCATTCTCTTATATTAAACGAAAATTGTATAAAATTGATCTAAAAATAGTGATAGAGTAGGTATGGATATTATTAAAAATAATTATTACCATACTGATCATGTTTATAGTGTAAATATCATGAAAAGTTTAACATGAATTAACGGAGGAAATTCAATAGTATTAAATGATGAATCTCATCCTTTTGGAAATAGATTTGTAGGGTTGGATAATGAAAATCACCATACTAAAATATGTGAGAATTAGAGGTCCAAATCTATTAACGAAACAAAAATATCGTGAAAACAGAAGAATAATATTTTAAAAAATAGATAGAAGCCCATATATTTCTAGAACTAATAAATCTATTAATAAATAAGTATCCCATGGAATGATACTTGTTATGAAGCCTTGGAATTATTTCCGGAATAAATATGGAAGAAAGAATTTTTGCAAAATAAAATTGTAAACTATGATGTTTCATGATAACCAAATTAGAAGGAGTACCTAAGAACAGGTAGCATGACATTTAATCCATCAAGATAAGATCATGTAAAAATAATTT
This sequence comes from Viscum album, assembly GCA_963277665.1. Classification (NCBI taxonomy): domain Eukaryota; kingdom Viridiplantae; phylum Streptophyta; class Magnoliopsida; order Santalales; family Viscaceae; genus Viscum; species Viscum album. The sequence goes on along the minus strand of OY728125.1, from coordinate 111,703,278 downwards.
AAAAGGAAGTTATATTTAATAAACAATTATTCATATCTTAATATAGAATCCAAATGGAATGATTAATGAAAAATGGTGTTCCATAGTTACTCTCCATCTTCCCGAATATTTGGAAAGTGGAAGGTCCCCTCTCCCCATATCATTAAATTCTATTAACTAGAGTTGAATTGTAAGGTCCCTTACCCTAGATTCCAAAATTCGGTGGTTACTTTATTACATTTGTACTAGTTATAAGGGAATATGTACTTAAGGACTGTGTAGTTTTATAGTTTTGGTAAACAAGATATATACTTGAATCTAAAATTATATTTGAAAAAATAAGGTAAAAAACACAGTGAAAGTAAATATTATTCATCCTTGAACTCCTTAAAATATTCCCTCTTCATATCATAGAGAAACGAAACAAAATAAGAAGAAGATTATATTCTCACTAAGGGTTACATATAGTAAAAATGTCATGATTAAATAAGTCATAATCAATATTGGAAGGTAAATAACAGAAAACACATTCCATGTAATCAAAACTGGGGCATGAATAATAATATTTAAGGATCAACTAATGATCTAATTATTCCACATAAATTATCAAATGACATTGAAAACAATCCATGAATATTTTTTAAAATAATAACCTGGACATTAATAACTAATTTTATAATGATGTAATGCATAATTACAAACTTCTAAAACTTAAAACTGGGGAATTATGCTATAAAATATTAAAATATGGGTATGTATACCCAAAAAACATTTAATAAGTCTATCCAACTATTTTTCCTCATAATACCTACTGATTCATCAAGGGGCTATGCAATTATAGACTATACCCATCACTTAATAATTCCAATGAATTCATGATATAAATCAACAACATAAATTAATCAATTTTACTTCAAAAAAAATATCTATATTATAAGAATTGGAAAATGGAATGTCTATATATTCCTTAAAAATGATAAACATAACCCATATAATTTTTTTTGATGGTATCTTTGGAGTATATACTTTTAAAAGAATATGATTCAATGAAGGATAGAGATATAGATGAAAATAAATTAAAATTAACACTAATTGTTTGGGATAAAAAAACCCATTTTCATTTAAAACCACTTACTTAAAATCACAAAATTTCCAAATATTAAGTTCAATTATTTATTTGAAATGAAACTTGTAAAATTGCAATGGATGATTTAAAACATTGACTGGTCTGAATGGTGGTAAATTATATTCCCGTCATTGTTGTTTCCCAGCAAGTGGGAATGAGGAAATTTAGAGTTGATAAGACACCTAAAGAATATGTATTTTTTTCCTACAAATATATATAAAGAATAATAATTTCTAAAGATCAAGTACTTGGGTCTCATGAGTCATGTGGACTTCAATAGGACTTACAATAACATCACCATAGGAAAATCGTGTGAAGGGGTTATGAACATCATGTGATATTCTAAGTGATCATGTAATTCCCCAATGGGGAAGTCATCTTGATCATGAAAATCCCATCAGACATCCCTCCTTATCACTTGAATCCACTCAAACAACCCTCTTGTCAATTAAAATCTCCTCTGATCAATCATCAAAGTCATGTGATATGACTAGGGAAACATTCTTGAATAACATTAAGGTGTTGTTGTGATAGATCCTAACAATGGTTGGATCCTTATGTGAAGAGAGTTGTGTTGGACTTCATGAAAAGGGATCACATGGTTCATGGGATAAGTTTTTTTATCATTTGATAGAAATGATTCTATTTTCCAGAAAAATACTCCACACATATTAGCTCGATCACACAATTACATGGTAGACAATCTCTTGAAAATTACCAGAGAGATCATGAAATAAAAGATAGAAATGATATAATCCTTTAAAAAAAGTGAGTTAATTTGGTCTTTTTGTAAAGGGATAATATACATCAAATGATTGGTTAATGGATCACATTAAAGTTGTTTTAATACTTGATCATATAAAATCCCTCCAATATGCCAACCTTGATCTCACGAAGGCGCCCTAACATTTGGAATGATCTTATAATGGAACCCTAACATATGGTATGATATCACAAAATATGAATGGTATCCCATACTGATTATGTGAATGATTTTAGACATTCCAGGCTATATCTCATAAATGATCTCATACATTTTGGTATGATCATCATGTATAACTCGTCCAAACCTTGGGTAAAAGGAACCTGGAAATAAAAGACCAATCACAAGGTTATTGTTTCCACAAGTCAAATGGATGATGTCATTAATGAAATGCAGATTGATCATTTGATGAACATGATTCATTATACATTTTCATGAAGAACATGATTCCTCCACCAACCAATGATAAGATATGAGACTTAATATTTATGAAAATTTCTATTGATATGGGATGGAGATGACTATAAAATACCCACATCAAACAATAAAAAAATGGATACAGGATGAGAATTTCAAGAGATGAGGACAACATGATCTTAAGAGTCTTCCTCCTGAAAGTTATATGGAGTAACTCAAAGTATTACATAGTTGGTATATATAATTCATGTGATCATATCATTGATCATGAAAAGGATCTCAGACCTGTCATCCAAATCATGTGAATGCCCTTTGGTTTTTTGAATTAATCATGTGACACTTTTGTAGGACGTCACTTAACAAATGTTGAGGCATTTACATGATTAAGATAGAAAATGATGGAAGAATTATAAGAAATAAAATAAAATAATTTCTATCGAATGTGTTCATTTTGGTCACGTGACCAATTCATGGATCATGAAAAAACCATCATGAATGTTAGTTAAATCACGTGATATCCCTCAGACATTCGATCTTGATCAAATGATAGGACTCAGACACAACATCCTAGTCTATGTGAAACTCTTTGGATGTATCCTCTTGATCAAACGATGATCTTTGAAACTATCATCTGCATCATTTGAAATCCTTTTTACATGTCAATAAGATCATGTGATGCCATTTTGACATGAATGAAAGAAAACGTGATGACCTATAGATATGATGGTTGGGTTCAAGAAAGGCCCCTCGATGTATCCTCCTAAAAAAGAGAAGACCCTTGGACAAGTCATCAAGACATCCTAATACATGATATCCTTTTAATATAGATATGTAGAATTTATCATGTAAATACCCTTGAACATGTCAAGAAGTCAGCCTTTAGACATGTTATCCTAGTTCATGTGAGTCCCTTAGATGTGTCTATTTGATCATGAGACAACCTTCATACATTTCATCTTTGATCACATGACATACTTGGATGTGTTAAACTTGATCACACGAACACCCTCATCCATGTCATTCTTTTCATGTGGTAGCCCTTATAAATGTTATAGGGATCATGAAGACACCCTCAGACTTGTTAACTACATCAGGAAGACACCCTTAGGCATGTTGACTTTTTTGACAAACATGCTTGGACATGTACCATCTGATCCTCTAACCATGAACCTTTGGCTGATCACCCCTTTATAAGGGGAGTTTCTTTAATGGGATAGGGTTACTCACTAATTAAACACTATTTTTCCCATTCTCTCGAATGGGCCTACATTCTATATAAACATATTAGATTTTCCAATCATGGTAATCATCTCCCTTCATCCATCGGAGGGTAAATAATGAACATGTTAAATGAGCATCCACCTTTGTGAAAGTCCCCCTATATTCCATATACTCCAACTCACAGGACCCAAATTCCCATATGAGTTTATCATCCTTCCTCGTGTATTAGAATATGATAGATGGATTCATACACAAGCATCTTCTTATGTGTAAGACCTAACATTTCACTCAACCACCTAAAACCAATCAGTAGGTTAAGAACAATTGAGCTATGAGGAATCTAATTCCTGTTATAGGTTGGATATGTAGGAATCCTTCCTAATCCATGAGTTTCATATGAAACATTTCATCAGGGATATATCAATGAGTATATCCCACATATATATGTTGTCTTCCCGATCACTTATTATATTTAATTTCTCACAATGAGAATGATTCACATATTTATAGGCATTTTAAATGATCATATCATTAGAATAATATGAATCTCAAAAAATGGATCCCTGAGTGTGTAAGTCCCCCACAATTTCAAACTTGTATCCATTGTGACATATTTTATATTCTACTAACTATGGTTTATCACACCAAGCATGACTCAAGTGAGATTATATTTTTAAATATCTATATTAAAATTCATGATTCAAATTCCTCCATATATAGGAATTCACATTCGTGTAAGTACATAAGGGACTCTCATTTTGTGAAACATTTTGGAATCTGTCCTAAAAAATATTAATTATTTTCCCTCACACATCAATGGGTTAGAAACAAAGTGAACTACGAGGTATATGGTTCTTGTTATAGGATGGATACATAGGATTCCATATTAAGGTCCAATATATAACACCCCATGTTTTTATGAAATATTTTTTAAAAAATAGATTGATTTTTTTGATATATTTTGTTACACACAACACCATGTTTTAACGAAACCCGACATACTATTAAAATAATATTATTTAATATGATAGTTATCACTTAGCTATTTGAATGATGAGTATTAATATAATTAACTAAATTACAAAAATATATGGTTTAAAAATATATATTAAAATAAATATTTTGTTACCAAATAATTATAAATGAAAATTAAAAAAATACTTTAGGATAAAAGAAATATATTTCTAAAAATTATTTTTATGAAGACACACATATTTTGATAAATAAATTAACTAAATAACTTTTGATGAATTATTTTAATGAAATTTATATTTTATATATTAAATTAAAAATTTCACACTCCTCATATGTGTTTTCTATACATTATATAAGAATAAATCCAATTTTACGCTTAAAATTGTATTTCTTAAAATAATTGTGTCACATTTTTTAAAATTATATTAAAAATATTTTCTAAAAATTATAAAAAAATAATCTTGGAAAACAAACATTATTTTTGATATATAAATTTCACAACTGTATTGGATTAAATTTTTGATAATTTTCAGAAATGATAAATTTGTTAGTGAATAGAGAAGAATATTGGTTTTTATTAAGAAAAGTCATTTATTTTAAAGAATATTAAAAAATAATTTTTATGATAGTTTTAAAAGTAAAGATAGTTCAATTATAAATTTAGTAATCCAATTTAAATCATTGAAAGAAATTTTATATTAATTTTTAAATGAAATATTTTAAAACTTTTGAATATTTTCCCTTTCGAAGACAACTTTTTAATCGCGTCTTTAGGTTTAATTTTAAATTAAAATTTTCCACTTATATGAATAGAATTTGGAAAAATGGATTCCATATATGGACTAAGAATAATTTATATTATACAATTAGTTAAAATTAAATTTTTACCACAAAATTAGTCAAAATCGTAACAATTAATAACCATTGCTAAGGTTAAAACATTTTTACCAAGGTGTTAAACTAAACACATAAAGGCTAAAATGAAATATAAAATTTCCCAAAAAATATTATATGGAAAAATTCCTACATTATCACCTATAAGGTTCTATGAGTTCCATTTTTTGATCCTTTTAAAAATTCTAAACATTATTACACTCTTTTCATTTCAAAAATTCCTTGTGTTTCCTCTCCCCCAAATATAAAAGGCCACCCCTCTCTTCTCCTCTTCACCTCCTTATCCGAGCATCTTTATTTTATTTCATCTTCAAACTCCTTCAAAACATAATTAATTATTTTTTAATAATCAAAATATTATCCCATATATAATTATATTTTATTATGTTAATCTCATAACCTATTTTTATCACTTCTATCACCAAATGGGATATGAAATCACTGTTAGTTTGTAAATCGGACTACCGCCTCGCAGATTGATGTTATTTGTTTTCCATAACAACCATATATTGATGGATATGACAATAAATTTCATTCATATATATGTTATTTTTTTATATATTTATACTTATGTAATTATTATATCATATATACCTTCTTGATTTCCATTCTGTGGGGGATAAGACAACATAATTCATGTGTATGGTGGACTACCACCTCATGAAGTGATACGATTGGTTTATTACTAATGCTTGGAACGGAAGGTAATTAATGTAAATTTAATTAATATATGTTATATATATGACATAAAAATGATTCTATAAAATTCATATATAATTTACCATCATTTATTTTTTTCCATTGAGAAAATGAAAATAGTGTTTATGTGTACTTATGACCTACTCTCTCCATAAAAGGTGTATTTGACTTTCTATGTCAAATTTTTATGAATTACTATAAAAAATATATAATAAATATATATGATATTTATATCTTGGATATGTTTTTGAAATTATGAAACTATGTTCAAATTAAGAGGATTTAAAATACCAAATAAAAATATACATGAAAAAACTAAGTAAATATTAGCCGAAATGTGACTTTAATATAGAATTATTAATATAAATGTATTAAAAGATCATAAGTTATTCATATATGGTATGATATATATATATATATATTAATTTTTATTTAATATAATTTTAATATAATTACATTATTATAATGTTGGTTAGAACCTGTACGAAGGAAGCCAAACCACAATCTAAGGGATTTCTGTCTCACTTTTTACTTCTTTAAGATAAATGCCATATTCACCACCAATTTATTTTATGTATTTTATATGATTAAAATGAAATTATTTTATGATCATTACATGAAAAATATTTGGAATTACATATCTATATTTTTATCTCTCTTTCATGGGGTTTACAATTCAAAAGTTACCAAAACTGTAGTGGATTTTTATCATAATTTTCTCTATTTTTGACATAAGTTATGTTATGAACCTATATTATTATATGAGGTATATATTCTACCCCTTTTACATGTTTTATAATTTATCCCCTTATTTTCATTATATTAAAAGTTTTATTTTATGTTATTCTTTTATGGGGCCTATAATTCAGAAAATACCAATGTGGGGAAGGTTTGATTTTACAATCACATTGTTTATTGAGATTGTTTATGTTTATTCTTTTGATGATGTAGTATTATGATAAATATATACATATAAATAATTATTTCCATCTCTTTTGGTTATTTATTGTGTATAAATGTTATAACTTCATTTTACTCTTATTATTTATTTATTATTCAAAACTAATATTTTAAAGAAAACCAACTTTATTTCTCTCTTCATTTGAATACATTTCTTTTCCATATACATAAATTTTAAAATATTTTGAAAAATTATTTCATGTTTCTATGGGTTTTTTAAATTCATTTGTACACATTTTTACTTTTTACAAAATATTTTATGATGTTTTATTTTTTAGAGAGTGATTTTCAAAGATAAGTTACTTTCTGTAAGAAATGTTTCAAATGGTTTTTTAAGATTCTCTTATATGTTTTCAAAGATTATTTTAAAAGATAAGGATACCCAAAATATTTTATAATGGGTTAGTTTTACAAATTTATTTTCAATGAAATATTATTTTCTATAATAATTTTTCCACATGATCTTTCAAAATCACTTCTCATATAAGATGAAATCATAAGATATTACATTTGATTTAATGGGGGTATAATCTGAGGAAACCATTATTATCCCTAATCTAGGTGGATTGTGTTATGATGAATAAATTTTTATGAAACTCATTTTTATAACATGACTTATACCAAGATAAAATGATTGTGAAACTCACTTCTTTTTCTATAGGTTATTCTATGATGAAATTATGAAATGATTATGAATCCTCTTTCCAATCTATAGGTTATGATGTGATGAAATGTTTATGAAACCCATTTATTTTCATGGGTTTTGATATGATTAATGTTTTATAATATTAAGAAGCACATGTTTATGATTTACATTATGTTATGGGTGGTACCTATATATCTATCCAATTCATTGGTTAAAGACTGATATCACAAGAGATAAATAGGAATGGAATGGCGAGTCCACCCAGACCATTAAGTGACTTTTTCCATTATTATTGTATTGGTATCAAACCTTGACTAGTACGATGGTTTTGGGAGTAAACCCATTCCACTATGATAGACTTTGAAATGAGCCTTAACAACTAAGGAAATTATTTTATATTCTTATGTGTATACTAAAATTTCATTCATTATGACAATGTTATGATATAATAGATTATATCCTTTTTTTACCTTATGGATTATGTATTATTAACTACCAATGTTTATGCCATGACTCCAGATTTTGATCTTTCACATGATAGTTATGGTTTTAATATGTCATTATTAAGTTCTAATATCATTATCATGACATTATGTTTATATATTTCACTTGTTTACACTTATTGAGAATCTGTGATCACTCTTTTGATGTTTCATTTCCCCAGTATATGATGATATGTATTACATGTGATTTTTTAAATAAGGGTGATATTCATGAGGAACTAAGAGGCAGTTGATTTGGAAATATGATAAACCTTTTGTTTTTGTTTCCAAGATTCCAAAGGCAGTATACCATTCTGATCCTCAGGTGTGTTTTTGTGCAACATTAAGAATTGTCATTTAAAAATATGAAATATCTATGTATGGAATCCCGAGTCTCTATAGTTGGCATCAGCGGATAAGATTAGTTAACCTTTGGAAACATGGATGATAAATATTTTATACAATCCCTTGGGATATGTAAAAGGATAAGTCGAAGGATAATTCAATTTTTAGGAATATATGTTAAAATTTTAGTGAAGGATAGATAAAGTGGTTTTTAATAAATAAAATCTATGTTTGGATACTGCATGTGTATGTGTATTTGGAACATTTCTACCAAGCGGCGATAACTTTGAAAATGGTTTATTGATATGGACTTAATCGTCACCTCATTCATGAAAACAGAACTTTTTATACCTCTGCTTTGAATGTCGTGGGGGATAATATTTAGATGTTAACAAACTCTTTATAATCTATCAGGAAGGATTTGAATAATGATAATGAATAACCTAGGATAAGCCCAAGGTGTCATTAATTAAAAATAAGGATTCATGATTTAAACATACCATAATTGATCCTTCATGATTATGTGGTTACCCACTATGATTATTGTTTCTCATAATATGAATTTTCATTTTAGTCAATGGATAGAACCAGAAGGAATCAAGTTAAAAATGAATGTGATGGAAAGTTTACTGATTATGAAAAACCAAATTGGATAATGATTGGAGAGAAAGATATTTTGATTATACCTAATTAGCTATCCGGACATATGACTAGCAACATGAACTTCAGTGAGATTAATAATGTGTAAAATAAGAGGAGTATTCATTTTTTTAGAAATTTAATATGGTAATGAACATAGAGGATATAATATTAGTATTTATACACATCATGAATGTGGTAAGAATAATATGGAAAAATACCTCAAATAGAGGGGAAGTTGTTATCTATATGAAAATGAAGGCCATAGAGAAACAAATTTTGAAGGAACTTGATGTATTATATATGAGGAAATAGGGAATTATTCGATTCAATACCACAATCCAATGCTTACCCCTATACCAAGGAAGGACATATGTTATAAAAATAATTTAAGTAAAGGGGATTATGTATTTATGTATTTGGATTCACAAATTATGTTTTATTTTTATTTTAAAATGTTATTTTGGTTATATGATTCATGAAACATCTAAGGATTCTGTTATTTTTTGAAGCATATACGTCTTCATGTATTATTAACAAAATAATTCTTGATGTTATCATGGTATTATGAGTTTAAGGTTGATCATAAGATCAAATTCATTAAAAGAAATTTTTATATGTTTTATATGATGGGGTTTTACAAAAAAAATATGTATATTTTAAGAGATATTTAGGGAAATAAAAACCATTGGTTTTATACATGTTATAGTGAAAAATTCATTTGATGAATAATACCATTACATTTTAGGGGAATATGATTAAAGGTATTTGTAACCTTTAGGGTTTATCTTATCATTAATGTTGAGGTAAATGTGGGTTATTGTAATTTGGAATTTAAATGAATATTGGGTTAAATAAAGGATAACCAACATACTGAGCAACAACCTGTCACATTCGATAAGGTTGTAGGGATTTAACCCACAACCAAAGGATGATAAGGGTATAACCCCTACCATTGGATTATGTGAAATAATTCTTCTGTTGGGAATACACGAAGAGATATATTTTTTATTATGTATCTCAGTTCTTAGAATTTAAACAAGATATCTTATAGAGATAAATTCATAGGTAGATGTTACAACCATTATAAATACCAGAATGGAAATGGAAAAATATCATCGTGGGTTTTGTCATCGGACTCCCCAAAACATATAAAGGGAAGAATACTATATGGGGTTTACATGATCCCCTAAAAAAGTCAAAATAATTTATCGCTATCATATAATATATTTATCTAGATGATATTTCATGGATATATATTAAGGGAATGGTATGGTTTCAGGGAGTACCACATTCCATTTTGATTGATTGTGATCTAAGGTTTACCTCGAAGTTCTTGAGATTTCTTTAACAAGATCTGGATACCAAGTTGATTTTTAGAGATGTATATCAACCTCATATAGATAGTCATCCAGAGAGAATAATTCCAACCCTAGAGGATATGTTGAGGTCTTGTTATTTGGATTTCAAATTTTGTATCTATCAAAACATTACTATAGTTGAGTTTTCATACAATAATAGCTTTCACTAAAGTATTCATACAGATCTTTATGAATCCTTATTAATAATTACATGGTGATATACAATTTAATGGGGTGAATTTGGTGAAATAAAGGTATTTGGACTCACGATAGCTATGTAAATGGAACAGAAGGTTAGAGATATTCAACAATAGAAAAGGGAAGCAAAAAATTAACATAAGATTTATGCTGAAAATCACCGATGAGATATATATTTTGAAGTTAGTTATAAGGTGTTTCTATGAATTTATCTTTGGAGTAAAGAAGACAAAACTGTTCCCTAGTAATATTGGTCCCTTTGAAATTCTTGATCGTACCAAGACAATAGGTTATCGTTTTGGCATACCACCAAATCATTCTCAATTCCATGATGTGTACCATGTATCTCTTTATAGGAAGTACATGTTGGGTTCGTGTGATGAAAATAAATATTGGAGGTGGTGAATAGGGTTTTAATAAATTTTATGTAAAAAAATAAAATTTTAATTAATAAAATAATGTCTCTGAGTGTTGTGTTCATGAACTGAAATGCATCCAAAATAAAAGTGATGAACATAAATATTTTATAGTGGTATACATCACCATGATATTAGTCCACACACTAACCTTTTATACTTTTTGATAATTTTGGTACCCACTGAGAAAATCACTTTTAGAAGTGTGAGAACCTGTCACAGACTCAACCTTTTATAAATTCATAGAAGAAAAACCCAAATAGTTGCCTTTAACCCATTATTTGAATTATTTTTTTTATGTTTCCAAAACTAGAATTACTTTTATGTTGTTGTATAACCATCATAAAAGTCTTTTTTTATGGGTAAAATAAAAAACTATACATAAAAAATTTAAAAATATATAAAGAAAGATTAAAGAAAGATGTTCTGTTCTAGGGGATGCCCTAAGCCTATACCATTTCTTCCGTCCTTGAGGATCTCTTTGTTTGTCTTGGGGTCTTGAATAAAAAAATGAACTTTCAATCAGTCTTGATTAAAGGAGAAACTAGAAAGTTACCCTCAGAAATGTTTTTGAATGTTATTGTATGTTTCAGGTGTAGGGGAAGCATTTTATGGGTCAAAACCAACTTTGCTTTTTTATCATTATCGATGATCAATCTGATATTTACATGACAATGAACATCGTGATCAAAATAATTGAATTAAATAAAATTTAAAATGGAATGAACACCACAACCAAGTGGAGGACCATCACATATTATTTATAATTAATGTAATAAATTAAATAATTTAATTGTGAGAATTATTTCTTTTTTGATGAAACTGACAATAGATCTACGTTGTACCTTTATTTTGTTATAGGAATCACTACAGGAAAAAGACAATTTAGCGGTGGTTTTTCTTGGAAATGATGGTAATTTAAACCGTCGCCATATGATCCTAGGGCAGTTTCAAAAAACTGCCGCTAAAGTGTGTGGCAACATACAATACATGTTGTTTCATCTATTTACCAGTGGTTTTTGGTAATTGTTGTAGTGGGTGCCTTTAGTGGCAGTTTTAATGTTTTTAGCAGCCGTTGTTCCAATAAAAACATATTTTTTTAGCAGCAGTTCTAACTGCCGAAAAAATCCGTTTCCTCAGGAAAAAACACTTCTAAAACCATTTAACCACCGTGAAGTAATAAAATAATATGGAAAGTTTGTAGTAGCAGTTATAACTACTGCTAAAGTATTTTCCGTAGCGGCGGTTTTAACCGCCATGGATAGAAAAATATATTAATTGTAGCGGCGGTGAAAACCGCCACTAATTATATTATATTTATTTTGTAGTGGTTAAACCTGCCTCTAATACTAGATTTATAAAAAAATAGTTCATACTACAGGGACATTACCAATTCCCTAAAAAAACCATTCACAATTAAAAAAACCATTCACAGTTTCCTCCACTATCATTTCCACCAATAAATTCACTACATCGCATAAACATGACATGCCCACAAGCCACATTTCATCATTGTATCCAACCAATTTACAGATTTTATAATTACCTACCATATTCATTCAACAAGAAAATTCATTTCTAGATTTAAGATTATCCCATTAACCACACATCTTACATTAATTATATGAGTTCATTAATCATTCCATCCTGTTATATTTCGTTACCCATGTTAACATTATGATATTTTTCTATAGATATCAAGAAACTGCACAACAAAACATGCAATAAACCATCCATCCATTCCAAAAAAACTAACTTCACAACCACACCACATCACCACCACCACACATCATAACCAAAACACATTGAAACCACCCCACATCACAACCAACCAACATCACAACCACCCCACATCACCACCACCACACATCATAACCACAACACATCATAACCACCACATATAATTTTGTTTCAATAAGTGTTTTATCATTATTACTAAATTATTATGAAGGGTAATCACACAGAAATACAATATTTCATGGGAATCCATTTTAATTGTTTGATATATATTCTTAGTCATTTTCATATGTGTTGAGGTTATACAACCATACATAAAAAGTTTTATAAAAACAAAAATAACACACTATCTCAAAATAAGTCGTAATTGGAAAACCATGTAAGTGTGGCCATATAAGAATAAATAAAAAGACAAAGTATAAATCATGTGACTTCTCCCTTCCCATTAAAATTAAATTAATCTTGTTCATTATCTTTATTAAGATGATATGTATCATTTAACCAAAGAAATTCAAAAGTATTATATTTTCAAGTGTTTATATAAAGAAGGGTAAATGTTGGATCCCCAACCTTGACTGAATCATCAAGGATAAAAGAACAATAACCGAGGATAAACCAACACTGATCTCAAGTCAATCACTATTGAATCCAATGAATAATAAGACTCCATAAAAACCACCCAAAAAAGAGGAGAATTACCACCATAAGAAACTCTTGAATATAATAGAAAGATAATAAAGGAGTAACCGAGAAACAGAGGGCTACCATGAATCAAATAAATTCAATCAAAATTATCCAATATGATCCATGTGGTTTGGAACACCAAGGGAGGTGACTGTGGATGGGGAGGATTAGTAAGGGTTAACCAAGAATTTAGGGAAGTCTAATATTCAAAAAAAGGAGGTAATAAAACACATATTAATAAGTCAATCACACTAGACTCTACCAAAAAATTGATAACATCCAAAACTCATGTGGTGGGTTTGGTAAAAGTGTTATCTAAAATCCTCATTGTCATTTTATCTTTTTCCCATTTTAAAATGTAATTTGGCCTCCAAAAAATCATAGAACATGGAGTAGTCTAATCCATATTGGTTCTTCTATATTCTTCCATGTATAGAATACATGACCTAGTTCTATATTTCTAACCATTTTACCCTCATAACGTCCAAGGCTATAATGTGGTGATCTTGGGTTCTTATTTTGGACAGGTGGTCCTCCGAGATTCCATGCCCACCCAAGGGCATTTCAATATTTTCATGGTGCATAATAAAACCACTATGAAAACTTTCATAGAACCATGTCATCCCCAAGTCATGGTTATGTATCCCATTTTACATAAGATCCCTCCCAACATAAATCTACATCCTTCATATCTAGACAAGTCATTGAACAAGATGTGGTGGCCTTCAAAAGTCTAAAACACCACCTAAAACCTCAAAATCACCACAGAAGTCTCCCTAAACTTCCACAAGACATGATATTGCACAACACGAAGTTCATAAAAGGTACATACCATTAAAATACTTCTATTTATTTTTCTTTCCCTATTAGTTCTCAATTTTATGTCAAGGTTATCATATTTTCTCGATAATTATAAGAAATATGTGTGGATTGATTCCTATTTTCATGGGATACATAGTTATTTCAAGATATCCCATCTCAAACCCAACATAAAAATGATATAAAATCCCCCAATTTATCTTAGTGACTCGGTTTCTTCATTCACATCAGTTTTTCATCCATAGGGTTGGCATCAAGACAAGTTTATTTGATTTTAAACATGAGTTTAGACTACATAAAACCTCATATAATAAGGTATTTTTCATATGATCGTAAAAAATAGATTATTTTAGTTATTTTCACATGATGTTAACCTATGTGATGCATGGTCCATCTTCTATGATGTGAAACTTCTTAGATTAGTCTACCTAGTATGACATGTCTTCCTATAAATATTATAAAAATCTACAAAATGATATTTTTCATGTGGTTCTTTATCCATTAACCTATGTTATGAAAAAATGAACCTTACCCTAGGAAAGAGCCTAATACGCATAGGTGTATTATATAAAAACTATATGTGGATTGATTCATGATGTTTCAATATATGTAATGATATTGGGAACTCGTATAATAGTCCCTCGTGAAAATTATAATCACATTGGTTATACCGTAAAGGAAAGACCCTTTCACATTCACATCAATTTATTTATTTATTTATCACATAATGGTTCCCATACATCTCATCCTTCTCATACTATGCATAAGACAAATTTTTATAGAGGACATTTTCCAAGAAGTATGAATGGATTGATTCCTGTTACTATATGATATGTTTTTGATCGTTGATCCTTGGGTAACAAACATAACAAATTTAGGAAAATTTAATCATAAAAATGATTCATGAAAATAAAGAATCAACATATATGGTGCATACCACACTCGAGAAATCAAGACATAAAAGGAAACATCAAAAATCAATAAAATACATAAAAGGAAACGTTAGAAATCAAGAAAATGTTTGGTAGAAACTATGTGCCACAGATGATACATATACAAACTGACTATTACCATATATTTCCAGCATATAAAAAAACAACTAATCATGGCCCGATGATGAGCACAACTAGTCACCCTATCCACCTCCGTCTCTACTTCCTGCTACCATAAGAAAAAACATTATATTGAAAATTAAATTCCATTGTATATTTATATTTAAACATAAAACCAATAAATGTTTGAAAACTAAATGATTTTGAATTTTTTTGATTTACCTACTCACCACCAGTAAAAGAAATTCCACCGAGGGTAGATCCAATCATCTTATAATATAAATCAATGAACATTTTCTACAAAGTGGATTTCTGAGCCCCCTGATCTTGAAATCTGTTTCAAAGTGAAACAATCTCTCTCTAATTATCTCTGGGTATCGACTGACTACAACTAGGAGTAGATGCAGATTCAATCCCTAGTGTCATGCCAAAGACCTCATATGGTATGGGTCTCAAACCCATCCCACACACTCTACCAGAATTCTACTTCCCTAGGAATTTAACAACCTGGTCATCCTTGGAGACTGAGTAAGACTGCACAGTGTTGGAATCCCGCAGTTCATTAATTTTTACCTATAAATAAAATACCAGTCATATTAGAAGAAATATATATATTAACATTGTAACAACTGATAATATGTTATTATAATAAAAAACAAGTTCTTACCCCAACTTTTTTGGTAGGTTTATTAATAAAACATCAACTAGATTCTGGGTGAACATTCAACCACACTTCTGTTTGGGATGATTCGTGCCCTAAACTCAATGCCTGCATTAAAAAAACATAAATAAAAAATTTAATATATTAAAAAAATAATATTTTCTTATAAATATTTACATGAATCAAAAGATTTTCAGAGTAGATCAACTTCTAGAAAAACTCTTTGACCCCGCAGTGTGAGGGATAACCTGCTTTGCCTGACTTGATGCATTCTTTCTTGAAAGATCCTGAAATAAATAAAATTCAATTTAATAGTAATGTATTAAATTTTATATCCTCTTCATATACATGTATAAATGTAAAATTGGATTATTATTGTAATATATATTTATATACCATCTGCTTCTCATCACGATTTATGTCAAAAAAACATTCCATTTCTCTTTGGTTATCCCATCGTGTAGCTTGTCAAACATTTGTTGGGAGATCAACGAAGTATTATTGACATTGATGCACAATCTCCATTTGAATACTTTCCATTTTTTCCATGATATTTCAATGTCTACTTTCATGCTATCACATCAACAACCGTATTGTGGAAAAACATTTGTAGAATGAAATTCATTTTGAAAATATTAATAACATAACATTCAATTACACCATATTGTATTAAAATTACATTTATTTGGGAATCAAAAACATCATTTTTCCAACTTATAGGCATATGTATCCAATCATCATATAAAACAAGAAGGGAAACATGATCCATGACCAGTCGGCCTAAAATATGGACAAATAATCCTATGGCGTCATCTGTAGGTACACCATATGAATCAAATGGGTCAACTATCTTCTCTCTAGTCAGATTCCATACATCTGAACTTTTAATATTTTTCTCCACAATTTCATTGTTTCCATATTTAATGATCAAACAGTTAGTATAAAAAAAGTGTATTAAATTTATTCATAATAAAATTTGTACGTAAAACAGTCACCCTCTAGTATCCCCATGAAGAACTACAAGTGGCGTGCCACTCCCACTCTGCTAAGGATTCTGAAGAGGGAGGCAACAACTAAGCTACTAAAGGTACACTCACAGAGGGAGGGATAGATGGTGTAGGGGGAGATGGTGCTTAGGGGGCAAGGGGATGGTGGCTCAGATGTCGTAGGGGGGGGGGGAGACATATGGATCATTATCTATCATAGTGGTCGATGAAACAGTACATCACTTCCACCTTGGTATTATAGTCATTTAATCAAATAAAATCATGTTCATAACATATATTTCAAAAAATATATGCAGAAAAAATTATAAAACATAACATATTCACAGTACTAATGAATATAATATACATAACAATGATAATGAATGATTGCACAAATGAAATATGTGGTTGCTAAAGGAATTAATAACTATAAATATAATACTTTTAACCTTAAATCAAGTTAGTTTCCTACTCCATTTCTTCATTCACATAATTCATCCTTGGTAGACAAATATTTTTAATATCATAGGGGAAAATTAATTTTGATTCTTGTTGTTGTTGAGATTCAATGTCAGAGGTGAAATCTTCCACTTCCTCACACCTATCAGAAAAATATTTTTGTTTTACGTGAGAAACTACACTCCACCCTTCATCCACAACATCATTCACATAATATACCATTTTTTCTTGTGATGATAAGATAAATTGATCGTGCAGTTCATGATCACCAATATCAATCAAGTGAGAGAAGTTCACTGAAGTAAATTGCATGGAATGTTTTTTAACACCCATGATAATATCGACCCAATTTCCTTTGAATAAAACAACTGAAAAATGACCATGGTAGTATTTTTCCTCCAAATTATCATTTTTATTTTCCAACACTTTTAAGGGGGAAAGTGAGAACCCTCACAGTTGAAACAAATCAAGATTTAAGTATTACGGCTGACTTATTAAACACAATTCTAAGGTGATTGGAATCTCCTACCCTAAATAATGTCCAAGGACAGGAACTAACCTGGTAGTGTGGATCAGTCTCTCGAAACTCTTCATAACTTGTTTCTAGATAATCCCAAGCTTTAATGTACTCATCTTTTCCAATCTTCTCTATATTAAATCCTCAAATCAGTATGTGATTTTACTTGTCAATCCATTCTGCTTGCTCTCTGGTAACTTCAATTTGGACGGGTCTTCCCATCATTTGATTCAATAATATCTATCATCTTTCCATAGTAGACCACTTCATAAAATGTTAATATACAACTATTTTGTGTTTTCAAACCTTCTTCTCGATCAACTGTATGAAATCTAAATCCATTCACATTGTAAGCATCGAATTTTATAACTTGTTTTAGAGGACCTCGATCAAGAAACTTAAAATATTCTAACAAGTCCGCTCGAGTATCAGTATTCATAAAATAAAAAAAATATACTTTATTAGAATTAAAACATATATGTTTCAACCAAATATTCATATTTATTTCAATATTTATGAACTTACACATCATTAAAATCATTCTAAATGTTCTTTACTATCATATTTCATTATATCGTTCTTATTTTGTTTATCATCTTTCATTATATCATTCTTATTTTGTGTTCATCCTCTCATTCGTCTATTTGTTTTTATCCTTATCTATTAAATAAATGGATTAGAAATTTTACTATTTAGAAACACATATCTATATGCCTATAACAATTCCATTTATGTCAGTGTAACATTTGAGGTACTCCCAACTGATTGGCCAATAATATGAAATATTTTTTATTTCCCATGTATTTCGGATTGATTCGATGTTTCTTCAACATGTCCAACTCAGTTAAATACTATCTAAATATCATCCATGTATCAAAAACAAAATGTGATACACTCATATACCAAATTTCCTTCATCAATAGATCCTTATGGTTGAGATTTATTTCTCACATATGATTTCAAATGCCCAAGATATATGTGAAATAAAATAAACAAACATAATTATGAATTTAATTATGTGCCAAAAATATTTTACTTAACTGAAAAACATCTAAATAATGTAACTATCGATTGGATACATCCATTGATAATGAACGAGGTCAATTACGTTAAATTCCTCAACCAAATTCAAAGATAAATACACCATGATAGTAAAAAAATAGAGAAAAAATCATCAACATTGCACAACGTGTCAATACAAACCTCTCCTGAAGGTTGTCAAGATCAAATGGATGTAGATATTACTCACATAGTTTTCTAAAAAAGTATCATAATTGGAGTACAACAGAATTAATGTTTTCAGGTAATAATGTACGCAATGCCAATGGTATTAACTACTATAACAAAATATGTGAATCATGACTTTTCAATCTATGTGACTTACAATTATTTAAAACAACACATCTCAAGATGTTACTTTAATTCCCATCAAATACATTCACATGCTTTAAAATTCTAAATAATGTATCTTTATACCTATTTTTCATTAAAAAAATTCCGAACCATACTTTTCATTCTCATCTAGCCAAAGATCACGTTTTATGTTCATTACTTGTAAGTATTTCCGAGCGCTGAGATGATCCTTCGACTTTACATGCTCATTAAACAATGTGAAAATCAAATTGTTGTAGATATTCATCTCAATGTACATCACATCAAGATTATGCTGGAACAATTTAAATTCCCAATACGTAAGTTTGAATAATATACTTTTTTTCAATCATTGTTGCATTCCACTTTCACATAATGATGCACTTCAAACACGTTTCCTTCTATCATTCAAATAATAAACATTCCCAAATTTTGTACTAACTTTTACAAGTTGTGTCAATATTTTAGAACTAGTTATAATCTTTGGAGGTGGTCTACGATCAATGAAACCGTTAAATTTTGTTCTTTTGAGCGGAAATCTTTGAGTTGCATCGAGAAATAATCAGTGGCACAAGAAGCACCATATTCTACTATGAGGTAGCCATTTTAGCTCAAAATCAATGTTGCAAATAGGACAATCTAAATCCATGTAAGAAATCTTACCAGATAAATTCCCATACCCAGTGAAGTCACTAATGGGCCACATTTAAGCAGCATTCATTTTGAACATTGTTTTAGAAGAAAAATAAAATTTCTCAACACCATTGCTCCATAACTCATGTAATTCTTCAATTAAAGGATTCAAGTATACATGAATATCATTTCCAAGAATTGTTTTTCTAGGAATAATCATTGAAATGACAAGAGATGTTTGTTTTATACACATTCACAGAGGAAGATTGTAAGGGATCAAAACAAATGGCCAAATGCTATAACTGGTACTCAAAGTCCAAAATGTGTTGAATCCATCAGCAGCCAATCCCAATCAAAAATTCCTAGGGTTATCTAAGAATTATATATGTAATTAATCAAATGTCTTATATTATTGTGAATCTTATGGATGTCGCATTAACCTATCATTGTTATTATCTACAGAATGCCACTTCATGTGTTCAGAAGTTCTTGATGACATGAATAATATTTTCAATTTAGGATTTAAAGAAAATTAACCCCAAACCATTATAGGTGTATTCCATTTATTCTTATTCATAGTATATTATTTATTCAGTCTTCCAATATCACCCATGGACTGCCATCTAGAAGAAGAACATTTTTTTCAATCCTATCTACTTGAATCCTCATTCCAATAAAGCATACACCCCTTGGGACATGCAAGTATTTTTGTATAATTCAAACCAAGCCTGTTAACAACTTTTTTCATATCATAAAAAGACTCAGGGATGTTTGCTTCATGAAATGCATCACACAAAAATTCCAATATCTTGGAAATTACATTATTTGTAATTCCACATATACATTTGATTTGGTACAACTTCAGCAGAAAAGAATGTTTTGAATATTTCAAACATCCACTATAAAACTCATGATTTCTATCATCAACTAAATCATGAAACATATTTTCCTCAATAAAGTATTATCTTACATTATTCCCCACATAATCAAGATAAGTATCCACTGATATTTTACAATCTTCATCTGGTTTACCTAAAGTCTCAAAAACATTACTCGTTATGTTGCTATTTGTAGGACCCTCACCTGGTTTTTTGGAAATGTTTTTATGTTGATGGTCGTGTCTTTAAGTTCCAAATGAATCATTTATAAGGTGTTTCATTTTATTTCCCATTTTCGACAATGTTGGGAGCTCATTTGGTGGATTGACATCAGTGCTCAACCTTTCTGCAATGTTCGATTCTCGATGCCAAATCCAACACAAATATTGACTAGGGAATTGCTACAATATTAAATGTTCATAAACATCAACTCTCTTAAACCATCTTCTAAATTTACATTTAGGGCATGGACATATTATTTTTCATTAAACTAATTGATTGAAATTGAAAAACCAAAAAACTCTTCCAAACCCATAACATACTGAGGTGTTTTCCTCGATAATTTGACCCCGATTTTATCCTTGTATATCACAATATTCCTACACAATAATAAAAATAAATTAAAACACATAACTATTAATAAATATGGAAATAGACTCATATATACTATTTGAAAAAATATATAAAAATGTTAAATATTTGGAAAAATTACCGGATTAGATAAAAAAAATCCTCAAAGATACTTTTTCCTAATAGCCCATGGTATCTTAAGGCACATTAAGATGGTAACTAGCCTAGATATTTCTCATAATATACCTATTAAGTCTCAAAAATACTATCTCATGTCTACCAAGACATCCCAAACTATATATCAATTTCAAAGAAGAATCCTGAATGCATTTGATACCAATTTGTCACAATCCATCCTATATAACCTGCCTAAGTGGCACATAATCTAGTTTTCACAAATCCAAGTGGGTGTTTCCAATACCCAAAGGCTGGAGACTAGTGTCTAGGAATCAAAATAAACTAGAGGGAATGATTTCACCATAAGTAAAACTAATCAAGAAAACATAGAGAATATAAAATGAAAACTTGTGGGTATTCAAAACACTCCATGAGGAATAAAAGCATATGAAAATAGATACAAGTCTAAATAATGTTATGTTTCATCAATTCAACCATTAATATCTCAACCTAGAAACTCCATGTAATAAGTGGATTGCACATTCCACATGTCACCACTAACTCCCCTGGTCGCTCTAATTAAGAACATTCGCCACATTTGAGTGGCTCTTTCCATATTCTTAGACCACGAATAATAAAATCTATAAATTACTAAAGGAATTGATAGGTTGTGATAAAAAAATATCAGTAGGATATCACCAAGCATTTCATAATCAATCTATAACAAATAAACCAAATTTTATCATTTTTAAATAAAATTTAGCATGGAAATAGTTTTTTAATTTGTATAAAAACATGCCTGATAAAAAATTTCAATTTATAAGTTAAAACATGTTTCAATGTGAATTTCCATAAAATTAGGGATCCATAAGCATCAACATCAAAATAATAATGATTAAGAATTTCTATCAAAACAAACATGATTAAATCATTATATCAATAATTGGCATGGATAAACCATTTTACATCATTTTCAATAATAGTACTATGGTGATAACTACTGGGGTTAGTATCTGTTGCAAGGATACACAAAATCTCAGTCAAATATGCCTCTAGGTGTACATTCACTCTTTAGATCCACAATCTAATGGGGAATATGATAAAACTCCAAAGAATGAACTACCTTCCCTCAATTAGTTTTGTTTCATTTTCATCATCAATTCGATGTGAGATATCAATTTACCTGGCATGAATATTCTTTCTATTATCTAACATTAATCCCACACACTTCAAGGAAATTAGTCATAATTTGGGATATCATTCAATACAATCAATAAATAAATATATCAAATAAATATTCCCCAAGTAAAAGTTTCAAAACATGCATTTCATTTCCAAAACCAATAATGATTTTACTAGAAAAAGAATAAATAAATTAATTATTGTACAACTAAGAGATAAATAAATTTTTTGAATAGACTTAGATAGAAGCAGGTACAAGAATTCAATGATGATAGGTGAATAATAGCCTATGAATTGTTGATTAAATGATAATTTCATACTGTCAAGGTAGTAGTATTAGTGAAAGAAAATTTTATTCCCCTTAATAGATTATATAATAGATGAAACTAGGTTTTCTCTGGATCACAGAATCGAACAATAATTATCATTATCAAATATATCTTAGATACATTTAAAGTAATCATTGAAGGGAAATTTTCACATCACTGTGGTATCTCTTACCCATTAAATAGGTCTAAAATCCATTTAAATAAAACCAAACAATAACTTCACGGCCAAATAACTGGTCAAACAATTCTAATTTAAAAAATGGTTCAGAATTATCAATGAGAGTGAAGAGATAAATTATCATTCCAAAATTAGCATTGGTAATGAAAAAAAAATAACAATTCAAACTAATTATAATTAATTTATAAATAGTTAAAAATGTATCTATAATAATAGCTTAAAAAACTTATAATTATAGAATCATTACCTTAAGTAAAATTTAAATTTGAATTTTGATAAACTATTTCCATAAACATGAAATTATATGATATAAATTCAAAATTAAAAAAAAATAATATTTTAAATACTATAAAATAACATTTAATGTGATTATTAGCACTAAAAACCAATATAGATTTTTAATAAACAAATAAATCTCTAAAAATTAATAAATTCAAAATTTTGAAACATCATTATTTATGTGTATGTGCAAAAATAAGGATTAATTAATTAAATATATATATATATTAAAATTTTTAAAAATATATTTCATGGATTCTATATAATATATATGTATTTATAAAATTAATAAAGTAATAAAAAAACTAATATAAACATGCAGTATGTGATAATATCAAAATATATCAAAACAGAGAATATAGAAATTCAATAAATATAATGTATTGGACCGAACACACATATAAATTGATTATTCACATAAAACATGTGGGAAGATCAATCGCATATATCGATTAATTGATCAAAAGAATCATATCAACCATAATTAGAAAACAATCCATGAAGTATCAACCATATGAACAAATAATCAACTGTGAGATAGATACGAGATTGCAAGAACAAAATTTGGATAAACTATTTAATGGAAATAACTAACCACATGAAGAAACCATGTGATTTTGAGTTTACTACTTGAATTTTGGTGAGGCGGAGAGGCAAAGAGGTGGTGAGGGGCTAGGGATTCGGGGGTCGTAGGGGGGGTCTCATGGGGATCAGATTGATAAGTGGGGTCTTGTGGGGGTTGGGGGGAGAAATGTCGGGATTGAAAAAAGGTTTAGCATCGGTTTATTAAAACCCTCTGCTAAATCATTTATAAAAAAATTAGTGGTGCTTTAGTAAAATGATACTAAAACCCATCGCAAAAGACTATTAATGTTGTAGTGAATCAAGATAATATTCCCTATAGAGGTGATCATCATATGTTCCAAAAATCTATAAATGTCTCCGTATTAATCTATGGGTTTCCTCATAGTAGATCTAATCTATTTTGTTGTTCACCTTTGATTACCATGAGAATCACTTCCAAAGCATTCTCCTTGATCTCTCTATACTCGAGACTGATATGTGGTGGAATATCACTCTCAATTATGTGGAATGTTCTTGGATATGGATTTCCCTATGGCTTGATAGGGTTCTCCCTGGTTGTCTTGTTGCACAAAATAATGAATTGATTATCTTATAAAATAAAATAGTTGGGTTAAAATTCTACTAGGATTTATAAATTAATATTTTGACATGTTCCCTTTAATATTGATTTAATCCCTTATGGAACCCCATATCATTAGATAATATTCATAATATTATCTCCTCTACATGCACATTACTTCTAAATTAATTTAAATATTATGTAATCAAATCCTATTAAATATATATTATTTCTCACCAGACCTATAAAATCATTCCTCCATTCCTATATACTTTTTATCAGACCTTCACAAATGACTATTTTTTAATAAATAAATACCACAACATTATTATCCAATAAATAAATAAATATTATATTCAATAAATTGAAGATTAATATTTATTAAATATTAAACTCATATAATATTCTCTCAAATAACTGGTGGTAGAATATATTTAATCAAGCATACATGAATAATTATTGGACCATATGTGCGAATAATATTTATTCATCCTATTAAATAATAAATAAAAATATATTATTTAACTATGATTATGGATACACTTAGTGTGTGACCCTATAGGCCTCTTTCTTAGTGTAATTAAGTGAAGAAGCCTAAATTACAAGGTTATCATCTAGTAATATTCCAAGGCACCCATAGAGAAGGAAGTTAATCTTGTAATGGAATAATACCTCATATAAATTATTATTGTGTAATATAATCCCTTTTACACAATATCTCTAATCAAGTAGTCTTGGGACTAGTTTGTGTATGAAGACTGTATTTTTTTCAGTAGTTGTAAATTAATGTCAATGATGACCAATATAATGAATGGAATTCTCCTGAGTGAAATGGAGAATGAAATTCAGATGATTGATGCACTAATCCTAAGTGTTCTTTGTAAGAAGTAAACGAAAATCAGAAGAATAGGGTGTGAGAAGTCTTGGAATTCCATGATGGACATGCATGGTTTTGAGATAGAAAGTGGCCATGAATTTCAATGAATACTTATTTTTATAATATGTATTTTTATAATCCTTACCAAAAAATAGGGCCATCCCACTAGTCATCCAGTCTGCCACAACCCAAGGCTCATGCAGGACCAGAGGGGTCGAACGCGCCTCATGGATTCTATCCGGGAAAGCCAATATGAGGCACATGGGGGATGTGTATAAGCCCCAAGGTATGTATAGTGGGTTCTAGAATCACAACCGAGGAGGAAGAGTGGGCACTGGGAGTGCACCTAAGGAGAAACGATGTGGGGCGACACTTGAGGGGGGAGATGAGTAATCCATAACTAAGTCCGTATAGATTGGTTGAGAAACTACAACTCTTCCGCATCTCTGTTTTGATGTGGGATGAATATTCTAATGAAGAATATAATCTAAGTCATCCATATGATCCTGCGTGCATCTTATCCACACATCGTATCCTGCATCCAGCAATATAATCTGAGCCATTCATTATCCCCGCGCCGGGTAAGATTCAACCCGCACCATCCGATATCCTCTATTGAGGTTGTCTTCCACCTCCAGACACTCACATGCACCCATAAACAAGTGATGAAGATAAACGGTGATCTCACCACTCCGTGCATCTATTGAGCTCGGTTCTAGTCCACAATGATCATCTGGATGATACAAACATAGGCATGAAATTACATTTCCAAGCATGCGAATGAAAAAAAGAACAAGCGATTGGTTGAGGTAAACGAAGTTTCCAAGGCCATGTGGATTCGGTCAAGGATTAAAAATGTGATACATGCCATCGTGAATATTATAGGATCAAAATAATGATGTAGATGCTCAATTTACAAGACGGGGTGTGAATTGTATACTTTAAAATTTTCCTTAAATAAGGAATGATCTAAGTTTAAAAAAGTTAAACTAAGAAAATTCACAACACATCTAATCACCAATGAAATATTGTGACAAAGTATGAAGTTACAAACTTATTGTTCTATCCACTTTATTGAATCTTGAAAGTGATTCCGAAAATAGGTTCCAGAAATATGGATCCATAAATTGAAACTTAACCAAAGTTTGCAATAAGAGATTCTAAATTAAAGCGTATAGAATCTAACTAAATTAGAGTACAAGTGTAATGAAATATAAGAAGTTTATACATTTCTTACAATACAAAATGCAGTGGAAAAACAAGTAGTAAAACTACAAGTAACAAGATATAAATCTTTTAACCCAAAGAGAAGGGTATCCAACAACCTTGGATAAAGGACCTTTGATTTATACTTTCATGCAAGTCTGTCTTACCCACACCAGGGTAAGCCCTCGATACAAATATCAGAGTCTCTGTCTTACTATCCCCGCAAGCCCTCAACTTCAAGGTAGTTGGAACCTCTATCTTCCTCAGCAAGGAAGCTCTCGAAATTCAAGGTAGTCGGCACATCTGTCTTCATATCCCCGGAAGCCCTCAAATGTAATCACCAACATTCAGAGTCGCATGAAGAAATCTACACAAGGCAATGTTTGAACAAGTAGTTCAAACATTCTGCACGATGATTGAGAGTTGATAAGAGCCTCTCTCTCTCTAGAGATCACTTCAACTGCATGTAAGCACAAGTGTCAAAGATCAATATCGAGCTCTTTCAAATGAGCTCATATTTATAGGCTCGGTTGGAACGGTCGACTCCCTCCTCCAATGGTCATATTTTACTTAAATTTTGGAGGGACCTGTACACATATAACCGAACCAACGGTTAGTTAGAAATATAATGGACGACATCGTTTTATAAAAAACTTGTGTAACTGAAAGCACAAAAACATTTTTTAACAAAACATGTGTAAGCATAACCAAAACTAAAGTTTTTAATGTAAGAAAATTAATGTTTGGAGTCTAACCAAAATTTAATTCAGATTCTATAATAAAAGGATATTCAGATTCTATTTTATATGAATTCGGAACTATAATTCAATAGAAATCCAGAGTCTGAATTTCTAAGGAAATTTGGAGTCTGGTTTCATCAGAGTTCAGAATTTGAACTTACAGAATTCGGAGTCGAGCTTGTAGAAGTTCGGAGTTGAACTAGTAAATGTTCAGAGTCAAACTCATAAAATATTGGAGTCAAAATCATAAACGTTTGAAGTCGAACTCATAAAATTTCATAGTCAAACTCATAAAAGTTTGGAGTCGAACTGTTAAAAGTTCGGATTCGAACTCTTAAAAGTTTGGAGTCGAACTCATAAAAGTTTGGAGTGGAAAACTTAAAAGTCCAAAGTCCAGAATTCGAAGTTTAACTTTGTTAAAGTTCGTATCTAGAATTTTCAATGGAACTTTGTCAGAGTTCGTATCCAGAATTTGGAATGGAACTTCATTACAGTTCATATCCAGAATTCGGAGTGGGACTTCATTACAGTTCACATCTAGAATTCGGAGTGGAACTTCATTACAGTACATATTCAGAATTCGAAGTGGAACTTCATTACAGTTCACATCCAGAATTCGGAGTGGAACATCATTACAGTTCACTTCCCGAATTTGGATCCTTAAAGAGAATGCTTCATATCTTATCATTATATGATTCCGAGGTTTTTGGTATGAATCTGATTTCTACACTTAAGATAAATATTGATATGTATAAGGAAATCTTGTTTAGGGTAAATTTCCTTAAGTAAGTAAATTTTCCTTATAGTGGTAAAATATAGATTTTCTTATGTATAAGGTGTTTGTGATTTTCAAAAAAAGAAGGAATGGAATAGTTATAAAGAAAACCTTATTCACTCAAAAATCTCCCCCTCTTTAGAAAGCACAAACATCCTTACGAAAAAGAAACTAAGGACTTTGAAAAATTTTCATTAGACTTTGAAATTAAAACTTATCTCCCTTTTGTTCATGGATGATAGTCGATACAAGTAACTCCCCCTTAGGCATTGAATCCCTAGGATTGTATTCTGAATTTCCGGATTCGAGTTTTCATTATCATGAGAATGAAAAACTTTGTAATGAGATACTCCCCCTTACTTTAAGGATATCTTCACATAGAAAATTTTCCTTTTCCATTTTAATTTTTCCTTCTACCCTTTTGAGTAGTTCTTTTTTCCTTCTCCCCCTTTGTGATTTTCAAAAAGAATTTAATGGAATGGAAAATAAATAGATTACCTGAAACATTAGTATATAACAACACAAGATACAACCACCCAAAATGTCATTAGAGTTGAGAAAATTTTTACAAGGAAAGAAAAATGAAACAAAAGATCAGAGTGAGTTTATTTGTCTTCCTTTTCCTTCGGAATTAGCTTCTTCAATAAGGTTTTCAGTTTCTTCAAATCTGATTGATCCTCCTCAGCTTTCCTCTCCAAGGATTTTATCATTTCATCTTGAGCATTCAAAGCTTATGCCTGAGCCTTCATGCCCTCTTCCTGCATCTTTCCTAACTCATCTTTATTTACAAGTCTTTTCTCAAGTTAAATCCGTAGATCTCTATCCCTTATAAAATTTTGAGCAAGATAGTTAGCCTTATCATTCAGTTCCTTCACTTGTTGACTCCAATAACTTTGCTCAATGATTATCTCATCCTGAAGATTCTTAATCTTGTTATCCACGGTGTCAAAGACATATTTTACCTCATTCTAAAAATTATCCTACTCATCCATGTCTTCTTTAACTTTCTTAAACCACAAAGTGATTTTGCTGCATGATTTCTTGTGTACATCATAATTAATAAGCAAACTTCTATGGTCATCTTCAATCTTCACACACTTATCCATCACCATGGATAAGGATTCTAACTTATGATTCAAACTATGTTGCAGAAACTGGCATCTGGAGTCTATAGTGGGATATATCGGAATTGTTTCCACCAAATTTTTCAAAGATTCAATAACAAAGTCATGACTATGTGCTGATTACTCCGAATCCGATAACTTTCTTGGAGATTGTTCTTCTTCAATTTACACCATCTTCCTTTTAGAAGAACCACCAACCTATTTCTTCCTAAAGATATCTTTTGTTTGTGTATCCATGAGCACTTTCATACCCTTATTAGTTTTCAGAATAGGTTGATCATCTGAAGATTCTTCCTCACTCTCTAATAGTTGAACAATCTGGCCTTCATCTATTTTATCCTTCTTTATTCCTTCTTCAAGATAATGCTTCTCATAACTTACTTCCTCATCAGATAAAATATTTTCCTTATCTTCCTCTTGCTTATCATCATACTTCCTACTTTCTTTCTCAACTCCTTTTCCCGGTGTGACTAATTATGCGGATTCAGCCTTTTATTGATAATCTTCTACATGTTTGATTAGGTCATCAATATCATCACTTCCTTCTTATTCTTCTTCATCTACAAACTCTTCCTCTATTTTTTCACCATCATCTTTTTCTACTTCTATCTCTTTAACCTTAGACTTTTCCAGAGTGATGTACTTCTTCCCAGGAGTCTCAGGTAATGATTGGACATCAATGGTTTCTAGAATGGGAATCTTCTCAGAGGCTATTTAAGTGTCTCTCAGCAGAGATTGTACAAGCTCAGCTTCAGACATATTTTTCTTCATCTTTTTCTATTTTTCTTGTTTTCCTAACTCATCCGCAACTCTCTCTTCTAAGGCCTTAGCCTCAGCAGGGTCCAATCAGAACTGTGGATCCCCTTCTTTTCTCTTCTCTTTGTCTTCCCTCCACTTAGCAGCGAGTTCATCTGGGAATGATTTTGGTTTTTTTGGCATGGGAGGTGCGGACTGGGTTTCCTTAGCTTTAGGAGTTTTGTCTTCAGCAACCACTTCCTTAAGCTTCCTATTCTTAGTAACATTATTTATGGGTTCAGCCTTCTCCACATTTTACGAAATCGTCTCAGCCTCTTCTTCTAGTAAAGGGTAGAATTCTCCGGATTCATCAGAAAACCCCTTTTTCATCCTCTTTATTGTATCATCACTTACTAGAATTACCTTGCAATTTCTTTGCTTAGAAGTTCAAGGAACTTTGAATGAATCAAGACATCTAATGATAAGTTTAGAAATCAGGGCCGGATACATTATGATATGAGCTTTCAGATTCCCTTCTTTGATATTCTTAACTGTAATCAAAACATGCCTCATCAGATTTATCTTCCTTAGATTTACCATGAAATATAGGATGTAAATGCCACTCTTCTTGAGATTATCCTTATCTCCCCTTCTTGGTACGAGAAAGCCTTGTACCCAGAGCTATAGAATCCAATTATTCGGAGAGAGATGAGAAATCTTAGAAGTCTTGGTATCTTTATGTAAATACATTTCAATGCCTTCACTTTGTTGAGACTTCCTTTCTCATCCGGAAGCTTATGTGAAAAAAACACAGCTTCAAATTCATGTGATAAACCCACCAAACTTGTAGCCTTGGTGTAGAATAATTTTTAAGTCTTCCCACATGACTTGAAAGAAAACAACTCTCTGCCATCTTCCTCAAGGAAGGAAACAGACTTGGAGAACTCAATAAGAAACTCTGTATAAACTGGATCCTGTTTCTTTGGCTTTGATAAGAAAACCTCCTCCCAGCCATTCAATTTTATATTCTAAGATATAAGAGAATCATACTTGAAGAAACTCAGATGTACTAACCTCTCACTATAAACTAACCATTTTGATATTGCATTTGAGGTAGATATATCTTGGAAAGTAGCTTCAACAGAAAATCAGAATTGAGAGTTTTGGAGGATTCAGAATGGGTTTAGAAAGATGGGAACAGTCTTTAAGAAGAGAGTCAGGGCTTCGAGATGCAAAAGCTTTGAAAACCCGATGTGGGACGACCCTCGGGGTTCCACTTTATATAGGCATTGAGACGACGGTTCATTTTCCACGGTTGATCGAACGGTTGAGATACATTGAGATTCGATCTGACAGTTGAGATACAAACCGCAAGGAAAACTTGACTCCGATCTTTTTAGGTTTTATGAAAATCATTCAGATTTAAGAAAACTAGAATCTGAAATTTTTTAAAACACATAAGAAAACACCAGTAAGTAAAATATGATTACAAAGACTTAAGTAAGGAAGTCATACCTTTCGGATTGGCTAGAAAGTTTGTTCATAATTGGTAATATTCTTCTTGAGGAAAATTTAACTAAGAAAAACTCACTGTGAATAAATTCATTAAGAAAATTCTCATTACGAAAATTTCAGTTCCAGAAATTTTCATTACAAAAAATTCAGTTCCGAAACTTTCAAAAACACGTTATGAAAATTTTAGTTACAAAAGTTTGAAAGAATGACTATGAAAATTTTGATTACAAAATCTTGGAAAAAAATTGACTACACATTTTTTGATTATGATAACATGAAAATGTACTCCCCCTATGAAAAGGAGTTTATTGCTATAAGGAGAATTGTTCAACAAGAAGTTAATGAAGAAGGATTATGTTGCTGTTAACATTCCTAAATTCTGTTTAATGTATTCAAATCTATCGGAAGGTAAAGATTTTTTAAAAATGTCAGCAAGTTGATCTTACATTCCAATAAACTGAAGAATAATATCTCCTTTTAGTGTGTGATCCCTAAGAAAGTGATTCCTAATATCTATGTGTTTTGCACTAGAGTGATGTGAAGGGTTTTTACTAAGGGCAATGGCACTTGTGTTATCACACAAAATTTGAGTCTTGGTGAAACTTAAGCCATAGTCTTTGAGTGTGTGTTGCATCCACAACACTTGAGCACAACAACTTCCAACTACTATATATTCATCTTCAGCAGTGGAGAGTGCTACAGAATGTTGCTTCTTGCAGGACCAAGAAACTAATGAATCTCTTAAGAAATGACAAGTTCCTAATGTACTTTTCTATCCATTCTACATCCACCAATGTCAGCATCCGAAAAGCTTTTTAAGAGGAAATCATTTCCAGAAGTATAAAATAATCCTAGATCCATGGTTCACTATAAGTAGCAAAATATTCTTTTCACCATCTTTAAATGAGATTCCTTATGATTGGATTGATATCTTGCACATAAGCATACTAAAAAAATTAAGTCTGGACGAATGGATGTCAAGTATAGTAGGCTTCCAATCATACATCTAAAATATGTTTGATCTACTGGTTTCCCATCTTCACCAAGATCAAGTGTGTTTGAGGTACCGATTGGAGTACTAATACTTTTAGTGTTGTCAAATCCTTACTTTTTAAGAAGATCTTTAATATACTTATGTTTGGATATGTAGATTCCTTCTGGTTTTTGAGAAATTTGAAAACCAAGGAAGAATGTTAACTCACCCATCATACTCATTTCAAACTCAGATTTCATTAGACTTGCAAAAGAATCAGGTAAAGATTGCTGAGTTGAACCAAATACAATGTCATCAACATAAATTTGAACAATCAAAACATTTTTCTTATCATTATTTATAAAAAGTTTTGGATCTGAATTTCCCTTAAAATAGTTATTTTGAAGAAAAAAACTTGTAAGTCTATCATACCAGGCTCGTGGGGCTTGTTTAAGGCCATACAATGCTTTGGTAAGTCTAAAAAAATGATCAGGATGTTTTTTATCTTCAAATCTAGGAGGTTGTTCAACAAAAACTTTCTCTTAAAAACTCTATAAGCCTTAGAAGTTGTGGAGTAGCCTAAGAAAATTCCTTCATCAAATTTTGGTGTGAATTTTTGTAAGTTATCTTTAGTATTCAGGATGAATACCTTGCAACCAAAAACCTTGAAGTAGGAAAGTATAGGTTTTCTACCATTCCACAACTCATAAGGAGTTTTATTAAGAAAAGTTATAATCAAAACTCGATTTATAGTATAAACAGTAGTACATACAGCTTCATCCCATTAATGTCTAGCTATAGAATATTCACTCAACATGGTTCTAGTTATCTCTTGAATAATTCTACTTATTCTTTCAACTACACCATTTTTTGAGGAGTTCTCGGTGCTAAGAAGTTGTGAGTAATACCTTCTCTACTACAAAAAGTTTCAAAATCAGAATTTTTAAATTCTCCTCCATGATCACTATGTATAGTTTTCAATGGAAGGTTTTTCTTATTTTTAACTTGGGCTCTAAAAATTTTGAAATAGGAAAAATCTTCAGACTTCTTTTCTAGAAAATAGACTCATATAAATCTAGTTTAATCATCAACTAGAACAAACACATAGTATTTTCCTCCAATGCTTTCAGTTTGTGTCGAACCAAAAAGATGCATGTGCACTAACTGTAATGCACTAGTTGTTGAGACTTCACCGATTGATTTAAAACTAGATTTATGTTTCTTTCCATATTGACAAGGATCACAAACTTTAGAAGAATGAAATCTAAGCTCCGGTAGATCCTTAACTAGTGTCTTATTAGATAGTTTAAATAATCTTCTAAGGTTACAATAACCTAGTATACTTTTCCATAACCAAGAATGATCTTCCATTTCACTTAGTCAAGGTAAATCTTGGCTCTTAAGGTTTTCTAAGTTCAATGTGTAAACATTCTCTTGCTTATTGGAAGAGAGAATAAATTCTTCCTTACAATTGTGTACTAAGCATTTATCATTCCTAAAATTCACAAGGTATCCTTCATCACCTAATTGAATTATGCTAATGAGGTTGTGCTTAAGACCCTTAACAAATAAAACATTTGAAATCAAAGTTTTACCAAGAAGAACAATATTACCTATACCAATAATTTCTCCTTGAGCATTATCTCCGAAAGTTACTTTTCCTCCTTTCACCTTGATAATCTTTTCAAAATAGATTTTGTTACCAGTCATGTTCCGGGAACATCAACTATCCATGTACAAAGTATTGTTATTGGCACTCTTCCTATTTTCCTGAAAATGAGAAATGAATTAGTCTTTCGGAATCCAAACTTGTTTGGATCCAAGATTTTCATATAACAATTTTTTGGGTATCCACATTTTTTTAGAGAAATAAGCTTTATGAAACCTATGATATTGAACTTTATTCAAAGAATAGTTTTTCTTCCAATGCCCACCACATTCACACATAGTGCCAAAAGGGGATTTAGAAGGAACAAAATAGTTGTTTTTGAAAACTTGTTTTGGGTGAGTATAACCTACTCCAGTAGTGTTTCCTTTAGGTTTAATTTGAGAATAAATCTTGTCAAAATTTTAATTCCCAAAGGTAAATTTTGCAAGGAGCTTCTTTAGAGAAAAAATTTCAGATTTTAGTCTTATGACTAAATTCCTATCCTCAAGAATCATTTCCTTGGAGTTAGATTTTTCCTCAGAAATTTTTATTTTTGAAATTGCATTCTTAAGATCTTTAAAAAGTTCTTCCTTATTATAATTTCCTTTCTCAAGGTCTTTAGAAAGTTTTTCAGAAAACTCTTCTTTATCATTAATATCTGAAAAAAGATCTGAAATCTCTTTTGTATGAATTTCTTCACTAGTATTTTCCTTGTCTAATTTCTTAGAAATTTTACAATTTTTTGCTTCAAGTATCTGGGAAAATCTAAATACTTCTTCATATGAAGGTTCTTCATTTTCTGAAGATGAAGTATCTTCATTATAAGTACTATTTTCAGAATAGTAATTCTTATCAAGAGTTGAATTTGCTAAAGCCTCGGCAGAGCATACCTTGTCCATAAGACATGTATGTGGAAAAGAAGTATTAGAAATGAATCACATATTCTTCTAAGATGATGAATCATATTCCTAAGATTCACTTTTTGAAGATTCTCCACAGGTAGCACTCCATGTAGTATTAGCCTTCAAACTTTTCTTACCTTTAGCTTTATAGAAATTCTTCCTGTTCCTTCCAGAATGTCTCTCTGTTATTTCATTATTTATAAGCATAGGGCAATCAGGTCATATGTGTCCACTTCTCTTGCATTAATAGCATGTGACCTTTGAATCTTTGTTATCTTTCCTTTCCTTCTTCTTATACTTGAATTGGAAATTTCTTTGACCAGCTATCTTGTTCATCCTTCGAGAAAGATTTGCTAACTCGTTCTATGAGACTTCACCCTCTATAGATTCAGATTGGATAGTTACCTTCTTAGACTTGGATCTAGTTACTCTATCAGGAGTAAATACTTTCATGTGATTTGAAGTTGTCGTAAAAGAATCAGTACCATTCCAATTCTTCTTTTTGATGTTGTCAGTATCTCTCTTAATCCTTGTTTCATGTTGGAGAAGAGTTCCAAACAGCTCATCT
This sequence comes from Viscum album, assembly GCA_963277665.1. Lineage (NCBI taxonomy): Eukaryota > Viridiplantae > Streptophyta > Magnoliopsida > Santalales > Viscaceae > Viscum > Viscum album. The sequence continues at coordinate 111,667,498 of OY728125.1, read as the reverse complement.
AAGGAAATTTGAGTAACCTTTCTATTTTCATCAATATCTGTTCTCTTTTTTTCCCACTCATTGGGAATAACATCAATAATATTATCTACAAGAGCTTCATCATATAGACCTTTCTCTCCCATAGATTGTAAACTATTCACAATAGTCATAAACCATTGTTGCACCTTACAAATGGGTTCTCCATAAGGAAAGTTAAAACCATGGTATTCTGCTATCAAAATTTCTCTTCTTGTCTCAATCATTTTAGATGTACCAAAATGAGTAACTTCAAATTTCTTTCATATAAAGTTAGCTGTTTCACAAGAAAACATCTTGCTATATATGTTCCTAGTCATTGAACATAGTAAAGTATTTCATACCTTATAGTTTAATTGATAATCATACTTCTGTTGGTTTGTGAAAGCACTAACTTCTTTATCAGGAATTTGATAACCTCCAGTAATCATAACAAAATTTTCTACTCCAGTATTGATGATGAAAGTATTCATTCGATCTCTCCAGTATTCATAACTGTCGCCATCAAAAATTGGTGGTTTTGTAGGATTTAAGTTGTCGATGGAACTAACGTTCATTCCTGTCATCTTAAAATCTTTCTACAAAAAATTTGTTCAAAACAAAAGTTTGGATTAAAGGAAAGTATTCCTAAGCACGAAAAATATTCCTAAGTAAGGAAAACATAGATCAATGATAAAATGAGCATGAAAAACTTATATGTGAGTATAAGTATTTCAGATTCCTCCTTTGATACTAATTGTAGGATTGAAATAATGATGTAGATGATCAATTTACAAGAGGTGGGGGTGAATTATATACTTTAAAAATTTCCTTAAACATGGAAAGATCTAAGTTTAACAAAGTTAAACTAAGAAAATTCACAACACCTCTAATCACCAATGAATGATTGGGAAAAAGTATGAAGTTACAAACTTCTAGTTCTATGCACTTCCATGAATCTGGAAAGTGATTCTGACAACAGGTTCAGGAAATACGGATCTGGAAATTGAATCTTAACCAATGATTACAATATGATATTCTACCTTAAAGCATATATAATCTAACTAAATCATAGTTTAAGTGTAAGGAAATATAATAAGTTTATACTTTCCTTACAATAAAAAATTCAGCGGAAAAACAAGTAGTAATACTAAACATAACAAGATATAAATCTTTTATCCCAAAGAGAAGGGTATCCAAAAACCTTGGATAAAGGTCCCTTGATTTATACTTTCAAGATAGTCTGTCTTACCCATACCAGGGTAAGCCCTCGATACAAATATCGGAGTCTCTATCTTACTATCCACGTAGGCCATCAACTTCAAGGTAGTTGGAACTTCTATCTTCCTTAGCAAGGATGCCCTCGAACTTTAAGGTAGTCGGCACCTCTATCTTCCAATCCCCGGAATCGCTCGAATGTAATCACCAACATTCAGAGTCGCACGAAGAAATCTACACAAGGAAAATTTTGAACAAGTAGTTCAATCTTTCTACATGAATCTTGAGAGTTGATAAGAGCATCTCTCTCTCTAGAAATTACTTCAATAGCATGTAAGCACAAGTGTCAAAGATTGGTATCGAGCTCTTTCAAATGAGGTCCTATTTATAAGATCGGTTGAAACGGTTGGCTCCCTCCTCCAACGGTCATATTTTCCTTAAATTTAAGAGGTACCTGTACACGTGTCACTAAACCAATGGTTAGTTAGAAATAGAATGGACGACATCGTTTTATAATAAAAAATGTGTAACTGAAAACACAACATCATTTTATAGCAGAACATGTGTAAGCATAAGAAAAAATAATGTTTGGAATGTAAGAAAATGAAAGTTCAGAGACTAACAAAAATGGAATTTGGATTCAATAAAAAAGGATATTCAGATTCAGTTTTATAGGAATTCGAAATCTGAATTCTATAGAAATCTGGAGTCTGAATTTCTAAGTAAATTTGGAATCTGGTTTCATCAGAGTTCAGAATATGAACTTATAGAATTCGGAGTCAAGCTTGTATAAGTTTGGAGTTGAACTCATAAAAGTTCGGAGTCGAACTCATAAAAGTTCGTAGTCAAACTGGTAAAAGTTCGGAGTCAAAATCTTAAAAGTTCAGAGTCAAACTTATAAAAGTTTGGAGTCAAACTCTTAAAATTTCGGAGTCCAAAATTTGGAGTTGATCTTTGTTAAAGTTCATATCCAGAATTTGGAATGGAACTTTGTCAGATTTCGTATCCAGAATTTGGAATGTAACTTCATTACAGTTCATATCCAGAATTTGGAGTGGAACTTCATTAGAGTTCACATCCAGAATTCGGAGTGGATCTTCATTACTGTTCAGATTCAGAATTTGGAGTGGAACTTCATTACACATCACATCCAGAATTCGGAGTGGAACTTCATTACAATTCACATGTAGAATTCAGATCCTAAAAGAGAATGCTTCATATCTTAGCATTATATGATTTTGAGGTTTTGGGTATGAATCCGATTTTTACACTTAAGAAAAATATTGATATGTATAAGGAAATCTAGGTTAGGGTAAATTTCCTTAGGTAAGGAAATTTTCTTTATATAAGAAAAATATAGATTTGCTTAAGTATAAGGTGTTTTTGATTTTCAAAATAATAAGGAATGGAAAAGTCATAAGGAAAACCTTATTGACTCAACAGATATATGAATGATCAGGAAGAAGGCCACAAGTTTGAAAAAGAAAACATCCATGTTTTGCGAAATATATTTTTGTAGGTTTTTAGATATTAAAGAACCGAAGATCTCGACCATTTAAGGAATAATCATGAAAAGCGTATCATGTGGATTTTGGAAGAGGAAAATATTTGATCTTTACTTATGAAAAGATACCAACCAATTCGAGAAGGGGATGCTACTCTCCAGGTTTCAAGGGATCTTGTTTTGAGAAAATGAGTCTCTCTAATCATCTAGTTCGCAAGGGGAAAACAATAGCCGCAAATAGTTCTAGGTTTGTGAAGAGTAAACTATGAACCACTCTAGTTATTAAAATATTAGGATCTCTACATACATATCAGGTTTGTGAAGTAAGGAACCATGTATCACTTCATTAAACGTGGTAGGAGAGCCGTGAACTATTTTTGGTTCGTGAAGACAGTCTAGTGAACCATTCTAGGTTCATGAGGAAAAGATAACACTTACCTTTCTGGTTCTGTGAAGAGGAGGTCTCTTGAAACAACAGAACCTCATACAACATGGTACACAAAGGAGGTCCACACTTCCTATGCGAAGGAAGCCCACACATCTCTTGTGCAGGGAGGGGCTACGAATCATCCTAGTTCCCGGAGGATAGACGCACACTTTAACATAAGAGAGCTCTATTAACATGATGTGTAAGAGGAGAACATAAATTCCATTCCATGAATAAATACACACATTTACATTTGAATAAAATCATATACTTATAATTATAAGCAAATCAAAGTCGATAGTGTGTGTTGATGAAGGGAGAAGGATGATTGTGCATGGTGATGGGACGTAAGTTCTTGCATTCATATGCATGATTTGAATTAGAACATAATTAAAGCCAAAGTATATCAAAATTGTTTCGGTGCGGATGTGCGTCGGGTTACGCTGTTCCGCCAGGACGCGTTCGCGCGTGCACCCGTCGACCCGAGGGGATAGGCGCGCGGCTTGTGGCCCCGCAGTCCCGCTTTCCAAGGGCGGGCGGCATCCGTCCCTTATTCAGGGGCGTCTGCTCCTTGATCGAAACCGGGATGACGGGATGTCGGCTCCTCCTTCCGTGGACGTCTCCTCAGAACTCGTCGCCTAATCCGGGTCTCCCTCATAGATTTAAGAATGTTTTTAAATCTCGTTCCCGGCGCCATGTCTCCATGGACACCGGTTAATTACGCTGCTTCCGCCCGGACGCTCCAAGGAGTCCGGTCGGCGCAGCAACCTGCAGTGAGTAGACCGGGTGGCTCTGGGTGTTGGGGGCGTGTCTTAACACTACGCCTCTGCATGTCTGCCTTCCGTCCCTAATAGGGCTTCTCGAAGGCGTGATGGCCTGAGGCATCCCGCACTGGGTGCGGGGAACTGTGTTACCTGAGGTTTTTTTCAGCTTCCCATGTTTAACACGGGGTATGCCGCCAGTTTAACGTCCAGCGGGGACGGCATCGGACTGATCAACACGAGGAGTGGATCAGATGACAGAACCCCTTGCGGGGAACCTCCGACGCTGGGGCCAGCACATGGGCGGCTTCCCGAGTGAAGTGGAGTGGAATGAAATGGCATGACCCCACCGGGATGTGGCGGCCCGGGTAAGGATCAGGGTGGATGATGGAGTGAAGAGCTTGGACCCCGTAGGGGATTCCTACGTACCGCGCGTTAGCGCGGATCAAAGTCAGCGTAGTTCGGGTATACAGTTTAACGTCATGCTGGACGTTGGCAATCCGACTCACGAGGAGATCGAGGCCGCCGGATGGAGGATTGAACCGAACCACCTCGCACAGAGGGGGATGGAACGGCCGGGTGAATCACAGTTTCGTGTCATGCTGGACGTTGGAAAGCCGACTCACAAGGAGATCGAGGCCGCCGGATGGAGGATTGAACCGAACCACCTCGCACAGAGGGGGATGGAACGGCCGGGTGGATCACAGTTTCACGTCATGCTGGACGTTGGCAAGCCGACTCACAAGGAGATCGAGGCTGCCTGAAGAAGGGAGAAATAGGAAAAGGCAGTGGGGAAGTGCAATGGAGATACACATGTGCAGTCCCCCACAATGGCGGATTCATAGGTGAATCGACGCAAGTGTGAACCCAGGAGGGGTCCACTGATGGACGAACCGACGTAAATACGACCGGGACGACCAGGTGATGGGCTTGAACCTCGGAGAGGCTTCCTACGTACCCTGTTTAGAATACAGGGATCAAAGTCCACGTAGTTCGTTCTGTTTGTAACACTCTACCCCCGTGGGCGAAGGCCAATCCAATCCCGACATCCCTGCAGAGACGAGCGGGTGGGGGCCACATCCAAACCGGGAGGACCCTGCGTGCGCGGCACGAGATCGGGTGAAGCGGACGGTTTAACGTCTTGCCGGAAGAAGTACAGTTTAACGTCGTGTGTTGAGGACGAAGCGGATGGTTTAACGTCTTGTCGGACGAAGTACAGTTTAACGTCGTGTGTTGAGGATGAAGATGCTTGGCAGTTTAACGTCTTGCAGTGCGGACGAGGATGCTTGGCAGTTTAACGTCATGCAGCTTGGACGTATGCAGTTTAACTTCATGCAGGACGTGGTGCAGTTTAGCGACATGCAGGATGAATAGCGTACAGTTTAACGTCTTGTAGCTGGGACGAATGCAGTTTAACGTCGTGCGGGACGTATGCAGTTTAACGTCGTGCAGGACGTTGAAGCCGCCGGTAGGTCCGTGTCACTTCGCGCGAGCCTGGAAGGCTGCACGGGAAAACAACGTACGGTGCGGGCACCTGCGATGAAGATCATCAGGCGCCACGCAGGCGGGTACCCAAAGGGGGTCAAAGGGGGCGACCCTGGCGGTTTGCGCGCAAAAGAGGAGCTTTGCGCGCAATACCGTGGGTCGGCGCGCAAATGGACGGGCTGGCGCGCAATTGGGCCAGCGCTTTGCGCGCGGAAGGTAGATATTGCGCACACCGGGCTTCGGACAGCGCGCGGGGGCAACGGCTCATTCTTTAATCGAATGGCCACTTTGAAAAAGGGGGGGTGCGCGCAATCGGACCGGATTGCGCGCACCCCGGGGGCAATTGCGCGCAAGAGGCTTCTTTTGCACGTGAAGGCCTTAGGGTGAAGAATTAATCAAAGGAAAGGAGCCCAAGGGATTGCGCGCGAAGGCGAACCCCGAGGCCTTATTGCGCGAAAGAACAGAGGTTACCTGAAGGTCGGCATTGCGCGCGGAAGGGGTTGGATTGCGCGCACGAGAGACCTTTCGAATTCTGGCAACCTCCAAAACCTCGGGGGTCGCCTTATATTTATAGGCAACCCCGGGCGCAGAATCCAGTTCGCCGGCGCGGAATTCTCGTCGCGGGCGCGGAATCGGGCCCGGCGCGCAAGGGGAGCCGCGCGGGCCACTGGCGCGCAAAATTGCGCGCCGGCCCGGCGCATTGCGCGCATCCCGGGAGGTTTGCGCGCGGCTCATCCACTTTGCGCGCGAGTCTCCAAAATTCCGCGCAAGGCCTCCGGGCCCTCCGAAACGTGCTTCCGACTCCAAATATGACCTCGCTTTCCGCATCCAGAGCTTTGTTTGGGAACAACGGACTTTTCCGGCATCTACAAAAGCCCCCCCTCGGAATCTGATCGGCGAGAGGTCGCAACGATCGGGTTCTGAGGGAGACGCCGGAATGCCGAAGTCCTGGATGGCGCAGGACTGTGGCGTGCAAAAAAGGGCGTCGGGCGCGAAATTCGCCGATGCGGTCGCGCAAAGCGCTTTCCGCGTAGCGCGGACTCCCGGCTTTGCCTATAAATAGGGGCCCTGGGTCCCCCGCACCGTACACTGGCCTTCCGCGCGATAAGCATCTCTTCTCTCGTGCGCGAAATTGCCTTTTCCGGCGCGGAATTCGCCCGCTCGTCGCGCAAACCTGTCCGGAATTCGGCCTGCTTTTGCGCGAACACCCGGGGTTTTACGCGACGGACTTCCCGATTGTGCGCCGTCCACTAGGATTGCGCGCCAACTCTCAAACTTCTCTACCAGCCTCGTCCGATCCCGCACGCTTCATCCCTTTACCCGCACGACTCCCGGAGCTTCTGAGATGGCCGCGAATCAAGGAAATGAGGGGGATGCCGCCACTCGCAGAGCTGAGATGGCGACGAACGAGGAGGTCTACGGAGCCAAGGAGATTGTTTCCAACAATCAATCCTTGTTCGACTTGCTGACGCCGGCCCAGAAGACATATCCACTGTCGGACAACCTGCCGCTCTGGAACTTCGGCATCCTAGATGAGGTTCCGGTGCCAGGGTTCGAGGTTGATGCGCCACAGACCTGGGTGACTCGGGAGGACGAGCTTCTCCGCTATAACATCACCAACAATGGGCATCCTGCCAGGGAGACCAGACACTTAGATTTCTATGTCCTGAACCCGAGGACGCGAACCATCGTCGGAAGTGAGCCTACTGCGGAGAACTCTCCAGCCCTCTACTCGAGCATATATCGCCAGAGTGTCACGGACGACACCAAGGGCTGGCTGAAGGACTGGGACTTGCGGTCTGGGGGCAACTTCACCAGTGAGTGGGCCTGGGCGTTCTGGGTACGCCACACTTGCGATCACTTCGCGGAGGAGCTGCGGTACATCGGCCTGTTTGAGGCGGTGTGGACGTCGCAGTTCCACTTCTACCAGCAGTCCGAGCTCGGGCCGGAGCTATTCACCCGCTGGTCCCCGGATACCAACACCTTCCACCTTCACCATGGGGAGGTCGGTATCGGTCTCTGGGACATCCACTGCATCGGAGGTATCCCGCTGGAGGGTTACCAGTACGATGAGTTCCTGCCACCGAGGAACACCTGGGAAGACAGGTCACGGACTCCCATTCTGACCTGGCATCTGCTTGACCTGGCTACGCAGCGGCTCGGGATCAAGGACTTCCAGAAGGACATAGCCTACAAGGAGTGGTTCGGCCAGTTCTTGGAGCATGACCCGGCGGTCAAGATGCCAGGCAGGGGGAAGCGGTGCCCGACTGCGGCTCAGAGGAGCCGGAACGGGTCGTATTGGCGGGTCCTGGAGACGGGCGACTACCGCTCATGGGGGTACCGCGTCATCGAGGCCCGGGACCCAAATGTCCGGTACGCGGCGTTCCTGGCCGCCTTTCTGAGTGGGTGGCTCCTGCCAGTGCGGGACGCGAGAATGGGCGTTCGCCCGGCGACACTGGCGATGGCGGGCGCTATGGCCGCCAACAAAAGATACAACCTCGGGGTCCCAGTGTCGGCGAAGCTGTATGCCATCCTGGGACGCATCTCGCGAGGGGGGTCGCCACGAAGGATCTGTGGGCCCTTCCAATTCTTCCACGGCTGGGTGGATGCTCACCTTGGTGGCTACACGTTTCCGAACGCCATCATTCCTCCGGGCAACGGCCTGCGACCCTCCCTGCTGAACATTGCGGGGGTCGCTCCGATGACCCTAAGTGAGGAGGGCGTGAGGATTAGGATTGGCAATCATGCCAATTTCAACTTCAGCCCGTTCCCCACTCCCGTTGGCCATATGATCGACAACGGGCAGGGTCCGCTGGAGCAGCACGAGTACTTCCTGAACATGCGGGGCGGGGTGCTCGTGGCTCGGATCGACGGGAAGGTGATCTGCGAGCCTTACGTGCCAACCCGGTTCGCCAGGCAGTTCGGGTGCCTTCAACGGATGCCGAAGAGGGTATTCACTGCTGTCCGGGAGGAGACGAACCCTGGTGTCCTTCGCCAGATGTGGCTGATGTTCGCCGCCTTTGGCTCTGGCGACGTCATCACTCTCCCTCCTACCGGGGTTGACGCAGGCTTGGCAACCGAGTACGCCAAACACTGGGCCATCGCGTACCCCGAGGGGCTTCTACGGAAGCCAGTCTGGCGGCTCGAGGTCACCCGTGCGGAGACCGGGCGTCAAGGAAGGAGGCGAGGTGCCGCCACACGGGGGAGAATGGAGGCGCGCCAAGCAGCGGAGCCGGCGCGAGCAGGGACTTCGGCGGCGGGTACATCGCAGGCTGCCGCTATGACCTCGGCGCCCAGAGAGGGGGCGCGTGCGGTGGTCGAAGAGCGGCCCGAGAAGCCGGTAAGGCGTCTGCTCGAACCCTCCCACGATGCAGTCTTCCCGGCACTGTGGTCGGCCTGGATGACCCTGCGGCAGTCACTGGGGACCGACGTCATCTGGCGAAAGATACTCAGAGAAGGAATCTATCTTCCAGAGGTCGGGCGCCTCCAGATCGCCGACAGGGTGGACTTCAACCGGCAGTATGCGTATCTGACGGCCATGGACGAGTACGCGCGCCAACGTGGTCAGCGTGCGGAGCCATCCCTTCTGGTGAAGGTGATGCTCGGTCTAGAACCCGCTCCAGAACAGATGCCGCCGGGAGAAGATGACAGTAACGACTCCGAGGAAGAGGAGGAGACGGGGGAGGATGAAGGCTCCGAGGGAAGGTCCCATCGGGGGAGCCCGCGGGAGAGCGGCGAGGTGGCCGGCTCTGACAATGTTGATGTCACTGAGCTCCTCGAGGTCCGCTTCCATCCCTACTCAACCTGCTTCATCCATTCTCTTATGCAGCTTCTAACCCATTTCTCCACCTTTCTCAGGAGCACACGGATGTTGGTCAGGCGTCCTCAGCGGGAGTAGGAGAGGCGCCAGCAGGACAAGGCGGGGGCCAGACACCCATCATTGAACTGACAAGCGCTGAGGGGTCCCCTGCTGCAGTTGCTCCTGCGGCGGCCGGGATAGCGGAAGATGACGCTCTGAACTCCCGTAAGTCTCCTTACTTTACTGCTGGTGCTTGCCGCTGACGATCCGTGACTAACCACGGCATGCCCTGCACAGTGATCTCAGGACTGGAGGCCCGTCGGGCTACCGAACCCGGGCCATCTACGAGTGGACCAGTGGCAGACATGCCGCCTGCTCCGGAACAGACTTTTCACACCGAGCCGGCCCCACCAACTGCTGATCAAGGGACTGCGGACGTCGGCGGTGCTGCCATCGGAGAGAGGTCGGGGGCTAACGAGGGTGTCAATGCCGCTGGGGCGGGAGAAGAAGGTCGCCCAGATGTTGGGGAACCTATCCCCCGTGAGGACATCCCAGGGGTGGACCCTGCAGCAGACCTGCTGGCTGCCTTCCCTGCCTACCGGCCTGCCGACCCCGAGGAGATGGATGACTCGGACGCGGAGGCGGTCGAGGAGAGCCGGATAGCGCGCCGAAGGGGGTGGAAGTTCATCCAGCACTTCCTCAAGCGAGACCCATCGGAGTGGCTGGGGCGCATGGGGTCACTCCAAACCTGGCTGCGCTTCCTGTGTGCCGGGGGAGCTGATGCTCAACGCCTCCAACTGACGGTCCGTGATTTCATGGCCGAAAAGATGCGCGAGAGCCGCCAGCGTGCCGACGTCGCACAATGTCGGGACATGTCGGAGAACACGCGAGCGCTCCTCGTGGCGGAGCAGGAAGTCCGGCGTCTCGAAGGGCAGGCTGCAGAGAAGGAGGCCTTCGTCGCAACATGCACCGAGCTTGTGGAGCAACTAGCAGCCCAGCTGGTTGACGCCCAGGTACAGCTGACGGAGGCGGGCCAACAGATGGTCACAATTCAAGTCGAGCGGGAGCGTGCACAGGCCAGAATCGACGAACTGCGTGCTGCGACCACCGACGAGGAGAGGGAACGCAGAGAGCGAGAAGCAGCTCTGGAGGCCGCCAGCCAAAGGGTAGCGGCGTTAGAAAGACTTATCCAGCACGCTAATCCCTAGGGGCTTTGTTTTTGCCATTACCAAAACATTTTCTTCCGCTACTCAATATTTCGATCCATTTGTATGAATCGCCATATTTATCTGCATCTTTTGGCTTAACATGCTCGACCACAATTCATTATCTCGCGGGAGCGTTAACCAATCTTCAGGCACCCACAATTGGGCCTGGACTTCTAGAGAAAAGAGGGAGGTCATTCCTAGGAAAGGAGACCTCAAGCCTAATCAATGTATCATCCCCCCAACTTGTTCCGGCACACGAGCGGGACAACGCTAGGGGCGTTGAGATTTTGCCCGAACATAGGAAAATGAGAAAGGGTGAATCGCGTGTCCCGAATCCAGAAATCCACAACGGTCGGCCTTCCAGGAAATGCCCAAGACGGCAAGAGGACAATGGATCAATCAACCATACTACCGCAATAGACGGACCGAAGGTCATCATTCATATTGCGGGAGGCGGATCACATGTCATCATCAATGCCGCTTTGGGGTTCCTTCAGGCACAAGGGTGGAAATCCAGATCAACAGAGCATGCGAAGCGTGGGGCGAAGTGACGATTTGTTCGGACAGAATCCAACGCTCTCAAAATTGCGCCACCGTGGGGAAAGCGTATTAGGCGGATGCACTAGTCTGGCCGTGAATCACCCCAATTCTCATACAGAACCTCTTTGATGAGGAAACTGTCGCTTCCCATCATTGCGATGGGGCATACCGAGCTGAATCGGGGAGAATATCACAACTGCACCACTCTACCCGAAGTCAGGCCAGACGGCCGGCGACGAGGAGGGGCGGGACTTAGCGATCCCTGAGGCTGGACCCGAGTCGAAATGCCCGGGCGTTCCTACGTACTCCATCAGGCTGGAGATCAAGCCACACGTAGTTCTGAAAGGGCAGTTTAACGTCATGCAGGATGCAGAACCCCGTTTGGGGAGATCTTAGTTTAAGGTCTTAGAGCTCGGACCATAGGGGTAGATCTTAGTTTAAGGTCTTAGAGCTCAGACCATAGAGGTAGATCTTAGTTTAAGGTCTTAGAGCTCGGACCATAAGGGTAGATCTTAGTTTAAGGTCTTAGAGCTCGGACCATAGAGGTAGATCTTAGTTTAAGATCTTAGAGCTCGGACCATAAGGGTAGATCTTAGTTTAAGGTCTTAGAGCTCGGACCATGGGGCTAGATCTTAGTTTAAGGTCTTAGAGCTCGGACCATGGGGCTAGATCTTAGTTTAAGGTCTTAGAGCTCGGACCATAGGAACCTCAAAGTATGCCACATTGTGGTCCTATCCCCTGGATATGCGAAGGTGCACTGAGGGATAGTGTCAAGAGTGTCGAGATTTTGCCTGGTCAGAATGGGGGGTGGAAAATGTAATGTGAATCATGCGGCCATTCACTCAAGGACTGGGGGCACCGGCGTAACGATATGGGAGTACTGCCGACCGTGGCGGAAAAGCAGCATCAATATCGCACTAACTGTTGATGGAATGAGGCAGCAAACGAGCATCGACCGCTCAATCGCAGGATTCATATCGATTTGCTGCCCGAGGCCATTGGGGGCACCAGCCCGAGTCGGTGGGAGAGCACTGAGGCATTGTGTCCAAACCGTTCACGGGGGCTCACCCAGGGCGTTGGAGATGGGTCCGAATGAAAGGGAGCATGAAGCCTGAAAATGGAAAGAACCTGACCAAGCTGAACCTGACCCTCCTGGCAATAAACCAGAGTACTCTTGACACCAGTGGACCACTGCAAGGGGTCGAGGGACATGCCTTGAGGGTGGCCTGAAGGCGGCGGATTCCCCAGAGAAGGGGGGAATCTTTAAGAGGTGGGGGGCTGGACCCGGAGTTTCAAACATTCGGGCGTTCCTACGTATCCCATAAGGATGGGAATCAAGCCACACGTATTTCTTGAAGCGCGGCGCAACACAATCGGGCACCAGCGCGGGGAAGGGTGCGGGTCTGACCCTCGCACACAGAAGAAGCGGTATTTGATATTTCTTGTTTGTCCTTAAAGGTGGATGGTTTTTCTTTGTGCAGCGACATGCCTGTGATTAAGGAATCCCTGGAGTCGCCACAATAATCAAGCCATTAAAGGCATTGATGAATGGCGTGGTTATTAACCAGCGCCCAACGTGAGTGTCCCCTGAGGAGAACATCACGATGCAGTGCCGTTTCTCGTCGGGCGGCCAAGACGATCACAGTTTACGGTCGTGTGGTAGGACCAGACAACACAGTTTAAGGTCGTGTGGTTCGGACCATGGAGGAATCCGCGTATTGCGATATGGCGAACTCAGCGAAGGTGGGAACGTACCTAGCCCTGCGGTCACGCACGATTCCAGGAGAAGGATCCTGGGATAGGGGCCTGCGTATGTCCATCACCCGAGGGGCGGAGATGCTAGCCTCTAGATATACTGGGCCCAAAACGCGATTGTTCGGGTGACTCCTTCCTCCTTATGGGGACGAGGGTCCAGCTACACATGGCCCTTAGGGAGGACATTAGCGTATATCCTTGGTGCTCAGATCGTGGGAGCCTCGACAGACACCATTACCCTGGTTGGCCTGCCTAACGTGTAAAGGTGTACTGAAGGTCAGTATGAAGAGAGTGTCGAGATTCCACTACAACGCAAAAAGGCGGAGTGTGATGAGGACCGTGCAACCAATGTTCGGAGCCTAAAAGAGCCGACATGGCGATCAAGGATTTCGCTGACCATATTCGCAACACAACATCCGATCGCGTCAGCCTAGAACGGGGCAAGCAAACGAGCATCAACTGCTCAATCGCAGGATTCATATCGATTTGCGGCCCAGGACCCGCCGGTAAATCGACCCGGAGCGGTAGGAGAGCACTGAGGCATCGTACCCAAACCGCTAACGAGGATCCCTTTGAGTGAAGGCTCAAACAAGAGGAAGCGCGAGGCCCGACAAGCAACACAGGACTTGTCGGGATTGAATCCGACACCACGGGTCATAGACCGAAGTACCCAAAACATGTTAACAGATCGCCGGAAAGGGTCGGAGGACTCACCCTGAGAGCAACCAAAAGACAGCAGATCCCTGTGATCAACCAAAAGACAGGGCTGGACCTGAAACACAAGCGTCCAGGCGGTCCTACGTATCCCATAAGGATGGGAATCAAGCCACACGTAGTTCTTGAAGTGCAGTTTAACGTCATGCAGGACGAAAAGAGAAAGAAAAAGGGGGGAGCAGAAGGCATCCCCGAACGTGGGGGCGTACAGCGTGGCGAGCAAACCGACGTGAATGAGGGTGTAGCCCCGCGTCCACACCATACGCCACATATCCAGAGGCAACTGGGCCAAGGGCCCGAGGTGGGATGGAAATTCCCAAAGGATGGGGATGGGCCTGAAACATGAATGTTCAGGCGGTCCTACGTATCCCATAAGGATGGGAATCAAGCTGCACGTAGTTCTTGAGAGGCAGTTTAACGTCATGCGGGACGAACGCTGAACAGTTTAACGTCTTGTAGCTCGGACGTAGTACAGTTTAACGTCGTGTTGGATGGATGCTAAACAGTTTAACGTCTTGTAGCTTGGACGAGGTACAGTTTAACGTCATGTTGGACGAAACACTTGGCAGTTTAACGTCTTGCAGCGCGGACGATATGCTAGGCAGTTTAACGTCGTGCAGCTTGGACGTAGTGCAGTTTAGAGTCATGCGGGACGAATGCAGTTTAACGTCGTGCAGGACGTAGTACACTCAAACAAAGTACTGCTTGAGGAACCTAGCGTTGGTGGGAGGAGTGACACGCTCACCATCCATAGTCGCTAGGGAATACGCGCCATTGGGATAAACTTTGTGGACGACAAGAGGTCCCTCCCACTTGGGCTCCAACTTGGGTGGCTTCCCGCCGGGGATCATTGGCGCTCTTAGGGCTAGCACTAGGTCACCCTGCAGGAAGGAGCGGAGGCGAACCTTCTTATTGAAAGCTCGAGCCATTCTGCTTTGATGCCTCTCCATGTTGTGCAAGGCACGAAGTCTATTCTCATCCAGTGCTTCCAACTCGACTAGACGGGCTTCAGCAGCTCTGTCCGGCGCTTGCTGGTCGTAGACCGCAGTGCGCAGGGATGGTAACTGGATCTCGATGGGCAGGACGGCCTCAGCTCCATACACCAGGGAATAAGGGGTCATCTGGGTGGAATTGCGAGTCGTTGTCCGATAAGCCCAGAGGGCGTTGGGGAGCTTGTCCAGCCAACTCTTCTTGTTCTGACCAACCATTTTTTGCAGAATGTTAGAGAGGGTCTTGTTAAACGCCTCGATCTGTCCATTCGCCTGCACATGATAGCGAGATGTATGGTTCGAGCGAATGTTGTACTTGGCGTACAACTTCTTCAACTCGGCTGCTCGGAAATTGGTTCCGTTATCCGTGAGGATAGCGTGAGGCACCCCAAATCGATGAATGATGTTGGAGGTCATGAAGTCAGCGATCGAACAGGATTTGACCTCTCTGAGCAGAATCGCCTCTGCCCATTTGGAGAAGAAGTCCGTGGCGGTCAGAATGAACCGGCACTGGCGAGCCGTCGCCGGCGGGTAAGGTCCCACAACGTCCATCCCCCAGACTGCAAAGGGCCAAGAATACCTGGTGGTATGGAGAGGCTCCGGCGGCTGATGCATAAAGTTCGCATGAACCTGGCACGCATGGCACCTCCTGGCATACTCGATGCAGTCATGGATCATGGAGGGCCAGAAGAATCCCAACCTCCGAATCTGGTGGGACAGCTTCGGCCCAGTCTGATGGGCACCGTATGAACCATCATGAACCTCTTGCATGACTCGTGGGATCTCAACTCCCTAAAGGCAACTGAGGAGAACACCATCGAATCTGCGTCTATAGAGGATCTGCTCCAGGCCGGGACCGCTCTGGAGGACAAACTGCGATGCGCGGCGTCGAACTCGCTCGCGCTCGGCCCGATCCGACGGGAGAATTCCATGTTGGAGGTACTCAACCAAAGGCGCCCTCCAATCAGGGGCTGGTTCGACTGTCATATCTGGGGTACTCGGGGCTCCGGGCACAGGGGCAACCGTGGTGAGATTACTTACCGACGAGCCGCGATCTCCCTCCGGGATAACGGGAGCGATGAGCCTGCGGTGCGTCACGCGGACGATCAGGTTATCCTGTTCAGGCTCCGCAAGTGATGCAGCAAGGCTGGCCAAAGCATCTGCTCGACCGTTCTGCGACCGGGGAATATGGACAATTTCTGGCCGAGAAGGGAACCAGGCCATCAGAAGGAGGGTGCACTCCAGCAATGGCATAAGTTCTGGCTTCCTGACAACATAGTCTCCATTGATCTGCTTAACAACCAGCTCGGAATCCCCTTTCACGCACAGATGGGGCACGTCGATCTCGAGAGCTAACTCGAGGCCAGTGATGAGGGCATGGTATTCCGCCTCATTGTTGGTACAGCCCTCTGACAACAGGAAAGAGTATGGCAGCACGGCTTGCTCCGGGGTGATGAAGACGATACCCAAGCCCACTCTGTTGAGCTTAGGATTATCAAGTATTCTACCGGTGGGGCTCCGGGAGGCACCGTCAAAGTGCATCTGCCAGCATGGACCGGCTCGATCGACCGAGAGAATGGCCTCATCAGGAAAGCCTAGATCCAGCGGCTGATCCGCGGAGGTTGGGTGAGCAGCCAGAAAGTCTGCCAATGCTTGCCCTTTGATGGCCTTCTGAGACACATACCTGATGTCGAACTGCTGGAGAATCACAGCCCACCGCGCTAGACGGCCAGTCAACATAGGCCGGCTCAGGACATATTTCAACAGGTCTACCCGAGAAACCAACTGTACCTCATGGTGCTGCAAGTAGTGCCATAATTTCTGTACGGCAAATACGAGTGCCAGGCAGCTCTTCTCAACGGGGGAATATCTGACTTCCGCATCGAGGAGCATGTGACTGATGTAATAGAGGCTATTCTCTGTTCCCTCGTTGTTCTTCTGGGCGAGAAGGGCGCCAAGGGACCGTTCCAGGGCGGTCACATAGAGGACCAGCGGCTTCCCGGATACAGGCGGCATCAGAACCGGAGGTTGCAGCAGGTACTGTTTGATTTCCTCTAAAGTGGTCTGACACTCTTTATCCCATACATAGGTGGCACCTTTCTTCATGAGCCGAGAAAAGGGCTTACACTTGCCGGCCAGATTCGCGATGAATCGGCGTATATAGGCTAAGTGGCCTTGGAATCCTTGCAGTTCCTGGATGTTACCTGGGGGAGGCATCTGGCTAATCGCCCTGATCTTCTCTGGGTCGATCTCAATACCCCGGTATCTTACCACAAATCCAAGGAACTTTCCGGAGGTGACCCCGAAGGCACACTTCAACGGGTTCATCTTCAGGCAACGAGACCGGAGGAAGCCGAACACTTTCTCAAGATCTTTGAGATGGTCCTGACGCTGGCGCGATTTGACTACCAAGTTGTCGACGTAGCATTCCACCAGTGTGCCGAGGATTGGCTTGAATATGCGGTGCATCGCCCGTTGATAGGTGGCACCTGCATTCTTCAGGCCGAAGGGCATGACCCGGTAACAAAAGGTACCTTGGGGGGCCCTGAAGGCAGTGAACTCCTCATCGTCAGGGGCCATCCGGATTTGGTTGTATCCGGAGTATCCATCCATAAAGGAGAGGGCTTGGAACCCTGCCGTGGCGTCAATCAACAGCTCTGTCACTGGAAGGGGAAAATCATCCTTCGGACAGTGGCGGTTGAGATCGCGGAAGTCGATGCAGACTCTGATCTGCCCGTTCTTCTTCCTGACCGGCACAATGTTGGCCAGCCATTTGGGGTACTGAACTTCCCTCACGAAGTTGGCTTTGATAAGCTTGTCAACTTCGGCCTCAACCATGGCACCGTGAAATGGGTGCATCTTCCTGGGAGGCTGCTTGAACCCGCGATGGTTTGCCGGGAGACCAAGTCGGTGGACGGCTACCTGAGGATCTAGCCCCGGCATCTCGTCATAGCCCCAAGCGAACACATCACGGTGCTGCCTGAGAAAGTCCACGTACTGCTGCCGCTCCTCAGAGGGCATGGCGGCACTGACCAACGTGGGTCTCGGATCTGCTTCGGTTCCAAGGTTCACTTGTATTAACTCATCGACTGTGGCGGAGACGCCCTCCTCAAAGGCTGGGGGTGCATCTTCCACGTCCTCTCCACTCGGGGAGGGATCGTCCACGGGAGAGACTGCGTTGGAAACTGCATTGGGGCTACAAGATCCTGCTGGGCTACTGGTGCTGGCATGGGCGGTCGCAGTCATCTCATCAGGAGACTCACCAGCCGTCGAGACCATGGCTACGTCCAACCGTTGAATCGGGAGGACGTAAGCGTCATCCAAACTTGCCCAGGGATCACTTGCAACAATGACAGGCTCGACCTCACCTGCCAGGATCTGCTTATCCTTGCTCTTGTAATAGTCCGCGTCCAGATAGCGGGCTTCACATGAGGCAAAAGGAGAGGCATCTCCTTGAATCACGCCTACTCGACCGTTAAGGGAGTATTTGAGGCATTGGTGGTATGATGAAGGAACCGCCGCATGAAGGTGGAGCCATGGCCTGCCCATCAATGCGTTATACGCAGTGTCCTGAGAGACCACCATGAATTCGGTGTTGGCAACCAAGTCACCGAACTGGGTCTTCAAACGTATCTTGCCGACCGGAGTTTGCTCGGTGCGGTCGTACCCCTGGATCCTGAGGTCGGAGGGGATCAAGTCATCCTCAGACAACCCCAATCTCCGGAGCGTCCGAGTTGGAATCAGGTTAATCCCGGACCCCGTGTCGACAAGACAGCGTCGGACTTCAAGGCCATTGAACTGGCCGGTAACATATAGCGGACGAATGTGCCCCTATATAGGAGGGTCTTCATCCTTACCAGAGAACGAGATAACTGCCTGGCATTCGGCGTCCTCAATCGTTTCGGCGTGGAAGGCCTCTGCAGCCGCAACCTCTGTCTCAAACTGGAGGGGGCTCTTCAGAGCTTCAGCGAGTGCCTCGCGCATCTCAGATGACATGCGCAGAGCCTCAAGGATGGAGAGTCTCGCTGGGATGTCGTCCAAGTGCTTCAGGACATCATACTTTTTGGCCAAGCGCGAGCCCCTGGTTACATGAGGTTGCTCTGCGGTTGGAGGCATGACGGGCCTTGCCGGTTGGACCGACGGCCGACTAGTGCTTGGCGCATCTCGCTGTTCATTGGTTGAAGCCCGGGAAATGGTCACCGTACTGGGGTCAGGAGGCCGGGATGGACTCGTGGCAGGACGGAGCTGATTGCGACGCGGCTGAGGCGGTTCTGCCTGGTCCCACACCACAAACAGTGGCGGAGGCGAATCCGTCATCCCCGGATGGGGGGCCTGCGCACGCTGAGCTCGATCTTGAGCCTGCTGCCTAGTCTCAGTGGCGTGCACGGCCTGGCTAGAGGTACCAACTGCTGTGCCCCGGCGACTCCTGTTGTTTCGGCTCCTCCGACGGTGGCGACGACTGGGGACACTAGGGAGGTCCACCTGGTGTTCTTCAACGTCGGGAACCGAGAAGGGATTTACCAGCTCGACGGTATTAACCGAAGCGTACCCAATACTGTCATCGGACAAATCATTCACCACTGGGCGGATCCGAGGAGGGATCCCCATCTCCGGGGGCATGAAATCGCCGAGAGTGCGGGATAGTGGCGGAACTGGCGGGGCGCGCTCTTCCTTCTTGCACCGCCGCCGTTTGCTCTTCCCGGAAGAGGCAGGCTGGGATGACGATGCCGAAGCAGCACCCGCAGATTCTGGGGGCTCAGGCTGATTCAAGCGTGCACGGATGATTCCATAGGCGCGAACGATCGTCTTGCGGGCCATCCAGTTTTTATACTTCTGGGACCCACGGTCGGAGACCAGCTGCCATTCGTCCTCATCGCCGCTATCGTCATCTGATCCCACGAACACGCCCTCCACTTATGCTGGAGCTGGGCCCAACCTGATTACATTGTTGTTAATCTGGTCTTGGAGCCAATCCTTAAACACATAGCACCGCTGGTTGGTGTGCCCCAGGGCCCGATGGTAGGGGCAGTAGCAGGGGTTATCCGTGAGATGTGCCTCCTCCGGCCTCCAACACTCAGGCAGTCGCACAATCCTCTGCTCCAGGGCGCTCCGGAAATAACCGGGGACCTGATCCTCGTGAAATGAGTAGGTCAGGTATCGCAGGCCCCTGGGAGCGTGGTCTTGACGAGGGGCTGGAGGGGCCTGCCGAGGAGGTGGACCCTGATTATCTCGCCTGGGTTGTGGCGGTACATTACGCGGAGGGGCCGGCCGGTTCTGAGGCTGCCGCTGCTGGGCCGGGAACTGAGCCCGTGGAGGTGGATTCCTATGAGGATGTGGAGCTGGTCTCGCCGGCAGCAGCTCCAATGGCCTGGGGGGCTCTATCTGGGCCACAGCAGCGGGCTCAGCCCTGCTGGCTCTCCTTGCAGGAATCATAGGAGGCAGCGGGTGTGCCTGGCTGGCCTGTTGCAGGGATTCCTCAAGACGTTGAGCTTTGTCTGAGAAGTCCCTGAACCCTCCGGGGTAATTCTGAGTGATCAAGGAAGGGACCAGCTCGGTCTTGACGTTCCCGACGCACATTGTCAGCAACTCCTCCTGAGTCAATGGCATGTCAAGGGAATACGTGAGACCCTTCCATCGGGCGACGAAGTCCGCGACTCGCTCATCAGGCCTCTGCTTGCACTTGAAGAGGTCTGCGATACTCGTCTTCCGGGTCGTGGAACTGAACTGGTAGAGGAATTGTCTATGAAGGTCCTCCCAGCTAGTTATCGACCCGACGGGGAGCTGGCTATACCAGACAAATGCTGGCCCTTCCAGTGTCTGGACAAAGCAGCGAAGCTTAGCGGCCTCTTGCTACGCCGGAGTCCCCAACATAGGCCCGCACCTCGAGTTGAAATGGGCCAAATGTTGTGGCAGATCTCCAGTCCCGTTGAAGGGGGCAAAAGTGGGATTCCCGAATCCCGGAGGCGACGGCATGTCATCCACCGATGCTGGGTATGGCTTGCCGTCCGGTGGGATTGCCACTTGCCGAGTCTCCAAGGCTTCCAAGCGGGCAATGAGTGCCGCCATCGGATCGTCCGGACATGGGTTCCAGTCCTGGCGAGGATCTCTAACCACGAGCGCATTGCATGGCCCTTCAATCGGGTCATCGACCGGGTCGTCGAACTCGGCAGCTCGTGGGATGGCGGGCGGAGCGGCCCTTGGGGCAGCGGGAGGAATCCGAGCGGGGTCTCTCAGGTAGTCACGCCGCTCGGGAGGGTGTGGTGAAACATACCGCGCCCTCTTGCCATAGGCGATGGCCTCTCTACTGTCGGCGAACACGACATAATCACGGTTGCCCGGGAGAGCCTCATCGAGGGGTGGTTGTTCCTATCCCTGCTGTCCTGGCCTAGGATCACCGTAGTCAGGCCGCTGTTCTGCAGCGCGCTCGGCGAGGAGCTGGTCAACTAGCTTCTTCTGCTCGGCGAGCTGTTGACGTAGCGTAGCCTTCTCGGGATCCTCATCTGCCCTCTGCGTGGAGGCAGACGGGTCGGCGGGCTTTATAGCCTCACCGTGCTCTTTACCTTTGCTGACGTTTCGGCTCAACGTCAGTGCTTCAGTGGGTGCGGGGAGTCCCAGGAGGTTCCTCTGATGATGAGTAACTCTCACCGATGGATCCAACAACGGCTTGTCTTCGGGGGGAGAGCCCCCATCGAGAAGTTCCAAACCGTTCCCATCCCCCGACAGGTCAGCCATATTGACTGTTTCCGTCCCTGGGGATGTACCCTCAGGGCCACCCAGTGAATCGGGCTGTCGGCGAATCGCACTGAAGCGTAGGGCAGCGTACTACCCCCATCCACGGATATACACGTGGGGAGTGGCTTCCTCGATAACCTTGCGGAGTACTTGAAAACACTCAACGCATCGTTGTTGGAGGGCCTCGTGGTGCCCAAATGACCCGGGGTGCCGAACCGCGGGGAGCGTGGCCAGGTCAATTTGACGGCACTGCTCACCAATATCCTCCAGGTGCACTTGACTCCCGGGATATGGCATTTGTAGGCAGTGAAGATGGGAGTGAGTCTCCCGGAGAGTTCGGCGGAAGCATTCGAACTCATCCGGGGTGAGCGATTCGGGTGCATCAAAGTCCGGTCCTGCGACTGGCCAAAACTTCTCAGGGAAGTGGCCCTCTGCAAGGACGGTCCAGAAGCTCCACGACTCAAGCTCGGGACCCAGGTCTCCTTGGTCCTCTTCAAAGACTGGGAATGGACGGGGAACCGGCAGTGGTGCCGAGGCGGGCCGCCGGGCCGACGGGCTGGCCGGCGGTGAATACGGCGAGCAGGCCGATTGGCCTCCATATCCCGGGTCGCCCTCTGAGGGTGGCGGTGCCCTGGCTACCACATCACGATAGGACGGGCCGGCGAGCGAACATCCTGCCGTAGCGTCGGTGCTCGCCGGGGGTGCACTAGATCGTGGTTCGACCGTCGGTCCCCAGAAAAGGTCTCCGGCTTCTCCGATCGAGGCAGAAGGCGCATCCAGAGGGGCCGGTACCAACCGCAAGCTTGGCCCTTGGGGGTCTACCAGGCCCTCGCTACTCCGGATATACCTTCGGAGAGAAGCGGTGATCGTATCGATCTCGCTCTCGGGAAGTACGAGGCTGACGTGCCGCATTCCTACCCCTGCCCCTGACTGGCGGGATTGGGGGGAGGGCTCTGTCGCCGAATCATACTCTGCCTCTGTATCAGAGAAACGAACCGGTCGGATCTCTGTCCGAAATTCCGTAACATTCTTCCCTCGGCGTCGACGCCTCGCCCTCCTGCCCCTGGGTGGTTCTTCGGGGCACGGCTGATCTCTATCCTGGCGTCCTCCGGCCGCACTGGTGCTGGGGCCAAGAGGACTGGAAGCCAAGGTGCGAGGAGCACCGGGACAGATATCAAAAGGGACGCGGGAAGAAATGATTCCGGGTGGGCCTCCGGGCCGAGATCGGAAGGTGGGATGACCCATGCCTCTTGGATCGGCCACACGGAGTAGCCCCTGTTGGCGAATAGCGCTACCGCGAGGTGGTCTGCGGTGGCTATTGCCTGTGCCAGCAACCGGGAGAGTCAACCCAACCTGCCTTTGGGGCGATCGGGGCCTCGATCCGGGTCGGGCATAGAAGTGCCCCCGCTCAGGATGCGCAGGGGCCTGGTGACTGGAGCCAGCAGTGGCTTGAGCCAACGCGGCCGCTATTGCTAGGGCCCCAAGGTGGGCATCCTCTTCCGCTCGTGCCCGACGTTGGCGTCGAGACAGACGAGTCGGGATGAGCGGCGCGGGCAGGTGGAGAGCCTGTTCCTCGACTTGAGGGGCCTGGCGGCGGTGTCGCCGTGGCCTGGCGGGAGCCCTTATCGTGGATCCCTGGAGCGGACCTCGGATAGGGTAGTCCCGGGCATCTTCCACTTCATCCGCATAGGGGAAGGAGTTGTCGGAGCGCTCCGGGGATAAGCTCCCAAAGCGGTTGGACGTCGAGGTAGGCAGCGGTGCCTCCCTGTGCGGCCCTCGGGGGCGGCGTTGGCGGCGAGGTGCAGCTCCCTCGAGGTCTAGGCGAGCCATGTCCCTGGTGGGGATGACTCCCTCTTCCTCATATCTCCGCACCAAGCTGTTGATCACCCTTCTTTGGATGACCTCCGAGGGGGAGAGAGGGTGTGGTTGCCCCGCAGCTGCGGCTGTTGGGACGGTCGTGGAACGGGCGGGACCGCGCGGAGTAGCCGCGTCGGTGTTTCCCCTACCCCTGCGCCAGTGGGTGGGTGGCGATCGGGCACTGGATTGGGCGACTTGACTTCTGAAAGCAGGGAGAAAAACCCATTAACACTGATAGGAAAAGGAATCGACAACCAACCATTAGTGCCACGACGCCTTCCATGGGGGGAACCCAAGCCCTCGACGTCCTAAGACGGAGTGCCCGATTTCCCTTCCCCAGCCCCTGGCGGGTTCCGTGCCCCAGTGTTGAATGCTTGGTCGAGCAGCATGCTGGTCTTCCAACACCTCTGAAAGCCATCGGTCTTCGTATTGAGGAGAATAGATTCACGTCGGGTTCACCATTTTTCTGTTTCGGTGCGGATGTGCGTCGGGTTACGCTGTTCCGCCAGGACGCGTTCGCGCGTGCACCCGTCGACCCGAGGGGATAGGCGCGCAGCTTGTGGCCCCGCAGTCCCGCTTTCCAAGGGCGGGCGGCATCTGTCCCTTATTCAGGGGTGTCTACTCCTTGATCGAAACCGGGATGATGGGATGTCGGCTCCTCCTTCCGTGGACGTCTCCTCG
Source organism: Viscum album (assembly GCA_963277665.1). Taxonomy (NCBI): domain Eukaryota; kingdom Viridiplantae; phylum Streptophyta; class Magnoliopsida; order Santalales; family Viscaceae; genus Viscum; species Viscum album. Next base: position 111,643,834 of record OY728125.1, on the reverse strand, counting down.
GAACTCGTCGCCTAATCCGGGTCTCCCTCATAGATTTAAGAATGTTCGTGAATCTCGTTCCCGGCGCCATGTCTCCATGGACACCGGTTAATTACGCTGCTTCCGCCTGGACGCTCCAAGGAGTCCGGTCGGGGCAGCAACCTGCGGTGAGGAGACCGGGTGGCTCTGGGTGTTGGGGGCGTGTCTTAACACTGCGCCTCTGCATGTCTGCCTTCCGTCCCTAATAGGGCTTCTCGAAGGCGTGATGGCCTGAGGCATCCCGCACTGGGTGCGGGGAACTGTGTTACCTGAGGTTTTCCTCAGCTTCCCATGTTTAACACGGGGTATGCCGCGAGTTTAACGTCCAGCGGGGACGGCATCAGACTGATCAACACGAGGAGTGGATCAGATGACAGAACCCCTTGCGGGGAACCTCCGACGCTGGGGCCAGCACATGGGCGGCTTCCCGATTGAAGTGGAGTGGAATGAAATGGCATGACCCCACCGGTATGTGGCGGCCCGGGTAAGGATCGGGGTGGATGATGGAGTGAAGAGCTTGGACCCCGTAGGGGCTTCCTACGTACCGCGCGTTAGCGCGGATCAAAGTCAGCGTAGTTCAGGTATACATTTTAACGTCATGCTGGACGTTGGCAAGCCGACTCACGAGGAGATCGAGGCCGCCGGATGGAGGATTGAACCGAACCACCTCGCACAGAGGGGGATGGAACGGCCGGGTGAATCACAGTTTCGCGTCATGCTGGACGTTGGCAAGCCGACTCACAAGGATATCGAGGCCGCCGGATGGAGGATTGAACCGAACCACCTCGCACAGAGGGGGATGGAACGGCCGGGTGGATCACAGTTTCACGTCATGCTGGACGTTGGCAAGCCGACTCACAAGGAGATCGAGGCTGCCTGAAGAAGGGAGAAATATGAAAAGGCAGTGGGGAAGTGCAATGGAGATACACATGTGCAGTCCCCCACAATGGCGGATTCATAGGTGAATCGACGCAAGTGTGAACCCAGGAGGGGTCCACTGATGGACGAACCGACGTAAATACGACCGGGACGACCAGGTGATGGGTTTGAACCTCGGAGAGGCTTCCTACGTACCCTGTTTAGAATACAGGGATCAAAGTCCACGTAGTTCGTTCTGTTTGTAACACTCTACCCCCGTGGGCGAAGGCCACTCCAATCCCGACATCCCTGCAGAGACGAGCGGGTGGGGGCCACATCCAAACCGGGAGGACCCTGCGTGCGCGGCACGGGATCGGGTGAAGCGGACGGTTTAACGTCTTGCCGGACGAAGTACAGTTTAACGTCGTGTGTTGAGGACGAAGCGGACGGTTTAACGTCTTGCCGGACGAAGTACAGTTTAACGTCGTGTGTTGAGGACGAAGATGCTTAGCAGTTTAACATCTTGCAGCGCGGACGAGGATGCTTGGCAGTTTAACGTCATGCAGCTTGGACGTATGCAGTTTAACGTCATGCAGGACGTGGTGCAGTTTAGCGTCATGCAGGACGAATAGCGTACAGTTTAACGTCTTGTAGCTGGGATGAATGCAGTTTAACGTCGTGCGGGATGTATGCAGTTTAACGTCGTGCAGGACGTTGAAGCCGCCGGTAGGTCCGTGTCACTTCGCGCGAGCCTGGAAGGCTGCACGGGAAAACAACGTACGGTGCGGGCACCTGCGATGAAGATCATCGGGCGCCACACAGGCGGGTACCCAAAGGGGGTCAAAGGGGGCAACCCTGGCGGTTTGCGCGCAAAAGAGGAGCTTTGCACGCAATACCGCGGGTCGGCGCGCAAATGGACGGGCGGGCGCGCAATTGGGCCAGCGCTTTGCGCGCGGAAGGTAGATATTGCGCACACCGGGCTTCGGACAGCGCGCGGGGGCAACGGCTCATTCTTTAATCGAATGGCCACTTTGAAAAAGGGGGGGTGCGCGCAATCGGACCGGATTGCGCGCACCCCGGGGGCAATTGCGCGCAAGAGTCTTCTTTTGCACGCGAAGGCCTTAGGGTGAAGAATTAATCAAAGGAAAGGAGCCCAAGGGATTGCGCGCGAAGGCGAACCCCGAGGCCTTATTGCGCGAAAGAACAGAGGTTACCTGAAGGTCGGCATTGCGCGTGGAAGGGGTTGGATTGCGCGCACGAGAGACCTTTCGAATTCTGGCAACCTCCAAAACGTCGGGGGTCGCCTTATATTTATAGGCAACCCCGGGCGCGGAATCCAGTTCGCGGGCGCGGAATTCTCGTCGCGGGCGCGGAATCGGGCCCGACGCGCAAGGGGAGCCGCGCGGGCCACTGGCGCGCAAAATTGCGCGCCGGCCCGGCGCATTGCGCGCATCCCGGGAGGTTTGCGCGCGGCTCATCCACTTTGCGCGCGAGTCTCCAAAATTCCGCGCAAGGCCTCCGGGCCCTTCGAAACGTGCTTCCGACTCCAAATATGACCTCGCTTTCCGCATCCGGAGCTTTGTTTGGGAACAACGGACTTTTCCGGCGTCTACAAAAATAAAGTGCTAAGAAAAGGTTAAAGGAGGAAGTGTGTGTGCTTAAAGGAACCATATCCATTTGGGACTTCACACAAGAATGTATACGAGAATGTCCATGCATTCATGCATGCACATGCATACATGAAAACATTGAAGAGAAGCATCCTAAACTGAGGGTGCTCTTGTGTAAATAAGATAAGAGAAAGAGAATATATAACTTGTTACATTCATGGTCACATGCATGAATGGAAGAATAAGGGTTGATTCTGATGATTCCTAGTGATCTATTTTTAATTGTTTTAATAACCACAAAATAATTTGTGATTCTGGTCAAGAAGAAGAAGAAGTCTTAGAACATCTGGCTATTGAACTGTAGAAGAGGTTGGATGTTAAATATTATCAACTCTAGACCTCTATGAAATAAAATTATCATGCCAAACAATAGAGAAAGACTTTTTTGCCTATCAATTAAAGAGATCTTCATGTCCATAAACTGAGTGTGACTTCACCCAGGGCAGTGATTAAGGGGGAGTCAACAGGAACCATCTAAGGGAAGCAATGATCTGTCCCTGAACATTTGTAAAGGTAGTGTGCCTGGGATAGAGTGACTCTACCAAAACCTTTTAATCCTTATCTAGTGAAGAATAGTGTAATTAATTATAATTGACAATTTTTCTATGTATTCTCCTTGGATGTATCCCTTAGTGGTGAACCAAGTAAAAGTGTTGTGTTTTCCTTCTACATATGAATGATTTAATTACTACCACATCCATCATACAAGATTAATTAAGTTTCTACCAATGTGGTAACAAGATCCAATAAATAGGAGAAAAAGGTAACACCCTAATTCACCCCCCCTTAGGGTGACCTAGGGTCCTTCAAATTATATCAGAGAAAAAAGGTTTACATATGTTGGATACTCTTCAGTAATTCTATCTAGAAGAGGATTTGAGGTTTATTTCCTATGTTAACAATGAAGTGCTATCTTGATGGTAATTCAGTTACATCTGAGCATGAGTGTATATCCTGGAAGACCCTAAAAATTGGGAAAATAATGATAACAAGTTGTTGAAGAAGTCACTCATGCCAAAAAAGGATGCATTATCTTGGTCTCCATGCCTTATTAATAATAAAGAAATATTAGGCTTCGAATGTAAATAGAAGGTGGCTTAGGATTCCACCAAGGGAAAGGATTCCAACACAAGTGGTGATGATGATCCAACCTTTACTTCACATGAGCTGAAAAGGGTGAAATTAAGAATCAATCTTCATGATATTCCTAAATAAAAAATTACTACTATTTGTAGAATATTTCAATTCATGCAAGTTGAGATCACTCGACTAGAAATAGATGATGATAATGTGGAAAAGGGATTGGAAGATAAAATTATTGAATTTTTAAATATCTCTAGATATATTGAAGCCTTCGAAAAGAAATAAGGAATCAATAAGGCTCGGTAATAAAAGATCCATGCATTTAAAGATGAGCTGAAAGAGTACAATATAGTCAAGGTTCTAAATTTGGAAGAGACTTTGAAGAAACAAAAAGAGCTTGAATCATTGTCACAATGAAAAATTAAGAAGCATGAAAATGGGGTTGAATGATTGAAAAAGGATTTTTATGATAAGATGATCATGATTGATGATCAGAAGATTATCCTCAATATGAAATGTATAAAATTGGAAGCCTAGTTGACCAATCTTGAATTGTCACATATTGAGAATTCACAATAGAATAAAACAGTTACTACAGGTACTCAATGATCACTATAGGATTCTAAAATAGAAATAACTCCAACATGTGATAAGAAGATCATTAATTCAGTCATTTATCTATCAGAAGTAGCTGGTAAAGTGAAGGTACTATCTATACAAACTTCTACTATTGTTTCTAAATATTTTTCTAATAAAAGTGTAGGTTGTAAGGAAATTTCTAAACAAGCATGGATGAGAAAATGTGAGGAGAAAAAACCTACCACCATGGATAGGGTGGATAGGAAGAAGAAGATGTAAGATGGTTCCCTAGATGGAGAATTCCACATAAAGAGGAAGGACCAACAACCTTATACAAAAGTTATCAAGAAGAAAAGATGTGTGGTTCAATGTTATTGCTGTGAAAGTTTTTGAGAATTGTGAACATGACTGTTTGAACAATATATTAAATAAAAAAGCATAGGGAAAGACTATGTTAAAAGGAATAATGCCATAGAATAAGAAGCAACATCAATAGATCTAGAAGTATTTGTATACTGGAAACAGATTTGGAATGATAGACAACATCTATGATGTATGAAATTAGAGTGGTCACAAAAACGAAGCATTCTTATCTCAACATATATCCATAGTTTATAAGAATAAAAGACCACATAAGATAGATAAGAAAGAATAATCTACCTCTGGAATAAATTAGAACAATGTTGTTAAACAAAACCCTCCCAAGTAGAGTCCATGAAGGAAAGGTGAGAAGTCCTTGGATTCAAAATACAAGAATTTGAAGAGTGGTACATCCAAAAGAATTCATAAAATTGATAACATTAGAAGAGTCCATGTGGAAAATCAAAAAATGAATCCATATCTCCCAAAGACATATTGGTTATGTAGCCAAATAATTTGGAAAGAATGACAATTAAAGGAGATGCACATGATAATGATAGTGAAATCCAATATAAGAAGATTCCACATGAAGATAGGGAAGTCATGTGTGTGAGGTGCAGCAAGGCTAGCCACACTATTAGGAAGTTCACTACATTTATACGAACTCAAGAATAATTCCTCCAGAAGATGAAAGTTTAACCTGGAGATTCCAGTACATTGAAATATCTTGACGAAAGAAGACTCACACACAAAATGATGGAATAAATATTGAGATCCACATAACAAAATTCAGAAGTGAAGATAAAATGTTCAAGTGTGAGGAGTGGAGAAAAAAGAGCACCTTTGTTCAGAAAATCATCTCAGTCTTCCAGTTCTTATTGAATATGCAAGGAGGATCCACCTTATTCCCTTAGCACTTTGTGTATTGTACTAATATTACAGGTAATTGAATATGACGAAAGAACTTAGGGGATGAAGATGAGAAGTGTTACCTTTTGGGGTAGACACATAAAGAAGCTACAAGAGTTATTATTTCAATTAGTATCAACATCAGTTGGTATCAAATTAAATTACACTGAATATTGTCTGAATATCATGTTATTGGAAAAGATATGTCATTTCTCAATCTATCATCCTCTATTAGTCCAAATAAAAATTATTTTACAAAGTCTGAGTAACTAAATCAATAATTGACATAAAAAATTTGGAAAGGCCCTTGCAGACAGGTACACGAGTTCTCACCACAATAAAGGATAATTTACAGCTTTGTTGTCTAGATCAAATACTCTCGTTTTCTACATCGAGAATTACTCTAGTATACAGAGAGTGAAATGATTGATGGAACAATTGATTAAGTATGGTGTGATACCCTCTCTACCATAAAAATTGTATTTCTTGTCAATAAGGGGGGGAGTTAAATGAAAGTTGAAAATTGAAATGGAGAGAGCATATAGGAGACTATAATTTTGACACTGACATGCTCATTTTAGAGAACGTTGAATTATTTCCAAAGAAACAAAGGGGAGATTGTTCGGACCACTTTTTATATGAAGATTATATTTTTTGACAATAGGTTTCAATGAATTTCAATGATGATCGACATGAAGAAAAGAATTATCCTAAGTGAAATGGATAATGTAATTAATATGATTAATGCACTAATCTAAACTATTCTTTGGAAGATATAAAAGAAAAGGAGAAGAAGAGGGTGTGAGGAGTAATGGCACTCCAAGGTGGCCAAGTATGGGTTTTGAGATAGAAAGTGTCCATGAATTTCAATGAATACTTAGTTTGAGTATTTTTATAAGCCTTACCAAAAAATTAGTCCATCCAACTATCCAGAAAACCACCCTCAACTTGAGGCTCAAGCGGGACAACAGGGGTCGACCGTGCTGATGGGAAGCCAGCCTGGCCAGCCTGCAGAAGGCACATGGGGTTCGTGTATAAACCCCATGGCAAGCATAGTGGGATCTAGGAGTTCCCCCATGGAGGCAGAGTGGGATCTAGGAGCATTCCCAAGGAGAACCGATGCAGGGTGCCACCGGAGGGGGGGGGGGAGGTGTAATCTAGCGCAATGGTCGAGAAGATTAGTTGATAAACAAAGGCTTTTCCACATATTTGTTTCGTTTTGGGATGAATATTTTAATGAACTATCTAATCTAATACATCTATATGATCCCGCACATGATCTCGGCGGCACATTTCATCCAACATCAAGTGATATAATCTGAGCCATTCATTATCATCGCACAACGTATGATTCAACCAGTGCCATATGATCCCCTTTACCGAGGTTGTCTTCATCCTTCAGACATACATATGCACCCAAAAAACAGTGCTTGAGATGAAAGATGATCTCACCAATTCGGGAATCAATTGAGCTCATTTCTAGTCCATAGTGATCGTCTGGATGCTACGAACACATGCATGCAATTACATTTTCATGCATTTGAATGAAAGGAAGAACAAGAGATTGGATACAGAAAACAAAGTTTCCAAGGCCACGTGGATTCAAGCAAGGATTCAAAAAGTTATACATGCCATCTTGAATACATGAATGATCAACGAGAAGGTCGTGAGTTTGAAAAAGTAAACATACAAGATATGTGTCATATCTCTATGCAGGTTTGATGATATTAAAGAAACAAAGATCTCAGTAATTCCAGGAAGAATCTTGAATAGTGTATTGTGTGGATTTTGGATGCAAAAAAAAATATCTCTACTTATAAAAAGAGACCCACTGATTCGAGAAGGGGTTGCTACTCTCAAGGTTTCGAGTGCTCGTGTTTTTAGAAACAGAGTCTCTCTAATATTCTCGTTCATAAGGGGAATGTAATAGCCGTGAACCATTCTAGGTTCATGAAGATTAAACTGCAATCCATCCTGGTTATGAAAAGATAAGGAGTTCTACGTACCACTCAGGTTCATGAATCAAGGAACCGCATACAGCTTCTATATGCAAGGTAGTAGAGATTCAATGAATTATTGGTTTTCCAAGAGAGTCCCGTGAACCATTCTAGGTTCGTGAGGAAAAAGTACAATGTATATTTCTAGTTATATGAAGGGGAGGTCCCTAAAACCAACATAACCATGTACCACTAGGTATGTGAAGGAGGTATATAATTCCTCTACAAAGGAAGCCTATGCATCCCTTGCATAGGGAGGGGCCAAAAATCATCCTAGTTCGTGGAGGAGACTAGCACACTTGTTCATAAGAGAGCTCTATTTCCTTGATCTGTAATAGGGGAAGAAGAACACCATTCCATACTGAAATGCACACATTAATCATTAAATAAAATAAAATACTTATAAATTTAAACAAATCCAAGTGGATAATGTGTGTTGAGGAAGGGAGAAGAAATATTGTGCATGATGATGGGATGTAAGTGCATGCATTCATATGAATGATTTGAAGAAGAACAAAAATAGAGCCAAATTATATCTGAATCAAGTGATTAAAAAATGATAAAGTATTTTGTGTGTGTGCTTAATATAACCATATCCGTTTGGGCCTTCACACAAGAAAGTATAAGAGAATTTTCATGCTTCCCTGTATGCACATGAATACGTGAATACTTTGAAGAGAAGCATCCTAAACTGAGGGTGAACATCTGTAAAAAAGTGAAGAGGAAGATCATATATAACTTGTTACATGTATGGTCACATGAACACATGGAATAAGAAGGGTTGATTCAGATGATTCCTAGCGAGCTATTTCTCAGTGCTTGAATAATCACAAAAGAATTTGTGATTCTGTCCAAGAATAACAAGAATTCTTAGAACATATGGTTGTTGAACTGGATAAGAGACTGAACATTAATTAGAATCAACTATGTACCTCAATGCATGAAAAGTATCATGATTAATAGGATAAAAATTCTTCCATTCCTATCCATTGAATGGACCTTCAAGTCTATAAACTTAATGTGACTTAACCTAGGGTAGTGAGCTAGGAGGAGTTAACAAGAGTGATCTGAGAGAAGCAGTGAGTTGTCCCTAAAATTTTGTAAAGGAAGTGTGCCTAGGAGAGAGTGACTATACCCAAACCTTGTAATCAACAGGTAGTGAAGAAAATTGGAATTTGGTGGGACTGTAAATTTGTCGGTGTGTGATCCTTGGATGTTTCCCTTAGCGGTGAACCAATTAAAAGTGCTATGTGTTCCTTCTGCATATGAATTTTTTAATTACTGAACATTGCCATCATACAGGTTTAATTATTTTTCTACCAATACGAGAACAAGTTCCAATAAATGGGATAAATATTTGACCCCATGATTCACCCCGCTCCCAGGGTGACCAAGGGTCCTTTACGTAGGTTTCAAACTAGTGAATTAACTTTTGTGACGGGTGCCTATTTATTTGACTTCAAAGGAACAAAAATTCCTTCAAAACACTATGGAAATGGATTTATTTATGATATATCATTTCCATCAATGGGGCTGAGATATAAAATTCCATTAAAGAGAATAAGGGAACAATCCTTTCTCACATTATTCATTAAGAAATACTACTCAAGACTCACCCAACATATCTTACATCACCACAAACATATGTAATCATAGTATTCATAAAAACATAAAATTATACAACCTATTCTACTCATAAATAATAATATTTAAGTATAAGGATCTATAACACATCCAGAAACAAGAACTTCTAATGACACATATAAATGCGGATTTTCACTAGCGGGTCTCTTCCTAATTATATCGCACATTAGATATTACCAAGGGTATACACCATGAGAAAGTGCCTCAATTTCCAATTAGTCTCCAAAACTAATATTCTATATCTATTTTGTGCTTCAAATAAAATCATCTATCTATAAAAAATATATTTGATAATTTTTTCATAGCACTTATGGGTTCTTATTATAGAAGGGAATTGTTATGACCTTTTAGCATGACAAATACTCTTAGGACATTATGATATACTTAGTTACATATAACAACAATCAGGTTGTGATAAGGATTAATTAATATTTAAAACCATGAATTCATGATATCAAAAAGTACACATAAGTTAATTTTAGGGAATCCACTCTAACAGACTCCCACTTGCAGAAGATCCAACTACTAACAACCTTCATTTCTCCAGCTCTTACATGATTCTCATGATTCTACTAAGATACGCCTTTAGTTAAGGATTCCACCACGTTATATTAAATGAGTGATCTACTCACTAAAAATTCACTCCTTTGATAAAAATTCCGCAATAGGTGATACTTATAGAGTATATTATTTACCTGTTGTTATAACATTTTCTACTTTGAAATAGAAAACAATTTAGTATTATCACACTATAATGTGATAGAATATTTACTTATTGGTGCCAAATTAATATCCTAGAAAATTTTTAATATCCAAATGGGTTCTTTGGCAACATCAGAAGACACTATATACTCAAACTCCACTGTAGAATCAGTGATAATTAGCTACTTTGAACTCTTCCATCTCAAAAATCCTTCATTGAGACTATAAAACTTATTCTGACTGTGATATCAGATCATTATGATCTAATTGGAAACAATAATCAGTATAAACCTTACTGACCAGCTCCTCTTATCCTCCATAATCCAATAAAATATCCTTAGTTCTTCTTAGATACATATGGATAGCCATAACAGAAGACCAATGTTGTTATCCTATATCTTCTTGGTATCTTCCCACTATTCTCAATGCATAGGAAACATTAATTATTTTATAGGTTATATAATACATGACTAAACTTGTTGCTGAAACATTTGAGATCTTATTCATTCTACCTTTCTCATGTTGTGTCTGAGAAAATATTTTCTTAGAAATATGTAAACCATATGACACTGGAACTCGTACCCTATTGGATTGTTCCATAATAGATATCATTGGTATCTAATCAATATATGGGGTTTGAATTATTCCGACAAGCAACATGGATCTTTCATGAATGATCTTGATCCCTTGAATATAGGATGCTTCAACTATTTCCTGCATGGAGATATTTTTTTAACCTGTCCTTAACAGACTGTAAGACCAGTATGTAATTTCCAATATGTAATATGTCATGAATTTATAATACTATTATAACAACTACATTTCTGCAATACCCCTTGTAAATAAAAGTATCGTATTTATTCTTAATTAAACTAAATTATTTTATAGCTTCCTCGAATTGAATGGTCCATGACCCCAATGCTTACTTCAATATTTAAATGGATAAATGATACATGAAAATAGTTTTACAATCCCAGAGAGACAAAAAACCTTATGGTTTTTTAATATATTCATTTTCACGAAGGTTCGCATTAAGGAATACTTTTTCGAAATCTGTCTGCCAAATCATGTAGTCATGGTACGTTGCTATAGAAAGTAGACTTTTTAATGGACATAAACATGGAAATTGGTGAAATGGTTTCATAATAGTCAATTCCTTGATGTTATTTAAACTCATTATCCACTATCCTTTATTTATAGGTATTTACATTACCTTCCATGTCCATTTTTCTCTTGAATACCCATTTTAACCCTATCGTATTTACATCGACTAAATCATGGATGAGAACTCAAACATGGTTCTGATACATGGGGTAGATTTCAGGATTTATGCCTTATTTCCATCATGTAGCTCTGATATCTCTACTATCTATTTGTAGGAAAGATGTTCATCATTGTCAACAAATAATGAGTTACCATATTCAACAACTGGAATACTATATCTCTCTGATTCCTTTTCTTCTATATAGATATTATGCAGTACCTGTGTTGCAAGAATTACTTCTTCCATGGGGATCATTGGAATCATTTACTTTACCAAATATTGTATATATTGAACATAAACATCATCAAATTCAATCATTCCCCCACTATCATTTTTGAGGATTTGATCCCTCTAAATAAAGACGACCCGTATGGTGACTACCACTTTCTTGTTCGATTGGTTGTATAAGTAGTATACATTTTTTTACCCAAGATACCCTATAAAGATACACTTTGTGCCCTAGGGATCTATTCTGTTCCATGAAAAGGCCTTAAAAAATTCCTCACATCCCCATATATGTTTATTCAACACAACATGTTTCTTTCCACTCCACAACTCCAAGAGAATTCCAATTTCTACATTATTTGGAACTTATTTTAATATGTACACCATATTTTGGAATTCATATCCCCAAAAGGATGATGGATGATCTTCATGAATCATTATCAACAACACCATGTCTAAAAAGTTATGATTCCACCTTTCAATAGCACCATTCCACTGTGGTGCATAAGATAGAGGGAGTTGAGATAGAATCTCATACTCCCGTAGAATGTTGATAAACACTTGGTTAAGATATTCACTACCTCGATCCAATCAAGGAATATTTATCTTCATTACTAGTTTATTATATACATAATTATCGAATTCCTTAAATTTTTCTAAGGGATTGTACTTATGAATCATCAAGTATTCATAACCATGTCTACTCAAGGCATCAATAAAATGTATGAATTTGTAATATCTACATCTAGATTTTGTTAGAAATGGTCTGCACACATCATTGTGTACTAATCCTAGAATCTCTATGGACCTTTCAACCTGTCCACTAAATGTTGGGTTAGTTATTTTTACATAAAAGGAATAATTATATCATTAAAGTGGTTTTATATTAGAATAGTCTAAATAATCACCTTGACCTAGATTTTTCAAACTCTTCTCATTTATTTGACCAAGATGGTGATGCCAAAGTTGGTTGTTATATGAGTCATGTGAACTTGATTTTTTTCAATTTACAATATATGGTTTTGGTATTTTAATAAATAAATACCATTATTTAATTCTTCCATACCAAAATATCTATTTCACTTTTGAAAGAAAAAACTTTTATTTCAAAATATAAAAATAAAAACTTCTTTATCATGACATTATACAAAAATTATGTTCTTGGTATCCATTATAACATAATAAAAATATTTTCAAACCAAAATCATTCAAGTTTGAAATGGATGGTGGTTGTCATTAATGGATAGATCACCCAACCTCACATTATTATCTTCTCTCAAATCCACCTATACTATAAAGAACATTTTGAATATACGTCTTTCTGGAATTTGGATAATGATTTGAGCACGGAAAACTACATCTAATAAAAAATGTGTAGATATTGAAAGATTACAGTCGATATCAAATTCTCCTTTATCTTCCCCTTACTTTTGGGTGAATTTCATTATTCAGTGGCCTTGATTTCCATAAGAAAAATATACAGACTCCTAGACTTTTTCCTATATCTAGATATTTCTATTCTTGGATGGATGATGCTCAAGAGATTTAGTCATTTTATGAGTATTGGGCCCCTTCTCTTTGTTATTACTTTTCTTATTCACTATAAGGATTGTGGGTTTATCATTACCTATGTCCTTATCCCCTTAGTGAATAATATTATGAATTTCCTAAATTTTCTTCTTATTATTTCACATATTGTAATTAACAATAAAATAAGATAAGGTATTGGGAAGTGATGAAGGTATGACATCTTTAAGAAACTCATCTAGAATGTAATCCTTAAGATGTACATGTGTCAATTATAGCAAATAAGTTTGACTATGTGAGTCCCAACTAGCACAAAATTTATAATCTTAATTGTAAACAAATTATTAGAGAACTCAAATCTCTATTGAAACACCTTCTCTTAAGAGAGATCCCAAAAGTGATACATCATGCTATATGAATCATTTTCCTTATGTTGCTTCAAAATGTCATTAGTCATTGATGATTGAATTAAACATTAAATTTATGTTGCATTGTTAAAATCTTTCTCATAGAGAGATAACTCTTCAACACTAGCATCATTTCTAGGTGCATCTGAAATTGGTTATTCCTAAACCAACAATTTTCTTTCATGGAGAAGGATAACATGTAAGCTCTTTTTCTACTCATGGAAATTTTTGCCCGTGAGAAGGTTATCCTTCTCTAGTATATATCATAGGGATATTTTTTATTTAATTTATATTTTTATTTATACAAGTAATATAAAATGAGATTTACTACTTTATCTCATAATATTTATACAAATAAAAAAAAATATTTATTAATCTCCAAAAATTTTATCAAAACATAATAGCCCTCACCATTGGATTTGGAATATCCTATTTCATAGAAATTATAGAGAAAATGTTACAAATTACCATTATCATTACCACAACTTTGGTTTGTTAAGTAGCACGAATGTTTTTAGTTATACATTCTAAATCCTAAATATATTAACTCATAGTTCCATGATCTTTTGAGTGGACACCCCAATATTGAAATCCTTAAATCGGATATCCTCAACCCTTTCATCTCGTTCAACCATTTTCTACTTTTGAAATAAAACATTTCTGTGAACTAAGATAAGTCAACCCAAAAAATCATTTTATAATGCCCCAATAATTATAATCACCCCAGCTTTTCTGGTCAATCACTTTGAATAATGGTTCGATTCTAACTGAAGTAATTAAAGGATATACCGACTTAATATATAGAATTGAAGAATTTTCTCTTTTATGCATAAATTTACAATTGTTATCTTTATTAAATTTGGGTTTATATTAGTTGTATTTACTTAAGTGTTTAATAATGTTATATATAGTATTTATATAGAAGAAAAATTATTTTTATTCTATCCTGCATGATTGTTAATTCATTAGTTCATGTGATCGTAAAAAAACATCCATAATTAACAACCATTCATATTGAAACAAATAAAATAATATAGTGGTATGATCATGATATTTTATTAATGTTTAGTTTATATAGGGAATTATAAACAATTATTTATTTAGGGGGATAACACCTTGAACCAATTAAGATTCATGTTAAAACTTTACAACTATGTACCTCTCTTGGATTGATTTCACCTCAGCTTCAAACTTGAACCACCTCCACATTCTTGGGAGCTCCATCCATTACATATGATTTTAATCACATTAAAATTAATGAAATAAGGGGTTTACATAAAAGAAACCATTGGCAGGCAGGACCATACATAATGAGAGGAGAGATGTCACACATGCCACAAATTTAATTTAATAATAAATTTAATGAAACCAATCACATACAGAGGCCCGATATATTCTCATGATCATCCACATATATACTATGAATTACACATTTAATAAAACCAGTCTTTGATTCATAATCATTATTATTTATGATATATTGTGGTCAAATTGATTAATTATCTTCTTTAATTAACCAATTATTTTATCTTAATTCCAATCCTAATTTCCTTGATATTCTCATACAAAATAATTTCAAACAAATTAAATAAATTTATTTAAAATTAACTATGTACATAAATAAACATTGAGGGAAACACGGTGAATACCCATCCTAATCTACCCAACTTTTATTATATTTTTATAATGTTTACTATTGTGACATATAGCATACACGACTTATCTCATACTTTCATGATGTGTAATATCAAATTAATCATTACACTAATTACACAAGTTTTCTAGAATTTGTCATACTTCAATTCCCATAGAGTAATTACTGTAATATAACTCATATATGATATGATGATATAAACATTATGCATAAAATACTTAAATAAATAAATATATATATATATATATATATAACCCATCACATGACATGTCTTATCAACTTAATGACCACACAAAAGCACATGTCATTAAGGATTACATAGAATAATATAATTATTTTAATTTTTCATAATATGTTATAAGTTCATAGAGTGTACAAGAGAGATATACAACATTTATGTCTCTCACTATTGTTTCATAGTTTCCTGGAATGTGTGTTCTAGATTAAGAATCACTACTTCCAGGTGGTTTCTATTGGACTTATTCATGGAACCAAAAACATCCAACATTTCTTTATCCAAAAGGGACCTGCTTTCAAAAAGGTAGGCATTCATTAATTTGGAACTTTTGATACATAAGATCATGCATTAGTCAAGAGGATGGGAGTTCAGACTCATCACACTCTTTTGGGGGGAATTAATCTCTACTCTGGGACTCTTTTTATATATTTAAGATATTTTTATGAATCCTAATTAATTCACCAAGTATAACATATGTTTCTCTTAGAATTTGCAATCAATTATTACCAAGTGTGAAATTTAGAATCATCAATATGTATTCAAGGTTCTTAATTAATGAATACATCCATATAAATTCTATGTTCTCCATCAATGGTATACTCTCATATACTATTTAGAGATTCTATTATTCATCGTTAGGATGATAATGGTTTTTAGGCCACTCAATGAAGAACTATAGAATTTATTATTGTCTAGGGAGACTAAGGTTTGTTTTGATGTTGGGATCATACTCATAAAATGGGATACCTATGTATCCTTGTGAAAGGAATCATAACCCTCATAGTTCAATGCCACTTAATGGGACACATCACACCTTTTAAGGTCATGTGATAATGACCTAGCCATACAGTTTAAGGTCATATGGTAAGGACATTTAAGCCAAAGGTGATTAGTCATGGTTTACTATGGGAATTATACCTAATCATCCCAAAGAACATGGAAATAATATGGGTTTCCATGTAAGATTAGAACTTTTTGGGAATGTGGCCCAAAGAGAATAGGGATGATTTGAAGTGCGGGGTTTGAACCTCAAGGAGGTTTCCTATGTATCCCATTTGGATGGGAATCAAATCCAATGTAGTTTTATATGTCTAATATGAGAGTGTAGTCATTAAAGAGAAATGATTTTGGGATTAATTTCTAAAATGGTTTCCTTGATAATTAGAGGGTTTAATTTGGGGCTTATTCTAAAGGGGGATGCCCAGATTAAGAGAACTAGGGTTGGACTCCTGAAGAGGATATCCAGTGAGATTTGGCCCTAAGAAGGCTTCCTACGTATCCCAATTATAGTGGGATTCAGATTTCTCATAGTTCATTCACCATGGGTGTTTGTGAAAATGTTATAATCATCAAATTTCTCTAATACTACATGATTCATGCTCAGTGTGAGAAATAAGAGGATTTGAATGATTTCAAAAATACATCAATACTTTTCCTCCGCCGTTGGTGGAAGAGGACCCTCCTACAGTGGAGATGGTGGATTGGGGTGAGGAAACTGGGGATGCGGGGGAGGTGATGAGCCTTCCCTCTTTTCACTTTACAATGGACACTGGTCCAATGTAAGGAAAGAGTGAAGTTGAATGATGTAGAGAGAAGCAAGACTGCCGCTATCTACTTCTATGGTTATGGGATTAAACAATAAACCTTTCCCTAAAATTGATCCTTGTAGGGGGTGACTTTTATTTTGTTCAAAGTCAAAAGTATTTTTGAACATTACCTTCCCTACCCACGACCTAAGGTTCTAGGTCTTAAATATGAGATGGTGAGTTTAGAAACTGAACCCTAATCCTCCAAACTGGGAACAACACAACACCTTTTTTGGGAGAAAGGTCCATCTGACTACGGTATACAAACCCACATAAACTCCATGAATCCTAACCTCATTTTAAAACAAATGTGTGAAACCTATGACTGTGGATATACAAAAACAAATAAGAGGCACGCTGATGTTCCTTTATAAACGAAATAATAGGTCAGTTGGTATTGGTGGACTTTCCAACATAACATCATTCCGACAATGGAGTAAATGTAGAAGACGCCTCACCATGAATGTATTTGAAGAAGGATTTATTGATTGTAGACTGAAGAGAATAGGTGAATTAATGGAGGGCACCCAAGTAAGTACAGGAATGAAAGTATGGGTGCACAAGTAGGCATCAGATACAAGATTTTAACTTATGTAATAAAAAACCAAGATGTTAATACTTGGGTGAGATTAGATCAAGCCTTCAAAATTATTCACAAGTATTCCAAGAAGTGGGGAGATCAAGTTTCTATAAGAGGAATAAGTTGCACACGTGTTCCTGATTTCGAGAGGATGGACACATTAGGCACGCAAGTGTTATGGATTCCAAACAATAAAAGGAATTAAGTCGAATGACCCTCCTTTAAATCCTCCAATCTAGGTGTTAAAGAACTACCTTGAATGTTTCAAAATATTCAGGAGAAGCACTAGGGAAACTAGAGAAACAATAAGGCTTCAAGAAAATTCATCCATACAAATTAAGGCCCTAAGGGTCTATTTATAGGAAAAAATAAACCCTGGGATAAAGGAGATTATGCGCGAATGTGTCTTGCGGGCCAAATTTTGGTTTGTGAGTACCTTGCTTGCTGACTGTGTTTTGGCTAGATTAAGGCGGTCCAATGTTAAAGACGTTGAAAATATTGATTTTCTTTATATGTTTTCTCCTCTTTTTTCTATGTAATTTCCCTTTTTTACTTTTTAGACTCTATGATGGAACGAAGTTTAAAAAAAATCACCCCCACAGATTGGGTTCTGGAATGAAAAAATAATTCTATGCTGAGGTAAAGTGATAAACAAGGAAAAGGAGTTTATTGTGATGCACAAGTTGTAGTGTGCAAGGTAAATGTGCACACAAATTTTTGAATTCAAGAATATGGAACACAAGGTAACTCACATCGCTTATATATATTGGCTTCTCTTCTACAAAAATTCTTCCATCTTTCAGAAATCTAGCTCTCGGCGCACAAGTCCATTTCTCTCTAACGCTCTGGTGTAGTTGTGCCTCTTCTATATGTTTTTTATTTTCATGCCAGAACTAGGCCTCCATACGTGCACACTGGTTTTATACTTCCGTTCTAATTTCATAATTTCACACCTTAATGCCTTTGTCAATTTTTCTCAATTCCTTGTAAAAAAATCAAAAATTAACTAACTTTAAAGATGATTTTTGATCCATTTTGAAGGTTCAATGGATCCAAAAAGAATCGAAACCACTGATGAATAGGCTACTAAGAGAATTGATGTCATGATGAATGTATTTGGTCATGACTACTTTGATATCTGTGACAGTACACTCCCAGAGTTGGAAAAATATTTAAAGAAATACCACTTCAATTTTCCCTAGAGCACTTATTTCCCTTTGTATAGTTATGGAAACCTGGATGATGTCAACATTATGGACTTGAATAAATATATTCCACTTTCTTGGTTTCAAGACTATACTGATTTCTTTTCTTCCAATGTTTCTATCAGGGGATCATATGTTAATGCTGGGACAAAAAATAAGGCCCATTTCATGCACCACAACTTGTGGGATTCAGATTTGCAAGTATATACACCCAAGTTACAACCACACTATTATTCACCCATCTTTAGAGATTCTCAGACAGATCAATCGAAATGATTGAAGAAAATATGGGATTTGCTCCTAGTAGGGGATGTAAAACCTATATGGTTATGAGCATATTACTTATAGAAAGATGTGAAGGGAATTTTCAGATGACTTAAAAAGTATTGGAATTTACAAAGCTGTATGGGTCGGGAAAACCTAAGTATATAAGAATGAAAATTTTATAACAAATCTACTAAAACGATGGAGCCGAGAACATAACTCCTTCCATTTGAAACAAGGAGAAGTAGGCATCAGTTTGGGGGATGTCTACAAGATCTCTGAAGCTCCAATTCTTGGAGATATGTACAATGAGTTATATTGCCCATGGTGACATGAAATGACTCAGAAATTGCACAATTCTTGGTTTGTTAGTTTTTGAAAACATTTAATAAACTCAATAATATGACTACTACGAGTTCCCCCAAAAAATGGATATTTATCCAGAGGAGTGGATGGAAGTATCCCTGGTAAAGAAGAAGGAAAAAGGTCCCACCAGCACACGTCCGACCTACTATCAAAAGGAAGAGAAGATAGGTACACCTGACACTTTTTGGACAACATTAGAGAAAGTAGAGTTTGACAAGTGGGGGTATGAAGTCAATTCCAAAATTCTGATGAAGAAACAAATTACAGGATTCATGGCCATGTGGATTAGTGTGTATCTTTTATGACATTGATATTCCAAGGGAGGCATAAGGGAATGGACTTTTGTCATCACGGCCATGATGGATGAGAAGAGAATGGCATGGTTGGCTACCCCTATTTTGGAAAAGATTCATTGGAGCATTCTACATATTTACCGAATGAATTATTATTTCAAAATAGAGGGACCATTCCAGGTGTTATGGGGGTGGATCACCAATTATTTCAGATCATATGTTGTGAAAAGTGGTGTACAGGTCTTTGGAAGTTCTATCAGGACATTTGTTTAGGATTTATATAGTATTTCACCTTTTTCTCTGATATTCTATTTAAGAACAATGATGATTAAGTGAGAACTTATATTTAAGAGTTGCAAATGATCATATATGAAACCAAAAAAATCAATTACCATTATGAAGTGGGTGAAGGAAATGATAGAGCCGGGTACAATTTATGGGATTGATATTTCATTAGATGAAGAATGGCATGATTTTGTGGATCCTAAAGATGTAAATGTCCCTTTTTCTCACATTATCTTATTCTTTTGAATTTCAATTTAGTGAAAGGAATTGTCACTCAGGGGAAGTATCATTTTATCATGTAGTTGGCTAAAGAAAAATTGACTGAAGTTCCATCATCATGATATATCCCTAATGTCACTACTCATGGAGCTACAAGATCACCTCATGAATCGGAATAAATATCTCTAGGCCAACAGGCCTAAGAGTATAACAGGAAAAGGGCATTACAGTCTCCAATAATTGTTTTTTGCATATAATGATTCAAGTCCTCCTAAGAAGGTGAAGAAAAAAAAGCATCGAAGAAAGAAGACCATGGTTAAAAAATTTCTTAGTAGTGGTAAACCTTCTTGATAACATGAATTTTATCGCTATTCATAAAAAAGTGAAAAACATCTTGGAATTGCTGGAGATTCTTCTATTTCATCTCTTAAAGAAAGTATTGATAAACCTAGAGGAACTATAGAGGGTGCTTCTAAATAAGAAAAATTCCTACAAACCTGGTGTTTCTTGAAGGGGAATTGAGGTCAAAGGAACCAATGTTTATTCCCTAAACTGCTCCTATTCCTGCTATCATAAGATATGATACCTTTGGTAAATCAATAGTGCTTTATAAAAAACCAATTTTAGTGACAAATGACTTCCATCCTGTGATACTTTAGGTTTATCACATGCACCATAACATATTGTGACAACTATTGCTGACCCCTCAATTGTTGCCGAGGAAGCTATTCAGGGTCAATGTTTTTTATAGGATGGTTGTGAAGAAGCCACACTGAGTGCTCCCATGGGTGAGACTAACATGGGATCTGAGATATCATTTGATGCTATGATGAACCTTGTCATATCTTTTAAATAAGTATTAGAACATGTTAATGTACCAAATGATTTGGATGATTTTGAAGTACCTTGTATTGGACCAACTGGATATGAGTTTTTATTGTTGTTCCTATTAATTTAATTACAATTAAAATTTTAACCATGATTGGTTGAAATATGAAGCCCATCTAAAGAAACTATTACTGTGATGATCCCTGAAGGAAGTGTCGACATTAATTTCAATCCTACCATTGCGAAACACTAGATTAGGTGAATCTTAGTATAGAAGATCCTCATGATATTCAATAAAAGAATCCTGAGAAAATTAAAGAGAGAATTCCCCATTTAGAGACATCAACCAAAACCATTGAAATTGAGAATGTGGGTAAGATTATTCTCAAGTAACAAAACTTTTTTAGGTAAGAGATATTGATATTATGATTTTTCTCACTCTTTTTGTCTCTTGAAACTAACCATAAACATAATTTAATTCACTATATAAGGGAATCAACATTAACGGCTTGGTTTGGAGTTGAAGTCTCTGCATTAGCTCAAATAATATTATGAGTTGACACAACCAATGTTAATGAAGGAACAAAACAAGGAACTTCATTAAGTGAATTAATTTCAGAATATTTCCTTCCTTATGATAGTGATTCTAAATAAGTTATGAAACTACAAAAGGCCCTTTGTCTTACACGTCACAAGGAATTTAAAATTATATGGAAGATAATATCAGAAATTCCCAAGGAGGAATTTCTTTCAAGAATTCCATGACATTCATCTCCATTCATTATGTTGGGATTTAGTGGTTTGGAATACCGTGAGATTCTTACCACAGTGAAAGAGATTATTTAAAATAGGGAGTATGAGCAGAAGCTTCAATAAGATCTAGTAAAAACTAAATTGTTGATCAACACTGATGAATTCCAAGAAGCTATATCCCATGTTGATTCCAATCATACTAAAAAGTTGACAAAACAAAATCAGAAGGTTAGAGAAATGACTATTCAACAGATGTTTCTTCAATAAGAATTAGATATTATCATAGGGGAGCTTGAAAAACTTCATAAATCAATTTGGGAAGTACATATAGATGGTACAAAAGCCATTACAGATGCTAAGGAATCCCTTCTTCATGCTGAAGAGAACTAAGCTGGTCAGCTAAGTGAACTTCAACAGGTAGCTGATGGGGATAAAGAGTTCATTAACTAAATGAAATGATATGTGGAAAACCAGTTGTGATTTATGACAGAAGAGAGACTCTAGTTTGTGGATGATCCTCTTTGAATTTCTTTTACTCACAAATTAAAAGCATTTCGTCTTTAATCATATGTGTTTTCATTCATGCACACTCTTTTTTTACCTAAGCCAATGGGTCTAGTAAGCATAGTTTTATTTTTACTCGGGTTATATAGAGAACCCCAAAAACATATTATCTGTTGAATTTTTATTTCTCAATATTACCTAAACCATACAAAAATTTACGTTTAGTGATTTGAGACTGAACTTTTGTCCAGAGTACCCTTTTTGGGTTTCCAATCTAGTGGGTACCACATCACTTGTTGTTGTCAGTTTAGTTTCATACATGTTTGACAAGAAAAGGCTAGTTTTTAATGTCGAATGACTCTGAACATAAAATTTTGAAATTAGATCCCAAACAGGGCTCAATAGCTATGAATTTCTATATTATTATTTAAATATTTTCAAGGGGAATCTTGAGTCAGGATTTTTTTTATGGTCCCCAAATCTAAAACTAGTATAAACATAAATGAATCCTCTTCTATGAACGAAGATACCATTATTTGACAAACCTGTTACATGGCTTGTGTTATGCAGGGCAGACTAGTAAATATGTAGCATAGCCATATAGTGTCATTTTTGACTGATAGTCCAATAATGTATGAAAATTTTATGCAAGGCCTATATGGGCACGTACTGCATAGTAAATCTAAAGAGATCTTAATAATTTAACATTTTACTATTGATAGACAAGGGAAAATAATATTTGGATGACTCAAGACCACATTGGGTTTCTTTTTCAAGGAAAGTGATTTTAATAATAAAGGGTTATCTATGACGACGTATGTCACGAATAAGAAAACCACTTCTATACAAATTTTATATATGAGAAATGGTTAAATTTTGTTTGAAATGGGAATTTCTGATATGATACTACGCAATTTTAAGTCATGTAGTGAGGACATTATAATGGTCAGTTTTAAGTCATGTAGTGAAGACATTGGTTGTCTTTAATTTTAGGTACTTATCTTTGAACAATGGTTTGAGACTCTCATAATTTCTTGATAATTTGTTTGGAAACATAATACCAGGTTCAATTTGGGAAGGGGATAATTTTAAACTGTGATTTGGGAAATTTTGGATCTGACGAATGATATGGAAAAAAGCTAATAGGCATTAGAGGAAGTCTTTCTTATTAACGAAGTTACCATTATTTGATGAACCCGTTATGGAGATTGTATTATATAGGGATGTCTAGGGTATATGATGCATATCCAAATAGTGGTATCGTTTGACTCACATGCTTGTTATGTAAGAAACTTATGTAAGGCCACCTAAGGGTATGTATTGCATAGTCAAGTAAAAGCGCTCTCAAAAGTTTAACCTTCTATTACTAATATCCTAAGGAAGTTTATAGAGATAATGATTTTCCAAAGCACCGAGTTTGGTTTATGAGGAAATGTAATTGAATACAGAGAAAATATTTCCAATCATGATTTCCTATGAATTAGAGGAATAAGATTTCTACGAAGATCTGACCCAAATGTAGGAAGTATGGTGTCTGTAGCTTTTAGGTCATACGACTAGGACCAAAAATGGAAACAATATATGATATGTCGTCAAGTGATCCAAGGTTACTACATATTTCCATAAAAACATGAAGAGGAAAATGTGTAAACCATGGTCTTGAATACTTTCAGATTGAGAGAAAGGTAGTGGGTCAAATATATATGAATGATTACATTAAAATGAAGATTGTTGTATATTGTTATCATTGTTTAAAGGGGAAAAGACACTCAAACCAAGAACGAAATTACTATTTTCTGAAAAACCCATTATAGAGGCTGTATTATGCAGGGCTAACTGAGGAAAATTATGCATAGTTAAATAGTGGTATCATTTTACAGACATGCCCATTATATAAGAAACTTATGCAAGGATTCCTAACGGTAGGTGTTGTATAGTCAGGAAATAGAGTTCTTAGATATTAGAAACCCTGTCACAAAAAACTGTAAGAAATATTATAAAAGTATGAAAATATTCAATATTATGAGTCTGAAATATGAAAGGGGTTATATTCAATGAACATGATAAATATTTGAATCAATATTGGACCTGAGATTGGATTCATTTACACAGATCTGATTCACATGTAAAATGGAGGCTTTCCTTGTTTCCTTTGACTCAGTATTATGTTTTCTAGTTCAGAGTCATGTAGTGAGTACATGAGGTGATTTCGACGTAAAAAGGGAATACTATGGCCAGACCAAGGAATTAAACCCAGGTGTCACTATGTACCTCATATGGATGAGAATAAATCCACACATAGTTCTTTGAACATTCCCTATGCAGGTTTCATTCATACATAGGGAATAAAGGTGTTCTTTTATCATGAATGGGATGATGATTGGAGATATAGGCGTCTCTATGTATCTCATATGGATGAAAATGAAGACAAACATAGTTCATGACCAATCATTTTTCACACCAATTGATTATGAGGTGGGAGACGATGGATTTTAACATATTCAATAATAATGATAAAATTTAAGACACAATATGGTATGGAAATAAAACCATGCATCTTAAAATAGAACCATTTATAGATCTAGTTCATATAGAGATGGTGAAAAGAGAAATAAAAAAAATTGGGGTTGCGGATGGGCCCAAGATTGAAGATCCAGGTGTCTCTACGTATCCCATTGAAAATGAGAATCATGCAACACTTAGTTGTTGAATAATAATTTTTCACACCAATTTAGTTTTATGTGGGATACATGGGCTTTTAAAATATTCTATAATAATGATTAAATTTATGGCACAAGATGGTATGAAAATAAAACCATGTATCTTAAAAGGGCACTCTGTATAGGTCTGGTTTTTATACAAGAGGAGTAAATAGAAATAAAAAAAATTGTGGTTGCGGTAGGGACCAAGATTGGCGATCTAGGTGTCTCAACATATCTCATTGAAAATGAGAATCATGCCACACATAGTTCTTGAAAATGAGGCCCCTATACAGATCTGATTAAAAAATAGGGATAAATGGGACACATAAACTACTAAGGAGTAGAAATTATGTCAATGATGCTTGCATATAGAATCTATTACCATAAAATAGATAATAAATTTACAATAATGTTTAATGTCGTATAACGAAGAAAAATGATTTTATTCAATTTAATGTCATACGACAAAGACAAGGATGCTATTCATTTTATTGTCATGCGGTATGGATTCTTATGGTTGTTATGAATTTTAATGTCTTGAAAGTAGGACATTGTGTTGTTAATTTTATTATCATACAGTGAAGAAATGTATGGTTGTTATGTTCTTTAATGTCTTGCAACTAGGACTTTGTTCTTTTCAGTTTAAAGTAATGCAATGAGGACATGTATGGTTGTTATGCAGTTTAATGTCTTGCAACTAGGACTTTGTGGTGTGCAATTTAAAGTCATGTAGTGAGTACATATGATGTCATGATGTTTAACATCATGAGACAAGGATAAATATGCTATTTAGTTTATCATCATGCATCATGTATGCTTATGGTTGTCATGTAGTTTAATGTCTATCAAATAGGACTTTGTGTTGTGCAGTTAGAGTCAGGTAGCGAGGACATGATCTATCCAACCATTTAGATTAGGGAATATGCTCTATTTGAGAAGACATTATGTATGGAATAAGGTCCTCCCCACTTTGGCTCAATATTTGGAGGTTTATTTTCTTGTATCATTGGATTCCTAGGGACTAATTCTGATTATCCATGAAGAAATGAACATAGGCGAACCTTATTGTAAAAATATCACACTATTCTATTATGATAAACTTCTAAATGATGCATAGTATGCAATCTCTTTTTGTCTAATCAATCCATTTAATCAAATCTTTTCTGAGACTCTCCATCTATAAATAAATGATCACATATTGCAACTCAGAGTGAGAGAAATTGAATTTTAATTGGAAAACCAACTTTTTTCAATACAATAATGAATATGGGGTTTCTTGAGTGGCAGTACGAGTAGTATTCCGATAAGCCTATAAAGCGTGAAAAAGTTTATTAGGCCAAGATTTCTTATCTTTATCTACCATCTTCAGGATTATATTTGATAAGGTCTTATTAAAAGCCTCTATCTGTCCAATGGCCACTCCATGATAGTGAGATGAATGGTTGGATTTGATATTATGCTCCTGATATAACTTTTTTACCTCAATAGAACAGATTTTGGTTCCCTTGTATGTTAGTATAGTCTATGGGATACCAAATTTGGTGATGATATTAGTTTTGACAAAAATAACAATTCTTTTGGAAACTACTTCTTTGAGAGGTATTGCGTCAATCCATTTAGAGAATAATTCTGTAGAAGTAAGAATATACTTGAACTGCTTAGCCATAGCTAGAGGATATGGTCCAACTACATCCATTCTTCATGTGGCGAATGGCCATTATTATTTTGTTGTATGTTACAACTCCGGGGGGGGTTGATGAGTGAAGTTGTCATGAACTTAGTAGGGATGACATTTCATGGTGAAATTTGTGCAATACTACCTCATTGAAGGCCTGAAGTATCCAAGATTTTAGATTTGATTAGAAAGCCTATGCCCAGACTGGTGAGCACCACAAGATTTTGTATGTACTTATTTCATGACAGCTACTATTTCTTCTCTGCTGATACACCTGAAGAGGATTCCATCAAAGCATCATTTTTAAAGGATCATCAGGTGATCTAGACAATCATAATGAGTAAAAGTGAACACTCATATTCAGATCTATTATTTTTCAGCTCTATTTAGTGGATGTACTCTATTTTGAAGGTACTCCAAGATGGGTGTCATATATCATGTTTAATGACCATATGCCTCATAAATAAGGATAATTTAATTAATTTCTTGCTTTCTTGTTTGAACAAAAGGTGAGACCACACATCTATGGGAAATACTAACGATTGTCTCATCCTGATTCGGATCTTCCTAGGCTGTGGCTACATTATCTAGTGCATCATTTTGTGCATTTTGTGATCAAGGGACATAAGACAATGTTGGCTCTCAGGAAAATTCTGCCATTTATCCTCTAACATAATTAGACAAATGGATTAAATCTTATTTTTGATATCATAATATCCATTGATTTATTTAATTACTAAATCACCATTCACTTTCATGTGGTTCACTTGTACCCGGAGTGCCAATTCCAAGCATGTGATGAGAGCCTGATATTCTACGTCATTGTTATTAGCACCTTCTGACAACATGAAAAAATATAGTAAAACTTCCTTTTATGTGAAGATAAGTACAATTCCTAACCCAACATTGTTGAATTTAGGGTTTTCCATTCTCTTCCCTGTTTGAGTTCTAGAGGCACCATAGAAGTACATTTCCCACATTTGGGGATTATCTTGAATAGATAATATCCCTTCATCATGAAGTTCAGTATTAAATTATGTATATTCCACATATGGGTGTTTATCAAGGAAATCAACCATATCTAGGCCTTTTATTGCCTTATGAGGCACAAACAAGATATCAAACTATTGAAAATTAAATACCCACCATGCCAAATGCCCTTTAAGCATAAGACGACTAAGGATAAATTTGAGCGGGTTATTACGAGATAGCAAGTGGACCTTGTGATATTGTAGGTTGTGCCTCAAATTTTAAACTACAATAATTACTTCCAATCATTACTTCTTAATATTTGAATATGGAGTCTCTGTATCATGCATAGTTCTAATGAGATAATAAAGGTTGTATTCATTCCCAGAATCATTCTTTTGGGCAAGTAAGGCACCCAGTGATCACTCTAATATTGTCACATAGAGAATAAGTGGTCTACCTTCAATAGGAGTAATTAATACCAGTGGACTAAATAGATATTTTTTGAGGGTATCAAATTCCTCATGGAAGTCTTTAGTCCATTGATTGCAGACTAACTTCTTCATTAGTCTAATGAAGGGAAAATATTTTCTTGCCAAATTCACGATAAATCATCAAATATAGGACAAGTGTCCTTAGAGTCCTTTTAATTCTTTCAAATTTCATGGATTTTACATTCAAAGGATTTATTGTTTCTTCTCATGATCAATTTCGATTCCATGATGGCATAAAAATATTCTGAGTAATTTTCCCGAGGTTTCCCCAAAAGCACATTTCAAGGGGTTCATCTTCAAATTGTGTTTTAAAAGTTTATTTATTATGGTCTCTAGATCATCCATGTGATTAGACTGTTTTCTGGATTTAACCACCAAATCATCCATATAACATTTGAAAATTTTTCCTAATAAGGGGTTGAAGATGTTGTGCATGGCACATTGATATGTTGCACATGCATTCTTTAATCCAAAGGGCATTACCCGATAGGAAACCAAACCTTGAAGGGCTATAAAGGCTATATACTCTTCATCCTCTATGGCCATACATATTTTATTATACCCAGAGTAGTCATCCATGAAGGAAATATCTTTATATCCATCTATTTCATCCATAAAAATATCTATGATCAGAACTAGAATGTCATATTTAGAGAAATTCTAGTTATGATCTCTGAAATCAATGAAAACATTGATTTTCCAATTTTTCTTTTTCACTGAAACATTGTTGGCCAGCAATTTTGGATATTTAACCTTCCAAACAAAGTTATCCTTTATAAGAATATCGACTTCAGCATAATTTTTATAAGTATGAGTTGTGTGTTTTCTTCTGGCTGCCTACATAAATCCTTGATGTTCTTCTGGTTAACCCATATGATGAGTGGCTATGCCAGGATTAAGGCTTGAAATTTCGATGTAGTTCTACGCAAATATATCTCGATTTTGCATTATAAATTTAGTATACATCTATTTCTCTTTAGAAGTCATGGCTGAAAAAATTAGAGTGGGGTCATGGATCTTCTTCTGCACCTAGATTTATTTCTCTGAGCTCATCCATGGTGTTAGATAAACCTTCCTCAAATGCTAGAGGAGCATCCCTGATACCTTGTTCTTATTCTTCTTTAAGTGTCACATCTTGTATTTCTACTTTCACAGTAGGTGATGAAGCAATACTTTCAAAGCTAGGGGAAGAGTTAGTATTTGATCATTCTAAAGTAGAAGAAACAATTTCTAACCCTACTAATGATGAAGGGACTTCCTGGATCACTAAAGAGGGTATGATGTGTTGGGAATCAAAATACTTATCTTACTCTAGGATTGATACAAATTATTCTATTATTAAAGTTTATGCAGAGAATTTTTGAAGTTTGGTGGATAAAATGAAGATATCTCAATTTAAGCTTTCACCACTTCTTGGTGAATCAATAATTTCTCCCATTCTATCAGGCTCGATTGACGCAATTGAAATTATGGAAGTCACTGGATGAGGTCTCAGATTTGGGTTTCCTTTGAATTTGATTGATAGGCAACACATAATCTATACTCAAATGTTTGAATGGGGTTTCTTGGATATTTTCTAGGCCATTTGTATCATTGATTCTGGTTACCTCCTTTGTCACGGACCTTGTTCATTTGTGTAATAAAATTATTCCTCAATATACTGAGATTCACACATTTTTAATAGATCCTTGTCACCATATAACATATGTATTTGACCATTGAATTAGTATTTGAGACATTGGTGGTATGAAAATGGAATGGACGCATGTTGATGTTGCCAAGGACATCCAAGAAGAATGTTAATGGTTGTTTCCTGACATAAATCCATAAAATCTAAATTAGACACAAGCTCTTCAGACTATGTTCTCAGTGTAATCTCGCCTAGTGGTTATTTCTCATTCATTTTATAACCTTGAAACATTTAATTATGTATAGATATAATAGATTCAGTGAGGCACAATCGACAAACTGTACAAATAAGAATGAGGTTGACTCCTGATCCATTATCAATGAAGTCTCTTAAGATGTATATATCATTGATCATGCTAGATAGATACAAGGGCCTAATGTGTCTATGTACAAAATCATCTTCATCTTCGTCTGTAAAAGATATAAATGTATGACATTCTATAGGATCCTTCTCTGTACAGTAATCCTTAACACCAGAGACTTCGGTTTCAAACTCTTGAGGACTTGAAAAAGACTCAATAAGTTCTTCTTGACGATATTTTGACAGATTCAAGGCATCCAAAATTGACAACGTGGCCGGTACATAGGCTAACAGTTTCAAAAAATCATACTTTTCATTTAGATGTCTGCATTTTCCAATATGAAGGTGCAGTTTTTTAGGTTCTTTGGATGTTGATGCTTCTGATGTGGATATACCCTATGCCATAGATGAAGCTAGAAATACTTCTGGTTTTGGTATATTAGACTGATTAGTTCTATCTACTTGCTGAGATAATAAATGTATAACCTCTAATTTGTCTTCCATAATAATCATGTAAGGACCGATTCTATCATGTGTGGGAGAACTTTTTTGTTATTGTTGAGACCACTGAAGGGTTCTCCCCTGAGTTTCTATTTCATATATGGTTCGATCTAGGGTATAGTAAAAATAGTGGCTTCTAGAATACCAATGTCTTCCCCTGTATCCTTAACCTTGGATCCTTCCTCTAGTTCCCCAGTTAGGTACAGGAAACTCGGGCTCATCACAACCAGAATGAAAATTGTCATACGGATCTGTTATGCGGATAACGTTAATAGAACCAAGGATCAATTATTCAAATGATATAGATTCTTCTTGAAAGGTCAGT
The DNA here is from genome assembly GCA_963277665.1 of Viscum album. Taxonomy (NCBI): domain Eukaryota; kingdom Viridiplantae; phylum Streptophyta; class Magnoliopsida; order Santalales; family Viscaceae; genus Viscum; species Viscum album. The sequence continues at coordinate 111,613,160 of OY728125.1, read as the reverse complement.
TCTGGTTGTGTCGTTTGGCAGGGTAGTTCTTGTACTTTTTAAATAGATAGCATGAAATCTTCTAGAGTCAAGGAAATCATTGGCCTTGACAGAAGATCATCTTCATCTGACTTCTATTTTTTCCTTCTGATCGCATTTCTTCTTTGAGGATTGAACTTTAGAGGACTGATCATTTGATGAAGGTGGTTTTTCTCTAGAGGGAGTGATAGAAGACACAATCCGTTTTTTCAAATATTTTCTTAGAATGGAATGAGTTCAGCTGATCATTTTCCTAATCATCCAATCATCATATTTCTGCACAATTTTACATTTTACTTCCAATCATTTTCCTTCTTCTTATGGATTAGTAGTAGTAACACATGCTACCTAGGCTGATGAACATTTCAATTTCACTTATTTAGATTCTATAATTTTTTTCATGAGGTATCTGAAAAAACACTCCTGAATTTCATTCCCCAACATATGGTGAAAGGAAAAAAAATCATAAGATCCTCATCTCCTTATTTTTTTGGTTTTTTAACCTTGGAAAGTGAACCAAATTGTTTTCTGAAGCTAAGATAAAGTAACTAGGAAACTATTCATTCTGAAAATAATAAAATTTAGTCTTCAAATCCACAATTTTTTTCCTCCTTTGATCCCTTTGATCATATTGATGAGGTGGTCATTGCTGCTGACGCTCGTGAGGTGGAGCCCTTCGATATGATGAAGGCTTTAATGAGGATGCTGGTACTGGTGCTTTCTTGACTGTGACTATATAATCATCTTCTTTTCATGTTCTCTTTCCCAGAGATAATGGAATTACTTGAGATTTATCTTTAGTTCATATAATGGAGTCCTCCACCTATTGGTTTATTGAAGAAAGATCTATAAACCCTCTTGTGTATTTCACAGGGATCAGTGGTGTACGTAACTCATCCCACTGATTTTCCACACAAATTGGCTGCAACTCTTTTTGACGGAGTTCCAGATCTAAAGAGTATGATAATCCTTTCCCTCGGGCAAAGAAATATGAAAGTCTTCCATTTTCCCTTTGTTTTCAATTTTTGAGAGAAAAAATTGTTTCCTTTAGTAGTGTTGAGCAGAATCGAAGAATAAATTAATGAAAGAGATCCTCTCATCCTGTATTTGTTTTAGATAGAAAACTTGTATACTGGAAAAAATCTAGTCCATGTAATGATTGGACAAAGCACCGGAGCTTTACAGCTTCTTATTGTTGAAGAGTTCCTATCATGGGATCCCAAAAAGAAATGAAATGTGTTAAGTGTTGTTTCAAATATCCCAAACAATTAAATATTGGGAATGTTGTGTTCACAGAATTTGGTGGGGGAGGGATCAAATCCACCCATTCAGGGTAAGCTCTCTTTTCTGGCTGAACTAGCTCACACCATTCTTCCATAGCTTCCAATCGATTTTTAATGCCTCAATAGTGTTCATAAGCATTTTGGGAATATCCAGATGAGTGGGACATATACTGGTGCTACAGTTGGAGCTTGAACTGGTTCAATAACTGACAATACCAATGGTGGTACTGGTGCTGGTATTTTTCTGGGATAACCCATAAGGAAAGGCCTATATGGATGTGTTTGATCCTTCCCTAGTTGTGTACCCAATGGAGTGAATTCTATATCTGTATCTACAGTTTCCACAAATCTTCTTTGCAGAGGAGCTCCTACAAGATGTGGATGTTGAGGATCTTCTTGGGGAGCATGTCTAGAATAAATGCTTCTTCGAAGTAACTCTGTATTGAGTCTTTTCAACTCATTCATCTCCTATTATATCTGTGAAAATCTTTCTTCAAAAAAAATTGACCTTCTATAGTAGAAAAGTGAGGCGTGATCTGACTTTTACCTTTCCCCTCGTTAGACTCCTTTTGGAGGGGTAACAGTTGTTTACTTGAGGGTATACCTAGATTCAGGGTAAGCCTCCAATTTTGGGTACACACAACTCCTTCATTTTCATCAGTATGTATTATATTATGGATAAGAACTTCATCTTCTTATTCCCCTGAACATGACTCAATTTATAAGGGATCATCTACAGTGGTGTTAATAACATTTACTAACACATAATGCATTGATGAAATTCTGCCAGTATCTTTGTATGATTGTTTCCTTCTGTATATTCCAGGAGACTATTATCTCTTATGTGATGAATTCCTATGAACTTCTTGATAGATAGTAACCTAAAGGTATTCCTTGGATAGTTCAGTTGTGCGTTCTCTTTGTGGATTATTCCTTTATTGGGAGAAAACTGACTTCATTTGAGGAGGGGATTGTAGATGTTAAAAATCTCATAGTCCTGTCGGATGGGGTTGTTCCTTTTTTTTCTTCAAATCATCAAAAAATTTTTTTAATTCAAAGGTTGAATTAAATAAACCCTTATCCCCGCAAGATGGGGTGGCTCTTCAACTAATTTGGAAGACATTCACGCAGCTACTCATCTTGTTTTGCGAATTTTGGTTCGGATATTAATTGATTGCATTATCCGACAACCACAAAACCAACTATTTTGGAAGACCGCTGTGCTATTTTGGAAATTTGTATCATTTGATGGCTGAAATCCTTTAAGAGGAAGGTCTATTTAAGATTCTTATATGCTTGATGAAAAAGTATCTCAAAAAATTTATTATTTGGGAATGAATCAGATGAGATCTAGTTGAGGCCTATTCATGAACATTTGCTTGATTATATGAAAAACATGTTGACTGTAGCCAGTCATGGGCAATAAAATTTTCTGAGAACACTTTTGCTGGTATTTTTAGATTTTGGAGCACAGTGAAATGAAATGCTCCATGTGCACCGCATCCTTGGATAAAAAAAACATATGGGGTATCAGAAATTAACTAGCGCAACCTCTTTAGTGCATCATGGCATGCACAATGGATGGTTCTATGTTGCTTCAGAACCCTTGGATTTTGGGAAACTGAGAGAGATTCCATGTCAATTTGGAATTGAAACCCTTCCATTACCTTAACATGACTTCAATATTCATCATTTGGTAATACATTGGCTTTCAAATGAAGAATAGTTTTCCATGAGTTGAAGTGGATATCAATAATTCTATCTTCTGCCATCAATTTTGGAATGTTGTATTGAGTGTTTTATAAAGTCCAGAACATGAGTTATTATTCTTCATTTGCAAATTGTTTTCTCATGTTTATCATATATTCATTATCTTTCACTTGAGGTTTCCCCACTTATTCTAACCAAAGTGGATGCTTCTCGATTGTTTTATTTAAAATAATGACATCAATTTATTTTTCTAATGCTCTATTAGTAGAAAAATGACCCAAATGAGGTTCAGAGAATGAACGTTCCATTAAGATTTCTTATGATTGAGAATGTATTTCACCCATTAATGACAAGGCATCATACATGAATAGCCATGTGTTTTCAAGTTCTTCGAGATAAGATGGATTTGTCATTACTAATTTTTCAATTCTAGAATTATATTGAAAAGAAGAACTAATATTGTGAAGAGAACATTCACAAGAAATTCCATCAAGGGGAGGACCACCATGGTGGATTATAGAAAGGTATTAATCCTCCCGATCCTTGGACTTTTGTCAACATAGTGGGTTTCCATGGCTCTCATCAAAAGAAAAGATCTCTAGATTCACCAAATTTCATGAAGTAAGACTTAATAATGAAGTTTCTGATGGGGAAATTCATAATTACCTCCAATACTCCCATAATTTGGCAATGTGAGGGTTAGATCTTGAGTTTCAATAGATAAATGTCTGAGGGATTCAAGAACTCCATCATTAAGGGTATCCAGATCACATGATGGATCTTGATTTTCCAACTATGAATGGAGAGACTTCTTCACAGATGTTATCTTACACTTAGTTCAGGACACTTGCTGGGAGAAGTGGTTATCATGGGCAAGTGTATGTGCTTTCCTTGTAAAGGTCATAATAATGGAAAGATTACCTCCAATTGGAACAGGTGTATATTCCCAACCCTATTGTCTACCTGATATGGGGGTGTATTACCCATAACCTTCTCAAACTAGAATAGAGGTATGTATTTTCTCAGGGATGGCATGCCAATGTGTCATCCTAGGTGTAGGGATAGAGTTATATGTCTATTCCCCTGGTAATGTTGAATTTTTCGTTACGATACTGTGGTATTCTTTCAGAATATGGGCAAGAATTTGTGTCTTCCCTTTCACCATCACTAAGATGTGTTTGGTGACTTCAGTAGACAGAATAGTAATATATGCCCATTCTGTATCTGGAGTAAGTGTATGTTCCAACTCTTATCCTCCTATTCCTATTAGTGGATGCTGACAATACTCATATATGGGGGAAGAAAGTCGAGTCTACCCCAATATTGTCATCAGGGATTTCTATCTGACTTCCCTGGGTGCATCCAAATGAGACTATCAGTCAGCTTGATGAATGCTGGTAGGTGTATGTGCTATCTGGATGTTTTCCATTATGTATAGTTCACAACTTTATTTCAATATTGGCAGATGATACTGCGTGATGAATTGGTGAGTGTAAGAATGTATATATTCCTCTTTACCAGTTTCCACCACATTTGATTGGAAGGATTCCTTGAATGCAGTCATACAAGCCTGCTGACTGACTGAAAATTTGTAAATAGGCATATGTTCCTATTCACAGTACTCCACCGGATTTACATGGTGGTATTGGTGGGTCGGTGCCAAATGAGTCTGATGGGCAGTGGAATTAGGAATGACTGGTATATGTGCACACTAGTTGTTTTCCATCAAGTTAGGCTTATAGACTTCTTTGGAGGGGGAAAAGGTAAAAACGTGCTCCCTGTTGGCTATACATTTTCTTCAGTGGTTTGTCTTGCACACTTGGGTTTGAGGGACTTTAGCCGAACAACCAAAGGAAACACCCCCATCATGTTGGGTGTTCACTACCACCCAATTTTACTGACATATATTGTTGGTGGGAGTCATCGGGAAAGACCCCTGCATATTTAAATTGAGGCCATTAGTGACCTCTTGATCCGCCTCCCTATAGTATGAAAGGGATTGGTAATTTCATTCTATGTAAAAGGACACAAAATTGTCGATGACGGTGGTTGGCACTGGGTTCTTATTGATCATTGATCGTCGTTGACCAGATAATTGAGGGTTGTTATTAACCTGGAGAGCCTGTTGGAAAGCCTCTAAGGTTGGTATAATACCACGATGATGGTATTTCCTTACCGGTACATTGGAAACCAAGCGTGTAACATGATGATTTGGTGATGACGTCCTTTCAGCAGATGAGGATCCATCTTGAGTAGCTATCAGAGAATTCATGGGTGAAAACTTGAAGGAATCCATTTGGAGTGAAGGGAGTTCTGAGAAAACATGAAAAAACAACAAACTTCATTAAAGAAACATCTTTTAGAGGATACATGCATCATTGATTCATTTTTATGGACTTCCTTTATCAATTAATAAGGGTCTAACAGGTGGGAAACATTATTAACATGGTTAAGTATTCACATCCAGTTCACCATTTTTATTTCTTAGTTCCTAGAAAAATGTGTTCATGTTTAAGAATCCCTACTTCTAGGATGTTTCCCTTGGATTTATTCATGGAACCAGAAACATCCAAGTGTTCTTTATCCAACATGTATTTTCTTTCCAAGGGAATACATTCGTTATGTTTAAACTTATGTTTCTTAAGAGCATGAATTGGTCGAGAGGATGGGAGGTCAGACTAATCACACCCTTTGGGGGGAATTATTGTCTACTTTGAGACTCTCTTTATATATTTAAGATATTTTCATGAATCCTTATTAATTCACTAAGTATAACATAAGTTTCCCTTAGAATTTTGAAATAATTATTTTAAATAGTGAAATTTAGAATCATCTATATATATTCCAGGTTCTTCATTAATGGAGACATCCATATATATTTGAGATGCTTTATCAATGGTATCCTTACATATACTATTTAGAGATTCTTTTTATCATCATTATGATGATACATGTTTTTAATCCACTCAATGGGGAACTATGGAAATTATTGTCATCCAGGGAGACAAATTTGTTTTTGATGTTGGGATCATACCCATAAAATTGGATACCTACATATCCTTTTAAAAAGAATCAAAACCGTCATAGTTTAGTTCTGTTTAATGGGAAACACCATACCTTTTAAGGTCATCTGAAAAAGACCTATCCATAAAGTTTAATTTCATTTGGTATGGAAATCAAAGCGAAAGGTGTATAATCTATGTTTGGTGTGGGGCGTATGACTATGGATCCCAAGGAACATGGAAAAAATATTGATTTCGAAGTAATATTAGACCCTATTGGGAATATTGAACATGGAGAACGAGATTGATTTGATGTTTTTTGTTTTAACCTCAAGTAGGTTTCCTTTGTTTACCATTTAGATGGGAATCAAATCCCACATTTTTTGATGAGTTTCATAGTAGAGTGTAGTCCTTTGAGAGAAACGAGTTTGGGATTACTTTCTGAAAAGGGTGACTTGATAATTTGGGGGTTTAATTTGGGTATTAGTCCTAAAAAGGATGCCCAAATTAAGGGAATTATGGTTGGACTCTTGAAGAGAATATCTAGTGAGCTAGGGCATTGAGAAGGCTTCCAACGTATCCCAATGATGGTGGTAATCAAAGTTTTCGTAGTTCATTCACTGTGGGAGTTTAAGAAAATGTTGTATTCACCGCGAATCCATAAACACATGTGATTCATACTCAGTTTGAGAAACAAGAGGATGTGAAAGATTAAACAAAGGAACACCATTTTTCCTCCTCTATAAGTGGAAGAGGATGTTCCTACGACAACAACTGTGGATGAGGGTGAGGCGACAGGGGATGATGGGACAACGAAAATCCTTCCCTCTTTTCACATTACATTGGACAAGGGTCCAATGTAAGGAATGAGTAAAGGTAAAGAATATACAGAGGAGAAAGACTGAAATGTTTTACTTCCATGGTTGGGGGCTTACACTAGGAAGGATTACCTAAAATTGTTCCTGGAAGGGGAGGGAGACTTATCATTTGTTCAAAAGGAAAGATAGTTATGAATAATACCTTCTCTACCAAAGACCTAAGGTTCTAGGTCTTAGAGATTAGAAGGGGGGGTTAAAACCTAGTCCCTAATCATCCAAACCGGGAACTTCACAACAATATTCATGTGGGAAAGGTTCATGTGACTGTGGATATACAAATCCACATGCACTCTATGAATCCTAACCCCATTGTGAAACAAATGTAGGAATCCACTAACTACGGATATAAAAACCCAAATTGAAGGCATGCTGATGTGAATTTCCTAAAGGATTTATAATTCAGAAGGTTTTAGAGGAATTTAAAACATAATCCCTTTTAGACAAGGGATCTAATAAAGAAGAATCAATTACATGAATGGATTTAAATAAAGCTTGATGGCTTGTAGACTGAAGAGAATAGGTGAATCAAAGGAGGGAACCCAAGTAAGTATTACACGCAATTATGGGTGTGCATTTAGGGTTAGGAAACCAGATGTTCACTTGTGTGAATAGGTAGCACACAATTGTTTCTGATTCATGGAGGTTGAGCGCTTTAAGCACAGAAGTGTTATGGATTTCAAACACTAAAGAATCAAGTACAATGATCCTCCTTCAAATCCCCCACTCTTGGTGTTAAATAAATATTTTGAATGTTTCAGAAGTCTTGGGAAAAGCACTAGGGAGACCAGAGCAGCAATTAAGTTGCATTGAAATTCTTCTGCACAAATGAAGGCCCCAAGGGTCTATTTATTGGAAAAAAATAATCTTCGGGCGAAAGGATATTGGGTGCACAAGTTGATTGCATGGCGAATTGTGGCGCGGAAGTACCTTACCCATAGAAAATGTTTTGGCTAGAATAAGGTGATCCAATGTTCAAGCCATTTCCAATCATGATTTTCATCATGCCTTTTCTCCTCTTTTTTCTAAGGCTTTTCCATTTGTCACTTTTTAGATTCTATGACAGAATGGAGTGTCAACAACCATCTATGTGAGGAAAAAATCTAGGGACTCGGTGTGTAAAACATGCCATGGAAAAATTGGAGTACACAATGTGTCTAATGGGATACATAGAGTATAGTATTCGAGTTACATGATCACATATCTAATAGGGAACGTATGGAAATACACAAACCATCTATGACTGAAAGGACTACATGTCGTGTACATATACTACACGATGTGTACTTTGACTGATCGTGCACCAGGATGGGAATATAAACACGCAGTGTAAGAAATTAAATTCACCGTGTGTATTCAATGAAAATAGTTTGAGTAAATTCTAAATTAATTCCTAATTCAGTAAACACTAGTACACGATGTTTAAATCTGGTTACATTGCATGTAATCCTATGTTATCTTGGAAAAATAATTTTCTCAGCCAGATGATATCTTCAAATTTATTTTATTCATAAAATTAATCATTTTGATAATATCTACAAGAAACAATATTCGAAGAAAAATATCTCACAATTTTGATTAAATTAAGATTAAACATGAATTGAAAATCAAATCACCAATTCATAAATCAATCATATATCTTTAAATTATTATAAATAACTTTGTCACTTCTTTGATACCAATTTTAAGTCATGAGTGTAATAGAAGCATGTGATGGGTCTTGCCAATGATTTCATTTCGACGTGATTGATGATCAATCTGAGATTTAAATGATGGTAATCATCGTGATCAATGGAATTTAATCAAAGAAAAAATAAAAGGGATGGAATGGAGGAACAAAGAATAGGATCACCACATATTAGTTAATATTTATTTAATTATATAATTAATTACCTTGATATATTTATTTATTCCTTCTTGGATATGAAAATAGATCTACATTGTATCGTCATCATGTTGTAGGAATCAAGTTAAAATTCAATTTAGTGGCGATCCACACGTGTTTCAAAAATCATTAAATGTCATTGTAGAAACCACTGTGTTATAATATAGAAGATCTTATTACATGTGTCATTCACATTTGATAACCATGAGAATTGCAAGCAAAGAATTCTCATTTATCTCTCTATACATGAGAATGTGAGGTGGAGGAAGATTTCTCTCTATTCATAGGATCATTCTGGGAGAGGTATTTGTCTATGGCTTGAGACAATTCTCTCTATTTATCATTGTGAACAAAAAAAATGAATTGGATATCTATGAAAAATAATATAATTGAGTTTTAATACCCTTAGTGTTTAGAAATAAATTTTTTCACAAGTTCCCTTTAATTTTTATTTAATCCTTCATGAAACCCCTTGTCTTAAAATAATAATATTATTATTTCCTCAACATGATCTTAACGTGGGAATTAAATTAAATATTATTTCATCATATAATATTCAATATATATTATTTATCACTGGACCTAAAAAATCAACCCAACATTGCTCCAACATATTTATCGGGCCTTCAATAATGAGTATTTATTAAATAAATAAATATCATTTCATTATTTTACAATAAATAAATAAATATTATTTTACCTAAATAAAAATTAAATATTTATTTAATATTCTTCTCACATAATATTTTTTCAAATAAATGTTGAAGGTATATATACGGTCATGGATACATGAATAATTATTAAACCATATATGGGAATAATATTTATTAAAGATGATAATTATTGAAAAATAATATATTATTTAACTAAGATACTAGATATTGTTACTGTGTGTGACCCTCTAGGACTCTTTCTCAGTGGAATTAGGCGAATTAGCCTAAATCACAAGGTTATCATATATAAATACACAATGGAACTCATAGAGAATGAAGTTAATGTTGCAACAACAAAAAATCTCATACAAACACTTACTGTGTAATATAATCCCTTTAACATTATATCTCTAATCAAGCAGGTTTTAAGCTAGTGCCATCAACCTATGTTCTCAATGTCTATTTCATTTAATGTTTTGAAATTGAACTTGCCTACATAACCCCATGAACATGGATTTATTTAGGCCATATCATTTCTATCAATGGGTATGAGATATCAACTCATGTTAAAGAATAGAATGTAAAAAACAATTCTCTCATTATTCATTAATAAAATATTACTCATGTTGCTCCCAACACATTTTACCTCACTACAAACATATGTTATCGCAATTTGTAGAAGTACATCGTTGTAGATGAAAAATAATATTCATCATTAACAATTATCAATTACAAGGTTCAATACACACATCTATAGATAAGAACATCCAATGACACATATAAATGTCGATTTACAACTAGGGGGTATCTTCTTTATAATATCCAACACTTGATATTACCAATAGTGTAAAACACGATAACGTGCCTCAAAGTCATTTGAGTATCCACCCCTAATAGCATGTATCATTTGTGTCTCTAAAATCATATCATCAACTATATAACATATATTTTAGAATAGTGTTATAGCACATTAGGGTTCTCATCATAGCGGGGAACCACTATGACATTTTAGTGCAAAATATAATCATAGGATATTATCACCTATTATTTTTTGTAGAAGAAAAATAATCATGTGAAAAGGATTTTATTAATATTAAAAACCTTGAATATATGATATCATAAAGTACACAGAATTTGGTTATTGGGGACAAACTCCAATAGTTATGATGAATGATATGTATGTAGTTGATTTATCCCTAAATGATATCTATAATGGAATAATCCATCTTCGTTAACTTCAAATATATCCTCAGAGTATCATGTAATCCAATCAATACATGACACTTGTTAGTGCAGAAAAAATCTATAACATTATCGGTGCTTGTATTTGTAAATATGATGCTAATATTATAGATTTCACACATTGTTCTATTTATTCAATAAACTGATTTTTATTTCTAATATAATTATTAAAATATAAGAGAGTATTTAATGTAATTAAAGAGAATAAAAATTCACTACTAAAAATTTAGTAAGTGTATAATTTAAATAGAATAAAATAATATCATTAGTTGAATAAAATGAAAATTATTAATTTTTAATAATTACTATTATTTTTTAAATTTAAGAAACTATAAATGTATTGATTAAAATATATATGTTTTTTCAAAAGGAAAAAAATTTAAAAAATTATAATGTTCCAGGGAGTCATATTATAAAAATGAAACAAAAAATGGTCGTAAAAAATAATTTATCTATAGAATATATAAATCGTTGATATATTTTTGGGAGGCACAATCCTCATGGTTAGTGTTCTTACTGTGTGATCATGTGCGGTCAGTATGTATACCATTCACACATTGTGGGTATAATGATTAGGAAATAATTTTCACTTAATAAATAACAATGTGGTTAGTATAAATATATCACAGTCATTTGTGGTGTGACTTAACATAACCGCATGATAGGTTGTTTGGCCTTTTTTTAACCTCACATGGCCACATGGTAACTACACTTACCACCTCATGATAACTACTCTCGAGGTTCTTATAGTTTTGTAAAAAAACTCATGGTAGGTAGTCTGTAGTCATAGGGTTACTTTAAGTGATACCCATGGTCACCTTCACGAGAAGTTGTAACTTGAATTTATGGTCAATTTTTAGATTCAATGTTTGTAGATAAAAATATCACAGTAGTTATAGATAACCAGTATATGTTGTCAAAGATGATTTCATAGGTAGGGTCAATCATTGTGCATGGATACGTGAAATTTTATAAAAAAACTCTTATGCAGAATTTAGATACATGGTGATCTTATGAAGATGAATACATATCACTCATCCACAAACTACTATGTACCACCAAACTACAAATGGATACACCATTTTATTTTTTAAATAGATACGTAGAAAATAACTATATGAATCATATTTTTCATTTAGGATATATAAATATCAGTTACAACAACCTCAAGATTCTTATATAACAAATCAATTATCTTTTGTACCTTTGATTCACCATCTTCAATATATATATATAATAGCACACACACACACACAGATATATATATTAACATATATAAAATGTAAACTATATATTTTGGAAAATTAAAAGTAACAATATGAAAAAATATATTTTAAAACTATAATAAAAAATAACACTAGAAATAATAATTAAAAAATGTATGGATATTAATTAAACTATGTTAAAATAACATAAAGAATTAATTTCAATTATTAACACATGACCTCATATAATTTGTATAAAATATTTTAAACAATTTAACATTTATCAATTGAAATTATGAAAATATTTTTTTTAAATATTATAAATTTAATTAAATTGAAGGAAATTTCAATTTATAATAAAATAAATATTAAATCATTTACATAAATTAATAAAGTTTAAAAATCTCCCACATTTTGTAATTTTAAAATTCAATCATTTATTTAATTTTCTAAAATATATTCTCCCCCTTTTTGAAATTTAACAAAAAGTATATTAAAATTAAATCTAAAAAAATTTACCTTCTTTAAAATTATCTACTACATAGAATTATCAGAGAGAAAAATTAACATTGAGTAACAGTATACATGAAAAAAAAAACAATTTTAAATTGGAGTGAAAATTTGTCAAAATAATAGTTATTCTAAATAGAAATTTTAATCTTCAAGCATTAATAGTTCAAAATTATTTTTCTAATATTTGATAGAATTTAAAAGTTTTTGAATATTTATGCCCATTATTTTTAGTAAAAAAATATTTTATGAAAATAACACCTTTATTTACATGATCTATTTGAAAATGAAATATAATATCTATTTGTTTTTTTCAAAAGTGATGTAGAGGATTTTTTAAAATTGATATTTCACACGAATTGTCAAAAAAATAGTAATTTTATTAAAATAATATTAAAATCAGAAGATGTTTATTTTATCTCCATTATTTTTGAATAAAATCTATAAAAAACAACACACTCAGCCTCAACTATATATAGTGGTATTAATAGTCTCCATGAAATTGAGCTTTTAACCAGAAAATGACAAAAAAAATTGTGTTTTTTCTATCAAGACTACAACCTCAGGATCCATAGTGAAAATAATATAGTAAATCAAAAAAATTCTAATATTAATAAAAACATTAGTGCATATAGTTATCTTAATTTATCTAGTTATTATTTTAAAATCTCTAAGATAACTTTCCATGCAGTAAGACATAAATCGTGAAAATAAAAAAAACTATTTTATTTTCCAGTATTGATGTAGTGAGATACAATAAACCGAATATCATGCCACTATACATATCAATATTAATTTTATTTCTAGATTCATCCAATTTTAATTTGGAATTAGTACTCATTGGTGGTTTGATATACTTACTATAATCTAGACCAAACCTTTTAACACGTTCTTTTTCATACTTAGCCTAATTTAAGAAAGTTATTCATTTCATAGTTTAATTAGTAAACCATGGAAAAATTTTAATTGTCCCATTAATATAAAATCAAATTCAATTGTACTTAGTTTATAAAAATCATTACACAATGAATCAATTTTTAATGCAAATATTGTATCATCAATATAAATTGATTTAATCAGTATATCATTTTAAATATTTTAATAAAAAATGTTAGACCAACCTTATATTTAACAAAATCAATTTGAATTAAAAATTGTTTTAATCTTTTGTACCTAGATCAATAAGATTTATTATGACCATATAATGATTTATTATGTTTAGAAACATGATTTGGAAATTTTTCATTTTCATATCTTGGGTGTTTTCTTCTATGAACTTCATTTTAAATTATTACATTTAAAAACATATAGTTTACACACATTTTACTCATATTTTACATCCATTGAACACAATCATTTTTAATTAAAAAAAGTTTTAATCATTCGTACCAAGATCAACAAAATATATTATGGCCATATAAAGCTTTATTATGTTTAGAAACAGGATTTGGAAATTTTTCATTTTCATATCTTATGGGTGGTTTACTATAAACTTCATTTTAAATTATTCCATCTAAAAACATACATTTTACATCCATTTAAAATAATTTTTTGTTTTGAAAATAGTTGGATGATATTTTATAATAGGATGATATTTAAGAGTTTTCTATTATCTAGTATTAGTTTGAGAAATGATATACTCCACTCAATAGATGTATTATAATTTTATTGGTCATTATCTTCACAAAAACTTAAATACAAAAATTCATCATCATTATTAATTAAATCATAATTGTTTTATTGATATTTTCATTAAACATAACACGTGTAGAATCATCAACAAATGACATTTTCTTATTGAAAAGTATATATTATTTGATAGAATTTTAATTTATGAAAATATCCCTTCATTACTTTTAAAATATAATTTGTTGAAATTTACTTTTGTATTTAAGATAAAGACATTTAAACCAAATACCCTAAAACATACAAATCTAGGTTTAAACAATTTAAATATTTTATATGGGGTCTTATTTGAAAAAGGTTTAACAGACACTTTATATAAGACACGACAATCATTTTTATAGATTCTATCCAAAAATATCGAGGCACATTAAATTCCATAAGCATTGATCTGTCTAGTTCTTGTATAGATCTATTATTTGTTTCAACCACACCATTATATTATAGTGCCCTAGGGGATTGAAAATAATACTTACATCCATTTTCTTTACAAAATTTATCAAATTATAAAATAAAAATATTCAACATCTTTATCACTTCTGATAGAGATGATTGAATGATTTTTTATATTTTGATTAATTTTATAGAAATCACAGAATTTAGTTAATGTTTATTTTTTATGACACAAGAAAGAAATATAGAAATAATATACAATAATAATCTACAACTAAAAATACATATTTCTTTCTACAAGAACTGAGAGGTTTTATACATCCAAACAATTCAAGATTTAATAATTCTATGAATCTACAAGTACTTATATCATTTACAGATTTTATCCTTTATGTATACTACTCACCCTTTAAACTAGAATCACATAAAAAATACTTACTTGTATGTAATTTTTGAAATGGTATATCCTCTTCATTATTTTACAGTATGTGAGACATTCTCATGTTTTTATGGCTGAGCCTCCTATTCTAAATAATTTCATCAGTATCTAAAACATTTAATCCCTTAATCATTTTTGTCTAGATAAGAGAAATCAATAGTGTAAACATTCTCTTTTAAATTAAAAACACCTAAAATATATTTATTTTTATGAATTTTATATTTATAATTTTTAATAATAACATCTAATCCATTATAATAAATATGTGATATACTTATTATATTATGTTTTAAATCATCTAAAAATAATTATTTTAGAATGGTAATAGCTTTAGATAAACCAAATTCTATATTACCTTTAATACGACCTTTAGATTTATATTCAAATGTGACAAGGCCAACATAAAATTAATTTTAGGACATAAATTTATAAATATAACAAGTCATGTTCCTCGAGTAGCCACTATCTAAATACAGTGAGTCATTGAGACTTCTAAGGAAGATTACCTAACATTAAAGAATCAAAAGGACTATTTTGGTACCCAGGCTTAGTTGGGTCCTATTTGATTATTAGGATAAAATTTTCAAACCCAAATAGATTTATATCAATTATTATCAGGTTATTAAGAAAATAAATCTATAGAAATTAAAATTATTGTATTCCAAAATGATTTTATAAGTCTCAGTGAACATTCATTAGCACAATTTTCATTCATTATACATTTAAAATTGGATAAAATGGAAATACTTCATTTTATAATTTTAATAAAGGAAGCCATATTTATTGTAGGTGATATACTATAATAACCAAAAATATTATTATTGGTGTTTAGTTTCATCAATGAATACATTTTATCTTATTGTTATTTACCTTCAACAAAATCATATAAATTCACATTATGATTGACAAATTTCTTTTTCAAATTCATAATCTCTTTCTGAATAGTCTCTAATTCTACATAAAAATTACCATTATATCTATAATATGTTTTTCTTAATTTTATATTTTCTTGAAATTCGTTTCAAATTTTGTAAAATAATCCAAAATCTAAATTAAATCCTTTTTCTTGATCTTTATCAGCCACTACAGGAAGGTTTTTAACTCTTTAGTTTTCATCTTTTAGTTTTAACATCCTAGAATAATAATTCCTTTTGAATTCTTCATTATGGGAAACAAAGTATTCAAATTGTAACTTTCATTTTTTTGTTTCTCATTTTATTTAACCGAATTATTATTTTTTATTTTTATATGAGCATATTTTTGAATTATCTCGACTCCATCATTAATTTATTGTTCATTTTCTTTTTGTAGTTTTTTGACTTTAGAATTAATAGAATCATAATTAGAACATGAATCAGAATATATTTCATTATAATTTTTAGATATATAATAATGATCCACATTAGTAAGAGTAATTAATTGAGTGAAAAGATAATTAGTTACCCCACACTCTACACCCATCAGAGTAAGGTTTCTTGTATATTGTTCACTTATAAAATGATTTATTATTTCATAACTGTTTGGGTAGTCCCATCCATCAAAGAATTTTTTTTATTTTCTCCTTTTCACTGTTCCATTCATTGGATGTTTGAGTTTGGGTATTCTTTTTCTAATTCTACCTTTATTTATTCACTCATAACATGTTAATTATGAAACAACACCATTATTATTATAATTACCCTTATTGTAATCCTTTTTAGACATTATTTTAAACTTTCTCTTAAAACATTTGATTTTAATGAAATTGAAAACCTCTAGCTAAAGTGAGCAATAACTTTTTCACTTTACTATAATTGAGAATCACAAGTATCAGAGAATTCATTATCATTAGACTTAAAAGAAATTAATTTTCTCTTTGTAGACTCCTCATCATTATTTTTTTCAACTCTAATTCATACTATAGTAAAGATGCTATTAGCTAATCTAAGATATACTCTTTAAAATTATTACTCTCATCATTATAAACCTTAGTTGCATGCCATATTTTTGGGATTGATCTCATTACTCTTTTGACATGAGATGTGTTGTCCAGTACATCTCTAAGGGCGCTCATTCCATTTTTTGATAATTACAAATGGAAGGAAAACCAATTTTACTAAAAATTCATCCCACATATTTAAGACCTATTATTATACTCATTTCATTCATTGCTTGGTTTTATTGATATTTTCAGTCCCATAGTGAGTCACTTATTGTATTACCCCTATATTAGAGATTTTCTTACTAGATAAAACATGGCTATATACACTTCTACATATAGCACAATAGAAAATATTTTTATCTTTATAATTAAAAATGTATTTTACACTAGTATTCCCTATAAGTGTCACAAAATAAAATTGGCTTATCTCATAGGGATTATCCATGGAAGTCAAATGATCAGAATATTACTATTTTAAGTAGGATTCCATTCTATCATTCCAATATCCTTAGTCACTTCCATAGAATAATGGGGGTTTTATAGAATCTATAAATTATTAGAGTTGAAACCTACCATCGTAAATAACTAAACTATTATTCCTTATAGTGTTATGAATAAGGCGATATGTTTATAGAAAAGTTAAAAATAAATAACATAATAATATCCACATGGGTTATAATAAACAAGGGAGATAACAATTAGATAAATAGAGATATTATCTAATATATAATACCAATTGTTCGACCAAAGTGATTGAAATAAATAATATAATGGTATAAATAGTTATTTTAAAAATTTATAGAATAAATAAATTTGAGTTCTACTAATAAAATAAACATTGTTGAGTGTTTTCTTTATGAAATAAAATGAAGTAGTAATAAAAGATATGGACATAGTGATTTTATAGTGCTTCAAATCACCATGATCCTAGTCCACTCGTCAACCTTCTCAACTATGTTAGAATATTTATACCCACTATAGAAATCACTTTTAGAGGCATAAGAACATGTTATAGACTAATCTTTTTACAAATCTCGAGATAAAAATCCAAGACATTTTTTAGGATCCTTTAACATTGTATGTGACCTGACTTTTGTTATGAAGTCACAACCCAAACATCGTTGAAAGTGGTGAAATAAATAGAATACACAACAATCTTTTAATAAGTAAAATCATAAACTAAACATGATCAATTTACAAAAATATAAAAAAATATTACACAAAGAAAACAAAATACAAAGAAAAACTACCATAAATTTCTGATGATATTGATGATGATGATCGATGATCTTGTTTACTACACTAATATAGGATTGCGTAGTGAATGTAGCTTAATAATATTGGGATTGAAATAGAATTCAATAATCTTATTGATCTAATTAGTGGTAAGAATGTGAATCACATGAAATTTTTTTAATGTTATAAAAAATGATATGTATTTTTTTATCCCTTGATGACATCTCTAATGGATTAATCTGGCATCATTATAATCATCGATATCATATATAATCATCAACATTCATTTATTTTTTTGCAAATACTGTGAAAAATAAAAATTTAAAAATATAAGGAATCTAGAAACAATAGTCATGGTGGAAAAAAATAATGGAGACCAAGTGCATCCCCTCTTATTAGGTTCACCCCGTCATAAGGTGAAAAGATCAAACTATAGAAGAATATAGCATGTTCATCTTGGTTGACCATGAATTAGTAATAATCCACAACCTTATTTCCCTCAGTAAAAGTGTAAAATACATTCATATTATTGTTAATTATCTTCCCTCATCTTCTAATAATATAAGATTCTTCCCATTTACTGTTACATGTTCCATGTAGGTAATTGTGTAAAATCATGGAATCTATTTAAACAACTATTGGGTTAATATTACTCTTCTTACAGATCCAATGTATTGTAAACATTTCCATTGCTTTTGTCTTCATGATCCTAACACTTATTAGTGTGTAACTAAATATAATATTACGGTTTCTTGTATTTGGGAATATAGAGAACAATATCATAGAGTTCAAACATTATTCTATTTCTTCGAGATATGAATTATAAAATATTTCTAATATGATTGTTATAATAATATAGAGTATATAAATTAATTAAAGAAAATTAAATTTATATCATAAACATACAAAAAATAAATAATTAAAATATAAAAAAAACAGAGTATGAAATAAATAAAATAAAAAATATTAATTTCATAAGAATTTATATGATAATATTAACATAAAAAACAATTAAAATATTTATTATAATATATAATTATTTTACAAAGAAATAAAACAAGTAAAATAATTAATAAACATATAGCGAGATAATTTATAAAAATAAAATTAAAAAACAGTGTCATAAAAAATATATTTTTTCTAAATAATTTGAAAAGTTTTGATCCAGTCATATGAGGAACAAGCCTCATGGTAGTGCGATACTATGTGATCACATATGGTTGGTATACTTTCCATGTGTTCATGGTCGGTATAATGATCTGGAAAGATTAATCACTTGAAAAATGAACATAAATTCTAGATAAATAACTCACGGTCAATTGTGTGATGACTTAAAATACCCACATGGTAGGTTGTCTATATTTTATGGTAAACTCACCTAGATTCATGGTAAATACAGTCATAACCTCATGTTATGTACTCTAAAAGTTCTCACAGTAAGGTGAATGAACTCATTGTAGGTAGTCTGTAGCTGCAAATCTACTTCAAGTGATACTCATAGTCACCTTTATGGAAGGTTGGTACTTGAATTCATGGCCACTTGTTTACTTCATAGTAAGTAGAGAAAAATAAAAAGTATTTATGGAGAACCAATATATTCCTTCTAAGTTGGAATCAAATGAGGGATCAAGCATTGTGCCTGGATACAAGTCATTTCCTAAAAAACCTTACATAAAAGTCAGCTATATTACAATCTTTTGAAAATGAATATATATCACTCATCTTCAGATTACTACATAGCACTAAACCTGAAACAACCAAGTTGTTTTATTCAAAAAAATAAAATAACAACTTTAATTCCATTTTTAATTTATTTGAAATCTCGGACCCCGATGCCACTTAATGGGTGCCCTGATCTTGGTGGTCCTCATGGCCTCAAGTGAATCTCCCGGAATTCCTGAGGATGCTGACTAAAAATGAGGTCCTAGGGTGTGTCTATTGAGATATTGTTCCCTAATTATCAATATATAGAAGATCAGATGATTATTAATATTGGTAAATAGTGGAAGCAATATATAAAACAGAAGGCACAGCGAAGAAAAGACACAATAGTAACAATAACTAAAAAATTGGAATATAATTCAACAACTGATGATTTTTCATTTGACTAGAAAACTCGAAATCATATATACAATATAGTATGCATAACATGTTCCGCATAAGTATAATGTAAATCAAAGACTATCGCAAGCATCCCAAGCTCCGACTTGGTCATCTACTATCATACTCCATACTAAATAGTAAGAAATCAATTGTTTGAAGATTCTTTCTTGCCTTTGTCTACACTAGAAAAAATGTAATATTCTCAAGGTACCAAACATCTCCCATAGAGGGTGTGAGATAAATCTCAGTGGGCCACCATCGATGGTGTCTATAATATCTTGTATGTGTAATGAAAATCAAATAGTGTGAAAGTGTGCATACATAAAGAAAATTAGCACAATGTAACTAAAATCCCAAGTACCTACTTCAGCCCTAGGTATGTGTATGAAAACAAACAGTACATTAATTGATTATTTATACTTTATAAATAAGTCAAAAGTTCACAATAGTTATGTTTCCAAGTTATGATAAGGAAACCTCTAATGTCATTTGATAAAGAAGATCCAAGGTAATAACCACGGAAACGTAGAACATAAGGGTTGATAACTCAATAATAAATATATCCTGGATAAGGGTAAGAGTGTAATCCATGGATCATAGAGGAAGGTATTCCACAATGAGACACCTACCGAGTCAAAGGAGTTTATCCAAGGTAAAACGGGGCTATACAATGACTGGGCCTAATGGGCTTTCACCATGGAATGTACATGTAAATGACGGATCTAAGGAGTTCATCCAAGGAATCGTATAATAATATTGAAGGGATCTTATGGTGTCATACCAAGAATCCAAATAATATATAGAGATCGGGATCTTGTTGGCTCTCAACCTAAGCAAGCCATGTCCTTGAATCAGAATGGGGTTCCCAAGTGCTCAAGGAATTACCTGATAAGAATCCAAGGAGAACATGAGTCAGGGAACTCCTATTTGATTATGAATTAATGTAATATTTCATTTGGTTAAATCCTTGCATTTTATTAGTGTGATAAGGTCTTGTATCGTGTAACATTTTAATCAAGTCATAAGTAACCTATAATTCTATTTGGTTCAAGCCTTTCCTTTCATTAGTGTGACAAATCCTAAGTAGCATTCAATCTTTATTAATTCCATTTAAATCATATTAAGTAATTAATGATCATTACACTACCATTAATTAATTTGGTAAGGGTGATATAGACATGAAACCAATTAATCATTCACAATTAATCTGGTCAAGTCATATACCTGGTATACTTGCCAATTTTCATTTCACTTTTTATTATGAATTGAAGCAATTTACATAGGTGGTTCAAGTTGTGACCATACATGGTACTTTACCTTATGAAATTCAAAATATAAATTAAGACATTTAATATTAAATATTTTACCCTTAGAAGGGTCAAGCAATGCCACAACCAAACGATGGCTCAAACATGTCAAATACTAAAAACCCAATTTTGGAATAAGATTATACAAGGGATGGATGATGTTGTGGGTGTAACCACCAAAAAATTAATCACATATATGGAAAGATTATATACATACAGTTCTAATGGTTATTATAAATGCCTATTAATTCTATAAATGGAACCCAATGAAATCGTTTCTCCCCAAATGTCAAATTTAAAAATCAATGAACTTGAGGTATGAGTTATTAACCACACACCTTATGATTTTATGACTCTACTCATTTTTTATCATCCCTTTATTTGTCTTATAATAGAGTAAATATTAGAAAAAGGGGAAAAATTACACCTCGGTAACTAGGTCTAGAGAAAGAGAGTAAAAGAAATGCTTAAACAAACTCGAGTACTTACCGCTACACATCCAACGTGATGAATGAAAGCACGATCAGATACTCGATGAAGGATATATTACAATCCCTATATATGGACTTAAAAAATATCCAAAATGAGATCCATGGTTGTAAATCCCATTTTAACTCATAATAGGAAGAAAGAGGATAATTAATAGATCATTAAGGGAAAAAAGACAATTTACCCCGAAAAATTACTTGTGCACAGTTTACCCTCACAGTTACCTAGGAAGAAGGGGAACATTCATTGTTGGGATGCACTGCTATGTGAATACTATTTGATATGGTTCTATCCAAAAATAGAACATCCGCACTATTAGGCCTACCATGCACCAATCGTGCAACTTGTCCAGTTTTCCCCAAAAGGTGTGTTTTGAGATCCAAACTTTCCCTAGACACCCTAGAGACCATTTAGAACCCAAAAGGCATCCAAAAATTGTCCAAGATTAGGAAATAGACGTAAATTTATAGGATCGATACCTGTGTAAAAAACTGGTTTCTTACAGTCTTCCCCATTAAAAGAACTAACCTCAATTTCACCTTCTAAGGGGGGTGAAACATTGACTGAGAAAAATTCTGGCCATTGGGGGCATTCATCGGCCTCACTCTCCCAAGGCTCATCATGAACATAGTCATGCTTCCATTATACACATGCTATAGGGATAGACCGACTTCAAAGAACCATCATGCTCTGATCAACAATGCATACTGGATACTCCTCAAAGGTATCATCAAAAACTAACTCAACTTCCTTAAGATCAAAAGTATGATAAAGATATATATGATACTAGAAAATCTATGAGATGTGGAAGACGTAATTCATGGCACATTACCTCCGAGGTAGTATCAACCAATAGGCTACCAGCATGACTCCATCAAGAATTTCAAAAGGCCTTATATAACAAGGCCATAACATCCCTTGTTTATGTAACCGTATATGCCCAAGTCTAGGTGATACTTGAAGGAAAACACGATCCCTAAACTCAAACTCTAGATGTTTTTGATGATGACTGAAATAATATTTTTGACTTGACTGAGTAGTACTCATACACTTCCTGGTCAGTTGAACCTGCTCTGAAGTCTCCTAAATGAGAAGAGGACCTTGTAGGGATTCCTCACCTACCTTTATCCAGCATATGGTTGAATGAAATGGCCTACCATATAAGGACTCAAATGGAACCATCTGAATTGTTACATAAAAATTTTTATTATAAGAGAACTCAAGGAGAGGGATATTCTTCTCCCATGAACAACCAAAAACAAGGAAACATTCTAGGATCATATCCTATAGTACCTGTATTGTCAATTCCAATTGACCATCAGTCTGAGTGTGAAAAATATCTTCTTAGAAGAACCTATGTTCCCATAGACTTATTCAAAACCTAGATGAATTGTGATGTGATACAAGAATCTTGATATGAGTTGAGAGTATGAGGAATCATGTGTAGTCGTACAATCTCATAGACATATAGTATTCCTAACTCATCAACTGATAATGTCTCCCAAATAGGAATGAAGTGGTATGATTTATTTTTTCCATCAATTATTATCATATAGCATTGATACCCCTCCTAAACCTAGTTAATAAGACTATGAAATCCATGGAAACATCTTCCCATTTCCCTTATGAGAATGGTAGTGACTGTAGCAGGCACGAAGGTCTCTAGTGATTCACCTTCACCTACTGATAGGTGGAACACCTAGTGATGAAGCCTGTTATCTAACATTTCATCTTTAGCCACCAATAATGGTGTCACATATCTCGATACATCTTGGATATTCATGGATGAACTGCCTAATGGGAAGCATGTGACTCTTTCATAAACTCCTCTCTCATAACTATAGGAACCCAAATACTTCCATGAAGATGCGTGATGTTGTCTCTATCCACAGACTAGTCAAGAGGTGGGTTATCTCTGGATATACTGTCATAGATAACCAAGCCTTTAGGATTTGAAAATTTTATACTCTTTATATTCACAAGGAGGGCAGAGAAAACTATCGATGATGAGAGGTAAGACAACTTGGGACCATAAATAAAGTACAAATACATCTCAAAACATTGGGTCATTAACAACCATTCATCAATAGCTTCTCATACTGTCTTGGATTGATTTTTATGAATCAGTGCATCTGCAACTACATTTCTCTTCCCAGGTGAATAGGCAAGCTCAAAATCAACGGATTGTAGATATTCGATTGATATATATCTCATCAGGTTCAAACCATGATGAGAAAAAATATTTTTGAGGCTCTTGTGGTCTGTTTACATGATAAAGTTCTCACCTAAAAGATAATGTCTCTAGTAACATATGGCATGAATAAATGCTACTAGCTGAAGGTCAAATGTCAAGAATTTTCTCCCATGAGGCCTCAAATATCACGATCTATATTCAATGACTTCTTACACCTCCATTAGAACTACTCATAGTCCAATTCATGATGCATAATAGAAGATGGCATAACCTATTCCCGGTTCATGAAGAGTCATAATAGGTGCTAATGGAAGCATCCTTTTTATCTTCCAAAAGGATTTCTCACATGATTTTGACCAGAGGAACCTGACACCCATCATTGTAAGACCAATATGGGGTGAATAAAGTCAGGGAAATTCCTATATGAAACACCTATAATATTAATCCATCCCCAAGAAACCTTATATTTCAAACATTATCATGGGGTTCTACCAGGAAACTACACCACTAACCTAATTTGGGTCAACAGATACTCCTCCTTCCAATATTATATAACCCATGAAGATAACTTTTTCAATCTAGAAGTTCCACTTAGCAAGCTAGTGTAAATATGATGCTCTCTTAGTGTACTCATAATGATCTTAAGATGGTTGGAAGGGTCACTATAAGTATTATAATACACCATGATCTCATCCATAAAGACCATGAAAAAATAATCAAAATTGGGGTGAAACACCCCATTCACTAGATCTATGAAAACGATGGGTGCATTCATAAGGCCGAATGACCTAATAAAATTTCATACAGACTATACATTCTACAAAAAGATGTGCGGTGTATGTTTGATGGTCTGACTTGCACCTTATGATAACCTGATCTTAGGTCGATCTTGGATAATACCTTTTCTTCTTAGAGCTAGTCAATGAGATCATCTATTCGAGGAAGGGGGTTATGGTTCTTGACCATAAGCTAGTTCAACTGCTTCTAATCGCCACAAAGACATATGGTTCTATACAACCTCTTGGAAAAATTCACGGGTAAACCCCAAGAGGATTTATTGGCCTATATAAATCCTTTGGCCTCTAAATCCTCTAACTACCACTTGAGATATTGTTGATCTCTAGGTCCCATCATGTACGAAGAAATGGAAAATGGAGCTAATCTGAGAACAATCTCAATTGTAAACTCAACCTCTCTCTGAGGAGTTAATCTAGAAAAATCATCCAGAAATAAATCTTTGAAATGATTGAATACTAGAGGGAAATCAGCCATATGAAAACCCCATTCCTCCATGAAGAGTTTTTAAATCAAGGAGGTAAATCCACCTAGACCATGATGTTGTGGTCCTGCTCTACCAACCTGGACATCCCACTCACCATTTTGTAGATAACTGCTTCCCTTTGGTGATGTAAATGATACCCTATGGTAGTATTAATCTACAAAATCATGATAGTGAACTAACCGTTCTATCCTGAGTATGAAATTGAATCCCTTCATCACATGAACAAATAGGTTCTATAAAAAAGGTTAACTTCCCAACTCAATGGGATAGTCCTTACAATGGGGTATTCCCTCTGTCTATATCCCTAAATGTGTATCTAGGGTCATCACACCACAGTAATACATTAACTCCAATCTGAGACATTCCAAGATCGAGATTTCAAAGAACTTGTATCAAATAATGCAAATACTATATTATATGCCACAAGAATAGTACCATGTACTTTTGATGGTCTCAGAGCCGGGTCCTCTTAAACTGGATGTAGTGCATTCAACTAGCATGATCCATCGACCTATGAAACATATGGACTACCATGATCATAACAAAATTTTTGGGTTTACTGGTGATCAGGGGTATGGCTACAATGGCTACGAAATCTTCCTCATCCAGACCTACCGGTGATATTCCAACTCCCCGACTGATGCGTTGCAAATTAACCTGATTCTGAATGTGGATCCGGTGTGGATCCTTTTCCACTCAAGGATAGTCTAAGGGACCTACAGAAATATTGGTGATGGCCCATTCTGCCGCATTCCCACCATTTCACTGGTTCTCTATCACAATGAGTCTTTAGTTTCCACCATCTTCTACACTAATGAAATGATTTATAGCTATCTAAAATAGATCTCTATTTTTCACTGACCTAATGAGAAATACAGAGGGAATGTTTCCTGCCAATGAAAAAACTACTGGCCAACTACGGCACTAATCCTCTATTACCGATACTATTTCTGTTCCTCATGTTATGCTTTGTCATAAGTTCTTGATTGACTATCTTAGAAAAATTAGTAGGAGAATGAAATTCACCTTTATACAGATGACGTACTAGAGCTCATCCTCAAAGTGTACATCATACGAAAGCTCATCACTAGATAGATGTGATGCAAAGTGCTATAACTCTATTAAACTTGCTGAATATTCTATATCTAACATTGAAAATTATTAGAGATGTATGAAATCTCTCTCTCTCTATCTGCTCTTAGCATCTGAGGAATGAACTTATCATAGAAGAAAATCTGAAAATCAACCCATAACATGTCTTGATGATGACTTTCCTAGGCAGTCACATCCCACCACTTCTTGGTGGAATCCTAAAGCATTTATGCATCAAGTTTTAATTTCTTCTTCAGAGTCATTTACATATTATAAAAGATAGAATGGATGAACTCTATCCCAGAATTAATATCCTTGGATAACCATCCCCTGAAAAATTGGGAGTCAATTTCTGTTGGAACTCGTGATTCATATCATCCATCATAGGGGAAAGCTATGGAGCTCCCTACATGGAATGCATCAGACATAAGAAACTATCATGAACTTGGGTGTTAGTGCCAAAATAAGGTACAACAGGAGGTCCCTCAAGTGACACTATTGGTGGTAATAATGGGGGTTCATGGGCCACGAGGTCTAGAGCGTGGTAGTCGACACCTTCTGGGTGTACGATAAAAAGATTTCAGGGTGTAATTGGTCTAAAATTTCCAAGAACACTCCTCAAAAAATAATAAGTAAAAATATAGCATCACTAGCATAAGTTTAATGTAATAAAACTCTCTATCCAAGGAATACTACCCCAAAAACCTACATAGACAAATATTTATTAGTAAGTGCTCAAGTATAAGATTCATTTCATTTTACATTTATTTACCTGGTTCACTAATTTACCTTTCATAACCATGAGAAGGCGGGATAAGGATTTACAACCATTTCATTTTAGAAGTCATGATTTTTTTATAATGGACATTCATTCCCAGTGATTTAGTTCCCATACATCTTATCAATGAAAATAAAACCCATTTATCTATAGTATATTGGCTAGACTCGGAAAATTACCAATCCCAACCCATGGGGACCCATACACCTCATGAATTGAGATATACTGTCACACAATCACAACCAAGAGTAATACAAGTACATGCTTACTATCACAACATCACCCAAAAATCACAAGCATATCAAGAAATTAAAAATAGTTAAATTCACCTACATGGAATGAAAATATGCATGACATGAGAATTTTTAGGACCCTTTAATGATGCATGCAATAATGATCCTTTCCATTATATCATCAGGCCAAGGATGAGAGAAAATTCTCAAAAAGTGTAATAATAAACAACACCACACAACATGTGCATCACCCAATTATGAAATAATGTCAACTGTAATAGGGAAAATAGAACCACAATTATATCTTGGGTAGGATGACTTTTACACTGAACCTATGTTCGTGAAACCCAAGAACGACTTAGGACAAAGTTCCCAACATTCCAAATTTCGAATCTATTATCTCCAAATAGTAAATAAATATAGGAAATGATGTATGATACCACATTGTTACAACCTAGACTTGGATACCACTAAATGGATTCCCCGAGCCAAGTGGGCCACATGGACACAAGTGTATATCCCCAAACACGAGAGGCTTTCGAGTAGCAATAAGGGCCTAGGGTGTGTCCATGGGGAGACTATTCCCATATTACCATAGTGTATTATAGTGGATTTTTATGAAAAGTGGTAAATAGATAAAGCAATATAAGTAGAAAATAAGGCACAATGGAAAATAGAGACAATAGTAACAATAATTGAATCAACTAGATTAGTATTCAACAACTGATGATATGTCATGTCACTAGAAAACTGGAAAACGTGGATACATGATAGTAAGAATAACATGTCACAAATATGTATAAATGAAATCAAAAACCATACCAAGAATCCTGAGCTCCAACTTGGTCATAACCTATCACCATCCATACTAAACAAAAAATAAATCACATAATTGAATCCATATGCCTCCCTTTGTCATCACCTGAAACCATCTAATCTAGTCCAGGTACCAAACGACGCCTGAAGAGGATGTGAGATAAATATCAATGGGCCAGCACAAATGGTGTATATAACATCCAACCCATGTAATAGAAATGTAATAGCTTGAAATAATACATATATAATGTAATGAAACACAATGTTATTACATACCCTTGTACATTCTTTATCCCTCATCTTACATCTGAACACAACCAGCCCATTAATTTATTATTACAAGTTTATAAATAATTTACATGATTAAAATATTTAAGGGTCTATGTTAGGATAAAGAAACCCATAATTACATTTAATAATGAAGTTACACGGTGACAAATAAGGAAACGTAGACCTCAAGGGTCTCCAACTCAATCATAAGTGTATCACGGCTAAGGGTAAGAGTGTAATACAAGGACCATTGTCCAAGGAATTCCACAATGATATGCCTACCATTTCCAAGGAGTTTATCCAAGGTAAAATGGGGCTAATAGATGACTATAAATAATGGGATTTAACCATGGGACATACTTATCAATGCTTGATTTGAGTATTTCATCCAAGGCATCCTTTAATAATATTGAAGGGATCCTACGGTGTCATACTGAGCATCCAAAAAATAGACATGGAACATTATATAGGTGGTTCATAACCTAAGATATCCATATCCGTGAATTAGAATGGGGTTCCGAAGTTCTCAAGGCATTCCTTGTTAAAATTCCAAGGTAATCTAGAGTCAGGCCACTCTTATTTGATTTTGATGTCATGAAATACTTAATTTGGTTCATCATTTCTTTTCATTAGTGTGAGAAAGGACAAGTATCATGAAACCTTTATTAATTCCATTTTAAGAATATTCAATAATTAAGGTTCATTCTGTTACCTTCTATTAATGTGGTAAGGGGTTATACAGACATGAAACCAATTAATCATTCTCAATTAATCTGGTCAAGTCATATAATTAAAATATTTCCCTATTTCCATATTACATTTAATTAAAAATTGAAGAACATACCTTATGCGGGTGAAGTGGTGAGCTAAAATTTTACTTTACATTATCAAATTCACAAAAAAATCAACCCATTTAATATAAAAAATATTACCTATAGAAGGGTCAATCAAAGTCACACCCGAACGGTGGCACAAAAATGTCAAATTCTAAAAACCCAATTATAGAATAACATCCTACAAGGGATTGATGATGTTTTGAGAATAACCAATAACAATTAATAACATATGTTGAAAGAGTATATCTATATAGTTCTAATTAATATAATATTGGACTATAAATTCTATAAAAGAAAAATGATGAAATCGATGGGCCCCATGTGATAAATTCAAAAATCAACGAACTTGAGGGATGAGTTATACCCAACCACCTTAGGCTGGTATGAATCCCATCCTTTAGTATTAGTCCTTGATTTGGCTTAGAATGAAGTAGATCTATGAAAAAGGTAAAAATGATCACACCTCAATAACTAGGTCGAGAGCAATAGAGGAGAAGAAAGGATTAAATATACTCGAGTACTTACCGTTTCACATCTGATCTAAAGAACAGAAGATCAATCAGATCTCAGATGAAGAAGATCTTCCAATCCCAAGCCTTGGCCTTAAAAAAGCTCCCAAATTAGAGCCATAGAGGCAAATCTCGTTGGAATTCATAATAGGAAGGAGGAGGGGAATTAATAGATCATTAAGGGGAAAATGGAAAATTTACTCAAAAAAAGAATGTGCTAGGTTTGTATGCATGATTTGAAAATATGCCCACAAACAGTGCATGTTTACCTAGGAAGAAGGGGCACTTTCACAGTTGGGCTATATGACCATGGTTAAACTTTACGATATGGTTCTATCCAAAGGTAGACCATCCGCCCGACTAGGCCAATTGTGCAATATGTCTAGTTTTCCCCAAAATATGTGTTCTTGGGTCCGAATTAGCCCCAGACACCCCAGAGGCCATTTCTAACCCAATAGGCATCCAAAAAATTCTATGATGAGGAAATGGACCAAAATTTAAAGGATCCATACCTAAGTGAAAAACTGTGTTCTTACAATTTAGGATACGTAAATATCATTTATAATAACCTCATTATTCTTAAATACCCATGACTTAAGTTATGTGAATTTTCATCATCATCATATGTAAATATAATAAACAATTACTTATATAAAATTTAAGATATGTATTTTTAAAAAGCAAAACTAACAAAATAAATAAAATAAAATAAAAAATTTTAATTAAAATAGCACATTAAATAATATTTTATAAATATATAAATATTAACTGAATTAGGATAAAATATGATACCAAATTAATTTCAATGATTAACAGATAAAATTATATAATTTGTATAAAGAATTTTACATAATTTTACATTTAGTAATTAAAAGTTGGAAAACATAAATGTTAAAAATTATTAATTTATTTGAATGAGAGGAAATTATAATTTTTTAAAATAAAAATATTAATTTATTAACATAAATGTTCAAACACTAATAGTTCCCACATGGACCTTCACATGCAATGATATTAGAGTTCATACTACTAGAGAATGGATTTTGTTATCAGGAACAACTAGTTGAGATTCTGGATTATATTGATAAATTGATATGAAATAAGACCACTCGCCTAATCAAAGTTCTGTTATGAAACCACTAGTAATCTGAGGATGTGATGAGCCATTGACTTGGGGCGGAGGTCGTCATGGCCCTCAAAATAATATTTATAAACCTACACTAGTATAGTAGTGCAGGGTCAATCTATAGAGAAGGCAGACAAGAATTCTATGTTTTATTCAAAAGAAACTCCACTGTTGTCAGCAGTGGAGCGAGTGTGCATTTTTACTTTTTCAATTTTTTTATTTTATTAATGAAACGGAAATAGGATGAGGAAACTAGAGTTTACACAAAGAAACTAGAATTTACTCTAATACTGTTAAACTTAAGAATTATAGTATACTAATATAAAGCAGCAAGACAAGGAAACGAGATCAACAAAGTACTCAGGAATTCTAAACTACTAGTTCGAATGGATGTTCTCTCCACAGCTTACAACCAAATCACACCTCAAGAAATACTGAAGAGAGTTCCCTCGCCAGGAAACTCAATATGAAGATGATTAAGTCTTGGAGTTCGCCACCCCAAAACTTAATCAAACTGCTAAGAAGTTTGAAAAAGATTATATTTTTAAATAAAATCACCCTAAATTCCCAAAGTTAATGACATTAATGTTATGAAAAAATCATTCAAAAACAACCTCTCCAGTTGAATTCGAATTGAAATTGAAATCATGGAAGTGTTAACTATCAAAATATTAGAAATAGAATCAGTCTCACCAACTGATTCTAATTTCATAAAAAGATAAGCTAATGAAGATTTAGAGATCATAACCAGTAATTTTTAAAATTCACGAGCTAATAAAATTCAACCTATGATCATATTGATTAATGAAGTGAAATACAACTGAAAACAGAGTACAAAATTATGGATAGAGGGAAGGTAAACTCCCCTAGAAAAGCTCTGCCTTCAAGCTCCTTAGCCTCCTGCTCATCTTCAGTACTGCTCCCTTGGAGTCTTCGCTCTCGTCTGATGTGTTTGTGGAATGGTAAAATGAGAGTGTTCCCCCAGAAATTCTACCGCTTCCAGATTTATATCCCATCTATCATCTACTAGTTGTCACCTAAAACCTCCACCGACTTCAAAAATTATTCACCCACGCACTCCAAAATGTGAATTTTTTCGCGATAGACATTTCATAATAAAATTTCCCTCGTAACTAACTACCGATGAGTTAGTTAGATGAATATGGATGTGATTTAGTCCCTTGAATGTACCTGCACAAGAAACACACACAAAACAATGAATAAATAATTATTCATAATTTAAGACATTAGTTTATTGAATGTTGTAAAATATTTAATAATGTAATTATTAATTATGTTATTGATTTTCAGTTATTACTTTCTAATTATAAAATTTTTTAATTAAAAAATTAAATCATTTACTATTTTTAGTTAATTAGATTTTCTTAATTTAGTTCATAAGAAATTATTATATATTTAATTTTATTAACAAATAACTCTTTAGGATGCCACATTAGATTAATTTAAATTTAATTTAGACATTTTAATTAATTAGTTTAATTTATGTTTTAAATATATTAATAATATTATAAATTCTGTTTCATAAATTAATTATTCAGTATTTATTATTGATAATTTATTTATAACTAATACTATTTTAAATTTTAATGTTTATGTTTTTGTTTCCCTTCGGAATTCGGGTATGACCTCCTAGATTGAAGGCTCAATAATTCCAATCGGTTTCTAACAGGTTTTTTCATAGAACTGGAATCATCCAATGATTCCACATCCATTTGGACCTACATTCTAATGGTAGGTGCTGATTAGTTTGTTGACTGATGAGGCTTAGGAATTTTCATTGGTCGAGAGGATGGGAGGTCAGACTCATCACACCTTTTTGAGGGGAATTATTATCTACTCCGGGAATCTCTTTATAGATTTAAGTTATGTTCCTGAATCCTTATTACATTACCAAGTATAAAATGAGCTTTCCGTTAGATCTGACAATCAATGATCGATATGTAGGAAATTTAAATAATCTTTTATATGTATTCGAGGTTCTTCATTGATAGAGAATCATCTGTATTTGTTAGAGATTCTTAGTCAATGGTATCCTTTGATACGTAAAAGTCTCTTGGTCATTATGATGACCATACTGGTTTTAAATCCACTCAGTGGGGCACTTGAAGTTTATTTTCATTTAAAAGGACATGGATTATTTCAGAGTTGGGATCGAACCCGCAGATGGGCTACCTATGTATCCTTTGTTTATAAAAGGAATCAGAACCCACATAGTTCGAGTAAGGGAGTATGATGTTTATGATTGATGGCTCAAAGAAGGATTTCATAATTACTTTTACACTCTAAGATCACGTGAGTCATGCTCGGTGTGAGAAACTAGAAGTATTCATAAAAATCAAACAATTGTGCCATGAAAGATGCAATCATAAGAAATAAGGTTGGACTTATGTATGTATGACTGCCTAGATAAATGAAGATTTAGATTTACTTCAGGAAAGAAATCCAGGAACATGGTCCATAAGGGTATATGTGCTTCACGGAGATTTGAATACTCTAACTTGGGGCTTACTCCAGAAAAGGAGGCCCAAATTAGGATAAGACTTATGATTGGGTTTTTTACTCATGATAAGGAATCTCAGATAAGGTAAATTAGGACTAGTTAAGAGGAATTAAGACTGGGGCTTACTCCTGAAAAGGAGGCCCAGGTTAAGAGACTTGAAAAATTAACGGACTTGGGGCTTACTCCGGAAGAGGATGCCAATATTTGAGACTGGGGCTTCTCCTGAAAAGGAGGCCCAGGTTAATAGAATTATTGTTGGGACTTACTCATGAAGAGGATGCCCAGGTTAATGAGTTCTCTCATCTTAAAGGATGAGGTTGAATGAATGAAATCTCAATATTTAGTGACATAAAGATGTATAAATCACTAGGTTTTGAGAGATATTCCACAAAATTCCTTTCAGATAAGGAATTAAAATCAAGATATCAGGCCACAAATGTCTTTGAAGAGTGTCTTGAAGATTGAATCTTGAATCAGAGAGGTGTAATGGCTTAAGAGGGGTGAAATGGGCAATAAGGGCACCCAAAAAGGCAGGGGCGCGCAAGTCCTGGTAGGCGTGCATGTACTGCATGGGCGCCCAAGTCCTGGTCGCGAAGGTATACAAGCACGACACTTGGGTACTTGTGTGATGGTTAACCAGCAGGGTAATACTTGAGAGACTATTGGTTAAAGCCTTTAGAATCATCTTGATGTTCTTCCAGAAGAGGGGCACGCAAGTTCTATTGAAGGAGTATGGAGGAGCGCAAGTGTGGCCATTTCCCTTAAGGGCTGGCCACTCAGACGTGCAAGTTTTGATGAGTTTCAACACTTATGCCTTCCTCCCCCTCTTTAGATCTTCTGTTATAGTTATGAAATTACCTTAGAAGTGTTTCAGAAGCTTTGAGAAGGGACTAGGGTGCCGAGAGTTCAAATATGAGTTTCTGGAAAAATATCCTCCTCGAATGGGGGGCCCACAGGGTCTATTTATAGGCTGAAGAAGACCCAGGTGGTTATCCTTTAGGGCGCTCAAGGGACTTGCGCTACCATTCATCGTCGCGCAAGTGTACTTGCACGACCATTGTATAACTTGCGCGACCCTTGTGCAACATTCTTCTTATTCCTTCCTTTGTCAATATTTGATATTTGTCCAAAGGTTGAATCACTTTGTGCTCATATATTCCCATTTTCTAATCTTTAGACTCTATGATGAAAGGAGCGTCAGCAAAGGTCCCCCCTCATAGTTGGATCCAGAGAGAAAAGAGGATTTGACTCTGAGGAAATCGAGAATCAAAAGAAAATTGGGGCACGCAGGTTAGGGCGTGCAAATGAGCTTTGGGCGCACAGGGTCTAGCGCACAGGGATACGGCCTTTGATCGTGTAGGGTAAGGCGCGCAGGGTCAGGGCCGCGTCTATAAATAGGGGGATTCATTCTGTACAAAGAATCCGGATTTCCGGATTTCAAACCTTCAAGCTCTCTCCATGCGGGTCACCTTCGCCGCACAAGTTGCTCTATTTTCCGATGTTTCTTTGCCGTCGCGTTGCTGTGTTGGTATCTGGACCTGCGCGGTGATACTTGCGCGCCAAATACTTGTGTGGAATCTCCATACTTGCGCGCCTTAATGCCTTTGCCATTTTTTTAGAATTCTTTCACAAATTTTATGAAAAATCAACTTACATAAGAGTTAATTATTCATCCTTTGTGCAGATTCAATGGCTCATAATAGAATCAGAAAGGCTGATGAACTGGCTAGAAAGTGGATTGATGACATGATGAACATTGTTGTCCATGATTACTATGATATCTGTGAGAGCACTCTCCCAGATTTGGATAAGTACTTGAAGAAATATCATCTTAATTTCCCACAGAGCATCTACCTGTCTCTATATGGTCATGGTCATCTGCAAGGATTCAATGTTCCAGATGCAATGAATTTTATGTCTGACATGCATCTGCACTACTACTCCTCTATTTCGGTTATGCTGTAAATTAAGAGAAACAACAATGGTGTGAACTTCTAAATTCTTCATCCATGTCATTTCCTTGTAGATATGAAAATGGAAAACCCATGGGCTGAAATGTTTTCCATTTCCGGTTGGTGGAGAGAAGACAAACATGGCATTAGAGCAATATCTGAAAAGAGTGATCTCTCCAAATGGCTCTTTACTTCCAATGCTTCATTCTCAAATCCATGTATCCATCTTCCAAGTCTCTTGGATAGAAACAGAGTCACTGTTTGATCAGCAGTAAATTTTCTCAAACCGCACTCAAGAACATTCTTTTACAATTGTTCCAAGAAGAGCTAGTATCACTGTATCTCTTATGGTATCGAGTTGAATGAATGAATTCCAGGTGTCTTCTGATGAAGCTCGAGATTCCGTAAATCAAATGAAGAGTTATGTTGAAAGTCTCTTGTAATTCTTAAAAAAGAGAAGAGACTCCAGTCTGTGGATGTCCTTCTATCTCTTGTGCATCAATGAAAAACACTTTCACCTTCAATCATTTGTACCAGCATTCTCTTTCTATATGCTTTAGATTTTACTTAATCCAATGGGACTAGTAAGCATAGTTTGATTTTTACTAGGATTAATGTAAATAACCCTATAAACATTGAACCTTTAAATTGCTCAATGTTACCTAAATCATACAAAATATATGTTTAGTGAGCTGGAACTTGACTTTTATTCAGAGTTCCTTTGTCTTTTTGGGGAGTTTAAATTCATGCTCATCGGACATAAAAAGGATAATGTTTAAGTTCGAAATAGATTTGACCAAATGAATTAGAATTGACTCGATTCCTTGAAAATTCATCTGAAAACATATTACCATACTCAAGTATGAGGGAAAATAGGTAAACTATGACTTAAGAATATTTGAATCTGAGGAATGATATGAAAAAGAGCTAAAAGGCACCAGAAGAAGTAGTTTCCCAGAATGAAGTTACTATTATTTAACAAACCCGTTAGGGGGTTAAATTATGCAGGTCCACCTAAGGGTATTGGCTGCATAGTCAAATAAATAGCATCTTTTGGATAACAAGTCGGTTATGTAGACTATTTATGCAAGACTGTCTATGGGCACATGCTTCATAGTCAGGCAAAAGAACTCTCTGAAATTTACTATCCTAGTGCTAAAATCTAGTGAAAGTTTATGGAGATTCAAATTTTCCAAAGTATAGAGTTTGTTGTATGGAAAGAGTTACTCAAATATGGAGAAGATATTTCCAAACAAGATTATTGAAGAACTGGATAGATATTACTCCTACGAAGGTCTGACCCAAACGTAGAGAATGAGAATATAAACCATAGACTTGAATACTTTCAGATCATGAAAAAGGGTATGGGACAAATATGTTAAGGATGGCTATTTTTGCTGATTCCTACATACTTTCATTAATAAAAATAAGGACAAAAGAGGCTTTCCTCCCAAGAATGAAGTTACCACTATTTAACAAACCCGTTAGGGGGTTGAATTATGCAGGGCCACCCAAGGGAATTGAATGCATAGTCAAATAATAGTATCTTTTGGCTAACAGGTCCGTTATGTAGACTGTTTATTCAAGGCCTCCTAAGGGCATGTACTACATAGTTAGGCAAAAGAACTCTCAGAAGTGTGACATTTTTGTGAATATAAGTCAAGAAAAGGGTAATGAATATCTAAAAATATTTAAGGTTAGGATTACGACACATAAATATGGGTACTGTACAATGTATACAAAGATACACAGATCAATGGTAACCATAATCATGTTGTGGCTGGGTACTGAATGGAAATGTTGGACATCACTACATATCCCATAAGGATCGGAATCAATCCATACGTAGTTCTTAAACTACAGTTTAACGTCATGCGAGACAAAAGGATTAGAGATCTTAGTTTAGGGTCATAGATCTTTGACCATTGTAAGAAATACACAGTGTGTGTTTTCATGCGGACTTTTTAGCCAAGGGACTGGAAGTGGGATTTGGGGTTAGGCCCAAAGACTTTGGGCTAGATTAGAGGGACACTCGAACATTCCTACGTATACCATATGGATGGGAATCAAGCCTACGTTGTTCTAGAAATACCCATTGTACAAATTTGGTTCGTACATGTGAAGGGTGAAATGGGACTTTAGTACAATGATGGTTTATCCCAAGATAAAAGGTTTGGGAATTTCCATGTATGCACGTAGTCTTTGAAATGAAACATGATTGAAAAATCAATGTAAATAATGTTTCCCTCTCAGGTGAGGGTATCAAAGAATATTGTAGTTTATTTCCATACTGGAAAAAAGTGTTGTATAGTTTAACGTCGTATAACAAGGACGAAAGTGAACCAATGTAATGATATTGATTCTAGGGGAGGTTCCACGAATCATCATCGTATGAGATGGAGGTGAACCGATGTGAAGAGATTGGTTTTGGGCTTTAACCTTGGGAGGTTTCCTACATACCCAGCCTAGAAGGAAAGGATCAAAGTCTGCGTAGTTCAATTAAAGAATGAATTAACGATCAAGTTGTTCTTGGGGACAACATCCAAAAAAATGATGTTGTCAGGACTTACACATGGTTAGTAGCCCAAAGAGAGTGTTATGGTTGAGGTTTTCTCTAAGCACACGTGATTCATACTCGGAGTGAGAAACAAGAGGTAACAACAACCATAACGATGCATAGTTTAATGTCATGTAGGACATATAAATGGACTACATAGTTTAAAGTCTTGCTGCTAGGACTATTGGTGTTGCACAGTTTAGTGTCATGTAGCAGGGACAAAGTACAGTTTAATGTCATGTAGGATGTATCAAGGACTTTCTGTACAGTTTAGTGTCATGTAGTTTGGATGATGGGGACAATATAGTTTAACATCATGTTGGATGAAAGGGGGACTGTACAGTTTAATGTCATGCAGTGAGGACAAAAGAGTACACCATTTAACGTCATGTTGGACATATTAGGGACTTTTTCACAGTTTAACATCATGTTGGATGAAAAAGGGACGATACAGTTTAGAGTCATGTTGGACGAAAGTGTGAATAGTTTAAGGTCATATGCATGGACCGTGGATGGTGCAGTTTAATGTCATGCTGGATGGTGGTATAGTTTAAGGACTTACAGGACCTTTGATGATTATGTAGTTTAACGTCTTTCCGGACATAAGGGACTTTTATACAGTTCAGCATCATGTAGTTAGGACATCACAGTTTAACATCTTGTTGGATATAAGGGACTTTAAAATAGTTTAGGGTCATATGCATGGACCGTTGAAGATGCAGTTTAAGGTCATACTATACCATTGATGTAATCTAAGGTAATACAGGACCTAGTTGCAGTTTATGTTCATACTGGACCATTTAGGGAACTTTTTCACAGTTTAACGTCATGTGGGACGAAAGTACAAATAGTTTAAGGTCATATGTATGGACCATTTATGATATATTTTGTGTTTATAAAAAATACTTCTTAAAAAATATGGCATTGGTTAGAGTAGTGATGAGTTCTCAATCCATCAAGATTAATGAATAAACTCCATTAGAGTAGACCCTATGTATTGAGTAAGGTCCTTCCCATTTTGGATCAAGCTTGGGATGTTTCATTCCTGGTATCATTGGAGTTCTGAGAACTAATACCAATTCTCCTTGAGTGAATGAATGAAGACGAACTTTTTTGTTAAAAGCTCGTGCTATTCGATTCTGATAGACTTCCATGTGGTGAAAGTTACACAATATTTTCTCATATAACCGTTCCAATTCATTCAATCGCTTTTGAGATTGTTCATCTATAAATGACTGATCAAAAATGGCTACTTTGAGTGAAGGCAATTGAACTTCAATGGGAAAGACGGATTTCGTTCCATATACCAGTGAATATGGAGTTGACCGAGCTGCAGTGCGGGTGGTAGTCCGATAAGCCCATAAATCATGAAAGAGTTTATCAGGCCACGACCTCTTATCTTTATCCACCATCTTTTGTAGTATATTTGAAGGAGTCTTGTTAAAGGCTTCTATCTGGCCATTGGCTGCTACATGATACCGAGATGAA
This sequence comes from Viscum album, assembly GCA_963277665.1. Classification (NCBI taxonomy): domain Eukaryota; kingdom Viridiplantae; phylum Streptophyta; class Magnoliopsida; order Santalales; family Viscaceae; genus Viscum; species Viscum album. The sequence continues at coordinate 111,573,552 of OY728125.1, read as the reverse complement.
TGGTTGGATTTGATGTTGTATTCTTGATACAACTTCTTCACCTCATATGAACATTAGTTGGTTCCATTGTCCGTCAATATGGTAAGAGGGACACCAAATATGGTAATGATGTTAGACTTGATGAAGCTAACAATGCATTTAGAACTTACTTCCTTGAGAGGTATTTTCTCTGCCCATTTGGAAAAGAAGTCAGTAGTAGTAAGAATGTACTTAAACTGCTTGGTCGTAGACAAAGGGTAAGGTCCCACCACATCCATTCCCCATGTGGCAAATGTCCATGAGTATTTAGCTGTTTGAAGAAAATGTGGAGGTTGATGAATGAAGTTGGCATGTAATTGGCATGAATGAAACTTCTTTGTGAAATCAACACAATCTTGTATAATTGAAGGCCTAAAGTATCCAAGCCTTCAAATCTGATCCGACCGTCTATGTCCAGACTGGTGGGCACCACGGACTCTTACATGCACTTCTTTCATAACATCCATTGTCTCTTCACCATCAATGCATCTGAAGAGAACTCCATCAAAACCACATTTTTAGAGAATTTTCTATAGGTGATTTGGGCTATCATAAAGAGTAAAATCGACCACACGTCACCGGATTTGTTCTTTCTCGACTCTATCAGGTGGAAGTGTTCCATTATGAAGGTATTCCCTGATAGGTGACATCTATCTTGTAGTATGACCATATGATTTAGGAATGGGACTGATTTCATTAATTTCCTCTGTTTTGATTTGAACATAAGGTGAAATTGCACGACGGTGGGAAATACTGAGGGTTGTCTTGTCCTGATTTGGATCTGCCAGAGTTGTGGCTATATTAGACAGTCCATCAGCTTGAGCATTTTGTTATCTTGGGACATAAGAAAATGTCGGTTCTGAAGGTAATTCCTCCATTAACTCTCTGACGTAATCATATAAAGGGATTAGTTCTTCTTTTCTAATGGCATAATCCCCATTGACTTGCTTGATTACCAGTTCTGAATCACCTTTCACCTTTAAGTGATTAACTTGTGCTTGAAGCACTAATTCCAAGCCTGTAATGAGAGCTTGATATTCTGCTTCATTATTGGTACCACCTTCCCATAATAAGAAAGAATAAGGTAACGCTGCCTTTTGTGGAGAAATGAGCACAATTCCTAAGACAACATTGTTGAATTTAGGATTTTCCATTTTCCATCCTGTTGGACTTCTGGAAGAACCATCAAAATACATTTCCCATACTTGAGGACTTTATTGAATAGAGAAGACTTCCTCATCAGGGAGTTCAATATCTGAAGATGTGTCTTCTACTGAAGGGTGTTCTACCAGGAAAGCAGCCAGAGCTTAGCCCTTTATCAACTTTTGAGGCACATACTGAATGTTGAATTGCTGCAAAATAACTGCCCACCTTGCCAGACGTCCTGTAAGCATTGGACAACTAAGGATGAATTTGATCAGGTTATTGAGAGATACCAATTGGACCTCATGATGTTGCAGGTAGTGTCTAAACTTCTGAACTACAAATATTAATGCTAGGCAGCAATTCTCAATACTTGAATACCGGGTTTCTGCTTCAATCATAGTTTGACTGAGATAGTAGAGGCTGTTTTCATTCCCAGCATCATTCTTTTGAGTAAGAAAGGTACCCAATGATCGCTCTAGAGCTGTTACGTAGAGGATAAGTGGCCTTCCTTCAACAGGTGGCATGAGTACCGGTGGAATCAAAAGGTATTTCTTGAGAATATCAAATTCTTCTTAACATTCTTCAGTCCACTGGTAAGTGACTCCCTTCTTCATCAATTTGGTGAAGGGTAAACTTTTTCCTGCCAAATTGGAGATGAAACACAGAATATAGGCTAAGTGTCCTTGAAGTCCTCTTAATTCTTTCAAATTTTGAGGAGGTGACATACCAAGGATTGAATTGGTCTTCTCAGGATCGACTTCAATGCCATGATGGCGTACAACAAAGCCGAGAAATTTTCCTGAGGTTACCCCAAAAGCACATTTTAAGGGGTTCATCATCAAATTATGTTGTCGAAGCTTGTGGAATATGACTTCCAAATCAGCCAAGTGATTAGAAACATGTTTGGATTTAACCACCAAAGCATCTACATATCATTCATCAAACTTCCCTAAGAAGGGTTTGAAGATACGATGCATGGCACGCTGATATGTTGCACCTGCATTCTTTAAGCCAAAGGGAATTACCCGGTAGCAAAACACACCCTGATGGGATCTGAAGGCTGTGGATTCCTCATATTATGGGGCCATTCAGATCTGATTATATCTGGAATATCCATCCATGAAGGAAAGTGCTTCATAGCCAGCTATTTCATCAATTAATAGTTCTGTAATCGGAACTGGGAAATCATCCTTAGGATAATGCTGATTAAGATCTCTGAAATCGATGCAAAATCTAATTTGTCTGTTCTTATTCTTCATAGGGATAATATTAGCCAACCACTTGGGATATTTAACTTCTCTGACGAATTAAGCTTTGATATGCTTGTCCACTTTAGCCTTAATTTTGGAAGCATAAGTTTGGTGTGTTCTTCTCATGGCTTGCTTAAATCCTCAATGTTCTTCTGATAAACCCAAATGATGTGTAGCAACATCAGGATCAAGCCCATTCATTTCTGTATAGTTCCAAGAAAATATATCTCTCTTTTGATTTAGAAAAGAAATATACATCTCTTTCTCTTCAAGATTCATGGCCTCACTAATTAAAGTGGGGTGTGGATCTTCTTTTGTACCCAGATTTATTTCTCTGAGTTCATCCACAGTGGTAGAGATACCCTCTTCAAATGCTGGAGGAGCATCTATGATATCTTCCTCTTCTTCTTCATCATGTATTATTTCTTCCGTTTCTACTTGCATAGTAGATCATAAAGCCGAATTTTCATGATCAGAAGAGATGTCAAAATTTGCATATCTTGAAGAAGAAGCTTCCATTTCCGACCCGATTGATTATGAAGGGTCTTCTTTGGGTATTAAAGAGGAGATAATGGATTGAGAAATGACATCATTTTTTACCTCCAATGTTGCTATAACTTCTTCAGGCCTAATTGGAAAATTATAGACTTGTTGGATTTCAGCAGATGAAATGAAGACGTCACTATTTGTGCTTTCATTACTGCTTGGTGGGTTTCCAATTTCTCCCTTGTTGTCTGGCTCGATTTCCGTAACTGACATTTTGGATCTTTCCATAAGAGTATTTTGATTTGGGTCTATCTGGTCAATTTGAATGATAGGAAACACATAATCTGTACTAACATGTGTAAATGGATTTACTGGAATCTTCTCCAAACCATATGAAGCATTAACTTTGGTAATCTCCTTTTTTGTGGATTTCTCCCTTCCCTTCATGTGATAGAATTCCGCCTCAATGTATTGAGAATCACATGTCTTGAATGAGGCCTTATCACCATAAAATGTCCCAACTTGACCATCGAAACAATATTTGAGACATTGATGGTACGATGAAGGGATAGACGCATTTTGATGTTGCAAGGGTCTTCCAAGCAAGATGTTGAAGGCTGAGTCTTGATCAACAACCATGAAATCTGAATTGGATACAAGATATCCAAACTGAGTTCTGAGTGTAACTTCACCCAGTGGTTCTTGTTCATTTTTATCATATCTTTGTAACATCATGGTAGAAGGAGATAAATCAGATTCTGTGAGGCCCAATCGATGAAGTGTACGAATGGGCATGAGGTTGACTCCTTAACCATTGTCAATGAAAGCTCTTCAGACATCTACAACATTGACCTTGCCAGATAAGTACAAAGGTCTAATATGTCCATGCACAACATCATCTTCATCTTCATCAGTAAAAGATCTTATTGCATACCATTCTCCAGAATTACTCTCTATGTGATAGACTTCAGCTGCAGCAATTTCTGTTTCAAACTCCTGAGGACTTGACAAAGCCTCAATGAGTGCTTCCCGTAGATCTTTTGACAGATTCAGAGCATCCGGAAATGATAACTTGGCTGGTACTTGGGCCAAGTGTTTCAATATATCATACTTTTGATCCAGAGGTCTGTGTTTCCCAACAGGAATATGTGGTTTAGCAGGTACCTTGGAAGCAAATGTTTTGGAAGTTGATGCAGCTTGTATCGGGATAGGAGTTGAAAATATTCCTGGTTTTGGAAGATTAGACTGATTAGATCCATTTAATTGCTGAGAGGAAGAAGATGGAAATTTCAACTGGTATTCCAAAATAACTGTGCTAGGACTGAATTTTCTATTGGTATAAGAACTTGCTTGTTCTTGCTGAGCTCGCTGAAGGGCTCTACCATGATTTTCTACTGCGTACACAGTTCTAGCAGGGGTAGAATTGGAATAGTGGATTCTAAAAGATCCACATATTCCCTTGTATCCTAAGACTCTGGGACTTCCTCTAATTCCTCTGTTTGATATAGGGAATTCAGGCTCATTGAAATCGAAACTGCAACTGGAATATGGTTCTGTTAATTGAATCTTATTAACAGAACTGAAAATCAACTCTTCATCCGATGAAGATTCTACCTGGTTAGCCTGTTTAGGCTGTGCCGTTTGGTGGGACGGTGCCCATTGATTTGAAGTATATGGCGTGAAGTCTGCCAAGGTCAAAGAAAAATTAGGCTTTGACATGTACTCATCTTCTTCTGATTCTTTTTCTTTCTTTGAATCATGCTTTTTCTTTGAGGATTTTCCCTCTGACGAAGAGGGTGTTTCTGCGACATTCATAGTAGAAGACACAACCGGTTTCATTAATTTTGTTTGCAAAATAGCATGAGTTCGGTTGATTGTATTTCTGACCATCCAATCATCATACTTCTGTGCATTTTGGATTTTTACTTCTTTCCATTCACCTTCCTCCTATGGAACTGTAGTAGTAACTCATGCTACCTGAGCTGAAGAACCTTTCAGTTTGACTTGTCTCGAGTCGACCGTCTTTTGCAGGAGGTCTTTGAAGAAAAAAAACTCCTGGATGGGATGCCCCAACATTTTATGAATTGGGTAATAATTGGTACGGTCTTCATCTCCTTCCTTGTTTGGCCTCTTGGGCCTTGGCAGCTGAACCAAATTATTTTCTAGAGCCTAAATGAAGTAACGAGGAACTTGTTCATTTTGGAAAGAGTATTTTTTTCTCTTCAGATCCTCAAATTTTTTTCATCTTTGATCTCTTTGATCATCTGGACAAAACGGCATTTGTTGTTGGCACTCAGGAGGTGGAGCGCTTCGAGAAGATGAAGGTTTTGAAGTAAAAACAGGAACAGGTGCTAGTTTAAGCATAACTGAAGCAGTTTTTGCTTTACCTATTCTCCTTCCTGGAGCTAATGGAATTACACGAGATTTATCCTTAGCCTGTATAAGGGATTCTTCAATCTGATGAGCGATTGAAGTAAGGTCTCGAAACCCTCATGTGTATTTCACAGGGATCAACGGTGTGCGTAACTCATCACGCAAATTTGCCACACAGATTGGAAACAATTCTTCTTGAGGGAGTTCTAATCTTAGGGAATATTTTAATCCCTTCCAGCGAGCAATGAAATATGAGACCCTTTCATTCTCCCTTTGCTTACAGTTTGTAAGATAAAAAACTGTTGTCTTTGGCAAAGTTGAGCTGAACTGAAGAAGGAATTGTTGACAGAGAACTTTCTATCGAGTAATTGACCGGGATTGCAAGCTTGTATACTAGACAAAGGCTGGTCCTTGCAAGGTCCGTACGAAGCATCTGAGTTTTACTACTTCTTGCTGCCCCGGAGTTCCCATCATAGGATAACAACAAGATACGTAATGCGTCAAATACTGTTCAGGGTCGCCTGATCCATTGAAAATAGGGAATATAAGGTTTCCAAAACTGGATGGAGGAGAGATTGAATCTACCCATTCAGGGTAAACATTCTTTTCTGGTTGAACCTGCGCACGTTTCCCTTCCATAGTTTCTAACCGAGTTGTTAATGACTCAATGGTAGTTATTAACTTTTGAGAGACATCCGATTGAACTTGGATTTGGGTAGGTGCAATGACTGGAGCTTGGACAGGTGTGGTGGTTGGTGCTGCAACTGATGGTAGCACTGCCAAATGTTGTTGCACTTGACCCGTAGGATAGGCCTGTGAGGGTGTACTGATAGAGGAGGATATTCTTGATCCATCTCAGTAGCTACAACAAATTCCTTTGGCTGACTGACTCCGACACGCTTAAGAAGAAGACTACTCTGAAGTAGTTCTGCATTCAACCTTCTTAATTACTTCATTTCTTCCTCCTGTTGTGAAAACCTTTGCTCTAGTGAGAGAGATTGGCCTTCTCCAGAGGAAGGATATATAACCTGATTCTTTCCCCTCCCTTTGTTGGATCCTTTTCGCAGAGGGGGAAGTTGGTTACTCAAAGGATTACCTAGGTTCTGAGTAACCCTTTGATTTCGTGTATGCACACCTTCTTTATTTGTGTCGGTGCGTATATCTTCTTGAGCAGGAACCTCTTCATCTGAGTCCCCTGAGTGAGCCTCATCTGGTGGATCAGCAACAACGACATTCATGACATTGATTGATGAATAAATCATCACATCCCTTCTATCAGCATTTCTGTGATATTGTCTTCTTCCATGTATTTGATAAGACATTGCCTTTTGTTGATTCGATCCCTCAGGAACTTCTTGACGAACCCTAATTTGAAGGGAATCACCCGATAATTTGTCTCTTCGTTCCTCTTGAGCCTTCTTCCCCAATCGAGAAAATACCTACTTTATCTGAGGAGGGGATTGATGATTTGAAAAAGTCCCCAGTCCGGTGGACTGGGGCTGTTCCTGTTGTTCCCGCTCAACTCCTCGAATCCTATTTGTTGATTCTAAGGGTTGGTTTAAAAGAGTCCCCAGTCTAGCGAGCTGGGGTGGCTCTTGACATGCTATGTCTGAGAATTTCTTAAAAGCTCTCATGATCTTGCGAACCTTAGTCCGGAAATTTGCTGAATGCATTAACCTGTATCCACTTTTATCACCTAGTTCAAAAGACTGTTGGATGATTTCTGACACTTCTGTTACTTGATGATGTGCTTGCTCCATACGAGAGGCATGTTCAATATTCTCATTTGCTTGATGCAAGGTTAATTAAAAAACTTGTTCTCTGCATTCTTGATTTTGAGAGGAACTAGTTGAGGCCTATTCTTGGGCAAGATTTTGATTAAAAACAAAGCCCATTGACTGTGGCTGGCCATGGGCAATAACATTGCATGATACCATTTTCGGCGGGCTTTGCTAACTGGAGAGCACCGTGAAATGCAGTGCTCCATGAACACCCCATCCTCTGACATGAATACTAGATGGGGCATTGGAAATTAAATGATGCAATCTTCTTAGTGCGCCAAGGCATGAACGTTGAATGGCTCTATGATGCTTTTCAACCTTCGGATATCGAGAGACTGATAGAGATGCCAAATCAATCTGACATTGCAACCCTTCTATTATCATAAGATTATTTTCATATTCATCATAAGATATTATTTTCTTTTTCAACTGACAAAGAGTTTGCCATATGTTGAGACGAATATCAATAATTCCATCTTCCATAAACATTTCTGGAATGTCATACTGAGAGTCATCCATAGGCCAAAACATAACTGGCACTTCACTTTTCGCCAGTTCTTTTCTCATGTTCACCATTTCCACTTTATCATTTGATGAAGATTCTTCTACCCATTTTGACTAGAGCTGGTGCTTCCTTATTGCTTCATTGGATTCAACAGGATTGGTAGAGAAATCACTGATCAAACTAGAAGATGCATGACTTAGGGGGGGTTCAGAGAATGACCTACACCCCGGGAAATCTTCTGATTGAGAAAGTATTTCACCTGCTAGGGATGAAGCATCAGACATGACTGGTTTCTCATTTGCAAGTGCCTCAAGATAAGAGGGCTTCCTCAGCACTACATTTTCCACTGGAGCATTTTCCGGGCAATGTTCATCACTACTACAGAGAGGAATTTCGCAACGAATTTCATCCTCATGGGGAGGACCACCATGGTGGGTTAAAAAAAAAGATGAGATCTCTTGCTCCATTGTATTCTGACCACACAAAGGGTTCCTGTGGCTCTCATCTGTAGATGAAACTTCAAGATCGACCGAATTTTCATGAAGCAAGACTTCATGTGAAAGTGTCTGTTGAATACCATCAGAATTAATGTTCCCACTATTTGGAAATGGGTGAGTAGAATATTAAATTCCAATAGATAACTGTCTGAGGGCTTCAAGAACTCCAGCATCGAGCAAGGCCTTGTTACAGATTGGCTCTTGATCTTCTGACTGTGCTGGGCGGGTCTTTTTCTTAGACGCCTTCTTACTCACCTTGGAAACCACTTGTTGATGAAAGTGGTTGCTCTGAGTAGGTGTTTGTTCCTGATCAGGAAAGATGGCCAGGTTAGGCTGACGATCTCCACTCAAATCAGGTGTATGTGCTTGACTTGGTTGTCCGTATGATATGGGGGAGTATTCCCCACAACCCTCTTAGACTGGAACAGATATGTGTGTCTGTTTCGGAGTGAATTGTTGATGTGTCACTCCACTGGTAGGGATAGATTTATGTGTCTTTCCCTGAGATGCCACTGAAGTTGTTATAATATCCTGGAAAGCGTCCAGAATATGAGCAGGGATTTGCTTCTCCTCTTTCACCATTGATAAAATATCCTTGGTGACTTCAGCGGCCAGAACAGGGATATACGTCCATTCTGTGCTTGGAGAAGGTGTATGTGCCTTCTCCTATCCTCCTTTTCCTGTCAGTGAATCCTGACAGTAATCAAGTGTGGGGGTAGAGAGTTGAGTCTGCCTCCTGTTTTTCGTCGGAGCTTTTCGACTGACTTCTCCGAATGCAACCAAGTGAGACTGTTGGTAGGCTTGATCAATACTAGCAGGTGTATGTGCCTGCTGATTGCACTTCTCCAAACGTGGTTGACGAGCTCCATCATATGTAGTCAGACGAGCCTACTGACTAACTGATGACGTATAAACATGTGTATGTTCTTACCTATAGTACTCCACCAGAATTGCCTGACAGGATTGGCGTGCTGCTGCTAGACGAGTCTGCTAGACAGCGGGATTAAAACGGGAAGGTGTATGTTCCCACTCGTTGCTTACCACCAAGTTAGGTTGGTGGACTTCTCTGGAGATGGAAGAGATGAGAACGTACTCACTGTTGACCAGATTCCTCCTCTGGAGGTTCATCTTTCCTGCTCGGGTTCGAGGAACCTTAGCCGAATGCCTGGAGTTGGTACCCTCATCATGTTGAGGGCGCACTGCCGCATGATTCCAGCAGCGATTATTGATAGGATCCCTCAGGAAGGACTCTTGATTCTTTGAATTAAGGCCCTGAGGGACCTGATCATTCACCTCCCCAGAATATGGGAGTGAATGGTGATTGCGTTCTGGGGATAATGACCCGAAACGGTTGGAGACGGTAGTCAACACCGCCTGCTTCTTGATCACTGGTCGTCATTGTCCGGATGACCGGTGTGAGTTGTTCACTTGGAGGGCTTGGCGGGCAGCCTCCAGAGTTGGGATGGTACTATGTTGACGGTACTTCTTAACCAGATCATTTGATACCCAGCGTTGAAGACACTGACTAGGTGATGTCATCCTCAGAGCGAACGACGATCTAGTAGGAGTAGCAGTAGTGGCATTTGCAGCAGTAGTATTCACAGGTGTGAACTTGAGAGCAGCCATTCTGGAAATGCAGAAGATCTTGAAAAATAGTTCCTTTTTGATATAACAGACGTAATCCAGATAAATTCAGCCACTACATCTGTTGGATGAGCACATATGTCAATGATTGTTTTTTTTTGTCCCTCTCATTGAGTTTTAAATAGGGGCCTAACAAATAGGTAAAACATCATTTTTACTTGGTTAAAGAATCCCATCGGGTTCACCATTTTTTGTTTCCCTTGGAATTCGGGGATGACCTCCTTGATTTAAGGTTCAAACATTTCAATCGGTTTCTAACGGGCTTGTTCATAGAACCGGAAACATCCAATGATTCCACATCCATTAGGACATACTTTCCAAAGCTAGGTTCTCATTAGTTTGTGGACTGATGAGGCTTAGGAATTTGCATTCGTCTAGAGGATGGGAGGTCAGACTCATCACACATTTTTGAGTGGAATTATTGTCTACTCCGGGAATCTCTTTATAGATTTAAGTTATGTTCGTGAATCCTTATTACATTACCAAGTATAAAATGAGCTTTCCTTTAGATCTGACAATCAATGATCGATATGTAGGAAATTTAGAGAATATATTATATTTATTCGAGGTTCTTCATTGATAGGGAATCATCTTTATTTGTTAGATATTCTTAGTCAATGGTATCCTTTGATACGTAAAAGTCACTTGGTCATTATGATGACCATACTGGTTTTAAAGCCACTCAGTGGGGCAGCTTAAGTTTATTTTCATTCAGAAGGACATGGATTATTTCAGAGTTGGGATCGAACCCGCAGATGGTCTACCTACGTATCCTTTGTTTAGAAAAGGAATCAGAACCCACGTAGATCGAGTAAGGGAGTATGATGTTTATGATTGATGGATCAAAGAAGGATTTCATAATTACTTTTACACTCTAAGCTCACGGGAGTCCTGCTCGGTGTTAGAAACAAGAGGTATTGGTAAAAATTAGACAATTGTTCCATGAAAGATGCAATCATAAGAAATATGGTGGGACTTATGTATGTATGACTGCCCAGGTAAATGAAGATTTGTATTTACCTCAGGAAAGAAATCCAAGAATAGGGTCCATAAAGGTATATGTGCTTCACACAGATTTGAATACTCTAACTTGGGGATTACTCCAGAAAAGGAGGCCCAAATTAGGAGAGGACTTATGATTGAGTTTTTTACTCCTGAGAAGTAATCCTAGATCAAAGGTAAATTAGGACTGGTTAAGAGGAATTAAGACTGGGGATTACTCCTGAAAAGGAGGCCTAGTTTAAGAGACTTGAAAAATTAAGGGACTTGGGGCTTACTCCTGAAGAGGATGCCCATATTTGAGACTGGGGATTACTCCTGAAAAGGAGACCCAGGTTAAGATAATAATGGGTGGGACTTACTCCTGAGGAGGATGCCCTAGTGAATGAGTTCTCTCATCTTAAAGGATGAGGTTGAATGAATGAAATCTCAATCTTTAGTGACATAAAGATGTGTAAATCACTAGGTTTTGAGAGATTCTACAGAATTCCTTTCAGATAAGGAAGTCAAATCAAGAAATAATGCCATAAATGGCTTTCAAGAGTGTCTTGAAGATTGAATCTTGAATAGGAGAGGTGTAATGGCTTAAGAGGGGTGAAATGGGCAAGAAGGGCACCCAAAAAGGAAGGGGTGCACAAGTCCTGGTAGGCACGTAGGTACTGCGTGGGCGCGCAAGTCCTGTTCATGCAGGTATACCTGCGTGACACATGGGTACTTGCGCGATGGTTAACCGGCAGGGTAATACTTGAGCGACTCTTGGTTAAAGCCGTTAGAATCATCTTGAGGTTCTTCCAGAAGAGGGGTGCACAAGTTCTATTGAAGGAGTAAGGCGGCGCGCAAGTGTGTCCATTTCCCTTAAGGGCTAGCCACTCAGACATGCAAGTGTTGATGAGTTTCAACACTTAGGCCTTCCTCCCCCTCTTTAGATCTTCCGTTCTAGGTACAAAATTACCTTAGAAGTGTTTCGGAAGCTTTGAGAAGGGACTAGGGCGCTGAGAGCTCAAATCTTAGTTTCTGGAAAAATCTACTCCTAGAATGGGGGGCCCACATGGTCTATTTATAGGCTGAAGAAGACCCGGTCGGTTATCCTTTAGGGCGCGCAAGTCACTTGTGTGACCATTCGTCGTCGCGCAATTGTACTTGCGCGACCATTGTAGAACTTGCACGACCCTTGTGTAATATTCTTCTTATTCCTTCCTTTGTCAATATTTGATATTTGTCCAAAGGATGAATCAATTTGAGCTCAGATATTCCCCTTTTCCAATATTTAGACTCTGTGACGAAAGGAACATCAACGGTTTTTAATTTAGTTTTTTTTAATTTTAATTTGTTATTTTAATTTTTTTGTAACTTTCTCTTCTCCACCCCCCATATTTCAGCGCAATGAAACCCTAGGGGAAGGGGTATTTCGTGGTGCCACAGAGCAAGGGTGACGACTCCCTACTTTCAACCAGTGGCGACTTCAGCAGCGGCACAACTCCAGCTCCTCGGTACCGACGGTGGTTCAAACCACATTCAAGCACCACAGATCCTCTTCGCGGTAAAATCATTGTCTTCAGAAAATAAATTTGTTGTGTCGCAATGGATCGGAGGCAGCATTGTTGTCTCGGCTCCATGGCAGCGCATCGGACACCCTCGATTGAGCTGATCTAGCGGACCTCCTCCACAGCTCCATGGCGGCACGGCAAATTAAAGCAGCGCAACAGCGCAGCAGGCCCGCAGTCCTCCTCTTCTCCAGCTAGCGGCGACGACTTCTCTGGTAATCTCCTCTGGTTTCCTCAACCAGATAAGCTTCTATTTGTAAATGATCTCCTGGAGGAGAATCTCCTTATTACTGTAAAAAGTATTGATGATCAGACTCAGCAACTGGTTGATCTTTGCCTGGAAATCAAAAGTTTCATCCCCACCCATCTGAACAACCGCCATGGCTGCGCGATACAAGAAAAATCGGAAGGAAAAAAAAGATTAAGGTTACTTGATTTCTAGGTTTTAGAACTGAAATATTTTTTTTTAATTTTGAATGTGTGATATAGTTCTGCTATTGTGCCAGAATCAAGATGACGAGGTAAGGAAGTAGATGGCTGTGTGAATCCGGGGAAGAAAGAAAGCTGATGGCGAGAATCAGTGACAATTATTAGATGAAACAGATGTATCTGTTAGTGAAAGGCTGGAAGGGATTAGTGAGTTATTGACATGGGCATGAAGCTGATGAAGGAAACTATCGGTAGGAGAGTGTAACTGATGCTGAGTAAAAAAAGTCACCGAAGGGGTGCATCGGTGGCACAAATGAAACAGTTGGTGAGGGAATGGATCGGTGAGTCAATGACTCACCGATAGTAAAAATAGACGAGAGACCAAAAGATATAATAATAAAATAATGATGAGTACGTGAAAGAAAAATAAGAGACTGATGGGGAGAGTGAAAACATGTGAAACCGAAAGGAAATTTTTAATCGGTGAGTCATTGACTCACCGATGAAAGTAATAAAAATCGGTTGTAGCAGAACAAAATAAAATAATTAGATCGGTGAGTGACGACTCATAGAAAAATAAAACACCAACAATTATAAAATTAAAAAGCAATTGGCGCGACGTGAAATAGATAATGATTTAGGAAATCGGTGATTCATTGACTCACCGATAGATGAAAATAAAATAAGAAGCTGAAGTTATAAGAGACTGAAACCGATCAAAGGATCGGTGCGTCACAACAACAGTGCATCGCGAGAGACCGATGGTGCTTTGAAGTAATTAGTGAGTCATCACCGATAGTTATAGAAAATCTTCAGTGTGACAAAAGATCGGTGAGACAAAGAATCGGTAGACACAGCATCGGTGTGACAAAACATCAGAGCCTCACTCACCAATAGTATTAAATGGTGACCAGGAAGACTAAACACATAAAATAATAAAATTAACCTATGTTAATGTATCTTAATTAAAAGATTAATTAATAAAATAAAGTGTAAGAAAATTAAATAAAATTAAAATGATTAAATAATTATTTAAAATAAAAAATAACTTATTAAAAAGAAATCAAGAAGAACTAATTTAAACTAGTTACTCATTGTTTTATTTTATAAAATTAAAGGGCTTACCGCAACAGATAAATAAGAGCTACCAGTTGTTTAAATTAAAAGGTACCGGTAAGACACACAACAAAGCTACCGTTAGATTTAGAAAAGAGCTACCGGTAGGAAAGAGTATCGGTGAAAAGGGTCATCGATAGTGGCAAGGTCACCAATAGAGAGTACCAGTAACCTGCTACCGGTAGCTAAGCTATCGGTAGTCTGGCAAGCCGAACTAAGTTGTAAAAACATTAAAATTAAAAGTAAATTAATCAGAAAACTCAATAATTATTAATAATGAAAAATTAAATAAAAATAAACAATTATTAAATAAACAAATTGAGAATTAATTATATTAAAAACAAAGAAGGAATAAATCAGCTATTTAAGGGTCCATAATTACATAAAATGTTATAAAAAATGAATATTTGACAAATGTAATTATAAAAATACAAAAGTTAATTTATTAGATAAAAAGTGTAATTATAATTAAATAAAACATTAAAAATTAATAAAAAGGATATGGAAAATTGTGTAAAAATAAGGCCACATCATATTCCCCCACACTTAATCATTGTTTGTCCTCAAACAATCTCATATTTTATTATCTTTGAAAAAAAGTTAAATGTATTTGTGATAAAGATCACACTATAACATGTCCAACACTCAAAATAGAGGAAAAAACATAACAATAGGCTTTAAGAAATTGATTTACTCATATGAATCATGCCTAGGGAAAATACTCACGGGTAATTAAGAGAGATATGAATCATCAAACAATGAAGATTTTATGCCTCATACATGATACAACATAGTGACTCATTTCAATCGAGACTTAAGTTCTATGTCCAAGAATGACATGAGGTAAAACATCAAGGGAATTAAGACCATAACCAAGGAACTTTGTACATTGAATTTTTCACCTAGGTTCCAAAAATAATTAATTTTTTTGTGAATCACCTCAATGATACAACCGAAATGACTCCCATATAATCCAATTGATCCCTTCTTCATCTGGTGTTCATCATTCCCCTCACTTTAATGAGCTCATTTTTGACCCTAGACACTTTATTTATTTTTCCCAAGCCATGTATCATTGTGCTAAGCACTGTGCAATGCACTTATTCAAGGTGTAAATAGGGCTTATAGTAAACAGAGTCACACCCAGCATCTAGGGTCTTAGAGACACACCGTGGGATTCCAGATGCCCAAACTACTCTAGTTTCAAAGGATTTATATAAAATTCATTTACATTGGCTCATTAAAGAACTTATGTTTAATAATTTAAAGAAACAAAAGGCCCCTAGAATCAAAATAAAACTTCTAGTTCCAAGAGTTATGACCATAACTCTATAAAAAGGGTACCCATATCAATTCCAGAGGTAGTTCTTAAACCGAATTTCCATCAAATCACTATGCAAGAACACTCAGCAATCATCCAAACTCATTAATTTCAGATTCTAAGCAACTAACAACTACCATCAAGAAACTCATCCTAAGGCAAGACCCAATTTAGAAATGTGTAAAGCCTAAAATTATGCAAGAATTATGAAATGATTTATCCATTTTTTACAAAATGTTTGAGATTGTAGTGGGAATTGATGTGCTTTGAATAAAACACAGTTTAGAACAATCAAGAACTGACCCCCTCCCCCACACTTAAAACCCAACTTTGTCCCCAAAGTTGACTTCTAAATATGGAGAAGAACAATTAATCAATTAAAGTTCAAAATAGATTTTCAATTAAGTAGAAATATGACATGTAAAAAGGGTCTCAATGATATTCAAAAATGTTGTTTTCCATAATGAATAAATAACCAGTAGGTCCATTAGCAAGTATATGCAATAACATATAAGTCCAGTGACACAAATTTTCAATTCATGTTCAAAGAAGACATGAAACTTATGGGTGGAGAGTGAATAGGGTGTAGCATTTAAAAAGATTGAGTTCAAAAAATATATTTCATAGAGCTGATAAATGAATGCTAAAAACGCCCCATCCTAACGAAGATTCAACATACCATAATGTACCCCCCACACATAAATTCAAAAAGTGTAATGATTTTAAGAATGAACTATTGATTCTAAAAATGAGGTACAAGAAGATTTTTTTTCTCTCTTTAATACAGTGACATGAAAAAGAATTTTTTAAAACAAATAGAATCTATTAAATCACACAGGAGAAGAAAATAAATTCAGAAAGTGAATACTTCACTGAAATGAAGTGTCTTCATTAATCCTCCAGCAAGGAAATTACACTCCTTAGTTGAAAAAGCAACATCATCCTAGAAACAAAGAGCATGAAAACCAGGAACAAATAACCAGCATAGACAGTGGAAACAGAAGGCATCACAATAGAACTTTATTCAAAGTAAAACAAGAACAGAAACAAAAGTAAACACAAAAGAAATAAGAACATGGGTTGACTCCCATGATGCACTGAATTTAAAGTCTTCAGTTAGAATTTATTTAATTACAATTTTTTATTTATTAACAAAACAAAAATCATGGGTTGCCTCCCATGTAGTGCTAGATTTATAGTCCCCAGCTGGACTCACCTAGAAACTAACCAAAGTCACTAGGTGGGTGTGGTTTTTTTAACAAGAACCACCACATGTGTTTGGCCCATTTATTTTTAACAGAACAATGGAAATTGTTGTGCTTCAAGACTTAAGCAAACAAAAACTAAATTCTCATCAACTGTAAAAATCCCCAAGAAACACCCTTTAATAGTTGTGAGTATAGTGTTGTCCACTTCCAAATTTGTTTTAGATTTGACAATATTAACATTTTTAGGAAGTGGTAGCAATAAATTAGGTGTTTCAAATGGTATGAAAATGTCCTCAGAGCTATCTTCTATAACTTCAACACTAAAAGATTCACATTCAAGGGTGCCCATGGGTGAGTACTGATTAGCAGGTTCAAAAGGGAATTCATAGAATTATGAAAATTGAAACTCAAGTGTGACTCCCTCTCTGGACTACTATCACTATCATGAAATGAATTAGCACCCTTCACAAGTGAGGATGGATGTGATAGGAAGGGAAGATAATTTATTTTATCACTAGCAGATTCGAGTTTAACCATGTTGTAAATCTCTTTCAAAAGTTCCTCATCTGTTAAATCACAATGAACATCTACTACTTCTATCAAATCAGTTCTGCCTAATTCAAGTGTGTGTTCAACCTCTACTTTAAGTTCAAGTTCAAAAGGCTCACTTTCCAAAACAAGGTCTATAGTGTGTTCCAAGAAGTTAAAATCAGGAGGAGTAATGTTCAATTCATCTTCAATAAAGTCATGTTCAAGATTGATAAAATTCGAATAGTCTTCCCCATGTATATCAACACCATTTTCAATTTCACTATACAATGTTTCAGATAAGTGATCACTATGACAATAGGGAAATGAAAACTCATCAGTTAGCCTTTCTTCAAATTTCATTCCCTCGTCTTCATCATCCAACAAAATTTCAGAGATTATTGGGTTTATAGGTTCAAAATATGAAAGAGAAGTCTTTAGTTTAGGTTTAAAGATTTGATATTCTGTGATTTCAAACTTAATGTTCTCTTCCAAAGTGTACCCAATATCAAGTTTATGCTCATTGTTCACAAGTTCAGAAAAGTTGGGTGAAGAGTTTTTAACATTCAAGTTTTCAGTTTCATCTTTCTCTTCTACCTGAGGGACTTATTTTTCCAAACTCCTAAAACAATGATTTTCTCAAAAGAGGGAATGATGAAAAGAACTGAGAAATTTTTTTCAATCTGTTTTAGTTCATCATATGAATTTTCCAACTCAACAACATTAAAGTTCTTTATTGGATTTTCAATGTGTTCTTGATTCAATGAGTTGGTTATTTCTAGATTAGGTTCAACAGTTTCAGATTCTTCAAAGTGAATTGTTTCTTGTCCAGTGTCATATCCACTCTCTTCTTCCACTTGATTTTCAAATATATTATAAAAACTTTCTTTTTCATTTTCTTCATATTCTTCTTGTTCTTTAACCCTTTTTTGTAATTCCAAGAGCATGGTTTCTAATCTTTTTATTCTTTGATCTCTCTCTTGAGAATCTTTAAGTTGAATTTCATGGGTTTGAGTTAACACATTATTTATTTGTTCCACCCTAACATCCAGTTTAGAATCAATTAAGTCAATTTTAGCAAAGGTTTCAGGAATAAACACAGAGATTTGCCCATTCTCTTCAATGTAAAAATCCTGTTGTGGATGGTTATAGACACACTACCAAGCAGTATGTTCATAATGACCACAACAAACATAGTTAGGTCCCGGTTGATTCCAGTTATGATTAACATCCATTTTTAATTCAAAATCAAATGATCTTAAACACACAACAGTTCTCATTGAAGCAGATTTTTCTTTTCAATACAACAAAAGTAGCAGATATGGTTCAAAGCAGTTTTTTTAATCAGATTTTTTAAAATGATTTATATGTTTTTTATTGTTTTTTTATTCTAACCTTAGACTCTTAGTGCGTTCCTTCCCCGAAAACGGTGCCAAATTTTTGACTTGGTCCGAAGGTCGTCACGGCCCTCAAAATAATAATTATAAACATACACTAGTATAGCAGTTCAGGTTCGATCCACAGAGAAGGAAGACAAGAATTCTAAGTTTTATTCAAAAGAAAATCCACTATTGTCAGTAGTGGAGCGAGTGTGCATTTTTACTTTTTCAATTTTTTTATTTTATTAATGAAACGGAAACAGGATGAGGAAACTAGAGTTTATACAAAGAAAATAGAATTTACACTAATACTGTTAAACTTAAGAATTACAGTATACTAATATAAAGCAGCAAAACAAGGAAGTGAGATCAACAAAGTACTCAGTAATTCTAAAATACTGGTTCGAATGGATGTTCTCTCCACAAATTACAACCGAATCACACCTCAAGAAAGACTAAAGAGATTTCCCTCACCAGGAAACTCAACAGGCAGATGATTAAGTCTTGGAGTTCTTCACAACAAAACTTAATCGAACTACTAAGAAGTTTGAAAAATATTAAATTTGGAAATAAACATGCCATAAATTCCCAAATTTAATGACATTAATGTTCTGAAAAATTCATTCAAACACAACCTCACCAGTCAAATTTGAATTGAAATTGAAATCATTGAAGTGTTAACGATCAAAATATTTGAAATAGAATCAGTCTTTCCAACTGATTCTAATTTCATAAAAAGATAAGCTAATGAAGATTTAGAGATCATAACCAGTAAGTTTTAAAATTCTTGAGCTAAGAAAATTCAACCTATGATCATATTGATTAATGCAGTGAAATACAACAAAAAAAGAGTACAAAATTATGGATAGAGGGAAGGTAAACTCCCCTAGAAAATCTATGCCTTCAGGCTCCTTAGCCTCCTACTCATCTTTAGTACTGCTCCTCGGAGTCTTTGCTTTCGTCTGATGTGTTCATGGAATGGTAAAATGAGAGTGTTTCCCTTGAAATTCTACAGCTTCTCTGCTTTATATCCCATCTGTCATCTACTGCTTGTCACCGAACACCTCCACCGACTTCAAAAATTCTTCACCCACGCACGGCAAAATGTGCATTTTTTTCCCGACAGTCACGTCGTACTAATATTTCACTCGTAACTAACTTCCGGTGAGTTAGTTAGATGAATATGGATGTGAATTAGTCCCTTGAATATACCTGCAGAAGAAACATGCACAAAACAATGAATAAATAATTATTCATAATTTAAGACATTAGTTTATTGAAAGTCGTAATAGATTTAATAATGTAATTGTTAATTATGTTATTGATTTTAAGTTATTACTTGCTAATTATAAAATTTGTTAATTAGAAAATTAAATCATTTACTATTTTTAGTTAATTTGAATAGCTTATTTTAGTTCATAATAAATTATTATTTATTTAATTTTATTAACAAATAACTCTTTATTATACCATATTAGATTAATTTAAATTTAATTAGATATTTTAAATAATTAGTTTAATTTAATTTTTAAATATGTTAATAATATTATTAATTATGTTTTATAAATTAATTATTTAGTATTTATTATTGATAATTTATTTATAACTAATACTATTTTAAATTTTAAAGTTTTTGTTTTTAATTTAGTTTTTTTTAATTTTAATTTGTTATTTTAATCTTTTTATAACTTTCTCTTCCCCACCCCCCATATTTCAGCGCAATGAAACCCTAGGGGAAGGGGTCTTCTGCGGCTAATTTTTTTATATGGGTTTTAGAAAAACCAAAATTATGTAAAAGGGTATAGGGTTTGAATATTTTTAAAAATGGTTCCGAGATGCGTGAACCCCGTTCACGCATCACTGACCCCGGGAAGATGCGTGAACGGGGTTCACGCATCTTAATCGCGCTGAAAGATGCGTGAACCGCGTTCACGCATCCTACAGTAACTGTTTTTTTAAAATTTTTATTTTTATTTTTTGTTTTGTTTTGTTTTATATATATATATATATATATATACATATATATACAAACAAAACATAAAATTCAGCAGAATTTATCTGCTATTTAATATCCAGCAGAACTGCCATTACAGCAGTCTGGATTCTGACAGAAACCATCACCCAGGGCTCTCTTTTATAAGAGGGCTTGCCCAGGAAATCATACTGCATTTCCGATATGGGATTCAGGTTCTCTTTTCCTGCACAGAACATTCTGCATTTCCGATGCGGGATTCTGCTTCAAGTACGTGACTTTGAAAGACTGTAAAATACAAACTATACGACCAATATAAATGAAACTTAAAACATGGATTAAACATATAATAAATAGTTGAAAATGAAAAGAATTTCGTAAAAAGGGTTGATGAATAATAATTTATAAGCTTTCAAAACCACCAACTTGAAACTTAAAAAAGTTTCAAGTACGTGACTTTGAAAGACTATAAAATAAAAACTATAAGACCAATATGAATGAAACTTAAAACATGGATTAAACATACAAGAAATAGTTGAAAATAAAAACAATTTCATAAAAAGTGTTGATGAATAATAATTTATAAGCTTTCAAATCCACCAACTTGAAACTTAAAAATGTTTCAAGTACGTGTCTTTGAAAGATTATAAAATACAAATTATATGACCAATATGAATGAAACTTAATATATGGATTAAACATATAAGAAATAGTTGAAAATAAAAAGAATTTCATAAAAAAAATTTAATGAAAAATAATTTATAAGCTTTCAAAACCACCAACCTGAAACTTAAATACGTTTACGTGCCTTTGAAAGCCTATGAAATACAAACTATAAAACCAATATGAATGAAAATTAAAACATGGATTAAACATATAACAAATAGTTAATAATTAATTAGTTAATTAGTAATATAATTATTAATTAGTTAATAATTAATATAATTATTAATTATTAATTACTAATATACAATAATTAATTAGTTAATTAGTAATATAATTATATAATAGTTAATTAGTTAATTAGTAGTATAATTATTAATTGATAATTACTTAGTTAATTAGTAATATAAATCTTAATAGTAATTATTAATTATAATTATAATTATTAATTATTAATTATTAATTATATAATAATTAATTAGTTAATTAATAATATAATTATTAAATATAATTATTTATTATTTATTATATAATACTTAATTAGCTAATTAGTAATATATTTATTAATTATAATTATTTTTTATTTATCTATAATTATTAATTAGTTAATTTGTAATATAATTATTAATTATAAAATAAGTAATTGATTAATTAGTAATATAATTAGTGATTATAATTATTTATTATAATTATTAATTATTAATTATTAATTATTAATTATTAATTATATAATAATTAAGTAGCTAATTACCAATATAATGATTAACTATTAAAAATTAATTGGTTATTTAGTACTATAATTATTAACTATAATTATTATATATTAATTAGTAATATAATTATTTATTATAATTAGTAATATAATTTGTAATTATAATTAGTAATATAATTATTAATTATAATTAGTAATTTTTAATTATATAATAATTAATTAGTTAATTACCAATATAATTATTAATTATTAAAAATTAATTATATATTAATTAATTAGTTAATTAGTAATATAATCATTAATTATATAATTAATAATTATAATAATAATTAAAAATTATATTACTAATTAACTAATTAATTATTATATAATTAATTATTAATAATTAATAACTAATAATTGTAATGAATATTTATAATTATTTATTATATTACTAATTTACTAATTAACTAATTAATTATTATGTAATTAATAATTATATGTTTAATTCGTATATTAAGTTTCATTCATATTGGTTATATAGTTTGTATTTTATAATCTTTCAAAGACACGTACTTGAAACATTTTTAAGTTTCAAGTTGGTGGTTTTGAAAGCTTATAAATTATTATTCATCAACACTTTTTATGAAATTGTTTTTATTTTCATCTATTTCTTGTATGTTTAATCCATGTTTTAAGTTTCATTCATATTGGTCTTATAGTTTTTATTTTATGGTCTCTCAAAGTCACGTACTTGAAACTTTTTTAAGTTTCAAGTTGGTGGTTTTGAAAGCTTATAAATTATTATTCATCAACCCTTTTTACGAAATTCTTTTCATTTTCAACTATTTATTATATGTTTAATCCATGTTTTAAGTTTCATTTATATTGGTCGTATAGTTTGTATTTTACAGTCTTTCAAAGTCACGTACTTGAAACAGAATCCCGCATCGGAAATGCAGAATGTTCTGTGCAGGAAAAGAGAACCTGAATCCCACATCGGAAATGCAGTATGATTTCCTGGGCAAGCCCTCTTATAAAAGAGAGCCCTGGGTGATGGTTTCTGTCAGAATCCAGACTACTGTAATGGCAGTTCTGCTGGATATTAAATAACAGATAAATTCTGCTGAATTTTATGTTTTGTTTGTATATATATGTATATATATATATATAACAAAACAAAACAAAAAATAAAAATAAAAATTTTAAAAATACAATTACTGTAGGATGCGTGAACGCGGTTCACGCATCCTTCATTAACTTCGTGAAGGATGCGTGAACGCGGTTCACGCATCCTTCAGCGCGGTTAAGATGCGTGAACCCCGTTCACGCATCTTCCCGGGGTCAGTGATGCGTGAACGGGGTTCACGCATCTCGGACCCATTTTTAAAAATATTCGAACCCTATACCCTTTTACCTAATTTTGGTTTTTCTAAAACCCATATAAAAAAATTAGCCGTCTTCTGCAGCGCCACAGAGTAGGGGCGACTGTTCCCTGCTTTCCCCCAGCGGCGACTTCAGCAGCGGCACAGCTCCAGCTCCTCGGTACCGGCGGTGGCACAAACCACATTCAAGCACCACAGATCCTCTTCGCGGTAAAATCCCAGTCTTTAGAAAACAGATATGTTGTGTCGCGATGGACCAGCGGCGGCGTTGTGGTATCGGCTCCATGGCGGTGTGACGGACTCCCTCGAAGGAGCTGATCCAGCGGACCTCCTCCACAGCTCCACGGCAGCTCGGCAAAGTAAAGCAGCACGACAGCGCAGCAGGCCTGCAGACCTCCTCTTCTCCAGCTAGCGGCGACGACCTCTCTGGTAATCTCCTCCGGTTTCCTCAACCAAATAAGCTTCTGTTTGTAAATGAGCTCCTGGAGGAGAATATCCTTGTTACTGTAAAAAGTATTGATGATCAGACTCAGTAACTGGTTGATCTCCACCTGGAAATCAAATGTTTCAGCCCCTCCCATCTGAACATCCTCCATGGCTGCGCGATATAAGAAAAATCGGAAGGAAACAAAAGATTAAGGTTACTTGATTTCTGGGTTTTAGAACTGAAATTTTTAGTTTAATTTTTAATGTGTGATCTAGTTTTGTTGTTGTGTCGGAATCAAGATGAGGAGGTAAGGAAGTAGATGGTTGTGTGAAGCCGGGGAAGAAGGAATGCCGATGGTGAGAATAAGTGATGGTGATTAGATGAAATTGATGCATCGGTTAGTGAAAGGCTGGAAAGGATTGGTGAGTTATTGACATGGGCGTGAAGCTGATGGAGGAATCTATCGGTAGCAGGGTGTAACTGATGCTGAGAAAAAAAAGTCACGGACGGGGTGCATCGGTGGCACCCATGAAACCGTTGGAGAGGGAATGGATCGGTGAGTCAATGACTCGCGGATAGTAAAAATAGATGAGAGACCAAAAGATATAACAATAAACTAACAGTGAGTACGTGGAAGAAAAATAAGAGACTGATGGGGAGAGTGAAAACATGTGAAACCGAAAGGAAATGTTCAATCGGTGAGTCATTGACTCACTAATAAAAGTAATAAAAATCTGTTGTAGCAGAACAAAATAAAATTATTAGACCGGTGAGTGATGACTCACTGAAAAATAAAACACCGACAATTATAAAATGAAAAATCAATTGGAGCGACGTGAAACTGATGAGGATTTAGGATATCGGTGAGTCATTGACTCGCCGATAGATGAAAATAAAATAAGACACTGAAGTTATAAGAGACCGAAACAGATCAAAGGATCGGTGCATTGCAAAAATGGTGTGTCGCGAGAGATCGATGGTGCTTTGAAGTAATCAGTGAGTCACGACTCACTGATAGTTATAAAAAATCTTTGGTGTGACAAAAGATCAGTGAGACAAAGAATCTGTTGACACAGCATCGGTGCGACAAAACATTGGAGCTTCACTCACCGATAGTATTAAATTAAAAACGTTAACAATAAATATTAATTTACAACAAATATTAGAATGAATAAAACATTAAAAAAAGTAAAATTAATTAAATTGTTAAAGACTAATTAGTTAATTGTAACTAAAAACTAACCAAATTATTTAGCAAACTAAAAATAAAAGCAACTTATTATTAACTAAGAAAATAAACATTAAGATTAATTTAAAATAAGTCTAAACAAATCCATAACACCTACAATTAATTAACTGAAAACATATAATTAAAATAATTAAGATTAACTAAACTTATTAAACAACAAAGTTAATTAGTTAGATGATAAAATGAAACTTGGAATTATTTTATTAAACTCTCACTTAAACATAAACACAACTTAGGTTATTAATTTGATAACACATAAATTAAAAACTAATTAAATAATAAACTGCAATTATAAAAGACTTAGATTATAATTACTTAAAGAACAATTACAAGGTAGCAGCACCAAGAGAAAAGAGGAGCAACTGTAACTCTTTATTTCACCTAAATCTATTATCTACCTCACCGGTACACTAAAACAGTTAAGAGATGAATTAAAAGTCCATCTGCATACATAAAATAGTAAACTTAATGTTTAAGACCATTAATTAATTGATTAATTTACTATTTGAACTAATAAAATTGATAGCGAACAATTTAATTTAATTGAAGGCACGTATTATTTAATTAAATGACAAGAAGGAAGGCTAAACACATAAAATAATTAAATTAACCTATTCTAATGAAACTTAATTAAAATATTAATTAATAAAATAAAGTCTAAGCAAATTAAATAAAATTAAAATGATTAAATAATTATTTAAAATAAAAAATAACTTATTAAAAAGAATGTAAGGAGAACTAATTTAAACTAGTTACTCATCGTTTTTATAAAATTAAAGGGATTAAGCTACTGATAAATAAGAGCTATCGATAGTTTAAATTAATAGCTACCGGTAAGACACAAAACAAAGTTATCGTTAGATTTAGAAAAGTGTTACCGGTGTGAGAGAGTATCGGTGACAAGGGTCATCGATAGAGGTAAGGTCATCGATAGAGAGAACCAGTAACCTGCTATCGGTGGCTAAGCTACCAGTAGTCTGGCATGCCGAACTAAGTTGTATAAACATTAAAATTAAAAGTAAATTAATCAGAAAACTCAATAATTATTAATAATGAAAAAACTAATAAAAACAAACAATTATTAAGTAAAAAAATTGAGAATTATTTATATTAAAATCAAAGAAGGAATAAATCAGCTATTTAAGGGTCCATAATTACATAAAATGTTATAAAAAATGAATATTTGAAAAATGTAATTATAAAAATACAAAAGTGCATTTATTAGATAAAATGTGTAAAAATAATTAAAAAAAGATTAAAAATTAATAAAAAGGATGTGGAAAACTGTGTAAAAATAAGGCCACATCAGCCATAATTACACACATTTCTTTGTATAAGTGTCATGAATTTTGAGACTCCAATAAATTTTAAGGTTGTAGAATATAAAAATATGATTTCTTAAGAAATATGTTATTCAAATAAATTTAATTTCTTTGATATATTTCATTTAATTTAACACCATGTTTTAATGAAACATGACATACTTAAAAAATTTTATTATTCAATATATTAACTATCACCTAGCCATTGGAATGGTGAGAATGAATAGGATTACACTAATTATGAAAATACATATTATATATATATATAACTAATTATTTAGCAACAAATTAATTAGAAATTACAATTAAAAACTACTAGACGATAAAATAATTCTTCTTATAAAAAAAATATTTTTTTATAAAAAGGTGTTTAATCTCAGTAAATTAAATAAAAAAATCTGTTAAAATTATTTATTGAAATTTATATATCATATATTCAATAAAATATTCCACATTCATATTATGTGTTTTCTATACATGAGATAAGAGTAAATCCTATTTATCTTTTAAAAATTATAATTTTCTAAAAAATAGTTTTGTCGCATTTTGTTGAATTATTTTAAAAATAATTTTTGAAAATTTTTGAAAATTCCTTTGAAAAAATAAAAAATATTTTTCAAATCATAATTTCAAAAAAAATTGGTTTTATTTTTTGATAACTTTTTAAAATGAATATTTTCTTAGTGAATAATGAAAATACTGGTGTTTAGTATGAATTGTCATTTCTTTTAAAGAATTTTAAAAAATTAAAAAAATAATATGTTTTAAAAAGTAACACTAGTAAAATTATAAATTTATTACTCTGAATTAGTCAATTTTTATCAATTTTATATTTCATTTTTTAAATATTTTGATGAGTTTTTCTTTGAAAATCCACTTTATTGTCGCGTCTACGAGTTTAATTTTAAATTAAAATTTTCCACTTATATGAATTTAATTTTGGAAAATGGATTCCATATATCTAATTATAATATTTTATATTATATAATAAGGTCAAATTAATCTTTTACCATAATGAATTGTGAAAATACTAAGAAGTAATTACCATGATTAAGGTCAAAACAGGTTTACTGGGGGATAAACTGAAAAGATATGGGACACAATGACCAAGAAACTTTTCCAACACCATTTTTATTGAAGTATTACGACCTTATAACCTATAAGGTTCACTATGGTCTCATTTGAGATCCTTTTTTCAAGTTAAAAATGTGGGTTCACTTTATTCATTTTAAGAATTCCATGTGTGTCCTCTCCCCCACTTATAAAAGGTCACTCCTCTCATCTCCTACTCACACTCTAAAATCCATTTTTCTCAGAAAACCCATACCAAATATATTCTTACATATCTAAAAACAACCTTAGTACCTTATTTTAAACATAAATCCATTTTATAAATCCTTTTGGTGCCAACCTATGGAGGTTGTCCATAGGGGAGGTATCGTGTTTGGTCGAGTATCATTATTTTATTTCTTCTAAAAACTCTTTAAAAAATATTAAGTATAATGATATAAATAAATTAGTATTTAAAATATAATTAGATTCTATTTTTTCAATAGAGTAACCTAAATCCATATTCTCTTCCATCAAATGGGATAAAAAATTATCATTCCTCTGTACGGTGGACTACACCTCGTGAACTAATGTTATTCTCATTCCATCACCACCATACATGATTGGATATAATGATGGATTAAATAAATATATCTTTATATATGGTATATATGATATTATTATACTTATTTAATTATAATATCACATATACCGTCATTCTTTCCATTCTTTTGGGGATATGATAACGTCATTTGTGTGTATGGAGAACTACCGCATTGCAATGTGATGTGGTCAATTTTCCACTAATGCTTTGAATAGAAGGTAATTAGGGTATATTTAATGAATATATATATATATATATGATATAAATGATATAAATATTACTCTTTAAAATCAATATATAATTTCCCTTATTCTTTCATCTATTTAGAAAATAGAGAGAATGTTTATGTGTATGTATGACCTACCATTTCCAATAATGGTGTATTTCCTAAATTTTATGGATTAATCTCAATATATATATATATATAATATTTTACTAATGTTTAAAATTATTTATTTTTATATAAAAAATATCAAATTATGATGACATAAAATACCAAATCAACACCTACATGAAAAACAAGGTTGTTATTACCCAAAATGTGATTTTACCATTGAATTATTAATAAACAAGTAATAAATGATCATAAGTAATTCATATATGCTATGATACATGTAATTATTATTATTGAATATTTATTTAATAGACTTTTATTTATTATACAATTGGTTCATACATTTACAATGGAAGTTGAGACTTAAGGTAAGGGATTTACATCCCACTTTTTACTTCTGTGAGACACATGCCATATTCACCACCCATTTAATTAATGTTGTGTACATATCGACCATTAATGTATTTTATGATTTACATAATTAAAATTGTTGGGATTTACATATCCATTCTAGGATCACTCTTTCATGGGTTTTATGATATAAATGTTACCGATGTGGTAAGAGATCTTTGTCTTAATTCGCCTCCTTTGGGACATATGAAATGATATGCACCTAACATCTTCTATGAGGTGTATATATTGATCATTTGAAATGTTATATCATTAATCTACTTATTATAATGTTATTCAATGTCTCATTTCATGTTATTATTTAATGGGGACTATGATTCAAAAGATACAAAAGTGGAAAATGATTGATGTTAAAATATCATTTTTATCAAGATTCTTTATGTTTTCCTTATGATGATGAATTATTATAATCCATATATTAATAAAATCATGAATTTTCTTATAATATACAAATTTAGGGACAATAATTTTTTTCCCTTCATTTTTCTCGCAATATATACACATGATTTCAAAAAAAAAATTTAAATAAAATCGAGTTTATTTCTATCTTTGATCGAATAACCTTTTTTTCAAATCCATTATTTCTTAAAATGTTTTCAAAAATATTTTTATGTAACTTTGTGATTTTTTGAATCTATTTTTTTCTTTTATGATTTTTTTAAAATAAGAGTTTTTAGTATTTAAAAAGAGATTTTTGAAGAAATGTAAATTTCAACAAAAAAATGTTTTAAATGATATTTAAAGATTACTTTATAATTTTTCACATTTTATTTTCAGATAAAAGAATTTACAAAATATTTTAAAAAAATTATTTTTAAAAAGTTATCTTTAGTGAAAGGTTATTTTCCCGAAAAAATGTTCCATGGGATCTTTCAAAATAATTTTCCATATAAAATGAAATCATTTAATGATACTTATACTTTACTAGATATATGATCCAATTATTCCATTCTTATAAATTACCTGGATGGTTTAGGATTTGTTGACAAAATGTTTATGAAACCCTTTTGTCTTTTATAGTCTATACCATGATAATATGATCATGAAACATGTTTCGTTTTCTATGGATAATACATTGATTAAATTCTTATGAAACCCAGTTATTTTTTTTATAGGTTATGTTATGATAAAATGATAAAATGATAATGAAACCAGTTTATTTTCCATAGGTTATACGATGATTAAATGTTTATGAATCCCATTTCTTTTCTTTGTTTTTGATATGTTTAATAGTTTAAAATCTTTTGTAATATGTACATATGATTTTCATTATGTCGTGTGTTGGACCTATATCTCCCTCCAATGCATTGGGTAAAGATTAATATCTCATGGTATAAACAAGACTATAATGGGGATTTAACCTAATTTAGTAAGGGTCTTTTTCCACTATGATAGACTTGGTAGTGAACCTTAACTACTACAATGGTTTAGGGAGTGTACCCATTACACTATGATATATTTTGAAATGTTCCCTAATAACTAGGTAAATGATTTTATATGCTTATATGTATTCCATAATTTCATGTCTCATGATAATGTTATTCTCTCATGGCTAATGTTTTTGGATTCCCATATGATTCATATCTTATGAACTACTAGCCTTTATTCCCTGACACAAGATTATTATCCTTGATATACTAGGTGTGGTTTTAATATGTTATTATTGTGTTCTTATACCCTTATGCTCATATTATATTTACATATTTATCATTTTTACCCTTACTCAGCATATAGGATCAACATTTTTTATATTTATTTTTTCAAGGTTATAATGATAAGTATTACATATAATATGTTTAAGAAGGTTTCTATTTATGAGTATCTTATTTTTATATGATGTATAAATCTTATTAACTAGCTATTTTTTTCCACATATCAAAATTTCATATAACTTTACAATCCTCTGGCGTGTGATTGGTAATGTAATGAATATTCATCTAAAAAATGTAATATCTATATATATAAGACTGGTTTGATTATACGAGATCCATACTCAATACATAAATGACCTCATATACATCCTTTTATCATGACAATAAACTGCATGACCTGGTCATTTACAAACTACATCATATTTTATTCTTGTTGTCATAGGATATGTATGATGTTGTTCGAGGTTCAATCCCAATAAAAAAACCAATCTCCTTCCTCGATGACATTAAACTCTAATATGTCTGGTCCTATGGAATCAAAGCCCAAGAAGTCCCCCAATATCATGAAATAATATGAACCATATGAAGAACCTCACATGCATAAAAATGGTGTCATTAATATTACTCCCTCTCATTTATACATGGATTCAACACATGATTATTTTATTGGGGTAACTGGTACCACATTGATATTTTAGAATGATTCAGGAAAATTTTTTAAATCTATAAGATAGCCCTAGAGTTGGTAATAATTCCCCCAAAAAAGGGTACAATGAGCTCTACCTCTCATCCTCTCGAACAATGGGAGTTTCTAATTGTCATTGCATTTGAAACCAGAAATGAATGTCAACATTTTAAAAGAAGTAATGTGGATCTCTATAGATGTTGAATCCTTTGGGATTTTTTGTTAGAATAAAAATGATAAAGACGATACTAAAAATTGTGCATTCTCACTATGTCACCCAAAATCAAACTCTAGGGGTAACATCATGAAATTATTTTTTTGGGAAACAAAATGTGATAACCTAACATGAATCTCTGTAAATATTATTTTTAGAATTAATTTATTTTATGAAGAAAAAATGATGAACCTAATATGAAAAATTCTGTAATAAAACATTTTCAGGGTTCCCATTAGATAGTATGTTACTCTATTAACATCACATGCAAGAAAAATCACCAAAATGAAATCAATAATGAACAATTGTTTTATCTGTGCATAGATAATTGAGAATGTGTCATACATGAAGTGATCAATTGATTGAATTTTTTTTTTCGTGCTTTCAGAGCGACTATAGAAACTATTCTCATATAAATAATTTTGACCCAAGTCCATGGAATCATTAAGAAACCATGTTAAAACATTATCTATGATAGAAACATCCATGGATCAAAAACCAATATCACCCCCATAATTCCTTTAACATCATATGGAAAATTGGGTGGTCCAGGATACCATTGAAATGGTATAATCCCAACCGTTGAGGCCTGGCCTAATGTTTTTTAGGAAATAAATCCGATAAGCCCACCTCACTCAGGTAAGGTTATAATGGAAGAAGAAATTCTTATTTTCATTACCATATTCTTTGAGAGACTATCCCCATAGCATGAAAATAAACACCCACCTTACCTTATTTATGTGGATCAAGGAGTCAACTACAACATCGTCCCAATTTATGAGCTTCCTAGGAGAGATTATATTTGCTTATTCTACTAGGGCCACCCGACCAATGCCCCTCAACCATATACTGAACACATTACCCAATAGGTTTCGACCATGGAAACTCATATATGAGCACCAAGGTGATCTATCTGGGCATGGAGAACTCCAAAACAAGGAGAGTGGGCTCATATCATTTTCTATAAAGATGAAACCTTCAAGGATATTCTAGAATCAGCTATTGAGTAGGCTTATATTCCTACTCACCTAGGTCATGTCCACCCAGATATTCTGATTGTAATCATAGGGAAAGAACTTATCCCACACAAACACATAATTTACATTAGAATATTATGATGTCACAAGAAGGTCATTGGTGATATTATACCCCCTATACAATCAAATACATTTTATGGTATATCTTAGAGACTATGAAGGTCCATTCATATATTCCTACCCATACACTTTTAAAGTACCACAATATTCTTGAAATAGTAGAAGAGTTTTAATGACATATTATGGTGATGGTACAAATATAGGTATCAAAACATAAT
Source organism: Viscum album (assembly GCA_963277665.1). NCBI lineage: Eukaryota > Viridiplantae > Streptophyta > Magnoliopsida > Santalales > Viscaceae > Viscum > Viscum album. Next base: position 111,541,354 of record OY728125.1, on the reverse strand, counting down.
CCTATACAAATATATAGAGTAACATATCAGCATGATTAACAAGAACATGTGGATAATCAAGATAAATCATATATTCTTCATCTTATCAAAGAAGATTATCAGTATATTCTATTAAAGGATGAGGTGTTGGATTGGGATCATATCCCTGATATGACTGGGGTTCATCAACATATTTTTATAATCACCTCAATATAGGAAAACATTCATATCAAATAAGGTTGGGGGCATATCTTAAAGTCCAATCAGGATTGGGCCCATATCCCCGAGTGATTGAGGCCATTCAACACTATTTGGAAGTCACCTCAGTGTAGGATTATATCCTTGGAGATGAAGCTACTCAGAATATTTTAGTTGATTATGGGAGACAGACTAACATTCCCACTCCTTCTGAAAAAATACATGACCACTATCCTTATGAGGCTATACAAGAGGAGTCCCATATCACATCTCGCATTCTAAAGTTCCATCGACATACTCTGATGTGGAATGAATATCATAACTAGGCTAATACCGCAGCTTCAAACAAGCTTGACTAGTATATTCCAGCAACCCCCCAAATGTTAGATCATTTCCCGACCAATAATATAGAAGCTCTCTAACACAGTCTAATAGATTCTATATAGTAGCCACATACCCTCAAATAAACATAAAGTCATAAAAATATTCAAGAGCCCACCATTTAGCATACTAATATTCCTACTCAACCATAATAGGTATGTCAATACATTCAAACCATGACGTAGGATGTGTATCACATTACTACTCTCCTTAATGAAAGTGACCTCAAGGCTGAACAACATGTATCCACAACACCATGAGAGTTTTCGACTATTCTTCCAAAGAAGAAGGTGAAAAACACCAAGATAGTCTTCCACAATGTAGTATAAGGATGGGTCAAATAGACTCTAATCCCATCATATACTATACAAAACATCCCCTAGTAGATCATAAACTTAGTAAGAAGGAGTCCTAAAATAGAAACCTCTGTGGTCTCACCAAGTGGATGCATAAAACATAGATGATTAAGGGGGTTACATGTATACATAGAGCTAACTAGACAAAAAACCTCTGAACTATGTTTTGGAATGTAACTACATTTTATTAAGAGGCCCTAGATGATGCATATGTGGATTGAATGTCTTAATTACAACCAAATATATATGTAAACCAACAATGGTTGAAGGATAGATATGTCATGACCCAACCCTAACTAGGGATTGAGCTGAAATTACCCAAATCTCTCTTTCATAGGCTAGGGGGTGGTGACAAGTGGCCAAACAAATATCCTAAATGGAAGGAATTTTCCAAATTCACCTACACACAAACACAATTTTCTCAATGAATAAGTGTAGATGAATAATTATAAAAAGATGTAACAACTTGAAATTAAACCAAGAATGAAAATCCTCAAGGGTTTATAAGAATATGATAGTTCTGATAGAAAAGTGAAGGGGAAAACACACACCAAACTAGAAAGATGTCCCAACCAAAAAAATTGGAATTTAAACTGTAGGGAGATCCAAAATTATGGTCTAAAAACAATGCACAAAGTACATGGTGCACAACACGTAGTATCCATACAATCCTCTAAAGACACCTCTAACATGTGCATCATTTTCCTAAGACACAACACATGTGAGAAAATCCCATTTAGGGGTGAGTATATTCACACCCAGTAATATGCCCCAAAAGCTGAATGAGGAGTCGTTAGAGAAAAAATAAGAATATAAAAACAGTTGATAGTAAATAGGATGCAGCTCAACGCAAGAAAAAGAAAGATTGAACTCATCAAAGAACATGTTGCTTAAGACGGTGTGTAGATGGACTACCCATCGACTCATTGCCACATATATAATCAAAATAACCACATCCAACCATGAAAATCTAATCATGGAAATCACATGACATATCCCATGCACTATCACAACCCATGGAGGGAGAGTAACCAAATACAAAGGTACAGATATAGACATATCTATATATATTAATAAAAAAGAATCTAAAATAAGACAGTAAGGGGATTTATATCTTACAGCCTAGTCTAGGAAAATGAGTCACCATCAATTCTATAATTCCATTAATGATGCCCAATATCTCACACAGCTCCCCAAAATTATTTGTGTGAAGGCCCAAACCTCGACACTATGTCACATAGTTGAGGAGGCACAATATTTACGTATAGGGCCCACACTATAATGTGTAAGTGTGGTTTCACTCTATATATATATGTAGAGGACCCACAAACTAATGTATCAGGGAGGATTTACTCTGGTGAAATGAGGACCCATTCTATATCTAATAAGAGGGTTCCTCTTAGTAGATAAAAGAACCAAACCCAAGCTAATAAGGATTCCACTCTCTCAGTCGAGGACCCTTGCCCTGATATGTTAGGGGGGTTTCAGTATGGTGTCATGAGGACTCATGCCTTATCTGATATGGGGTTCCACATAGTGGGTAGAGGATCCCCACCTAAGATTATGGGGATTCCACTCTAGTGTTGTGAGGACCTTCTCCCTGCTGCAATTGGGGGTTCCACAATGACCATCAAGGACCCATTTCCTATCATGTAGGGGGTTACACTAATTAAGTATAGGACCAATACCCATGCTGATGGGGAGTTCCACTCTAGGGTCTCTGGTGATCCTCTTCTTGATCACTACCATTATTGAGAACCACCCAAATAAGAATCTCACCTGGAATATCTATGATCATATCCCAAAATACATAATAGAGGGAACCACCTTGTTCTATATACAAAAAAATAAGATAGGCTACTCACTGGCTGAATTAAAAGTATAAAAAAAGAAGATATGATAGGTTTAATATTCCTTAAAATGAACCAAGGGGTACACAATATCTGAGGGGATATAAAGGATAGGTCTTCCCACTACTTTTCTTAGTCATGTTGTTGTACAACACACAATTCAATGTTCATATAGATGTAATCATAATAATGGTGGACTAAATGAATTGTCTATGATTCCTGGGATTTGACCAACCCATCCAAACTTTCCCGTGTTCTTTACCATATGTCTATATACTTCAGTTCATGGTGGTTTCCTGGCCACATCTACGTACTTTAGTTGATGACATTCCTGGTGGTGCCCATGCTCATGTACTCTGAAAGTACATTTCGAGTCTATGTGAACAATGTCACAAAACATGGGGTGTTCCACATGGAGTGTGTTACTTAAAAATTTATAAAATCCTAGCCACCATAGACCAATCCCAACATGTAGTGTGTTCTTCAAACTACATAGTGTGTCGTAGAGATTCTTCTCGAATCTTAGATCCATTCTCCAAATGCTAGATCTTATCACCCCACCTAAGATTCTTATTTTGTTTCTCCCAAAAATTAAGGATCTAGTCAACATTTGTCTTTTTTATCCATTTTTTGGATGGAAATTGGCATGCATTTGTCACGGTGGGTTTTAATTTATCCCACATTCCTTGGGTTATTTCATCTTTCATGATTCTAATTTCTATCATTAAAATGATATAGTAAAACCCAAAATCAACCTAGATCTATCTATGTTCTGTTTATTCATCCCTTTCATGTGAAACCATTGTGAATCAAGGGGTACAATCCAACTTTGTATTTCCTAGAAATGTTGAACTGGGATCGTGGGCTCTAACCAGTGAAGAATATGAAGAAATTTTTGGAGTAAGAAATAAGAAAAAAAATTTAATCGATTTCTACCAAGATTTATTGGTCAAATATCCTAAATGATGATATAAGGGGTTATAAATGAGTGTAATAAATAATTAAACTAGTTTCTATGAGGATTCTAGGGTTCATAAATTGTTATAGATCACAAACGAGATGATTTTTCTCAATCAATTTAATAATAATGGTATAAATATACAAATTTTCATGTCTTACCATGAAATTGGATCATTTTTGGTCAATTAATATTCTTTACATTGAATGGTAGAAGTCATTTCATTCATTGTGTCTTCATCTACTTGGATCCAGAGATCCATCATCATCGGCTGTCAATTCACCAATGGAAGGAGGAACAAACCTTCCAGAACCTAGTGCTTAGACTTCACCTGCTGGCATGTGATGATTCAAGAGATGAAATTGATAACAATCTATATCATGCTAGACCACAAAAACTACCATTGAATATCTCTATACATATTCACCACATCAGGATGTATAGCTAAAGGAGAAGTTTGAAACTCCCACACCACCTCCACTCACATCGTGACTAGAACAACCATCCATCATGGGAAAAATATGTTGTGACTTATATATTTATAATATCTATATTTTGAGTTTACTATGGATATATAGTCATGAAATATCTAATATTAGATTTCTCTTAGATGGGACCCTCACACATGCTTCATAAGTGGATGATTCAGCGTCATCAATTGAAGAAAAGTTACACCCTCCTAATCCATAAATGGTTAGCTACAAGTAATGAAACTACTCAAAAGACTCCAACATCAAGTGACCATGGAACAACCTACTAAGGTAATAAACTACTACATTTCCCTTACATGGAGTATAGATTATCTCCAAGTCATATTCATGATGAAACATCAACCATCGCTATTGTCTCAGGTCAAAGTCTCTCTGTGTGAAGTCATACATGAGACTCCGTTCGTCTGAGAAAACCATGAAGCAATATACTAGAAGATAATTCCTCTCTATGGCTAGGGAAAGAACTACCACTACCATCTAAAGGTTGTGATTTGAATAATTATGCATTTGGGGTCTCAACTACCTCAACCCGTATGTGATACCTTCCTTCCTCTATATCAAAACATATCTAAGACTAGCTCTTGAGGTGTATCAAAACACTACATACTCTACGTAGTCCTCTAGTAGTCTCAATAAGGGAGAACTTTTTAACCTCGTCCTTAACTCCTTGACTTCTCTTTGTCACTACTTATTCTAGGTAAAATCTACCCTTTTTGAATCAGGGTGGTCAAAGGGGATTCAATCTAGGATAATTCTGCTACAAACCTCCTATATAACCCTTCCAAGAGACGAAAACTCTATACATATAACACGTTCTTAGGCTGATCCCAAGAAAGAACTATATCAAAAATTTTGGCGTCCACAGCTATGCCATGAACAAAAATGACTTGCCCCATATAGTCAATCTCATGAATCCAGAACTGAGACATCAGGAGATTTCCATAATGCTGGTGGCCTAAAAAAAATCCAAAACCATCCTTAAGTTATCTACACGATCCACATTTTATCCAATGTAGATGAGTATGTAATTGATTATGAAAACCAGAAACTAGTCTAAAAATTATTAGAAGACCTGGTTCATCACATCCATAAACATGGTGGGGGAATTCATTACACTAAATGGCACCACCATGAACTTATAATGGTCATAGAGACATTGGGATGCCAACTATGGGATATTAGCATCATGAAAAGTCAAATGGTTGTAACCGGATCTAAGATCGATCTTCGAGAAACATCTCACACCTCATAATTATTAAAATGTGTCTTAAATATATAGTAAGGGGAACTAGTTCATTACCATGGACTTGTTCAGAAAACGATAATCCATGAAACATCTCCAGTCCCTAACTTCCTTTTTCATGGTATACACTAGTGTTTCCTAGAGGGACACACTAGGCTTAATGAAACGCTTCCCTGAAAGGACCTATTATTGTAGGCACAACTCCAGGAGCTTGGAATGGGCCATATGATATTCCACAGAAGATATCAGAGCATTCTTGGTATACAATCTAATAGAAAACTCTATCTCACAATTTGGAGGTTGTCATTGAATGCCTTTAGAGAAGACATCCATGAAATCTTTCAAAGTTGAAGGAATAAAAATTCTCGAAGGGACTGTTGTACCAAGGCTTATACTCTCCCACTATTGGGTGATGGGATGCAACCACCAACTTGTATAACCCTCTCATCCCACAATAAGATCCTTCTCATCCATAATGGAAAATCTCATACCATTAGTGAGAAGGCATCTAACTCATCCAAGGTGACAGTGAATCTGGTATAGGAGGATAGATAAAAAATATATACCTAAGATGATGTAATTGGTTTCCATTGTGATGAAAAAAATGTACCAAATGAACATATATCCACCATGTGATAACTTGCACTGCTAACAGATAAATTATAAGGATGAATCATTCCTCTTAAGAAGCTCACTATAAAGCATCTGGGAAAACTTCACAACTAGAAGCTCCATATCTCACACCATGAGTATATAGATAAAGGAAATATTATAACTTATGTATAAAAAATCTGAAGAAAAGGTAGAAAACACATTGATCATACCTTGAATCATCTCATGTTCCGCTGGGTCATACTCCACAAAAGCCTCCAACTATCCGCAAACCCGACCAACAGCTCTCTAAGACCAAAGTGGGACATCTACTGGTGTTGTTGGAAGGATATCATTGAATCATCCACCTACATATCTCCTATTATTCCTTTATCATCTTTGGCTCCCTGGGGGCCTCCCTAACCTCACCTGGGTGATCCTTGGTCATGATGTTGTCTCTATCGGGGTGGTCCGTCAGCTACCTGGATTCCCTCCTCATCACATCTGATCATCCGGTCACATTCAATGTTACCTCTCCCAACATAATAATAGAAAAAACCCAATATGTTCCACAATAATTATATTAACTTCCCCTTACTACGTGTATGATTCTGATCATAGAGAGGTCTCATGTGCTAAGATGCTATCGACTATTTCCTGCTGGTAGATGCGGACGACTCGACCCTGAAACATCCACTGCCTACTGTAGCTACATGGTGTCCCTATGAAAGGAATCACTATATAACCATATCATGATCCAACACCATTTCATATGTTGGGATGCATAAGGGAACCATACTATCCTGAATCTCTCTACAGATTCCTAGTTCAGACATTTGTTCTTGGAAGTACCTATCTCAGATCATTTCGAGGGAGTATCGGGTGAGGTTTGTAAACCTTACTTCATACTCAACCATTATCATCCCTCCCTACTACATCTCTAGAAGATTCAGAATCTAAACTGATATAAACCCATAAGGGTATTTTTCCTCATAGAACAACTACTAGAAGTCAGGCCAAGAGAGTTTCGGCTCATCATGCATCTGGGTAACAAGACTCCTACAATTCCATGCCGCTCCATTGAAAAGACTAGCTACCAATGAAAACAGCAAATATATAGGGGTCCAGATGAGACTGAATATATAGAACACTAACTCTAGCTAATCATTTTCTGCCTATGGATCTATCACAACACTGATCCCCTACGGCCTATGGTGGTAGAACATTCGAAGTGTGAAAAATCTGTACACATCATCAGCATGCTCTTCAGAGATGATCTATTTCTCAACATGTGGATGTGCTTATACCTACCCACATAGTTGAAGACTCTCATTGTATTTACCCTAAACTAAGGCCTCATCACTCATGGGATTGTTATCATGATCCAAATTAGGTATGCCAGATAACTATCACCATGGAGGCATCATAAAATTTTAATCAAGTCGTTCCATGGGAAGATGAGCATATATATATATATATAAATGGGGAGATGGATCAATATTGATAATCAAAGGCTCAATCCTTTATGACTCATGTACCATTGATCCCTATAATGAATGTCTCAGTATGCGGAGTCGACAAGTAGGTTATGAAGCTCCTTGTGAATGGATACATTGGTCGCCTTTACTATCCCTAGATTCCCTGGCATGAGAGCCGTACTCGAAACACTTTGACACTATTTCCATAAAAACCAACCAAAATACTCATAATGGGACTACTAAAAACAATATCTCAAGGAATGAAATTCTTTGGTACTAATCTGTCCTGACCCAACCCTAACATGGGCTCGAGCCGCAACTACCCCAAGCCCACCTCCATAGGCTCGGGGTGGAAATAAGCACTGAAAGGCATATCCTAAATGGGAGGCCTTTGAAAAATGTACCTATATGCACACACCTGAAAATCTTAATGCATAAGTGCAGAGGAATAATAATAAAAATATAAAATATATAGAAATTAATCCAAGAAAAAAACAGTCGGGTGTGTAAGAGTACGATAGTGAAAACTAAAAAGTAAAGAGGAAAAACACATGCCCAACTACAAAGATGTCCCAACCTAACAAAATTGGAATGTAAACCACTAAGAGAGTGTAACTCCTGATATCCAAGTAATGAAAAATGTATGTTGTCCACAACAAGAAGTATACCAAAGTTCATTTGAAGTCACCACTTAACTATCCAACATCTTCCGAACACATGACACATGAAGGAAAATCCAAACAAAGGGTGAGTATATACATACCAAGTAGGATTAATTGAAAACAGAAGGGGAAACGTAAGATATAAAATAGGAATAGAAAGAAAATATTTAAAAAATAAGATGAAGATCAACTAAAGATAGAGAAAGAGTAACCTCATCCAATCATATAGAGCTCAACATAGTATGTATATGGACTATACGTCTTGTATTTTCCACCCTATAATTAGAGTAACCTCATACAACCATAAAAATATAAACACAGAATTCACATGGCATACCCCATGAATATTCACAACCCATGGAATGAGTGTAACAAAATCCAGAGGTATGGGTACAGATATTTATATATATATATATACTTAGAAAAGATAACCCCAAAAGAGAGAGTGATGGGATCTCCATATGACACTCCAGTCTAGGTAAAAAATATCCATTTTTTCTAGATCTCCATCAAAGATTCCCAACATCTCATATGTCATGAACCGACACAACGGGGCTCGATCCGTGACTCCCCAAGCCCGCCTCCAATAGGCCAGGGGATGGCGACCATTGCCGAGTAGGCTATCACACACATGAGAGGCATTATCCTAAGGTACCTGTATACACACACCCACAAACACCACCATGAAACAATGCAGATATGTATATAAAAACTGAGAAGGGAAAGAATGCATACATCTATCCCAAACTAGAGTGCAACATAAGTACAAAAGGGAAAAATAGGAACCACCAAAGGAAAACTACAAAAGAATCCAACCTACTCAGAAGGAGGAACAACACTGCCAAAAGCACTTTCTGGGACGCTCATCAGCACAGATCTAGTAAACCCCTCGATCGGTCGCGCAAACTATGCTCCGCCATCTCTAGGTCCTCCTAGAACTCCATCGAAAGGCTTGTGGTCTGCACAAGAAACACAAATGTGTGGGAAAATCCCGTGTAGGGGTGAGTATATAAAATACCCACTAGGCACCCCAAATACCCCAAAATAAAAGGGAGAAACTGAAAGGAAACAATCAGCTCATCCCAGGTATAGGGAACCCAAATGAGAGATAAACTCCATCTCGAGACCATCCTCATCTAAACACGACTAGTCAGCTCAAATCCGGTGTATGCCCATACATACACCATGAAAATCCACTCGGGTATATTCCCATACATATACGATGAGCAATCGGATATAGTCAGACCACGCACCGAGCCTCAAGAGGTTCTTACCTTGTAACCTACAACAAGTACATAACTAGGAGAACATTATCCATAAGCTCTGGCTTCCCAGACGACTCTTGTCCTAGAGATATATGCTCATCGAACACCGTCACTGAGAACCTCATGGTGGAACAACAGAGAAACCAAACACCTCGGAGAGGGGATCACTCCTAGGGTCCTCTAGGGGATACAAAACCCGCTCTAGTAACTCGTAGATCTCACATATAGGGGATCACTCCTAGGAACTGCTGGGAAAAAACACAATCTGATCTGGTGCCCCACATATCATGTCACTAAGATAGAATATCATCGCTAGTTTAAAGGTGTTCATGATATATTGGAACCCTATATGGTATAACTCGTGATGTAGGGGATCGAACCGATGATGCACCAAGCCTACCGAAACCATATGCTAAGTAGGGGATCATATAACCAACAACGCTATAACCCTACTATAAACCACATGTTGAGTAGGGGAACGTATAACCAATGATGCCACAACCCTACTATGCACGACCCACTACATATTGGACCATATTCCCGATGATTCCTAAAACCCCACAGGATTAACCTGCTAGATAGGGGATTGTCACCCATGGATAAACGGTCACAACGATACCAAGAACCTGATCAAGGGAAGTGAAACCTGAGGATCTCGCTCCTAACTCGCCAGAGGGAAGCCACAACTCTAATATAAATTCAACCTATCGAGGGGATCACAAAACTATACTGAGGTGGTAATGCCACAGAAACCCACATAAGAATGAACCAAAGGAGTACAATCAAATGCTACTGGTCCAAACATCGCAAACCCGAGTAACCCACATCACTGCCACATTGTGCACCTCCTAGGCCTATACCGATACCACCATCGTGATCTACATGAAAAAACATGCATGGTAGGGTATACATTTTCCCCGAACGGACCTACGAAGAAGAAGTCATTAAAACACAGCATACGCCTGGTAGCCGCCTTGTGGGGTCCACACCTTGACCCAAAATATAGGCGGGCAGATTGCATCGTTGCAATCCCCTCAAAAAACACAAAGAAACGAGTTCTCTAACACTCCAAATGGATGTCGGGTGAAAAAGAGACATTTCATCGTAATATGTGGAAACCAGGACCTGTGGGGCCCGAATACTGTCTTTAGCCCAAACACTAGATGGATCATCTCAAAAAGTCCACAGATGAACTAGCATCATGCTACCGCTAACGGCGCATCAATCAGACTTCCGGCTCGTGAGGCACGCTCATCGCAAGATTTAATAATAATTTCTAATTATTAAATTAAAGTGTTTCAGGTCACACTCCTTTGGGTGCAGAACCCAAAAACCCCAAAACTAATTTCAAAAAGTCAGTCTCGAAGAGACGATACCACATACATAGACCGTGCATCAAATGGACATTCCTTTTAGGAGTTGTGTCCCTTTGAACACAAGGGCCCCAATAGGGCCGGTCCACCCTGACCGGCCCGGTCTCGACGGCCGGCCCGTGCCCCAACCATGGGTCTGGCCTAGCTAACCACGACACGCTTTTCATGGCCTGTCCTAGCATCACTAGACCCCTCGGTTTTAGTTCTTCCAAAAAGACCAGCCAAGCGGCCGGTCTTTGTCTACACGCCACCCCAGCAGGACCCGCAACATGTGTGTCCTTATCCGCAACTCCCCCCCCCCCCCATTGAGGTCAACACCTCAAGCTGCTCCTACCAGCTGAGTGGGATAGCCGCCCAGGATGGTCGACGCTACACATCCTAAAGCCGCTGCTCCTGCCTGAAGGGCACACCGCCGTGACATCGGCCGGCCTGCACCACCTCTCCGCCGACCGACTCAGCTTCTCCCGGTGCTACCCCATCCAGCTGGCCACACCCCACGCTGCCAACCTGATCCGAACACCCGACCATCCATGGTCTGAGCGCTAGGCTCCAAGCTGCTCTGCATGATTCCCGACCCCTCTGAACTCCACTTATCTGCCGAACGACACACACCGGCCCCCCGCGCTTGACCTCGGCCTACCCCGCTGGAACGAACGCCTCTGGCCGACTCCACCGCTGCGCCACCCCAATCTCCAGCCACCACCCGTGCCAGAGCCGGGGCTTCCATAAGCCACCACAAACACTCTGGCAGCCTGATTTCAAAACTGAAGGGGGATTCGGAATCCTCAGGATGAGGCCTTCGCAGTGCCTTCCCCTAATCAACGATCCCAAGGAGTTTTGGCGCATCTGAAAATTCGGTCAAAGAACGATGAAGAACGCGTCGAACACTGGATTCATAATGGGACTCGGACGATGGTCATGTTCATTCGACCATCGTCCCAATTATAAAATTATAGAATTAAAATTACGGATTTGACAAAAACTCATGAAATCGAAGAAGGAGTAGAAATATCAACAGAAAGCCTACCTCAATTCAGTTGTTCGTCGTTGGCGATGCACCTGCTGTGATCCCACTTCGATCCACCAGAGTTTTCTCCTCAATCTGGCGAAGAATGGAGAATAATGAAAAATAACACTAAATAACATTCGAGAGAGAGAGATAGAGAGAGAGATAAGGGAAAAATGGGTTCCCCCCCCCCAATTCCATCACTTAAGTGGAATTTATATACTCTCTGAAACTCTGCCGACAGGCACAGATTCCGAAACCTCCGCACCCACCTATTTTATATCACGCCTACGCAAAACACCCAATTTCAAACTCAAAAGAAGTCTTGGATTCCCATTCTGAGACGTTGTTCTAAATTTATTTGAAGAGAACTCCATTGAAAAAAATCACTAAGTCATTATTTCAAAATGAATATTTTCCCCCTTGCTGAAATCTCTCACAGCAGGAGTATCGTGATAGGTCTGTAAACCTTGCTGAGTACTCTGACACAGTCATGTTCTCCTACTGAAGTTGCAGAAACTCCTGAATCTGAACTAACCTCGGCATCACCGGATAGAACTCTTCCCTAAATATCTGCTCATACTCTGCCCACATGAGCATCTCATCATCATGGGACTACATCGCCAAACTCTACCATCACCCAACCGAACCATGCAAAAGGATCTCTTCTAGGACCACAATCAGATCTGGAGGTGTCCTCACTAGGCAGAAATCTCAGGTGACTGCATCGAGCCAGTCATCAGCTAGTTAAGGGTCTGGATCACCTCAGAACCTCAGAGGTCACTGCCTCTAGAACTCATGTAGTGAACTCAGCCAGCGCGCAACCTCGTCCTGCACCACCGGTAAAACCAGCTGCTCGACAAGTGGTGGCTCAACTAGTGGACCACCTGGAGGTGCCACCTCAGAACCTGCGCCCTACTCTACAGCCTCTACACAGGGTGGATCGTCACCACATCCCGCTGAGGAACCCTCGCTGGTTGTCTTCATGGAGGCATCCTGAAATACAACCAAGAAGCACCATAATCAAATAGTACATCTGGAGAGCTGACACAAGAAGAATAAGGGAAACACAAAAACCCATTCCTATATGATCCATGTACTTTTATGTCCCTGTGATTAGTGTCCAAGAATCCCTTGTTGAAAGGTACATTATCAGAGTCCTAGTGAGTGCATACCTCCACCGCCACACCAACACAGGGGTCCCTAGCCCGAAAGCCGAACTCAAAACATCTTGAAAATTCTGCTATGCAACCCGAACCAAACTCACAACTATAACATATACGCTCCAAGATCCCAAATGATAAACCTCCTCTGATAGCACTCTGTCATGACCCGACCCAACGAGGCTCGAGCTGTGAATTGCTAAGCCCGCCTCCAATCGGTCATGGGCTGGTGACCCGTGCTGAGTAGGCTATCACACACTTGGGAGGCATTAGCCTAAGGTACTTGAACACACACACCCATGCACACCACCATGCAGAAATGCAGATATGTATATAAAAACTGAGAAGGGAAAGTATTCATACATGTATCCCAAACTAGAGTGCAATAGAAGTACAAAAGGTAAAAACAGGGCCGAGCAAAGGAAAACTACAAAAGCGTCCAACCTGCTCAGAAGGAGGAAGAACGCCGCCAAAAGAAACTGCTGGTAAGCTCCTCAGCACAGCTCCAGTAAACCCCCAGTTGGTCATGCACACTAAGCTCCGCCTGCTCCGGGTCCTCCTGGAACTCCATCAAAAGGATTGTGGTCCGCACAAGACACAATGATGTGCAGTCAAATCCCGTGCAGGGGTGAGTATATAAAATACCTAATAGGAAACCAAAAACCCACAAAATAAAAGGGAGCAACTGAAAGGAAAAAGTCAGCTCATCCCAGCTAGAGGGAACCCAAATTAGAGAGAAACTCTATCTCAAAACCATCCTCGTCTAAAGACGACTAATTAGCTCAACTCAGGTGTATGCCCATACATACAACATGAACATCCTCTCAGGTATATACCCATACATATACCATGTGTAACCAAATATACTCAAACTGTAACACCCCGATATTTTATGAAAAATATTCTTTTAATTGATGTCTTGTGTTGTACGCTACACCAAGATTACCTTGCGCTATACACAACTCCGTATTAGCTTGTAGTATACGCAACACTATTCATGGATCGTGCTACACAAAATTTCAAGTTCGTTAGACAGTAGTTATTCTACGCGACATTGACTGTCTGTATATATATATATATATTCAATTTATAAATGAAATATGGTTGTATTCTATTATACAAAACAATGAAGGAGTCTTGAACAACATGCAACCCTGACTTGGCTTACATTACACGCAATCACGACCTTCCTCGATATCGTGTATTGTACGTAATACCAAGTTTCACTAAACAACGATATATGGTTATATTATTATTATGAACTAGCCGTTATGAATACTATTAACTAAAATATTAATTTTATAACATTATTATTCATCTTATATATTTTCTAGAACATGGTATGAGAACAAAATAAATATTTCTGGTAAAATAATTATTTAAAAAAAAAATGCAGTTTTTCTGCCTTTTGATGGCACACCCACTTTAAATCTAGTTTTAACATGTTTATAAGCTCAATTTGATAAAATAAAATTCTTCCATGGAATCAGGATATAAAAATATAATTTGGATAAATTTTTCATATTATTCTGATAAATTTCATATTTTAATGAATAGTAAAAACACGCTATATTTTATTTAAAAGCACCTTTTTTCATCGCAATAATTTATATGGTTAGATTCTCTTTTTATTTTTGTTTTAAAGTTTAATTAGAATATATTTTTACCATTTAATCCAATGTTGGTCATTGAAATTAATTTCACTTTGAATTGGGACATAAACAAGGGTCGATCTTTTGATAGTTATTGTTTCTTAAAAACACGCTATTTGTTTTGATAATGGGAATTAATTTTAAAATTAATTAATTCCACTTCTATGTTTTGAATTTTAAAAAATAGACATCATTTTTGAATTTAGAATATCAAATATATCTTATGCTGAATTTTTGGTATTTTTCTGAAAAACATCAATTTTTGATGAATAGTGAAATCACTTAGTGATAGTTAAAAAAACTAGCTCTTTCATTTAAATGAAGTTTACCACTTATGTGAATTAAATTTCAAAAATCGTGCATACATGGTTGTTATTAGGAAGTAAAATTTGGTTCAATAAGATGAAAATATTTTTTGATGAATAGTAACTTTTGACTTTTATTTACTGCGGTTAAAGGTAAATAGGGTAATTCAAGGTTAAAAGAATATTATAATAATTCAAAATTACCTTAACACTTGTCCTAACCTTATTGTATGAGTAGTGGCCGACCATGGGCATCCTTGGGTAGATTTTTGTAAAGACCCGTATCTTGACGTACATGGACATTACATTACTTTTGCGGAATACTTAGTACATAACAAAAACACACACACAAGGATCGTAATAGTTTAGTGTCTTTGGAAACTCGGAATAAAATCTTCTAATCGTGGTGAAAGATCTTCAACATCTCACATAAAGATCTTCCTTTTTTTACCTAAAACCTTTCTTTATATCCTGGGGAAAAGAAAACATAAAAGGGTGAGCTCAAATGCTCAGTAAGGGTAAACAAAATAAATATCAATCACATCATATTCATAAGAACATAACATTTTGGAAATCATAACCTGCAAAATAGAGAGCATAATTTCATAACATGGGATAAATCATGGCAGTGAAATGTAATCACAATAATCATAACTTAAAACATGAAACTTTGTGGCATTCACACATAATCATAGAGAATCATTTCTTGTTAGTCAAGACTCATTGCCAAGACTATCTTAGTGGACAAAGTCCCTTTCTTAATCGAGTAACCCTCGTTTCAGTCCTGTTTCACTGAACCGGTATAACCTACCGTTCCAGCCCTGTCTATCTCATGAGATATAAAATCTTTACCCAATGCATTGGAGGGAGATATAGGTCCCACCCATCTTATAATGAATCCTTTCTTATGTGTGCCACATAATCATAAAACATACATCATCGCATAACACATGTAAAAAAAATGGGATTCTTGAAACATCATGACATCATAAATCAATTCATATAAGATAAAGGAATTCATAAAAATAATTCCATCACAACATGATCAAATCAATGTAATAATAGGGATAAAAACAGAACCCTTTATTATCTTAGATGGAAAATAATTTTGATAAAACACTTGAACTCCATTCTTGAGGAAAATATCCTTTCTTCTTCAAAAACATTTTTCCTTTCATAACATGTCATATAACTTTAAAATAAAAGAAGTTGATTAAAAATAAATTTGAAAACTTGTAAAGGAAGATTCTTGGAAATAATGTTTTAAAAATCCATTCATGCCGTATAAGTTAAAAAAAACATTCTTCGTACTTTTGTCGGAAAAGTCAAAAAGTACCTCGTACGAAAAACGACAAAAGATTCCTTTCATATCTTTCACTAAAAACTCACCGAAGGGTAAAAATGGATTTAAACAATTGTAGGTGGATGGAAATAATATTACATATTGATGAAACATGGATGTGGATGATAAAATACACCCCAGTAAATACTTACGAATAAACAATCTCGGATAAAAATGAGATTGTGATATTTCCCTTACCTTAGGTCCGACTTGCTTTGTAAGTGTCCGAACCTCCTCTATAATGATTTAAATAATGTTATTGACTTATTCCAGAATCATATTCATTGTTATGATATCATATACAGTTCACTTATGACATTATATTACCCGTTCTTTTGTAAATTCCATGTTAAAGAAGCGTTTTGGGTAAAATCGTTTCATTTATCGTAGGTGTTTTGACTTGTTGTTGTTGACATTATTATTACTTATATCATGATTTACTTACTTCTAGAATATAAAATATGATTTATATATCATATATATTCAGTATATATATATATATATAATAGATAGATAAATGAAATGAAAAACACCGTTCATGGAGACGGTAGTCCGTACGTACGCATGAACGCTGTTTTCGTTTCCTTATTGAAGTGAATGGAATTAAGTAGATGACATACATATAAATTTACATAAATCCAGTATCATTATTATGTCATATATTTCATTAGTACTTATTATATATACTTTATAATCATTCATGAATGGTTAATCATTGAGAATGAATCTCATCGCGTTGTGGAGACGGTAGTCCATACGTACGCACGAGCGATGATATCATTTCCATAAATATTGAATTGAATTGGAGTGGATTATACAATATATCAGAATCAATATGATGTTGTAATAACTATTTATAGTTATTATTTACACCACTATACCCATCCATGTAAGGTGGTGGTGGAAAATAGATTACACCACGGCGTGGAGACGGTATTCCGTACGTACGCACGCGCGGTGATTTCTTTTTCCGTAGGATGGATAGATGGTGAAATAGGGTTGTTTCATACTTATAATAACGTATAAGTATATGAGTGATACTGATGTTATTACTTCATAATGAAACAACCTAAGAAGAAGAAGTGGAAGAAGAAATAAAGATGAAAGAATTGGTAACGGTAATTACCTCTTCTTTGAAGCGCCTCTTTGAGACCTCCTCTTAGGGCACTAAAATTGGTCTTTGAGGAAGACCAGAACCTCTAGGATGTTTCTAGGGAAGTGGAGAAGAGATTTTGGCAGGGTTTGGTCGAGCTTGAAGGCTCAAAGTTGTGTGAGGAAGAGAGGGAGGAGGTGCCCTTTTATAAGGGAGGAGAGGGGCACCTTAGGAATATCTCAAAATATTATTTTATATTAAAGTCAAAATCGGTTTATAATGGTTCCAAAGGGTCTTATTTCGAAGATAAAGTGGGGATGGGTCGAAATCCTATCAACTAATAGGATTTAGACAAGTTTAGGGTATTATTTTAACCTTATCAATTAGATTTTAACTCTAAGTTAAATAATTTAACTTTTACCGTGTCTTTTTGTTTTCTTTCACTATATGGTTAATACACTTACTATAACATGCCAAACGAACCCCAAATTGTTTATTATTAATATATATATCCTTATCTAAGTCATTTGGCCGAACCTTAGATTTTTAGGAATAAAATAACAATTAATAATATAAAATTTGATTTAAAAACTATTTTGTGTCAATTTTGACACTATTTGATATATGATTTTTTTGAAAGTCATAACAGAATTATATGTTCGAAACAAGTTGATTAAATCAACACTAATATATCATAGTAACCTAGAAAATAATTGGAATTCATAAAAAGTCTTAAATTACATTTATTTTGGTATTTATAATATCAATTACGTCAATATTTCATTAATAAGATAATTAATGCATCATCTTTGTGTCATAAATAAATTAAATTATTTGATGTCTAAAAATTACAAATAAAATACCATCATGTAGGAAATCTTTGTATCTTTCTAATGAATATTTACAATCGAATGTATCTTATGTATAACCCTATATTAAAAATGTTTTAGTAAATATACTTTGATTTTAACTCTTTTAACTCTTCTTTGAATTAAATAATAATAAATGTCCTAATCTAATCCAAGTGGGACTAAATGATAATATTTTACACTTATGGTTGTTTTTGGTCGAGATACACTTGTCCAATAGAATTAGGACATGTGATAGGGTAATATTAATATCATTCTTACCCTTAATTACCCTATTTACTTTTAACCGTGGTAAATAAAAGTAAAAAGTTACTATTCACCAAAAATTATTTTCATCTCATTGAACCACATTTTACTTACTGACATCAACCGTGTCTCTCGGATTTTTGAAATTCCATTCACAGAAGCGGTAAAATTAAGTTTTATGAAAAATTCAGTTTTTTAACTACCACTTAGTAGTTTCACTATTCATCAAAAATTGCTGTTTTTCAGAACAATGCCAAAATTTCATCCTAAGCTATATTTCATATTCTGAATTCAAAAATGAAGTCTATTTTACCAAATTCATAACATAGAAGTTGCATTAATTAATTTTATAATTAAATCACGCTGTTAAAACGAATAGCGTGTTTTTAAGAAACAATATCTATCAAAAGATTGACACTTGTTTATGTCTGGTTTAAATGTGAAATTACATCCAATGACCAACATTGTATTAAATTGTAAAAATATATTCTAAATATACTTTAAAACCACTAAAATTAATAATTTATCACTATTAATTATTTTGATTAAAAAATTTGTTTTTGATTATAATTTAGTAATTTTCACTATTCATCAGAATATGAAAGTTATCCGAAAAGTACCAAAATTTCACCTTAGGCTAAATTCGATACTCCGAATCCAAAAATGAATTCCATTTTGAGGGCTAAATTTTCTAAAATTTTAAAAGGTGGTTATTACTATTCATAACGACTAGTTATAATAATATTTTAATAGCATATCGTTGTTTAGTGAAACTCGGTATTGCGTACTACACACGCTATCGAGGAAGGTCGTGTAATGCAAGGCAAGTCAAGGATGTGTGTTGTGCAAGCTCCTTTTGGTGTAGCGTACAACACAAGACATTAATAAAATTAAAAAGAATATTTTTCATAAAATCTTGGGCTGTTACATTCTACCCCCCTTAAAATGAATTTCGCCCTCGAAATTCGTCGGGGTTATAAATGGTTTACTATTCCAAAGTTTCTTTAATAGAAACCCACATCGTAAAAAGGAATACCAAAACCAATATTTAAAAACAAAAGTATGAAACTTAATGGTTACCCAAATAAACTAATCACTCGGTTTCCACATAGGTGAAAATATGGATATGGAAGAAAAATCTAACCATCATGTTCTGATGGAGAGTGGTAGAGAACATGGCTATGGAAAAGCAAACAATCACAAATCCATAAATTTGTGACGATCTAAGGTACCATCCAATTAATCAGATATAAGATCACTAGGACAACATTTTTGGTTTTCAAGATCGTTTCCCTAAAGTTAAAGAATTTGAATTAGAATAAATACTTACTTTATTTTGGTACAATCTCACTGTTGTTCGTGCCTTTAACAATTTCCACTTCATCTCTTAAATAAATGAAGTTGAATTTGTTATTCGTGAAGTGTTAGCAGATCATGTGATAGAATGACGGGTCATTCCATCTATCTCAAAAATTATATACATAAGTCGATCTATAGTGAGATTAATCATATATGGTTCCTAAAATGGACTTTATACTTCATATATCATACTGCTTAATATAATAAAACTAGTTTATAATAAACAGGGACTTCCTGTAGGCCAGTGGTAGGCGATAAAGGCCAGCCGCACTTTGGTTGTGGGTTTGATTCCCACAGCCTTGTCCGAAGCGATGGGCTGTCGCCCGTCCTGCAGGTTGTCCTTTTTCTAAAACTACATTACTATAACATCCAATCAATAATATCGAAAATCTTCTATCCTTAAACTAACTTATGTCCAACATAATCCATTCTAATCTTTAGGCTTGTCCATAATACTACAGTCCACTCTCATAATATAGTGAAAACGTTTACCAGAGATTTAATACTGTCGTTAATCCCCATATATCATAAGATATGTCTTGTTGGTCACATTCCAAACATTCAAAGGCCTTAATCATGTATTCTCTTGAATACCCATTGAACCTTAGTGAAAACATGAATGCAGTTAAAAGTTAACTCTTTCCACATACCAAAATCCAAAAATTCTCTATACTCAAACCATGATATAACCTTCTCCTTATATCAGTCATGAGCTCATGAATACAATCAAACACCTCATTTTCTTATTATTCCTTCATTATGCGCATATCATCTAAATTCCAAAAATATCTGAATAACCATTCATGGATAGTGGTACCATTAATCATACATTTTCATAACTCAAGGAAAGACAACAGTGTAACAATCCTTAGATGTCTCTTTATTCCATAGTACCATGAGATTTCTTATACAACATTACACATGATAAACATGTAATCATTCCACTACATTCTTAAACCATTGACCGAGCTTCAACAATTCTTTCATCTCACATATCATTTGTAGTCCTTCATCATCATCAACATAAATACTACCCATAAGACCATACTGATTCTCTTCATGAGACTTTCCCTTAGGGCATTGGTTTGCATAATGCTCGTACATTCCACATTTAAAACATTTAACCATTGTTGATGTCGTATAAATACCATTATCCTCATCCATGGTGTTAACTGAACCTTTTCCTTTGCACTTACTTGCTTTGTGTCCTTCTTTTCCACACCCAAAGCATCTTCCAGTTCCTTTGAAACATTCTCCTTGATGCCTCTTCCCACATGATTTACATAGGGGAAATTGAACTTTCTTTCCTCTATGATCATCATGAAACTCCATCTTTCTCTTATTAGCCGAGTCAGGAAACTTACCAAATTTTACTTTATTGATCATATTATGAGATTGCTGATTCGGCATAATAATGATGTTTGGACTTCCAAATCCCATTTCATTATGAAGAATATCATTCCATTGTCCATCATATCCTCCATTATCGTGAAACATCTTGTTTCCAGCCATTTTCTAAAACCCAAAAAAAGAATAGTGTGAGAGGAAAAAATTATGCTAGGGAAAACAACATAATAAAGGTGGAGTATCCTCGATATCTAACATCTTTAGGTTAAATTATATGATCGTTACCGTAGTTCTAGGACTGTATCCTATACGTATACTTATCCTTAGGGACATCCCTAGACATAGCTTATAAATATCTCTAGGGATCTCACTAAAGTTCTCACATCCTAGTTTCCAAAGGTTGACTAAACCTTTCCTCTGATACCAACTGTAAAGACCCGTATCTTGACGTACATGGACATTACATTACTTTTGCGGAATACTTAGTACATAACAAAAACACACACACAAGGATCGTAATAGTTTAGTGTCTTTGGAAACTCGGAATAAAATCTTCTAATCGTGGTGAAAGATCTTCAACATCTCACATAAAGATCTTCCTTTTTTTTACCTAAAACCTTTCTTTATATCCTGGGGAAAAGAAAACATAAAAGGGTGAGCTCAAATGCTCAGTAAGGGTAAACAAAATAAATATCAATCACATCATATTCATAAGAACATAACATTTTGGAAATCATAACCTGCAAAAGAGAGAGCATAATTTCATAACATGGGATAAATCATGGCAGTGAAATGTAATCACAATAATCATAACTTAGAACATGAAACTTTGTGGCATTCACACATAATCATAGAGAATCATTTCTTGTTAGTCAAGACTCATTGCCAAGACTATCTTAGTGGACAAAGTCCCTTTCTGAATCGAGTAACCCTCGTTTCAGTCCTGTTTCACTGAACCGGTATAACCTACCGTTCCAGCCCTGTCTATCTCATGAGATATAAAATCTTTACCCAATGCATTGGAGGGAGATATAGGTCCCACCCATATTATAATGAATCATTTCTTATGTGTGCCACATAATCATAAAACATACATCATCGCATAACACATGTAAAAAAATGGGATTCTTGAAACATCATGACATCATAAATCAATTCATATAAGATAAAGGAATTCATAAAAATAATTCCATCACAACATGATAAAATCAATGTAATAATAGGGATAAAAACAGAACCCTTTATTATCTTATATGGAAAATAATTTTGATAAAACACTTGAACTCCATTCTTGAGGAAAATATCCTTTCTTCTTCAAAAACATTTTTCCTTTCATAACATGTCATATAACTTTAAAATAAAAGAAGTTGATTAAAAATAAACTTGAAAACTTGTAAAGGAAGATTCTTGGAAATAATGTTTTAAAAATCCATTCATGCCGTATAAGTTAAAAAAAAACATTCTTCGTACTTTTGTCGGAAAAGTCAAAAAGTACCTCGTACGAAAAACGACAAAAGATTCCTTTCATATCTTTCACTAAAAACTCACCGAAGGGTAAAAATGGATTTAAACAATTGTATGTGGATGGAAATAATATTACATATTGATGAAACATGGATGTGGATGATAAAATACACCCCAGTAAATACTTACGAATAAACAATCTCGGATAAAAATGAGATTGTGATATTTCCCTTACCTTAGGTCCGACTTGCTTTGTAAGTGTCCGAACCTCCTGTATAATGATTTAAATAATGTTATTGACTTATTCCAGAATCATATTCATTGTTATGATATCATATATGGTTCACTTATGACATTATATTACCCGTTCTTTTGTAAATTCCATGTTAAAGAAGCGTTTTGGGTAAAATCGTTTCATTTATCGTAGGTGTTTTGACTTGTTGTTCTTGACATTATTATTACTTATATCATGATTTACTTACTTCCAGAATATAAAATATGATTTATATATCATATATATTCAGTATATATATATATATATAATAGATAGATAAATGAAATGAAAAACACCGTTCATGGAGACGGTAGTCCGTACGTACGCATGAACGCTGTTTTCGTTTCCTTATTGAAGTGAATGGAATTAAGTAGATGACATACATATAAATTTACATAAATCCAGTATCATTATTATGTCATATATTTCATTAGTACTTATTATATATACTTTATAATCATTCATGAATGGTTAATCATTGAGAATGAATCTCATCGCGTCGTGGAGACGGTAGTCCGTACGTACGCACGAGCGATGATATCATTTCCATAAATATTGAATTGAATTGGAGTGGATTATACAATATATCAGAATCAATATGATGTTGTAATAACTATGTATAGTTATTCTTTACACCACTATACCCATCCATGTAAGGTGGTGGTGGAAAATAGATTACACCACGGCGTGGAGACGGTATTCCGTACGTACGCACGCGCGGTGATTTCTTTTTCCGTAGGATGGATAGATGGTGAAATATGGTTGTTTCATACTTATAATAACATATCAGTATATGAGTGATACTGATGTTATTACTTCATAATTAAACAACCTAAGAAGAAGAAGTGGAAGAAGAAATAAAGATGAAAGAATTGGTAACGGTAATTACCTCTTCTTTGAAGCGCCTCTTTGAGACCTCCTCTTAGGGCACTAAAATTGGTCTTTGAGGAAGACCAGAACCTCTAGGATGTTGCTAGGGAAGTGGAGAAGAGATTTTGTCAGGGTTTGGCCGAGCTTGAAGGCTCAAAGTTGTGTGAGGAAGAGAGGGAGGAGGTGCCCTTTTATAAGGGAGGAGAGGGGCACCTTAGGAATATCTCAAAATATTATTTTATATTAAAGTCAAAATCGGTTTATAATGGTTAAAAAGGGTCTTATTTCGAAGATAAAGTGGGGATGGGTCGAAATCCTATCAACCAATAGGATTTAGACAAGTTTAGGGTATTATTTTAACCTTATCAATTAGATTTTAACTCTAAGTTAAATAATTTAACTTTTACCATGTCTTTTTTGTTTTCTTTCACTATATGGTTAATACACTTACTATAACATGCCAAACGAACCCCAAATTGTTTATTATTAATATATATATCCTTATCTAAGTCATTTGGCCGAACCTTAGATTTTTAGGAATAAAATAACAATTAATAATATAAAATTTGATTTAAAAACTATTTTGTGTCAATTTTGACACTATTTGATATATGATTTTTTTTGAAAGTCATAACAGAATTATATGTTCGAACCAAGTTGATTAAATCAACACTAATATATCATAGTAACCTAGAAAATTAGTGGAATTCATAAAAAGTCTTAAATTACATTTATTATGGTATTTATAATATCAATTATGTCAATATTTCATTAATAAGATAATTACTGCATCATCTTTGTGTCATAAATAAATTAAATTATTTGATGTCTAAAAATTACAAATAAAATACCATCATGTATGAAATCTTTTTATATTTCTAATGAATATTTACAATCGAATTTATCTTATGTATAACCCTATATTAAAAATGTTTTAGTAAATATACTTTGATTTTAACTCTTTTAACTCTTCTTTGAATTAAATAATAATAAATGTCCTAATCTAATCCAAGTGGGACTAAATGATAATATTTTACACTTATGGTTGTTTTTGGTCGAGATACACTTGTCCAATAGAATTAGGACATGTGTTAGGGTAATATTAATATCATTCTTACCCTTAATTACCCTATTTACTTTTAACCGTGGTAAATAAAAGTAAAAAGTTACTATTCACCAAAAATTATTTTCATCTCATTGAACCACATTTTACTTACTGACATCAACCGTGTCTCTCGGATTTTTGAAATTCCATTCATAGAAGCGGTAAAATTAAGTTTTATGCAAAATTCAGTTTTTTAACTACCACTTAGTAGTTTCACTATTCATCAAAAATTGATGTTTTTCAGAACAATGCCAAAATTTCATCCTAAGCTATATTTCATATTCCGAATTCAAAAATGAAGTCTATTTTACCAAATTCATAACATAGAAGTTGCATTAATTAATTTTATAATTAAATCCCGCTGTTAAAACGAATAGCGTGTTTTTAAGAAACAATATCTATCAAAAGATTGACACTTGTTTATGTCTGGTTTAAATGTGAAATTACATCCAATGACCAACATTGTATTAAATTGTAAAAATATATTCTAAATATACTTTAAAACCACTAAAATTAATAATTTATCACTATTAATTATTTTGATTAAAAAAGTTGTTTTTAATTATAATTTAGTAATTTTCACTATTCATCAGAATATGAAAGTTATCCGAAAAGTACCAAAATTTCACCTTAGGCTAAATTCGATACTCCGAATCCAAAAATGAAGTCTATTTTGAGGGCTAAATTTTCTAAAATTTTAAAAGGTGGTTATTACTATTCATAACGACTAGTTATAATAATATTTTAATAGCATATCGTTGTTTAGTGAAACTCGGTATTGCGTACTACACACGCTATCGAGGAAGGTCGTGTAATGCAAGGCAAGTCAAGGATGTGTGTTGTGCAATCTCCTTTTGGTGTAGCGTACAACACAAGACATTAATAAAATTAAAAAGAATATTTTTCATAAAATCTTGGGCTGTTACAATTTTGGTACCCCGTTGAGCCACTTGGTAGTGATAATGACAATTTGGATTAATTAATTTAATGTAAAGACAAAATTAACATTAACAAAAATCATTTAGTAATTAATTTTTATAAGGGGTTATATAAATTATCTTTTCGACTATAAATATTCATTGGAAATATAAAAATATTTAATACATGATGGTATTTTGTTTATAATTTTTAGACATCATATAAATTAAATTATTTATGACACAATAATGATCAGTATTAACCTCATTAATAAATGATTTAAATAAATAAGATTATAATGATTAAAATATTATCCAAAACATGTCCAATTCTGATTTGATGATTTTATTTAGACCATGGGTCATCTTATCTTCATCTTTAATGATTTTTGGACCTTTTAAAACCGAATATATGTTTATAATAAAATAATATTTTCACACTTTCCAAAAGAGCCCCTCCCCCTTATAAAAAAGACCATTTCTATACAATTCCTCACACCTCTCAAGCCATTTTTCTAGTCAAACCTCTACCCAATTAATCTCCCTACATCCCTCTCCTCATCCTAGAAGACTTACCTTAGGCATAAGTCACTTCAAGAAGTCCTTTTGGTTCAAACCAAAGGAAGTTACCCAAATTAAAGGTAACAATTTCTCTTAAATTGTTTTCTTTTATTCAACCTCTCCAACCCCTAAACTCTTTTTAATCCTTTCTTTTGTAACAAAACTAGTATACTAAATATACTAGGATGTTGTTATGAGAAGGATTATAACTAGGCAGACTCACACCTCAATCTAATGGATGAAGAACATAATGTTATTGTGGATGGCAAACTAACGCCTCACGAAACGATGATTGTTTAATTTTCTCCTACCGCCTCTCATGGTGGCCGTTATGATAGAACTGTATTTATATATGATATATATTATATTTATAATTTCCTTATTCTTCTTTACTTCCCAATTATATCAAGATTTTATGGTTTCCATAGTGGGTAAATACGATAATATCATATAAGGAAGTGCGGACTACCGCCCCCTCAAAGTGATGTGATTCGTTAATGCCTTATGTGGGATGTATAAAGGATGGAGTTAATGATATTATATCTGATTTTATACTGGAATTATAATATAACTATGTATCATTATTTTTTAAATCTATTAAAATAATAAATAGAAATGAAAGTAGCGTTCATGCGTACGTACGCCTTACCGTCTCCATGAACGGTGCATTTCATTTCTTACCTCCATTTGTTATGTAATATTATAAATACGTGTATATTATAGATATATATTATAAATATGATATATAAATCATTAATATAATTCTATATATAAAGAAAATTTGACCACATGAACAACATGTAATTATAAGAAGTCCATTTTTGACTCAAGTACCAAATATCGACAAAACGAATGTTATTAACTTAAATGGTTACGTAATGTTTATAACATGGTAATAAGTGATATAAAAGGAATTATAAACATGAAAAAGGTTCTTAATAAAGTATAAATTAACATTTTTTATTATTCAGGATATTAAAGAACGATCGAGTCAAGTCATACACGAGGTAAGGGAACTTCTTAATCTAATTTCTGTTCTTTGGGTTGATCTTCTCTTTCTTGTTTATGTCGTTCTTTGATTATGTGAGAAATGAATTTTTATATCTGATCATGTATTTATACTTTATTTATGTGACCTTATTGTGAATACACATATGTGATCTATTTTATTTACAAAATGATATTTGTAAGGGATAACTTTCCCAATCTCGTTTTTATCCGAGATTGTTTATTCGTAAGTATTTACTGGGGTTATATTTATCATCCATGTCCCTATTTTATAAAAATGGTTTCATGTATGTTTAAAGTCCTTATTACCCATTTTTTACTTTACTACATGGTATGTAAGGAATATTTCTTTTGTTAACCATATGAGGTACTTTTTGACTTTTCTGGAAAAAGTATGAGAATAATGTTTTTTTAACTTATACGGCATGAACATATTTTTACAGTTTCATAACACCTAATTTTAATGAAGATTCCTCTACAATATTTCATGACTATTTTCAAAAACATACTTTAATTATAAAATTTCATGGAATTTTGTGACAATAAAATTATTTTGAAGAAGAAAGTATATTTTCCTCAAGAATTTATTTCAAGTGTTTTTTCAAAACCATTTTCCATCCAAGATGACATTATTTCATGTGTATGTTTCATGTATAATGTCTCTATTATTTACATGGTTTCACTTTCCTTATGATAAAATTATATCGATTTATTTTATATGGATTATGTTATGATGGGATTAGGTTTATGAAACCCATTTTACTCTTTAGGTTATGATGAATGATTTATGTTTATTTTGTGGCACAAGTAAGAATGATTTCAATATGAGATGGGTGGGACCTATATCTCCATCCAATGCATTGGGTAAAGATTTATATCTCATGAGATAGACATGGCTAGAATGAAAAGTTAATCCAGATCAGTGATACAGGATTGGAACGAGGAGTGAACTCGGTTCAGTAAGGGACTTTGTCCACTAAGATGGACTTGGCAGCAATTCCATGGCTACTATGGAAATAATATCATGTGATTAATGTTTTTCCACAATTACAAGTTTTGTTTCCAAGATATTTTATCGTGATTGATGTTCCATTATGATCTATGCCTTACGTACTTCCATGTTTTATGTCATTTCTCAAGATTTAGATATTTAAACATTATGTTCATGTTTTTATATTCAAATGTGTATGGTTTGTTCTATTTTTTCCATGCTTACCCATAATGAGCATTTGAGCTCACCCTTTATATGTTTTCTTTTCCCCAGGATATAAAGAAAGGTTTTATGTATGAAAAAAGGGAAGCTCTTTATGGGAGATGTTGAAGATCTTTCACCATGATTAGAAGATTATGTTCCGAGTTTCCAAAGACACTAAGCTATTACGATCCTTTGCTGTCTGTTTTTGTTATTTATTAAGTATTCCACAAAAGTAATATAATGTCCACGTACATCAAGATTTTGGTCTCTATATTTGGTACCAAAGGAAAGATTTAGTTAACCTTTGGAAACTATTATGCAAAAACTTTAGTGAGATCCCTAGAAATATTTCTAAGGTATGTCTAGGGATGTCGATAAGGATTAGTATAACTATAGGTTACAGTCCTAGAATTATTTTGATGATCATGAATAACCTAGGGTGAACCTAGGGTGTCATGGATTAAAGAATGTCCGATAAGTTATACATCTAATAAGTGAATTTTTATGATTATGTGGTTCCTTTTTATTTTAACGGTTTCTTACACCATGGTTTTTGGTTTTAGTCAATGGAGTGAACAAGAAGGAATTGGGTCAACATTGAATCCAATGGAAAAATTTGTGACTATGAGCAACGAAATTTCATAATTTCTAGAAATAAAGATTTTGTGACTATGCCGAATCAGCCATTCTGATATATGATTAACAAGGTGAACTTTAGTGGTATTCCTAATTCATCAAATAAGAGGAAGATGGACTTTTATGCATATTCGCATGGTGAGGATCATAGAGAAAGGAATATTGAGATTTCTGAATAAGGGAAGAACCTTGATTAATACATCAAATGGAGGGGAAGATGTTATCTATATAGAGAGAAGGGTCATAGAGTGACAGACTGTTATATGTCGTATATGTGAAGAACATGGGAATTACCCAACTCAATGCCCTGACCTAAGTGGTTCCTTCTAAATCAAGGAAGGACTTATTCCATTACAATCATTGAAGACTATGGATTGAAGTGTTTATGTATTGGTATTCAAGAATAATGTTGTTGAGTTACATTTATGGTATATTGGAATATCTATGTTTTGGTCCATTGTGGTTTTCAATAATTTTATGGTACCAGTAACCATGAAAAGTGATTGAAATATTTTTGGAAAGCAGATGAAATGAGAATAATGAAGGTATAAGGAGAAAATAATATGTATGATAGTATTCATGAGATCAAGACTGATATAACGACAAAGTGATATCATGCTTTGAGTATATAGAAATTTTGGGATTTTGGTATGTGGAAAGAGTTAACTTTTGACAACATTCATGTTTTTACAAAGGTGTTATGGTAATTCATGTTTCAAAAGAATACATGATTAAGGGATTCACAAGTTTGGAATGTGATCAACAAGATATATATTATGATACATGGGGGATAAATGATGGTATTCATGTGCTTGTTATGTGACCTTTCCAGTAATCATTTTCCTTATACTACAAGATTGGATAGATGTATTTTGGATAAGTCTAATGATTGTAATTGATTATTTTGAACATAATATAGTATTGTTTAAGGCTTAATCTTTTTTCTATATTATTACAGGATTGTTATAATAATTTAGTTTTAGAAAAAGGGACAACCAGCAGGACATGCGACAACCCGTCGCGTCGGACAAGGTTGCGGGAATCGAACCAACAACTGAAGGGAGACATGACCTTATCGCCTACCACTGGCCTATAAAAAGTCCCCGGTTAGAAGAAACTAGTTTTATTTTATTAATCAGGATGATATATGATGTATAAGTACATTTTTGGAGATATATACGATTAATCTCACCATAGATGGACTTATGCATATAACGTTTTCTGACCATATGTTGGAGACAGATGGAATGACCTATCATTCTATCGCATAATCTACTAACACTTCATGAAAGACAAATTCAACTTCATTTCTTTATGAGATGAAATGAAAATTGTTCTGGGCACAAGCGATGTTGAGATTGTACCAAAATCAAGTAAGTATTTATTTTAATTTGAAAATTTTTCAACATTAGGGAAATGATCTTGAAAACCAAAAATGTTGTCATAATGCCCTTATATTTGATGAATCATATGGTACCTTAGATCATCACAAATTTATGGCTTTGTGATTGTTGGCTTTTTCATAGCCATGTTCTCTACCACTCTCCATCAGAACATGATAGTTAGATTTCTCTTCCATATCCATATTTTCACCTATGTTCTCCTATGTGGAAACCCAGTGATGAGTTAATTTGGGTAACCATTATGTTTCATACTTCACTTTTTAAAATTAAGTTTTAGTATTCAT
This sequence comes from Viscum album, assembly GCA_963277665.1. Taxonomy (NCBI): domain Eukaryota; kingdom Viridiplantae; phylum Streptophyta; class Magnoliopsida; order Santalales; family Viscaceae; genus Viscum; species Viscum album. Next base: position 111,510,430 of record OY728125.1, on the reverse strand, counting down.
TGTTATGATGTGGGTTTCTATTAAAGAAACTTTCAAGTAGTAAACCATTTATAACCCCGATGAATTTTGAGGGTGAAATTCATTTTAAGGGGGGTAGAATGTAACACCCCAAGATTTTATGAAAAATATTCTTTTAATTGATGTCTTGTGTTGTACGCTACACCAAGATTACCTTGTTCTATATGCAATACCGTATTATCTTGCAGTATACGCAACACTATTCTTGGATTACGTTATACACAATTTCAAGTTCGTTTGATAGTATTTATTCTACGCAACATTGAGTGTATATATATATATATTCAATGTATAAATGAAATATGGTTGGATTTTGTTATACAAAACAATGAAGGAGTCTTGCACAACACACAACCCTGACTTGGCTTGCATTACATGCAATCGCGACCTTCCTCGATAGTGTGTGTTGTACACAATAGCAAGTTTCACTAAACAATGATATATGGTTATAATATTATTATGAACTATCCGTTATAAATCTTATTAACTAAATTTTTAATTTTATAAAATTATTATTCAACTTACATATTTTCTAGAACATGGTATGAGAACAAAATAAATTTTTCGGGTAAAAAAAGTATTTAAAAAAATGCAGTTTTTCCGCCTTTTGATGGAGCACCCTCTTTAAATCTAGTTTTTGACATGTTTATAAGTTCAATTTGACAAAATATAATTCTTCCTTGGAATCAGGATATAAAAATATAATTTGGATAAATTTTTCATATTATTCTCATAACTTTCATATTTTAATGAATAGAAAAAACACGCTATATTTTAATTAAAAACACATTTTTTCATCGCAATAATTTATATGGTTAGATTATCTTTTTAATTGGTTTTAAAGTGTAATTAAAATATATTTTTACCATTTAATCCAATGTTGGTCATTGGAATTAATTTAACTTTGAATTTGGACATAAAAAAGTGTCGATCTTTTGATAGTTATTGTTTCTTAAAAACACACTATTTTTTTGATAACGGGAATTAATTTGAAAATTAATTAATTCCACTTCTATGTTTTTAATTTGGAAAAATAGACATCATTTTTTTAATTCGAAATATCAAATATATCTTAGTCTTAATTATTGGTATTTTTTTGAAAAACTTCAATTTTTTATGAATAGTGAAACCACTTAGAGATAGTTAAAAAAACTAACTCTTTCATTTAAATGAAATTTACCACTTCTGTGAATTAAATTTCAAAAAGACAGCATACATGGTTGTTATAAATAAGTAAAATGTTGTTCAATAAGATGAAAATAATTTTTAGTGAATAGTAATTTTTGACTTTTATTTACTGCGGTTAAAGGTAAATAGGGTAATTCAAGGTTAAAAGAATATTATAATAATTCAAAATTACCTTAACACTTGTCCTAACCTTATTTTATGAGTATTATACGACCATGGGAATCCTTGGGTCAATTTTGGTACCCCATTGAGCCACTTGGTAGTGATAATAACAATTTGGATTAATTAATTTAATATAAAGACAAAATTGACATTAACAAAAATCTTTTAGTAATTGATTTTTATAAGGGTTTATATAGAATTTATTCTGGACTATAAATATTAATTGGAAATATAAAAATATTTCCTACAAGATAGTATTTGTTTTATAATTTTTAGACATCAAATAAATTAAATTATTTATGACACAATAATGATGCAGTATTTACCTCATTAATAAATGATTTTAATAAATAAGATTATAATGATTAAACTATTATACAAAACATGTCCAATTATTATGGGATGATTTTATTTTGATTATGAGTCATATTATATTTATCTTTAATGATTTTTTGACCTTTTGAAACCGAAGATAAGTTTATAATAAAATAATATTTTCACACTTTCCAAAAGAGCCCCTCCTCCCCCTTATAAAAAGAGACCATTTCTATCCAATTACTCACGCCTCTAAATCCATTTGGCTAGTCCAAACTCTACCCAATTAATCTCCCTACATCAATATCCTCCCCCTAGAAGAATTAACTTAGGCATAAGGCACTTCAAGAAGTCCTTTTGGTTTAAACCAAAGGAAGTTACCCAAATTAAAGGTAACAGTTTCTCTTAAATTGTATTCTTTTATTCTACTTATCCGACCCCTAAACTCTTTTTAATCCTTTATTTTGTAAAAAAAAATTATCCTAAATATACTAGGATTTTTTTATCAGAATTATTCTAACTACACTTACACAAACCTCCATCTAATGGATGAAGAACATAATGTTTCTGTGGATGGAAAACTAACGCATCACGAAACGATGATTGTTCGATTTTCTCCTACCGCCTCTCATAGTGGCCATTATGATTGAGCTGTATTTATATATGATATATATTATTTTTATTATTTCCTTATGCTTCTTTACATCCCAATTATATCAAGCCTTTATGGCTTCCATAGTGGGTAAATACGATAATCTCATTTGAGGAAGTGCGGACTACCACCCCCTCAAAGTGATGTGATTCGTTAATGCCTTGTCTGGGATATATAAAGCATGGAAATAATGATATTATACATAATATTATACTGGAATTATAATATAACTATGTATCATTATTTTTTAATTCCATTAAAATAATAAATAGAAATGAAAGTAGCATTCATGTGTTTGTACGACTTACCGTCTCTATGAATGGTGCATTTCATTTCTTACCTCCATATGTTATGTAGTATTATAAATACATGTATATGATGGATATATATGATATAAAAATAATGAATATAATTCGGGATATAATGATCATTTGACCACATGAACAATATGTAATAATAAGAAGTCCATTTTTGACTCAAGTACCAAATATCGACAAAACGAACGTTATTAACATAAATGGTTACATAATGTTTATAACATGGTAATAAGTGATATAAAAGGAATAATAAACTTTAAAAAGGATCTTATGAAAGTATAAATCAACTTTGGTTTATTATTCAGGAGATTAAAGAACGATCGAGTCAAGTCGGACATGAGGTAAGGGAACTTCTTAACCCAATTTCCGTTCTTTGTGTTGATCTTCTATTTCTTGTTTATGTCGTTTTTTTATTATGTGAGAAATTAATTTTTATATATTATCTTGTATTTATACTTTATTTATGTTACCTTATAGTTAATACACATAAGTGATCTATTTTATTTACAAAAAGATCTTTGTAAGGGATAACTTTTCCAATCTCGTTTTTATCCGAGATTGTTTATTCATAAGTATTTACTGGGGTTATATTTATCATCCATGTCCCTATTTTCTAAAAATGGTTTCATGTATGTTTAATGTAATTTTTACCCATTTTTGACTTTTAATACATGGTATGTAAGGAATCTTTCTTTTGTTTACCATATGAGGTACTTTTTGACTTTTCAGGAAAAAGTACGAGAATAATGTTTTTTTAACTTATACGGAATGAACGGATTTTTACGGTTTCATAACACCAAATTTTCTTGAATATTCCTCTACAATATTTCATGAATATTTTTAAAAAAAATTATTTTCATTTAAAATTTAATGGAATTTTTTTAAAAGAAAATGATTTTGAAGAAGAAAGTATATTTTCCTCAAGAATTCATTTCAAGTGTTTTATCAAAACCATTTTCCATCCAAGATAACATTATTTCATTTGTATATTTCAAGTATAATGTCTCTATAATTTACATGGTTTCACGTTTCTTATGATGAAATGATATCCATTTGTTTTATATGGATTATGTTATGATGCGATGATGTTTATGAAACCCATTTCACTCATTAGGTTATGATGAATGATTTATGTTTATTTTGTGGCACAAGTAAGAATGATTTCAATATGAGATGGGTGGGTCCTATATCTCCCTCCAATTTATTGGGTAATGATTTGTATCTCATGAGATAGACATGGATGGAACAACAAGTTAATCTAGTTCAGTGATACAGGACTTGAACGAGGAGTGAACTCGGTTCAGTACGGGACTTTGTCCACTAAGATGGTCTTCACAGTAATGCCTTGGCTACTATGGAAGTCATATCATGTGATTAATGTTTTTACACAATTAAAAGTTTTATTTCCAAGCTATTTTATCATGATTGATGTTACATTATGATCTATTCCTTACGTACTGCAATGTTTTATGTCATTTCTCAATATTTTTATGTTTAAACATTATGTTCATGTTTTTATGTACAAATGTGTATGGTTTTTTTTTATTTTATCCATGATTACCCATACTAAGAATTTGAGCTCACCCTTTATATGTTTTCTTTTCCCCAGGATATAATGAAAGGTTTTAGGTAAGAAAAAAAGGGAAGATCTTTATGGGAGATGTTGAAGATCTTTCACCATGATTAAAAGATTTGGTTCCGAGTTTCCAAAGACACTAAACTATTACGATCCTTTGGTGTCTATTTTTGTTATGTATTAAGTATTCCACAAAAGTAGTGTAATATCCATGTACATCAAGCTTTATGTCTCTACACAAACCACGCATTAAGCCTCATGAGGTTCCGACCTCGTAACCTGCAACCAGTACATAACTAGGAGAACATACTCCATGAGCATTGTCTTCCCAGATGACACTTGTCCGATATATATACGCTAATCGAATACCGTCACTGAGAACCTCACACTGGAATAGCAGAGAAAACAAACTCCTCGGATTGGGGATCACTCTTAGGGCCCGCTAAGGGATACAAGAACCCACTCTGGTATCTCGTAGATCTCACAGATAGGGGATCACTCTTAGGAACTGCTGGGGAAAAACCACAACCCAATATGGTTCTCCACAGATCATGTCACTCATATAGAGGATCCGCGATCATGTAAATGTGGTCACGACAATACCAAACCCCTATAAAGTATAAATTTCGATGTAGGGGATCGAACCAATGATTCACCAACCCTAACAAAACCATATGCTAAGTAGGGGATTGTATAACCAACGATGCCGCAACCCTACTATAAACCACATGCTGAGTAGGGGACCGTATAACCAATGATGCCACAAACCTGCTATGAATGACCCTCTACATAGGGGATCATATTCCTAAGGACGCCACAAATCCCACAAGATTAACCTACTAGATAGGGGATCCCCGCCTGTAGATAAGCGGTCAAAGCGATACCAAGAACCCGATATAGGGAAGCGAAGCTAGAGGATCCCACTTCGAACCCACCATAGGGATGCCATAACTTTAACAAAAAATCATCCTATCGAGGGGACCACAAACCCATACTGAGGTGGTAATGCCACACGAACCCTCATAGGAACGAACCAAGGGAGTACACTCAACCACTGCTTGTCCAAACATTTCTAACCTGAGCAACCCGAATCATCACCACATTGCGCACCTCCTTGGCCTATACCATGTCCACCATCACAATATGCACGCATAAAACATGCAAGGTAGGCTATTAATTTTCCCCAAATGGACCTACAAAACACAAGTAATTAAAATGAAACTTTGGCCTAGTAGCTGCCTCATGAGGCCCACACCTCGACCCCAAATTTAGGTGGGAGGATTGCACCATTTCAATCCCCTCGAAAAAACACACAACAATGAGTGCTCAAACACTCCAAATAGATTTCGGGTTAAAAAGCGAAATTTCATCGAAAACGAGTAAATCGGGCCCTGTACCCTGTCTTTTTTTTAACACAGAATAGAGCATCTCAAAATGTCTGCATGAGAACTAGGATCACACTGCCCTTGACGGCACGTCAACTGGACGTCCGGCTCATGAGGCACTTCCGTCGCCAGCTTTAATAATAATTTCTTATTATTAAATTAAAGCATTTTGGGTCACCCTCCTTTGGGAAAAAAACCCAAAAACCTCCAAAAAAATTTCAAAATGTCTCTCTCGATGTGATTAACCCACAGCCGTAGATGGTGGGTCAAACGGATGTGCAGTTTAGGAGTTGCGTCCCTTTGAACACCAGGGCCCCAACAGGGCCGGTCCACCTCGACCGGCTCGGTCTAGACCACCGGCCCGGGGCCCAGCTCACCACGGCCCACTGGCTGCGGCCTATCCCAGTATCACTAGACCCCTCGGGTCCGGTTCTTCCAAAAAAACCAGCCAAGAGGCCGGTCTTTGTGTGTGCGCCCCACCAGTAGGACCCTCAACATGCGGGTCCTTGTCCGTGGCTCCCCCCTGAGGTCAGTGCCCCGGGATCCTCCTATCGGCTAAGCACGATGGCCGCCCGGGATGGTCAGTGCTACATCGCCTGACGCCACCACCCCCACCTATATGGCACACCACCGCGACACTTGTCGGCCTGCACCGGCTCTACGCCGACCCGCTCGGCTCCTCCCGAAGCTTCCCCATCTGTGGTGGCCACACCCGATGCCGACAACCTAATCTGAACCCCCAACCGTCCCTCACCTGAGCATCGCACTCCCAGATGCTCCAAATGATTCCTGACCCCTCCAGACTCTGCTCTTCCATCGGTATCCACACACCATCCATCCAAGCTCTTCCTCGGCCTACCGCGGCACAATGAACCCCTCCGACCGGCTCCACCGTTGCGCCACCCCGATCTCCGGCCACCGCCCTTGTCGGAGCCGGTGCTTTCGTAGGTCTCCACAACTGCTCCAGTGGCCCAATTTCAAAACCAAAAAATGATTTTGAACTCTCGGGACAAGGCCTTATCAGTGCCTGCCCTGATCAATGATCCCAAGGAGTTTTGGCACATCCGAAAATTCAGTCGAAGAATGACGAAGAACGCGTTGAACAAGAGATTTAGAACGGGACTCGGACGGTGGTCGTGTTCATTCAGACAACATCCCAATTCTAAAATTATAGAAATAAAATGAAGGATTTAAAAAATCTCATGAAATTGATTAAGGATAGGAAAAATCAACAGAAATCCTACCTCGATCCGGTCGTTCGTCATTGGAGATGCGCCCGTTACGATCCCACTTCGATCCGCCAGAGTTCACTCCTCAATCCGGTGAAGAACAACGAAGAACATCGAAGAACGCCGATGAACATTAGAGAGAGAGAGTGTGAGAGAGAGAGAAGGTAAGAATGGGTTTCCCCCTAATTCCATCACTTAAGTGTAATTTATAATCTCTCTGAAATTCTGCCGACAGGCGCAGATTCTGGAACCTCCATATCTGCCTATTTTACATCACGCCTAGGAAAAACACCCCATTTCGAACTCAACGAAAGTCTCAAATTCACATTTCGAGGCTTCGTTATAAATTAATTTGAAGAGAATACCACTGATAAAAATCACTAAGTAATTATTTCAAAATGATGATTTTTCCCCTTAGTGACATCTCTCACAAAAGGCCCGTGTCTGCAAATTTTACACCCCGCCTAAGGTAAACGAAACACTCCAGACGCAACCGTTTCCTCAGATTTCAGATCTGAGCTACCTTTTAAGAGATCACTCGTTCTTGCCTCATGCATAGTATAAAAATACTTAATATTTTTAAAATTTTATTTTGGGCACACCGGGCCTTGGAAGCACACGCCATCTTCACATCTAGCTCTAGAAATATTCGTAGGAATATTACAAAGTCTAACAGGGTAAAAACCCGAGTCTCTACATCATAAATCTACCAATATGTAAACATGTGATGGACCATTCCTTACCCCAGTACCACACATTAGAGGGGGTATAATATCCATGTAGAGGACCCACACCCTAGTGCAATAGGGGGATCCACTCTATAAGTATCCATAGAGAACCTTCACCCTAATGTGTCGAGGGGGGGGGGGGGTCCACTCTTGTTTGACGAGGTCCAACACCCTATCGAATATTGTGGTTCCACTCAGTATATAAGGGGACCACACCCAAGGAGATGGGTGGTTCCACTCTATAGGTCAAGGAACCGTGCCCTCATCCATCATGGGAGATCCACTCTATTGTCACACTGACCTGCGACCTATCCTATAAGGGTGTTCCACTTAGTAGGTAGAGGAACCATGCCCATGATGATAGTGGATTCCACTACAGTGTAGTGAGAATCCATGCCTTGGTGTGACAGTGGGGTTCCACTCCAGTAATCAAGGACCCACACCCTATCGGATTGGTGAGTTCCACTCAGTATGTCGATGACCCATGCAAAACCTGATAGGGGTTCCACTCTAGTGTCTCTGGTGATCCTATTCCTAATGACATCCATCGTGAAACACCACCTAAATAAGAATAATTACAATGAAATCTCAAATCGTATAAAAAATAACATAGAGAATCATCACATTCTAAGATGAAAAAACTCAGGATTGGGTACTCATGGTCAAAAATCCAAGTCCAAATGGTTGAGATATTTGAGTTTTATGTTTCCAAAAAATGAACCAGGGGTACATGGTGAGTGAGGGGACCCACATGATGTGTGGTCCCACTCCTTCGTCTTGTCTTGTCCATAGCCAACACATGACTCCCTGTCCACGTAGTATTATACATTATGCATGTGGAATACATAGCATGTCTAATATCCCTAGGATCATGTCAAGTCCTCTTGCTCGTGTCTGTGTTCTTCACACCTTGTCTATGTACTTCAGTACATAGTGTGTGCCTATCCATGTCCATGTACTTTAGTACATGCCGTGATTGGACATTCCAATGCCCATGTACTCCTAGAGTACATGTAGAGTCTATCAACACAAGGTCACAAGACAATTGGGGGTCCAACATGGTGTGCGATAGTTATAAATAACTGAAACCCTAACTATCGAAGCCAGGGACAGACATGCCATGTGTTATTCGAACTGAATGGTGTGTAGTGGGGATTTTCCCATAATCTCTTATGTGTTATCTATAAGTCAGATCTAATTTCCCCATCTTTGATTCTAACTTTTTTCATAAAAATGAATGATGTGGTTTCCATTGGACGTTTTCAGACATCTACTAGCTTGTAATCAATATACATTCATCATGGGGGTTCTTCATTCATCCCACGCACCTTGGTTTCTTCCATTGTTGATGATTCTGATTTTGATAATTAAAACTATATTCAAAAACACAAAATAAAATTTTATTTATACCTAATTTTTTTATCCTTAACTTTCATATGAAATAATCATGAATATGGGGGTCCAATTATGCTTGGTACCACCTAATAATGTCAAACAAGGGTTGTGGGGTCCATCTGGGGAAGAATGTATAGAGATTATGGGATGTATGAATAGGAAAAAAGGTTTGATGAATAATTTCCATTCATTCTGGGCCCATGATCAAGCACGGTGACATGGAGGTTAGAAAACATTTTAATAAACAGTGAAACTAGTACATATGACCATGCTAGGATTAAAAAATTGTTGAAAATCATTAATGGGATGATTCTGATCAACCAATTTAATCAAAACCAATGAAATATAGGAATTAATAAGTCTTTCATGGATATGGGTTTGTTTATAATTAAATAACAATCTCTCCAACAAATGGGAGAAGTTGTTTCATTATTTGTGTCATGATCTTCTCTAATCTAGATATTCGTGATCATCAGATGTCGATTCGCTAACTGAAGGAGGAATAATGATTTAGAATCCTCCAAATGTTTATGCATCTTACCATAGGAAACTCTCCATAGAAGTATACATATATATGTAATCCATTTAATTATTTTAATAAAATTATAATTTAATTAATTCAATTAATGTAACACCAGTGGACAACTTATCCCAACAATCTGTGCCAAATTATTTTAAGTCTCACCTAGGGTAAATATCGCATTCTGAATTCAACTGTAGTCTCATATTTTTCATATGGTATTTTAATAAAGATTTATCCCATTATCTGTAATAAAATATGAACATGTAATTTAAAATATATTTAATATTTTTTCAAAATTAATTCTGGGAACACCAGACCTCAGAATCGCTTTCCATATCAGCACCTAACTCTGAAAATATATTTAGAAATATTAAAAAATATTATAAAGGAAAAATATGTTCTCTAATAGATTCTTCCATTACCAATGATATGAGGGTCACCTCAAGATAATAAATAAATTATATTTTTAGCTGGACCAGATCAATTTCTCCATGGACTAGGACCCATGATTAGAAATAAATATAAAAATTTTATGACATTGTTTCCTCTACCACATAAAAACTCTCCAAAAACTGATTTCCGAAGCCTTGTTTGATGTTCATATTTGATTATGGAGAAATTATGGAGAATTACAAATTTCTGTATCCCTAGGGTAAAAAATCATCCAAGTTGTGGAATCCTCTAATTTCATAGTTGCAAGATAGGTCATGAGACTAGGAGAGGCTCGGGCTAGTTGGTCAATACAACAAATCTCACCCACATTGAAGATGAAAATACACCATAAAAAAAGAGATAGAGCTTCCAATATACTTATAATATAGGTCTCCAAAAAAATAAGAACACATCTCAACCATTGAATCAAAATTCTTAGACTACTTAATAGTTCTCCATATTAAGGGATTATTATCATAAATAGCCACTACACTTGGGCCATGCATGAATTAAGTTGTTCCGAATCAAGAAGACCACAACAGTAGATGTAATAGTAGTCATCTATGAGAGAACCTAGACCATAGTGAGGGACAAATTTTTACCTCCACCACCACACCTAGGGTCCTCAATACCAACTAGGGTACTAAATAAATCAGTGGAAGAAACAAATCAACCCCATCCCACATGGACTAGGGAATATTTATCATAATCGCCACTATATGAGTCATTGTATGCCCAATAATAGAATTTGAGAGTTCTAATAGAGGCCCAAAATCTACCCTTGCCTATAGGTATTTCCAATTATTATCATCATCAGAATGAGAATTAGTTTTATCCAAGTTATAAGGTATATACCAATAACGAAAATTTATATTATTCTTCCCACCAATGGAAACAATCCTTTCATTTTGGGCTCGTCTAAAAAGCACACCCAAGCATTGCCTCAATAACACTATTCACCATCCCTGATAGGGGGAATTTTTGGAAATAAAAATCAAATGTCATAGGGGTCCTAATAAAAGATTACCTAACATGTTCAATGTCCAGAAGCAGGATCCCCATGAAAAACTTAAAGGGGAAATGAGTGGTATGATATTACCCTATTATTTGGTGAATGATGGGGAGAATACAATTTCCTAATACACTTATGTTAATTTCATCACCATGAATCTAGAAATTGATGTAGCCTAAGATAAAAATGTATATGGTAGAGACATAGAAATGATACATTGAGTGGCAAGTGATCTTGAAGAACAAACCGAGGAAAAACATATAAAGAAGTAGAGAATGATCCAGAACCTAACACCTCCAAATGGAGAACTTCAATTTCCTTAGTTAAATTCTTCCATGGATTAAGGTAAATGTGTGGATATATCCTACTCACCACATATAAGTTATAAATTCCCCTCTATATAAGAAAAAATATCTCAATATGAGAATGTTATACACACCCTCAAACAACCCAATGAGGAACTACTGAGGTGAAATATTCTTAATAGGTATCACCTTCAAGAGGAAGTTAATATCCCTCCATCCATACACTAGGAGTGAGTTAATCTTCCTATAGGGGTGGAACATGAGCAGCATGTTGGCTTTGGATCCATGAAAATATTTTGCATAAAAGAGGAACTTGAGGATGATCTCAATTATCCCTCATTATAGTGACAAAATCATATGTACTTAGGAAAACAACAATCCATTTCCCAAATAAAAAATCAAATGAATACGAAATATATAAAACAAGGTCATCACCCTCCAAATCCCCATGTGAAAAAGGTGGTATAGGAAGATGTAACTCAATAAATTCTCAAAACTATTGGGTCCCTAGTTGAATAGATGGATGTCATGTATGGATAAAGTCTCCCATGTATCCAAAGAGGAAAAAATATCTGGAATGGGTGGACAACATGTTTCCCCTACCCAATTTTAGTAAACCAATCCTATAATCCTTTTATGGTATGCTTGACCAATAACAATATCTCACACACTTCATATCCCGATACAACACTATGATGGGCTTGTGATACCAGTGGGAGGTGATGAGACTAATATTATTTGGATAGAATCTCGTTGGGATATCCATCCTATGACACAACATCCTTCCAGTAATATTATTCATGGGATGGGATGGTCTTTTTCCCTTAATTCCTCAGTCAATTTAGTTTCACGTTATGGAAAAAAGTGTTTTGACTTCAAAAATTGGAAACAACACAAAAAATGAATGAATCAATGACTTTAATTATACGTGTAAGGTTCTAATGTGATAACTCTATATTCCCATTTTGCAAGATTAATTTCTAGTTCTTTGTGATGGGAAACTCTAAGAATAAATGAAGTCACCATTTATTTTTATTAAATACAAAGGCTGATTTTGTGAGTTCATAGAAATGAAACAACAACTACCAGATGTCATTTGGAGACCATCAGCCAAATCTCATACCATTCCCAAGACATTGGAAGAAATAAATGGAAATGTTGAGACTATTTTTGTTACCATGAAACTGGTAATAGTACCCATTAGAGAACCTATGAATTTTTTGAATCACACAATGCCACGTACTGAGTTCCAGTAACATCAAAATCACATTCAACCAGAGGTAAAGAGGGATCAATGTCACCCATGGTTTGAGGAAGAAAATAAAAAATGCATTCCTTCCAAAATAAATAGGTTTATGGTTATTTCCTCATGGCCATAAAAAATAACCTTCTCAATCTATTGAATTATTTAAACCCATTGTGATTATCCTAAAATAGCTCCCTAAATATTTTACCATTCATAAAATATATGGTCATAAAATCCATGATTAATTTTTCTTCAAATACATTATACAGAACATGGATGATTCTTGATATGTGATACCGATGAAATCCTTGTCACATGGGGCCTATGTGACTACCACCCACCTAGAAGAAGATAGTAATTAGAAATAAGTTCCAAATAGGTTCCAAAAAAGATGTCCAACGGCTGGGTGACTTGAAAAACAGTGGATCAAGCTCATGGAACTCTGAGAGAACAATTTTTAAATCCTATAATGATTCCAACACCTAGGGAGATACTATTGAATATTCCACTCATAGATGGATATAATCATCAGATATATGAAAAATAATAAGATAAATATTTATATCTAACACTCATATAGACTTTTGACTATTGAGAACATCATTCCTTCAACATCTATAGAACTTGAATTTTCCCACCAAACATAATCCTAATGAGCGTAATAAATCATGGTTGGTTATATTAATGTTATTCCATTAATATATCCATTATCTAATGAAGAATATGCACCTAAATTTGATTTTTCAAGGTTTGACCAGGGAGTATTGGTCTGAGGTTGCAGAAGATGATGGTGTCGTGGATGGTTTAGTCATTGATAAATATAATAATCTGGTCACATCCTCATAGAAGAAATATAATCACAAAATACTCAGGGTTCTTCACATCATAATTCCTAAAAAACCATGGATATGACTCATAGAACTTCAACAACTATATTAACCCAATCATTTTAAATGACTGGTTTTTTCTAGTGAAATTGTCTCATTTGTCCAAATTAAGGGGTTGGACATCACAACCTATTCCACTTGAAAGAAATTATTCCTATAATTTTGTAAAAAAAACAAGACCCATATTCCTCAAAAACATCATCTCCTAACATATATTATAATTAGTATCCCCTCTATAGGACTATTTGGCATTTGGAATAGAAATATGATATTCAAAAATAGTTGGAGACTCTCATAGAAAAAATATCTATCATGGATTCTATATATCTTTCAAAATAGAATATAGTATAAGTAATTAAGACCCACAAAAGTCTCTGGGATTTTTATATAGTTTTCACCACAACTAAGGTTTACTAGGTGAGAACTACAATAAAAGAAAATATATTCCATCATCTCCTTCACATATAAGGAATGTGAAGTGTTTATCCAGTGACATATCGGTCCTATGTGCATTTTAGGAATGATGTATAATATCAAAATATGAATGGACATAGTTGATAACTTTTCTAGGATCAAGGGAATCCTGGTCTAGACTCTCTGATGTTTGGGGTACAACGAGGATGATTTGTATCCTATGAAGCACACCATCTAATGGTATGAAAAAAGAAAGCAGAGGTCCCTCAAAAGGATCAAACTCAAGGATCAATTTGGGGACCTCACATGTATTTCTACGTTCATGGTTCTCAAAAATACCCAACACACAATTCCCTACTCTGAAGAACTTGGTTTCATAGCCATGTGGCAGTGCCATTAACATTCGAAAAATGTTTAAAATAACCCATTAATGGAAATTTAAACATACTATATGATGAAACCCCCTAGGAATCATGTAAATCCATATATACTGAAGAGATATTCTACAAATTGGAAGGAAAATATACAATTATAGAGGGTGACCTATAAGTAAATTCTCCCAATGGATTGAGAACCACCCCTATAAATTCTTGGTGTTTTTTTAGGAGTGATTATGTGTTGTCCATAAACCTAATAGAGGTAGTTGAATCAATAAAAATGAGCTTTTCTGAACCAATAACAACATTGGATTAGGACTATGTGGTAGGGATCATGTTAACTAAAGTAGGATCATCAATGGATTTCCAAACTAATTCCCTTTCAGGATTCAAAAATTCCCTCACACCATTCATATGAATTAAAAATACCCCTAAAAATTCATGGAAAATAAAATTGTACATACTTTTCCTTCCCATAGAGGATGTTAAAAATAAGGATAGAATCTATCAAATGTCCCCACAATGGATCCGTCATTTTAGGACATCAATGTATCTCTTTTTGGTCTCTTATATCATGATAAGGATAGAGATTCCCCCAAATTATCCTTCATCCATGGAGATTCCACCAGAGGCCTAGATATAGGATAGAAATAGGATGAATACTATAACACCCCTCCCAACATTGAGGATTGTTTCTCCAAATCCATCTATGTGCTCATGGATGTGAATCTAACAATAGAAAGACGCTCACAACCTCTATTATTTTGTGAATCCTTGCCTATAAAATAGATTGAGTTGTATATTTCAATTCTAAATTAGCATTTATATTTGTCCACATGGAACTATATAGAGATTCATGGGATGAACCTCGAAATGGATACTCATTATCTCATCTTTCCAAATGACTACTACAGTTTTATATTAGTATCTTTTAGAATACAACCCTCTCACTCTACCAAGGTAGAATCCAAAGATGACAAATTGATCAAAGAAATATTTTTTTGGGAGGTACAGTATGAAAAAAATGCATTTCCAACACTATCCACATCAGGGAAAAGAACATGATGATCAAGACATGCATCAATTTTATGTACCCAAATTGACACTTCTTGAAGGTTGATTTCCTAATACCAATCACAAAACCTTTGATAAATGCCATGAAAAGATTCCAAGACCTTTATTTTAAGGATGGGTATTCAGCGTATAACTAAATCACGATGGACCATAAATATGAGGAATTAACTGCCTTCAGAGAACATTAAAGTATAATTTTCAAATAAGATATACCCATAGAATAAAATATTATTGATGCTATATCCATATGTGTCATGCATCATATATTCAGTACTTTATTTGGATGAATAATGAATTTCAACTTCAATGACATTGTGTTTAAATCTTAGAAGTATCATTATCACCTCAGTTAACATTAAATAATCTTCAACAAATTGAAACAAAAGATATTGAAGTTGAATCCTTTAAATTCTGATTTTGGAGTATTATTAGGGAAATTACTTATCTTTGTGGTACACCACCACAACTTTGAGGATAATCCATAAAATATAAGTGTTATCCTAGAAATTATACATACAAATAATTGTAATGAATTAAGTGGACTCCAAAGGAACCTCACTTATATCAAGAGTTTTATAGATAAACTGGTTGGAAATTCTATCAACTTCACTTATTTAATGAATAAGGGATTCACTTACAAATTGGGAGATGATTTCCATGAAATTTTTGACATCCTTATGTTGTAATTATTGAATCCATCAATACTGATGCAACAAGTAGATGGATAAAATTATAGTATAAATGGATTCCAAGTAATTATTTCTCAGTGCCCTCCTCACATTAAAAACTGACTTGGAGAATGAAAAAGGTCTCTACTATCTTATCAAAACAATGATATATTTTGAGACTTGATATTCTAATATCAAGAATATCTTCCTTGTACTAATTATTTCTATTAGAAGAGTTGAACCATTACTTTTAGATCCATGAAGTCCTCATGGTTTCTCGTATCGACCCACTCAAGTATATTTTTGGACACCCTTTGTTAACCACATTCTTTTCCTGATGGATGATTATTCTACAGTCTCATGACATTAAATTCGTGTCATAGAAGGTATTCAAAGGGCATGTAGTGTCTAACTTCTTGGTAGAACCTATTTCGATGTATGTGGACACCAAACTTCTAAATGAAGAGGTTTTATATTCCCATGATACTCAATAAATGTGGGAGATGTATTTTGAGGGTGATTTCCAATGATTGATTGGAAAAGGAATGGAAAACCCAAAAATCAACTAGTTTGATTTTGTAATTATATTTCATTCCCCAAAAAATAAAATTTTTAACTATTCATTCTCACTATTAAAATTATGAACTAATATTGAGGTAGAATATCATGCTCTTATCGCCGACTTAGAGATATCCCTATATGTGTAGAAATATTACTTGAATGTCTAAGTATAATCAAAGATAGTAATCAAATAGATCAATAATGATTATTCCATTAAGAATAAATGATTTTACCCTCCCATTTGTTATGTTATAAGATTGATGGTGGAAGTCCCTTTTGAACTAATCCTATATCACTTCCCTAAATCACAAAGTAATATTTTAAATCCACTAGATAGTGTAGCCACAGTATAATCTGATCCCAATCATGACGAGGAAACCTTCCACACACACACTAATGGGTAGTATCACTTGTCATTAGCATTGAAACAGAGAAAATTATTCATATCAATACTTCCTCAGATATGTATAAACCTCCTCCCACCCATGGATGAGAGGATCCAATAATATATTACCACCATAATAGGACCCTCATGTTTGATCAAACCAAAAGAGAATGGATTAAATGTTGGGAAGCATACATCACCCACCATAATGGGATGAATGGGTTAAAATACCTATATAAATAAGGCTTCAATGAAGCCCCCCTTGGAAACATGAAAGATCATGTAGTGCTAACCATTCTATAAGTAGAATCTCCCAAAAATCAAAAGTCTTGATGACCAGTGGAAGGCGATGATTTAGGATTGCGTATAATTCACAAGGAAGTTCCACTAAAGTCATATTCATGAAAAAACTCATATATTATCCAATACAATTGCTACATACAACTTAATATTCATGGCCATTTTTCATATGGGGAATTGACATTGTGAGGCCATATCCCTCTGCTAAAGCTAACAAGTTTAAGTACATTATAACATTTATAGACTATTTTTTCAAATTTAATAAGTTAGTAATACTCAATAAAGTGGGGAAAAAGTATATAATCGTCTTTGTGAAGTCTAATGTTATCATCATATTTTTTGTCCCTAAAAATATATCAATGGAAAGTGGCACAAACTTTTCTTATTCTCAGCTGAAGAGATTTTACCAAGAGTATAACATTGAGTCCAACCATTCATATCATTATCATGTAATGGAAAATTGGAATATATAGGTTTTCAATAAGAATCTATTGAATATAGTTCATAAAATGGTGGACAAAGACAAGAAGTATTCACTCGACAAGATTATGATTACTTTATGTGCCTACTACACAACCACACCCATTTCCATGAAAGAAACCCCATATTCACAAGATTATGAAACAAAGGAAGATTTTACCATAAAAGTTGAGATTACTTATAAAGAACCTATCTTTTCATAATTTAAAATTACATTAATTTTGAGTAATACTTAATACATTACATAAAAAACACCCAATTACTATATTAGTCTAGTGCCTTTGGAAACATGGAACCATAAACTCTAGAACATAAGTGATCTACATTATATACCACTATTTTCTTCTCAACGATCACCCTTCTTAGAAATATCTAAACCAATAAATAAGATCATATCTTGGGGGAAAAGAAACATAAATGGGTGAGCTCATATGATGTTTAATAATAAACAAGGGAGACATGTAATAATAATTATGAGCATAAGCGTATGAGAACATGATCATGAAAATAAAAGATCATACCCTAAATATCAATGATCATTAATAAAAATCATTGAGTAAAGATTATAAGTTTAGTAGGTATGAAATTTTTAGCCTCCATATAGACACATAAAATTATTTCCTTGGTTTTCAAGTCATTACTTATAAAGCCATCTTAGTATTATGGTTTCACTCTTCATGCCATCTTGGTAGTCATGGTTTACTCCCATGATCATCACAGAGTACAAAGACTTTTACTAAATAGAGTTCATTCCTTATTCATGAAATTTATATCTCGAGATATATAAATCATTACAAAATTTATTTGAGGGAGATATAAGTACCACCCATCTCATAATGAAATGATAAATATATCTTTCTCCAGAACGTAAATCTTTTATCATATTAGAACCCATGAAATGAAATGGGTTTCATAAACGTCATGCTATCATAGTAAAACCCAAAGAAAAGAAATGGGTTTCATAAATATCATTAGATAAAAAATAAAAAATCATTATTATAAATAATAATAATGTTAAAATTGAGGCATATCCCCATTAAAACTTAAGAAACATCATATAGTTCTATCTTTGATGGAAAATAATTTTGAGAGATCATTTAAACAAAATTCTTAACAAAAATATCCTTATTTGAATTTATTTTATTTTCATAAATGACCATGAAATTTGAGAAGAAGAAATTTACTTTAAAAATAACATTCTTATATTGTAGGGGAAGCTTGAAGGCATTAAGGTATCATGAAACCATAATAATCCATTCATGGCATATTGGTTAAAAAACATTCTTCTCCTACTTTTTCTGTAAAAGTAAAAAATTACCTCTTTATGGAAAATTAAAATAATATTAAATTCACACATGGGTAAAAAAGACTTTAAATAAAATTAGAATAATGGTAAAATTATTTTTAATTTTTTTAAATAAATTTGTATATGGATTCCAATAATATAAATTATTTCTTTGAAAGATTGTTTTGTAATATATTATTTAAACATTACAATGTGTCCCATACGACATTGAAACATTTTAACTATAATACTCAAAATTAATGAAACATATAATACCATGATATTAATTAGAATAATGATGTAACATTTCAATGTATCATTATATACAAAACAGACAAAAAAAGTGGTGAATAAGGAATATATATCATAGAAATAAATGTGATGTGAGAAACCACTTACAACTTGAATAACTTTTGAATAATGAGATACATGAAAGAAATACATAAATTAAAACTTATATTATAATTAAATAATGTAAATTCATGATATAACATGTCGTAGGTTAGTATATAAACCACATATGATAAATTATTTGAGAATGTGGCAATTATCTAATAGATACAAAAAGTGAGATGAAATTCATTTACTTGAACATTGCTTTTGTTTAATGTGCTTTAAAATCATGTATAATGATTAAAAAATGTTATTAATTTATTTTAGAACTATATCTGTTTTTTATGATATCATACATGATCCTCTTATATCATTTTGTTAAAATTATTTATTTATTACCATTGTTTCAGGAGTTAACTGCTTCATTTTAACATGTTTGTTTTGTCATATAAGTCATATTTCTTAGACATATGATATATTTTATTCATATATAGAATGTTATTATATTCATAAATATTTTATTCAATCATAATTTACATTTTTTTAATCATTATTTAATGGTTAACATGGAGAAGGAATCTCATCGCACTGTGGAGATGGTTGGTCGTACGTTCGCACGAGCGACGTCATCATTCCCTTGATGGTAAAGTGGTAAAAAATTGGATGGTATATTAATTATACAGAATAAATATAACATAATATATATTATTTATATATATTCTATTTATAATTATTCTAATAAAATTAAGTGGTTATGAGAAACAAATTACACCACAACATGGAGAAAGTAAGTCGTACGTACGCACGCGTGGTACTTTCAAATTTTTGTAGGATTGATAAATCATGAAAAAATAGTTGTACCATAATCATAATAAAATGTAATAATATATACTATAATATATTTATTAATTTATTATGAATAAAACATATTTAAAGGAATTAGAAGAAGAAATTAACTTCAAGGAGTCGGTAAATGCGATTACCTCTTCTTTATAGAACCTCATTTGAATCTCCTCTTAGGGACAGTAGGGTTTGTATTTTCAGAATAAAAGTACTTATAATAAGTATATAGGGAATTTTATAAGGTAAATTGGTAGGGTTTTATATATCTATAAGGATAAATGTTGTGTGAGGAAGTGAGTGAGAGGGTGTATTTTTAGAAGGGATGTGAGGGGCACTCCTAGAATCCTTTAAAATATTAAATTAACATAAATTGTTTTTCGATTTCAAAGAGATAAAAATTGATTTATTTAGAATGTAACATTATTATGGGTAGAAATAATCAAATTAAATTATTTTTAAACTTGTTTAGGTAACAATATTAACATTATCGTTTGGATTTAACCCTTAGTTAAACCCTTTAACTCTTACCGTGAAAAATTGAATTCTTTTACTCTTTAGGGTTTATATAGTTACTATAAATACACAAAAGAACCTAAAATGTATAATTAATGAAATATTTAACCTTATTTTATTATTTTTTTAGTTTATATTTTCAGTAATTTTATATCATTTCATGAAATATTATTTATTTTAAAGTATCAATTATGCCAATTTTGATACTATTCAATATTTGTTTTTTTAAATACCATAACAACATGATTACATAATAAAGCACTTATAATATATCAATAACATATATAAGTTATATATAAAATGTTTGGATGTCATTAATTATGTCATTTTATATTTATTTTAATATTCTTAATATCACTTATTGGATATTTCTGTTAACTAAACAACAATTGCATGATTATTATGAATTCCATTAATTAAATTATTTAATCAATAAAAATTAAAAACAATTTATCATGATAAATATTAATTTATTATTATTAATATTACAATTTATAGCCTAATTTATCTTCTTTATAACCCTATATTAAAATTTATTTACTTATTAAAAATATGAGTATGACCTTTCAAACTTATCTTGAAATAAAATATAAAAAAGTAAAAATCTTACTTTAAAATGTTATAATTTTATACTAACATTGATTTTTTTGTCCAAAACCTATTATTAAATGAAATTAGTACTAGAGTTAGGGTAATTTTGTAATATTATAATATTATTTTTTACCTTTAATTACCCTATTTACCCTTAACCCTGGTAAATAAAGATTTACTGAAGATACTATTCATAATATCAAAAAATTAATTCGATTCATTTATAAAATAAACATGATACTTATTACAATTTTTTATTTCTATTTTTCCAAATTCAATTCACATAAGTGGCTAAAGTAATTTTAACACTAATCCCGTAGATATGGTGGGAAGGCAGGTAAAAGGAAACACTCCAACGTTCAATAAGTTTATATATATAATTTCAATATAAAATATATTTCAATAACATAAATTGGATTAATATATTTATTATTGAAATATTTTTACATTATAATTAAATTTAAATTAAAATAAATTTTTAAATGTGATGTCAAATTTTCAACTACAATGAAGTATTTTTCACTATTCAACAAAAAATGAAACTTCTATGAAAAATAAAAAAATTAATCCAAATTAAATTTTTATATTCCTAATTAAATTAAGAAGTTTATGTTTTTCAAATATAATATATAAAAGTGTAAAAATCGGATTAAAAATGGTTTCACCATTAAAAGATTGTAAAATTACCTTTTTGAAAGATAAAGGATTGTATGTATATAATTGGGTTGGTTCTTGTCTTATTCCTTAAAAATATAATGTATAAATATAAAAAATATTATATTTAATATAAAAAATATATATTTCATCAAATAAATGACTAATTGTAATTTATTTAATTTATCAAGACAAAACAACTTTGGGAGAATAAAAATAAAACTATTTCCTTTATAATCAATTGGTATATATTTTCATTCATAATTAATTGGTAATAATGAATTCATATTAAAAACCTTGTATTTTCTTACGTTAGCAAATAAAATTCACAAAATCTAATGTAATAGATAGGTTACATCTTATTATATTAAATAATAATATTTTAATAATATAATAATGAAGAGTAAATCATAGTATTGTGTGTAATGTAAGCTATCAAAAGAACTCAGTGTTGTTGGTAACACAATCAACGAAAAGTGTCCCATATTCCACAAGCTAATATCAACTTGGAGGTTCATGTAATGCACGAAATACATAGTTTTTTCCATATAACAAAAGATATATTCAGTATTTTGTGAAATGAAAAATATTATAAAGATTAAATTAATTCAAAAAAAATAATTCAAAAAATATCAGGGTGTTACATTCTACAACCCTTGAAAATAATTTCTCCCTTAAAAATATTTTTTAAATATACGTTTTAATAAATTTATGCTCCATTTATAGAAACCCACCTCAAAAAAAACAAATACTAAAACATCATTTAAAAAAGTAATTTAGGATCGTAAAAGTTATCCAATGTAACTAGTATATGGCTTCCCACATAGGGGAACATAGGTGGGAAGGTAAAACATGGACAAGGAATAGAAATATAATCCTCAAGTTTAAATATATATTGATAGAGAATAGAGTTGTAAGAATGTTAGTAATAAAAAATCCAAAAATATATTTTGAACTAAAGGGACATCCATTTCATCCAAAATAGAGGTACTATGAAAAAATTTTAGGTTTGAAGATATGTTTTTCCTAAAGTAAAAGTATTTTCATAAAAATATATATACTTATATGATTTTTGGACATTCTCCCCCCTTTTTTTCCTTGATCCACTTCACATCTTTCTCTAAAAAGGATGTTGAATTTTTCATTCCTAAAGCGCTAAGATATCATGAGATCCATAATATGGAATCCCATATTTGATTAGTTATCATAAACAAAAAGTTCTTAGAATAGGTTATCTAATATGAATAAATCCGTAAGTGGTGAGATAATACATTAATCACACAAACTTAATATTAAGTGTAACTTAATATTTCCCTAAATTATTAAATTTATATCCCTTTGAAAATATGAAAATCCAATAATAAATAATGAATGTCATGAAATTAACTTAACATTGATCCCCCAATATCATAGAGTATTTATTGGTTTTCATATTCCAAAAATGTGAATACCATCATCATATATTCTCTTGAATCTAGTTCATAACCATATTTATCATTAAATCTTTTGGAAAACCTGCATGATTCCTTATTCTAGATATTACTGGATATGTTCGTTAAATCCCAGATATTTCAAACATCATCCATGATAACCTATATAGGGTTTTCAACAAATCCTTTATATTTATAAGGTATTAAATACTTTCTAATTTACTTATTCATATCCAAGATATCTTTATCAAACATCATTTACTCAAAATCATGAATACATTAAGGGTTACCTTCCCCTAATCAAAATATAACCTTTCAAGATATCACCTTTCTCGTCTATCAGAACTATTCATCATATTCTTATAAATCCTTATAAAAAACATAAACTGGACACTCCTTATATAGTTCACTATTCATAATTCTAAAATTAAAATACATAAATACATCAATCCTTCCACTTTAATGATTGGAATTGAATATTTACTTCATTTTCTAAGAAGTTAATTCATAGTTAAGGGCACTGAGTAATGTATTTATCATGTTCCCTATAGATAATACATTAAAATCCATAATAGTTCCTTGCTCTATGACCCTTTTTCCTATATACATAACATCTTCCCCTCCATTTGAGGTATTCCTTAAGGTTTTTCTTCACTTCTTCTTGACATGTAGGTAGAGAGATCTTCTTTACTATATGTTCCTTACAAAGTGAACATTTACCAAATTCCATATTATACTTATTTATTTTGGTAGAAGTATCACAAAAGCTAACATTGTTAATCATATATCGTGATATTTGATTCAACATAATCGTAATATCTTTTTCTGAAGTGGTTGTACCATTTAACATATCATCATAAAATTTTCTTTCACAAAAAATGTTAATCGAGTTCCTTCTAGTTCCCGATGTTGACTTAAACTTGAAAGCATTGAGGAAAAAACAATTATTATAGTGAGGAACCACATAATCATTAAAACCCACTTATATGATTTCTAATTTATGAAACCTTCATTAATCAATAAAACCTTCAGTTTATCCTATATTATTCCCATACAAAGTCAATTTAAATCCATCATTTTGGTTTATGAAGAGTTTGTGAATTCCCAAAGAATACCCCCCGACAGTGTCAAACCATGTGTGCAAAATGGCCTGTAGTCATGTATAAGGTTATGAAAAGTTAGGTCCAACACACATTTTCAGATTTGTTATCCCCAAGTACATATGTTCCAGAGCTATATCCACATGTAGTATCTATACATGGTTTTATTTCTAGGAAACCATTTACTTTATCTTTTACCAAAATTCTAGAATATTTTCCTTATACATAGACTTATCCTTAGACACGTGCTTAGGGTTCTCACTAATGATTTTTCATCCTAATATCCAAAGGCTAACTAAATGTTATCTCTAATACCAACTATTGAGACCCTCAACTTTCATACACTAACATTGAATTAATTTTTTGGAATATTTAATACATTACATAGACAAACACCCAAATAAAATATTAATCTAGTTCCTTTGGAAGCATAGAAACATAAACAGTAGTAAATAAGTGATCTACATTATCTCCCATTAGTTTCTTCTCTACTATCACCCTTGTTTGACATATCAAACATAATACATATCTTCATATCATGAGGGAAAATAAACTTAAAATGGGTGAGCTCAGATTCTCAATAATGGTTAATAAGGGATACATTTAAACATAATCATGAGCATAAGTGTATAGGAACATGATCTCGAAAATAGAATATCATACCCCACATATTAAAGATCATAAACAGAAATCATGGCATAAATATTGAAAGTGCATAAGAAATAAATTTTTTGGCAGACATATAATTATATAAAATGATTTCTATAATTGTCAAGGAATCACTGTCATGTTCATCTCAGTCTTATTGGTTCACTCTCCAAGCCATATTGGTAGTCATAGTTTACTATCATAACTATCTTTATGGCCAAAGTTTTTTACTAAACTGAGTTCATTCAACATTTTTTTTTGAAAAGGAAATGTCCTGGTCAAAGACCAAGAAACAAATTATTATAAATATTGGAAAGGAAGATTACAAGAGTCTGAATGAGGAAATTTTATTACAATCCTTTTCATAAAACGGAAGGAGCTCAACCGGCAATGTATCACTCCACGTAATGGCCTGGTTGATTCCTTTGTTAGCAAGCCCATCTGCCACCTTGTTAGCTTCTCTGTAGTTATGGGTGGAAATGTACCTGATCTCTTGGAGCGAGCTTATGCAATTATTCCATCGAGCGGTAAGAGACCAAGCAAGGTGAACCGCACCATTCCAAATGGCTTGGATAATGGTGGTGAAGTCACTTTCAATCCAAATGTTGTCCCAACCTTTTGACTTGACAAAGTTGACTGCATGAATCACTGCCAACATTTCTGCTTCCAGGGTGGAGACAGAACCACATCCACCAAAAAATCAGCCAAGAAACTGACCAAGATAATCTCTGAAAATGTCTCCACAACCCGCGGGACCAGGATTTCCTTTCGAGGCACTATCTACATTAATCTTTATCCAGCCAGGGATCAGAGACTGCTAGAACACTTCTAAGAGGCGCTTCAGTTGATTGTAGATTCCTTTAATACCAAGTCGATGAAGAATGCCAAAGTCACCAACCGAGATAGCACAGGCGGCTTTATGAAGAGTAGATGGGTCCCTGGTAGAAATCAGTATTCTCGATCGACCTTCATTAAGATTAAGTGAGACACCATTGTGGATAATATCAATCCTATCATACAAGATAATGTGGAGAAGCTCTTCAATGGAGGAAATGAAGAGGTTTTTAATCTTCGGTGAGAGATCCATCTCCACACAGTTTTTTATTAAAGAGAAAATAGAGTTAGCATTTAACCATCTGCAATCAAACAAGTCAGTAACAAAATTCCAAAGAGTAGAAGCCGTGGTGCAAGAAAAAAATAAATGATTGATGTCTTCTCTATGCTGATGACATAGGGGACACCTAGAGCTGATCTGAACACCAAAAGATTTAAGGAAAACCTCCATGGGGAGTCGCATGTGCGCAATTCGCCAGACCAGGTTGATCATGGAAGGCCTAATCTAGGGTTTATCAAAAGGTTTCAACCAACCGAAGTTGGATTCTGTAGAGGAGAAACAATGCCTGTAATAGGCTTTGGAGTCCAGGATCCCATTGTGAGCTGACACCCAGATAAGACTGTCCTCATCATTTGAGAAGGTGTATCCCTCAACTACATGCTTGATATGATCAGGGAGATCTAAGAGGTGGGAATAAATAACTTAATTTATGGTAGAGTTGATATAATCAGGGGCAGCGTTTGAAGAATTCATCAAATTGAGAGGAACTCCAACCCAGTTGTCAAGACAGAAATTCAATGTTGAGTCAGAAGAAACCATCCATCTAGAATTTTGAATGATATTGATAATGGAATTTCTAATGGATGGCCAGAGGGAAGATCTAACATAACTCAAGTTGCAGTATTTGAGCTTATCTTGGAAGCGATTTTGGAGGAAGGAAATGGAGTCATATTTACTGTTAATTAAGTTCCAAGTGAGTCTAGATTGGAGGGCTTTGTTAATGAACTTGAGATTTTTTTTCCAAGCCCTCCCTTCTCGATAGGTTTATAGCAGGTGGACTAGGGGACAATGACAAGCTTCCTATCCATAATGCTTCCCATCCAGAAAAAGTTCTTAATATAGGTATTAATTTTCTTAAGGAGACTAATATGCCATCTATAAATCATCAGTGAATAAACCATTATTGAGACAATAGAATCCTTAACCCGACAAATTCTACGAGCCATAGACAGATATTTTCCTTTACAAGTCAAAAGCTGGTTAATAATTTGATCTACAAGCTTGTTAAAATAAGAGGATCCAGGCCGACCCCAAAAGATAGGGACACCCATATAATTAAAAGGAAAATAACCTTATTTAATCCCAAGACTTTCAATGATATGACTTTTTCTAGAGGTAGGAAAATATTTACCAAAGAAAATAAATGATTTTCCCCAATTGATGAATTGACCCAAGATCTCCTCATAATGAGATAGGGTAGCTTTGAGATTACTGATGTTGCGTTTTCCACCATTATGGAAGAGGATAATGTCGTCCGCATAAAAGAGATGGGTCGGGACATTGAGGTTTCGGGCGGCCTGAATGGGCTTAATCTTGTTTGAATGCACCATATAGGTGAGGAGATGACTAAGGTAATCCTCTGCAATGGAAAAAATAATGGCAGAGCGAGGATGACCTTGTCGAACCCCTTCTGGACATTTAAAGAAACCCTTAGGAGAGCCGTTAATGAGGATAGAGATAAAACCTGAGTTGAATAAAGAATTGAGCCTGCTAATAAATATGTCATTGAATCAAAAAGCTCGAAGGACCTTGAAAATGAAACCACAGTCAATAGTTTCAAAAGCTTTCCGAATTTCAAGTTTAATATAAAGGTTACCTCCTCTGGAGTTTTTATTGAGGGCATTGGTAGATTTAGAAGCAAGTCAGATGCAGTCCTGAATGGACCGACCCATGATGAATCCAAATTGATTCCAAGAAAAAAAATTTTACACAAGGCGGAGAGCCTATTGGATAAGAGATTTGTGATAATTTTATAAATAGAGTTGATGAGAGAAATAGGTCAAAACATGTGAATTTCTAAGGCATTGTGCACCTTAGGTATTAAGGTAAGGAATTGAGAATTAATACCACGGGGAAGGAAACCATTAGAGAAGAATCTCCTTATAAGTTTGCAAACATCTATCTGAATAACATCCCAATAAAGCTGAAAGAAACCATTGTTGAAACCGTCAGGTCCTGGAGCACTGTCAGGGTTGAGGCTAAAAACAGTGTCTTTGATCTCATGTTCAAGAGGAATGCCCAGGAGAAAATCATTGTCTTCCTCCCAGACTAGAGAATGGATGACCCCGGGCAGGAGGTCCTTGTTAATACAATCCCCATTAAAGATATTCTCAAAGTATGAAACCACATGATTTGTAATGGAGGCCTCAGAGTCAAGAAGGGTGTCATTGTCTTTTAGGAAGGAGAGCGTCCAGAAGACCTTTCTGAACCTTTGGAGAGCATTGTAGAATTTAGTGATGCAATCACAATCAGAGAGACATTTAGTATTGAAGACTTGTTTTCGAATGTTATCCCTAAGTGTAAGCAAGGAATTGAGTTTTATTGAAATATGAACCTCCTGCTGAGGGTCAGTGGAGAAATCCGAATGGGTGGTAGAAATTTTTAATTGGTTGAGGTCAGTCTCAAGAGTTGCTATTTCCTTATCAACCTGCTTCGATTTATCCTTAAACCAGCCCTTGAGACAGGTTTTAAGGTTCTTGAGCTTCCTGATACAAGAAAAGGCATTCGAGTGATGGTTCATCGAGTTCCAGTAATCATGAATAATCCTAGAGCACTATATATCACTAGAACAAGAGTTGTTGAATTTGAAGGGAATACTCGACTTGACACATTTAGAGTGTAAGCTAACCAAAATAGGATGATGGTCAGAGCAGAGTCTATGTAAGGTGATTCTAGAGATAGTGTCCTAGGCATCAAGAGTAGTAAGATTCACAAGGGCCCTATCAAGATTACTGGCAACCATCCTATTATAATGTCTCCTATACCAAGTGTACTTGGAACCAGTGAGATTAACCTCAACTAGATTACAGTCTTCAATAGCGGATCTAAACTCCCTAGAAGATATTTCAGAATGAGAGGGTCCAATTTTTTCACAGGGAGAAAGAATGGAATTAAAATCTCCAAGCACTAACCACAGGGCAGAAAAGGAACCAGCTAAATGAAAGAGGTCGGCCCAAAGAGGTTTTCGATACTAGTAGCAGTTCTTAGCGTAGACAAAAGTGCAGTACATATAGAGATTATCAAAAACATAATCACAAGTAAATATTTGATCAGTAAGATTGTGGATTTTAATATCTTTCACAGAAGAATGATAACATATCCAAAGGTATTCCACCATACTATTGTTAGAGAAAGCACCTAAAAACTTATAACCAGAGGAATCTAGGTGCATAAATTTTAAATAGAAATTAACATTAGGTTCAGCAAGAGAAAAAAGCTTAGGTTTGTGTGTCAAAATGGCTCTTTTGAGAATGAAAAGAGTTTCAGAGTTAGAAATACCCTGACAATTCCAAAAGATGACATCCATTAACACCTGTGCGTGGAGCCATTACTCCTATTTTTGTTCTTGGATCCACTCAATCCTTTTTTACTCTTCGATCTCCAAGGGGATGGAGTAGTCTTCAAAACCTATTTTCTCATTGGGCAATCAGGCACAGGGTTATTAGCATTTTTAATATCACATTCATTTGATTTTGAGAAGAACATAGAAACATTGAAATTGGGCATGATAGTGTTCCTTTTTTCAAGAGAATCACTTGATTGAGG
Organism: Viscum album; assembly: GCA_963277665.1. NCBI lineage: Eukaryota > Viridiplantae > Streptophyta > Magnoliopsida > Santalales > Viscaceae > Viscum > Viscum album. The sequence goes on along the minus strand of OY728125.1, from coordinate 111,480,744 downwards.
AATAATAGACAAGACAGTGGAGGCCTGCTTCTCTACTGCCCCTGTCAAGTTAAAAGAGGCATCCTTATCAGTATGATCAGCCAAATTAGTGCACAAGGATGTGTGATGTGATTCCGAATTCTTAGCAGAAATATGAATTCCAGATTCTGGTACTTCCAAGGAGATAGAACCATGATAAGTAGCCTCGAGGTTGGGCATGGAGGTACCATTCGCAGGAGGAATAGACTTTGGCTCTGCCGCCATTGTGCCATCCTCAACAGATATTTCTGGAAGTGCGGTCGTGGATGTACTAACATCATATACCATTGACCTGGACATTTCAGCCTCCAGCACAACACAAGAGGAGTTAGCCAGTGGAGTATCCTGAGGGGTTTTGTCGATCACTGCCACAATAGGTATATCTTGTCCCTGCACCGGCGAAGAAGTGTCAACCTTCAAGTGGGGTGTGGGGATTCATTCAGCACCATTTTCTGTGAATCTTCAAGGAGAGCAAGCTCACCTTCAGCATCTTCCTCTGCGTCGACTTGATCTGCCCAGGAAACCCCCCGAGCTCTCACCAGGGTGAGTACCTTTATTGACCCCGACATCCGCATGCTTTTTGGGAGCATCAGGAGGATCCGGAGCTGAAGACTTCTTTTTCATCTTGTGATTGACCTGCGTCCATCCATCATCGACGGGCTGAGCCGCCTGGGTTTGAACTACCTGGCTTTGAACCACCCAACATTCTTGAATGGAATGCCCAACGATCTTACAGAACTCACAATAAGGCGACATATGCTCAGTCTCAACTCTAATATCAGTTTTGAAGTCATTCGATGTAAAAGCAATTACTTCTGGTAATTTTTCCGAGATATCAACCTCAACCATAACCCTTGCATAGAGACCAATATCAGCTTTCAATGTGTGTTGATCAATTTGAAGTGGTGTACCTATGCACGATGCAATATCATTGAGAATTTTGGGATGCCAAAAGTACCAGCTAAGCCCGTGAAGCCTCACCCAGATCTGAACCATCATGTTTCTTGTAGCATAGGGATTGAAGCTGTAGTCCCAATCTGAGTTGCAAAGAACCCTGGGTTTCAGTTGCAGGTTTTTGGTCCTCCAAACTTGATCCAATGCTTCCTACGATTTCAACAGAAAATGGAAATATGCCTTGCCGATGAGAACTAGCTTCCAATCCATGAAGCCCCAAATGTGAGTGATTCTAGCTTGGAGATCCTGATTGGACCATGGTTTGTCACCTTTGAGGAAGGAGGTGTGGACCGTTATTGAGAACTTTCACATCAGCGACCACTGTTGAAGTGCTTCGGGGTCGGCTGCCACCACAAATTTGACATCATCAAGCTTTTTATAAAGGGGATTACCTGCAGCCGAGGCAATAGATGAATCCACTCCCTGAAGGGATTCGATGAAGGAGATACCATGTGGCCGAATTGCCAGAGGGATCACTTTCTTTTGGACATTAATAGTGCTAGAAAGCGTAGCGGGCAACCAGTCGGGATCGAAACCAGCCACCAGAAGCAAGTTGGAAGAGATTTGGGAAGAACATTAGAATCCCGAATCGACGAAACCATAAGGTTGACAGGGAGAGCAGTGGACTCAGGAGCGAGATGCCGAACGGCAATTTTTTTTCTCATTCACCATTTTAGCCATGTCTATCTCGTTAGAAAATAATAATTACCCAATTTATTAGAGGGATATATTTTTCCCACCAATATCATTATAAAATAATACATATATGTTCCCAAACAGCATAAGTTATGTATCATATCAGAACCCAAGGAAACAGATGGGTTTCAAAAACATAATTCAATCATAACATAACCCATGGAAAAGTAATGGTTTTACATAATATCCTTCCATAATAAACATAAAACATTAATATAAATAATTATATTGGTAACATTGAATCATATCCTTAGTACATCATAACAAACATCATATAATGATATCTTACATGGAAAAAAAATTTAGAGATCAGTTGAAAACAATTCTTGAAGAAAAATTCCCATCTTATTTGAAATGATATTATTTTCTTAACATTACACACAATTTTGAAATAAAACATTTTATTTTAAAACAAACTTGTAATATTTTCTATTAACCTTCAAGTCATAAGTTCTCATTAAAGTATAAGAATCTCTTCATTTCATATAAGTTAAAAAACATTCATATCGTACTTTTTCTGGAACATTAAAAAATTACCCCTCTAGTGAAAAAAAATAATTATTCCATTCCAAAATGGGTAAAAATGACTATAAATTATTGTAGGATAATGGTAAAAATATTTTTTAAAACATTTTTAAGAAACATAGACATGGTTGGTAATAATTTTAACTATTTCTTTGAAACATTCTTGATAGAAAATAATATTTAAACATTCCAAAGTGTCACATACCACATTAAGACATTTAAAATATAATATGAGACACTAATATGACATATAATATCATGAAAAAAATAATATTCTGTATATAACAAGAATAAGTATCATTATAAACACCACACAACAAAAATAAGTGGTGAATAATGCATATATCTCTCAATAGTGAATGTTAGACGAGAAACTATTAACTACTTGACTAAATTTTGAATCATAGGATCCATTAATGAATTACATTAATTAAAACTTATAATATTATGAAATGATTAAAATTAAAGATATAACATTTCATAGGTCAATATATACACCACATAATATAAATGAGTTGTGAATATGGGAATTATCTCAGAAATATAAAATGTGAGATAAAAGTCCCTTACCTTGTACTTTACTTTAGTTTAATGTCATTAAACTGCTGTATAATGGATTAAAAGATGATATTAATTTTAAAAATAATTATATCCATATTTATTATGTCATATTATATCCTCTTATATCAATTTTTTTAATGATATTTAATTATTACCATTGTTTCAGGTGTTAACTACTTCATTTTCATATGTTTTTTGTAATGTAAGTCCTATTAATTTTGAATATGTTTTATTTTATTAATATTTAGAAATATTTAAAGTTCATAAATATTATATTTAATCATAACATACATTTTATAATAATTCTTAAATGATTAACTTGGAGAATGAATCTCATCGCGCCGTGGAGACGATAAGTTGAACGTATTCACAAACGATGGTATCATTCCTTTAATGGTAATGTTGTAAGGAATTTGATGATTTATTAATTATATAGAATAAATATAATTTAATATTTATTTTATATATCTATTATATGAATAATTATACACCCCAAATTATGTGGTGATGAAAAACAAATTACATGATATCATTTAGATGGTAAGTCGTACGTACGCACACGCTGCATTTGCATTTTTCATAGGATGAAAAAAATCATAGAATATAGTTTAAACCTAACAATAATAACATCTAATAATATATATTATACTGTATTTATTAATTTATAATTAAAATAACTTTCTAAGAAGAAGTATAATAATAAATGAACTTTAAGGAGTCAGTAACGAGGATTAGATCTTCTTTAGAAAATCTCCTTTGGATATTGACTTAGGGTCACTAGGGTTTGCTTTTTGAGAAGACCAGTACCTCAAGGATGTGTCTAGGTAAGTTTAAAAGTGAATTGGTAGGGTTTGGTTGAACAATAAAGCTCAAATAGGTGTGAGTAAAGGGGGAAGGATGTTCCTTTTTATAAGAGAGGGGAGGGGCACTTTGGAATCCTTTAAAATATAAAATTAATATAAATTGATTTTTGATTTCAAATATCACCAAAATGAATTATTTATAATCTAAGATGATCATTGGTCTAAATACTTTCAATAAATTATTTTTATACTTGTTTATGTCACAATATTATCTTTATCTTTTGGATTTAACCCGAAGTTTAACCCTTTAACTCTTACCGTGACAACTTGGTTTTGTTTTACTCTTTAGGGTTAATATAATTACTAAAAAATTCTATATGAACCTGAAATGTATCCATTATGAAATATTTTACATTATTATAGGAATTTTTCTAAATTTTAATTTTTATATATTTTATATCATTTAATGAAATATGATTTATTTTATAGTATCATTTATTTCAATTTTGATACAATTCAATATTTGTTTTTTTAAATTTCATTAAAATATGATAAATTCTAAAAAAACACATATAATTTATCAATAACATTTATAATTTATATATATAATTATTCTATGTCATCAATCACGTGATATTTTATTTATTTTAATATTTTTAATATCATTTATTTGACATATCCATTAATTGAAAAATTACCGCATCATTCTAATGCAAAGCTTTAATTAAATTAAATATTCCATAAAATTTAAAAAGTTATTATAAAGATAAATATAAATTTCTTATATTTAAAATGAATATTTATATTTGATTTTAAATTCTCATGACACTAAATAAAAAATGATTTACTAATTACAAACACGAGTTTGACATTTTTAACTTATCTCTCTAAAAAATATAATAATTATCATATTCTTACCCAAGTGGATTAAAAAGGTTATAATTTCATAATAAGGTTAATTTTGGTCAAAACCTACTTATACAATTAAATTAGTACAAGTGTTAGGGTAATTATGTTATATTATAATATTATTTTTACCTTTAATTACTAGATTTACCCTCGATCATGGTAGATAAAAATTTACTAAAGATACTATTCCTAAAATTAAAAAAATAAATTGATACTATTAGATTCTAAAAATAATAATGATTATAATCTCATATTTATTTAATTTCAATTTCAATTCATAGAAGTGGAAAAATTATGTTCAACACCCATCCCACAAATGTGGCGAGAGGGTGATTAATATGAAAGGTTTCAAAGCTCAATAAATTTTTATATCTAATTTCAATATAACAAAGATTCTAATAATAATAATTGGATTAATACATGTATTATTGATCTATTGTGACTTTAAAATAAATTTAAATTATAATAATTATTTAAACCAAAAGTGATTTTTTAACTAAAATGAAGTATTTTTTACTATTCATCCAAAAGTAAAACTTCTAGAAAAATATAAAAAATTAAAAAAAGTAAATTTTCATATTATAAATTGAATGAAAATGTTTAATTTTTAAAATAATAATAAATAAAATTTTCAAAAAATGGATTTAAAATGGTTTCTCTATTAAAATAAGGTAAAATTATCTTTTTCAAAAATAACGGCTTTTCTGCATAAAATTTGGTTGGTTCATATTTTATGATCATAAAATCTAGAGGATAAATATAAAAAATACTATATTGAATATATATCATAAATATTTCATTAATATCATTCACTAATTTTACTTTATTTAATTTATCACGACAAAACAACTTTAGGAGCATAAAAATAAAAGTATTTTATTTATAATCAATTGGTATATATTTTAATTTCTAAGTAATTAGTAACCTATTAAATAATATTATAATTATTATATTTTCATAATTTATTCAATACACTTAATGAAAACAAATTTAACAGCTTTGTTATATATTATGATATTAAAAAACAATATTTTAATAATATACTATTGTTTGGTAAAAATCGATATTGCGTGCAATGTAAGATTTCAAAAAACTCAGTGTTGTGTGTAACGCAAAAAAAACATGTTGTTTCATATACCACAAGATAATCCAAGTGTTGTGTGTATAAAAATATTAACATTTATTTTCATATAATTCATGATAGACATAAGGTTTTTCATATAACAAAAGCTATATTCTATATTGTGTAAAATATGAAAATATCAAAAATATTATACTAATTTGAAAAAAATATTTCACAAAATATAATGGTGTTATAGTTACCCACTCCAAATGTCTCTATATGGATAACTCTCAACAGATTAACAATCACTGAATTGACTGGATGAGTTAGAACGAATCAATGAGAAAAGGTTGTTGACACTACATAACCTCAAATTTTGTCAGAAATGGATTATGCAAGACTACAAAAAAATGATTCACCTTTGTCCATTCCTCCATGGAAAGGTGGTATATGTTCTCAAAATCCAATGATACAATGGATTGAACCCCTAAAATTTAAACCCAAGTGGTAAGGGCCTTACATCATACCACTACTGGAAATATGATCTATACCAACGTTTTTGGCCAAATCTGTTGGTATAGGTCACTAATTTGGAACTATACCAATGGGGGGACCAATACCAATGGTTTGGCCAAACTGTTGGTATAGGTCCCCCTATACCAATGGTTTGTCCAAAACCATTGGTATAGGTCCCAAAATCAAAGAACCTATACCAACGGTTTAGAGATCCGTTGGTATAGGTGCATGTATTTATAATGGAATATTCTTAAATAGGACATTAAATAATTAAAAATTTAAAATAATTATGATAATACATATATATATTTATGAAATTATTGTAATGGCCCGGACCCCTCCGGTCCATTCCTTTGTTGAAATCGATGTGGTCAACACGATGCGCGTTATAATGATAATTTTTAATACTGATGATAATGTAAAAATATATTAAATAATAATGATGATGACATAAGTTGTGTGATTAATTAAACTAAAAAGATAATAATCATGATAAAATGATTTAATATGTGTTATTATTATTAATGATGTGAAGTGGGAAGGTGTGTGACCCATTAGACGTTGATAAATGAAACATGCAGTTTATTATTAATTGAGTAATTGTTGGAATTAAATTTGAATAATAATAATGGGTGTTGTGTTGTTATTATTATTCATAATATTAATAATAATGAGAAATTAATTAAATTAGTCATGGTATTTATTGCCAACAAATAAATGAAGATGCACAGTGGAAGCATGGTGGTGCGTTAATAAAATTAAAGATGAGTTCGTTATTGTTATTATGTTAAATAATAATAATAATGGTGGTGTAAAAATATGTTGGGTTTATTTAATTGAATGGTTTTAATTTAATAAAAGTGGTTTCAATTTAATTAGTGTGAAATAAAAATAAAGAGAATTAAATAATTAAATTGACGAATGTTATGCGACATTGACGTGGCATGGTCAGATTCAGATATCCAACGGGGTGGTTTAACGTTGTCAATGCGATGAGCATAAAAATTATCATTATAAAAAATAATAACGGTGATGAGTTAATAAAATAAGTTGATGAATTGTTATTATTATTGAAAAACAATAAATAACAATGATGGCATAAAACTATGTGCGAGAGGTTAATGAAATTAAATGTATTAAAAAGGGGTTGAATATGTAAGTTATATTAATTTTGTTTTGTCATTTAATTCAATTAAATGAAATGGTTTTGAGTCTCATGGAATGGTTTTAGTTTAATATCAGAATAATTATGGTAATCTAATTTAATGGGATAAAATTAGAACATTAATGATGGGTGTTATTAATATTATTTTTATTAATAATGACATTGAGGTGAGATTGGAGAGAGATTACAAAGTGATAGAATAATAAACAAAATAATAATTATAACCATAAAATAATGGAATTAATGGATCCAAATCAAAGGAGGTGCCACTTTTTTTTGGGGCGTGATGGAACTTGGAGAAGAAAGGAGATTGGAGAGAGAAACAAAAAAATAATAATAATAGAAATAAAATTAAAAGTCAAATAAATGAAAAAGGTGGAATTGGTGTTTAATTCTAGTGCCCAAGAAGACTCCAAATCGTGATTTCCTTTGGAGTTATGAAAAATAAATAAATAATTGATTAATAATAATAATAAAATATTGTTATTATTAATTTTGATGATAAAACACCTATTTGTCCGCAACTTCTTCGTGCGACCTCGGATTCACAAACTGTCAGCGGTAGTGTGACCCTGACTACATGACGAAAATTATGAGTCCATTATTGGATGTGTTTTTTGGGTTTTCGGATCGGGTACCCGAAACGATTGTGAATTAATAGATTTAATAATATTATTAAATCTTAGACCCATCATAACTCTCACGTGCGACCTCCGATGGATTTCTCATCAATGGTGATATGATCCTATAATTAATACGATCAATTCAAGTATAATGATGCATATTAAATTATGACTCATGTCTCAGGTCAATTAATCACCTACTATAAATTGAAGTTATTATTTTCATTAAATTCATGGAAACAGCGTGACGTGTCGTGTGTTGACCAGTCAAACATCGTAACAGTTCTATGTTTACGTCGTGTATTAATTAATACACACTGTGTAAAATTTTACCTTTTCGTTTCCTATATAAGAGAGGTTCACATGTTATTTATGGACCTCTCTTCTTCTCCACACGGCGACGCTCCCGGATGACCTAGAAGCCTTCCTCCTAACTTCTTCATCCGGACTCTGATCATCGATCCGTCAGTGACTGTGGGATCGTGTCAGCGAGGAGAACATCTTACACCCTATTCTGTTCCCTCTTCTTCAAACTCCCCTCCGCAGTTTCCAACCGAGGAGACTGCTGATAATTGACAGGAATGACAGTCTTTGATGAACGACTGTAAAAAGGTATGTTAAACCTCTGTTCTTGTATTCTCTTTCTGATCTTACTTCTCTCGTTTTCTTTCCATGCTACGGCATGTGATCTCTGTGTTGAGGGAGTTTCTTGTGTTGTTGATTCGGTGGTGTCACGACATCCTTTGTGGGTGAAGTCGTTCCGGGAGAAGCCTTGTGATCGTGTTCATAGAAGGACATCAGAACCTGTTGAGGTAGGGATCTCACCTTAGTATCACTAAATTGTGCATCATGTGGGGTGGGTGTCCTCTTGTTTATGTGAAACACATTTGAACCAGTTTAATAAAGGTAATAACTAGCTTATATAACGGGGATGGGTAGTTTGTGAATGCAGTTACATTATTTATATCCTGTGATATTATGTTGTGGATTGAATGAGATTCTGCCTACTGAAAATAATGGTCGTTGGGGGCCTTTTCTTACGCAATTAAATATTTCCCTCTCCTTCTGGATTTTCTTATGGATGAAAATTTTATTGAATGTGGAAATTGGTTAATCACGTAAAGTTGGCTGATTAAATACCTGGAACCCTTGTGTGATCACCCCGGTTGAACAAATAGAAATAATAAACATGTGGGTGCTAGTTAGGGTTTATTTATGTGAAGGGGGTGTTTTGTGGGTTGTTGTGGATCAGGTGAGTAGCGGGGATGTGGTTGGCTTGGTTTTGGGTTGGTGTGAATGTTATGTTGGTGACGGGCAGCGAGGCTATGATAAATGGTATCAAAGGGATGATGATGTATGGGTTTTGGTGTGATTGTGGTTATGGTGGTTGGCAGCGGGGCTACAGGGATGGGTTTCAATGTGTACAAACTATGGGTTTTGAATAATAAATAAAAGTGGAAGAGTTAATGAATGGCGGGGAATGGTAATGGAATGAGAATAATAATCAACGGGGTTGGTTGGTTAATAAGAAGGGGATTTTTTTTGTTGCTTGTGTTTTCCTAACTTTATTTGTGGATGGCATGGATATGTTTTATGAATGCTTGATCCAATTTGGTTATTAATAGTTTACCAGTAGTTAATAAACTGATAACTAAAGCTATTGAATCATGAAAACATTAAATGGGTTTTTAGGATTGTTTGTTGTGTGCATACTCTCGAAGTAGCAATGCCAAGGCACGTGCTCAGATCTTTGTGTAGAAGCCTTAGGATGGGATGAGTGGTTGTTATACTTATATAAATTTGTTCATTTTATGTTTCATTACGAACCCACTTAGTGCTGAACACCCCCATTTCATGGGGGAGGGTGTTTTTCCCAACACTTCTATTAGTGGCTGGTTATTAGATCCTTTTTTCTCCCTTTCTCGGGTAGCCCAAGTATCTTCGGGCAGGCTATGATGTCCTGAGGTCCATTATTAGCCCAAGAATATTTGGGCAGTGTAGTGTGGTGGTTGGCCCAAGTGTGTGCGGGCAGGTGGTTTCCCAAGTTTCATCGGGATGAGGCCCAGGTGTCTTCGGGCGTGGCAGTAGATCTTCTAGCCCAGGTGTCTTCGGGCGTGGCGGTGGTTGTTTTGGCTTAGGGTTTTGTAGGAGTGGTTATGTGTGACAGTTGTGGCCCAGGTGTTTGCGGGCGGGGTTTGGCAGTGGGACTGCGCGAGGATGTGGCCCAGGTGTGTGCGGGCGGGATGAGGCAGTGGGACTGTGGTGAGAATGGCGGGATTGGTCCGATGCATAAGATGTCTTCAATAACCAGTGGAAAGGTGGTGTGGGGTACCCATACTTGGATAACATTACTACTATACTCTATTGACTTGTGTTACTGGTGAGTGTGACTGGTTAGGCTGGGTGGATGGATTCCTTTCTAGGTTTTGGTTCTTCTGTTTTCTCACGGGGCATTAGGATTTCTCCCCACTTGTGCACGAGAGCTTTAGTTATCCCTACTCAGTATACTTGTATGCTCACCCTACGTTTGATTTCAGGTTTTAAGGAGGACTACAAGGACTGTGCGGGACCTTACTAGTCAGGCAATGGGAGTTGCTGCTGTTTGCTGTTGTTGTTTTTCTTTACTTTTTGGTACAGTACTTGGAGATTTTCTGTACTTGTAGTTTTGTTTCACTATTATATAAAGCATGCATATGGGATTGGTTTTGGGCTATTTCTATACTTGTTCATTTTCTTCTTCTTGGTGTTTGACTCATCCTCTTTCCCAATATTAAATTAATAATTAGGGTAATGCCTCCCATATTTGTGAAAAACTCATACCCTTGGTGCTAGTCGCAACTCCGGGGCCTACTAGGGGCGGGACTCAGGGGTCATTATCTCCCTTCCACCATTTCTAGCTCAGGAGGGGCATCTTTGGTGGGAGGGGGTTGTGACAATTATGTTCACAAAAGTAAGTTAGGTTAGTGGTTAGGTCGTTCAATCACAAACGAGAGGTTCTTGGATCAAAACCAATGGAATGATTATTTTTTTAATTACATATACTAATAGTTTATGGAACTATTAAGATATATTTTCATAATACTTATACCAACGTTTTCCAAAACCGTTGGTATAGACCTATCTCCATGGCTTACTTGGCAACGGTTCTCCAAACCATTAGTATAATTAATATCAACGGTATAGAGTCCTATAACAATGGTTCGAAACCATTAGTATAGGGTATCTTTCCAGTAGTGTACATATGTTCCCTTCCAATAATGCTTATGTATTGGACATGACAGATGGGGAGCACATTACACAATAACAAAAATGTGGTTTTTTAATAATTACTTCTCTTACCCATCATCTTGAAATAAATTTCCTAGTGGAAATTGTTTAAAAAATAAAACATTCACATTCATTACCAAACGATCTAAAACATCATTTAATATATCCTAACCTCTTGATGCTAAACTACATAGAAGACGTCCATTCCATGTGATGTTAAAACTGTGTGGAACACGTCATAGTTGTACAATGTTAAACTGAATGAAATGGGGTGACCTTGTGGTACCTACATCCTCTTATTATTCATGATTTAGATATGTTTAAAAGGATTTCAAATTAAGAGTTTACACCTCACACTATGTTTTCATAAATGACATTACATTGGGTAAAATTGGTCCTTCTTGATTCTAGCATTGAAATCCCTTTCACAATATGTTTTATTCTTTCCTGATCTGAGATAGTACTTCATGAATGATTCACTATACAGGGTTTAGATATGCGAAGAATCAAAAATAAAGTTTCTACATCACTCTGTCTATGCTAGATTTTCATATGGGATCATATATAAGAACTGAATGTGGCTTGATTCATGTTAGTATATGATACATAGTGACACTCAGATCTTATATACTTGGTCCAACCATAATATAAATGAAAACATTCCCATACATGGAAATGGTTCAGTCCTAAATATGGAATTTTTTCATTGAATAATGACATGTCGGTTGATTCTTGTTACCATATAATACAGGGTGATGCCTGGATCTCAAATATTAGGACCAGTCATAATATGTGAAATAAGAAACCCCCCCTCAATACGTGGGGAATTATTATATATCATAACTATATATGCATTGATTACTATTACCTTATGATACATAGTGATTCCCATGTCTCCAATCCTAGGCCCAACCATGATATAAATAAAATCCCCCATCCCAGCACGTGGGTTAGACCTATATAGAGAATTTTAATATGGGAAACAATTATGGCATGATTCCCATAATATGTGATATATAGTGATGCTTGGATAATCAATTTTAATCCCAACCATAAAAGATCGTCACTATCAACCATACCCATTCACAATAATTAGATTAGTATAGACTTTAATTCATATTAAAATTTTCATATCCCCAAACATTCCATGTCATGTACAATTATGTTGTGTAATCGACTTCCTAGTCATCTTTTTCTTATCACACCAAGAGTGACTCGTTATTTATTAGATATTCAAAAAATCATCTCTGAATTTCACAATTTATATTCATTTTATTTAAATATAGGGGATTATTTCCAACTCTATTGGTGTTAAACTATATGACAACCTCCTAGATGTATGATGTTAAACTACACCACAACATCCTAGTCAAATGAAATTAAACTACTCAAAAGCCACATCATTTTCACATGATGTTAAAATATTTGACAAGAGGTATACATGTGGAATATATCTTCCTCACAATGACCGTATACTCAATAATTTCATGTTTAATACCTTCACCTAGAAAATGTGTTCAATTCTTGTTGGCATAGCCTTTAGGGTGATCAAACTGTTCTAGAATATTACATTCTTTTTAAACCAATAATATACCATTGATATCTAAGTTAATACCAATCAATTCATTGGGTTTTTATACTTCTCCTAGAACACTACATTCCTTGATACCACATAATTTAGATATCCAAGATTTACATAGATGGAAATTACATGTCTTTTGTAAAATACTTAATACATTACACAAACAGACTCCCAAAGTCCGTATTAGTTTACTATCTTTGGAAACTTAGAATATAATCTTCTAATCATGGTGAAAGATCTTCAACATCTCACATAAAGATCTACCTATTTTGGTTTCCTACCTAAAACCTTTTTTTATATCCTTGGGGAAAGAAAACATAAAAATGGAGAGCTTCAATTATCAGTAAGGGTAAACATGGAAAACATAAAAAAACCCTAAACATTAGAACGTAAAAACATGAACATAAAGTTTAAAATCAAAATATTGGGTCATGAAATAAATCATAGAAATACATAAGGCATAGATCATAAAGGAACATTAACCATGATAAAATAAAATTGGAATTTAACATGTAATTATGGAAAACAATTTAGCACATAGTATTATTTCCATAGTAGCCAAGGCATTGCTTCCAAGGCCATCATAGTGGACAAAGTCCATTACTGAACCGAGTTCACATTCCATTCTAACCATGTATTACTGAAAAATATTTACATGACATTTCAGTCATGTATATCTCATGAGATATAAATATTTAATAAATGCATTGGTGGGAGATATAGGTCCCACCCATCTCATAATAACATCATTCTTACATGTTCTACAAAAACAAAAATCACTTATCACAGCATGACCCGGGGAATTAAATGGGTTTCTGAAAAATCATTGCATCATAATACATATAAAATAAATGTATTTCATAAAAATAATTCTATAATAAACAAAATCAAATCATAGTAATAAGAGGTATGGAAATATAACTCTATGTAATCATAGATGAAAATATTTTGAAAAAATACTTGATGTTAATTTTTGAGGAAATATCCTTTCTTTTTCAAAAACATTTACTTTTCGCAAAATGCATTGAAATTTTAAAATAAAATAATTTATTTGAAATACATATGAAATCTTGTAGATGAACCTTCATGTAGATAAGGTGTTATGAAACTGTAAAAATATATTCATGTTGTATAAGTTATAAAAGATATTATACTCGTACTTTTAGTATAAATCAAAAAGTAAATCGTTTGGAAAACAAAAGATAGATTTATTCCATACAATTTAGTAAAATAAAAATGTTGATAAATATGACTTTAAACATACATATAATAATAGTAAACATTTTATAAAAACATTTTTAAAAAACATGGACATGGATGATAACTATACCCCCAGTAAATACTTATGTATAAACAATTTCAGATAAAAATGATATTGCAAAATTAACCCTTACCGTAGGTCCAATTTCTTTAATATGCATCTAAAAATATTATATAATGATTTAAATAATGTTACTGATTTATTTAAGAATCATAATAATTTTTATGATAACATTTATGATCATATTTTCATCCGTTTATTAGTAACATTTCAGTGTGACTCGTTATTTGGGTATTAAGTGCATTATGTTCTTATGTATGTTTGGTCAGATATGTTCTTATTCCTATTTTTTTTGGTTAGAGTAATATCATTAATATCAGGGAATTAATATAATATATATCATATTTATTAATTATATTCATTTATATAATCATGGTTTAATAAATATTATGTAGAACGAATCTCATCGCACCATGAAGATGGTAAGTCGTACGTACACACGAGCGACGTTATGGTTACCAGAATTGTTGAATGGTATTAAGGTGATGTTGTATAATATCTCAAAATTATTATAATGTTATATATAGTTATTATTTCCACAATTATACCCATCCAATTAAGGTGGTGGTGGAAAACATATTACACCACAGCATGGAGACGATAATCCATACGTAAGCAAGCCTATTGATTTTGTTTATTGCAGGATGGATTGAAGGTGATATTGTGTTGTTTCATATTTATAATAAAATATCAGTATATTAGTGATACTAATTCTATTACCTTATAATGAAATAAATAATTAAGAATGTGTATAATAAGAAACAAATTTGAAAGAATTGGTAGAAGAGATTATCTCTTCCGCAACGTGCCTCCTTTAAATTTCTTATTAGGGAACTAGATTTAGTCTGTTGAGAAGACTAGAAACACTATAATGTAACTAGTGAATTTTAAAAGATAAATGTGTATGGTTTTTCCAAATTGAAGTCTCAAAATAGTGTCAGTGGGAGAGGGAGGAGGTGCCCTTTTTAAGAGAGGAGGGGGAATTTTAGGAAACTCTCAAAATATTAATTTATCATAAATTAAATTTTGATTAAAAATTCTATATAACTTATTTAATTCAATAAAAATATGATTTTTGTTCGAATAAATATCATCAAATAATTTTTAGACAAGTTTTTAATATTTTTTATTCTTAATGTTTTGGTTTAACTCTTATTTTTACCTTTTCAATCTTACCATGATATCTTGTTATTTACACATTGTTGGATAATGTGAATAATATTTCATGTAAAAAGACCCAAAAAGTTATTTATGACATATTTGAACATATATTAACCATTTTGAAGAATCATATATTTTTATTAATTTAATATCATTTAATAAACTATTTTATGTTTTAAGTTATGAATTATTTTAATTTTGGACACTAATCATACATGACTTTTTAAAAAATTCATAACATTATGATTCCTTTGAAAATAAATAAGTAACTAAAAGATAATATGTAAATTTCAACCAGAAAATTTGTGGATGGTATCAAAATTTTCAAATTAAATTTATTTTAAGATTTATAAATTCATTTGTTTGAATCTTTCATTAATGAGGTAATCACTACATCATAATTGTGTCATAAATAAATATATTTATCTAATGTCAAAAAATAATAAATATAGAATCATGATTTATTAAATATTTTATCTTTATAATCAATATTTATATACATATATATCAGTTATAAAACCCTATATTAAAATTGATTTAGTAAAAGAGATATGTTTAGGTTATAATTGACTTTACTTTAAATTAATTCTTTTAAAATGTCATTTTCAAATCCATGTGAATCCATGGGGTCCCAAAATCGACCCAAGGATTCCCATGGAAAAAAATATATCATAAAATAGGATTAGGAAATGTGTTATGGTTGTTTAATATTATTATAATATAATTTTTTACCCTTATTTACAATATTTTCCCTTTTAACTGTGGTAAATAAAAAAATTACTGAAGTTACTATTCAAAATGTATAAAAGGAAAAGGTACCTATTTAAAAAATTTGAACCATATGATTCCAAATATGGAATCCATTTTTCAAAATTCAATACATAATATTTTTAGTAATTAATTTAAAATTTATTCCTGTAGTTAAAACCCAAAAGCAAGTTTTTAAGAATTTAGAACTATCAAAAGATTGACATGTATTTACATCCAATTTACGAGTGAAATTACATCCAATTATCAATATTGGATTAAATTATAAAAATAATAATCTAATTACACTTTAAAACTGATTAAAAATACAATCTTACTATATATATAAATTACATAAAAATGCAATTTCGAGTTAAAATGTAGTATTTTTCACTATTCATTAAAATTTTTATTTTATTAAAAGAATACCAAAATTTAAACAAAAGTAAATTTTTATGTCCTTCCAAAGAAGAAGCTTATTTTTGTTAAATTTAACTTAAAAAAGTGTCAAAAGGGATTTAAAATGGATGCTCCATCAAAAGGATGTAAAACATCATTGTTTTTGAAAAAATAATTCATTTATCCCAAAAATTGATTTTATTCTCATATCATGTTCTAGAAAATGTGTGAGATTAATTATAATGTTATATAAAATTAAAAATATGGTTAATACTATTAATAGAGTCCAGTTTTAATTTCATTAAATAATAATATTTTAATAATATATCATTGTTTCGTGAAACTCGGTATTGCGTACAATGCAAGATATCAAGGAAGGTATCTCTTGTGTGTAACACAAGCCAAGTTAGTGTCTCATGTAGTCCAAGAATCCTTTTGTGTTGCATATAAAATAATCAAAACATAGTTCAATTATACATTGAACAAAATCTATACTCAGTGTTGTGTGAAATGAATTCTACCAAAAGAACATGAAATAATGTGCAACACAATCCAAGGATAGTGTTTCTTATACTTCAATCTAATACGGTGTTAGATATAGCACAATATAATCTTTATATAGTGTACTGCATAAGACATAAAAGAAATTAAAAAGAATATATCTCATAAAATGTAAGGGTTTAACATTCTACCCCCTCAAAATGTATTACCCCTTGAAATGTTTTGGGGTTATAAATGGTATTCCACTTGAAATTTTCTTTCACACAAACCCACATCATAAAAAGAGATACTAATACATCATTTTAAAAAGGGATGTTAGAAATATAATGGTTACCCAAAGTAACTCATCCCTAGGTTTCCACATAGTAGAACATAGGGGGTAAGTGAAAGCATGGATATAGAAGAGGAATATAACCATCATGTTTTGATCGACAGTGGTAGAGAATAAGTTTTAGAGGAATCTAACTACAAGAAATCAAAAATATGAGATGATTTAAGGGATCATCTGATTCATCCAATAATAATGTACTAGGATATATATTTTGTTTTGAAGATTCTTTTACTAAAGTTGAATATTTTCATGAGAATAAATACTAACTTGATTGTGGTATAATCTCACCATTGTTCATACCATGATCAATTTGTAATTCAACTCTTATTCAATGAAAGTAATTTGAATTTTTCATTCTTTATGTGTTAGAAGATCATGCGATATAATGATATTTCATTCCATCTGTCTCAACAAAAATGTTAGCACATGTAATCAAATATTCATAAGTACACCTCTAGTGAGATAATACATTAATCTAACAAACATAAAATAGAAAATAACTTATACTATCTGTAAATAGATAAAATTACAATCCTTTTAAAAGCTAAAAATATAAAACATCACAAAGAGGTGAACTGAATCGATTTAACATTTTTCTCACATATCTCATTTGTAAATTCTTGGTTGTCACATTGCAAAAATATGAATACTTTAATCATGTATTCTATTGAAACAAGATAGTAACCTGAATTACCATAAAAATATAGTGAAAAAATTCATTCAATCAAAATTATCTCTTTCCACACATCAAATATACCAAAAATTTTATATACTCAAAACATGATATCAATTTTCCCTTTTATCAGTCATGAGATCATTAATACTATAAAACATAACATTATTTCATTATCCCTTCATTATGTCCATATCATATGATTTACAAAAATATTTTGATCACTTTTCATGGTTACCGGTACCATATTATTTTTGAAAACCACAATTAACCAATACATAGATATTAAAATATTCCATAATACTATAAAGGAGATTACATAACACTATTTTGGAATACCATTACATAAAAACATAATCATTCCACCACTTCGTTGTTGTACTCAACATATCCAATAGTTATTGTAGGTGACTTTCCTTGGTATTTTTTCTTGAGAGGTTGCTGACATCGATCATCATTAACCCTTGGATTAGGGAATTGGTTACCATAAGGCCCCATTTCCTTGCACTTGTAGCATTGAAGTGTTTGTGGTTCATTATCTGTAGTCTATTCTCAATTCACATCATTAGCAACTTATTTTCCATTACTTTGGCACACAACTACTTGAGGTCCATTTTTTCAACACTTGAAGAATTTTCTAGTTCTTTTAAGACAATATCCAACACGATTCTTTCAACACTTGGAGCATAAGGAAACAATCATCTTCTTTTCACTATTAATTTGATATTCTTCCTTGAACTCCATCTTTCATTTCTTGTCAAAACCATGAGATGGATATGTTACACCAACTTCTAGTTCTACCTTGATAGAACATTGTACAATAACTTCATTGGTACTAAATTCTATTATAGTTAATGCCCTTTTATGACTTGGTTTTATGCCATTGAAGAATCGATCTACTTTACTTTTTGGTTAGATGATAAATCCAGAATCATACTTTGCATGTCTTTTAAAATTCACTTCGTATGTACCAAAAGATTTATCATCATTTTGATTAAGCTCAAGGAATAAATTTTCCATCATTTTTTGAAGAATATGAGTGAAGTACTTATTGAAAAACAAGTTCTTGAACTCATCCAATTCCATGGATTAAATTTCATCTTGCTACCTTGAATTCTTAGTTAGAGTACACCACAGGTCTGCTCCACCTTCTAAATGATAGACATACAAACTAAACTTTTCATGTTTTGAATAGGGAAGGATGGATAAAATATTTTAAATGGTACTTATCAATTGTTTAGTAATAAGTTGATTATAATACCCAGTAAAAGAAGGTGGTCTTTGCCTCATGAAGGACTCAATGGAATGTCATTCCCTTCTCTTCTCAATTGGATGTATAGAATGATTCATAGCTTGTGTATATGTAGAAATAAGATTGTCTATTCCATATCCCATAAAATTTGGTTGTTTAGGAGGACAATAATTGCATTTCCCGGTGAATTTATCATTAACACGGTTCTATTGGGATCCATCCATTGTCTAAAACCCAAAAATAATAGTGTTAGAGGAAAAAATCATAAAAGGAAAACAACATAATCAATGGGAAGTACTTTCAATCATAGTTTTAATATTACATTATTCATGATCATTACCATAATTATATAATTGTAACATATAATTATAATTAACCTTAGGGACATCCCTAGGAATACCTTAGAAATATCTCTAGGGATCTCACTAAAGGTTTCACATTCTAGTTTCCAAAGGTTAACTAAACCTTCGCTCTGATTCCAACTATAGATACCCCAACTTGATGTACATGGATATTACATTTCTTTTGATGAAAACTTAATACAAGACAGAAAAGGACGCCCATAGACCGTATTATTTTAGTGTCTTTTGGAATTAAGAACATAATCTTCTAATCATAGTAAAACATCGTCAAGAACACCCATAAAGATCTTC
The DNA here is from genome assembly GCA_963277665.1 of Viscum album. Classification (NCBI taxonomy): domain Eukaryota; kingdom Viridiplantae; phylum Streptophyta; class Magnoliopsida; order Santalales; family Viscaceae; genus Viscum; species Viscum album. The sequence goes on along the minus strand of OY728125.1, from coordinate 111,461,024 downwards.
CCCTTTTTCCTACCTATATTTGTTATTTATATCCTAGGGAAAGTAAAATATAAAAATGGTTAAATTAAATTCCTAGTAAGGGTAAACATGGATAACATAAAACAAACCATAAAAATTTGAAGATAAAAACACGAACATAAAGTTTAAACATTAAAATATTGAATCAAGAAATAAATCTTGTTAGTACGTAAGGCATAGATCATAAAGGAATGTTATCCATGATAATGTTGAATTGGAATAAATCATGGAATTTTGGAAAACAATTAAGTACATAGTGAGATTGATATAGTATCCAAGGAATTACTTCAAAGACTATAATAGTAGACAAAGTCCATTACCAAATCAGGTTCACTTGTCCTTCTAGCCATGTATTACTGAAATATATTTACTTGTCATTTCAATCATGTCTATCTAGTGAAATATAAATCTTTACCCAATTAATTGGAGGGAGATATAGGTCACACCCATCTCATAAAAAAATCATTCTTACATGTTACACAAAAACATAAATCATTCATCATAGCATAACCAATGGAATAAAATGGGTTTCTGAAACATTATTCTATGAAAATACATATAAAATAAATGGAGTTAATAAAAATAAATACATCATAAAAACAATCAAATCAATGTAAAAATAGGTTTATAAACATATCCCAACGTGATATTATATGGAAAATAATATTTTTAAAAGACTTAAAATTAATTCTTGAGGAAATATCCTTTATTTTTCAAAAACATTTTATTTTCCCAAAATGCCATGAAGTTTTAAAAGAAAAAAATTTCGATGAAAATAAAATTGAAAATGTGTAGAGGAATCTTCATGGAAATTAAACATTATGAAACTGTAAAAATCCATTCATGCCCTATAATTTAAAAAAGACATTCTACTTGTACTTTTGCTGGAAATTCAAAAAGTACATCATATGATCAAAAAAGAAATATTCCTTCTATACCATGTAGTAAAAGTAAAAATTGATTAAATATGACTTTAAACATACATATAATAATAGTAAACATTTAATGATTTTTTAAGAAAACATGGATATGGATGATAAATATACTCTGAGTAAACATTTATGTATCAACAATCTTGGATAAAAATGAGATTGAATAATGATCACTTTTATTAGGTCTGATTTTTTCTGTATGTGTCTAAAAATACTTTATAATGATTTTGATAATGTTACTGATTTATTCCAGAATCGTATTCATTTTTATGATAACATTTATGATCATATTTTCATCTGTTTGTTAGTAACATTTATTGTTACTCGTTATTCGGGTATTAACTGCTTTATGTTCTTATGTATGTTTTGTTGGAAAATATCTTAGTACAATTTTTATGCAATAGTTATATCATTTACATCATGGTATTACTATAAAAAAATATCATATTTCTTTATTCAATTCATTTAAATAATTAGGATTTAATAATCATTTTGTAGAATGAACCACATCACAACGTAGAGATGCTACGTCGTACGTATGCACGAGCGACAATATCATTCCCCTAATTATTGAATGGTTTTGAATTGGGAGATGTATAATATCTCAGAATTAGTATCATGTTATATATTTTTATTATTTACATCATTATTACCATCCATGTAAGGTGGTGGTTGAAAATAGATTACACCACAACGTGGAGACGGTAAGTCGTTCTTACGCACGTGCGGTGATTTCATTTTTCATAGGATGGATAGCAGGTGAAATAGTTTTGTTAAATATTTATAATAACATATATTTATATGATTGATACTTATGTTATTACTTTACAATTAAAAAACTAATTAAGAGGAAGTATAAGAAGAATGAAATTTGAAAGAGTCGGTAGAAAAACTACCTCTTCCTCGAGGCACCTCGTTTAAATTTACTCATGGGACACTATAGTGGGTCTTTTGAGAAGATCATCACCTCTATAATGTAACTAGGAATGTTTAGAAGAGAAATGAATAGGTTTTTTTGATCAAACAGGCTCAAAATTGTGTTAAGAGTAGGGGGATGAGGTGCTCTTTTATAAGAGAAGAGGGGGCACTTTAGGAAACTCTCAAAATATTAATTTATTATCAATTCTATATCGATTAAAAATGAAAAAAATTATTTAATTATATGATAAGAATATTTTGGCACGAATATAAGTAGTCCAACAATTTTTATACAAGTTTTGAATAAATTTTTTATCCTTATCATTTTGGTTTAACCCTTTTTTACCCTTTTTTAATCTTACCGTGATATCAATTTATTTACACATTTTGGGTAAATGTAATTACCATATCTAGTCAAACATCCTAAAAAAAGTTTTATATGTCATATTTGGACTTATATTAACCATTTTTTTAAATAATAGATCTTTAAGAACTTAATATCATTTAATAAAAAATTTTATGGTTTAAGTTACGAATTATGTCAATTTTGAACACTATTCATACCTGACTTTTTAACAAATTCATAACACCTGATTCCTTCGAACATGAGGAAGTAACTCAAAGATAACATGTCATTGTATTCTAGAAAATTCTTGGATTGTATGAAAACATTCAAATTAAATTTATTTTAATATTTTCAAATTCATTTCTTTGAATCATTCATCAATGAGGTAATCACTACATTATAATTGTTTCATAAATAAATATATTTGTCTAATGTATAAAAATTATAAATAAAATAACATGATATAAGAAATTTTTTTATATTTATAATTACTATTTATACACATATATATAAGTTATATAATCCTATATTAAAATTTATTTTGTAAAAGATAAATATCTAGGTTATAATTTTCTTTACTTTAAATTAATTCTTATAAAATATCATTTTCACTTCCAAGTGATCCCATAGGGTCCCAAAATCCAACCAAGGAAGCCTATGGTTTGAAATATCTCATCCAATTGGATTTTAACATATGTTAGGGTAGTTTAATATTATTATAATATTATTATTTTACCCTTATTTACCAGATTTACCCTCTTAACCATGGTAAATAAATTAATTAATGAAGTTACTATTCATAATGTCTAAAAATAAAAGGAACCTATTTAGAAAATTTTAACCTTCTAATTAAAAATATAGAATCCATTTTTACAAATTAAAAACAAATAAGTTTCAGTAATTAATTTAAAATTAACCCCCATCGTCAAAACCAACAGGAGAGTTTTTAAGAAGTAATAACTATCAAAACATTGACATGTGTTTATGTCCAATTTAAGAGTTAAATTATTTCCAATAATGAAAATTTGATTAAATGATAACAATATAATCCAATTAAACTTCAAAATAAATTAAAAATATAAAATAACTATATAAATAAATTAGATAAAAATGCAGTTTCGATTTAAAATGCATTATTTCTCACTATTCATTAAAATTTTAATTTTGTAAGAAAAATACAAAAAATACAATAAAAAGAAAAATTTTATGTCCCTCTTCCAAATAATAAGTTTATTTTGTAAATTTTAACTTATAAATGTGTCAAAAAATAGTTTTAAAATTGGTGCGCCATCAAAAGGCGGTAAAACTACATTTTTTGAAAAATACTTCTATTATATGAAAAATTGTCTTAGTTCTCAAATCATGTTCTAGAAAATGTGAATGATGAATGCTAATGTTATATAAAATTCAAAATGTGGTTAATAATATTCATAATTGTTAGTTTATATCCTATTAAAAAAATAATATTTTAATACTATATCTTTGTTTATGGAAACTCCACATCATGTGCAACGCAAGCTATCAAGGAAGGTCGCCCTTGCATGTAAGGCAAGCCATGTCAGTGTTGTGAGTAGTGAAAACTTCTTTTGGTGTTTTGTATATCAAAATTCAAACTTAGTCCATTTATACATTAAACAAAATATATAATTAGTGTTTTGTGAAATTAATTCTATCAAAAGAACTTGAAATTATGTGCAACACAAGGCAAGAATAGTGTTGTGTATATTGAAAAATAATGTAGTGTTACTTATAGAGACAGATAATATATTTGTAGCATAGAAAAAAAGACATCAAGGAAATTAAAAATAATATGTCTCATAAAATCTTGGGGAGTTACACATACCCTTGGTTTCCCCTATAGAAAATTTGTAACAGGGTCTGGCTGATCCAATAGGAGACCTATATTTTTTTGAATAAAGGATGTGGAACAAAGGACCATATTTTCAAAATTTAATGTCATATAAGAATAAAATACAGAGGATAAAACACAACAATGCATGTCAACAAAAGTGACATCAACACGCTCGCGACTGAGTATTCGTACTTTGATGAGATATCTGTGCACCCCTACCACGTGGATGTCTCCCCCTCTGCCCAACCATTTCCTGCATCCAGGGACCTCCAACATCAACTAGGATCTCAGAAATTACATCAATGTTTTCATAAATAACTCCATCCCGATCATCCATTGTTCTTACACCTTCATCAGTACTCGCAGATACAAGTAATTCAATCGAATTATAGGTACTCACCTTTTTCATAACTATCAGAATTTGAGAATGAGGGATGACACATCTTTGTGGAGGATGGTGTGATCCTGACACCTTTTCATTTTTATTCCCTCCAAACTAGTAAAGTCTACATGCACTTCAAGAGTGGAGGCATGGATAGGTTCCTTCACGGAACCCATTTTTCATGATTCCCAGTTGGAGTGAGTTTGGGGCATAACCTATGGGTATTCATATCATCCTATGCAGTTGTCTCTTTAAGAGGGAAAGACACTGGAACAAAAAATGATTGTATCCCTTCAGTCCTTAGCATACACAAGTTTAGTATTTCTTTCCCTAACCTTAACTTGAATAACATTAAATAAATTCGACATAACAGGGGCTCTATGAGTACCTTTCATAGGGGAGACCTCCTTATTAGTGGCGTAGGGAGCTGTAGAAAAAGAGGCTAATTATCTATTAACTGTAAATTAAACACAATATTTTCTATTTGAGTATTGACCGGGGGGTTGTACCTTTTTATTTTCCTTTTTCAAAGTATAGTTACTAACATTGGTCACCTCTTTCCCATCTATAGATTTCCCTGATATAGGAATATCCATCTTTTCCTTCTTCCATATTTTTAATAGGGACTGAATAATCCTAAGGGAACCCCGAATGGGTTTACTAGTAAACACCACAATAACCAATATCTTATGCCTAGGGGTGTTTTTATTCCAAAAGGGGCCCTTCTAGAATTAAATGGTGAATAAAACAATGTCTTAGAGATTTTTTATAGTGGTTGTTCTTCTCCCAAATAAAAATTTACACCTTAATTCCATGAGACACTTTCTTAATAGTGAGATGATAATCCCACCAAATGTTAAGTAATCGTAATTTATAAACTCATTTAATGATAAGATTTATTTCACCTATTATCCCATGTATAAGAGGGATCATAAATGACTCATTGGTTTTGCTTACATGCCAAAGTTCATGTGGAAATACATCATATTGCACAATATCTTTATGAAAAATACATTTTGATGGATTCCTATGAACATAGGATACATATTGGTTACCAAATCTCAAATTATAGGTATATACATAATGAAAAAAGAAAATTTCTCCTACCAGTGTATGGGTCAGTCATACACATGGAATTTTCTATATTAGAACTATGTGTGGTTTGATTCATATTACCACATGATACATAGTGAAGCCTAGATCTCATATCCTAGGTCCACCAATTATATATATAAACATAATATTCCCCTTTCTTGTATATGCGTTAGACCTGTACACAGTGTTTTCTTTTCTAGAACCATGTGTGACTTGATTCCAATCATACAAGACACATTGTGAATTTGGATCTTCCATTTATGGCCCAACCATGAATTCACATTACTCCAAATTATGTTCTTCAGTGGGAAATAATTTGTATATGTATTTCCACTCATATCAAAATTTGAATACCCCCACATATTATCTATCAGACACACTCTCTCATGGTTCAATCAATTGTCCCATTGTCTCTTTTTTCTCACACCTTGCACAAATCATGTGAGCTTAGGTAACCTCGAAAGATGCTCTAACTGACACAATAAAGTAATTATATAGTTTGGGAACCAATTACAAGTCATATGACATTAAAATTAATGACAACCATGTCCTTATTACGTGATGTTAAACTATATTAAAGTAAGACTTCATGTTGAAAAGATGAACCTCCTAATAACTTTATACTCAACAATTTCATGTGTTATCCCTTCATCTCGAAAATGTGTTCAATACATCTTGAAATTTCCTTTAGGGTTCTCTAACTCTTCCTAAATATAATGTTCTCCCTATAAGAACTTCATGTCATAGATTTCTAAGTTCATAACAACTAATTCTTTGAGTTATTGAAATATCCTTTTTCACCACATGGACCTTGATCCCATGTAATCTTGGTTATCCCCTATAGAGAATTAGTAACAGGGATTAGATGATATGAATGGATCCCTCTACAAATCTAATTTGATTAACCTAATTCCTCAGATCTTGTCCCTAGTAGATATTAGGGTCATGGAGTAGAGGCACTACTAAATTCAAGAGATATTTTCATAACATCATAGAATTTTTTTTACACGATTTTTAATTTTTGACCTATACCTACTGGTCCTCATCTTATATTGACTTAGATATTCTTATATTATTATTTAAACTTTCCATAACCCAATTATTCAAGAGGATTTATATTCCTTCAATGTTACCCATATATGAATTATACCCTTTTTCAAATAAAGATTTTAAAATTGTTTTGGGCATAGAAAACAAGTCTCCTATCCAGAAAAGATATTTTTTAATGATCCAAATATGCAACCCATCATGATGGAACATTCTATGGATGAGGATAAGGTTGCAAAAATATTTGGAGTGATGCACGCTAAAACATGATTTCACATATAATGGAATTACATGAAAAATCAGAAACCAAGTCCTTAGGGTGCAGCCAAGTCCAAAATGATTTCCAAGGAATATGCATGAAAAAAGGGAGGCTTGAAAAAAAAATGCATGACCAAATAGTTACACATGGAAGGTGACATCGAATCACACATGTTGTGCAGTCAAGACTCATGACACCCATGTTCTGTTTGTTCCAAAAGAGACATTTTTCTAAAAAACGGAATGAAACCACCTGTTTTCGTGATAAAGGAGATGTGAAACTAAATATTCTGCACAGAGTATCCCCAACAGAAATGTTCTGAGAAGCGTTTAACCATGTTCCACACCACAGTGAAGTTGTGTTACATCCACAACTGATTTTGGATTTAAATATAACCTTCCATAACCCTTTGATGAAGAATATTTGGAAGATGAATTGACACTCTTCCTAGATCATTCAATGTTTCTATGACATCCTGAAACACCATAATTCCTTAGACCTTGAAAGGTAGAGGTATTGTGAGACCGACCTCCCCTGAGCCACAACATGTGTTAGCCTATGGTTGAGTGACCCTCACAGAAAACCTCCAATGGATGATCATGTTCACACATGGGAATAAGCCTTTATGCATCCCTAATCTACATGAAAACCTAAATCATTTTCACAGTCATTCCTCCTAAATATATTTTTCATGTGTATAATGGAGCAAGCCCCTAAATTTTCTCTTAATAATAGGTACCCTATTGTTAGACCTCCTGATTTCCACAACTTCACAATAGTGATTATTCCATGCCCCACCTAGAAGTGAAAGATTGGTCAACATGTATCCGATAAAGGTGTAATCACTGAGGGAAATGTATTAAATGACTTTGTAGATATCCATTTTGATAGATATTACTCTCTAATTAAATTTGTTCCTCTCAGGATGTATCCCCATCCACATCTAATACAGAATATGTATAATTACCTAGCTCCATGTTCTAGTTGTTTGATGTTAAAATTCATGAGAACATAATAAAAAAAATGTTAAAATGTATCATTTCCCTGTGTGATTAACACAAGATTCCACATGTATAATCATAATGGTATGGAACAACCCCCCCCCCCCCCCCCACTGTGATATGAAGCACCTACAATGGGAAGATTCCAGGCCTACACACCACAACATCCTCCCTCACTATGGGATAAAACTTCTTCCCCAGGTAGCTTCTATATGTGAGTACCCCACCATCCCTCATTGATGATATTTCTATAACATGTTCATTCATACAACCTGGAGTTAAAATTAATGGACTAGTCCCATCCCATGAAATTTAACAATGTCATCAAACTATGTGGGTTTTGATCCTTGTTTACCTATAGGGTATGCAAGACAACTCCATATGGTTAAATCCGGACAACCAAAGTGATGTGTTAAATCTTCCTCTTTGGGGGGACACATTCTATGTTTGCAATATTCCCCCTTGAGGGACATGATCCACAATTAAAGTGTGAAATATCTCCCCATGGGGGGACATACTCCATAAAATACTAGTGTAAAATCTTCTCCCTTACGGGGAAACACTCTACTACCCATGTGTAAAATCTTCACCCAGGGGGGAACACACTCCATAAAATCCATGTGGGAAATCATCCCCCATTATGGGGACACACTCTATAAATTTTATATGTAAAACACTCTTCTTGGGGGAAACACTATATAAAATCCATGTGTAAAATTATCCCACATATTGGGACACACTCCATGAAATTCAAGTGTGAAATATTCCCCCTTTGAAGGACACACTCCACTATCCAATGAGAAATATTTCTCCATTGGGGGACACACTCCACCATTTCCCCCACAAGATGTTAAATCTGTGACTATCCCTACATGACCTTAAACTTGTGATCAAATCCAAAATCCCTAACCCATAATATAAACATTGGATGTTTGAGATAAAAATCCTCAGAAGACATCTAATAATATGACCACTGATTTCATTGCTGAGAGCCCAGGACATAATAAGATATTAAGGGACCCCATACCTCCACTATTGGGGAATAAATTCCTCTTTGGTTAGACACTCCAATTAAAACCTTGTGTCCTCATAAGATTTTTCAGTGAAGAAGCTAGGGGATATGAAAAACGAACAAGATATGAGTAACTCACCCCTCTTAATAAATGAAATAATATACATTGAGATCAATGTAGTGTTCCTCTATGAGTCGATGATACCATAGAATCATTGGTTTCTTAACCCCCCCCCCACTAAAATGATGTGATATCTTCTATCGTTTCCCATCTCAAATCTCTGGAAACATGACAGGTGGCATTTCGGATGGAGGGAAAACAATATATAGCATGGGTGGATCATGTTTGAGTGGTCTTAGATTTATTAATCCCAGCTTCACCCCATTTAATAGGATGGATGACCTGCTACAACATCCAACCCACTTCACATCAAGGTGTTTCCCAATGTTGGGATCTCTGCTTCCACGATCAGATGCTATGTTCAAAATTTGGATGGTACGACTCTCGTCTAGTAAAATCATCTACTGAGAAGGTCAATCACCAATTGGGGGGGGGATCAACTTAGAATGTTCCTCTAATAGTTCGGCTCCACCTCATGTATGAAAATAATAAACAACATCATCAACAAAAAGTAGAGGATGGATGAGAAATCCACCGACTTCATCACCCAATGGAGGGGACTAATATATTCACTTGACACACCACTGTCCCATAAACAACTTCTCATAATGTGTGTGGGGAATTTCAGGAATCATCTAGTCCCTACAATAATATCTCTAAACTAACTATGTGAATTTCAAGAATTATCTGAAATGGATATCTATATAGAGGAATCCTTGAAGTGGAATAAACAACAGTCATGCCCATTTCACCATCCATATCATGTGAAATAGGCTGTAAAAGAAGATACATTCTTCACTCTGAATTTAGAGATTTCCATTTCTATAAACCTAAAGACCCCTTTAATAGATGATCATCACCACGTGAAGCCCTACTAGGCACAACATCATCCAGTATAACCCCACCATATGTAGCCTCACAAAGTGAATTTTCCTCAATGAGAGAATGTGTCTCCAACCCCCCTTCAAGGCCAGGCCCCAGGGTGCCTTTAATAGAAAGAAGAACTATATAATATTTCATCAGGGATTCATAGGTCTAGGGATATTACATCTATGACCCAGGTAAGGGAATCCTATAGTTATAAGAATACAAGAGGCCCCGGGAGGGTAGACTCCCTAGCCACACCGATCACTACCCATAACACAGGATCATTAAAAGCACCATTAATGAATGATTTGTTTTAAAATATTGTCTTAAGGACCGTTTAAATGGGGGATTATTAAAACTGAGATACATTAAAGTGAATTTGAAACATACCTTCACTAACCCTGATATTGACAGTTGAGTCTCTGGTGTGCGGAAATAGGCTCCCATGCATGTGATTCTAATGTACAATGACTCATTTTCTTGAAAGAAAGTCACTCATGCCCATCATATCATCTATCTATCTTGAGAACTCCAAAACGACATGTGGATATCATTTTTTTCTCCATCCTCTACCCCCACAACTCTGTTGTAGCCTCTAATGTCTTAGAAAAATATACACCAATGGCGAAAGGGAAATCAATGTCCCCTTTCAATTCCAAAACCTCATCTCACTCTTGGATATATAAATCATATTGAATTGGGAGATTCACCTAAGGTACACCAATATTTGGAATATTCTACTGATGAGGACAAAGAGTACATGTCTACGAATTATATTGAGAAGGTGGACCACTTTAGATCCTCTAATAATGAAGAATTGCCTACAGATCCCTCAAACACCTTTGATTTATTCCATCAAAGGAAAGGATGAGGACATGCAAAAAGGTATAATTCTCATACAAGTTCTTCAAACTAGGAAGTTTATTCTATAAATACTAGGAAATAAGCTTTTTATAGATATTAGAAATAAAATCCCTCTTAGATTTCACAATCAGTATTGTATTGGAAACTGATTTTATTAGTTGATCGTATAGCTCATCCAAGACCACATCGTGATTAGCTACATCTAGATATAGACACACCTCAAGAGATAGAAACTCAAATTGTAGTATTTTTATAAAAGTCATGTTGGTCACCTGTAAAATTTCACAAGTACTATCCAAACCACAATAGTTTATCATCAAGTATCCTCTATTATCCCTTTCATAGAATGACCCTCCTTGGGAAAATGTATTCCCCTAACATGAAAGTATGATTTTCTAGAGCACCTCACCGACATACCCATGAGAATTTTTGATTATCACAACTATCTTCTTGTCAAATGAAATTTGTGAGTCCCTTTTCTAAGACATTAAAGTACTCCTTCAATTTCATGTTGTGGTAGCTTCCATTAAGGATTAATAAATAAAATATTCTGATCAATAAAAAGTTCTAGCCGCTATAGTTTTTTTATAGAATAAGATGGTGTTACCATTTAGGGGCACACACACCCACTATATATCATAGGCCAGTTTGATGACACTGAGATCTTCCACTTCCCAGTGGATATTGGATCTAAGATAAACTTTATCCTGAATGATATTCCCCATAATTTAGTGCTTATAGATAAATATTTGACTCCCTCCAATTACAAATTTTAGGGGTATGATAAGAGTGAGAAGAAGGCACATGGAAGAATTGGTGTGAAGCCTCAGTTTGGTGGTGTGATATGATGCACTAAGTTTATGGTAGTCTCATATGATACTACATAAAATTAAATAATGGTATGATCGAAGCTTCATTTTGATTTAGAGTCCCCCTTTTAATATAACCAATTCCTAATAGTCAAGTAGGGGTACTCTAGGGTAATATTTCCCCCTTTTACACTTATTAGAGCCACTATCTGGTTGATGGGTACTATAAAAGAGAGGTAAATAAGGTCTAGATAGGCAAGGTTGAGAACATAAATTCCCCCAATGATCTGTTATCCATTGCATCTCGGTCACAGGTAGACATGAAGGATAGTTTTTTCACCCATTACATTATATAGAGACTATGACACAAAACCTGGGGGTTGTTGTGTTTTCTCCAAGTAAATGAGCACTCCTAGATTAATTGGTACTCCTACATCTGACATAACAGATATATATCAGAGTACCCTACCACTATAATGTATCGAGATGTTCATTCCATGGCCACCAATAAGTAGCATTCTCACATGTATCACAAAGCAAGACTGACTCGATGATAGTCAACTCATCGCCATTCCTCTAACATCATGAGTAGACCTCAATGATGGAAACTAGATAAAATTATCTCAGAAGCCTCTATCTACATTGTCACATTAGACTAGGAACCCCACAATGATGATTCTATATCCTCCTTAGAAGATTAAACTGTTATCCATCAGTCAACATTCCTATAAAATCCTCCTCCTCTGTCTGACCCTCTTGTCTCAGATGATGAGAAGAATTTCAAAGATGCCTATCATTAATTTTAAGACGGTGTCTCCACCACAGTTAATGAGATAAACTAGGTGAACCTTGGTACTGAGTATGAACTAATAATGACACTAATTAGTAAAACCATGTCCCAAGAGCATCAGTAGTTGTATGTGGCCTTCTTGAAATAACAAAACAATGTATTTTCATGGAGCTATGAAGAAATTACAAGGCTATAACCTCTGTTCACCATGAATTGACTCAAACTCCTAGTGAGTAATCAAATCATCATAGATAATCCTAGAAAAATAAACCCATGTTTCATTTATATGGATGATGCTGAGAAGAGCATGAGATAATTCATTGTCTTGAAACACTGTTAACCTCCATAGTGGGCCTAACATTGAGAAAACCCTCTACATGAATAGGATTGATGGAATTACCTTCTATTGAATCTGAGGAGATGTGTTACCTGTGCTTATGTAGGAGGTTCATGACAAGACCTTTGGAACCCATCTAGTTGTCTTGAATCTCTTCCACCAAATTTTGGGATCTGGTTACTTCTGATGGACCATGATTCAAAAATTAGATGAGTTCCCAAATATGTTTCTTGCATGTTTGGTTCTCAATATATTTTTTTATCATCTATTGAAGCTTCTCCGCACAATAAAATACTCTAGGCCCTTTGTATTATTGGGACTCAACTTTGTGGGGCCAAACCTTCCAATGAAAACGTGACAGTGAATGTTCATTTTGACAATAAAAGACTTTTGTTCCAAATTTAAAGAAGCATTCCCCCTCCAAAAATTCAAAACTGTGTCCATGATTGAGATCATGGGATCCAACATCATCCATCAATTTGGAGTTACTCATTCTATTCTCATATAAAAAAACACCCACTTCTATGCTGATAAAATAAAGAAATTGTATGTGATTTACAACATCTATTCCAACCATACTTCTCACTACAATGAATAGAAAATTGGGATGATTGAGGGATTCAAAAAGACACTCTATAACATCTTGTATAAAATGGTAGGACATATAAAAAAGAGTTATCATGAAATGATCCCAAATACCATTTAAGAATATCAAATGAAACTAAAAATTTCACCCCAGCCGAACCTTACTCCCTAGTGGATATAAAAGAAGTAGTACAACCCATTTACGTTTGCTACTATCGAACTGACAGATGTTTATGAACATTAGAGACCTTACAGAATAGAAATATTCCATATCTATGAGTTGGAATCCCTTGTGGAAAATTGGATTTGGGTATTGAAAAATTTGGAGAGGCACCAAGGTAAGATAGAGAGAGCATTTCACAAGAAGGTTCACCTCCACAACATCCTCCTAGATGATGTGTTATTGGATTTAAGAATGTAGATGATACCAGAAAAAAATCCACCGATGTTGGATACAATGTTGGAAGGACCTTAAATTGTCCCTAAGTTCTATTCCAATGGATCATACTCTTTCATCCCTATAGATAGAGAGTATATCACACCTCCCAACAATTCCATTTTTCTCAAGAAATATTTCATGTGAAAATGATGGTCAAAGATACATGACATTAAATGGTAGAAAATAGTGTTTGAGATATACTACCATAAACTAATTATAACTCATTTGGGCCAGGAATTAGGAACTTAAACTATTTTTATCCCCTTATGTTTAAAGCATTATGAACATAAAATATTTTTTGTCCCCATAATCTGAGTTATAAAATGTCAATATGTAAATCCCAACATCCCCAACAGACAATGTAAAAATATAGTCTTACCCAATACAAGGAAATTAGATGCCTCACATACCAAGTGTGAGATGAAAAAGAAAAGACATCCTCAGCAGATGATGATAAATTTCCTCCTTACACAATTTGATAAGAATTTGATTCCCCACTCCAACCATGGTATGAATCAATTCCTCTGTCAGAGTGGGTATCCTTAATTCTAGAAATAGTCACATACCATGTAATTTCCGAAAACATCTTGTGTTTTGATTCCAATTTCCATGAGATATGTTGGACTCTTAGAACCACTTGTATTTGGGACCATACACAAATTCATTATAGTACCTTCACCCTATGAGGGGGGGGGGTGGTGTTAATTATATTCGACAACATTTATCCCTATGGGTCCACTTATGGTCGAAGAATTATTACAATAATCGTTGTATAGTTTTTGGTAAGGTATATATATGGTATGTGGGACTGGATGAACTCATTTATCATTGGTTTATTCCCCTTTTGTTCCAAAACAATACCCTAAAAAATCACATAGTCTGAGAATTATGACTTCAAAATGTTTTCAAATTTCAAAGGGTCCAATCTTTATGACCCAATATTGTGCTAACATCCATCAGGATCACTTCATGTGGTGCAGATCATCCTTGGATCTTTTCACATAATTCTTTAACATTTACACACCAACCAAACATCATCAATGATTTTTCCCATGTTCAAATCACTATGACATTAATCTAGGAGTACTGATCCAATCACTATGACCCTAATGTATGCGAAAACAAACCTTATTCTCATGGTTTACTACATTCCCGATGTTTTAGTGAGGATATTCCCAACCTCTATCTAAACATACATGTGGATTCATTACCATTCCCATGGGATATATATTGATTCCTTGACCTTGTGTCTCTAATACCAGCCACAAATTCACTATAAGACCACCTATTATCCATGGCGCTATCACACAAAAATTTCGTATGGTCCCCCTATTTATGTATAATCCCCAATCATGTTCCTTGACTCATTAGTGGGTTGAGATTCCGTTATGACCCGAATAGAGGAACATAATAATGGGAAGATCGATGAACAATTCTTGACAACAACCTCATCACAAGACGTTAATCTATAAACTTACAATATTTAAATTTAGAATGATTTATAAAACCTATATGAGACAATTTGTTGTCCTCACCAGAGAGGAAAACACATGTCCAGTGTCATTATCATACCACACCGCATTATGTAACTACATAAATCTTGATTCACATTACCATGGGATGCATAAAGACACTTGTATCTCATATCTTAAGTCCAAACACCTTTGTTGACTCATTATGGGGTCTTCCCTCCCCTAACAACATGAAGTAGTCTTAATTAGGGTTTCTCAAGTTTCTTATTTCATTGGGTCTCTTTGGACCTCCTTTCATGTCAGGATATCACACTTGCATGCCACACAACAATCCTTAGTATACATGTTCCCCTTTTGTTGAAGCTCTATAACCTTAAACTATTATCTTCTCCTAAGGACTAAGATCTACAAACTTATACTATTATAATCTGTATTCTATGTTATGATTCATGAAAATAAAAGTACCAATATCTTGATCACATGATGTAAAACTGTATCCATACCCCCCTTATAAAACTAAGATTTCTTATATGATAAGTATAAGATGACCAAAAAATACACTATATTAAATGAGGATGAATTATACGATAAGTATGGGATGACATAAAAATCCTTACCATGTATGAGATCGAGATGCCTCATATGATTATTATAAGATTAACCAAAACCAAGTTCATAAAAACATAAACTATAGACTTACCTCGTTTGAAACTTGGATTCTTCAAAATATGAGATTTTTTGATATCATCTCCAAAGAGGACACCACACCCCCTTAATAAGTCTCCTACCACACCACATTCACTAATTAGGCGTGGATTGATTTCCATTTTAATGGGAAACATAGTTATGACCAAATATTCCATCCTCGGCTCAAACCTATCATCAACTCATTTCATGGTTTTCCCCAATGAGAAGGGATTGATTCCTTCTTACTTGAATGTTCATACATCACATTTAAGATCATGGAAGTATAACTTTAATGGAACTCAATATTCCCTTTGATAATTTCCTTATTTTCACATTCATGCTTCTAATATTATTCAATTTGGATAATCATAATCCTCATGAACTAAACAATATCCCTACCCGAAATGATTCCCGGCCACAATGGATCTACTACCATGATGGGATCAACCCTAAAATGATCTTTGGTAAATAATAGTGGCTCCCATATTTCAAAATCAGTCAGTGGTAGAAGAAAGATTTTTCCACCCCATCCTAAACAACTACGGATATATAAACTACATTTTTAACACATTCAACAGTTGTTCTCTACTCACCAATCACTCGAATTTTACTATTCCGGTTATGAAATTCACGGTCTCCCTTAGTGGATTTGGTGATAAATTTCTCCCATTAATTTTATTTTAACATTCAAATGAGAAATCCATATCACTCATTGTTTCTTTCATAGAGTGTGACACTCATAGTATTTTGTCTTTGAAGGGATTTTTCCTTAGGAATGTTTGAGATGAAAGGGTGCCCCCATGCTCCAATATTTGTGACCTTAAAATAGGATCCAACGTTTTGGAATTATTATTTTAAACTACGTGAATGTCACCTCAGGAGTGTTATGTGCAGCATCAGGCCTCATTGGCCATCAATTCACATCAGGTTGTTAGTCTTCCATTATAAACATGTACTTTTGGGATTTTCAGCCAATGTTATGAACTCTGTGTCCTTAAAAAAGGTTACTAGGTCTAAGCGTCATGACCTTAAACTATGTGCACGATGTCTTTGAGATGTTCTATGTGGTAGGACCTACTAGTCTCCTAATTTATAATGGGTTACCAAACCCCTATACCATTAAAATACCCTTTGAGACACACTTTCTCATAGTATGACCATTAGAACCCTAAACTATTTACAACTTCTTTGTCTGATTGGTATAACTGAAACTACCAAATGTATGAGACAAAAATATTCAGGTTGAAATGTCACAAGGGAAAACTGAGAAATAGTTAGAATTCCCTCACTAGGTCACTCCCATGAGCTCGAGCAAAATAAGGGAATAAAAATAAATAGGTAAAAATATAGTAGGGAACAACCATAGACCATAGAAAAAAAATATATATTCTCACTGAACCCATTATTTCAAGAAACATTTTGAGATAAATATTATGTTCCCTTTGTCTCACAAGCCCCTCTAGGGGGTATCCCAATTTTGTTACCTTCTTACACCCCCACCACCTGTGTTGGGTCATGGAATTTCATAGATCCCAATCACATGACCCTAGACCATTAAATACATTATCCTCACTATACGATTTTAAACTATATGTATAATTTCCCAATCACATGATGTTAAACTATGTGATACACCATCCTCACCATGAAATCTTAAACTGCATGTCCATCATCCCTACAATATGACTCTAAATGTTGTGTCCACAATCCTCATTACATGATGTTATAATTTTTGTCCATCATCCTCATTGAATGATGTTAATATGATAAGCATATTGGGTCCTCACATGAGAAGCCCATTTCCCTCTTTGGTGTTAGTCGCTTACCACATCATTTATTTTCCTCAACCCTCACTCAGCATCCAAGATGACACTTCACTTAGAGGACATGTCTAATCATTATTCAGACCCACACACCTACCCAATGTGCTCAAAGCAATGGTGGTATTATTCTAATAGTGTTTAAATCCATTTGACTATTCCAACACTTCATATCCATTCTTGATGTCTCCCTTGACCTGGATCCCCATCACCCAACATGTCTGAATAGGCCCACTAATTTCATGATGGATGTCCATAATGGCTCACCAATTATGCAACGCATATACATAAAAGGTTTTTGGAAATTTTTTTGAGATATTTCCTGTGTTTCAAACATGATTTGTGGTTGAAAATAATTTAATTTCCTCCAACCTTGGAAAATGATAATGGATTTTGTGTTATGACAATGGTCAGAAGTTATCATTCATCATCACGTCCCCCCCCATTGTGTTCCAAATCCAATGATCCCCTATTTATTCTCTTCACTAACATTTTTCAAGTATAATTAAACACCCCTAGAGTTACCTCATTAAATCACTTTCTCGTGATGAGAAATTAATTTAGATGTGAGGAGATTCCCACTCTCATACTAGAAATTTAATGTTAAGGAAACTCCTAGTGAAAAAAAACACTTTCAATCCCTGAGTGTTCTTCTATTTTCTGACACAACCATATTGTTGAAATATTTTAGGATCATCCCTTATTTCTCACACCGAGCATGTATCATGTGGTCTTAGGGATTGATCACCGGTAGTATCATTAATGTGATTAAAGTGTGACACTATTTTTCTGAAAAATAAACATTCTCAAGCATATTAGTAGTTTAAAATAAATCAAAATCTATCATTTTTAGGGTCATCCACACAATAAAACCTATATTTCTTTCTAAAGAAATTCCCCATTTGGATCCACATCAGTGATAAAGTACTCCATCCTAGCTAGACCCAAGGAAATGGCCTCCAAAAACCATTAAAACCAAAAAAAACTATCCATATTCCTGCTTATGAATGGGGAAAATATCTCCATACCTGATTCATACTTATCTCTTCATAGCTTGGAAATCATCTATTTGATATACCGCCTATTCTACTTAAGAATTGGATACTACAATATGAGTCCTCGACTAATTGATTATATCTTATTGGGAATTGATGATGGTCATGTGCATGTTTACGATGTATTCTAGTCATAGATGTTCTTAATCGGCTTCCTTAAGCATCTTGGTTCCATTAGATTTCTCCTGATGTTAGGTGATTTCAAATTCAAGAATTTTTTCATGCGTGTGAATGGTAAGGTAGTACCTGACTAGTGCATGGAGGGAACGAGTTGCCACCATCTAGTGCTCATGTTTCATAGCTAGTGGTGGAGGGACCCCATAAAACTCACTAGATGTGGATCCAAAGTATTGGTAATATTGTTTCAAATGATCCTCTAAGATCTACATTAGACAATGTGATTCTCCTCAGTGATTTCAGAACTAAAATTTTACGATTCCTCAAGTGTTGCAGGTTCTTAATATGATATGTCCTTGAGGATGGTAGTGGTAGGGTCTTCCTTCAGGATCCTATTAGATGGGTTGGGCTCTTAGTTGGGAGGGAGGAAATATTTATCTGAATGTTAATTTTTATAATTGTTCCGACCAACCACAAGCTCTTACTCTATTGAAATATAACCCACATCCCTGAAATTTTTCCCTCCTGTAATTGAGGTCGAATCATCTTTATTGATAGGATCCATAATAGATGGAACATCCATTGGGAGAGGAACCCTGGGTTCCCAAAACATACCCATTTTTCAAATGAAATATCTAGACTGTTGTCTTAAACAATAATTCATTCTAGATAGTTTGACCAGTAATGAAATATTGGGTAAATGTGGATCATGTAAGGGGGGAAAGAATTATTTTGGGAAATCATTTTGGTGAAATTTAGTCCCAAATTCTCTAGAGGGAATTCTACCACCGGAGACCTCATGACATTGGTCGACACTTCACTAGGAAGCAACAGATCCCTCAGTGTTGGTTGGGTGGAATCCACATAAAAACAAACAAACATGTTGATGCAATTGAGAAAAATAGTTCTATAAAAATTGAAGAGAGAAATAATGACAGAGATTCAGTCTTACCATAAGGAATAAGGAACCCAATTAAGAGTCTAACTAGATGGTCAACCTCATTGGAGGAAAATTATGTCATCATAATTACTGGGTGAAGTCCCCCCTTAGATGATTTGGTGGATCAGGGGATCAAAAAGCACACTTTATACATCCTTATTGGAAACTCCTGTCACAAATTCTTCGAGCATAGAATATGATGTTAACCCACTGATACATATTGCGGAGACCTCATTCCATTCAACTCAGCCCACTTGGCCCTCCTCGAATGGATCCTACATAATGGTGAATCCCGTTTGGAACCATTAATAAAAGGAAAGGTCAGAAGAGGTAGACTGGTCAACAAGATAAGGTTACCTAATCAAATAGAATCTCAATCAATTAATTACCCTCAGGGGTGACCTCTCTGGTATCCTTGGATTTTCCTGGTCAACGACTGATCTCCATGATTTCTCATCACTAGTGTCTTGCATGTTGGATCCATGGTATGATTAATCTAGGGTTGATTCTTTGGAAGATGATGTACCCTTATATGTTTTTCTGAATTTTATGTGTAACCTACCAGTGGGAGGATAACTTTCCCCACATTGGTGTGTAAAGACTTCCATATCCACCATGTAAGAAAATATTTCATGAAATTTTGGAGTGACATTGGTCATAGAATTCCCAACCTATGGCAACTTGAGTCCCTCCTGATTCAACATTTTCTATAGCTTGTATGCCTCCTCTGTCACCTAAAACATTCCCCAAGTTGTCCAAATCATCGTAATAGAAGCATAAGTTGCAGGATGTAATAGATACTGTAGCTTCTTTCATGGGGCCATCCAAATATTACTAGTTTCATACTAAGAGATCTTCACATTCTCTTGTAGTCACTTCTATGTGAGATCCTTTCCTTCATGAGGTGGGGGTGTGACACATTGAGATTACCACACTACATCATCGGTTAGAGCCCTTGACACTTGTCAGGTACGTTAAGGAATAACCTGTATACCGCCCTACAACTCTCGCACCTCACATAATAGTAAAATTCTCCTCACATGTTGATATAAGATCTTTATTAGATATTCCAATATCAAATTTACTACAAAAACATAAGAGCGACTAGTATATATGATGATGGGAAACAACAAAATGGCTCCCATGTTCTTTCTCTTATGAACATCTACCACAACTGATGAAGGATAAAAATATTTTTGTCTCATGGATCCCCAGTTAAAGTTGATTAATCAGCTGGTGGATGCATCTAAACTATTTTAAAAAATGGGACTGAGTATATGTATCACAAGAAGTGTTATTTTCTCTCCAGACAACCAAGAATGTACCTCGGAAGGTCTATAGATACTGTTTCTTTTCCATTATAGCTTCCATATTATCCACCATCTCATCATATGGATTCAATAAAATATAAAAGATAATTTTTCTAGTATTTATTATACTAACCAAAACCCCTACTTCATTGAGATTCACCAGCCGAATCTAAATGATGGTGAAGTATGAGAGTCATAGACCAACATTTGAAGGGATAACAGAATTTGAAAATTCATAGCCTCCAAAATGAATTTCAATCCACCCATGTTAGAACATGAAAGTAATGCAGATCTTCATGATAAAAATACCTTTTACAAAATATCCCAAATGGATATTAATATGGGAATCACCAGTACTCCCAGGATCACTCATTTATCGGAGTCCATAATTACTGTAATTACATGAATCCTAGGATGAACGAATATGTGTTCATGAGACATTGGAAGTAACCAGCAACTGTGGAAGGTCAAAAAAATGCAGTGGACTAAAACAATAGCTTCTATACCACCTTAATACTATATCCCCACTCTTGGTAGTTCCATTTCTCCATGATCATCTTGTATTATCCCTATTACTTCCTCAGTTGTGCCTCTAAATACTGTTTTAACCGACTAAGAATCTTGGTGGTTGGAGTCTTCAAGAACACCCCCAACAACATTTTTAATGTAGTGTATCAATGAATGGGGGGATGATTCTTTATTACTTTAGTCATCATTTCGAAAATGATCAACACTATAATATGGTTGTTCTTCCCATTTCCCAAAAAAAATCATCTAGTGGAAATCATTGTATAGAAATTATGTTAGTGTGATGTCAATGATGCAGGGGAGGTCCCACAGACTAATTCCCACATCCACATTATAGAGGTGTAACCTATTGGTTTCTGGGGACAACCAACAAATAATATCGAGTATTAGCTCATGTTGATGATAGACATGGAACCGGGATATACATAAAACATCATATATCCCTATGTGTTATAGTTTATCCCCTTACTCCAAAAAGGTGAAGTGTACCTTGTATGCTCATTCGCAATCATAAGTGAAGTTACCTTTTCCTTTGTGTCCTAATACATGTACCATACAATGATGTTTTTCTAGATGATGGTTAGTAAGATGCTCAAATAGTGGGATGAGAACTCCTTATTCTATGGATGTTCCCCAATAACCATCATAATCCATTTACTCAGATTGTATATGTTAGTGTCTTCATGCTCCTTAGTAGGTAGTCCCAAGGTGGTAATGTTTCATTGGGTATAATCATCATGAAGAGTGAACAAAACCCAAAACATATTAACTTCAATGTATGAGATATCCACACCATCTATTATCCAAAAGTTCTAAATGTGTAGGAATTTTTATAAAAAATATCTCCTCTGAGCTATAGTATATAATTCCACGATTTCTTTATTCTCATAAACCACTCAACTGGAATAAAGGATTTATAGGTTCCCTAAAATTTCATCCCTCTGGGTCACAGAAGCAGTTTTGATCAGATCTTGCTCAGAAGGGTTGGAAATTTCCCAATGATGTATGGATATAAAACCATATCACATAATTCTAGGATCTTGTTGTGAAACATTTACGTGTTTTCCACCTTGGGGTTTTGTCAGACTAAGGCCCTACTGAAGTGCCAAAAATGTATTTTGAAAATACAAAGTTGCATGGAAGTCATTGTTGAAAGCTTAGGATTTCACGCAAACTGATGAGTTCCACGCATGAGAGATGACTTATTGTTGATGTTAGTTAGATTCATATATAAAGGGTCCTGCTACTGATTTATAGAAATAGGTATGTTTACATTCATGAGCACAAAACATTCATACATTACCTAAGGAAGGAGTCGCACGAATATGCATAAATCATCCATCCACTTCGTTGTTTCCCTCATAACTCGACCCCCTAGCCAGCTCTATTTTCAAGGGGGAGATTTTTAGCACTAAAAATGTTTCTCACACCCAAAATGATAGATTTTAATGATCCAAATATGTGTCTCATCCCAAAATTAAAATCTAGGTCTGAGAAGAAGGATGAAACAAATTATTGAGTGATGCATGAAAATATTCTATTTCACCCACAAAGGATATATGCGCCAAAGGAAAAATTAAGTTCCATAGGTACCCATGAGTCCAAAATTACGGACAAGGAATATGTGTGTAAAGAAAGATACGTTAATGAAAAGTAGTCATTTTCATGACCAAACATTTACGTATGAAATGAGATATTGAATATCACATGTTTCCCAGTAAGGGACCAATGATGTTGAAGGCCTTTGCATACCAAAGGAGAGATTTTTGTGAATAACCATAAAAACCACCTAGTTTCAAAAGAAATGTTACATTGAACTATATATATATTAAGTTTCCAAGACCCAACAACCAAGGTATAAGAAGCGCACAACCATGTTCCGCACCAATGTGAAGTTGTGCGACATCCACTGCCGATTTATGATATAAATAAAAACTCCCCCACCAAAAATTGAGGTTGGATTTTAGAAGATGAAGTGATTTTCTCACTGAGAAAAACCTTTCTTTCATGACAGTACACAACACAAAGTACCATTGACCATAATAGGTAATGATATTAGGTGAACAAATACCTATGGGTCCCAACATGTCTTGGTTTGTGGTTGAGATATCCTCACAAAACACATCCTAAGGTTTACCGAGTTCACAAAAGAGAATGAAGACTTCTAGAACTTTGATCAGCATGAAATACCAAATCTAGTATGAACCCATGCCTGCTGAATCTAGTATGTCCCTTATGATTTAAGTGATGTCTGGAAAATTACCATACCTTTTTATCCTAGGACTAGTTACCCTAAGTTCTCTTTTCTTAAGATTTGGTACCATAATGTTTGTCCTGCTGATTCCCACTCCCCCACAGAATTGTTTACACCATTCCCTATCTAGAGGATAATGATTAGTAAACACGTAATCCCTAACGGTGGCATCATTGAGGTAAAATAAATTACCTTTCTCAGTAGATATTTTATATCAATAATAATCTTTTATCCATGACACATTTCCCCTTTATGTGTATCCCCATCCAAGTTCAAGCACCAAGATGCAAAAATTTATACCTACATGTCATAGTAATATGATGTTAAAATGCATGAAAATATACTTAAAGCATGACATTAAACTATATCCTTACCATGTAAGATTAACATAGGATTCCCAACGTATGATAATTATATAATTCCACTCCCTTCCCCACCATGGGATGAAATACCTATAATAATAACATTCCATGTGTATGTTCCACTCCAACCTCCCTCACAATGCGATGAAACTCATACCCCGAGAAACTGATATGCATAATCCCACACCATCACTTGTTGATGATCCTTATTTGACACTAGAATCCTGACCACAAGATGTTAAACTACATGGACTACTCAGGTCACCCAACCTTAAAGTAATAAATCTAACTACCTAGGTTTTTATCAATGTTTACCAATATGGTACATAAGATCTCTCCTTGAGGTTCAATCCCAACAAAAATAAGTCAAGTGTGAAATCTTCCCTCTTTGGGTGGGGACACACTAAAAGTGTAAAATATTACCCCTTCGGGGACACACTCCATTATTCAAATGTGAAATATTTCCCCTTGGGGACACACTACATTAATTCCAATTGTGAACTCTTCCCCCTCTAGGGGACACACTCTACTATCCATGTGTGAAATCTTCCCCCTTGAGGGGAAACACTCCATAAAATCCATGTATTCAATCAAAAACCTTACCTGGAAACACTCCATAAAATTCATATCTGAAATATTCCACCTATGGGGTACAAACTCCATAAAATACGTGAGTGAAATCATCCCCATTTGTGGGAAACACTCCATAAAATTAAATTGTGAAACCTTCCACCATAGGGGGAACACTCTGCCATAAAAGTGTTATTTATTTACCCTCGGAGAACACACTCCACCATCTGTCCCAAAAAGATATTGAATCTTTTACCATGTCCATAAGACGTTAAAATTTTGAATAGATCTAGAATCCTTGTCCCCTACAGTGAACATGAAATTCATGAGGTAAAAACCCTGATAAGACTTGCGACCATTTCATCAGTTACCACATTAACATCATGAGATTCTGTATGTTCTATAACTAAGATGCCTCACACATTATATGACCTCCCAAATGGGGAGGAATTTACAGGTTCTAAACCAATCCAATGTTTATACATGTCTAATGTGAGAAATACTGCTACCTCTACTGATCGAAGGTTTCTACCCTATCAATATAGAAGTCATGTAATTAATTGGAATCCACCTCATGATGGTTATAGGAAATATTTTCTTGAAAAATAATTAAATATATTAGGGAGAACCAAAATAGGTTAAAATATCCAAAGATAAAAACATGGAAGGAGGATATAACATACCATCATACCATTTTGATGATGGATCCTATATACCTTATTTCAGTGATCGAATTCACCCTCCTTTAGAAATAGAAAATTTTGGGAAATAGGAAGTGCACGTGACATGCTGTCCCCAATGAAATAATCTAAAAATATTATAATATTTTACCCAGTCATTTAGTGGTATGAATCTCCTATGATGACCCAAATACCCTGAGTTATTAATTCATCTCAAAAAGCATTTCTTGGTCCCATAAAATTAAACCACATAACATATGTTCCATCTTGTAAGACCTGAAACTATATAGAGGGGTGCATCCTACCCATAAATCATTTTTAGGGAGGAATATTTCATATCTACACAATTATAGGATATGGAAATTCCATTTCCCTATGTATGAACTAAATCTATATAGAAGAAATTTTACCTGATTATAGTGTTAAGGTTCACTATGCAATGGTAA
Source organism: Viscum album (assembly GCA_963277665.1). NCBI lineage: Eukaryota > Viridiplantae > Streptophyta > Magnoliopsida > Santalales > Viscaceae > Viscum > Viscum album. Next base: position 111,435,109 of record OY728125.1, on the reverse strand, counting down.
AAATATTCCCCCTCCTTATATAAGAGAAATACATGTGCAATTATATTTCTACAAAAACTTGCATTTTTTATTCCTACCGTTATAGGATACATATTGATGTCTAAGATTCCTAATCATGGCCCCAACCACAATATTCAAATCAATAATTCTCCCCTTACTTATGCATGAGCCAATCTATGTAGGGATTCTAGTCATATATGATCTACACGTGGCTTGATTCCTAACCTATCAGAATATATAATGATTCTAGGTTATATTTTCCTAAACCCAACCATTTGTTCTTTACTATCACAACCTTCCCCGAAGCGTAATCCATATTGATAGCTGCTAATTTTTTTTCGATCCACACTGAATGATATCAACCTCAGTTGGCCATGATATTATAATGATTCCCTAACCATTGAGAGACTCTCCTAACATGAGATCCATTGACCTCAGTAGTACCATCAACAATATGATATCTTTCTCTCGAATGATAGTGGATAACATCCATTTCAATTGGAAATTCCCCTCTCTCATGTCTACAAGTCGGATCTATGTAATGGGTCCATTATATCTTGAACTAATTTTGGATTTATTCTTATTTTCATTGGCCACATAGTGATTACCAGGATCATTCAAACATGGGCCCATCCATAAAATCAAACAAAATAAAATTTTCATTTTCCCTTAAAAAATCATGTTGGATCTATGCAGAGGGGAATCATTTGAAGTGATAATGGTGGTATGATTCCTTCCCTTACAAGATAGATATACAATAATTAGGAATAAAATCTATATAAATTGAATATACTCATAATATCTAATCAACCTTGAATGAACTTAAGTTATTTAATGATGGATGATTCATAAAGGATCAATTTTCATACATATGAATCAAATCCTCATTTGGATTGTTTTTTTGTGTGAATAAAAGCTATGAAAAGTGCCTATAGTATATGACTACCCACCATTACTCCAATATGAGGATAAAATATTCCTCCCATTAATAAATTCCTCAACCAGTGGATGGTTTCCATAATGGAATATTTCACAATTATACATCAATTACAACATCTATACAACAAGGGGGTTAACAATAATGAATAAATCCAGGTCACATGAATTTATAATGTATGACAATTACAACCTCGTCACATGATGTGAAACTACATGGCCGTAAAATCCCAACTGCACAATGTAAAACCATGAACACTATCTTCAATTATCACTGCTTATCAAATGAATAAAATAGTCTATCCATGGTGAAATAAATTTTTGGGTGATTAAATCAACTTTTTGATAACCTCAATTCATAAATCAAGCATCATATCTTGAGAATATCTGGTTTCCAAAAATTCGTCATGATGCTTGGAAATGACTAGGGACCCCTCTGCTTGATAATAAATATATGACCTATGGGATCATGCAAAAGGGCCCTTATCCCATAATCTAGAGGCATCTTCTACTTTGAGGAAAGGAATTCAAATCCCCATGATCCCCATCATCCTTTTAGTGGAACTAATCACCACATTTTGATTCGTGATTATCCTCATAATGAATGTCGCATACAATTATTCATGATTTAATATCCTTGAGAAATGATTTACAACATTCTCACATCCTTAGTAGGTTGGTGTTGGAGTACTCTTGAACTTCAGAATCCTAATTAAAAAATTTTGAAACACCCACCCCCCATATAAGAGTCATGAGCATGAAAATATTAAACCATGTGAACTTTGGTAAATCTATAAGACCTTAAACTATATCCTCTAATAGTCCAAATCACATTACCCAAAACATCAACTGAAAGAAGCATACAACTTGTTAAGATGAAAACCATTAAAGGGAAGTCTTAGAAATATTCAAGTCTATGCTCACAAATCCCTTCATATCTATAGCTTAGTAAATATTTAAATCAATGATTCTTAACATACCATTTTTGACACAATATATTAAGTATGTGGAGATTCAAATTTCATGGTGCTCAAATCTATAATCAATATCATTTTCTCCATAAACCATAATTTTTTATTCAACTTCTAAGTTAAAACCCACATATTCCTTGAGTTTTCATAATTATCCTATAAATCCATAGTATTTTGTCAATTTTTATTTGTTATCCCGTAGAGTTTATTGGTAGTAGGGGCCCAATTATCTTAGGGTTCCCCACTAGGATTCATTTTTTGATAATTCAATTCCTCAGAGATTTCACCTATTAGATATTTTGTTCCTAGATGAAAAGCTCCCCCCTTAAATCCAAAAACTATTTCTTTAGCTATACGGGATACTATATTCGATCTATACCCAATATCCTCAATTTATAATTGAATCTTATATTCATGGATCATGACTCATTATTCTCATGAATAGAATATTTATGTGTAACTAAATTCCTTGAAGTAATGTCACCATGTATTGTACCCATTATCAAAGAAAGAATGGCGTACTCCATTCTAGAACATTTTAGTGTCCCTCATCACATGACCCAAAACAACGTGATGTAGGGAACATGATTCACGACTATAAACTAAACTACCCTAGGGTTCCAGAACCCTTATTTTATGGTTCTTTTTAAATATCGAACTTCATCATCCAATTTTTTTAGCATTCAAAAATCATTCATAGCCCTTCGAAAAGAGTGGGGACCCCTCTTCTTGAAAAAGTATATAATCCCTACAAGATCATACATAAGGGTCATTAAACCATCCACTATTGGCATATACTCCGTATAGGAAAGGACATATAATCCTCATTAGCCCCAAATCATTTTAGTAGAACTCCTTAACAAAGAGTGTTTTCCAATCATCCTCAACATTTCTTCCCCATCTCATTATCCCGGGTTCAAAATCATTTGGAAACAATTGATAAAACCCATATCCCAAAAATCCAAGTGGATTTAACATCCACAATACTACACCACCATATACTGAACCCATTATCAGTATGGATGTGGGGTTTCAGAACCCTTCTTGAATATACAAAATTCATAACCAACTCCATGTCTTAATCATTTCAATTTAACAAAAGGTTTAAGGTAGAAGACCCTAAAGGATAGAAAAAGCAGGTATGAGCTACAAGACCCTAAAACTATAGTAATATAAGATCCACAATTGAAGAAACTAGACCAAATTAATTGAAGGTATGATCTAGAATATCCTAAGCTACAACAGGAGATGGTCCATTTTAGAATACCCTTAAATTAAAAAACACAAGTCCAAATCTAGATGGCCCTAAACTAAAATAGTAAAATGTTCGAGCAAGAATACAGTAAACAATATAAAAAAAGGTATAATCTGAAAGTCCCTAAACTAATTAAACATAAAAATATAGTTTGAAGTCCCTAAATAATTAAAATACAAGTTTTGAACTATAGTATCCAAAACCATAACAAGAGAAGGTCCAAAAAATAAGACCCAAAATTATAGAATAATAATGTAAAAGCAATATTACCCTGAAATATAACCATAAAAGTTAGATCTATAATACACAAAAGTACATAAAAAGAAACTCAGAACTAGAAGAACCAAAAAAAATTAAAACAAAATTTATATGATAGAAGAACCTAAACAATAGAAAAATAATGTTCACAATTTAAGACAATAAGAAATAGAAACTAAATATCTATGCATAAAGACCCCTGTTTCCCTCGGAATTTGGTGATGAACTCTTTGATTGAATGTTCAAACATTCCACTCGGTTTCTAATGGGTTTTTTCGTAGAACCGGAAACATCCAATTATTCCACATCTATTTGAACCTAATTTCCAAAGGTAGGTGCTCATTAGTTTGTGGAATGAAGAGGCTTAGGAATTTTCATTGGTCGAGAGGATGGGAGGTCAGACTCATCACACATTTTTAAGGGAATTATTGTCTACTCCAGGACAATCTTTATAGATTTCAGTTATGTTCATGAATCCTTATTACATTACCAAATATAAAATGAGGTTTCCTTTAGATCTTAAAATCAATGATTGATATGTAGGAAATTTAGAGAATCTTTTATATGTATTCGAGGTTCTTCATTGATAGATAGTCATCTGTATTTGTTAGATATTCTTAATCAATGGTATCCTTAGATACATTTATATATAAGTCTCTTGGTCATTATGATGACCATGATTGTTTTAAATCCACTCAGTGGGGCACTTAAAGTTTATTGTCATTCAGAAGGACATGTATTATTTCAGAGTTGGGATCGAACCCGCAGATGGGCTACCTATGTATCCTTTGTTTAGAAAAGGAATCAGAACCCATGTAGTTCGAGTAAAGGAGTATAATGTTTACGATTGATGGCTCAAAGAAGGATGTCATAATTACTTTTACACTCTAAGCTCACGTGAGTCATGCTCAGTGTGAGAAACAAGAGGTATTGGTAAAAATCAGACAATTGTGCTATGAAAGATGAAATCATAAGAAATAATGTGGGACTTATGTATGTATGACTGCCCTAGATAAATGAATATTAGGATTTACATCCGGGAATAAATCTGGGAACAGGGTCTATAAATGTATATGTACTTCATGGAGATTTGAATACTCTAACTTGGGGCTCACTCCTGAAAAGGAGGCCTAAATTAGGAGGGTACTTATGATTGTGTTGTACTCCTGAGAAGGAATCCCAGATCAAAGGTAAATTAGGACTGGTTAAGAGAAATTAAGACTGGGGCTTACTCTTGAAAAGGAGGCCCTGGTTAAGAGACCTGAAAAATTAAAGGACATGGGGCTTACTCCTAATGAGGATGCCCAGATTTGAGAATTGTGACTGGGGATTATTCCTGAAAGGGATGCCCAGTTTAATGAGTTCTCTCATCTTAAAGGATGAGGTTGAATGAATGAAATCTCAATCTTTAGTGACATAAAGATGTGTAAATCACTAGGTTTTGAGAGATATTCCACAGAGTTCCTTTCAGATAAGGAAGTCAAATCAATAAATCATGCAATAAATAGATTTGAAGAGTGTCTTGAAGACTAAATCTTGAATAGGAGAGGTGGAATGGCTTAAGAGGGGTGAAATGGGAAAGAAGGGCACCCAAAAAGGAAGGGGTGTACAAGTCCTGGAAGGAGCACAGGTACTGTATGGGCGCGCAAGTCCTGGTCACGCAGGTATACCTGTGTGACACATGGGTACTTGCGCGACAGTTAACCAGTAGGGTAATACTTGAGATACTCTTGGTTAAAGCCTTTATAATCATCTTGAGGTTCTTCCAGAAGAGTGGCGCGCAAGTTCTATTGAAGGAGTTAGGCGGCGCGCATGTGTGGCAATTTCCATTAAGGGATGGCCACTCAGACGCGCAAGTTTGATGAGTTTCAATAATTAGGCCTTCCTCCCCCTCTTTAGATCTTCTTTTCTAGGTAATAAATTACCTTATAAGTGTTTCAGAAGATTTGAGAAGAGACTAGGGCGCCCAGAGCTCAAATCTGGATTCTGGAAAAAAAATTCTCTCCCAAAATGGGGGCCCCACAGGGTCTATTTATAGGCTAGAGAAGACCCTGGGCGGTTATTACTTAGGGCGTGCAAGTGTATTTTCACGACCATGGCGGCGCGCAAGTGTACTTGCGTGACCATTGTGGCATGCAAGTGTCCTTGCGCGACCATTGTAAAACTTGCACGATCCTTGAAGAATGTTCTTCTTATTCATTCCTTTGTAAATTTTTGATATTTGTCCAAATGTTAAATCACATTGAGCTAGATATTCCCCTTTTCCAATGTTTAGATTCTGTGACAAAAGGAGCATCAACAAAAGTCCCCGCTCAGAGTTGGATCTAGAGAGAAAAGAGGATTTAACTCTGAGGAAATCGAGAATCAAAAGGAAATTGGGGCGCGCAGGATAGGGTGCACAAATGAACTTTGGGCGCGCAGGGTCTGGCGCGCAGGGATATGACCTTTGATCACGCAGGGTACGGTGCACAGGGTCAATGCTCATGTCTATAAATAAGGGGCTTCATTCCGCACAACGCACTCAGCTCTCACTGACTTCTTGCTCTCAGTGCGCAGCTTGGCTCTCAGCTTTTGCTCGTCCGCACTTCTTTTTCTTGTGTCATGTTGCTATTAAGGTATTTAGACTTGCGCAGTGATACCTGCGCGACCAATACTTGAGTGACTAAAGAATACTTCCGTGCCTACTATGGGACTTGTGCGCTTTAATGACTTAGTTAGTTTCTTCAAATCCTTCACAAAATTTATGAAAAAAATTAACATACTTTAAGAGTTACTTATTCATCTTTTGTGCAGATCAAATGTCTCCAACCTGTGGATGTCCCTCTAATTCTTGTGCATCATATGAAAAAAATTCTTTCAGTTTCAATCACTTGTGCTTGTATTCTTTCGCTACTTGCTTTAAATTTTTCCTAAGCCAATGGGCCTAGAAAGCATAGTTTGATTTTTACTAGGATTAATGTAAATAACCCTACAAACTTTGAACCTTTTAATTGCTCAATATTACCTAAATCATACAAAATGTATGTTTAGTGAGCTGGAACTTGACTTGTATTCAGAGTTCCTTTGTCTTGTGTGGGCGGTTTAAAGTCATGCACGTCATACATAAAAAGGATGATGTTTAAGGTCGAAATAGCTTTGACCTAAATGGATTAAAATTGACTCAATTCCTTGAAACTTTATCTGAAAACATATTACCATACTCATGTATGTGGGAAGAAATGTAAACAATGACTTAAGAATATTTGGATCTGAGGAATGATATGAAAAAGATCTAAAAGGCATTAGAAGAAGTAGTTCCCAAGAATGATGTTACCATTATTTAACAAAGCCGTTAGGGGGTTGAATTATACAGGGCCACCTAAGGGCATTGGCTGCATAGTCAAATAAATAGTATCTTTTGGCTAACATGTCTGTTATGTAGACTGTTTATGCAAGGCCGCCTAAGGGCACGTGTTGCATAGTCAGGAAAAAGAACTCTCAGAAATTTACCTTTCTAATGCTAAAAGCCAGTGAATGTTTATGGAGATTCAAATTTTCCAAAGTATAGAGTTTTTTGTATGGAAAGAGTTAATTGAATATGGAGAAGATATTTCCAAACAAGATTATCGAAGAACTGGATGGATATTACTCCTATGAAGGTCTGACCCAAACGTAGGGAAGGAGAATATAAACCACAGACTTGAATACTTTCATATCATGAAAAAGGATATGGGACAAATATGTTAAGGATGGCTATTTTTGCGGATCCCTACATACTGTCATTAAGATAAATAAGGACAAAATAGGCTTTCCTCCAAAGAATGAAGTTACCACTATTTAACAAACCCGTTAGGGGTTTGAATTATGCAGGTCCACATAAGAGCATTGGCTGCATAGTCAAATAATAGTATCTTTTGGCTAATAGGTCCGTTATGTAGACTTTTTATGCAAGGCCGCCTAAGGGCATGCACTACATAGTCAGGAAAAATAACTCTCAGAAGTGTGACATTTTTGTGACTAGAAGTCAAGAAAAGGGTTTTGAGGATCTGAAAATATTTAAGGTTAGGATTATGACTTATAAAGGTGGGTATTGTCCAATGTATACAATGATACACAGATCAATGCTAACCATAATCATGTTGTGGATGGGTCCTGAATTGAAATGTTGGACTTCACTACGTATCCCATAAGATGGGAATCAATCCATACATAGTTATTAAATTACAGTTTAACATCTTGTGGGACAAAATGATTAGAGATATTAGTTTAGGGTCATAGAGCTTGGACTACTGTAAGAAATACACAGTGTGTGTTTTCATGGGGAATTTTCAGCCAAGGGACTGGAAGTGGAATTTGGGGTTAGGCCCAAAAGACTTGGGGCTAGATTCGAGGGACACTCGAATGTTCCTATGTATCCCATAAGGATGGGAATCAAGCCCACGTAGTTCTAGAAATACCCTTTGTACAAATTTGGTTCGTACATGTGAAGGGTGAAAGTGGACTTTAGTACAATGATGGTTTAACCCAAGATACAAGGTTTGGTCATTTCCATGTATGCACGTAGTCTTTGAAAAGAAACATGATTGAAAAATAAAAGTAAATAATGGTTCCCTCTCAGGTGAGGGTATCAAAGAATATTGTAGTTTATTGTCATACTGGACAAAAGTGTTGTATAGTTTAACGTTGTATAACAAGGACGAAAGTGAACCAATGTAAATATATTGATTCTAGGGGAATTTTAACAAATTAACATTGTATGAGATGGAGGTGAACTGATGTGAAGAGGTTGGTTTTGGGCTTGAACCTTGAGAGGTTGCCTACGTACCCAGCCTAGAAGGCAAGGATCAAAGTCCGCGTAGTTCAATTAAATAATGAATTAACGATAAAGTTTTTCTTGGGGACAATGACCTAAAAAATGATGTTGTTGGGACTTACACATGGTTAGTAGCCCAGATAGAGTTTTATGGTTGAGGGTTTATCTAAGCTCACATGAGTCATACTCGGTGTGAGAAACAAGATGAAACAACAACCTTAAAAAAGTACAGTTTAATGTCATGAAGGACGTATCAAGGACATTCTGTACAGTTTAGTGTCATGTAGTTAGGATGATGGGGACAATAGAGTTTAACGTTATGTTGGACGAAAGGGGGACTATGCAGTTTAATGTCATGCAGTGAGGACAAAAGAGTACACCATTTAATGTCATGTTGGACGCATTGGGGAATTTTTTCACAGTTTAACGTCATGTTAGATGAAAGTGAGAATAGTTTAAGGTCATATGAATGGACCATGGATGGAGCAGTTTAACGTCTTGCGGGCCGGTGGTGCAGTTTAAGGTCATACTGGACCATGGATGATATATTTTGTGTTTATACAAAATAATTCTTCAAAAATATGGCATTGGTTGGAGTAGTGATGAGTTATCCATCCATCGAGATTAATGAATAAGCTCCATTGGAGTAGACCCTATGTATTGAGTAAGGTCCTTCCCATTTTGGCTCATGTTTGGGAGGTTTCTTTCCTGGTATCATTGGATTTCTAAGAACTAATACCAATTCTCCCTATGTGAATGAACGAAGATGAACTTTTTTGTTAAAATCTCGTGCTATTCGATTCTGATAGACTTCCAAGTGGTGAAAAGTGCACAATATTTTCTCATCTAATAGTTCCAATTCATTCAATCTCTTTTGAGATTGTTCATCTGTAGAAGATTGATCACAAATGGCAACTCTGAGCGAGGTTAGTTGAAATTCAATTGGCAAGCTACTTCCGTTCCATATACCAATGAATATGGAGTTGACCGCATTGCAATGCGGGTGGTAGTCCGATAAGCCCATAATGCAGGAAAGAGTTTATCAGGCCATGAATTATTATCTTTATCCACCATCTTTTTCAATATATTTGAAAGAGTCTTGTTGAAGGATTCTATCTGGCCATTGGTCGCTGCATGATACCGAGATGAATGGTTGGATTTGATGTTGTATTCTTGATACAACTTCTTCACCTCGGATGAACAGAAGTTGGTGCCATTGTCTGTCAATATGGTATGAGGGACACCAAATATGGTAATGATGTTAGACTTGATGAAGCTAAAAATGCATTTAGAACTGACTTCCTTGAGAGGTATTGCCTCTGCCCATTTAGAAAAGAAGTCAGTGGCAGTAAGAATGTACATAAACTGGTTGGTCGAAGACGAAGTGTAAGGTCCCACCACATCCATTACCCATGTGGCAAATGGCCATGAGTATTTAGCTGTATGAAGAAATTCTGGAGGTTGATGAATGAAGTTGGCATGTACTTGGCATGCAGGTCGCTTCTTTTTGAAATCAACATAATCTTGTATCATTGAAGGCCAAAATTATCCAAGCCTTCGAATCTGATCAGACAGTCTATGTCCAGACTGGTGGGCACCACAGACTCCTGCATGCACTTTTTTCATGAAAGCCATTGTCTCTTCCCCATCAATGCATCTGAAGAGAACTCCATCAAAACCACATTTGTAGAGAATTTTATCTATGTGATCTGGGCTATCATAAAGAGTAAAATTGACCACACGTCACCATATTTGTTCTTTCTCGGCTCTATCAGGTGGAAGTCTTCCATTTTGAAGGTATTCCCTGATAGGTGACATCCATCCTATAGTATGACCATATAGTTCAATAATGGGACTAATTTCATTAATTTCCTATGTTCTGATTCGAAGATAAGGTGAAATTCAATGACGGTGGGCAATACTGATGGTTGTCTCGTCCCGATTTGGATCTTCCAGAGCTGTGGCTATATTAGCCAGTGCATCAGCTTGAGCATTTTGGGATCTTGGAACATAACAAAATGTCGGTTCCAAAGGGAATTCCACCATTAACTCTCTGACGTAATCATACAAAGGAATTAGTTCTTCTTTTATAATGGCATAATCCCCATTGACTTGTTTGATTACTAGGTCTGAATCACCTTTCGCCTTTAAGTGATTCACTTGTGCTTGAATTGCTAATTCCAAGCCTGTGATGAGAGTTTGGTATTCTTCTTCATTATTGGAACCACCTTCCCATAATAAGAAGGAATAATGTAACACTTCCTTTTCTGGAGAAATGAGCACAATTCCTAAGTCAACTTTGTTGAATTTAGGATTTTCCATTTTCCTCCCTGTTGGACTTCTGGAATCACCATCAAAATACATTTCCCATGCCTGGGGACTTTATTGAATAGAGAAGACTTCCTCATCAGGGAGTTCAGAATCTGAAGATGTGTCTTCCACTGAAGGGTGTTTAGTCAGGAAATCAACCAGAGCTTGGCCCTTTATCGCCTTTTGAGACACATACTAAATGTCAAATTGATGCAAAATAACTTCCCACCTTGCCAGACGTCCTGTAAGCATTGGACGACTAAGGATGAATTTGAACGGGTTATTGTGATATACCAGTTGGACTTCATGATGTTACAGGTAGTGTCTCAACTTCTGAACTGTAAAGACTAATGCCAGGCAGCACTTCTCAATATTTGAATACCGGGTTTCTGCTTCAAGCATAGTTCGACTGAGATAGTAGAGGCTATTTTCATTCCCAGCATCATTCTTTTGAGCAATAAAGGCACCCAATGATCGCTCTAAAGCTGTCACATAGAGGATAAGTGGTCTTCCTTCAACAGGTGGCATGAGTACCGGTGGAATCAAGAGGTATTTCTTGAGAATGTCGAATGATCCTTGACATTCTTCAGTCCACTGGTAAGTGACTCCCTTCTTCATCAATTTGGTGAAGGGTAAACTTTTTCCTGCTAAATTGGCGATCAAACACCAAATATAGGCTAAGTGTCCTTGAAGTCCTCTTAATTCATTCAAATTTTGAGGAGGTTACATATCAAGGATTGACTTGGTCTTCTCAGGATCGACTTCAATACCATGATGGCATACAACAAAGTCGATAAATTTTCCTGAGGTTACCCCAAAAGCACATTTTAAGGGGTTCATCCTCAAATTATGTTGTCGAAGATTGCGGAATATGACTTCCAAATCATCCAAGTGAGTAGAACATTGATTATATTTAACCACCAAATCCTCTACATAGAATTCAACAAACTTCCCTAAGAAGGGTTTGAAGATACGATGCATGGCATGATGATATGTTGCACCTGCATTCTTTAAGACAAAGGGCATTACCCGGTAGAAAAACACACCTTGAGAGGCTCCGAAGGCTGTGGATTCCTCATCTTCTGGGGCCATTCGGATCTGATTATATCCGGAATATACATCCATGAAGAAAAGTGCTTCATAGCTAGCTGTTTCATCAATTAAATGTTCTGTAATCAGAACTGGGAAATCATCCTTAGGACAATGCCGATTAAGATCTCTAAAATCGATGCAAACTCTAATTTGACCGTTCTTCTTCTTTACAAGGACAATATTAGCCAACCACTTGGGATACTGAACTTCTCTGATGAAGTTATCTTTTATAATCCTATCCACTTCAACTTCAATTTTGGAATCATATGTTGGGTGTGTTCTTCTCACGGCTTGCTTAAATCCTCGATGTTCTTCTGTTAAACCCAAATGATGAGTAGTAACATCATGATCAAGCTCGGGTATTTATATATAGTTCAAAGAAAATATATATCTATTTTTCTTTATAAAAGAATTATACATCTCTTTCTCTTCAAGAGTCATGGTCGCGCCGACTAAAGTGGGGCGTGGATCTTCTTTTGTACCCAGATTTATTTCACTGAGTTCATCCACAGTGGTAGAGATACCCTCTTCAAATGATGGAGGAGAATCTCTGAGATCTTCTTCTTATTCTTCATCATGTGTTATTTCTTCTGTTTCTACTTGCTTAGTAGATGATAAAGTATAATTTTCATGATCAGAAGAGATGTTAAAATTTGCATATCCTGAAGGAGAAGCTTCCATTTCTGACCCGATTGATGATGAAGGGTCTTCTTTGGGTAATAAAGAGGAGATGATGGATTGAGAATCGACATCATTGTTCACCTCCGATGTTAAAATAACTTCTTCTGACCTGGTTGGCGAAGTATAGACTTGTTGGATTTCAACAGATGAAATGAAGCCGTCACCATTTGTGCTTTCATCACTGCTTGGCGGGTCACCAATTCCTCCCATGTTGTCTGGCTCGATTTCCGTAATTGACATTATGGATCTTTCCATAAGGGTATTTTGATTTGGGTCTATCTTTTCAATTTGACTGATAGGAAACACATAATCTGTAATCACATGTGTAAATGGATTTACTATAATTTTCTCCAAACCATATGGAGCATTAACTTTGGTAATCTCCTTTGTTGTGGATTTCTCCCTTCCCTTCATGTGATAGAATTCCACCTCAATGTATTGAGACTCACATGTCTTGAACAAGGCCTTATCACCATGCAGTGTCCCAAAATGACCATCAAAACAATATTTGAGTCATTGATGGTATGATGAAGGGATAACCACATGTTGATGTAGCCAGGGTCTTCCAATAAAGATGTTGAAAGCTGAGTCTTGATCAACAACCATGAAATCCGAATTGGATACAAGATCTGCAAACTGAGTTCTGAGTGTAACTTCGCCCAATGGTTCTTGATCATTTGTATCATATCCGTGTAACATCATGGTAGAAGGAGATAAATCAGATTCTGTGAGGCCCAATCGATGAAGTGTACGAATGAGCATGAGGTTGATTCCTGAACCATTGTCAATGAAATCTCTTCAGACGTCTATCCCATTGACCTTTCCAGATAAGTACAAAGGTCTAATATGTCCATGCACAACATCATCTTCATCTTAATCAGTAAAAGATATTATTACATGACATTCTACAGGATTATTCTCTATGTGATAGACTTCAGCTACATCAATTTCAGTTTCAAACTCTTGAGGACTTGACAAAGCCTCGATGAGTGCTTCCCGAAGATCTTTTGATAGATTCAGAGCATCCAGAATTGATAACTTGTCTGGTACTTGGGACATGTGTTTCAATATATCATACTTTTGATCCAGAGGCCGGCATTTCCCAACAGGAATATGTGGTTTAGCAGGTACCTTGGAAGCAGATGCTTTGGAAGATGATGCATCTTGTATTGGGATAGGAGTTGACAATATTCATGGTTTTGGAAGATTAGACCGATTATATCCATTTACTTGGTGAGAGGAAGAAGATGGAACTTTCAACCGGTCTTCCAAAATAACTATGCCAGGACTGAATTTGTTATTGGTAGAAGAACTTTCTTGTTCATTCTGAGCTTGATCAAGGGATCTACCATGAGTTTCTTCTACGTACACAGTTCTAACAGGGGTAGAATTGGAATTGTGGCTTCTGAAAGATCCACGTTTTCCCCTGTATCCTGAGCCTATGGAACATCTTCTGATTCCCCTGTTTGATACAGGGAATTCAGGCTCATCGAAATTGAAACTGCAACTGTCATATAGATCTGTTAATTGAATTATATTAACAGAAACGAAGATTAACTCTTCGTCTGATGAAGAATCTTCCTGATTAGCCTGTTTAGGCTGTGCCGTTTGGTGGGGCGGTACCTGTGGATTTGAAGTAGATGGCATGAAGTTTGCCGGAGTCAAATAAAACTTAGGCTTTGACACATACTCATCTTCTTATGATTCTTTTTCTTTCTTTGAATCATACCGTTTCTCTGAGGACATTCCCTCTGACTAATAGGGTTTTTCCACAACATTAATGGAAGAAGAACAAACCGGTTTCTTTAATTGTGTTTGAAAAATAGCATTAATTCGTTTGATTGTCTTTCTGACCATCCAATCATCATACTTCTGTGCATTTTTGCTTTTGACTTCTTACCATTCGACTTCCTCCTCTAGAACTGTAGCAGTAACACATGCTACCTGAGCTGAAGAACCTTTCAGTTTGACTTGTCTTGAGTCTACTATCTTTTGCAGGAGGTATTTGAAGAAAAAACACTCCTGGATGGGATGCCCCAACATTTGATGAAAAGGGAAATAATTGGGATGGTCTTCATCTCCTTCCTTATTTGGCCTCTTAGGCCTTGGCAATTGAACCAGATTATTTTCCAGAGCCAAAATGAAGTAACCAAGAACTTGTTCATTTCGGAAAGAGTATGTTTTTCTCTTCAGATCCTCAAATTGTTTTCGTATTTGATCTCTTTGATCATCTGGACAAAACAACCTTTGTTTTTGGTGCTCAGGAGGTTAAGCCCTTCGAGAAGATTAATATTTTGAAGTAGAAACAAGTACAAGTGCTTGTTTAAGCATAACTGTAGCAGTTTCTACTTTAGCCATTCTCCTTCCTGGAGCTGATGGAATTACACGAGATTTAGACTTAGCCTGTATAAGGGAATCTTCAATCTTCTGAGCAATTGAAGTAAGGTCTTGAAACCCTCCTATGTATTTCACAGGGATTAATGGCTTGCGTAATTTGTCACGCAGATTTTTCACATAGATTGGCAAAAATTCTTCTTGAGGGAGTGCTAATCTTAGGGAATATGTTAATCCCTTCCAGCGAGTAATGAAATCTGAGACCCTTTCATTCTCCCTTTGCTTACAGTTTGTATGATCAAAAAATATTTTCTTTGGAAAAGATGAGATGAACTGAAGAAGGAATTGTTGACAGAGATCTTCCCATCCAGTAATTGACCAGGATTTCAAACTTATATACCAGAAAAAGGTTGGTCCTTGCAAGGTCCGTACGACGCATCTGAGTTTTACTGCTTCTTGCTACTCCAGAGTTCCCATCATAAGATCACAAATAGATACGTAATGCATTGAATGTTGTTAAGGGTCGCCTGATCCATTGAAAATAAGGAATACAATGTTTCCAAAACTGGATGGAGGAGAGATTGAATCTACCCATTCAGGGTAAACATTCTTTTCTGGTTGAACCTGCGCACGTTTCCCTTCCATAGTTTCTAACCGAGCTATTAATGACTCAATGGTAGTTATTAATTTTTGAGAGACATCCGGTTGAACTTGGACTTGGGTAGGTGAAATGATTGGATCTAGGACAGGTGTGGTGATTGGTACTGCAACTGATGGTAGCACTGCCAACCGTTGTTGCACTTGACCCATAGGATTAGACCTGTGAGGGTGTACTGATAGAGGAGGATATTCTTGACCTATCTCAGTAGCTGCAAAATATTCCCTTGGTTGACTGACTCCAACACGCTTAAGAAGAAGACTACCCTGAAGTAGTTCTGCATTCAACATCCTTAATTCCTTCATTTCTTCCTCCTGTTGTGCAAACCTTTACTCTAGTGAGAGAGATTGCCATTCTCCAGAGGAAGGATATGTAACCTGATTCTTTCCCTTCCCTTTGTTGGATCCTTTTCGGAGAGGGGGAAGTGGGTTAATTGAAGGATTACCTAGGTTCGGAGTAACCCATTGATTTTGTGTACGCACACCATCTTCATTTTTGTCGGTGCGTACATCTTATTGAGCAAGAAACTCTTCATCTGAGTCCCCTGAGTGAGCCTCATCTGGTGGATTAGCAACAACGACATTGATGACATTGATTGATGCATAACTCATCGCATCCCTTCTATCAGCATTTCTGTGATATCATCTTCTTCCATTTCTTTGATGAGACATTTCCTTTTGTTGATTTGATCCCTCAGGAACTTCTTGATGAACCATAATTTGGATGGAATCCCCTGATAATTTGGATTTTCATTCCTCTTGAGGCTTCTTCCCCAATCGAGAAAAGACCTAATTTCTCTAAGGAGGGGATTGATGATTTGAAAAAGTCCCCAGTCTGGTGGACTGGGGCTATTCCTGATGTTCCTGCTCAACTCCTCGAATCCTATTTGTTGATTCTGAGGGTTGGTTCAAAAGAGTCCCCAGTTTGGCAATGTGGGGTGGCTCTTGACATGATATGTCTGATACTTTCTTAAAATCTCTCCTGATCTTGCGAACCTTAGTCCGGAAAATAGCTGGATTCATTAACCTGTATCCACTTTTATCACCTGGTTCAAAAGACCATTGGATTATTTACAACACTTCTGTCACTTGATGATGTGCTTTCTCTATATGAGAGGCATGTTCAATAATCTTGTATGCTTGATGTATGATTAATTCAATAACTTCTTCTATATATTCTTGATTTTCAGAGGAACTATTTGAGGCTGGTTCTTGGGCAAGATTTTGATTACAAACAAAGCCCATTGACTATGGCCGACCATGGGAAATAACATTGCCTGAGACCATTTTCGGTGGGATTTATTGACTTGAGGGTACCGTGGAATGTAATGCTCCATGAACACCCCATCCTCTGACATGAATACCAGATGGGTCATTGGAAATTAACCGGCGCAACTTTCTTAGTGCACCAAGGCATGAGCACTGAAGGGATCTCTATTGCTTTTCAGCCTTCGGATATCGATAGACTGATAGAGATTCATGTCAATTTGGCGTTGTAACCCTTCTATTATCTTAACATGATTTTTATATTCATCATAAGATAATACTTTATTTTTTCAACTGACAAAGAGTTTTTCATATGTTGAGAAGAATATCATGAATTCCATCTTCCGTCAACATTTCTGGAATTTCATACTGAGAGTCATCCAGAGGCCAAAACATGACTGGCACTTCACCTTTCGTCAGTTGTTTTCTCATGTTCAGAATTTCATCTTTATCATTTGATGAAGATTCTTCTACCTGTTTTGACCAGAGATGGTGCTTCCTTGTTGCTTCATTGGATTGAACAGGATTGGTAGAGAAATCACTGATTACACTAGAAGATGCATGACTTTGGGGTGGTTAGGAGAATGACCTACACCATGGGAAATCATCCGATTGAGAAAGTATTCCACATGCTAACGATGAAGCATCAGACATGACTGGTTTCACATTTTCAAGTGCCTCAAGATAAGAGGGCTATCTCGGCACTACATTTCCCACTGGAGAATTTTCCGGGAAATGTGCATCACTACTGCGGAGAGGACTTTCGTAGAGAAATTCATAATCATGGGGATGATCACCATAATGGGTTATAGCAAAAGATGAGATCTCTTGATCCATGGTCTTCTGAACACACAGAGGGTTCCTGTGGCTCTCATCTGAAGATGAAACTTTAAAATCGACCGAATTGTCATGAAGCAAGCCTTCACGAGGAAGTGTCTGTTGTAGACCTTCGGAATTAATGTTCCCACTATTGGGAAATGAGTGAGTAGAATTTTGGATTCCAATAGATAATTTTCTGAGGGATTCAAGAACTCCAGCATCGAGCAAGGCCTTGTTACAGACTGGCTCTTGATCTCTTATCTGTGCTGGGTGGGTCTTTTCCTTAGACGCCTTCTTACTCACTTTGGAAACCACTTGTTGACGAAAGTGGCTGCTCTGAGCAAGTGTATGTGCCTGATCAGGAAAGATAGTCAGGTTAGGCTGACGATATCGACTCAAATCAGGTGTATGTACCTGAATTGGTTGTCCATATGATATGGGGGAGTATGCCCCCACAAATCTCTTGGACTGGAACAGATGTATGTGTCTGTTCCAGAGTGAACTCTTGATGTGTCACTCCACCGGTAGGGATATATTTATGGGTCTTTCCCTGAGATGTCGCTGAAGATGTTATAATAGCTTGACATGCATCCAGGATATGAGCAAGAATTTTCTTCTGCTCTTTCACCATTGATAGAATATTCTTGGTGACTTCAGCTGCCGGAACGGGGATATACGTCCATTCCATGCTTGGAGTAGGTGTGTATGCCTGCTCCTGTCCTCCTTTTCCTGTCAGTGAATCCTGATAGTACTCAAGTGTAGGGGCAGAGAGTTGAGTCTGCCTCCTTTTTGACACCGGAGCTTTCCGACTGACTTCTCCGAATGCTACCAAGGGAGACTGTTGGTAGGCTTGACCAATACTAGCAAGTCTATGTGCCCGCTGATTTCACTTCGCCGAACGTGGTTGATGAGATCTATCATATGTAGTCAGAAGAGGATGCTGACTAAATGATGACGTATAAACAGGTGTATGTTCCTGTCTATAATACTCCACTAGAATTGCCTGATGGGATTGGCGTGCTGCTGCCAGACGAGTCTACTGGACAGAGGGATTAAAACGGGCAGGTGTGTGTGCCCGCTCGTTGCTTTCCACCAAGTTAGGTTGGTGGACTTTTCTAGAGATAGCAGAGATGATAACCTGCTCACTGTTAATCGGATTTCGTCTCAGGCGATTCGCCTTGCCTGCTCGGGTTCAAGGAACCTGAGCCGAATGCCTGGAGTCGGTACCGTCATCATGTTGAGGGTGCACTGCCGCACGAGTCTGGCGGCGACTGTCGGTGGGAGCCCTAGGGAAGGACTCCTGTCTGCCTAAATTAAGGCCCTGAGGGACCTGCTCATTCACCTCCCCAGAATAAGGGAGCGAATAGAGATTGCGTTCCGGGGATAACGACCAGAAACGGTTGGAGACGGTAGTTAACACCGCCTGCTTCTTGATCACTGGTCATCATTGTCTAGAAGACCAGTGTGAGTTTTTAACTTGGAGGGCTTGTCAGGCAGCCTCCAGGGTTGGGATGGTACCGTGTTGACAGTACTCCTTAACCAGCGCATTTGATACCCAGCGTTGAAGATGCTGATTAGGTGATGTCATCCTTAGAGCGGATGACGATCCAGCAGGAGTAGCAGCAGTGGCATTTGCAGCAGCAGTATTCACAGGTGTGAACTTGAGAGTAGCCATTCTGGAAATGCAGAGGATCTTGGAAAAAAGTGGCTGTTCGATATAAAAGAAGTAATCAGGATAAATTCATCCACTACATCTTTTGGATGAGCACATATGTCAATGATTGATTTTGTTGGCCCTCTCATTGAGTTTTAAATAAGGGTCTGACAAAGAGGTAAAACATCATTTTAACTTGATTAAGGATTCACGTCTGGTTCACAAATTTTTTTCCATCGGAATATGGGGATGACCTCCCTGATTGAAGGTTCAAACAATCCAATCGGTTTCTAATGGGTTTGATCGTAGAACCGGAAACATCCAATGATTCCACATCTATTTGAACCTTCTTTCCAATGGTAGACGCTCATTAGTTTGTGGACTGATTAGGCTTAGGAATTTTCATTGGTCGAGAGGAAGGGAGGTTAGACTCATCACATCTTTTTGAGGGGAATTATTTTCTACTCTGGGACTCTCTTTATAGATTTATGTTATGTTCGTGAATCCTTATTACATTACCAAGTATAAAATGAGGTTTCCTTTAGATCTGACAATCAATGATTGATATGTAGGAAATTTAGAGAATATTTTATATGTATTTGAGGTTCTTCATTGATAGAGAATCATCTGTATTTTTTAGAGATTCTTAATCAATGGTATCATTCGATACATTTATATAGAATTCTGTTGGTCATTATGATGACCATGCTGGTTTTAAAGCCACTCAGTGGGGCACTTGAAGTTAATTATCATTTAGAAGGACATGTATTATTTCAGAGTTGGGATCGAACCCGCAGATGGGCTACCTACGAATCCTTTGTTTAGAAAAGGAATCAGAACCCACATAGTTCGAGTAAGGGAGTATGATGGTTACGATTGATGGCTCAAAGAATGATGTCATAATTACTTTTACACTCTAAGCTCACGTGAGTCATGCTCGGTGTGAGAAACAAGAGGTATTGGTAAAAATAAGACAATTGGGCCATGAAAGATACAATAATAAGAAATAATGTGGGACATATGTATGTATGACTGCCCAGATAAATGAAGATTAGGATTTACTTCAGGGAAGAAATCCAGGAACAGGGTCCATAATGGTATATGTGTTTCATGGAGATTTGAATACTCTAACTTGGGGCTTACTCATGAAAAGGAGGCCTAAACTAGGAGAGGACTTATGATTTGGTTTTACTCTTGAGAAGGAATCCCAGATCAAAGGTAAATTAGGACTGGTTAAGAGAAATTAAGATTGGGGCTTACTCCTGAAAAGGAGGCCCAGGTTAAGAGACTTGAAAAATTAAAGGACTTGGGGCTTATTCCTAAGGAGGATGACCATATTTTAGAATTATGACTGGGGCTTATTCCCAAAAAGGAGGCCCAGGTTAATGAGTTCTCTCATCTTAAAGGATGAGGTTGAATGAATGAAATCTCAATCTTTAGTGACATAAAGATGTGTAAATCACATGGTTTTGAGAGATATTCCACAATGTTACTTTCAGATAAGAAAGTAAAATCAAAAAATCATGCCATAAATGGCTTTGACGAGTTTCTTGAAGACTAAATCTTGAATAGTAGTGGTGGAATGTCTTTAGAGGGGTGAAATGGGCAATAAGGGCACCCAAAAAGGCAGGGGCGCGCAAGTCCTGGAAGGCGCGCAGGTACTGCGTGGGCGCACAAGTCCTGGTCGCGCAGGTATACCTGCATGACACATGGGTACTTGAGCGATGGTTAACCAGTAGGGTAATACTTGAGTGACTCTTGGTTAAAGCCTTTAGAATCATCTTTAGGTTCTTCCAGAAGAGTGGCGCGCAAGTTCTATTGAAGGTGTTAGGCGGCGCGCAAGTGTGGCCATTTCCCTTAAGGGCTGGCCACTCAGGCGCGCAAGTGTTGATGAGTTTCAATAGTTAGGCCTTCCTCCCCCTCATTATATCTTCCATTCTAGGTAAGAAATTACCTTAGACGTGCTTTAAAAGATTTGAGAAGAGACTAGGGCGCCGGGAGCTCAAATCTGAATTCTGGAAAAAAATTTATCTCCCAAAATGGGGGGCCCACAGGGTCTATTTATAGGCTAGAGAAGACCTTGGGTGGTTATTACATAGGGCACTCAAGTGTATTTGCACTACCATGGCGGTGCTCAAGTGTACTTGCGCGCCCATTGCGGCGTGCAAGGGTCCTTGCACGACCATTGTAAATCTTGCGCGATCCTTGTAGAATGTTCTTCTTATTCCTTCCATTGTCAATTTTTGATATTTTTCCAAAGGTTGAATCACTTTGAGCTCGGATATTCCCCTTTTCTAATATTTATATTCTGTGACGAAATGAGCGTCAACAACCCCAAACTAAAAAACATTCAATACTGAGTGTGGATAACCTAAAAATTAAAAAAATTAATTTTGGATCTAGAAGAAATTAAACAATTGAAAAATTAGGTATGATCTATAATTCCATAAAACTACAAATATAAAATTTTGGAGTTAGAATACTGTAAACTACAAAAAAATGTAGGTTCAATATAGGAGACCCAAAACTATACCAAAAGAATGTAAAATATAGAAAAACCTAAACTACATAAACAGAACGTGTGACCTAAAAACCCCTAAACTAAAACTAATGTATTTATGGGATAGAAGACACTAAAAATCATCAATTGAATGTCCGTGGTACAATACCCTAAATCACAGTACCTCGTTGGTATGAATTGAAAGAACATAAATTTCTAATTCAAAGTGACATAATAATTTCCTATTTGGGAACCCTTAGAAGAACCCCTAGTCAAAATTCTAGTCTGTTCTAAATATATACACACTCTATGGGATTCAAGAAACATTTAGAACCCATGACATTGAAAAGGCACAAAAAATTACATGATGAAAACTTGGAAATAGATACTAGTGAAAAATCCAATTCTATGCCCACTAAGACTCTCCTTCAACATATTAGGGAAAGGTTAAGGCTAAAAACATAGAGTAATCAATACTGTCGGGTCAATTATTAGTCTCTATTAAAAATTCATCTATGATCTCTAGGTCCATTACCCTAGGATAGTGTTATAGAATTCTCCCTTTGGGGCATATTTACCCAAATTATATTTTTGAACCTAGTGATATTAGAATGAATGGAGAAAATGAATCAATGAATATTCTTATACTGATAATAAATAATAGGAAATTATCATGAGTGTTCTATTACAGTTTGATCAGTTGAGTTCATTCTTGGTTCCAAATGGTATGAAAAATAGATTGATATATTTTATGTTTGATTTGATACTAAGCCAAAAAATGTCATGTATATGAATAAAAAGAGAGAGATTTATATAAAAATATAGAGTTTGAATGATGTTTTCATTAATAATTTACAATGTAATAAAGAATATCTATAATATAGAGTCTCTACTGTGTTCTCCAAAGTATATAAAACAATATCATTGTAATCCTTGGTCTGATGAGTTCTCCAGACTATCCAGAGTTTAGAGGAGGCATCTATTGAATGATAAAGTGTCATCCAATATATTTCATCTACCATTGATAGTGGATGTTGATCCTTGACTAAGGAGGATAATTTCTAATCCTCTTTTCATGTAACATCTATAAATGAAAATGATTTCGATAAATTGAACTTCACTCTGGCTCTGAGAACACCATATTCTACTATCCATGCATCATGTAGCTCATTTGATCATGAAAATGGGTAGCTATATGAAATTTTTGATCCGTTTCTATAGAGTCATCATTCATATATTGATAATGAATGACTTTACTACCAAAGTAACACTACTCTTTATCATGAGAAGATAGTTGTTCTCATTCTAGGATGATCTATAATGAGATTTCAAATAATCTCCAATAATTGATGTCTCCGACCCTAGTTTTTAAAAAACGTGGAATATATTCTCCCATTGACCATAAATACCATCAATGGGAGTCTCAATAATTAATGTGAGTTTTTAGTTCCAAAATAATCATCATGAAATCCCTCTTTTGGAAGTAGTTTTAGAGGGAGTGTCATCAGGAGGAGATAATGTCATGATATATTCTGGTACCATATCCATCAAACTAAATAAAGACCTAGTTGATAAATAATAAATAATATTTTCTTGGTATTCTATACATTTACTAGTTATATATTATGATTCTCCTTCAGTTGACATTTCATCTGATCTCAATATTAAGAGGGCGGTTTCCCAAAAAAACTATTCTCCTTCATTATAAGACTCTGAATCATGGACATGAAGTTTGTTCAATGAGAATTATAAGCCCTAAGAAAGTTCCAATAAGGCAATAATAAATTAGTGTGTAGAGGAATATATTTTATCTTCCCACCGAGATGGATGGATTAGTTTCTAGATGGATAAGATTCCATCCAATATTAGGAGTAGTCTGAGGATATATAAGTATAAGTATTGGATGATTGAAAAAATATTGGAAATAATATCTCCATGTTTCAAAATCATCCATAATTTATTGAGGATCTTGATATTTCATTCCAATCAATTTCTAGAAAAGTGGGCAGAGACACTTACTAAATGTAGTAAAAATGATAAGAAAATTTATAAGGGGTTTATGGATCATTAAAGATTTTCTCCTCTAAATAGGGTAAACGAACACCATTTCAAAAGTAAACATTATACAACCTCACATAAATAGATCCACTTCAATCATCATTTATTATAACATATGATGTGGGGTAAGGCATGAAATTTAAAAGAATGTGTTTACTAAACATGTGGATGAACTCATGTACATCTAATGTCATTTAATGAACTTTAGAGGCATTTATCAGATGATGTAGGAAGAATTAATAATAAATTTTAGTAGTATTTTGGTATTTATTAAATCCAATATGATTACCCATCCATCTAAATAGAAACTAGAAGAACCTTCTAATCTGGTAAGGAGTATTACCGTATTGAATGTGGATGAGAAGTAGATAATGGAATGAATGTGTTGGAATGGATATGTTGACAGCCATCACAACATTAAGTAAATCTACACTCACTAAGGCGACGAACCAAATACTAGTATATACATCCATAGTTGGGGATTCCATCCATTAAAATCATGGTAAAAATCCTGCTAAAAAAGACTTGGAGATACCTTTGGTCTCACTTTATAACCCCCTTAGACATACTATCTAGCATCCAAAATGGCCCAATAGAAGATCACGATATCCCAAATTTGATGATAAGTACAATGATTAGGATATATGATAGTTGGTTGGGACCTACATTAATAGAGGAATATGATGTTCCCATCAATGAAATTAATGATTAAACACAAGTTCATCCCCTTATTTAGCCACTCCTTCACATTGGTGAGGATATCTCCCACTATGGTTGGGTTCAATTTAGGTCTATCAAATACATTTCATGTAAGGGGAAATTCATCCTAAATATACAAAATATGAGTTATTTAACCATATTTTAAATGTCATATAGGTTGATTTATACCTCACCCTGGGTCAGATGAAAAGATTTGGTGTCAGGGAACCAATGGATGATAATATATCTAAGGAATTATGTTTGAAGGTACATTATAAATTAAGAAAACAAAATCACCTCATAGATGTTAATGGTGAATAATTGATTGTAAAATTCTATATAGCTCTGTCTAACCCAGAATTCCCATTCCCATTCATTATTAAAATTGGAACCAAGGAATTGATTCCTTTTTGAACTCCAACTAACATTTAAATTTTCTAAGGAAGTGAAACCTATATTTCAAGAACTCGATGTAATTTTTTCATGAGTGAGATCCCAAATATCTAGGCTTAGAGCAGAGTTATTCAATGTCTAGGGTGTCCCATAAAATGGTACTAGGATCAGTTGGATATGCTCAGAGACCATCATCTAGATGTAGTCAAAGGAAGATAAAAACAAGATAGTTGAAATATCGTGGTTGGGAAAAGGAGTGGTGATATCATCCATAATACCAACATTCTATAAAGGTAGTCTATGTGGTTGATGAAAGTTCTAGAGATCGATCGAAGGAAGAACATTTAGAACCTCAATGTTTCAAAGGACCTAGTTCTAGCGATCTGCATGGTGGTTCTCATAAATTATATTCCTCTGGGGATCCGTGTTGGGGGAAATATGTGAGCATGATTCAATATGTGGAAATATAAAAAAATATGTCATTAGAGCAGTTATGTAACCTTAGAAAGGGTGGAATTAAAGGAAAAGTGCCTGAATCGAATGGAATCACATGGAGTACATGATATAATATAGGTCTCATGATAATGTGACCCACTTAATGTCTCACAATCATATGACCATGGAAATATCAATGGAATCATATAGAGGCATGAATCCACCTGATGCCCTTGTACACCATGTGAAATGGCCTTACAACTAAGGAAGTTCATCAATGTTATAGTGAATTATAGTTGACTAGTTCATGGATTTGTTGCCTGATCTATGATGAAAAATTGATCATGTGGAGATATTAAGAGATTAGGTCATGTAATTTGTGCATGAGAATGGTTCACATGACATGGTCGAGAGAAGTAGTAACATAGATGAAAAAACAATTAGAGCCCTCTGCAAGATTGAGTCAAAGGTAAAATTGTCGGGACCTTAATTCTGTATTTATAGACCACCTCAAGAATACATGAGGTGTATTGGAAGAAACAAATTATTCCATAAAAATAGACTAGTGGAAATCCAAGGTACATATGAAGGAATTTACACCCGAAAAATAATGTCCTCATTCCTTCCACATACCATCTCCGTTGGGGGGAATTTATTAAAATCCTCTAATTGGGAATCAAAAAATTTAGAGTTGAAGAAACTCCCAAAGAATATGTATTAATATCACACAAAGGGATATACAAAATAAGTATGTATATAGATAATAAAGTTGGTTCAAATGAGTCATGTGACCTTTAATAAGACTTTAGATGAGATGAACATAGGAATATCACAAGAAGGGGTTATGTCATCTGTAAACGGATCACCTGAAGCCCCATCAGAAAATTCCTCTTGATAATATTAATCCCCTCAGATAATCCCTCTTTATCACATGTTTCCCCTTAGAAATCCCTCCACATCATGAAAATATCCTATGATAAGTCTTCATGATCATATGACATCAAAATTTTAAAATTCATTACAACCATTGAGGGAATATTTTTATAGATGATGAAAATAAAGTGATCGTTATTTGAAGTGAGTTAAATTGATCTTCATATGAATTAATCATATAGTTCACATGACCAGTTCATTACTCATAAAAAATTCCCAAGACATTTATATCTCTCCATGTGAAATATCTCATACTTTTCAACATGATCGCATGATTCCATGATGGATAAATTTTTTGTAATCACACAATATAACATTTGATAGAAGATGGAAATGATGGGGTCCTTACATGAAGTGATATATATTGATCTTTAAATGAAGGGATCTTGCACTCCAGGTGACAAGTTAATATGTAATAAAAATTTATTTGACACAGCAGATTAATTATGTCTGATATGAAAACATAGATCCTGTGAAGGCCCTCTAGCTGGAATCATAATATCATGAATGTCAATTGAAATCCTAGATTGATTTCAATAAGGTGTTCATACATGTTGACCTTGATATAAAAAGGGAAAAAGATATATTGGTATAATCATGAGGAGTCCCTTGAGAACCCCATGTGTTCAAGGAATCTGATAATTACAATCTGATCATGCTGTCTATCTTTATCATGAAAATAATGGTTTACATCGTCAATTACATGTGTCTTGTTTATGTGAATCACATGACACGTTATCAACTAATAAGAAGTGAAATATTTCTACTTTTACTCTAGAAAATATATGATACTTCCTTTCTATTTAATTTATCATAATCAGAAATTGGGAATGAATATAAAATATCAATTTAACATAATGAAAAAATAACAAAGAGATGTGAGAGGACTTTTCAAAGAGGATAACTAGGAAATCTCAAGAGTCTTCTACTTGATATGTTTTGTGAGTAATGTAAGGGATTGTGTAGTAGGTTTATATAATTCCCATGACTATCTTTTTTATCACACAAAGGATCTCTATCATTTCATTTGGTTCATATGAAGGACCTTTGACATGTTGGATTGATCACACAATGCTTCAAAAGGTGGATTCCTAAAAAACATGTATTAATTTACACGAAGAATGTCAAGAATGATGGAATATTTAAGATATGGAAGAAAAACTTATTTTCATTTAAATGGGTCAGAAGTTGGTTGATTTGTTAATATATTAGCTGATAAACCTTGGGTATGCCAATTAGATCATGTGACAACACTAAGAAAAATCAACAAAATTATGAAACAACCCCTAGAAATGTTATCCTAGTTCATACGAGGCACTAGGGGTGTGACCTCATGATAACACAATGAACTGTGAACATTTAAATAAGATCATGAAGAACATTTTGGACATTCCAAAAAGATCATGTGAATAACTTTGGACATGTTGGGGAGATCACACGTTGACCTCTTTACATGTCATCCTCATTCATGTAAAGCCCTTGGATGTGTCCTCACAATAACATGAAGAAACGTTGACATACTTGGAAGATGTAATTAGACATTCTATACTAATAAAGAAGAAAATCTGGCTTGATCATGTGAAGACCCTTGAATATTTCTGGAAAAAAACCTTTAGACATGTCAACCAGGTTTATGTGAAGCCCCTGATCTTTTTCACCTGATCAGACAATAACCTTCAGAAATGTTATATTTGATCATGTGAAAACATTTTATGTATCATATTTTAGCATTTTAAGACCCTATTAAATTTCAACATTTTCATACATCATCTATCATACAAGTCAGAATGATCAAGAAGACACCCTCCAACATGTCTTCCATGTCTAGAACACACTCAAAGACATGTCGACCTTTTCCAGAAGGCACACGTGGCTATCTACACATTATCTTACATCTATAAAACATTATACGAGAACCAAATGTATAAGGGTAGGGTATTTAATGTTCTATTGATACAAACTCATGAAACAATATTCCCTTCATTCTCTTCAAATGGTCTTCATTCCCTAAAAACATATTCTATAGTCCTTTCATGTTCATTATCTCTCTTTATCCATCAGAGGATAAATAATGAATATGTGCCCTGGGAATCTAACATAGTGAAAGTAACTCTATATTAAAATTAATATAAATCACAAGTACCTAATTCTCCTATTATTCTTTAATCCTTCCAAAAGTATCATAATATGATAAACGGGTCTATATAGAGACATCCTCTTAAGTGTAAACCTCGACCATTCCCTCAAGAACCATAAACCCATAAGTGGGTTTTGAATAAGTTAAATGTGGGTAATCTAATTCTTCATATAGATATGATATGTAGGATTACATCCAAAGTCCCAAGATCCACACTAAACATTTCATTATATATTTTTAAATGTGTATATCACACACCTATATGCGGTACCCCCAATCAATTGTTATCTATTGTATCTCAAACTGACCCTAACTAATGATAGCATTGGGATATTGAATTATCATGTTTTTGGTATAATAATATCAAAAAAGGATACTTATGTGCATGGGAACCACCAAAATTAAAAATTGAATCCATTATGACATATTTTATCTTTTGTTATATCTTGTTTCTCACACTGATCATGACACATGTGAGATTATATATTTTTGGCGATCTTGTCAACATTATGATTCAAATGAATCTATACATGGGAAATTGACTTGGTGTAAGTCCCTAACATACTCCCATGTTGTAAAACTATAGGGAAATTTTCCTCAAGAGTATTAATTATTTATCCTCACCCATCTGTGGGTTAGGAACAATGTTCAATACGAGACTCCGATTCCAATTATACGTAGGATACATAGAATTTATTCTTAAGACTTGATATCAATAATCAATGATTAAATTATATGTCCTTTATTCATGAATTTAAACTACACATCATGGTCCTATAAAAACTACATGGGATCTGATTTTAATTTCCAAAGGATTTTAGGACGCCTCTTAGAGTTCAATTCCAATCCCAAAACACCAATATATTTCTTGGATGGTAGTAAATTATAGATTTCCTAGTCATCTAGATTCAAAGAACAAGAAGTAGCTCATTGTTATGATATTTTAATATAGATAGATAATCTCTGATAAATAAAAATTATGTCAATAATATAACACCCTATTTCATGTATATTGATTTAAAACACTTATTTTTATTAGGGTAACTTGTCACACATCTAGAATTTGAAAATATTCACAATCATATCTTAAATGAATAAGAGAGTCCCAGAGTAGGTTATAATTTCTCCCAAAAGGGTGTGATGATCCTGACCTCCCATCATCTTGAACAATTTTAGTTCTTAATATTCATTGTTTGTGAAACCCAAAATTCTTATCTTCATTTGGAAGTAGGCTCATGGCTTTCTTTTGATATGAGAACCTGTGAGAGTTTCCATTATTGATTAAATGGTAAACATGACCACAATTATTCTAAAACCACACTCAATCACCCGAAATAAATCGCAAGGAATAACATCATGAAAAAATTTTATCAAGAAATGAAACTGCGAAACAACATGAATATAATTAGAATTATACTCAATATTTTTTTATTAGGAAGGATCTCTATATGATAAAAGCATAATCCTCTTACATATATCTAAAAAAGTCAAAAAGTAACTTATTATAAAACAACTGGAAGATTGCATTAATCCATTTTATAAATGTAAAACATTTATATGAATATATTTAATAAATTATCATATAATAATAAAAAACTCATTAAAATGTTTTAGGGAAAATACAGGTTTGGAAGGAAACGACTCATGGCCGAGTAAAAAAGCAAAGTCAGTTTTTATTAAAAACTCGATTTTTGGTATCTTGAGTAATTAATAGTGGAAAATGAAAGGAAATCATGTAATTTACAAAAATAAATTGAGTATAAGAAATTAAAATATGTTTATTATAGAAATAACATGAAATTTCCACATCATATAACAAATCATAAACACTCTTGAATAATGATGAGATCATTAAATAAACCCATACTGCTTTGGTATCTTTTGAATCCTTACCCCCATGAAATAAATAACATCAAATGAATCATCAAATACCATTATTATAAATGGAATACTGAAATATTATGTAATAGTGTAATTATATACATCACATGAATGAGACAAGTGGGGAATATATCATGTCACCCAGAAACAAAAGTGAGACGAGAAACCCTTACCTCGGGTCTGAATTCAACCATATGTATTCAATCCAAATGTATAATTAATATAGATAATTTAAAATTATATAATTTAACCATAAAAATATATATCATACCATATATGATATTCTTATAACCTTTTATAACCCATTTGTTAAAAACACTTTTTTAGGTGACAACTAATTAATTTTTCAAGTATGTTTTGGTTCAGTAGTTTTGGTCCTTGTTTTTTATAATGGTTCCATAATATACAGGATTCAAAAAATTTAATATGTATCATATATATATATATTAAATAAATTTATATTTATATTTATAAATAATGTGTATAAATAATAAAATGAATTATGTCACTCATGGAGAAGTAGGCCATACATACACATGAATGTGGTTTTCACATTTCGACAGATGAAAAGAAACAAGGGTAAATAATAATTATGAATTATTGAAAAATTATTATTTCATAAATATAATATATATTTATTTTCATCTATGTAAAATGGAAATAGAAAATTAATCAAATCACATTATGGTGGTGGTGGTCCACACATACGCACTAATGATGTTACTATTTTCCATTGGATTGAAAGGTAAGATGGTATATATTATACTAAAATTACATAAGCATATTTATTTCATAAAAATAATATATATTCATTAGATCCATATTTATAACCATCAATTTAATGTTGTGATGAAAAATTAATTACAAAGTTATATGAAGACGATATGCCATTCACACACATGATCGATGTTCTCATTTTTTTATAGTATGGAAAATAGATGGGAAATATTTATACCACAATCATTATAATATCTTAGTATATTGACGATACATGAGTTTTTAATGTATTATGGTTAAAAAAAATTTGAGGAAGTTGAAGAAGAAATAAATTAGTAGGATTCGGTAATGATGACTAACTCTTTTTAAAAACGCTCTTTTGGATCTTCTCATAATTGATCTAGGGTTGGTCTTTTAGAAATACCATAACCTCTATAACTTTTATAATGATTTCTTATAATGTTATTAGGTAGGTTTTTTTCAGTATTGGTTTCTAAAAGTGGTATAAATAAAGACATAAGGAGATTCCTTTTATAAGAAATGGGATGTTCTTTTTGGAATTTTATAAATTAGAAAATTAATATATATTATTTTATGTAAAAATGGATCCAAATTGATTTAGATTTAAGATAATATGAGTGTGAGTAAAAATAATCTCATATAATAAAATTTATCTTAGTTTTTTTTCGTGTTTTTACCCTTATATTTTAGTTTTAATCCCCCTTTATCCCTTTTCACAATTACCACAATATTAATGTTTTTAGCCATTAAGGGACACAAATTTTATCATAAATGGAAGAAACCGATAAATTGAAATTTTTTGATGTTATAAACCATTGTAAATTAATTTATATAAAGGTAATATTTTTATGATTTTTAAATCATATAATAAAATATTAATTATTATAAAATATCATTAATGTCATATTTGTCACTATTCAATTAATTTAACATCAAATACAAGAATAAAAAAAGTAAACTCAACTATAATCCATTAAAACATTCCTAAAATTTCATATATATCTATAAAACCCTTTTTACATAATAATTCATTCAATATGTATTACCTTTATTTTTTTTTGAAATCATTTATTTTATTTTTTCAATGATTGAATAAATATTGTGTTTTCATTGCATAAGTAATAAATGTAATTGTTTTATCATAAAAATGAAAGATAAATTACCAAGATAAAAAAATTATCCCAAAAATAGAAATGTATAAATAATATTTTTTTATCCCTATTAAAACATATGGTTGATATTAAAAGTAATAAAGTGACATTTTTGACATTATCTTCTACATAAATATTAAAAAGCTCAAAATAAAATTAATATGGAACCAGGTTTCCATATGTTCAAAATTAGGATGTATATGGAAAAAATAAAATCATAAAATAGGAAAAAGACCATTATTAGGATCATTTTTACTCCTTATCAATTTATTTTTAGCATTAATTACCCGATTTAACCTTACCGTGGTGACAATTATTTACTATTCATAATGAAAAAAATACACCTATTTGCCAAATTTGAAACATCTAATTTCAAATATGCAATCTATTTTTTAAGATTCATTATCTTTATGTGGAAGAAATTAATTTAATTTTAAAATGTAAAATGATGAAAAAATAGTTGTTTAGACAAATGAATTTTTAAGTAAAAAATGATTTTATACTAAATTAAATTGTGAAATTTATCATAATGAAACTAATTGAATTATTTAAAATATAATATAACTATTATTAATTTGATAAAAATTTAAAAAATTTATTTTATAAATTCTTGAAAAAAATAAAGTTTTCGTTGAAAATAATAATTTTTTAATTTTCACTAGAAAATCAATATTTTCAGATAAATTCACAAATTTCACCATATATTAATGAATTTTTATTTTGTTTAGATATAATTTTTTTATAAAATATAATTTCAAAAAGTTTGGTAAATTATTTATAATTCCAAAACAAAAATTGAAAAATAAATCCATTTATAATGAATATGTGTTTTTGAAGTATAAAATGACATTATTATGAATTTAGTAATTATTTATTAGTAATAAATAATTAATATAAAACATATATATATGTATTCATATTTTGGTTTACCCTATTAATACCTGCTAATTCAAAGGATAAGTCATAATGATCATATTTAAAAAATAATATTTAATGGTACATTTATGCTCAGTGTTGCGTGTTATATACGAAATAAAATTGAGTTTTATATTAAAATCATAGGGTGTGACATTCTCTCTCTATTAAATAAATTTCATCCTAAATTTTTTAACATGTTCTCAATATGAAAGGATTTCAAATTTATATTTCAATGTAGAAAATCCATTTCGTAATAAGGGTTGAAAAACATCATCATAAAAACGAGGGAAATTGAAATACAAAGGTAATATAGAATAACACAAAACTAGGTTTCCAAATTGGATAAAATTAGAAAAAAAAACCATAAATCAATGATAATAGAAAAGACTATCAATTCATTAAAAATGATCATAACATGATAATATTTTTCCATGATCCTTTTCCTAGAGGTATAATTTTTTTTACTATATACAAAAAATATAAGGAAATATAATTATAGTATAATAAAAATTTCATTCATTAATCAATTTCCACCACAATCTCATCCTTTCTCTAAACAATGAGTATTCAAGATGAATTCATCAATACTAGAGTACTAAAATCAAAATATAAAAAATCAAATAATACCCCAAAGGACAAAAAGAAATTCCTTCTATCCTTAATTGATTTTAAAAAATAAAATGGTTACCATAAGTTAAGATAATATCCAAAATTTATAAACCTTTATATAAAGATATAATATATATTACTTTAAAATTTCCATAATAAAACCTAAGGATCAACTTGTAGGATCAAAATGATAATGTAGATGCTCAATATACCATAGGGGGGGTGAATTGTATACTTTAAAAAATTCTTTGGAACTTTTAAAGATGGTAATGTTTTACAAAGTTAAACAAATTAAATTCACAAAACATCTTAGTTCTAAAAACTTTCTAGATTCCTGAGACATGGTTCCAGAAATGAAACTTAAGAAAATTTTAAAAGGACAATGATTCTACCATAAAGTGTATATAATCTTCTTAATCAAAGTATACAAGTAAAAGAAAGTATAGAAAGATTATAAATTCCTTATTAATCAAAAATCTGTGGAAAAAACTTGAAACAATACAAGTAACAATTATAAAATCTTTTAATCCAAAGAGTAGGGTATCCAAAAACCTTGGATAAAGGTTCCTTGATTTATACATTAAAGAAAGTCTCTCTCACCCACACCAGGGTAAGCCCTCGATATGAATATCAATGTCTACATTGCTATCCCCACAAGCCCTCTAACTTCAAGTTAGTTGACACCTCTGTCTTCCTTATCAGGGAAGTACTCAAACTTTATGATAGTCGGTACCTCTGTCTTTATATCCACGGAAGCCCTGAATTGTCCACAATAATAATCAGAGTCGCACAATGAAATATGAACAAGATATTTAGTATGCATAAATCATGAGAGTCTTTCTCTCCAGAAATAACTTTAGTATCATGTAATCTCTAGAGTCATAGAATAGTTTTTGAGATCATTCAAATGAGCTTCTGTTTATAGGCACATTTCCAACAGTCAGCTCCCTCCTCCAACGGTCATAGTTTTCAATGAATTTCGGAGGGACCTGTACACGTGTCATGAAAACAATGGTTAGTTTGAAACAGAATGCATGACATCATTTTGTAACTATAATAAGGGTAAGTAAAATATGGTTTCTTAACCAAATTCAATTTTTCAGAGTCTACGGAAAAATAGAATTCAGATTCTGAAAAAATTTGGATTCTATATTATATAGATATTAGGATTATGATTTTCAAGGAATTTGGTATTAGAATTCTAAGGAATCCGGAGTCTGAATTTTGAGATATTCAGAACCTAAATTCTGAGGAATTCAGAAACTGAATTCTAAAGAATTTAGAGTCTGAATTCTAAAGAATTTGGAGTCTGAATTCTGATGAATTTCGAATATGAATTTTATAGAATTGGGAGTCTGAATTTTAATGAATTCAGAACCTGAATTTTAGAGAATTCGGAATCTGAATTTCAGAGAATTCAGAGTCTGAATTTCAAAGAATTCTAAGCCTGAATTCAGATCCTAAAAACAGATTACTCTATATCTAAGTATTTATATAATTCTGAGGTTTAAAATATGAAACTGAAATTAACACTTAGGAATAAAAAGAGTTAGTCTAAAAAACAAACAATGAAAAATAGGTAAGGATAAATTTTCCTTGGGGAAGGAAAATTTTCCTCATTAAGAAAAATCTTAGGGAAAGTGAAATTTTCCATAAGATCATGTGTTTGTGATTTTCAAAAAATGATGGAATGGAAAATTCATAAGGAAACCTTATTTACTCAACAATCACCCCCCATTTGGAAAGCACAAACATCCTTATGAAAAAGAATATAAAGACTTAGAAATTTTATGGTCTTGTAAATAAAAACTTATCTCCCTTTACTTAAGTATCGAAGTGAATATTACTAACTCCCCCTTAGGCTTTGGAAACACTAAGGATTGTATTCTGAGTTTTTGGATTGAGATTTTTTCATTTTCTTGCATACAAAAAATATTAATGATGAAAAATCCCCCTTAGATGAAATCCCCCTTACTTAACGAAATTTTTTCTTTACTAAGAATTACTTTTTGACATTCCGTTATCCCCCTTTGTGATTTTCAAAAACAAATACAGGGAATAGAAAAAAATATAGTACCTAAAATATTAATACTAAACAACCAAAAAATCTATGAATAGAAACTAAAATTTCATTATGATTGAAAGAACTTGTACAACTAGAAAATTCAACAAAAGATCAGATTTTGAAAATATTATCCTTCCTTATCCTTCGACATCATCTTCTTCACTATTTTTTAACTTCTTGATCTCCTTGTGATCCTCTTCTTCACGCTTGAGAAAAAAATATTGATCTTATGTTTTCTTCTCTAATGATTTAATTTTCTCTTCATGAGCCTTAAGTGATTCTACAGGAGCCTTTAATACTTCTTCCAACATAACAAGCTTCTCTTCTATATCAATTCTGAAATTCCTTTCTCTCTTCCAACCCTGAGCAACTGATTTTATCTTCCCATTCAAATCCTTAACTTCTTGCTTCCGAGAAGCCTGTTCTAGAGTTAGATTTTCATCAATACTATCAGTGAGATCCCTGATATTCACATCTTCGGTGTTAAAAGCATCTTGGACACTATCTTGAAATTCATCAAAGATTCTCATCACTTCTATTTTCTTCCTTGACTGGATAGTCATCTTTTTGCATGATCTTTTATGAGTTCCATAGCTAATAAAAAAGTATTGAAGTATACCTCGAGTTCGACACACTTATCCATCACCATGGATACTAAATATGATTTTTGATATAATGAATGATGAAGCATCTAGAATCTCAAGTATATACTGGGGAATATTGGAAGAGCCCCAACAAGCTTTTTCAAAGACTAAACTACAAATTCATGTCTAAGAGATGATGATTTTGAATCCCAGAGTTTGGTTGGGGAGGATTCCTTTTCTAACTCAACAATTATCCTCTTCAATGAACAAGTAACTTCTTTCTTTTTTACCACATATTTTCTAGGTATATCCAAAACCACCTATTTTCCTTTATCATCCCTTTTAATGACTTCTTATTGATAAGGTGATTCATGTTCACTATCTTATAGATGAAAAAGTTTGTGTTCATCAACTTCTTCCTTCTCGGCTCCTGCCTCAACATCCTCTAGGTGAATAAGATCATGATTGATACTTTCATTTTCAGACAACATGTTCACTTCTTCCTCAACCATATTCTATTTTATAGTGGTAGCAAGTTTTAAAGACTCTGCTTTAGAAGTTTGGATTAATAACTTCTCAGAGGTACTCTCCTTGTCATGATAATCTTCAACTTGCTTTATGATATCTTCAGTATCACCAATCCCTTCTTTCTCTTCTTCTTCTACTCCTTCTTCATGAACTATTTCTTCGACTTGAAATTTTTCTGGAATCACTAACTTGTTTCCCAAAGTCTCTCATAATTATTCTTACAAAAAATATTCTTGTATTATAATATTCTCTGAGGCTTTCTCAACAGCCTTCAGAAGGCATTGCACTATCTCATCCTCAAACAAATTCTTCCTTTTCTTCTTTTCTTTTTCTTCCTTTTCTAGATTCTCAACAGTCTTTTCCTTAAAAGTCTTTACCTTAGAAGGATACAATACAAAACTAGGCTCCCCTGCTTTTCTGGTCTTCTTATCTTCTCTCCACTTTTTATCCACTTCATTATTATATGTCTTTTTCTTCATAGGCTTTGGAGGTGCGGACTGAGTTTCCTTAGCCACTGGGGTTTTTTCTCTCTTCTGGCTCCTTGCCATTCATCTTCCTTCCACCCTTCTTAAGGGTTTCATCCACCACCAGCTTTTTTGATAGATCTTCCACTTCTACTTCCAACAAATCATGAAATTCTCTAGATTGAATATTAAAGACAATCTTCATCCTTCATACAATATCATCACTCAAAAGCATCACCTTACAATTTCTCAGCATAGAACTGCATGGAATCTTGAAAGAAAAAAGACACAGAATTATTATATTTGAAAGAATGGCCAGATACAAAATAATCTGAGACATCAAATTTCCATTCATTATATTCTCAATTGTAACTAGAATATACTTAACCGGGTTTATCTTTATTAGGTTCACCAGGAAATCAAAAATATAAATATCACTTTTCTTTAGAGTATCCCTGTCCCATTTTCTCGGAATTATAAAACCTCGAACCAACAGCTGAAGAATCTGAAGATTTCTAGTGAGATGAATAATTTCTGTAGTCTCCAATTCCTCAAGACCAAGACATGCTAGAGCCTTTTTCTTATCAAAGTATTCTCTTACATCTAGTAGCTTCTGAGATCAAAACTCAGCTACTTCCTCATAAGGAATTACTATCAGATTTGATGTCATGTTAGTAGATAGAGAATACATCTTTCCATATATCTTGAGTGAAAATTTATCTCTTCCTCCTTCATTGAAAAAGAAAACTATCTCAAATAATTCAACCAGAAATTCTGGATACACCAGATCCTGTGCTCTTGGTTTCGATACGCAAACACTCTCCCAACTATTCTACATGATATTCTTGTACACAATAAAATCATACTTGGAAAAAAACATCAGATCGACTCGCCTTTCACGGTAGATATTCAACTCAAATATTTCCTTAACACATGACATCTCTTTATGAGAAGAGGTTTCAACAGAAATTTGGATGTAAGAAGACATTGAAGATCCATAATGACTTTTAAAAATAGAGGTAGAGCTTCTACACGTGAAGGATCGAGTTTTGATGTTGGACAGCCACTCGAGGGCCTTTATATAGGCAATCAAAGTGACGATTCAACTTCTCAGATTGATCCAACAGTTGAAAGCATCTTTAGAAGATATAATGGTTGAGATGAAATCCTATGAAGGATTTTTATGGATTCCGATCTTTTGAGGTTTTTACGATAAAACATTTGAATTTAAGGAAATGAGAATCTGAAAAATTTAAAACAAAAAAACACCAACTAGTAAAAGATGATTACAAAAACTTAGGAAAAGAAAAATACCTTTTGGATTGGCAGGAAGATTATTCATTATGTGAAAAATTATTTTTTAATATCTTTATATTATGAGATTTTGAATACGAAAAAAATATTAGCCTATGGAAATTTTGACAATGAAAATTTTGACCATGAAAATTTTTACTACAACAATTTTAACTAAAAATTTTTACAATGAAAAAAAATTTGACTACAAAAATTTTGAGTATGAAAAATTTTAACTACAAATAAAAAAATATCTAATATGAAAGATTTCTATAAGGAAAAATTTTAATTATGAAAAATTTCCATTACAAAAAAATGTCATTACGAAAAATCATCATTTCTAAAAAAAATTACATTAAGAAAAATTTTCAATACGAAGATTTTTCCTTACGAAAAATTTTCCTTCTAACTAACAAGAAGATGTACTCCCCCTATGAAAAAGAGTTTGTTACTATAAAGAGATAGGTTTCAAAAAGAAGTTACCAAGGAGGATTACCTTACAGTTATCATTCCTAAATTCTGGTTAATGTATTCAAATATATCAGATGGTAAAGATTTTGGAAAAATATCAGCAAGATGATCTTGCATTCTGATAAATTGAAGAATGATATATCCTTTTTATGTGTGATCCCTATAAAATTGATGCCTAATATTTATGTGAGTGTGTGTTGCATCCAAAACACTTAAGCACAATAACTTCCAGCTGCAACATATTCAACATCAGCAGAGTAATGTTCTACTGAGTGA
The DNA here is from genome assembly GCA_963277665.1 of Viscum album. Taxonomy (NCBI): domain Eukaryota; kingdom Viridiplantae; phylum Streptophyta; class Magnoliopsida; order Santalales; family Viscaceae; genus Viscum; species Viscum album. The sequence continues at coordinate 111,395,951 of OY728125.1, read as the reverse complement.
TGCTTTTTGCATGACCAAGAAAATAATGAATCTCTTAATAAATGACAAGTTCTGGATGTACTTTTCCTATCCATTTTACATCCACCAAAGTCAGCATCCTAAAATCTTTTTAAAACAAAATCATTTCCAGAAGTATAAAAGAGTCCTAGACCGATGGCTCCCTTTAAATAGTGAAAAACCATTTTCACTACCTTTAAATGAAACTCCTTAGTATTGGATTTATATCTTTCACATAAACATACAAAAAACAATACATCTGCACGACTAGCTATCAAGTAAAGTAGACTTCCTATCGTACCTCTAAAAGATGTTTGATTTATTGTTTTCCCAGCTTCATCAAGATCAAGTGAATTTGAGGTACCAATAGGAATACTTATACTCTTAGTGTTTTCAAATTCATATTTTTTAAGATGAAAATTAATAAACTTATGTTTTAATATATAGGTTCCTTCTGGTTTTTGAGAAATTTTAAAACCAAGGAAAAATATTAACTCACCCATCATTCTCATTTCGAACTCAGATTTCATTAGATCTGCAAAGGAATCAGTTAAATATTGATGAGTTGAACCAAATATAATGTCATCAACATAAATTTGAACAATACAAACATTTTTCATATCTTTATTTATAAAAATGGTTGGATCAGCTTTTCCCATAACATAATTGTTTTGAAGCAAAAATCATGTAATTATATCATACTAGACTCTAGGGGCTTACTTGGGTCCATAAAAAGAATTGGTATGTTTAAAAACATGTTTTCGATGTTTTGTATATAAAAAAATAGGTAGTTTATCAACAAAAACATCCTCTTGAACATAACCATTAATGGAACACATTTAACATCCATTTGAAAAAGTTTTAAATTAAAGAATGCTACAAAGGAAACTAAAATATGAATAGATACAAGTCTGACTACTGGAGCGTTGGTTTCTTCAATGTCTATTAATTCTTGTTGAATATATCTTTTAGTAACGAATGTAGCTTTATCTCTTACTATGATTCCATTTTCATCACACTTATTCTTGAAGACCCATTTTACTTCTATAACAGAAGTTTCCTTAGGTCTTTAAACCAAGGTCAAAACCTTATTCCTTTCGAATTCATTTAGGTCATCATGTATAGCTTTTGTCCAATAATCATCACCTAAAGCCTCATCAGTTCTTTTTTAGATCTAATTGGGAAAAGAATGCTAGATATTATACTTCATTTCTTATGGATCCTCTAGTACTTACAGGTGGATTTACATCACCAATGATACTATCACAGAGATGATATTTTAGAAACAACTTATTTGGGTTTTGTAAAACTTGTTAATAAACATATTTTAGGAAGTCTTCTGGGGTAAATTATTTAGAAACATTTTCTAGAATATTTTCATTATCAGAAGGATATTCTATCAAGGGTTGATAATCAGTTTTTGGAAACACATCCGAAGATGTAGGTTGAGGTTGTTTAAACACAAAAGGATTAGTTTAATCGAATTTAACATGTACTCTTTCTTCAATAGTACAACTGGTTTTATTGAAAACTCTATAGGCCTTAGTGGTTTTGGAGTAGCCTAAGAAAATTCCTTCATCATATTTTGGTGCAAATTTGTGTAGATTATATTTACAATTTTGAATGAATACCTTGAAACCAAAAACCTTGAAATAGGAAAGTCTAGGGTTTTCTACCATTCCATAACTCATAAAGAGTTTTGTTAAGAAAAGGTCTAATAACAACATGATTTATGGTATAGCAAGTAGTACTTAAATATTTAGCCTAAAAATATTTGGTAATCGAATATTCACTCCACATGGTTCTTGTTATCTCTTGAAGAATTCTATTTCTTCTTTTAACAACAACAATTTTTTTGAGGAGTTATCAGTACTGAGAAGTTATGAGTAATTCCTTTTCTACTACCAAAAGTTTCAAAATCGGAGTTTTGGAATTCTCCTCCATGATCACTATGAATAGTTATTAATAAAAGTTTTTTTCTCATTTTTCACTTGGGCTCTAAAAATCTTGAAATAAGAAAAGAATCAGATTTCATTGCTATAAAATATCCCCATATAAATCAAGTGTAATCATCAATTAAGAAAAATATATAATATTTTCCTCCAATGATTCTAGTTAGTGTTGGACCAAAGAGATCAATATGCACTAACTGTAATGCATCAGTAGTTGAGACTTCAATAATTGATTTAAAACTTGATTTATGTTTCTTTCTATATTGACAAGGATCACAAACTTTTGAAGAATCGAATATATGCTTTTGTAGATCCTTAACTAGTCTTTTCATAGAGTGTTTTCATAGGTTCTGAAGGTTACGGTATCCTAACCTCATATTCTGTAGCCAAGAATGATCATCCATTGCACTAATACAATGTAGATCTTGGCTCCTAAGGTCTTTTATGTTTAGTGTGTATACATTCCCTTGCCTATGGGTAGAAATAATAAAATCTTCCTTGGAATTGTGTACTAAACATTTTTCATTCTTAATATTCACAAGGTATCCTTTATCACATAATTGACTTATGATTATAACATTTTTCTTAAGACCATTAACAAATAAAACATTTGAAATAAATGTTTTTCCACGAAGAACAATGTTACCAATACCTATAATTTCTCCCTGAGCATTATCTCCGAAATTTAATTTGGCTCCCTTTGTCTTGATAGTATTTTCAAAGAAGTTTTTGTTACAAGTCATGTGCTATGAACATCCACTATCCATGTACCATGTATTTCTGTTGGTACTTTCTTAACTATCCTGAAAACAAGAGTGTTAGAAATTTAGAGCCCACACTTTCCTATATCCAAAAACCGAAGAATGAAAATTTTTGGAATCCACATTTTATATTAAAAATATGTTTTATGAAAACCTCAGGACTGATTTTTTTTAAGGAATAATTTTTTACCCAATTCCCACCACACTAACATTTAGTGCAAAATGCAGCACTTTGAGGAACAAAATAATTGTTACTCAAAATTGGTTTTGAATGAGTATAACCAAAACTAGAATTATTCCTTATAGGTCGAATTTGAGAATACATCTTATAAAAATTTTACTTTATTAAGGAAAAGTTTTACAAACCCTTTTTCAAGGAAAATATTTTTTATTTTATCTTAATAACTATGTTTTTATCCACAAAAATGATAGTTTTAGCACTAGAGTTAGTCTCTAAAACATTTTTCTATGAAATTACTTTTTTAGATCCTTAGAAATTTTATCAATCTCAGAATTAACTTACTTATGATTTTTTGAAATAATTTTAAAATCAATGGTTTTCTTATCAATATCATTAGAAAGATCTAATACTTCCCTAGTAAGAATAGTAATTCTAAAATTTTTCTTATCATACTTTTTCTCGACTTTATAATTTTCATTCTCCTGGAACATAGAAAACCTAAGAAATTCTTCATAAGTAGGTAAAGTATTATCTTCATCAGAAGAAGATTCTTCATCCGAGGATTCATAATATTTATTATCACTATAATTAGCATTCAAGGATACATTGGTTACAGATTCAACATTGTGTAACTTAGATATTAAACAACGATTTTCAATAGGTAGCTCGGCTAACAAACAAAGATTCTTCTATCCAGAAGATTTGTACTCTGAGGATTCATCATAAGAGTCTCCACCACTAGAACTCTAGGTGTCATTGGATTTCAAAAAATTCTTATCCTTATCCTTGTAGTATTTATTTATTTTCCTCTTAGAATTATTTTATATTCTAACTTTTCTCTTAAGCATAGGACAATCTGGCCTTATATGCCCTGCTCTCTTGCATTCATAGCATGTGACTTCAGAGTCTTTATTGTCCTTTATTTCTTTATTCTTATATCTATACTAAAAGTCTTTCTTCCCAACTATCTTTTTCATCCTTTGAGCAATATTAGCTAGCTAATTCTAAGAATACTCACTTCCACTTGATTCAGATTGAATAATAGTCCTCTTAGATTTAGATCTTGTAACTCTCTTAGGAGTCTTGGATTTCTTATGATTTGAAGTAGTTGTAAAAGAAACACTTCCATTCCCATTATTCTTTGTATTTAGTTCGTCATCTCTTTTCATTCTAGTCTCATGTTGAAGAAGAGTTCCAAAAATCTCATCAAGTGTAATTTGTGAGACTTTCCTATTATCATCTATAGCTTTCCTCTTTGATTCCCACTCATTAGACATGATGTCTATAATCTTGTTCACAAGTGCCTCATCATCTAAACCCTTTTCACCCATAGGATATAAACTGTTAACAATGGTCATAAACCTTTTTTTCCCTTAGAAATTGTTTCTCCCAAAGGAATGCAAAAACCATGGTATTCAGCTCTGAGCATAGCTCTTCTAGTTTTGATAACTTTGGAAGTTCCAAAATTAGTGACCTCCAATTTCTTCAAAATACAATTTGCATCTTCTCATGGAGAAATATGGCTATATATATTCCTAGTCATGGAACCTAAAAAAGTATTGCATACCTTGTAGTTAAGTTGATATTCTGACTTTTCTTGATGAGTAAAAGTTCTGACATCCTTATCAGAAATCTTGTAATCTTCAGTAAGCATTAAAATGTTTTATACTTCAGTATTAATGACAAAAATATCCATATGATCTCTCCAATATTCATAATCATTCCCATAAAATATTGGTGGTATTGTAGGATTAATATTTTCAATTGAACAAACATTCATTCCTGTCATCTCAAAGAAAATATCTTTCCACACAAACTTGTTAGTAATAAAAGTTTTTAAACAAGGATAAAAATAAACTAAGTAAAAATAATATAGAACAATGAAAAAATTGAGCAAAAAAACTTATATGTGAATATAAGTTTTTCAGAGACCTCATCTAATACCAATTGAAGGATCAAAATGATGATTTTTAGGCTCAATATACATGGGGGGGGGGGAGGGGGTGAATTTTATACTTTCAAAAATTCTTCTGGAGCATTTAATGATGGAAATGTTTAACAATGTTAAATAAGGTAAATTCACAAAACCTCATAGTTCTACAAACTTGATAGATTCAGGAAATATAGTTCCAGAAATGAAACATAATCAAAGATTACAAGGACAATTATTTTACATTAATTCATACAGAATCTTACTAATCAGAGTATACAAGTACAACAAAGAATAAGAATATTATGCTTTTCTTATTAATCAAAAAGCAGCAGAAAACAAACATGAAACAATAAATGTTAAAAGTATGAAATCATTTAACCCAAAGAGTTGGGTATCCAACAACCTTGGATAAAGGTTCCTTGATTTATAATTTCAAGAATGTCTGTCTTACCCACACAAGGGTAGGCCCTCGATATGAATATCAGAGTCTGTCTTGCTATCCCCGCAAGCCCTTGAACTTCATGGTAGTCAGAACCTTTGTCTTCCTTATCAAGGATGTCCTAAAACTTTAAGGATGTCGACACCTCTGTCTTCATATCCTATGAAGCACTTTATTGTCAACAACAACAATCAGAGTTTCACGAAGAAATATGAACAAGATTTTTTGTATATACAAAGCATGAGAGTCTATCTCTCTAGAAATCACTTCAAAAACATGTAATCTCTAGAGTCGTAGAAAAGTTTTTGAGATTGTTCAAATGAACTCCTATTTATAGGCACATTTCAAACGGTCATCTCCCTCATCCAATGGTCGTATTTTTCCTTTAATTTCGGAGGGACCTGTACAAGTGTCACTCAAAAGAACGGTTAGTTTGAAATAGAATGCACGACATCATTTTGTAACTATAACAGGGGTAAGTAAAATATGGTTGCTCAACCAAATTCAATTTTTTAGAGTCTAAGGAAAAATAGAATTTAGAGTCTATAAATATTCATATTCTATATTATATACATATTCAGATTATGTTTTTCAAGGAATTTGGAATCAAAATTCTAAGGAATTCGGAGTCTGAATTTTGAGAAATTCAGAACCTGAATTTTGAGGAATTTAAAACCTGAATTCTGAGGAATTCAGAGTATGAATTCTAAGGAATTAGTAGTCTGAATTATGAGGAATTTGGAATATGAATTTCAGATAATTGGGAGTATGAATTCTAATGAATTTGGAACCTAAATTTTAGAGAATATAGAGTCTAAATTTCAGAGAATTCAGAGTCTAAATTTCAGAGAATTCAGAACATGAATTCAGATCCTAAAAATAGAATAATATATATCTATGTATTTATAGAATTATGAGGTTTTAAATATGAAACTGAATTTAACACTTAGGAATAAAAAGAGTTATACTAAAAAATGAACAATGAAAAATAGGTAAGGATAAATTTTCCATGGGGAAGGAAAATTTTCCTCAATATGAAAAATCATAAGGAAAATGAAATTTTCCATAAGATCATGTGTTTTTGATTTTCAAAAAATGATGGAATGGAAAATTCATAAGGAAACTTTACTGACTCAACAATCACCCCCTTTATGGAAAGCAAAAACATCCTTACGAACAAGATTATAAGGAAATTGATATTTTATGGTCTTGTAAATAAAAACTTATCTCCCTTTACTTATGTATCAAAGAGAATATGACTAACTTCCTCTTATGATTTGGAAACACTAATGATTGAATTCTGAATTTTTGGAATTAGATTTTTCATTTTCTTGCATACAAAAATCATAATGATGAAAACTCCCCCTTGGATGAACTCCCCCTTAAGGAATCTTCTTCTTTACTAAGAATTCATTTTTTCCATTCCTTTCTCCCCCTAAGTGTTTGAATTCTGAGGAATTTGGAACCTGAATTATGAAGAATTCGAAACCTGAATTATGATAAATTCAAAGTCTAAATTCTAAGGAATTTGGAGTCTGAATTTCGAGGAATTCAGAATCTAAATTTCAGAGAATTGAGATTCTGAATTCTATGGAATTGAGAACTAGAATTTCAGAGAATTTGGAGTCTGAATTTCAGAGAATTCAGAACCTGAATTCATATCCTGAAAATAGAATAAACTATATCTAAGTATATATAGAATTCTACGAAACCAAATTTAACACTTAGGAATACAAATATTTAGACTAAAAAATGAACAATGAAAAATAGGTAAGGTTAAATTTTTCTTGGGGAAGGAAAATTTTTCTCATTAAGAAAAATCTAAGGGAAAATGAAATTTTCCTTCAGATAGAGTGTTTGTGTTTTTTAAACCATAAAGGAATGGAAAATTCATAAGGAAACCTCATTGAATCAACACAACTTATATTTCTCTAAAAATTTATAAACCTACATCTTAGTTAACATTAATAACCTCAACATTAAAGAATGTTTTAACTTTATCTTTTATCTCATTATGTTTTACTTATATTTCAAAATTTTAATTTCATTCTTCCCAAACAACAGTATATGTTAAACCAAATTATAGTCCTAAAGGTTACATATATTTTAAAACAATGAAAAATCATAATAATATCACTAATCACAATGATAAATCATTATATAATGCTATAATTCATTGAAATTCACTATAATATCACGAAAAAATTTATATACTCACTGGAAAGATAATCCTTATCTTGAATGTTAATATATCTGAAAATGTCACCTTATTAATGAATAACATTTTAAACAACATGTTTATATTTATATATCACTACCCAATATATTATAATCAATTTAACATCAAATAATATACTAGACCAAAGGTTTATTCAAACCATAATAGTGTATTCTCTCCAAAACAATGTAAAAGATTCCAATAACCATAAAATTGTATCACTTAAATACCTCAAAAGGGATATCTATGGTTTTGAACTTATTATCAACCTGGAAATTAAAAATTCATGATGGTGTCCATAAATCATAGGATAAAATCATATGAAAAAATATATACTTCAAAAAAGATCCACATCCCTTATTCATCAAATAAAACCAAGGACTATTTTAACAATACAAAACCAAAATAAAAATCATTAAATTTGACCTAAATAATTTTGTTATCAAGTCACAAAACAATTTCAATATCACCCAAAATATCCAATTTACGTCATCAATTCCATTCATGCAATTACCACAAAATCAATTTTCTTGGTTATCAACATGTTTCAACAGGTGTTTTAAAATACATAAATGAAATATACTATAGAAAGTCACTTATATGTATAATGAATATTATATATAAAATATAACATAATTATCAAATCCCAATACATAACCACTTCAATATTTAAACATTAATGATTTTTATAAAATAGGGTCTTCATTGTTCTATGAGTTAAACCATTGATTAAGGGAATCAACTTAGATACTTCCCATGTTCTCTATAAATTATATATTTAACTCCTCAATAATTAATTCCTATATTAATTTCATTTACACATAAAATTCATCTTCTCCGTCCTTTTAGAAATTACTCGGGATGTCTCTTTCCATATTTTTTACATGAAGGAAATTTAGTCTTCTTTCTTCTATGGTATCCATTACCAGATCTCTTAGAAAAATCTATCGTTATCTACATTGGTGAGTTATAGATTTGATTAAGGTGAAATTATTTAATCATATATCATGATAATTATTTCAGAATAATCACAATATCTTTCAATATAGAAAAAAATCCATTTGGTTTCTCATAATCACCATATAGTCCATCACATTCGACATGAATATGGTTCCTTCTGGTTCCATATATTTACTAGAACCAAAAAATAATAGTATGACCAACAATAATAATAGTAGGAGACTACATAATCATGAAAATAATTTATAGGATTTCTAAATTCTGACACCTTATTTTTAATATTGGACACTTTAGGTTTAACCTCGTCATTCATGGTCATAATCTCTTAAATTCTTTCATAATTGACCGTAAATAAATGTTAATTAACTCATGAATATCTCATGGGAGTTTCAAACATAGTTTGTATTAAGATATCCATTATATATTCTTTTAAAGGGCCTAGGTTTGGTAATTTATAAAAAAAAGAACCTATAGAAATTTATAAATGATATTGAGAATATAATTTATAGGGTTTTTTGTCAGGAACTATCCCCCATGGTCTGTGTCATGACTCCCCCATGTGCACCACCCAAATTCAAGGGGTTGGAAACTAGAACCAATGGAATCAACCTGCAAGTGGGAAGCATTTTCTTGAGTACTTTTATACACAAACGCAAAACTATGTTAAAAAATTTAGAATGAAAAACATGCATGCCAACAAAAAACCACTGAGTAAATGTACAATCTATATGTTAGATAGGCCCGGATACTAACCAAAAAAAAAGAAAACTGAAAAAAGGAAAGTACAAAAGATATATGAAAAGATTTCTGCAGAAAATCCCACCTGATGGGTAAGTATTGAGTAGCTATCAAAATCCTTATAAGTATGCCCCGCCTTTATGATCTCATAGGGAACCACTATGTCATAGGATAACATGTCCTCCATTAAGGCATCCTTCATCTACACCACACCCAACACATACGGGAGAGTCCAGTGAAGGGGTGAGTATCAAAATTATCAATAGGGACTAAAAACCACAAAGGAAAGTCCAAAAAACAATCCACAAAGCAAACCATGAAGCATGATCATGAAGAAAGTAAATTAATAAAGGTATAATTTAAAGTGTGAAAAGTAAGAATATTAGTCGTAACATTGAACACCTTTGAGTATTGAGATACTCACCCATAATGAGTATTGTGGGTCTTCTAGGTCACATGGAGCCACTTCCCACTTAGTCCATTAAAGTCTATCCACACAGGGCCACATGTAGCTAATCCACATAGGGTTGTTTCGAGCTGATCGACATAGGGTCATTTATAGCTGATCCATACAGGGTCCCTTGTAGCTGATCCACATAGATTCACTTGGAGCTAATACACATATTCTATCCTTCCTTCTAGGACTAAAAAATCACTTTGGACCACTTGTATGTAGTCTTCGAGTCTTAGTGAGCCATAGGATTCCCGCATTTAGCCCTCTTGATTATGGTAGAATGCAATCCTAATGAAATTCTTCATATTTATACTTCCATGAAAACCTCATTATAGAATTATAGAAGAACTAAATCATTGATAAGGATCTAAATCTACAAACTTCCCATCAAACTGATCCATGTTATGAAAGATATTAACATTTTAGTGAATAAGGGCCGGTTGGGTCTGGGCTCGGTCTGAACTCTGTCGGACCGACCCAACCAACCTGGCCTAGGGGCCCCACATGCCCTGTCCTGGTTTGACTGACCCGACTAGACCCAATTCAGCTCTAGTCTGACCTGGTCTAGCCTAGCCAGGCCCATTGGGCCATGCTGGACCTGGCCTGGCCACAAGGGGGCTAGAGCCATTGGGCCATATTAGACTCGGCCTAGTTAGACCGGGGCTCCCACACGCCGGGTTGCCTAGAATCATGGTTCCATCAAGACATGCCCTCAATTTGTGGGATGAGTTTTCATATCTTGGACCATTAAGTGGCCCGATATTATTTCATCGGCCTGTCCTGCAAAAGTGGGCTGGCTTAATTCTAGCCTGGGTCTCTTAGCAGGCCAGTTCCCCCCGGAACGACCCACTTGGCGGGATAGTATCCCCCATCATAGACACCAAGTGGTATTCTATTTATGTGTGTCATGGTCATCTATACCATCCAACCTCTTATCTTGCAAACAATACCTAATGGACGAAATGCTCACGAGCTGCGCGGCAGCCCTAGCCGCAGACCACTAGTCAGGTGGTCGTGTCCCAGTTCGCCAGCTACCGATCCACTATATACGGCTCTTGCCTCACCATCGCAGCCCACCTTAGCGCATATTCATGGAGAGATTCCACCCACCTATGGTCGCCAGCATTGATGCACTGGCGGGATGTTCCACAGACCACCAGGTCCACTCCGGTGGTCCGTTCTTCAGACCATCTACTCTTTTTCCCTCCATGGCTGCCATATTCCTTGTTATGACCTCACAAATTCTTTTCCATCAATCCTAACATGCATCAACAAAGAACACACAATAACGCACAATGGATGAGGGGATAGATCCATGTTCGTGTCAGCTCTCACCCTATGGGTTAGAGTTTCTTTAAAACATGGGGGGATATGATTACGATTTTATAAAATTTAATTCCAATGAAATCCCCCAAATTAAGATCTATTCCGCATCGACAAGGGATCCACGAATCTACCTTTTCATGGGTTTATCCATGTTTTTTGGTTTATAATGAAGAACAGGGAATTCATATTACAAAAAGAAACCCCTTCCTGGGATTTGTTCGTCAGCCGGGGAAGAGCGGCATCACACACCTTCATTCTCCATTCTTGATTTGCAGCCCATTTTTTTAGAAATCCTTCGATGGGTGGTAAGAGAATGTGTTCGTCATTCGTTGGTCCTATCCTTCTAGGGGAATATTTTTCGTTAGCGATTCTCTGGTATTCTTCGTTGGAGAGAATTTCCTCACCATTCATTAGAGATATTCTAGATCTAATTCCACAACTCGTTATCTCATTAAAAGAGAAACACATTGCAATGTTTCTGTTATGTTGCATCTTTTCATTGTTACACTATTTCATTAATGAAATAATGTGTCTACTACACTACAATTAATGAGTTGTTACACTGCACAATTTAGAGCATCATTAAAGGACTTCATTTAATGGTACTCGTCATCACCATATCTCCACCGCCACAGTATTGATGTGATTATTCTCTACAGTGAAGAGAAACAAATAAAATAACTTTTTTTAAGTTATTTAATTTTTCTTACGAAATATCTGAAAACAATATTTTTTGGCCGACGCTATCTGGTTGAAGATAGGTTCTTTCAAGGAAAATCCCATCATTCTGAGTTCAACGGTGCCTTCAAATTTTGGATCTAACCACCGGTTTAAAATTTTTAAAAAAATAATTTTCTTGTTTATTTAAATGAACATAAAAAGTTTAAAATTCTTTTTCGGGCTCACCGAGCAATAGAATTAGGTGTCTTTTGAGCATCTAGTCTCAAAATAATCCCATATAATTAAAATAAATTACATGTAATTTTTGGGGAATTAATTATTTTGAGTTATTTAGATCAATGTGGTGTAAATAAAATTTATTATGAATGTTCTTTTGTAAATGAGGGGAATGTATTCTTGAAATTTAATAATTTGTAAAATTATTCTAAATTATTTTTGTATATAAAAATTTCAAAAAATAGATATCATTTGAATATTAGACCAGTATGAGTTGAAATTATCTCATAAAATAAAATTTTTAAAATTTTATGTTATGTTTTCAATCATATCTTTTAGTTTTAATCCCCATTAACCCTTTTGTCGACCTTGGTTTTTTTTACAAGTTTTTATCGACCTACGGTTATTGTTATGTTATCACCCAAATTATTCACCCATATATTATAGATTTAATCACCATATCATTTAGATTTAGTCCCATTTATTTGGAATAAGATAATATTTCAATGAATTTTAAATCATTTAATAAAATATTTTTTTAATAAAATAGCATCAATGTCATTTTGTACACTATTAATTTAATTTACATAAGGAAAAGGTGGGAATTCAAATATAATATATATAAAAATCACTAAATGTATTCTATTTATAAAAAATTTATATAACACAATAACAAAATCAATTTATATTATATTCAACATTTACAAATTATTTATTTTATTTTTCTATTTATTGAATAAATATTGTGTTGGAATTGCATATGATTTTCAAGAAATTAATTCATCACTAAAAATAAAAAATTTATTTACATGATAAAAAAATTAACCCTAAAAAAACATTCATAATTGATAATAATTTTTTTATCCCTCTCAAAAAATATTGTAGATATTAAAAACAATAAAGTGTCATTTTTCACCTTATATTCTACTTATATTTTATAAAAGTGAAAATCAAAGAAATATTAATTTTTTTCCATTTTTTGAAAAATCGATGCACTTGGGTGAAATACAATCATCCAATAGGATACATGAAATATTTAGATCATTTTTACTCCTTACCAAATTGTTTTTTAAAGGAATTACCCTCTTTACCCTTACCATGGTGAGAATTATTTATTATGGTTACAAGTTAAAATGAAAAAAATAAAAGGACAACATTTATAAAATTTATAACTCATAATTTGACATTTGAAATCTATTTCCCAAGAATATATTTCTAGAAGCGGTATAAATTAACATAAAAATAATACCAAAAAATGGAAAATGGTCTTTAGAAAAATTCCCTTTTAAGTGTAAAAATGTTTTTATACTATAATAAACCATATAATTAATTATAATAAACTTAATTTGATTATATATATTATGATAGAAATATTTTTATTTTTAAATAATTTCCATAACAATGGATCTTTTTAAATTCTTGAAACATAAATTCAGTTTTCAATGAAAATCATAAATTTTCACTATTCACTCAAAAATCAATATTTTTAAAACAATTACCAATTTTTACCCTATATCATTTTTGATATTATTATTTAAAACATTATTTCTATTTTATAAATTAAAATTTCTAAATTTTTTAAAAAATTAATTCTAATTTAAACACATATAGTGAAAAATAAAAACATTTTTGATAAAAATATATTTTATAAGTATAAAATGAATTTACTAAAAAACATGTTTATATTAATATTTATAAATTCATTATATAAAAAATTTATATAGATTTTTATAATTTGGTTATCAATTTTCAAATCAAATATTTCATTATCTTGGTTATGGTGGTTATATTTAGATAATAATATTTCGGTGTATGTTCAAGATTGGTGTTGTGTGTTGTATACACTTTCAAAAATAGAGTTTTTTTAAATAATGGACACATAATGTGTTTTTGGTTTATTGGGATATAAAATACATATGTAATATTCATTAAATTTATCAATTATAATTTTTTCATACTCTATTTTTTTATTAATAGATAAGTATAAGTACAAATAAGTTGTATCTTAAAAAAGACGGAGATACATGTAAAAAAGTATATAAAAGCATCAGAGAAATAAGAAAAGGTATCACAATGGGTATAAAGGTCTATTTGAAGTGTTGGTGTCAAAATCATATGCTATTAATTTTCATGATTCCTTTAATATGGAGTTGAATATCTTTATTGTAATATAATCAATAAATAATATTTTGATGAGTTATTTGTTTTGATTTAACAAATGGTTTAATATGTGATTTTAGCATATGGTTTTCACAATATCAAAGGCTATTGAAAATCGATATATTTCAAAAAGAATATTTAATGTATATTTACTAATTAAGCTGTGGAATTATAGGGGATATTGAATATAAAGATATAAATGTAGAATCACTATCAACAAAGGATGTACACCCAGTTAAGTAAGGGAAGAAATATATTATGAAAAAAGTGTTATTAATCAATGTTAAAAAATTAGAAGAAAATTTTGTCTATATATGTGATATTAAATTTAATTTCTATATTAATTACACACTATTTAATAATTGTTTATTCACTATTTTATTTTGATGATGTGGTCGAGTTCAGTGGAATAATTTATTAGACGAAGTCGAGAATTGTGACTATATGTAGTTATCAAAAGTAAGTGAATTTCAAAGGATAGAAGTGATGATTTTGGATCAAACAATTATTTTGTATACTAAGTTATATCATAGTATTCTTATAGGTTTTTTATTGGACCATTTTTAATGGTATTATCTCTCACTAGAATTATTTAAGATTGTATCCATGTTTGGGGTTTTCGTGAGCTTGAACAACATATACGAAATTATTTTTTAAGTGGAATCCATTGTTAAAAACTTTTTAATAGGTGGAGTAAGAGATTAATTTATAGTATCATTATTGTTTATTACACTATGGGGATTTTATCCTCCCTTAAATATTATTTAGGGACTGTATTGACATAGTTGGAGAAGTTATGTTCACAATCAGGCCAGTTCACCATTATGATAAGTGGAATCCTAGAAAGTGGTGTCCCCAAATAAGGTTATAAGTGGAATATGAATAAGATATTATGTTGTTTAATATCAAGAATATATAAGGATAATAATAATAAGTTTTAAGTTTATCATAGAAAGTGGTGTGCAATGGATTTTATGTCAAAGGATGAGTAAGAAGCCTAATGAATCCACCAATCTCCCCATCCATCAAAGCCGAATTAAAGGGTTGTAGGTAAAATCATGATGATTTGAATATACTCTATATTTCATGATATTATTTTCAAAAAATACCAATGGGGATATTTTTTTCTTCAAAATGATAGATTTATAGGGTTTTATTTATTATAAATACATTTTTGGTCCTATCTGAAACTAGAGTAATAAATATTGGATGGATTTTTTGTACAACATTGAGTAAATTATGTGTTTTGGATTTTATATCAACACATGTTGTTATTGATTTTGATGTTTTTAAAACTAAATTGAAGATGTTTTTCAACAAATTATGAAGATATAGTCATTTAAAAATGGCAGGGGTAGTAGTTATATATATAAGATGGAATTCACATTGTGAAACCTCAAAACACAATGTGAAAGGTGTTTCATAAAAAATAAAAAAGGCATGAACTAATCTAATTATTATAATATTAATTCTACAAGAGTAATTATATAATATTATTTACATAAAATTCATTTCATAGTAATCATTTTTCATTTTAACCATAGAAAATTATCAATTATACCATGACATCATTATTCTAATTGTGAGTTGCATGAGATGGTAGAGCATGAGGGGTTCATAGAAAAACATTTCTGTATGACATGATGATGAGTGTGAGGACTTAAGAATATTTGGTGGCCATGAAATTTAAGTTCATTACATAATACAATGGTTGATTCTTAGTGTTTATAATTTTGATTTAACTTAATAAGGTTGATGGTAAATTTTTATGTTTGAGATTATTTTATATTTTCATAGAGAAGATTTTTTATACATGAGTGGTTTTATCCATTCCAAAAAGGTGATGGAGTACATATTTGTGGCACTGTACATCTTGATGTCACTCTAGGGAAAACAAATTACATTAAATATGAGTATAATGTGTAGGTACTGGTGTGTCAAGTGCATATGTGACCACACCAGAAGAATAAGGCTTGTGTCGTGAATAGACGTAGGAATATTTTAGTTTTTTTTCTAGGTGATGATTTAACTATGAAGAATAGGGTCACTCCTTACTAGTTCTAAAATGAAAATGTATTTAAATATCTATGATGTTATCTTATGGGGAATTATGTATTATATATGGAGTTTATTTTTTGGATTTTGTTTTCGAATAGACATCATTTCATGGTGGTGTTTCTCATGCCCTAATAATGTTGAGTTAGTAAGCCTACATATTAATATTTCCTTGTTTTATGAGGGTATAACAAGATTTAATTTGGAGATCTTGACTTGGAATTAATGTAAACATTATTATGATTTTTTTTGATATTCAGTCATTATTTTGTTGATTGATTTTCCTATCATTCTTGTGACTTATTACAAATCTATGATGATGACATTAAATATAATATCTCTAGATACAGGGGAAAAAGATATAGTGTTATGGAGATATCAATATTTGTAAGTGAATGGAGTATATTGATTTGAAACAATCAGGGAAATGAGTTTAATTTTATATATCTGATATTGAGGGAAGAAATTAATATTTAGATTGGAAAGAAAAGATGAAATCATTGACACTATTTGAAAAATATATCAATAAAGAAGAATGAGTTTCCATGACTACTCATAGAAATACAATTAAGTAGTTTAAGGATATTTTCCCATCTGATCTACAAAGGAGTATCATTAAGATCAAAATCATCTATCTTTACTTAGTGAAAAAACCATAATGAGTCTTCTTTAGTTGGAAAATGTGTTATGGAAATATTCAATTCTGGAGTAGTTAATGAAAGTGATGAATTATGGGATGTTATCCATTGGAATCTATGAGCTTTCCATAACTATTTTAAGGGGAGTGACCCTGGTAATCCCCAAAGCACATTATCAAAAAGTTTATTTAGTGGATTTAGGGGGATGAAAAATGTTCTAGTATCATTCTACATGGATTATCCTAGTGTAGGTTAACCAGGTAAAAACCCTGGTTTCATGTTTACTTTTGGTATACATTCCTTATTCCTCAATTTATGTTTATGGATGAAGAATAATTTAAAAAACAAGTTAAGGTTTATGAACTACATATGTTGCTTTCAGATTATTATTAAAATAAAAGAAAAAGGGTGACCCTACTAATTATGAGGTATATATCATATATAATATCATGATTTTGAGGGAAAAGTATTTTAATTAGAATAATTCCCTAACCAGATTCACCCCAAGGTAACCTCTCACTAAAGTACCTTGTGATACTAACTACCCTATATAGAAAATTTTTACTTATGAAATTATTACAAAATGAAATATTCATTCATTTTATAAAATTTGATATATAATAAATCGATCAATACCTAAAGGTAATTTATAAACCACTATTTCAAAAAGGGATACTCTTGACATCATTAAAAACACTCTATTCTAAACAACCCTTCATAATTTGGCACCCACAACCCTGCATTGATGCCCACTTTATATTTGAAATCATATATCATAAAGCATCTACCTTTCTCCAACCTTATACTAGCACTTTCAACACCCAAAAGGTGGAAAATAATGGTCTAGAATGGTTTTGGTTTATACATTCCACATTTAACCATTAAGGAAAGAATAACTATATACATATGTAAGATAAACACAGTTATCCTAGAAGATACGAATGAATAAATAATTTTCTATGAGAGTATATTGGTAATATATTTGATAATAATATCATATTTATAAAGGCTACTTAATATTATATCATGTTTATATTAGAGTAACTCATTTCGAAGAAAAGCTATGTAATTAATGATATTTTATTTTTGGTGAGTTTTAATACTCTTATATGAATAATATAGGAAATACATAGGATAAATAAGTGCAACTTATACTTATATAAGATTAAATTAGTGTTATGTATCATTAAATATTGGATGTAGAATAACAAATTAGAATTTCATAAAAAAACATATAATTTCAAAGGGATATATGTGGTTGTTCACATTTATCAAAACTAACCCAAATTCTATGTTGGAAAAAATCCCATCCATTACCATATAATATATTCATCACAGTTACATATCTAGTTAAAATAAGGAATCTTGATTTGTTAATAAATAATATGTTCTAAATGGATTTCATTCATAATATTATTCCATAAATCGTTCCATATATTTTATTGTTTAACAAAATCAAGTAATATCTCAAGAAACCACCCATTTGGAAGTTCATCTCGGAGATTAGAGGAGAAATGATATCATGGTAACTTAAAACCTTATAGAACTAATGAGTAGTAATAAATTAATCTTCACATGTTGAAAGATATCATTTACCCAAGGGGGAATTTAAATATAATAATACAAGTTTAACCGTAATGGTATGCTATTATATATTAGTTATAGGATTTTATTTTCATTGTTGGGTAAGAAAGGTTGGTAGAAGATTATATATATGGGAGGTGTGAATTGAAAATTACAAAACAATTAACCAGATACAGTTATAATGAAATTTGATTTAAAATTTTTTATTATTTGTAACAAAAAAGTGAAATAACAGATGTAATTTTTATATTGGTTCAGTCTCAATTATAACTAGTCCACTCATAGGACACTAAGATCTATCATAGATATATTGTGAATGATAAATTTTTTTAATGGGAATCATAAATAGATAAAAAGAATAACTTTTCTAGAGAAATTATAACCAAGACTCCGGAATTTTGCATTGGGTGTCACAACCCAATTAAAGCACTACTTTTGCGTCCAAAACTCACAACCAGAATGGAACATAATTTAGAATTTGGGGGGGGGGGGTCATATTATGAAGAAAGATAAAGAATTATTTTGAATTAAAAATCATAAATAGAAAGTGATAATGAATGTGATTATGTAGAGGTAGTGTTACAAACATAAAACCCAAGATGAAATAGAATATAAATAAAATAATCACATCTACTGGTTCTTGAGTAATTTAGCAAGATATATCTTTAATGGGTAATTGAAGTTGTATAATTTTTCATTATTCACCAAAAAATCTATCTGGAAAATAAAAAATTGAACAAAAAATACATGGTTTGTACAATATTTTGAGTCTTAAAAAAAATTCTCTTTCGGTTCTAGAACTTTTTTTTATCTCATAACATTGTGTGTGCTTTGAATGTTTCCTGAAGACTTTAAATAAGATCTGTCATGACCCGTCCCCTGGGGCCCATGCCGTGACTAACCCATGCTCTCCTTCTATAGGCTAGGTGTTGGTGACTAGAACAGGAAAGTAATTTCCATAAATGGGAAGGCATTGCTTCAAAACATGTACCCACAAAAGCAGGGTACACTACGCAAAATAAACAACAATGGAAGAGTAAGGTGCAACCCCAACTAGTAACCATAACTAAGTGTAATAGTAAGTATTGAAAGAAAAAGGGTATTAATAAAATCTTATATGAAAAGATACAACTATAAAAAAAATGAAAAATGAAAACATCCCCTGAGATCATCCACCAAGGATCATACCTGAAGGGTAGGTACAACTAGTCTCCACTGCTCTACAAGTCAACTGGTCACCTCTGTGTACCACCTAGTCCTAGATCCTATAGTCTCAGCAAAGCCATTCGTCATCTGCACAAGACACAACAAGTTTCGGGAAATGCCCATGTTAGGGTGAGTATAACAATACCCAATAGGGTCCTAGAGACACCCGAAGGTCTCTCCGAATTCCCCTATAGAAAACCACAAAGCATGATTTCAATCACAAAGCACAAATCTAAAGACTCATCTCAAACCAGGTATAAGTAAAGCACATAAGTACAAATGATTATTCATAAATCATGATCATCTTATTCTGTCAAGAGGCATTAATACTTATCATACAGAGTCTGAACCACATAGGATCGATAAGTAATAACCCCCATAATACCCACACAGGATCCGACCCTCCCAGAGATGATAGGTACTAGCCCCCGCATGAACCACACAAGATATGACCCACACAGGATTGGTATTATCTGACCCACATAGGATCACTGAATGTTAAACCACATAATATTTGACCGATACAGGATCAGTATGTAACTAATCCACGATGGGCCTCCCTAAGGCTGGACCCTATCGGGTCACGTACTGCTGATCCACATAGGATTGATAGGTGTTGATCTTCACATGATCACTAGGTGTTGACCCACACTGGGTCACTCGGTACTAACTTCCATATGATATGTCTCTAATTACATCCTCACCGCCATCCACTGGATTCCCGCTCAGAGTATTCTTGATTCTGGGAGGACCTCTCCTCAATCCATCGGTCGTATTTCAACAGGCACAAAGTCTCATGAAGAAGTATCTCGATGATTCTCCACGCCATAAGGGTTCCATTGTAATAGTTGACATGTTAACTGGACACATAGTCTGTAAGTTATACACATTTTAGTGACGTGGGCCCGATTGGATACATAGTCGATCCATCCCGTCCATACTCAAATATTCTCCAAAATGTTTGTAGAGTATCTCCAAAGGACCATCCCACTCCAAGGATCCTAGTGACGTTGATGGTTCATCAAATGAACATAAAGTTTGCAAGTTATGGTCATTTAATCATATTAAGGCCCAAGGGGGGTTCGGGTCCGGTCTGACCTAGTCAAACCGACCCGGCCCGACCTAGTCTAGGCCAACCCGACCTGCCTCGGGTCTGACCCGGCCAGTCTAGACCCAGCTTGGGCTGGCCCGGATTGGCAGGGACGCGCACCAGCCTGGCCCATCACTGGGGCGCGACCTGCCGGTTGATGCGACACAGTGTGCCGACATGGCTCCCTAGCCAGGAGGCCACCGGCTCACTGAATGTCTCAAGAAGACCCATTTTTCTCTTCAATTAGCACCACCATGTGGTCCAAAAGTCTTGTGTGGCATGGGTCCCCCTCTTCCCATAGCTTTGATGCGACAACTGCTTCTCTGCGGCATGCGACAGCGCGCCGCCTCTCCAACGCGGTTGACCAATTCCTAGTCACCCCTTGGGTCCGGTGTGGTGCAAATAGGTGCTTCCCACTTCTACGAATGGCGAGCGCCAACTATCACCTTCAACGCAAACACTAATTGTCATTGTCGTTGTGCTAGTGCCGCGTGGGAAAATTTTTCGTAGGCTACCGGGTGAACTCTGGTGATTCGTTTTTCCATCCGAACGCGCCTACGGTCCTCCCAGAATGCCACTGTCATTATGAGCCTCTATTTTTCAAGGTTCTGTCATAATGGAACAACCCATCTCTGATGAAAGCAAAGAAAATAAAGAGGCGGAAGGTCCATGCCTTGTTCGTTCGACCCACGCCCTCTCTGTTAGAATTATAATGAGATGAGATAATTAATTCATTAATAAAAGATTATATTGCTTCCATGATATAACACCCTTTTCAAGAAATAGGAAAAAATAAATTGCACATGATATAAATGACAAAACTCCTACCTCATGAACCATTAGATGTATCACAGTCATTGGCCAGAGGGTCCCAGTCAGAGAGAGTTCATTGGTGTTTGTTGATCCCGTATCATCACCGTCCAAGCTTCCATCCTCCATTAGTGAAACTCATCACATCACATCACTAGAGGTTCATTTCTTGGTGAAGCCTTATCAAAACTCTACCATGATCCTCACTTAAATAGAGGGCTAAAAGGTGAGTAACACCCTGAGGAATTAATGAGGTTCATTTAATGAATGAACCTCTAAATTCCCCAATGGTGTAGCTACACAAAAAAATAGTGAATCCAATAATAAGCTTCATAAGTCACTGGTCCCCACCACAACCACTCATCTGTTGGGGAAAAAGAAATAATTTTATTTGTTATCTTTTTTTTTATATTTTTATGTAAAGTCCAATAATTTTAGTTTTTCTCCTGCCCTACTATAGTTGAAGTGAAGATTCCCTTAAGCATATCCTGGAGCTGTGGATTCAATAGTTCCCATGGATTTTTAATCCAAGCTCCTGTTCAAAATATAGAAAATTCCTCCTGCGCATTTACTGAACGTACCTTAAAAAAAGTTCAGAAATTCAATCCAGGCACACCAGGCCTCAAAATCAAGTTCCATCATTTTTCTAAGACCCATAATAATCCCAAATAATTAAAAATATTACATGTAATTTTTGGGTCTTTAAATTCTCCCCACCGTAGGTATTTTTGTCCTCGAAGGCTACAACAAAATTAAGAGAACATGTGGGGGTACTGAGGAGGAATCTGATCCTCTTTATCCCATGTGATCTCCTTGATGTTACCATGCGTCCAAGGAACTCACACCAGTGGGATTGACTTCCCACGAAGGAATCGCTCCTATCGATCCTCTATCTCCAGCGAGAACTCTACAAACATCTCCCCATCATCAATTTCCATCTCTCACCAGTAGATAACATGCTATGGGTCATGCACGTATCTCCTTAGCTGTGACACGTGGAATACATTATGCACCTGCTACCTCTGTGGAAGAAGATCTAGACTGTACTCCACATCACCTACTTAGTTTAGGACAAGGAAAGGTCTGATAAACCTCAGAGATAGATTGTTTCTCTGGTCAAACATCCTTTATCCTTGTCATGGTGAGACCCGTAGGAATTCATTGTCTCCGTCCTCAAACTCCAAGTGTCTCTATCTCCTATCCTCATAATACTTATGCTAGATCTGTGTAGTATTCATCCTCTCCTGGATGATCAGCACCTTCTCTGTGGAAGCTTGTACAAATTCTATACCCATAAGTGTTGACTCCCCTAGGTCTGTCCAACAAAGAGGTGATATGCCTAGTCGTTCATACAAGGCCTCAAACGGTGTCATGCCGATGTTGGAGTGTAACTTTTGTAGTATGAAAACTCCAGTAGGGGAAAGTGGTCCACCCAAAATTTTCCAAAATCAAGGACACAAGCACAAATCATGTCCAAGAGTGTCTGAATGGTCCACTCCGTCTGACCATCTGTTTGAGAATGGAAGTCGGTGCACAAGCATAGCTGAGTCCTAAACGCCTCCTGTAATTATTTCAACAAGTGGGATGTAAAATGTGTGTTTCTATTCGAGAAGATCATTGATGGAACCATGTGAAGTCATACAATATTTGGTACTTAGATATTTCCCAATCTCTCTACTGATCCCTGCTCTTGGATGGGTATGAAGTTGGCTGACTTTCTGAATCGGTCAACGATCCCCCAGATAGAATCGTGGCCCCTAGAAGAACATGGTAGCCTCATCCTGAAGTCCATGGAGATACCACCCCACTTCCACTCTAATACCTCAAGTGGTTGTGTTAAGCCTGCTGGTACCTAATCATCGACCTTCACTTACTAACTAGTGAGGAATCAGGATATTAACTATGCCACTGCCTTCTTTATCTCTGGCTACCAGTACTGATGCCCGGGATCCCTGTACATCTTTGCCACTATAGGATGTACTAAAAAAGGGGATGTGTGATACTTCTTCAAAACCTCCTCCCATATCATCCCTGGTACCATGGTGTACCCTCTATAGACAATTACATGCTCTACACCATTATAATATCCTTCAGGAGACTATCATGGGGATATCTGAGCATGCTGGGCCTCACAGTCAATGTCTGCAAGCTATGCCTCCCTAACTCGCTGAAGGAGTGGGGGAGTAACTATCATAGATTAGAGTTAATCAACTCAATCTCTATCCATGAAGGATATCTCCAATGAGGCTAGCTACTCTATCTCCTCACTCAGCAGATGGAGACTAGACCCCCTACCAAGTGCATCTGCTACTACGTTCTCCTTCCCAGGAGTATAGACTATATCAAAGTCATTGTCCTGGAGGAACTCTTGACATTGTTTCTATCTTAGGATTAGGTTCTTCTGTGAGAAGATACTCCTGAGAATATTTTGATCAGGGTAAATAGTAAATCATTCACCCATTAAGTAGTGTCGCCACATATTTAGTGCAAATACTACAACTGCTAACTCCAGGTCATGGGTAGAGTTGTTCTGCTCATGTTTTCTTCACTACCATGAGCCTTAGGCGATCACTACTTTCACCTTCATCAGGAAACAACCTAGACTGGTCCCTGATGCATCATTGTAGACTACATACCAAATGACCTTTTCTGGCAGCCTCAAGATAGGGTTAATCGTCAGTCTCTGCCTCAACTCCTGAAAACTCTACTGACATCTCTCCATCCACAAAAAGGGATGTCCCTTCTTTTTCAAATTTGAAAAGAGTTTTACAACTCCGGAAAAGTCAGGTACGAACCTTTAGTAGTACCCAGCCAATCATAGGAAACTCCGCACCTCGGTCACACTCTTGGGTGGATCCCAAGCAAGAATGACCTATATCTTCACCAAATATACTATGAATATAGTCTTCGAGATAACGTGCCCCAGTAAGTGGAATTATCATATCACGAATTGGCATATAGAGAATTTTCCATAAAGCTGATTCTCTTGGAGTGTATCCTGAACTATCTATAGTTGCATGGTGTGCTCCTCCTCTGACGTCGAGTATATCAAAATGACATCGATGAATAACACAAAAAAGTTATCGAGGTATGGAGGAAAGATCCATTTCATGAGCCCCATGATTACTAACAGATCTTTGGTCACATTGGAAGGTATAAACAAGAACTCATAATGGTTATTCCGACATCTAAGTTATGTCTTTGGTACGTTCTCATCCTCTACTCGGAGCTGATGATAGCCTGATCTGAGGACTATCTTCGAAAACCATTGAGCTCCCTTCAGTTGGTCGAAGAGATCATTAGTACTCGAGATTGGATACTTGTTCTTCATGGTCACCTTGTTATGGTGATGATAGTCCACCCAAAGTCTCAATATCTCATCTAACTTCTTAGTGAACATGATATTGGATTCCCATGGAAAACACTAGGCCTTATGAACCCCTTCCCCTTCAATTCCTCCAGCTATACCTGAGACTCCCAAATCTCCATGGGATCCATCCGATATTCTTGTGTAGATATCGGTTCCATCCTGGGGTACAAGTCGATCTAAAAGTCTACCTCTCGATGAGGAGGTAGTCCCATAACATCAACAGGGAAGACCTCAGCATACTGGTCCACCACTACAAGATAACTCGGACTCCCCAAGTTAACTACTCCGAGGGTGAGTCTAGAGAACTGATGATTAATTGACTATACCGTCCTTCAAGATTGTCCATCCTCCACTCCAAAGGTTTTCCCCTCACCGGGGAAGGTAAACATGATCCCATCTTCATGGACACACAACACCTGGTGCCTAAAACAATCTATCTAAGCATAGATTGTGGATATCCAGTCTATTACCAAGATGAGGACATAAGGCCTCGACGCTGGTACTGGGAGATCTCAGCCAAAGATCTCACCTCTTAGAGTAATCTCACACTGTTGGAACTAGTGTGTAATCATCAAATCTTTTCTAGTAGGAGTCTCTAATAGCAAGGATCAATCCAACAACTCCATCAAAATCTCCATGATCCGAATGAGTGTCATGGTAATGAAAGAGTCATGGACACCTGTGTCTATAAGTACTAAATCTAGGGTAGATTGGACATAGTTCATATCTATAATCATATCCAGAGCACCATGGTCATAGGACTCTACTACCTAGAGCTATTCTCTCCCATTTCCACCTGCTCCCAATTCCCAAGGTGGACCTCTTAGTGGTGGTGGTGGCAGAACATCAAATCGCCTCCCAATGCCTGCTACACGGCCTGCACTTCTACCTCATATGACGCCCTATCGACCTCCTTGCTCGAATCGCTACCTCTACCCTGACAGTCCCTCGACTGTCTGCTGAGAGTCGGTATAGAGGGTCGGGCAGTCGCGAGCCATGTGACCCTGGTCGCTGCACGTGATGCACAATTTTCCTCCCAGCTGACCTTATCTTCCTTGTGAACTCCGCACCTCCGACCTTACATCCTAGGGTAATCCACCAGTGGGTCTGGCCCACTAGGACCTCTGCATCATTTTTCTAGTACCTTATCCCAATGACTTGGCTACCAATCGTTCGGTGGTGGATCTCGTGGTCGGTGCTTTCTATGCTATGAATCTCTACAAAAAAATGCTCACTCGAGCACTCCATCTTACATCAGGATATTCAGCAATATCATCAAAGCTATGATCTCCCACAGAACACCCTACTCAAAGGTTCAATCCCTAAAGAATGAGTCCCATACCATGTTGGTGGAGTAGCGCGAGTGGTCATTGAATCTCACCGAGTACTAGGAAACTTTCAGGCTGCCCTGCTGTAAGTGTATGATCTCTTAAATATGCACAATACGTAGTGTCGCTGGAATGAACTCTTCCATAAAGAGGCTCTCAATATCCACCTAGGTGAGGTTATCCTCATCATGACTCTAGAGCATCTGGATCAACCATCTCCCTATTATTCCCGAGAAAAGGCTAGCATCTAGGATAATCATTTACTCTACTGGTGTCTCAACAAAGAAAAAAACTATAGCAACAGGCTCCAGCCAGTCCTTAGCTTCCTGGAATCTATCTCGCCTTGGAACCTTAGAGGCCTCTATCTTTGTAACTCATGAAACACACTCATTCAGTTTGAATGGTATACTGGTGGGACTAGTGGAATATGTTGCCCAATGGGTGGTGGGGCTGCTGTTTCCCCACCTGAAGGTGTTACCACATTAAGAGGGACCAATATGAACGCCTCATCACTCGGTGGGCTGTCAACATCCATGCTCTTGGGAATCCTAGCATGTAGTCTATTCGGAGACATCCTAAAAATAAACAGGTGTGTCACGGTCAATAAGTTATACTTGGTGACCACACTCAAAAGATATCAAATTAAAAACATTTCCAAAACACATGCAATCATAGTTTTCATGCACTGAGATAGAAATCAGAATTTACGGTCCGGATGTGTGGATACATTGGCCGCCCCACCAAAAATGGACTCCATGAACTGGAAACCATACTCAAAATACTTAACACTATTACTCTATTAAAAATTGGAGTCCTAGTTCTTCGGTGGAACTGACTCCTTTGATAACCTTTTATCATGACCATCCCCCCGAGGCATGTGCTGTGACTACCCCATGCCCGTCTTTTATAGTCCAGGGGTTTGTGACTAGAACCGGAAAATCATTTCCCAAAAACGGGAAGGATTTTTTTTTCAAAAAATGTATACACCCAAGAAGGTTACAATAACCAAAATAAAACATAATGAAAGAGTAAGGTGAAAACACAAATTGTAACCACAACTAAGTTTAATAGTATGTACTGAATGTAAATAGGTCAGAATACAAGTCCAACTAAAAAGATACAACTATAGAAGAAAGTAGAAAATAGAAAACAGATTTTGAGATCATCCACCAAGGATCCTACCTGAATGGTAGGTACATATCATCTCCACAACTCTCCATGTCGACCAATCACCTTTGTGTACCACCTAGTTCAGGCTTCTGTAGTCTCAACCGAGCCGCTCATCATCTGTAGAAGACACAACAAGGTGCTGGTTAAGACCGTGCAAGGGAAAGTATAACAACACCAAGTAGAGACCCCAAGACCCCTAAAGGTCTCTTAGAATTACACTAAGGAAAACCACAATGAATGATTTCAATCACAAATCACAATGAGAAAAACTCAGCTCAAGTTAGGTATAAGTAAAGAACAAAAGTACAAGTGATTAGTCGTAAATCTTGATCAACTTATTCTGTCAAGAGGTACTGTTGTGGACCATACAGAGTCTGACCCACACAAGATCTATAGGTACGAACCCCCACAAGGTCGAAACTAGTTCCGACCAACCCGGAGTCAATAGGTACTAACCCGCACAAGACCCACACATGATCTAATCCAAACATGATCAGTATACGCTAAGCCACACAGGATCGCTGAGCACTAACCCAGAGAGGATCCAACCCACACAGGATAGGTATGTCACTGATCCACACCTGGACACTCTATGGATCATCCTCATTATGTCATGTACTACTGATCCACATAGGATCACTAGGTACTTATCCACACATGATCAATAGGTGCTATCCCACACAGGATCGCTCAGTATTAACTTTCGTACGATCTGTCTCCAACATCTGCCTTACTATCAGCCACAAAATTCCCGCTCATAGAACAATTGATTCTGGGAGTACCGATCCTTAATACATTGGTCATATTTCAACCAGAACAAAGTCCCCTGAAGATGTAACTAGATGATCTGTGACATCATAAGGGTGGCAATGCAACAGAAGACGCGTCAACTGGACGACTGATCTATACGTTTTTTCATTTTAGTGTCGAGGGCTTGGTCAGATTCATTGTCGATCAAACCCCACCATACTACAACATTCTCCAAAACTCTCATGGATTATCGCAAAAGGACCATCCCACTCCAAGTATCCAAACATTGTAGACGGTTCATCAAACGAATGTACAGTTCGCATGTTACAGTCATTTAAGTGTATCTAGGCCCGAGAGGGGTCCGAGTCTAGTCTGACCCAGTCGGGTCGGCCCGGCCCATCCCAGACTGGGCCAACCCAAACTGGTCTCGCCCTACCTCGACCCACCCTGGGTCCGACCCAGCCCAGCACAAACTAGCCTCGGCCGGCCCGAAGCAGGCTCGGCCGGCTCTGCCGCTGACCGGCCTGGCCCATTGGCTGGGCGTGACCTTCCTGGCGACACTTCCCTAGTGCGCTGGTGCGGCTCGCCAGCCGGGTGACTGCTAGCTCCCCAAACGGCTCACAAAGAGCCCTTCAGATCTTCAATTAGCGGCGATATGAGGCGCCACAATGCGGTTCGTAGGAACCGCAGGGCGCGAGACCCCCTCCTGCAGTGGCTTCAATGTCGCAGATACGTCTCTATGGCAGGCGATGGTGCCCACCTAACCAACATGACAATCTGGTTTCCATCCACCCCTTTAGGTCCTCCGTGATGCCAAGCAGTACTTCCATATTCTACGGCTGGTGAGAGACTACCACCACCTTCTCCGCCGGCACTGGTCACTGGTGTCAGCGTGCCGGTGCGCTGTCGATGAATCTTTCATGGGCCACCAGGTGAGCATTATAACGAGATGGGATGATTAATTAATCAGTAAAATATTATTTTTCTTTCTGAATTGGACACCCTTTAAATGAATGAGGGAAATAATCATTACACGTGAATGAAATTATGAAACCCCTACCTCATGAACCATTAAAGGTATCACAATCGTTGGTGGAAGGAGGGTCCCCATCTAAGTGAGGTCATCGAAGTTCGTCGATCCCAGATCATCGTCGCCCAAGCTTCCATCCCCCGTCGGCAGAACTCTTCGCATCACTTTTCTAGAGGTTCCTTTCCCAGTGAATCCGCACCAAAACTCCTCCCCATGTGTCACTTAAATAGAGGTGAAAAGGTGAGTAACGCACTGAGGAGTTATTCAGGTTCATTTAATGAATGAACCTTTTATTTCCCCAATGGTGCAGTTACAAAAATGAGATTCAATCCATTTATTGTCTTGACAAGTAACCAGTCCCCACCACCGCCTCTCTTTCGTTAGAGAAAAAGAAATAAAATAACTTGTTATGTTATTTTATTATTTTTATATAATGTCAAAAAATTTAAATTTTTTTCCTGACCTTATACGGTTGAAGTGAAGCTTCCCTTAAGCGTATTTCAGTGCTACGAATTCAACTTGCCGAAATATTTTAAATCTGAGCACCGATTTAAAAGATATAAAACATCGCCCATGCATTTACTGAATGTACCTTAAAAGAAGTTCAGAAATTAATTTCGGGCACACCAGGCCTCAGAATCAAGTGCCGTCAATTTTCGAAGACCCCTAATTATCCTAAATAATTGTAAAAAAATACATCGAATTCTTAGGTCTTTAAAAATCATAAAAACTATAATGAAAATCTATAAATGGGTAATGTAATTTAAATCCAAACTACATAAGTATCCAAGAGAGATAAAAATATCATTCAAAAATAGTGTGACAAAAAAATTGAAGTTCAAGACTTAAAAATTATTTAAAATCAATTTAAATTACTCATCAAATAATTCAAATAGTCTCCATAATAAATGGTCAAATAAATTCAATAAATATCATAAGAAAAATTAACTATGAAGTTCTATCATTAAAATATATTCTTATTTCATGCAGAATGTATTTATAGAAATTTTAATTGTACTATATTAATTAACATAACATATTACAAACAAATCCACATAATATATAAAAAAATTTAATAAAATAAATATATGTGAAAATAAATAATAAACTAAATAATAAATAATAATATTTAACATACACTAAAAAATTAATCATGACATTTCTATCTAATATATAAGATTTTTTGAAATTAATAAATTCCATATAACCATTAATAAAATTGTATTAAATTATATTATATAAATTAATATAAAACATAGCAGTATTGAAATGTCATATTTTATAAAAAATAATAAATTATTCAACTCACTATGAGTGCTGAGTGAACTTGAGGTATAAGTATTACAATTAGTTAACATACCATGACATTGAAGAATGCGGTTTGTTCAAGTAGACTTGTAGTCGGTATAAATATTATATTGTATGATTAATTATTTTTCAATAAGGTGTATCATAGAATGAAGTTTACATGTGTGGTAGGCTCACTTAGGATTTCATCGTGAATAATCATTCTTTCTCATAGTAGTTTTAGATATATTCTGGTAGTATGTTTAAACATCTACATGTGGTAACTTTAACATGTCTTGAAGTCAATTAAATAAATACACATGAAATCACATATAAACACTATACTTACACAAAATAACATATAATGTCACAATATAAACAACATATGTGGTCATTTTAAAAACAACACATGCAGTCACTTAATAAACCTTCACGTGGTCACATAAATGTTTAACTCATGTGGTCACTTGGAAAACCCATATGGTCACTAGGGAAAACCATACAACCAATTTTAAAACCATTATGCAGTAACTTGAAATCCTAATATTTGGTGATTATTTGGACTCTATAAACTATTTTTTTGAATTTTTCCCATTTTAATTTAATGTTGAAAAATTCAGGAGATTTCCAATAGATCTAATAACTCATAATTTTGAATTATATATAATCAGATATCATTAAATAAATTTATCATAAATAATCAAAAAATAGTAGAAAAAATAACTAAATTAAATCATATATTTATGTTAATTTTTTGATCATTTAGATGGGAATTTTATTCTTCCTCGTAGTTAAATGAAATATAGATAAATTTATTATATTAATATCTTAATAAGTTGAATTAAAATATATGTAATGTAACTAAAGTTAAAATTTAACAATTTAAGAAAATAATAAATTAAAAACCAATATAGTATAATAGATTTTAAAAAGTAAAATATTATGATAAATTTGGAATATTCAAAACATAACGTATAAAAAATAAATAAAAAACTCTAAAAAACACTGCCTTTTTGAAAATATTAAAACTGAAAAAATATTGTAAATAATTCTCCCCATTTTGAGGATTTCCAAAAAAGAAATTATAAAAATTATAAAAATAATAAAACTACAAAAAAGTGAAAGAACGTTAGTTTTAAATTTGAAACCCCTAGATTAATTATTTCATTTTAATGTAATTCACAAAAATTATAATAATATTTTCAAACAAAATTTATGAAATACCAATTTAAATTAAAT
The DNA here is from genome assembly GCA_963277665.1 of Viscum album. Taxonomy (NCBI): domain Eukaryota; kingdom Viridiplantae; phylum Streptophyta; class Magnoliopsida; order Santalales; family Viscaceae; genus Viscum; species Viscum album. The sequence continues at coordinate 111,364,378 of OY728125.1, read as the reverse complement.
TTTTTTCTAACTCTTCATGATCAAATAGTTTGGTGAAAATATCTTCCACTAGATATTCAGTTTGAACTTATTCAAGAATAAAATAACCATTATTAACATAATTTGATGAAAATTAAATTTTTTATTTATATTCAATGTTCTATAATGAATTAAAGTGATCTTAAAAATATAAACAATAAACTAGTTATCATAATAAATAGTATTGCTATAAAAATTAAAACCATATTCATAAAAATGTTGTTTAATCCATAAATATTTAGAGAAATAAGTTATTGTAGAGAAGTAATCACTTTTATTTGTTGAAAAGTAAATATAATTTTGACAAATTAAAAAAACATATCATGTCTACATAATCTAAAATTAGGGTTAGTTTAAATAATCAAATTAAAACTATTTTATCTAGAAAAAAAATCCCCAATTAACAGTTACTTTAATATATTAAATAATATAATTGAAACCATTAATTGATATTCCTCTAGATGTTATAGGAATCTATCACACAAACAAACAGAAAACATTATATCTAGTATAGTATAAGTTAAATACAATTAAAATTCCTAATATTCTTCTAATTATTTTAATTAACAAATTTTCTAGAAGTATTATAATCTAATTTACAACTAAAACTAATAGTGGTTTTAAAGTATTTATAAGAATAAAGAAATTTTTTTTTGAACAAATATTTATCATACCATGACTTATTTAAAAATATTCCTTCATTCTTTTAAAAAACATGATGTTCAAGAATGAATTTAAATTCTACCATAATTCTCATATCAAACTAATAGTCCATTAAATTTGAAAAATAATTTCAAATAAAATCAAATTATATTATGAAAAAAAATATCATCAATTTAAATATGATCAATTAAAATATAATTATAAATACTTGTAATAAATATTATAGGATCAAAATTTAGTTTTTCAAAAAAATATTCAAAAAAATGTAGTAAACCAATCAAGACACACACTAAATGACTTATTAGGACCATGAAAATATTTTTATCACATAAAAAATGGTCATTAATATTATCATTTTCAAAACCACGGGGTTGAGAAAAGAATTTTGTTCTGAAAATAAATCATTTGGAAATGAACATTACAAATCAATTTGAAATAAATGAAAATGATATAGAAAAAACAAATATTAAAAAATTAATTGATTTAATTTAAAATATAGGTTAAAAAAATCATAAAAAATGATACATTATTATTGAAAATAACCTTTAGAAACAAGTCTAGCTTAATTCTTAAAAAATGGTATGGATTCATCCATATTATTTCGAAAAATCAATTTAGTTCTAATAACATGTTTATATAAAGGGGGTTAAACTAAAGACAAAATATTACAATGAAGAAAACTATTGAGCTCATCATGAAAATAAAAAATCCTGTTAGAGTCATTTAGAACAACAGTAGAATTATAAGTAACATAATTAGAAATTAAATTAAAATTAGAACATTAATTTAAAATAAAAATTCTAGTTTTAAAAATAGAGTGAATATTAGCTATAAAATTTTGAATAGGATGATATCTGTGAATCATACATGGTCTTGGACCATATTGAGAATGATCATTCTCCCACTCAATTGATTCATCCATATCCTATGGATTTTATTCAAAAAATAAAATAAAATCTCTAAACATATCATAGAAAACATTCGAAAAAGAATTAAATTTCACATTAATTTAATCAAACATAAAAATAACATATTATTCAATAACCATTTAATTTATTTATAAACATTATAATATTTACTATTATTTGAATAAAATTGAAAAATACCTTCATCACGTTTAGCATCATATTTACTTAAATTATCCTTATAATTCAAAATAAAATTTTTACATCCAAATAATTCAAAACAACAATATTTAGTCTTTTTACCTTTATACAATTAAAATGTGGTTTTCTTCAATAAAGGTATAACAAGATTTCTATATGAAATATAAAAAGAATCAAATTGTATTCATTATAAAAATGTATTGGAAAATTATATTCACTTAACGTAGTTTTTTTCATTTCAATTAGAGTTCTCTTTTCCTTTCCAAAACAGTATTTTACTAGGGTGTTCTATATATAGAAAAATTATGATTATAAGAAATCTATTAAAAAATTCAAATTAAAAATTACGAAATTCACCTCTTTTATCAATAGTAACTTTGACAATTACACAAAAATTTTCACTTTGAGGAAATTATAAAAAGTAAAAAATTTAGATATAATTTTTACATGGAAGTAAATAAACCCATGTAAATTTACTATAATAATCAAAAATAAATAAATTATACTTCTTTATTACAAGTATAGAAATATTAGTAGCACCAAATAAGTTAACATTTAATAATTTAAATGATATATTAGTAGATATCTTATTTATAATTCTGAATGATACTTTCCATTGTTTCCCTTTCATGAAATAATTACAAAAATGATGTTGTTATTTCATTATAGTTGGTAACTATAGAATGTTATCATGTTTAGACGGTATACATAACATTAATAACTAAAGAAGACCTAATCTTAGAATCATAATAATTCTATCATTCTGCACAATATTCAAACACATATTGGAAAATTTGGTCCCATAATATCAAAAGTATAAATAATTTACTTTCGATTAGAATAGAATAATAATGAATAATACCTAAAAGATAAATAGTTATAATATAAATATTTATTCCATAACATCACCACATAATTGAGATAAAATAATTAATTTTTTTTAAACCATCAACATTATTTCCCAAAAAATCTAGAATAGTTTTACCCGATGAATGGTTATGGGTGATTTAGGGGTTGTTTCACAATCGCTTCCATCAGGATTTCCATATTTTTCTCTAAGAAAAAATCCCAACAATCACAACATCCATAACTTATTACTGACTTACTTTCAAAATACATGTGGTACTTTATATATTTAGGCCAAACAAAACATAGGAACTCTCATTGGTTGAAAGGATGGGAGGTTGGTCTCATCATACAATTTTTGGGGGGAATTACTACCTACTCTGATACCCTATTGAAGATTTAGGATATGTTCATGAAATAATTCATAGAACCATATACTTGATAGGGTAACCTTGTGTGAATTAATTGATTAAAACCATGTACTTATAGGATCAACTATGTGTATATCACTTGTTCTCCATCATTATTTTATTTTTTTATGATTCTTTAAATTATAACCATGTTAAAGTAATATATATTTTCATACTATCTAGAGAGGTGGATGATATCTTTAAGTTGGTATTGAAGCTTTATGAGGCATCCTATGTATTTTGGGAGAACAAGAATCAAAACTCATGTAGTTCATTTGAAGTAGTTTCGGGTAGTGTGACTAAACCAATCCATGTAGTTTAACTTCATTCAGTAAGAATGTAAATATAAGGATCATTCCTCAAAAATGCATCATATATAACATGTTAAGATATAAATAGTTGTCTTTTTAGTTGTTATTATGAGTGAATATTCCATAAAAGTTGGGATAATAGAGGATTTGAACAAGGATTATGTATATAAGGATTCCCTGGATTTCCTCATCAGGTGTTTTTCTATATTTGTAATGATGAGATATAATTATAATTACAACACAATGATAGGCCCACACAGGGGGAATAATAATCAGTCTATTTATACAATCATCTAATGTCTCTAAGCCCACATGAGTCATGCCTAGTTTGAGAAACAAGAGATAATAGGAGGATAGAAACATCAAATGAGGGAATATTAACATGGGGATTACACATAAAAGTTTCAACTTGATATGTATGATTAACCATCTTTTGGAGGATATGGTATGGATATCAATAATTTGGAAGTATTCCAATGTATAGTTATTATAATAAGAATCATATTTTCTATAGTTCGGTTCATTCATTAGCTGATTATGGGTTTAGGTTTTCTGAGGACATGGTTGCGACCTAAAATTAAAATAATACATGTGTATGAGTCTTACTCTCATCTATTGTTTGATAAGGACACATTGAAGAATTGTGAGATAATTTTTTCCCATAAGTGAGGAATATTTGGGACATGAATGTACTTACACCATGTTGGATACATATTGGAGATCGATATGTAAGAATAAATCTTATGTATTCTAGTTATGGTAAGAATTATATTATCATAGGTCAGTAACACCCCAAACCCACTTGTGGGTTGTTGTTGGTTATCACACTTAGAGACATTATAGTTATCCCCATGGTTTTAGAATTTCTATGATCTGACACACAGATGGATTCCCTTTTTCATATTCATTCTCTTTCTTCCAATATTTAAAGAGATATAGAGAACATGAATTGTATGTTGGGAATTAGTTGTGTGGAGTAAAGGGATCTCCTGATATCCTGACATACATAAGGACCATGAATGTGTAACCCTAAACCATTATTGAAACTCCCCTTTTGAAGAGGGTATGTGTCTGACGGTTCGTGTTCAGTGGTTCTCATGGTATAAGACCAATTTTTCCCTCCAAATGAAGTTGAATTTTCTATGGGGTTATACCTATAATGTCTTGTATATCCACTAGAAATTTCTTTATTCTCTATTGGACATGTCTTGGGTGTTATTATTACATAGAAGACACAACCAAGGGTTTCTACCTAGCATACCCCAAATGCATTACATAATCGAAGTTTATTGGTCCAAGAACCTTCGTATGATTGAAGTTGATGTTTACATGATATTTATAATGATCAAATAAATTATCATGGAAGTCTTAGCATGATCAAACAGAACATGTCTAGTGTCTTTTTTAGGATCAAGGCAGACACATACATGGTCTACAACATGATCAAAGTGAACATGTCTCAGTTGATACATGCGATCAACTGACTTGTCTTTGATGTATGCACATAATCAAAGCAGACATGTAAGGAATTCTATGCATGATAAATATATTTTTATTGGATTTATGTTCTTGATAAAATCACACATGTCCAATTTATTTCTCATAATCAGACTGTACTTGTCTAGAATCTTCTGTAAGATCAAAGAGTACATGTCCAAGGTCTTACACAAGATCAACTAGCTTATCTTGGATTTATGTGTGTGATCAAAGAGGTCATGTCCATGTTTTTTTCATGATCAACTGAGTTGTCTTTGATGTCTTAACATGATCAAAATAACTTCTCCTTGGAGTATATTTTCCATAAGTTTTCACATAAGTTACCTAAATTGTCCAAGGCTAATCACATGACCAAAAAACTTCCCAAATGAATATCTTATGGCCAAATTTTCACATCTACAACCACCCAAGGTCATTTTGAGAGTAGTGAATAATCTTGTAATCATGTGACCTTAGGGGAATCTTTTGATGATATCTCATCAACATGTTCATGATCATTCTCCTATCCATGTGTTTGAAGTTATATGTTTGAATGGATCCTGCCTCAAGGCTGCGTGGATAATATATTAGGAGAGGAGGTGTTCATGGACTAGGGTTATTCCAAGGCTATACATCCCTAGGATTTCATAGTGAGGGGAGGTCATATTCATGTGTTCATGTGCATGGTATGGGGTTACTATATGAGTTCATCACATGGTTCTTAATTTCTCATGGTATTGAATGTTCAATCTTTTGATGGGTTCTTTTAATATATGAAAAGGATTCACGTTGATTCCACACATATAGATGAGGGTTCATGGAACATGGGATGCATGTATAAGGGATTGTCCGTCATGGTCGTGCACCCCAGGGTATGTATACACGAACACATGTCCATGAATTTATGTTTTTGGATACTAACATGGGTTTCCTAAATTCCTGAGTTCATACACCAAATGTCTAATCAAGAGGCATTGTGAGACTCAGGGCTTTTCCTCTTAACTCAAAAAGATGAAGAGGTAATTTTCTGATCTTCACATGTACACTTGACGTAAGTGGTCACATGATCACCATGAAACCACATGATATATTAGGGAACATGAAAGGGACTCAATATATATGTGTTGAGGATAATCCCTGGTGTCTCTTACATTGAAAAAGTCTTAGATGATGGTAGTTTGAAACCAATGAGGTATCATAAGATAATGATAATACCCTTCATGAACTAGGATACATAAGATATTCATTTCATATTGCAATTGAGTGATCTATGAGGGATCACATGATAGGTCTTTGAGATCACTCGAATAGGTTCTCTGAGAGTGGTAGATGATGCTTTCTATACATCTTATACTCTCCTCTTTTCCCTTATTATTCTCCACTACGCCCCTTCTACTTTCTCAGATGTGTTTTTATCTAAGGGGAGTAGTGTTTAGATAAGAAAACGTGACCTGAAGGTGGTTCCACATTTCATGGTGGGCATGCCATGCATTCTTATTAAGGTAGTGGAGTCTTCACATTATCCTCATAATAATGGTTTCACATTGTGTAATGATTGATTCCTATCATAGAATCACATGATTGTTACAAGTTCATCACATTATCAATTTCTATTCATGAGGTGGCTTCCCAAAAATCTCTTAGGGCTTCAGGTGTTGATGACCACATCACATGATTGAAATTCATTTGGATTCATATGATCCTATAGATGATGGGAGGTTCTTGAGAAGACAATTTTAACATTCCATATTATGAATCTCTAGATTACCATAAGGCCTTGTTTGATCATCCCATGACACATGGTTAATCTTCCAATCGATGAACTATGGGATTAACCTAATCTTATTTCATGCGATCATCAGCATGCATGCTGAAGCCACATGCATGGATTTGATACATTAATGGATGATAAGTTTTTTTGGTATCGATCATTGATGATGGATAGACATGGTGATCAATAAGTAATCATAAATGCGACATGATGTGTGACTCTCGGTTGTTGAACAAAGGGTTTCCACAAGAACTGCATATGGATGGAGGTTGAACATGACTATGTTAAGAGATTGGATGACACATTGGGCTTGATTGGATGACATCAATTATTTCAGTTTATTTTTTAAAGGAGAAATATTGACACATCATTCCATATCTCACATTGACCAAGAAATTGTTTGGGGAGAGCCGAATAAGTCAATCCATGGCAGCATCACCTTGAGCTGATAGATGGGTCAACACCTACAACACTTTCACCATACCACACTAGTCATTCCCTACACTTGTTCGGACAGCCTAGGCACATACGCACACACCCATACCTACACCACATGATCCATCCTCACATAGTCTCACTACTAGGCTGGCTATATGGGTGGCTCCATGGGAATGAATTAGGTGAATCCTACAAGTTATCTGGTTAAGGTGGCTAGATTGATCGCTTAGTTGGCCAATTTTTTGGCTAAGGGGAACTGGTAAAAGTTATGAGTAATATTATAAGTAAAATGGATGAAATTAAAGGTCCAACACATATTCCCTTATATCCCTATCTTGATGTATACTTTTTCCAAGTCTTTCATAAAAAATTAATCAATAATTTTCATGATATTCACATTTCAAAAAATTTTATTATGGAAATGTACATATCACACAATTTTTGGTTTTAAAAAATCACCCCTATAATTAGATTCATTAAGAATGAAAATAATCTAATTCTAAGGTAAACGAAGATCAATTTTTCCCATATCTGAACATCTGAGGGGCTTGGATATTGATCCCTATGATAGGATTTTTCCAAAGTGTGTTGATTGGGGAGATTTTAGGTTGTATCAAGAGGAGAATCCTATCCATGAGTTCGTGGATGAATCCAATGTAGGATGTATCATAATCTTGGATCATTGATATTTAGAAATCATAATGTGTAGAAATTTTAGGATTGAATGGGGATTGGGTGGAAAGGAACTTGTGTATGGATAAAAAATAAGTTACTTGGTCATCGCTATATATCACATGACAATAGGAGTCAATCTATATGTAGTTCTAAAATATACTCATGTGAAGATCAGACTCATGCATATGGAGCATAGGTCCACATATGAGGAACTCTATTATGAATTTCATTATGTAGATAAAACTAGTACATTATAAGGGGAATGTAACTATTTTGTGACTAAATCATTGGTTGGTACCCATGTTTTGGTGTATATTTTTTACATATCATCCATAATACCCATCCTTTTTGTAATACTAAATAGACCCAAATGCCTAGATTTGTGTTTTTAACTTAAAAATATATTTATTGATAAATTCTCATAAGATTCTTCATTAAATCACATGCTATAGTAATCTTAAAATTACTTGATATGAAACGATTATTTTGGAAGGATATATATCCTAGATGGATAATTCTATAACTTTTTCCTAATTTAGGTGAACTAGAGTGAAAATAATTATTTTATGAAATGGTGTATGGTCGGACCCACAATATTTGTTTCTCTTTGATTATATTTCATTAACATTATCCTAATATTCAATTGAAGGATGACTTAGTGGTCATGGACTTGGGTTTTTCTCAGTATCCCCTCTTATTGATTTTTTACATTATTTTTTTACGTTTTCCATATAAATTCTCAATATTTCTTAGATCACATAATGTGTATGTTTAATGAGAATAAACATGATTATTTCTTAGGTTTGTTTTGGAGTTTCACCATTGTGAGCATTCTGTCTCCTGAAGGTGGTTATTTTAAGGTCTTTCAAACTAGAACAACATTGTGCAATATTTGTGGTATTGTTGCTTGTACATTCTATTGACACTATTTTAGATTCTTTTAACTTGAACATTGTATTTTTATTGTTTACTGAATTTTAGGTCGGACCATTTATTTTTATTGTTTAGGTTCTTTTATCTTGGAGCTTTTAATATTGTATTTTACGATCTTCTAGATTGAACCATCAATTTTTGTTGGTTAATTCCATTTAGCTCAGACCATATGTTGTTTTAGTTTATGGTCTTCTAGATCTGACCATCCACTATTAGTGAAGGGTGGTTATTCATGAATTGTTCAAGAACCCTACATCCTTGATGTTATTCAGAAGAATCAGTGTCCAATTATGGTTCTTAGACACTATATTCTTAATTGATATTTTGAATAATGAATGTTCATGATGGGTTATAGAAAATTGATTTATTATATAAATCATGAGGGATGGATATCCATGATGGTTCATAACATGCCACATCCTTAACATAAATGGTGGTGCTGGATGTTGAAATATTAGGGATATTGATTCCAATTAGACAGTTGATAGACTTGGGGAGACTTAAATTTAAAGATGATGAAGTTTTATATGGATAGAAGTTTATTGAATAAGAGGTATGGAACCATAGGGTAGTTTATATTATCTTGTGATGGGTGTCTTTTGACCCTATGCCATGTCTATTTTGAGTCACATGGTGTGGTCCATAAAAAGGATTGACAATGTAGTGTCAGATTCATATTTTAAGAAGCGGTAAAATAGACAGTGATGTAACATTGAGTATATCAAATAAACATGAATAGTTTATATATGGGAATGATAAATAATGGTCCAATAATATCTGAGTAAATTATATTTGGGAACCAATGGTAATAAGTCAAAAATTGGTAATAGCCTGAAACTATAATGTTCCATGAGGTTTGGACAATAACGCATGGGTTTATGTGTGGCTATACATGGATCTGAGGGTCTATTCAGAGAAGCCAGTCCCTATTAACAGTCTACTATGGGAAAGATCTGATTTAAACTAAGCCCAATGTCAATGGGTTTCTAGGATAAGGATATCAAATTAAGGAACTGGTGGTGTTATCCTGTAATTCAAAGGCACAAAGGTGGTGTATGAAAAGTGTAATGCTCATGAAGGGTTTAAGCACCCTAAAAGTTATATCGCCACCTATTGAACATGTTATCATGATGAGGAGCTATGAAAAACCATTAATATAACATTTTCTTATACGAGGGGTTCTAAAACATATGAATTATACTTTACTAGGGCCACAAAGTGATCCTTATGAGATTTATACCCCCTTCATTTATAGACTACCCTTTTCTTGAGCTATAGTGATGAAGTGTTTAGAGATAAGAGACATAATTTTTTTTCATTCCATCCTTTTTGGGTGTTCAACCTCACATGTTTTAAATCTTGTTTACTAGCATTTTTAGTGTCTTTATATTTAGACCATAAAAGGATAATTTTTTTGGTCATATAACATTGATAAAAGAGCATGTAGTTTAGGGTTATGATGAACGTGTACCTTTTCCTTGTAGTTTAGTTTCATGCAGTAAGGATAAGGGAACTGATGTTTAACTTTGAAATATATACAAGCTGACACTTTTCATTGGTTGGAAGAATTTAAATGTTGAGAATACCTATTATCCATGCATGGGATTATTGACGAGTATCCAAATATCCAATCCCTTCTTGTATAGATTTTATCTCATGAAAAAGTAAGATATATGAATATATAACTTGTGCATAGGAAGAGTGATATTATTTTACGAAGGACTATTTAAAAGATGAATGTTATGATTTTATGGATAGTATTTCTAGTAATTCCCTATTTATATTTTAAGGGTAGGAGTCATTCAATTATTTTCCCTTTCTACTGAGATCCCTTTTCATAGATGTCATTCATATGACGGGGAGAAGGATTAATATCTCAGAGAAAATTGGTCTCCACTTAAGATTCATACCCTCGAATGTAATGGTATAAGTGTATAATTCCATAATAATTCTTTTAAAATATTTTAAATGCACAGATGTGTAACACCAATCAATTATGAATTGACTTGAATAGTTGTGTTATGGAAGGTGTAAATCATTGCCCAAGAATATCTGAGTTAACTAGATATGGTTACTAGTGGGTGCAAGTCATCCATTGGTTATGGTGTTAGTTTATAATGTTCCATTTGGTGAGGAAAATAACACCTTAGCATAAGGGGTCCCTTATTGGGAGACAAGCGTCTGTTTGGAGGAGCAAGTCCATGTTACCAATCAGATATAGGGAAGATCAGAGATTATGGAATCTCAAGGTCCATGGGGATCCAAGATTATTATATAAACTCAAGGATCTAGTTTCATTGACTTGGATACCTAAGATATGAAGTTAGTTCTTAGAAAACTTCTAATTTAAGAAGGGTTTGAGTACCCTAAAGCCAAATCGAAAATGTATTGAACAAATTTCAAGGTGAAAGAATAAATCATGTGATTCATTGATTGAACACCATCAGAGGGGATGATCTGTTCTATGTGAAAACCTTCTTATGAATTTTAACATCATGCATATATGATATTTCCCAAGAAGTATGAAATCATGTAGTGAGGATGTATATGTTCTATGATGTTTAATGTCATAATAATAGTAAATGGTCTATGATATGAGATTTTTATCTATTATTTTGACCAGTGCACATTTCAAGATTCCCTAAAATCACATGATTCATGCCTAGTGTGAAAAAAAGTGTAATTGGGAAATCAAATAAGTTGCACAAGCATGGATCTCAGGTATCTTTCTGTATAGGTCCATCCAATATGCAGTTTTTTGTTCATTTTTTTTGTAATTTTATATATTTAGGTTGAATATCAGATTGTTTATTTTGGTGTCCCTATGTTCATGTGATGGTAGTAATCAAGGTGTATGACATTCTTATATAAAATCACTGAGCACAAGTCTAACCCATATATAGGGGGAGGGTATTTTCATGTAGATTATTATAGTTGTACCCAATATTGGAGATCTGGGCGTCACTATGTATCCTATAATTATAGGAATTAGGATATATATAGATTTTGAATGGGAGAATATCTACATAGGTTTGACCCATATGTATATGGGGGAATTGTTCCAATTGATTGTTTTTTCTAGACCCAACATTAATGATCTGGGCGTCACTACATATTTTTTGGTGATAGGAATAATGACATATATTTCTTGAAAGGGTAAATCTGTATATAGTTTTGAACTATATAGAAAGGGTGAATTTTTCCCATTGATGGTTGTAACTGAACCTGAGATTAGAGATCTGAACATCAACACATATCCCATGATAGCAGGAATCTAGCCTCACATAGTTTATGAAAAGAAAATTATCTACTTAGTTATGAAACATACATATATGGTGGATTTTTTCCCATTTATTATTGTATCTAGATCTAGGATTGGGGATCTAGGCATCACTATGTATCTTGTGAGGATAGGAATTAAATCACAAGTGTTCTTGAGAAACCATGCTATTTAACATAATTTAGAAATGATATAGGCTCCCTAAAGTGAAAAGGGAATACTAAGACTTGAACCATGACTAGATATATGGGTGTTACATAGTGGATGAGTGGTGGAAGACCCAAACCTATTATATTGGCCCTCTCTGATGAGGTCCATGGTGAAATGTCGTTCTTGTTATAGGAATGGGATATTAACCGTGTAGTTGAAAATCATAATGTAAGGAATTATGGTATTACATTTATGTTCTTTCATCTAGGGCCATTCTAACACTATCTTTATGTGATATATATCTATCATATGGTGAAGATTTTATCAGAGTTTGTAATGTCAGTTAAGCTATGATCGATGTCAGAAACAAGGAATGGTAAAGGTTTCCTTCAACACACAGAGGAAATTTAATAAAAGGTTAGTGGGATTTCATATCATGTTTTTTTATGGGAACATATATAGGATGCAGACATCCCTAAATATCCCATTGGAATGAAAATCATGTTTTACATAGTTATGGAAAATTTTGCAGTTTATGGTCATTTAATGAGAACATCAGCCATACAGTTCAATATCATACAGTAAGGAAGAAGGTGACTCGATGTGAATGATTAAGAATATTGTGGTTGGGACCAAGAATATATGTTTTGGAATCACAACATATCCTGTGATGGAAGTAATCAATCCACACATATTTCTCGGAAACTATACAGTTTAGTCTCATGCGATAAGGAAACCAACCATGTAGTTTAACATCATGGTGTAAAGATAAAGGTGAATCGATGTGAAATAAGAATAATAACAGTGGTAGGAAAAAATAATGAAGTTTTGGGACACACATCATATAGTTTGGTGGAAGGGAGTCAAGACACATGTATTTATTGGATTGGAAGATACATAATGTGGATTTAACTCTTAGTTAGGGATATGAGCACTTCATTTTTATTTTGAATAGATATAGATAATGTGTATTGAATTGTAGGTGGTATGATGCCTCCTAGGAATTTTAACATCATGTGGTAAGGACATCCTCTATGTAGATTAACAAAAAAAAGTGAGTAAAAAAGATATTTTTCTGTTTAGAGTCTTGATACGAGGGTTTCTTCCATATATTTTATGGTCATGTGTTTATGACATGTTTCATAGTTTCCCCTCATGAGAGTAGGATGTTTTGATGTTGTGAAGTTTAAATTATTACTTATGTGACTTGATAGCATGAGAGGGGTGAATTCTCCTGACCTCTTGCCTACAAGATTCATGGTCATAATGTTAACCTTGGTGATTTCTATCCACATCCAGCTTTAGTTCAGAATTTCGGAATTGTTACAAGTGATCAAATATCAATGTTTCTTTAGGAATTAAAAATACATATATATATCCTTGATTTTCATAGAGGAACTAACCAACACTTCCTACATGGGTTCTTCTATTCCCAGATTCACCTATATAAGCTCATTGATGGTGGTGGAGATGCCTTCCAGAAATTGGGAGGGGAATTCCAAAGGTTATTATCTTCTTCTTCCATCTTAGAGTCTGTGGAGTTTTTTTCAGATATTTTAGATAGCCCAAGTACATCTCTATAATTTTCAAGGTAATAGAGGCCATGTGAAGAGATGTTGTCAACCGAAACATATAGAACCATTATAGATAGAATCTTGAGATAATTATTTTATTTTAGGCTATCATTGGGTACATGATGGAATTTTTAATATTGGATTAAGTTTACTACCTCAATGAAGTTTATGGGTATCATATAATATCTATTTAGAATTATCTAGGAACTATAAGGGGTGCTCCTCAAGCAATTGTGGGCTACACGCTGTATATTTCCATCCCCTATTGGTGGTTTTCCTATCCTTTTATAGATGATTTCCTTAGAATATTTAGACCCATATTAATCAAATAGGAATCTATCACCATGTTGTAATCCGACCTTCCCATCAATGGCGGTATCTAAAGCATTGATGGAATGTTAGATATATGAAAACATGGCTGGGAGGCCAAGGCCTTCCGATTAGGACATTGTATGAATTGAATTTTAGGATAACTATGAATTATAAATTATATATGAGATCCGCAAATTGATATTTGATAATGATCTTCCTTAGAGGCAATTTATCTCCCTTTTCATGTCCATGACTGGGATGCTTTTTGGGATATAAGTCCCTTTACTATATCACAAATGTTGGAGGGCCTAAATCGATATGAGGTAGATCCTGGAACCATTATTAATCAAAGCCTTTTAGATGTTGACATTATCAATTCTTATAGAAACATATGAATGTATAATGTGTCCTTAGATAGAATCTTCATATTCTTGTCTAAAGAATTAGAAGGTGACATTGCATTCTGATGGCTTATTATCCACTCTATTAACCTCTGTTGTAGTGAATTATATATCAAAATCATGTTGTCTCTATAGGGCCCTGTTGAGTGTCTCTATAGTTTCTCCAAAAATATGGAAAGCATCCAAGAGTTTATAATGTCTTATCTCCATGATTAATATGTTTCTCTTTTTACCATCCTATAACCAGGATGTGTTTCATGCAGTTTAATGTCACGTGGCTAGGACATTGTTGAGTAGTTTCATGTCATGAGACTATGAAATATAGTTCAGTTTAACATCCGGAAACTTGGACATATCATGAAAAATAACATCATGAAACTATGAAATGTTCTTTTTAGTTCAACATCATGCATCTAGGAAATATTTTTTTACAGTTTAACATCACGATACAAGGAAATCTTAGTTTTTTTACAATCATCCAACTAGAATGTATCATGATGCAACCAATCAGGGGTTGGATTTATCTTTTTTATGGAGTTCTGATGACTCTTATGCATATTTTATTCGTTTTAGGATCCTATAACTCTATCAATACTTCATTCACATGCTTCTCTAACCAATCGCTAAAGCTAAATAAGCAGTCCAGTGTGTTCCAAGTTCTTCAGTAATAGTGGTAGTAATTATCATGGCCTATAAACCATGCCTCAAAAAGTTTCTTAATTTTTTTATAGTTTTGACCAATCATTCTCCATGTAATTATCAATGTGTCTATAGAAATTCACTGATCAAAAAGTATATACTTTTTTCTATTTTACATCAAGAGATGAGAAACCATGTTATTTCTTATATATTTCACTTATACCTCTGTTGGAATAGGAATATGACTGAGTTTGTAGTCTATGGTAAAGAGACCTGATATTCATTAGTTTTGGGGTAGGTTCTAAGGCATTGAGATTATTATATGGCATAGAATCTTCCCCTTGATTAATAGATCTGAACTCACTTGGTGGATTTGTGGAAATGACTGAGGTGTGATGTGTAACACCATGAGTTAATATAGACATGTTTTTTTCAAATAAATTTTAATTTTAATTTATATCTTGCAATTCACTATGTCAAATATTCCTCTCACATGCAACAACGACTTGGTGTATGTTCCACGTAACACCGACATGGCGTATGATGCATGCAACACCAAGTTTCTACAAAATATTTATTTTTATTATTTTAATTATTTATATAAGATAATTATAACCTATAGGTTAAACATAGAAATATGAATAGTAATAACTACTTTTCAAATATTTTTTTTATAATTCTTTATATATAAATATAACATATAGATAATAAAAGATTTTATTTTTTGTAATGTCCTTTTAAATGTTTAAAAACATCGTTTTCTCGAATGAACTGCATCTAATATTGAAATTAATTTTATAAAAATATAGAAATTGAATTTGATAAAATAAAATGAATTTTTTATTTAATAATGTCTAAATTTTCCTAGGGTGTTTTTTTGGTATCTTTTGGAGAGGCATTATTTTTTATGAATAGTGAAGATACTGATTTTTAGTTAAAACCTGCATTTTTCTAATAAAAATTATTGATAAATGATATTATAAATTAATATTTAGGTAAAATTAGATAAATATTACATATATTAATACAATTTCATTAATTATAATCAATTTCACTTTAAACTCAATGTAAAATCATAACATACTTTTGAACATTATCTTACTTTAAAACCCCGTTATTCCGTCTTGTCTGCAAGATTAGCACTAATATTAATTTTTCTGATTATATGATTGTAAGTTAAAAAATACACCATAAACCATTTTATATTTTCAAATATTTAGAGTCTAACAAGTCCATGTATATTTTTGGCCAAAATTATTAGTAAAAGTGATTAAAATTAATAACCATAATTAAGGTGAAATTAAGCTTAATTAGGGAGTAAACCTTAACATTGAGGGCCTGAATGACCTAAAAACTTGTAAAACACCCATTTATTGTCCATATTTTGAACACAAACCTTCCTTGTTTCATTGGTTTTTGGTTTTTTTAGACATTATTTAGTTTAGAACATGTGAACACCTTACTTGTCTTTTAGAAATCGGTGTGAGTCCTTTTCCTTCCTTATAAAAGGAAACCACCTCTACCCATTCTCCAAACCTCTTAAACCATTTATGTTCATAAAATATATACCCATGTATACTACAAGAAATATTACCATATACCTTTCTACCTCCATTTGTACATAAATCCTCTCAAGTAATCTTTTTGGAACAAACCAAAAGAAGTTACCCGATTTAGAGGTAACATCTTCTTCCCAGCTCCATTCCTTTATTTTACTTATCCACCCCTCCACTCTATTTATTCAATTATTGTGTGACAAAAAAATTATATTCCTTATTGTAGGATGTTTTATCCTAAGGTTATTACCAACAGTTTCACTCACCTCCATCTTATGGATGGTGAACATACTTCTTATGTGTATGACAAACTACTGCCTCATGAAATGATGATTGCTAATTTCTCTTTTTCCACCAATCATGGTGGACATTATGATAGAAAAACGATTTATATGTGTAATATATTATATTTATTACATATTTAATATTATGTATTACTTTTACAACACACATCTTTTTTACCTTCCATTTGGTGTTAATATAATAATTTTTTTAAGAAGTGTAGACTACCACCCCCTCAAAGTAATGTGACTCATTCACTCAACAAATGGAATGTATTAAGTATGGGTTTAATGAAATTATATGATATATATTATATATTAAATATAATTTTATAATGATATATATACATAATTACATATATATAAATATGTCATTTACATACTTTATTTCAATACGATAATAAAAACAGAAACAATGTTCATGCGTACGTACAACATACAATCTCTATGAATGGAGTATTCCATTTCATACACCTAAATACTATAAATTATTATAATATGAATAAACTATATGTACTTGATATTTATATCATTATCGAAATTTTTGAATCATGAAATAAGTATAAGGACCAATGATATAACAAATTATTACACATGTGAAGAACAAAATGAATATTACTCATAGAGAAACCTTAATATAGGATCGTTAACAAGTGGGTAATATATGGTTACAATCAAAACATATATGGTAATATATATAATAATGTAATTATTTTAAATATTTATAATAAACTTATATTTATTATATAGGAGTCTTGTACAAGTACAGAGAGATTCAAGACATAAGGTAAGTGAATTTCATCCCACTATTAATTTTTGGGGATACAAGCTATGTTCGCCTATATTACCTTTTGTGTGGTGTATGTACTACCCATGATTGTGTTATATATATCCTGTACTTAATTTTATGGTTATTCACATATCCATTCAATGATTCTTCTTTCCTGGGGTTTAGCTTTCCAAAGTTACCAAATTGGAAAAATAGTTTTGTCTCAATTTTCTATCTTTGATACTGCTATTTTGTTGTGCACATCAACTATTATTCAAGGTGTATATACATCCATTGTACATGTAATATCATGAATCTCATTTTTTAAATTGTATCTTAATATTTATGTAATTTCTTTTTCTTATATGGATATTATGATCCAAATTTACAAAATTATAATAGTTTATTGAGGTACCCACCTCATTTTTTCGAGATTTTTTATGTTTATGCTTCCTTTGAAGAAATATTATATTCCATAATTACAGAATATTCATGATTTTCCTTCTAAAATATTTATTCAAGATATCATTATTTTTTAGTACCATTTCTTCCACTCTTTGGCACTTAAGATAATGTTTTAAATGAAATTAGATCGTCTCTCTCTCTTTGGCCAGAAATCCATTATATTAAAGAACCATGTTTTCAAAAAGGTTTTCAAAACATCATTAATGATAACATTCATGAAAAAGGATTTTAAAAATGTTTTATTGTTATCAATGATTCAATTTTATTTTGTGAAAGCTATATTAAAGAAAATCAAACATTTTCATGTTATAAAAATCAATTTTTTAATGAAGAAAGGATATTTTCATCAAGAAATTTATTTAAAATACTTTTACAAATTATTTACCATATAAGATAAAATAAGTTGGTGTTTCCCATTCGATTATTGGTAAATTATTCAATGTTTACATTTATATTATTTCTTTTAATGGATTATATTTTTATGGCACGATGTTATGAAACCTATTTCTCATTCACAGGTTATATGATTTTGAATCCCATTTCTTTTCACAGGTAATGTTTACGATGAATTAATCTTGAAGAATGACTCTTTCCATAGGTTGTGGTCTATTCACAATTTTCATGATACCCATTTTATTTCATGGTTTATGATATGTATATTTAGGATCTTGTGGTAAATGTATGCATTATTTCATTATGTGATAGGCGTGACATATATATCCCTCCTATGCATTGGGTAAAGACTTATATCTCATGATATTTAAAAGGCTAGAATGCGGGTTTACTAAGTATAGTAATACAATACTGGACAAATGGTTTACTCAGTTTAGTAATAGAGGGCTGGAATGAGGGTTTCTCAGTTCAATAATATGGGGATGGAATGAGGGTTTACTCGATTCAGTAATACATGTGGGAAACAGCAGTTCACCCAGTTTGTTAAAGGAATTTGTCCACTATGATGGCCTTGGCATTGATACCTTGGATACTATAGAAATCAGTATATGCTTATGGGTTCCCACACTTCCTTTTCATACTCCTATGTTTTTGTTTCATGGATTATGTCATTTATTTACTTTTGATTAATGTCTTCTGAACTACCAATAGTTATGCCATGATTTATGTAAATGAATCTTGATATGAAATATGTGGTCTTCTATTTTCATTCTCATATTCTCATACCCTTATACCCATGTTTATGATTACATTTCTCCCTTTTTTACCCTTACTGATCATTTGATCTCTCACCTTTTTATGATTCCTTCCCCAAATTATGAAGATATGTACTATGTTAGATTTTTATAAGCACGGTGCTAGTAGTAAAGAACCTGGTGGGAGATAATGTTGCTCACTTATGTACCTGTGTTTATGTACCCATGTTTCCAAATAAACTATAACAACTATGGTGTTTGGGAATAATTTTTTATAATTCTTAAGTATTCCAAAAATTTATGTAATTACTATGTTTATAAAGTGATTTACGAAATAGTTGGTATCCGAGCAAAGGAACATTTAACCATTGGAAACTATGATGAGAAAACCTTTATGAGAACCTTAAGGAATATGTCAAGGGATATGTCTTGGGATTGGGAAAAGTATTATAAAATGTCATGGAATTTTGGTAAGGGATAAAGTGATTGGTTTTCGAGAGATAAATCCTTTTATAGATACTAAAAGTGGATCTGGATTTTCCACAGATACACCTATAGGTAATGAATCCGACAATATTTTCTGATCTTGATTCAGGGTAATCTGGTACATGAAAATGGGCATTGCTACACACTTGGTTTGACACTTTCGGGGGATATTCTTTGGTAATTCCCAAACTCTTCATGAAACATTATGATGGAATTAAACATAAGTGACTATAAATAACCTAGGATAAACTTTTGGTGTAAGATATTAAGTATTTTTTGGTAATTTATACTACCTACAAGTTATTTTTCATGATTATGTGGTCCCTCATTATGATAATAATTTATTACACTATTATTTTGGTTTTAGTCAACGAACGTATCTCGAAGGAACCATGATAATGGAAATTATGAGTGAAAATGAAACGATTGGCCTCATGAGAAACCAAATGCTATAGGATCTAGAATGAATCACCTCATGGATATTCTCCCACCAATTTCTCAGGCTATGAATCTCGATGGACATCCAAATGAGCAAAGGATATAACAACATTATATTGTGTCTTTCTTGAGGAAACATCCACCTTCCTTTAGAGGGTCTCTAGGTCTACTTGTTTCTGAACAATGGATTAGTACCATTAATAAGATATTCTCCATTCATTGGTGTTTGGAGCATGAGAATGTCATTCTAGTTGTTTGTCACTTGTAAGGTGAAGAAGATCAGTGGGGGACTCTAATCAAGAATATGAGGCATCATGAGGAGATTGAATCCATGGTTCGGGATGAGTTTAAGAACTTATTTTGCAATATGTACATAAATCAAATTCAACAATCCAATATGGATAAAGAGTTCAATTAATTTAATCAAAGGGATGATGAGTCTTTTGGTACCTAGGAGGCTAATTTCACAAGACTAGAGAGGCATGCTTTAGGAATTACCATTAGAACTGAATGTAATTTTGATTGGTTCATTGGTGGTTTAAATCAAAGTTTCATAAGGGCTTTGGCCATAAGATACTTTAGTAGCTATGAAGAGATTGTGCATTTTTCAAACAAGGTTGAAATGGAGGTGGGAGTCGCATATCAATCTCATGGGTTTGACAAGATTATGAAGTTGGAGTTCAAAGGAAACTCTAATAACCATGGAGAATCAAATATGAACATTCATTTATTCTCTATGTGTGGGAAGAAGCATGGAGTAAATTTCTTTAGGGATCTAATAATATTTTTAACTATAGTAGAAACGTTTATCATGAAATTGATTATAGATGTGATGGGAAGAAGTTTTCTCAAAATTCTAATGGAGAAAAAGCCGTATAGAATGCACCTCCCATTATTTAGTGACACATGTGTAAGGAAAATGTAAATTTTTCTAGCCATTTCTCAAACCCAGGGGTGGGTGATGATGATCAACATCAGCAACCTCTTAAGAAGAGGGATAATGGGAAATCTCATGCAATTTATATATCTAATGAGGTGTGTGATAACAACATGATGAAAGATACACATACTATCCTCTCTAGAACTTATAATTTCATATTTGATTCAAAATATACCCACTCATTCATATCTAAATAATTTTCTAAGGGTGTTAATATTTCTCCAAATAAATTAGAGGTTGAATTAGTAGTGAAAACCCTTAGTGGTATGATGATTGCATCTGATGTCTATAATTCCTCTACAGTTGTAGTTTGTGGTAATGTGATTCCTGCAAAACTTTTAATTTTTCTTTTGGTCTAATTTGGAGTAATATTAGGCATAGATTGGATTTCTATCCATAAATCCCACATCAATTATCAAAGAAGGGATGTTACGTTTGATATTTTAAACACTCATATGATCATCCATCACTATGGTTATAAGATTGAGCTTCCCCAAGAGACTATATCTATGGAATGGGTTATAATTACAATTTAAAAGGGATGTTTATCTCAAGTGGTTTCGGAGAAGATTGACATAGATTAAGTTTTTATTGTTCGAGATTTTGTTGATGTATTTATGGATGATTTACCTAGTCTTCCAGCAAATCATAATGTTTAGTTCTCAAAATATCTTTTACCTGGTTCCAAAACAATTTCAAATACTTCTTTTAGAATATCTTAGATTTAGTAGCCAAAATTGAAGAAGAAACACTGAGGAATCATTGATTAGGGATTCAGTCAGCCAAGTGTGTCACCATAGGGTGCAATATTTAATTTTTTGAAGAAGAAATATGGATCAATGTGACTCTGCATTAATTATCGGGAGTTGACCAAGATAGCAATCAAGAATATGTATCATCTTCCCCATATTGATGACTTATTTGACCAACTCTACGGAGCTCAATACTTTTTCAAGATTGACCTTCATTCAGGATATCATCAATTGAGCGTCAAAAAGGAAGATATACATAACACAACATTCCTTACAAGGAACCATCAATATTAATATATTGTGATACCTTTTCTTCTCACTAATTACCCTTCCATCTTCATATATTTAATGAATATAGTCTTTATAGATTACCTCAATCAGTTTGGGTTAATATTTATAGATGATATTATTATCTATTAAATGATAAAGGGAGAGCATAAAGGTGACTTGAGAATTGTAAAGAAGACCGTAAATAATGAGAAGTTATATGAAAAATTTACAAAATTTAAATTTTGGGTAAAAAATGTTATTTTGGGTCACATAATCTCAATTGATGGTATAATGATAGATCCATCAAAGATGTAGTCTATTGAAATATTTCCTAGAATAACCATGGTGATTAAGATTTGTAGTTTTCTTGGTTTAGTTGGATATTATCAACTCTTTTTGTAGAATTTATTCAGACTATCTAATCCTCTGATCAAGATAACTCTGAAGGGTGTGAAGTTCCACTAGAAAGATGAATGTGAGAAAACTATTATGGATCTAAAGAGAATTTTGATCAGCGCACCTGTTATTACATTACCACTTAGTGGAGAATGGTTTTTAATACATAGGTATGCATTAAAGAAGGGATTGAGATGTGTTCTTATGAACATGGTTATAGATTTTGCCTCATGGCAGTTGACTATTCATGAGAATAATTACTGAACTCTTGATTTGGAGTTAGAAGTGGTAGTTGTTTATTTAAAGATATGGAGGGATTATATTTATGGTAAATTTTTTTTATATATACTGATCATAAAAGTATGAAAAATATATTCATACCGAAGGATTTGAAAATTATCCTGAGAATATGGTTATAGTTGATAAAGGATTATGAAAACTCAATACATTACAACCCTGGGAAAGCGAACATGGTGGTCGATGCTTTGAGTCGGAAGGATCATGTTAGCTTATCCATGATATGGATTACAAAATATCAAACATTTTTGTATTTTCAAAGGATTGGTCCAGAAATCCAGAAGGAAGGGGAAAATCATATGTTTATCAAATAAATATATATCCCTATATCCAATTGATTATTAAGGAGGCACATAAGGAAGATGAAGAGCTTCAAAAGAAGGTTAGCAATGTTCTTGAGTTTATCCTTGATCTAGATGGAATTATAAAGTCCATGAACCATGTATGTGTTTCATAAATACCAGATATGAATAAGAAGTTGTTAGAGAAAGCTAATAGTTCTTGATTATCTATTCACCCTGGAAGTACGAATATGTAGAAGGACTTGAATGAATACTTCTGGTGGGATGGAATGAAGAGATAAACTGTGGTGTTTGTATATCAATGTTTGGAAAACAAGAAAGTTAAGGTTGAAAGAAAAATGTATAAAGGGATGTTACAATCATTACCCGTACCATAATTGAAATAGGATAACATCACTATGTATTTTTTCATTAGACTACCCAAAACCTCTAAAGGTTTTAATTATGTATGGGTGGTAGTCGATCATGTTATTAAGTATTCACACTTCATTATTATTAGATAAGATTTCTCTCTTGATCAAATTTCTATAATATATACTAAGAAACTGGTAAAGTTTCATGGACTACCACAGTCTATTGTTTCATATTAGGACATGAGGTTTACCTCAATGTTTTCGAGATGTCTTAAAAAATAATTTGATATAAAATTTAGCTTCATCGCTGCTTATCATCCTAAAAAAGATGGTCAGTCAGAAAGAAAAAATCATTACCAAGAGGATATGTTGAGATCTTGTTCTCTAAATTTCAGTGGTGGTTGGGATCAACACCTTACACAAGTTGAGTTTTCTTAATACAATAGATTTCACACAATCATTCACATGGAAGCTTATGAAGCCCTTTATGGGAAGAAATGTAGAGCTCCAATGTTTTGGGATGAAGTTGGAGAATTAAAGCTAATTGGACCTGATATTGCTGAAGAAATGGTCAAGAAGGTTAGAGCCATTCAGCAGTACATCAAGGAAGCTAAAATTCAGCAAAATAACTTATGCTAATAACCATTGGAATGATACAGAATTTGATTTTTTCGAAAATGTGTTTTTACAAATCTCACCCTGAAAGAAAGTAATGATATTCATGAAGTAGGGGAAAATAATCCCTTGATATATCTTCCCCTTTGAAATTTTGATTGTATCGGGATAATATCCTATCTCATGAAACATACTCTAAATCTCTCTCAATTACATGATTTTTCCATGTATCAATCCTGAGGAAGTAAATACTTGACCGTTCACATGTACAGAACTGTGAGGTTGTCACGAACCGAATCTGGTCGCCATCAAACTGGCACCAAACCCAGCTCATGGCAAGACCCGAAAGGTAGTCACCATCCCCACGGGCTGGCACAAGTGCCCGGGTATCATAAAAATTCATTTGGGAACGATTTACTCGAGTTTGGGTTCATAAAATAACCAAAAACAACCAACAAACCAAATCTAAAAAATTATTCCAAGAAAGACATAATAAAAATTCAGAAATTATTTTATGGGTTTAAAGAAGACACAAGAGGTCCAAAGGTACATAAAAGTAGCAGAAAACATCCCATGAGACTCTACACGACAAGGGGTCATCACCCACAAGCCGTCTCCACAACACCGCACCATCGAGAGAAGCTAGCAACCCGAACCACCATCGCCCAAGGCCTTGCCTTTGCCTGTATCAAACATGATCAAGTATACTTACACACAAAGGTGTAACTAGGGTGTGATACTAATCCCAATAGGTATCACCCAAGGATTCCAAGTGATAGGCATTATAAAATAAAAGGCTTGCAAGAGTTATAAATAGATACTGGTAGCATTTATTTCTAAAAGTTCAACTTTGAAAAGAAAATAAATTTCAATGGGGATAACTTTAAAGAATGAGTGAATTTGAATTAAACATTCAAGATACTAGTTTTTACATCCCAAAATACCATAATGAAAGTATAAATTCCAAAAAGGACACGAGCACCAAGCATAGGAACACCCCTAGGTACTAGTTTGTTGTGAGCCCCAAGTACCTCGTACCTCGGTGAAAGTAACCATAATGAAATTCATTCTCATGAATGAGCCACTAGTAGGGAGAATACCCATAACCTAGTTCTCTCCAATCATCTCCAATATAGTTTTTTTAGTGTTATCCATGTCAGACTTGCTAAGTGAACCATGGTCAAAACCCCTCCGTTCACTAGCGTACTAGTACACGTTAGCCAACCTAGTTACCCAGGTTTCCCGTATTATGCTCAAATAGTCACCACATTCTTCCAAAATCAATTTTCACATATAAATATCAGTCCTGGTCACACACATTCAAAACAGTAGATACACCTTCTTTTCACCTTTCATATAACTCAATAAACCACATATAATTTCCATAAAACAATTTCAAGAAAAGTAATCAAGTTTTGCACATTAAATTAATCTAAAATCCCACATTTAAAACAAAATGGAGACCAAAATTATACCAAAACATAAATTTCAGCATCAAATCATTTTTATAAATCCAATCCCTGAATTATAAAACAACACCAAGAGGCACAACATGGGTTGCACATGTAAAACACCCATTTTCACACAAAATTGGCACTTAAAAATAAACCGCTTTTAAAATGCTACCCAAATAAATTTTTACAATCAAAATTCTGAATGAGGAAAATAATGGAAACAAAAATACAGCAATCCAACCCATTCTACAATACCTACATATGAAATCACCTACCAAAACAGTCAAAACCCCCAAATCCTTGTTCGTCACATCAACCGCACCTCCGCCGCACCACAAGGGTGTAAGATTGAACCTAAAACCAGAGGATTGGACCAAGAAACTCAAAACAAAAACCCTAGGTACTAAAACCCATCTTATGGACATTTGGGAATTCAATAAAAAAGAAGAAACCCTAAGAAGAAGAGAGGAATAAGGAAGAGAACCAACTTACTTGAGAAATCTGGACGTTTTTTTGGAGCTTCCACAGTTCGGCCCTATATCGCGATGAATCTGAGCTCTAAAGAGGCATAAACGAATATGGGGGTGCGACGGGGTTATGTGGGAATGTGTTAGAGGTGGAATCACCTAAAAATGATAAAAAATAAATGTTTTATGAAAGAATTACAAAACAATTTTAAAACGGGAAATGGGCCTTCGGGTTGGCCCAATACCTTGTTTGATCACCAAAATCCAAGATGATAATGAATTTTTAAGGGGCCCAATTTTTTTTTTGGATTTAATATTTAAATGGAGGTCATTTTTAATTTTTAATGGGTGAGAAATGTTTAAAAACAAAGGAGTTATTAAAGAAACAAAATTTACTTTCAAAACTGAAAATGGGCTCTCAGGTTGGCCAAAATTTTGGAAACCCACTATTTCCTTCAAAAATGCATGGAAAACCACCAAAACAAAGCAAGGATGTAAATTAAATGAAAAATACCTTTAAAATATGTCATGTATGTGACAATTATTCCCACCATGAAGGACTTTCTTCCCTGGAAAGTCAACATGAGGCTTGATTGGAAAACAAGAACGGGTACTCTTTCTAGACCCACGACTTTCGCTCCCATGTCTCATGTGTATCATTTCCATGTTGCCATAGAACCCGGACTAATGGAATACAATTCCATCGAAGTATCTTCTCATGGGAGTCCACTATTTTATCTGGCCTCTCAACAATAGACAAGTCAGGCTCTATCTCCAGTTCTTCCCAACTCAACACATGGGACAGATACGGGTAGTATTTCTTCAACTGAGAAACATGGAAGACATCATGGATGGATGTCAGCTGAGAAGGTAAGGCCAACCTGTATGCCACCTTGCCATTACACTCGATGATCTCAAATGGCCCGAAAATACCGAGGAGTTAGCTTACGTTTCTTCCCCAATCGACGATGGCCCAGGCGAGAGGCCACCTTCAAGAATACTCTGTCACCCACAGAAAACTCTAGGTCTCGACGCCTCCGGTCAGCATATTATTTATGACGACTCTGAGCTATCAATAAATGTTTCCTGATTAATTTTACCTTCTTAGATGTCTCCTACACCATACTCGGCCCCAGTAGTGAGGTCTCACCTACCTCATCCCAACACAAGGGGGACTGATAAGGCCGACCATAAAGCACCTCAAAAGGAGCCATTCGAATCAAGTATTGGTAACTGTTATTATAATCAAACTCAACCAATCCTAATTGGGTATCCCAAGAACCTCCAAAGTCTAGGACACATGCACGAATCATTTCCTCTAAAATCTGAGTCACCCACTCTATCTTACCATCCGTCTGCGGATGGTATGATGTGATCATCTTAATCTGGGACCCCAAGGCCTTCTGAAGGCCTTCCCATAACCAAGATGTGAAACGAGGGTCTCTATCTGAGACAAATTCTGAAGGCACACCATGGAGTCTCACCACCTCCTGAAGTTACAAACGGCCCAACTCATCCACTTTAGATGTATCTCTGATCGGAATGTAGTGGGATGATTTGGTTAGATGATAAATCACCAACCAAATGGCATTGTTAACTCGAGGTGTACGAGGTAATCAAACAATGAAATCAATGGCAACCTCATCCCACTTCCAAGTAGGAATGGGTAGTAGTTGTAGAAAATCGGAGGGCCTTTGGTGCTCTGCTTTCACCTGCTGGCATGTGTAGCATCTCGAAACAAAGTCTGTTATGTCCCGTCTCATACCAGGCCACCAAAACTGCCGACAAACATCATAATACATCTTAGAGGAACCCAGATGGACAGACCACTGAGACTAGTGGCTATCTTGCATCACCACCTTCCACAGATATAATGGCACTACTGAACGGCCCTGGAATCACAAGATGCCCTCGGGAGACTATGACCAATCAGAGGATGTATCCCCACCATGAAGGAACTACTTCGACTACTGACAAAGATCATCACTGGGCTGTTCCTGCTGAATCAACTCCAATAGAGAAGGAGTCAACTGGATGCTCGCCAAGAATGCCCCTCCACTGTGTTCCTTGGTCGTCACATGCATCTGAGAAAAGATCCCCATCAATGTCCACTCATCACTGGACTTCCTCAAAGCCTGCACTGGAACCCTTCTGCTAAAGGCATCGGCCACTACATTACCCTTACATGGGGTATAGACAATGTCAAAGTCAAACCCCTGTAAGTACTCGATCCAGCGATGCTGCCTCAAGTTTAGGTCCTTCTGTGAGAAGATATAAGCCAAGCTTTTGTGATCAGAATAGACCACAAACTTCTCCTGAAAGAGGTAGTGATGCCAAGTCTTCAAAGCATGCATCACTGCTGCCAAATCCAAGTCATGGGTTGGGAAGTTTTTTTTGTGTGGCCGGAGTTGGCGGGAGCTATACCCCACCACATGATCATCCTTCATAAGCACACACCCAAGACCCATACCTGAAGCATCACAATAGACCACTTATCCCTTTCCATCCTCTGGCAAAATCACAACGGGGGTGGTAGTTAGCCGCCTCTTCAGCTCCTCTAACGATGCCTGACATTCTGGACCCCATACAAACTTCACCCCTTTCTGGGTGAGGGATGTCATCGGTGAAGCAAGCTGAGAGAAATCCCGAACGAATCACCTGTAATAACCAGCCAAGCCAAGAAAACTCCTTATCTCAAACACATTCTTCGGTTTCTCCCACGAAATGACTGCACTAATTTTCTCAGGGTCCACTAATACTCCATGCTCTAAGATCACATGCCCCAAAAATCTCACCTCCATGATCTAGAAAGTGCACCTTGACAACTTTACATAGAGGCAGTGATCTCGTAATGTACCCAAAACGATCCTCAAGTGATGTTCATGTTCATCCTCAGAGCAAGAGTATACTAAAATGTCATCCACAAACACCACAACAAAGGAATCGAGATACTGATAGAAAACCCTATTCATAAGTTCCATAAATACTGCTGGAGCATTGGTCAATCCTAAGGGAATGACCAAATACTCAAAGTGGCTGTACCTGCTTCGGAAGGCTGTCTTAGGGATATCTGAATCCTTCACCCTGAGTTGATGATACCCTGAACGCAGGTCTATCTTTGAGAACCACTTTTCCCCCTTCAACTTATCAAACAAATCATCTATTCTAGGCAAAGGGTATTTGTTTTTAATTGTTACCTTATTCAGCTTCCGGTAGTCAATGCACAACCGGAGGGATCCATCAACCTTTTTTGCAAACAGCATAGGAGTGGCCCAAGGAGAGACGCTCGGGCGAATAAATCCTTTGTATTCTAAGTCGTCCAGCAGTATCTTTGATTCCCTCAACTCGGTGGGGGCCATGCGATAAGAGGGAAGAGATATCGTTTGTGTTCCTGGTGTCAGATCAATCAAAAACTCCACATCTTGATCTGGGGGAAAGCCTGAAAAATCATCTGGGAATACCTCTGGAAACTCATTCACTACATTAGGTAGTGCACCTTCAGGGGAAAGACCATCCTCTAAAACGAGATAAGATAACTAGAAGATAACACTTCCCAACTCTGGGAGTGGGGGCCCTGCGCGACCTAACCGAGGATCCCATTCTCCATGAAAAACCTGACGACTCCCATCAGGTGCCGTGAAACTCACACGTCGTCTGTAGCAATCGATGTGTGCATGGAAGTGTACTAGAAAATCCATCCCAAGTATGAAATCAAAAAGGATCATATCTAAGACCAAGAGGTCCCACTCCATCTCGACCCCTGACACAGAAAGCACACATGATGGGCACCTGAGACCCTGCTCCTTCTTCTTTCCCAGCGGTGTCACCAACTCCATTGCGAATGACATCAAATCTGTTGGAAAATTCAGAATTTTCAAAAAACGAGTAGAAATGAATGAAACAAAGGGACCAGTATCAAAAAGAGCAGCAACTATAGAAGATGAAATCAAAATGGTACCTCAAACAGTCGACGGTCCCGCCTCGGATCCTGCTGGTGCCTGATCCACCGCATGGAGATGTCAAGTCTCTGCTTGAAGACGACCGCTAGTCTGTGGCTGTGCCCTGAACTGTCTCTGCCCATAAGATGACCTGACCCTACCACCACGCCTGCCAAATCGAGATCCCCCAGTCCTCAATGGCTCAGACTGTGCTGGAACTCCTTTGGGAGCCATGGATCCTGCCCCACTTTGAAGTGGATGTGCTTTCCCGCAAAAGCGTTGCATGTGTCCCATACCTCCACACTGGAAACATGTCTTTGGAGTATGAGGGAATGCTGGATGGATGTGCCCGGGCATCCCACACTGGTGGCACATGACCGATATCTCATCAGAAGACGCTGATGAAAACTGCCTAGAAGAGTTCCCTAAACTACATCCTCCTTTATTCACATGATCCTCCCGCTTCCTTTTCTTCTCTGGGGAGATTCCACTTCCCACTGCTGATACAGAACCATAGAAACCATCCCTGCCTTTTCTATCAATCTCCACCATGCATTCCAGATCAACGACCTCAGCATAGGTTCTCAGCTTAAACAAGAACACCTGGGAGTATATCTATGGTCTCAAGCCTTTCTCAAACCTTTGGGCCCTCACTTTCTTATTAGATACAATTTCTGGAGCATACCGAACCAACTCAGCGAAACGGTTGGCGTACTCCATCACAGATAGATTTTCCTGAACAAGTTCCATGAAATATCTAGACCTGGCATTAGCCAACACCTCAGGGCAGTACTATTCATTGAAGACAGCCTTGAAATCTCCCCAGCGCATCTGCTCATTCTTCCCAGCCTAAAGCACTGACTCCCACCATTTATGGCTGGGACCCTCCAACATAAAGGAGGCACACTTCACTCTGAGCTCCATGGGTGTTTCCAGGAACTGAAACATACGCTCGATCTTCTCGAGCCATTCCTCTACTTCTTGGGGTTCCGAGCAGCCTCAGAATGTTGGAGGCTTATTTTTCAAGAACTCCTGGGCCTTGTCCTTTCTAGGACTAGTATCATCCTCTCTAACAGGAGCTGGAACTAGAGCTGGTCCATATTCTAGAGCCTGGACAGCCCGAACAACGACCTTGACTAGCCTCTGATCAATTGGTGTGGGAGAAATCTCTTCGTCTTCCTCCCGTGGGTGCATGAGAGATTTACGGGGAGGCATGTTGCTACAAAATTCAACAGTAAAAAAACAATAATCAATACCACAATTCTGAAAATTTTAATAAAATACATCAAATATTAATAATCTAAAAACATTTTAGTAATAAAATAAACAACTACTCCACATCCTCCTGATGTCCACATGTGGTCTGCAGCCCACACGTCTCACCTGGAAGTGAAGTCAATCTGTAAATTCCCACATCCCATGGTGACTCAGGGTCTGCCATGAGAGGTGCGGGCCAGACACCCTACTCACAACCAAAACCCCGAGCCCCGACAGTCCTTGCTCCTGTTTATCCCGACTCATCCCAAAATAAGAATATAACCCAAAAACCTTAACCTTCTCTAATACCATTTTGTCACAAGCCGAATCTGGTCGCCATCAAACTGGCACCAAACCCAGCTCATGGAAAGACCCGAAGGGTGTTCACCATCCCCACGGACTGGTACAAGTGCCCGGGTATCATAAAAATTCATTTGGGAATGATTTACCCGAGTTTGGGTTCATAAAATAACCAAAACAACCAACAAACCAAATCTAAAAAATTCTGCCAAGAAAGACATAATAAAAATTCATAAATTATTTTATGGGTTTGAACAAGACACAAGAGGTCCAAAGGTACATAGAAGTAGCAGAAAACATCCCATGAGACTCCACACGACAAGGGGTCATCACCCACAAGCTGTCTCCACAACACCGCACCATCGAGAGAAACTAGCAACCCGAACCGCCATCGCCCAAGGCCTTGCCTTTGCCTGTATCAAACATGATCAAGTATAATTACACCCAAAGGAGTAAGTAGGGTGTGATACTAAGACCAATAGGTATCACCCAAGGATTCCAAGTGATAGGCATTATAAAATAAAAGGCTTGCAAGAGTTATAAATTGATACTGGTAGCATTTATTTCTAAAAGTACAACTTTGAAAAGAAAATAACTTTCAATGGGGATAACTTTAAAGAATGAGTGAATTTGAATAAAACATTCAAGCTACTGGTTTTCACATCCCAAAATACCATAAAGAAAGTATAAATTCCAAAAAGGCCACAAGCACCAAGCATAGGAACACCCCTAGGTACTAGTTTGTTGTGAGCCCCAAGTACCTCGTACCTCGGTGAAAGTAACCATAATGAAATTCATTCTCATGCATGAGCCACTAGTAGGGAGAATACTCATAACCTAGTGGTCTAAAATCATCTCAAATATAGTTTTTTAGTGTTATCCATGTCAGACTTTCTATGTGAACCATGGTCAAAACCCCTCCGTTCACTAGCGTACTAGTACATGTTAGCCCACCTAGATACCCAGGTTTCCCGTATTGTGCTCAAATAGTCACCACATTCTTCCAAAATCAATTTTCACATATAAATATCAGTTATGGTGACACAAATTCAAAACAGTAGCTACACCTTCTTTGCACCTTTCGTATAACTTAATAAACCACTTATAATTTCCATAAAACAATTTCAAGAAAAGTAATCAAGTTTTGCACATTAAATTAATCTAAAATACCACATTTAAAAACAAATGGAGGCCAAAATTATACCAAATCATAAATTTCAGCATCAAAACATTTTTATAAATCCAATCCCTAAATTATAAAACAACACCAAGAGGCACAACATGGGTTACACATGTAAAACACCCATTTTCACACAAAATTGGCACTTAAAAATAATCCGCTTTTAAAATTCTACCCAAATAATTTTTTACAATAAAAATTCTGAATGAGGAAAATAATGGAAACAGAAATACAGAAATCCAACTCATTCTACAATACCTACATATGAAATCACCAACCAAAAGAGTCAAAACCCCCAAATCCTTGTTCGTCACATCAACCGCACCTCCACCGCACCACAAGGGAGTAATATTGAACCTAAAACCAGAGGATTGGACCAAGAAACTCAAAAAGAAAACCCTAGGTACAAATACCAATCTTATGGACATTTTGGGATTCAATAAAAAAGAAGAAACCCTAATAAGAAGAGATGAATAAGGAAGAGAACCAACTTACTTGAGAAATCTGGACGTTTTTTTGGAGCTTCCACAGTTTGGCCCTAAATCGCGATGAATCTGAGCTCTAAAGAGGAAAAAATGAATATGGGGGTGCGGCGGGGTTCAGTGGGAAAGTGTGAGAGGTGGAATCACCGAAAAAGGATAAAAAATAAATGTTTTATGAAAGAATTACAAAACAATTTTAAACTGGAAATGGGCCTTTGGGTTGGCCCAATACCTTGTTTGATCACCAAAATCCAAGATTATTATGAATTTTTAAGGGGCCCAAAATTCTTTTGTGGTTTTAATATTTAAATGAAGGTAATTTTGGAAGTTTAATTGGTGAGAAATGTTTAAAAAAAAGGAGTTATTAAAGAAACAAAATTTACTTTCAAAACTGAAAATGGGCGCTCAGGTTGGCCAAAATTTTGGAAACCCACTATTTCCTTCAAAAAATGCATGGAAAAACATCAAAACAAATCAAGGATGTAAATTAAATGAAAAATACCTTTAAAATATGTCATTTATGTGACAATTATCCCCACCATGAAGGACTTTCTGCCCTGGAAAGTCCACATGAGGTTTGATTGGAAAACAAGAATGGGTACTCTTTCTAGTCCCACGACTTTTGCTCCCATGTCTCATGTGTATCATTTCCATGCTGCCATAGAACCCAGACTAATGGAATACACTTCCATCGAAGTATCATCTCATGGGATTCCACTATTTTCTCTGGCCTCTCAACAATAGACAAGTCAGGCTCTATCTCCAGTTCTTCCCAAATCAACACATGGGACAGATACAGGTAGTATTTCTTCAACTGAGAAACATGGAAGACATCCTGGATGGATGTCAAATGACAAGGTAAGGCCAACCTGTATTCCACCTTTCCAATACATGCGATGATCTCAAATGGCCCGAAATACCACGGAGTTAGCTTACGTTTCTTCCCCAATCGACGATGGCCCAGACGAGGGGCCACCTTCGAGAATACTCTGTCACCCACAGAAAACTCTAGGTCTCAACGCCTCCGGTCAGCATATAATTTATGAGGACTCTGAGCTGTCAATAAATGTTGCCTGATTAATTTTACCTTCTCAGATGTCTCCTACACCATACTCGGCCCCAGTAGTGAGGTCTCACCTACCTCAGCCCAACCCAGGGGGGACTGACAAGGCCGACCATAGAGCACCTCAAAAGGAGCCATTCGAATCAAGGATTGGTAACTGTTATTATAAGCAAACTCAACCAATCCCAATTGGGTATCCCAAGAACCTCCAAAGTCTAGGACACATGCACGAAGCATGTCCTCCAAAATCTGATTCGCCCACTCTATCTTACCATCCGTCTGCGGATGGTATGCTATGATCATCTTAATATGGGACCCCAAGGCCTTCTGAAGGCCTTCCCAGAACCGAGATATGAAACTAGGGTCTCTATCTGAGACAAATTCTGAAGGCACACCATGAAGTCTCACCACCTCCTGAAGATTCAAATGGCCCAACTCATCCACTTTAGATGTATCACTGATCGGAATGAAGTGGGCTGATTTGGTTAGATGATAAATCACCAAACAAATGGAATTGTTACCTCGAGGTGTACGAGGTAATCCAACAATGAATTCAATGGCAACCTCGTCCCACTCCCAAGTAGGAATGGGTAGTGGTTGTAGCAAACTGGAGGGCCTTTGGTGCTCTTCTTTCACCTGCTGGCATGTGTAGCATCTCGAAACAAAGTCTGCTATGTCCCGTCTCATACCAGGCCACCAAAACTGCTGACGAACATCATAATACATCTAGTGGAACCCGGATGGACAGACCACTGAGACTGGTGGCTATCTTGCATCACCACCTTCCATAGAGATAATGGCACTACTGAACGGCCCTGGAATCACAAGATGCCCTCGGGAAACGATGACCAATTAGAGGATGTCTCCCCACCATGAAGGAACTGCTTTGACCACTGACAAAGATCATCATTGGGTTGTTCTTGCTGAATCAACTCCAATAGAGAAGGAGTCAACTGGACGCTCGCCAATAATTCCCCTCCACTGTGTTCCTTGGTCTCCACATGCATCTGAGAAAAGATCCCCATCAATGTCCACTCATTACTGGACTTCCTCAAAGCCTGCACTGGAACCCTTCTTCTCAAGGCATCAGCCACTACATTACCCTTACCTGGGGTATAGACAATGTCAATGTCAAACCCCTGTAAGTACTCGATCCAGCGATGCTGCCTCATGTTTAGGTCCTTCTGTGAGAAGATATATGCCAAGCTTTTGTGATCAGAATAGACCACAAACTTCTCCCCAAAGAGGTAGTGACGCCAAGTCTTCAAAGCGTGCATCACTACTGCCAACTCCATGTCATAGGTTGGGAAGTTCTTTTTGTGTGGCCGGAGTTGGCGAGAGCTATACACCACCACATGATCATCCTGCATAAGCACGCACCCAAGACCCATACCTGAAGCATCACAATAGACCACATATCCCATTCCAGCCTCTGGAAAAATCAGCACGGGGGTGGTAGTTAGCCACCTATTCATCTCCTCGAATGATGCCGGACATTCTGGACCCCATAAAAACTTCACCCCTTTCCAGGTGAGGGATGTCATCGGTGAAGCAAGCCAAGAGAAATCCCGAACGAATCACCTGTAATAACTAGCCAAGACAAGAAAACTCCTGATCTCAAAAACATTCTTCAGTTTCTCCAACGACATGACTGCACTAATTTTCTCAGGGTCCACTAATACTCCATGCTCTGAGATCACATGCCCCAAAAATCTCACCTCTCTGATCTAGAAAGTGCACCTAGAAAACTTTGCATTGGGGCGGTGATGTCGTAATGTACCAAAAACGATCCTCAAGTGATGTTCATGTTCCTCCTCAGAGCAAGAGTATACGAAAATGTCATCCACAAACACCACAACAAAGGAATAGAGATACTGATGGAAAACCCTAT
The DNA here is from genome assembly GCA_963277665.1 of Viscum album. Taxonomy (NCBI): domain Eukaryota; kingdom Viridiplantae; phylum Streptophyta; class Magnoliopsida; order Santalales; family Viscaceae; genus Viscum; species Viscum album. The sequence continues at coordinate 111,328,275 of OY728125.1, read as the reverse complement.
TCATAGGTTCCATAAATACCTCTGGATCATTGGTCAATCCTATGGGCATGACCAAATACTCAAAGTGGTCGTACCTGCTTCGGAAGGCTGTCTTAGGGATATCTGAATCCTTCACCCTGAGTTGATGATACCCTGAACGCAGGTCTATATTTGAGAACCACTTTTCCCCCTTCAACTGATCAAAAAAATCATCTATTCTAGGCAAAGAGTATTTGTTTTTAATTGTCACCTCATTCAGCTTCCGGTAGTCAATGCACAACCAGAGGGATCCATCAGCCTTTTTTGAAAACAGCATAGGAGTGGCCCAAGGAGAGACACTCGGGCGAATGAATCCTTTGGATTCTAAGTCGTACAGATGTATCTTTAATTTCCTCAACTCAGTGGGGTCCATGCGATAAGAGGAAAGAGATATCAGTTGTGTTCCCGGTGCCAGATCAATCGAAAACTCCACATCCTGCTTCGGGGGAAAGCCTGAAAAATCATCTGGGAATACCTCCGAAAACTCATTCACTACATAAGGTAGTGCACCTTCAGTGGAAAGACCATCCTCTTGCATGAGAGAAGATAACTGGAAGATAACACTTCCCAACTCTGGGAGTGGGGGCCCTGCGTGACCTGACCGAGGATCCCATTCTCCATGAAAAACCTGATGACTCCCATCAGATGCCGTGAAACTCACACGTCGTCTGTAGCAATCGATGTGTGCATGGAAGTGTACTAGAAAATCCATCCAAAGTATGACATCAAAAAGGTTCATATCTAAGACCAAGAGGTCCCACTCCATCTCAACCCCTGACACAGAAAGCACACATGATGGGCACCTGAGACCCTGCTCCTTCTTTCCCAGCGGTGTCACCAACTCCATTGTGAATGACATCAAATCAGTTGGAAAATTCAGAATGTACAAAAAACGAGTAGAAATGAATGAAACAAAGGGACCAGTATCAAAAAGATCAGCAGCTATAGAAGATGAAATCAAAATGGTACCTCGAACAGTCGACGGTCCTGCCTCTGATCCTGATGGTGCCTGATCCACTGCATGGAGATGTCCAGTCTCTGCCTGAAGACAACCGCTAGTATGTGGCTGTACCTTGAACTATCTCTGCCCAGAAGATGACCCAGCCCTACCACCATAGCTTCCAAATCAAGATCCCCCAGTCCTCGACGGCTCAAACTGTGCTGGCACTCCTCTGGGAGCCATGGATCCTGCCCCACTTTGAAGTGGATGCACTATCCCGCAAAAGCATTGCATGTGTCCCATACCTATACAATGGAAACATGTATTTGGAGTATAAGGGAATGCTGGATGGATGTGCTCGGGCATCGCACACTGGTGGCACACGACCGATATCTCATCAGAAGCCGCTGATGAAAACTGCCTGGAAGAGTTCCCTGAACTGCCTCCTCCTTTCTTCACCTGATCCTCCTGCTTCCTTTTCTTCTCTGGGGAGATTCCACTTCCCACTGCTGATACAGAACCATAGAAACCAGCCCTGCATTTTCTATCAATCTCCACCATGCATGCCAGATCAATGACCTCAGCATAGGTCCTCAGCTTAAACAAGAACACCTAGGAGTATATCTATGGTCTCAAGCCTTTCTCAAACCTTTGGGCCCTCGCTTTCTCATTAGATACAATTTCTGGAGCATACCGAACCAACTCAGCGAAACGGTTGGCATACTCCATCACAGATAGATTTTCCTGAACAAGTTCCATGAATTCTCTAGACCTGGCATAAGCCAACACCTCAGGGCAATACTATTCATTAAAGACAGCCTTGAAATCTCCCTAGCGCATCTGCTCATTCTTCCCAGCCTGAAGCACTGACTCCCACCATTTATGGCTGGGACCCTCCAACATAAAGGAGGCACACTTCACTCTGAGCTCCATGGGTGTTTCCAGGAACTCAAACATATGCTCGATCTTCTTGAGCCATTCCTCTACTTCTTGGGGTTCTGAGCAGCCTCAGAATGTTGGAGGCTTATTTTTCAAGAACTCCTGGGCCTTGTCCTTTCTAGGACCAGTCTCATCCTCTCTAAAAGGAGCTGGAACTAGAGCTGGTCTATATCCTAGAGCCCGGACTTCCTGGACAATGACCTCGACTAGCCTCTGATCAATTTGTGTGGGAGAACTCTCTCCGGCTTCCTCCCGTGGGTGCATGAGAGCTTTCCGGGGAGGCATGTTGCTACAAAATTCAACAGTAAAAAAACAATAATCAATACCAAAATTCTGAAAATTTTAATCAAATACATCAAATATTAATAATATAAACACATTTTAGTAATAAAATAAACAACTACTCCACATCCGCCTGATGTCCACATGTGGTCTGCAGCCCACACGTCTCACCTGGAAGTGAAGTCAATCTGTAAATTACAACATCCCATGGTGACTCAGGGTATTCCATGAGAGGTGCGGGCCAGACATCCTACTCACAACCAAAACCCTGAGCCCCGACATTCCTTGCTCCTGTCTATCCCGACTCATCCCAAAATAAGAATATAACCCAAAAACTTTAACCTTCTCTGATACCATTTTGTCACAAACCGAATCTGGTCGCCATCAAAGCGGCACCAAACCCATCTCATGGAAAGACCCGAAGGGAGTTCCCCATCCCCATAGGCTGGCACAAGTTCCCGGGTATCATAAAAATTCATTTGGGAAATATTTACCCGAGTTTGGGTTCATAAAATAACCAAAAACAACCAACAAACCAAATCGGAAAAATTATGCCAAGAAAGACTTAAAAAAAATCAGAACAGATTATATGGGTTTAAACAAGACACAAGAGGTCCAAAGGTACATAAAAGTAGCAGAAAACATCCCATGAGACTCCACACGACAAGGGGTCATCACCCGCAAGCCGTCACCACAACACCGCACCATCGAGAGAAACTAGCAACCCGAACCGCCATCGCCCAAGGCCTTGCCTTTGCCTGTATCAAACATGATCAAGTCTACTTACACCCAAATGTGTAAGTAGGGTGCGAGACTAATCCCAATAGGATATCACCCAAGGATTCCATGTTATACGAATTATAAAATAAAATGCTTGTAAGAGTTATAACTAGATAATGGTAGCATTTATTTCTAAAAGTACAACTTTGAAAAGAAAATAACTTTCAATGGGGATAACTTTAAAGAATAAATTAATTTGAATAAAAAATTCAAGCTACTAGTTTTCACATCCCAAAATACCATAAAGAAAGTATAAATTCCAAAATGGTCACGAGCACCAAGCATAGGAACACCCCTAGGTACTAGTTTGTTGTGAGCCCCATGTACCTCGTACCTCGGTGAAAGTAACCATAATGAAATTCATTCTCATGCACGAGCCACTAGTAGGGATCATACCCATAACCTAGTGGTCTCCAATCATATCCAATATATTTTTGTTAGTGTTATCCATGTCAGACTTTCTAAGTGAACCATGGTTAAAACCCCTCTGTTCACTAGCGTACTAGTACACGTTAGCCCACCTAGTTAGTCGGGCTTCACGTATTGTGCTCAAATAGTCACCACATTCTACCAAAATCAATTTTCACATATAAATATCATTTCTGGTTACACACATTCAAAACAGTAGCTACACCTTCTTTGCACCTTTCGTATAACTGAATAAACCACTTATAATTTCCATAAAACAATTTCAAGAAAAGTAATCAAATTTTGCACATTAAATTCATCTAAAATACCAAATTTAAAACCAAATGGAGACCAATATTATAACAAACCATACATTTCAGCATCAAAACATTTTTATAAATCCAATCCCTAAATTATAAAACAACACCAAGAGGCACAACATGGGTTGCACATGTAAAACACCCATTTTCACACAAAATTGGCACTTAAAAATAAACTGCTTTTAAAATGCTACCCAAATCAATTTTTGAAATCAAAATACTAAATGAGGAAAATAATGGAATCAGAAATACATCAAGCCAACTAATTCTACAATACCTACATATGATATCACCTACCAAAAGAGTCAAAACCCCCAAATCCTTGTCCGTCACTTCAACCACACCTCCGCCGCACCACAAGGGAGTAATATTGAACCTAAAACTAGAGGATTGGACCAATAAACTCAAAACTAAAACCCTAGGTACGAATCCCCATCTTCTGGACATTTGGTTATTCAATAAAAAAGAAGAAACCCTAATAAGAATAGAGGAATAAGGAAAAGAACCAACTTACTTGAGAAATCTGGACGTTTTTTTGGAGCTTCAGATGTTCGGCCCTAAATCGTGATGAATATGAGCTCCAAAGAGGAAAAACCTATTGTGGGGGTGCTTCGGAGTTCAGTGGGAACGTGTGAGAGGTAGAATCACCGAAACAGGATAAAAAATAAATTTTTTATGAAAGAATTACAAAACAATTTTAAAACTGGAAATGGGCCTTCAGGTTGGCCCAATACCTAGTTTGATCACCCAAATCCAAGATGATAATGAATTTTTAAGGGGCCCAAAATTATTTTGTTGTTTTAATATTTAAATGAAGGTCATTTTTGAAGTCGAATGGGTGAAAAATGTTAAAAAAACGAAGGATTTATTAAAGAATCAAAATTTACTTTCAAAACTGAAAATGGGCTCTCAGGTTGGCCCAAATTTTGGAAACCCACTATTTCCTTCAAAAATGCATGGAAAACCATCAAAACAAAGCAAGGATGTAACTTAAATAAAAAATACCATTATAATATGTCATGTATGTGACAGAGGTCATACCGTTGCACTATGATAATTCTTATAAGGAAAAACTTATTGAACTTTTGGACCGATCAGAGAATGTTCTACAAAACAAGACCACTCACTGGGTAAATGTTTCGTGGAGAAATCACTAGATATATGATGTTACATGGGATCTTTAGGATATGATTATGTAGAAGTATCCTTAGTTATTTTTACCCAAGTGACAAATTCTGAGGGAGAAATTCATTTTATGGGGGTAGAATGTAACACACTAAGTTTTTATAGACATTCTTTTTTCAAATAAATTAAAATTTTCCTTTATATCTTTCAATGAAATAAGTCAAATATTCATTTCTCATGCAACACCTACTTGGAATATATTCCTTGCAATACCAACGTGGCATATGATGCAAGCAACATTTCGTTACTATGAAATATGGCTTTTTGTTACTTTAATTATTTAAATATGATAATTATAACCTTGATGATAAACTTAGTTATATTAATTGGAATAACTAATTTTCAAATATTGTTTATAATTATTTTCTATAAATTAAAGATATTGATAATAAAAGATTTGATTTTTTGATAAAGACCTTTTTATGTTTTAAAACATCGTATTCTCAAATGAACTTCTTATAATAATTAAAGTAATTATAGAATCATTTAAAAATATAATTTTACAAAAAAATTAAATTTTTAATTCATAATGTCGAAATTACCTTAGGGTAAATTTTTGGGATTTTTCTGAGAAAATTCATTTTTTGATGAATAGTGAAAAATAGTGATTTTAAGTTAAAAACTTTTTTTGCCTAATTAATTATTTTTGATTAATGATATTTTAAATTATTTTTAAGGTAAAATTAGATACATATTACATATATTAATACAATATCATTTTTATAATCAATTTCACTTTGAAACTGAATGTAAAATTTTAACAAACTTTTGAACTTTATCCAACTTTAAAACTCTTTTATTTCATTCTGTCTGCAAGATTATCAGTAATATTATTTTTCACACTTTTGTGATTAGAATTTAAAAAATCCCAAATACACCATATTATTTGGTATAATATTTATATTCTATTAATACCAAGTAAATTTTTGACAACAATGATTAATGAAAATTATTAAAATTAATCACAACAAGTAAGGCAAAATTAATCTTAATTTGGGACTAAAACAAAAGGTTATGGCCCAAATGACTTATAAACGTGGAAAAACACACATTTTATGTCCATATGTCTTCCAAATACCATCCATTCCAGAGTTTTATTGGTTTGGTTATACTTTGTTTAGGTAATAACATGTGCACACCTAACTTGTTTCTAAAAATTCCATGCGAGTCCCTTCTCTTCTCTATATAAGGCCACCGCCTCTACCCATTCCTCGCACCACTCAAACCATATATGTTCAACCAATATCTACCCAATTATCCTCCAAAAAACCCTCCCTTATAATTTTAATCCTCATATTGGTAATAACTCCACTCAATAAAACCTTTTAGCACAAACCAAATGGGGTTACCTGATTTAGTGGTAACATATTCAATCATGATCCTTTACTTTATGTTCCATCCCAACCACCTATACTATTTTTATTAAATTGTTTTTTGAAAAACGGATATCTTCCTTATAATATGATATTTTTATTATATGTTTCTATCCTACACTTACAGACACCTCTATCTAATCAACATTGAACATACATGACCTGTGTATGGTGAACTACTATCTCACGAAACGATGATTGTTAATTTCTCCTTTACCACCAATAATAGAGGCCATTATGATTCAAAAAATATTTATATATGTAATATATAACATTTATTATGTCTTTAGACTTCTGTATTCCTTTTAAAACATAGATATTTTTACCTTCTATTTGGTGTTAATACAATAATCTCATTGGAGGAAGTGTAGACTGCCACCCCTTCAAAGCGATGCGATTTGTTCACACACTGCATGGAATGTATTAAGGATGGGTTTAATGGAATTATATTATTTATATGATATATTCATTCTTAATTAATAGTTATATATATATATATATAGCAGTTATGTACTTTCTTTCAATATGAAAATAAAAACGAAATCAATGTTCATGCATATGTACTACTTTCTGTCTCCATAAATGGTGTATTCCATTTCCTAATTTTATATTATATAAATTACTAAAATGTAAATATAATGAATATAACTGATATTTACATAATTATATACATTATTAAATCATTATATAAGTATAAGGACCAACTATATAACAAATTAAGACACATGTGAAGAATAAAGTGAATATTACCCAAAGTAAAACATTAATATAGGATTGTTAAAAAGAGGGTAATGTAAGGTTATAATAAAAAAATATGTGGTAATAGATATAAGAATATAATTATGTAAAATATTTCTAATAAATTTATATTTATTATACTGGAATATTGTACGAGTATAGATAGAATCAAGATATACGGTAAGGGAACTTCACCTCACTTTCAATTTCTATGAGATGTGATCAATGTTCGCCACAATTTCCTTTTGCTTGGTGTATGTACATCTCATGATTTTGTTATATATATCATGTACATACATTTATGTCTATTCACATATCTATTCTATGATCCTTCTTTCAAGGGATTTAGCTTTCAAATGTTATGAAATCTGTAAATAGTTTGGTCTCAATTTTCCTTTTTTGGGACTCATATTTTGTTATGAACCTAAAATATTCTTTGAGGTGTATATAATTCCATTTCACATGTTTTATCATTAATCTCATTATTTTAATGATACCTTATTCTTCATGTAATATCTTTTTCTTAAATGGAGAGTATGATCCCATGTCACCATGTTATAAGAGTTTATTGAGACAATCTCCTCATTTTTTCGAGATTGTTTAAGTTTATGATTCGTTTGATGAAATATTATAATCCATGATTAAATAATATTCATGAGTTTATTTGTCCTATATTTATTCAATATATCCACATATTTATTAGAATTCCTTCCACTCTTTGGTACATATGATATTGTTTTTAATAAAATCGAATTGTCTCTCTCTTCAGTTGGAAATCCAATTTATTCAAAAACCATGATTTTAAAAATGTTATCAAAAATGTTTTCTAAAGATCCATGATGATCATTTTCAAGTGAAAATTATTTTAAAATTGTTTTATTGCTTTTAACTTTTCCTTTATATGTTCAAAAATCAATTTTCAATGATAAAGGTTTTCAAAAGGGTTTCAAATGATTTTATTTTATAAAAATAATTTTTCAAAGTAGAGAGGATATTTTTTCAATAATTGTTATTTAAATCCATTTAAAACTGCTGTTCATCATTCCTTTATAGGGAAATTATTAAATGTTTCTATTCATATTCTTTTTTTAATGGATTATGTTTTGAAGGCATAATGCTCTGAAACCAGTTTCTCTTTCATAGGTTATATACTTCTGAAACCCATTTCATTTCACAGTTTATGATTACGATGAATTGATTATGAAACCTATATATTTCCATATGTTATGATATTTTTACATGTTTTTCATAACCATTCCATTTCATGTGTAATTATATGTATATTTATGATCTTTTGGAACATGTATGTATGATTTAATTATGTGACAGGTGGAACATATATCTCCATACAATTCATGAGGTAATGATTTATATCTCATGAGATAGACAGGGTTGGAATGCCAGTTTACTCAGTTTTATAAATACAGGGCTAGAATTAGGGTTGAATCAGATTGATAATATAGGTCTAGTATGAGGGTTTACTCGGTTCAGTAATATAGATCTAGAAAGAGGGGTTACTTGGTTCAATAATATAGGGGTGGAACAAGGGTTCACCTGATTTAGTAAATGAATGTTTTCACTAAGATGGTCTTGGAATTGATTACTTAGATACTATAGAAATTAGTATGTGCTTATGTGTTTCCACAATTCCATGTATTACTATTATGGTATCCTTTCATTTCTTATGTCATTTAGATTTTTTTATTCATGTATAATGAACTACCATGATTTATGTCATGATTCATGTATATGATATTTGATATGAAAGGTATGATCTTCTATTTCATGATCTTGTTCTCAAAACCTTATAATAATATTTATACATACATGTCTCACTTGTTTACCCATACTGAGCATTTGAGTTCACCCCTTTTTTTGTTTCCTTCCCCAGTTTAAGAAGATATGTATTACGTTTTATGTTTCTATGAAGGGTTATAGTCATGATGAACCTTGCGGGAGATAATGTATTTCACTAATGTACATGTGTTTATGTTCTCATTTTTTTAAAGGAATTATACCAAATATGGTATTTTGGAGTCTTTTTTTTATAATGTTTTAATTATTCCTTAATGGTTATCTGATTTATATGTTTATAAAGAGAGGGTCGCTATATGATGGTTTCCAGAATACCCTTTATGAGGAGGTTGAAAATATAGAAATTCACCAGCCCTATGGGTGGGGGACATGAAAATATTAAAATGACCCCAGCCCCATGGTATGGGGTGAGGTGGAAAATTTTTAGGATTTCACTTGATGAGGGGATGATAAATATAAAAAATTCCAATAACCTTGTGGGATGGGGCACTTGACTACAAGGAGGGATCCCATAGGAAGGTGCAGGTACATCTCTCTATGGTAGAGGTCCAAGGTGAATTACCACATTTGTTTCATTGAGATCCCAATTCTCTCATTGGAGTTGAGTGATCTTTTACTCAATAGATATTTCCTTTTCATCCTCAAGGATATAATTGGAAGGATCCAGGACAACACACATTACTCTGTTGATAGTACGATGATTGTATAATGATAGGAGTCTTAACCTAGAACCCATAGACTGAATGCACTGCGGTCACTAGCCACGTGCTCCATCAATATTTTCATTAGAAATATATACAAGTTCAATTATACATTTTTTATATGTCTAATAGGTATCACCAATCCATTCTTTTCATATTATATAGTTATAAGTAATGCCAACCTACTTTGAATTATATGACTACCTGAGGGTAGGATTATACTCTCTAGGAGTATGGTCGTCTAATTATGATAGGAAGTCCTAAGATATGATTAATGACACATTAATGGATACATAATAAGGTTACTCTTCCTCAATGGAGTATCTCGTTTGAATGTTTGGTGCCCAATATATCATTTGGTGGAATGGTGTTTAGTATACCATTTGAGGGGCCAGTTCCTATATTACCATTTGGTGGGTTGATTCTAAAAGTTCCATTTGGGGGTTCAGAGCCCATAATATTGTTTTCTGGGATGAGGCCCATAATTCCTTTTGAATAGTTGGATCTCATAGTAAAATTTAGGGGTTCGATGCTTATAGTGAAGATAATATGAGGAAAAAATATGATAAAAATTCCCCTCTACACTATTAGACGGGGTGATCCATTGGGATTCCATAGTCACCAAGGATATCTATGATGAAACTAGAGGCTCCTGGCTAGTTATGATGTGGGATTGATTTTAGGACACTATAAGGGTGAAATCATGGGCCTCATAGTGATTGATGGTAGTAGGGATATAAGACTGATCCAGAGCTAAATTTTTTAGACAATCCCAATGAGATCTCCTATTTGTTTCCCAAATTAGGTTGTTTAGGGTAGGTACAACTTCCTCTCCAGATCCTTGTCAAATTATGGTCATATATTGAAGATGATGACCAGAATGGATGGATGCCCTCATATGAAATTTTTGGGTGATTGCATTGACATGGTGATTATCCCCATCAACCTCCCAAAGGTAGTTATTGCATATGGTATATGTATTTTTCCTTAAACATTACATAAACCACTCAATTCTTTTAGAATTCACATTATTAAATTACCAAATATATATGTAGTATTATGTTTTAGATAATTAAGACATAATTAATACATATCAAACCATATGTATACAAAGTGGTTACTACAAAAATTGTATCTATTTCTTCCTTAAAACAAAAATTTTCAATACATCATGAACTTTTTTCATGAAAAATATTCACAATATTCAGATTGGTTTATTCATTTCTCTTACACATTATTTAAACCCATGAAAAAAACATATTAATTACTTGGGATGAGCACAAAAATATTATAAAGGGACATAATGGAAAGGAGTGTGTTAGTCCATCGATACTTATAATCATATGAAATAATTTTCATAGAGACATACTTCCCACCCATAAAGTATCATATACATAACTTGAGAAAAGAAGATATTTTAATAAAACATAGAAAACATAAATTAACCATTTAGGAAATATGGGGAATTAATTACTAAATATTATAACACTCACAACTTCCATATTATTTGTAACCCTCATGATTACCGTATAATGTAACCCTCATGACTACCTTATGATGTAACCATCATAGTTACACTTGGAATATCCATTATAGCTAACATCCCACATAAACACTCAGAATTCATTAGAGGGAGATATAGGTCCCACCCTTAATCATAAAAAATCATCAATAACTAGAAAATATTTACAAAACATGAATAATTGAATTATAAAAACATTCATTTTGAATTTTTAAAAATAGAAATTTAAACAAGGATTTTTAAAGAAAATTCCTTCCCCTCGGGTTCATCATACTTAAAACGTATTCAAACCCCCAGTATAATGGTTTAAATAGTTTCATTAACATATTATAGAACCAAATTCATATTTATAATTCCTTATAATATTTTCTTATAACCTATTTTCACCTGTTTATTAATATTTGTTTAATATTCAATGTTTTTGGTGAGTTTATTTCATGGTTTCTGTGGTTGGATCATTAATGTATTTTCATGTAGAATGGAAGAATAAATCCTGAATTGGAATGAAATGGGATTAATATGTTTCCATAATTTTAAATAATTACATATATAATTTTTTTCTCATATAAGGATGATTCATTGGAAAAAAATATTAATGAAATTTTTTTATTTATTTTCGAAAGTTTTAGGACCATAACAAACTTATATCACTTTATTTAATATCATGATTTTATATTGGTTTAAGGAAATTACATTACTTATAATATGTATATTAAAATTATCTTTAATTATAATAATTATTTTATGACTATACTTGAAAGCGATGGAGGAAAATGAAAACACATGTTCCAAGATACTGGTAAATTGACACATCATCGACTATGTTTTCATTTTTTATAATAATAGGTGAAGAAAAAAGGTTTAATGATTGATATTACATTAAAATAAGAAATTTACAGTATATTTATGTTAATGGAGTTATCATTTCACTTGGGTGTGGTAGGTGAGGAGAGATTAAGAAAAGAAAATAAATTGAATAGAAGATAAAATAAAATGATAGAGGATTTTACAAATTGAATTTTCCTCCTTGAGAACCTCCTTATGGAACTTGGTTTTGGCCTTTTGGTTAGACCAGAAGGACTTAGAGGTGGGGTAAGAGGATTTGAAAGGGATGTGGTTGTAAATGAAACAAACTACAACTCTTAGAGGTGTGAGGAGAAGAGGTGGTGATGGGTGGTATTTATAGTGGAGGAAACGGGTTTTTTGGATTATTTTATGTATTAGTTTATTATTTTGTCTCAATACTACGAATAATTTACAAATTATAACAAAATATAATAAAATAGTGAAATATAGTTCATGATTATTGGCTTAAATTACCTATAAATTATTTATGACTCAATAATTCATATATTTAGAATATATCATAAACTACTATATTTCTCTATTCTCCAAACATTCAACTATTTTAGAAAAATCCAAAAAATTCACCTTAATGTTTTCAAGAAATATAAAATTCAAAAAATAAATAATTTTTATAAAAATATTTTTCTTAATGTGAGAAAAATAATATTTAATTAAATCAACATTTATTGAAAAAATAAAAATTTTAATATTATAACATATTTTATAACACTTAAAAATTAATTAATGACTCAAAAAAATAAAATACAAGCATTAGAGAAAAAAATATTAATTCATGAATATATTTTACAAAGATAATTTTTTTAAAATTATTATATTAATCACAAAATTATAAACAAAAATTTATGTGTCACAAGACACCAACTCTTAATTTACCATTTTCACAAAATTTATTTACTTATTCCATGATATAAATAAATCATATTTTCACTTATAAGAAACATAAATTTAAAGTATATTTTCATAGTTGATGTTACTACTATAATTTTATAGATTTCTTGATTTTTTAAATACCACTTATTTCGATATACATTTATAATGAATTTTACTTTTTAATTATAAAATAAAACTAATTATTTTATAAGATCCTGGGTTGTTACATTCTCCCATATATCTATAAATTATATCCTTGTAATTTTTATTTAATTATTAATCAAGTGAGGATACATTTCCTCATAGCATTTTTAGAATCCCATGTTGCTTCATTAACCAAGTGGTTTCTCCACAAAACCATAACCTCATGAATTACCTTATTCCACAATAATTTCTCTCTATGATCAAGAATATGAATCAGTTTCATTTCATAAGAAAGGTTATTTTCCAGATCAACTACTTCTCGAATCAAAACATGACATGAATGTGGTACATACTTTCTTAGTAATGAATCAAGAAAAACATTGTGTACCGACGATAAAATCAGAGGCACGTCTATTCAGTAGGTAATTGGTCTAACTTTACACAATATTTAAAAAGGTCCAACAAGCCATGGACTTATATTTTATTTTATACAAAAACACATAACACTTTTCCAAGGATATATTTTAAGGAAAACCTGTTCTCTGACCTCAAAAGAAATGCATTTCCTCTTAATATATTCATAACTTCTTTTCATTCTCTATATGTACTCATGTGTTTCTGGATCATATTTACTTTCTCAGCTACTTCCTCTACTAATACTTGTCCCATCCACTTCCTTTCCAAGAATTCATCCCAAAAATATGGAGTCTGAAACCTCTTTCCATATAATTCCTCAAAAGGTGTCATCTATACACTGAAATGAAAACTATTATTATCAGAAAACTAATATAAATAAATTTTTTTATCTCAACATCCCTGTTAATCCATTGATTAAGCAAATAAAATATCTTCTACTGTTTTAAAATTTCGCTTTGTCTACCCATTAGATTGAGGATGAAATATTATATTTTAATTAAATTTAGTTCCTGAGGACTTATGAAGGTCCTTCTGAATATTATAATTGAACTTTGGATCCTGGTCAGATACAATGGAGAGAAGAACTCCATGTAACCTAACAATCTATTTTATGTATAGTAGAGAAAGAGGATGTAGAGAATGAATGTATATACTGGAAAATTAATGTAAATATTTAGTCAATATATCAAAAATAACCTAAATAAAATTGTTACTTTGTGAAGACTTTACAATTCCCCCATAAAGTCCATGGATATATTTCCCCATTTACACTTTGGTTATGACAATGAAAATAAATCTCCATTAGTAGTTGTCACTCTAGTTTAACCTATTGAAAATTAAAACATTTGATGGTAAAATTGACAATACCTTTTTTCATTAAATCCCACCAGTAATAATATTGATGGTCTTTATACATATTAGTGCTTCAATGATGGAATGAAAATGATGAACTGTGAGATTCAATTAATAATTCATTCTTTATCTTGGAATCACAAGGCACACACGATCTCTTTTCAAATCACAATAAATTATCTTTATCGATATTAAATTCTGGAAATTTACCTTTCTGAACAAATTATACAATTTTTCACAACTCATTATATTCCTTATGCACTTTATAAATTATCTCAGAGAAGGATGACTATATTGAGACATAAAACAAAATAGTGTAATTTCATGCACCAACAACTTCCTTGAAAAAATTCATCAAATCATTAATAAAGGGGTTATATTCTAAATGTAACATGGTTAATGTAACATGATATGTTCGACTCAAGGCATCATCCCCTTTTTGAATTTTCTAAGATGTTAAATTATTATGAAATAACAATCCTTTATCATTTTCAACCATCTCATTTTCCTCACATTTAATTCCTTCTGATTAAATATATATGTATCACTTTTGTGGGTAGTATATATTTCATTTTTGGTTCTATATAAACGAGGACAACAAAATTTTAAGTAAAAAACAGAGTTGTTATTTCTAAATCATGTGTGGTATAATTTAATTCCCAAGGTTTCAGGTTTTTAAAGCATGATATATTACATGATCAATCTTCATTAGAACATAAACATATCCCATAAATGAAGCATCATTGTAGTTAATGAAATCATAATTTCTAGAAGGCAGGGCCAATACTATAGAATTAAAAAAACATTTTTCATTTTCTCAAAACAAACATCACAGTCTTTAGTCTAAATAAATTTAACCCCTTTTAATGTTAAATTAGTTCTTGAATAATATTAACATGAAAATAATTTTTAACAAACCATTGGTAATTGCCTGCTAAGCCAAGAAAATGATGAATAAAGTAACATTTGTACGTATTTTTCCTTCACGAACAACTTTTGTTTTATTAGGATCAACTATTATTCCATCATTATTTACAATATTAACAAGAAAAAAATTGGTTGCCTCCAAAAGTCACATTTTCCAAATTTATTATATAAATTATTTTGTTTGTGAGTTTCTTGGAAAATAGTTAAAAAAATTCTCATTATATTTATATATTTTTCAAAACCCCATAATTTCATCAATAAAAACAAAAAAACTTATCCAAAAATTCATAGATGATTATATTCATAATATCTATAAGTACAGTTGCAGAATTTAAAAAAAAATGACATAACGACAAACTCATAATGCCCATATCATGTCCAAAACAATTTTTTATGAATTCCATCCTATTTTACCTTCAGTTAATGATACCAAAATCTCAATTCAATCATGGAAAATATGGATCTCCCTAAATAGAATAAAAAAGTCCTCGATATGAGGAAGTTGAAACAAATTCATTATTGTAGTGTTGTTTAAATATCTATAATCAATGAAAAGCCTCATGAAACCATATTTCTTAAAAAAAATAGAAGCACCCCATGGTGAAGTGATAGGACTAATGAAGGTTTCGTCAAGAAACTCATGTAACTAGTTGTTTCAATTATATAATTTGAAGTTGTTCGATTTGATAATGGGGTTTAAAAATTAGTTTAGCATCCAGAACTATGTCAATATAAAATTCAAATTCCTGACCAGGTATAACACATGAAAATAAATTATAAAAAATAACCATGTATTCATTTGACATCGACACTTCATTAAAATGAATAATTCCATTTCATTCAACAATATGTTCAAGAAAACATTAATTTACATGTTTTAGAAATTTATCAACATCTTGATATGTTATCAATTGAATGAGTTCATTATTGTATACAAATTGAAGCTCTTTCTGAAAAAAACATCTTCATATCTATAATAAATCTTTTCATGATAAAACAAATGTCATTTCATATATAGAATAACAATAAAATATACTAAGGGAAGAACATAAATGTTTTCAGGTAATGTATTTCCATTAAAAAATAAGAAGATTCATATAATTATTCTTATAATTAATGGTTTCTCTATTGTGTTTAAAATAATTGGTTATTTAATTTCGTGAGATAAAATTTCAAATTTACTAGAAAATTTGTTAGAGATAAAAGAATGTGTATACCTCGTATAAAACAAGACATTAGAAAAATCTGAGTAAACAAACAAATTACCTGATACCACTACATTGGATATCCCAACATCTAATGAAGTAGTTGAAAATAATTTCACTGAACATTTATTATTATAATCTATATAGATTTTATTATTTAGATATTTCTTTAGTAATTATTTTTGCAAACCCTCGTCTCAACAGATTTGAGAACGATATATAGTTTTCTTTTTAGAATTAATCATAAAAAAACTATGATAATTTTCATTGATATATCTGGAAATATGTACAAACATAAAACATTGAAAAAACTTCTCAAAATTGAAAAGGCATTCCCCAAGGTGATTTTTACCACAATTACCATAAACTAAAAACTGCACTTTATTAGATTAAGATTTATTTGATTAATTCTTACCAATTTCATTCCAGCCAGAACAATAATTCATTTTGTTTTGAATGTATATTTTATCATCAGAAAACTCTATTTTTACCATTTTAGCCCATCAAACAAGTTTCTCATAATTGTTGAATTCACAGGTTTCTAAATCCCTTTTCTATTATGGATTTAATCTAGATTAAAAATGATTGATTTTACTATTAAGATCTAAAATATGATTTGGAACACAGCATGAAAATCCATTGATGTTTTCTTCATACATGACCATTTAATTTTACTACTTTGTTCAAATTCAATGAAATGATTTTCTATCATACGTGAAACCAAATTTGGAAAATATTTTTCTTGGAAAAGATTCGTAAATTCATCCCATTCCAAGGAATCAATCTCATTGCAATCCTGGAAATTCTTGACCATTGACCACCACTAGCCATATTGAACTTCAAAATGATAAATAAAAACGACTAAACTTTAATTATCTGAACACACTATAAAATCAATTAATTTTTCAATGGATTTAGTCCACCCCTTACCCAATACTCAGTTAGAGGGTCCACTAAAATTCATAGGGTGTTACCTCATAAAAGTTTCTACTATCATCATGTTCATTTACGATAGATTTGTTTTTTCGATTTCAGAGATTCATCCACCATATATAGCCAATGTCAACTGATCTGTTACTATAAATGTTTCATGATTCTAATTCCCCCCATTCCAGGTTGTGAATATAGAAATATATCATCCTCTCAGTGGTTTCCTACATCATCTTCCCCAATTGTTCTATGGAAAACCATTCTAAATAGAGATATATTTGATGAAGAAACATTTTAATATTTAAATTATGTATCATTTAAAAATATCCATAATGTAAAAATAATTAATGTTATTTTATTGACATCATTCTAACCCCTAAATTTCTCTTATCCATGCTCTAATACTAACTATATGAAGAAAACCTTATACATTACATAAACTAGTAAATAATTTAAGAAATCGCATTCTTACATTCTTAATGATATTTTTGGTTTTGAGATTTAGATAATTATAAAATAATTCATACATATTAAAACACATGTTTAAAATTGGGTACAACTAAAATATTATCTATTTCCTCCATAATATAAAATATTTTAATAATACATGAAATATTTTCATGAAAAAATTATGCAACATTCAAATTTTCTTCTTATTTTCTCTTACCCATCCTCAAACCCTATGAAAAAAAATTTAATAATGTTGGGTGACTGAAAAAATCTTATTAAGAGACATAAGAGAAGTGAAATCATTATTACATGAATACTTTTAATGATAAAAATTTATTTTCACAAAGAAAAACTTATCAGCCATAAAGTATAATATACTAGAATTGTGAAAACAAGAGATTTCGATAAAAAAAGGAAAACATAGATATATAATTTAGGTAAAAGGGGGATTAAGTACATAATATTTTAACCCTATAGGAAACTATATTACTCTTAACACTCACGAATACCTTACAATGTAGCCCTCATAGCTACCTTATGATATAACTTTCATTGTAACACTTTCAATAACCATGATGGTCAAATTCCAATACAAACATACCTAATGAATTTTAGGGAGATATATGTGACACAAATCATATAAAAAATTCACCAGAATGATTAAATAACCATAAAACATGAATAATTTATTCATTCAAACATTTATTTTGAATTTTGAAAAATAGAAATTTAAGCGATGATTTTTAAATAAAATTCTCATAACTCAAGTTCTTATTACTTCATGTTTGTTCAAAACACATGTATACTGGTTTAAATAGTGTTATTAATATATTAAATAATCATATTAATATTTATAATTCCTTATATAGTATTATTATAACATATTTTCACCCATTTTCTAATAATATTTTTTTTATTTTTAGTGTTTTGGGTGAGCATATTTCATGGTCTCCAAGGTTGTATCCTTATTGATTTTCTTGTAAAATTGAATAAAACCCCCAAGAAATTGAAGGAAATGGTATTAAATGTTTTTGTAATTTTAAATGGCATGATATTGTTTTTTCTAATATGAGGATGATTCATTAGATAAAACAAAAAAAAAGGATTTTATTTATTTTTTCGGTTTTTACGACCATCACAAACTTATATAATTTTAGTTAATTGAATGTTTATTTATTGGTTTCAGAAAATTATATAACTTATAAAATTTATAATAAAATTTTATATAACCATAATAATGGTTTTGATACCTACCTTGAAATTTGTAACGGAAAATGAAAACACATCATCCACAATGACGATAAATTGACATATCACTGACTGTGTATTCATTTTTTTGTATAAGAGGAGAAGAGAAAAGGGTTATTAATGGTTATTCCCTTAAAAAAATAATATTACAGTATATATCAGATTATAGAGGTGTCATTTAACTTGGAGGAGGGTAGGTGATGAGATAATAATAAAATAAAATAAATTAAAAGGAATATAAAAGAAAATGAATGAGCATTTTACCTCTTGAATTCTTCTCCCTAAGATCCTCCTTAAGAAACTCTCTTTTGGAATATTCAAATGATTTGAAGGTCTTAGACGTGGGAAAATGGCTTGGTAGGGTAATTTTGTTGAAAATAAACAATATAAAATTATTTTAGGTGTGAATATAATATTTGGTGATGGATGGTATTTATAGTGGAGTTGAGTGGTGTTATTCGATTATTTTATTCATTTGTTTGATATTTTGGATCAAGACTATAAATATTTTGAGAATAATCACTATATATATTAAAAATATTAAGGACTTTTTTATATTATGGGCTTACATAATCTATACATCATCTATGACCCAATAATTCATGTATTTATCTTATATTGTAAATTAACATATTTCCCTATAAAAAAATTCATATATTTGAAAAAAATCCCAAAAATCACCTGAAATATTTTTTGACATTTAGAACTAAGAAATGAACACAATTTTATGAAAATAATTTTCAAAACATGGTAAATTTAAATTTTAATTAAAATAATCATTTTTTTCAAAAAATACATATTTTAAAATTATATATGATTTTCTAAAAGAATGAAAAATTAATTAGGGTCTCATAAAATTATATTATAATAATAAGCCAAAAAAAATTAATTTATGAAAATATTTTATCAAGGTAAATTTTCATTTAAATAATTACATTAATTATAATATTGTAAACAAAACTTTACATGTTACAAAAATACTAACACTTAATTTATCATCATGAAAAAATTATTTACTTATTACATGATATAAATATATAATATTTTCACTTCTAAGATACCTAATTTTTTTTATAATTTCATAGTTAAGGTTACTATTCTACTTGTATAGATTATTTAATTTATTTAAATATGGATTATTTCATTATACATTTACAATTAATATAACTATTTAATTATAGAACGAAAACAATTATGTTATAAATACCTGGGTTGTTATATATGTTTCTGTTCTCTACGGATAGGATTACAACGTGATTGAACATGGAAACAAGGTCCACTTCTTCTTATGTGGACTTTCTTTAGAAAGACTACATGTGGGAATTAATCCTTCTCAAGTATTACATGAGATTATTTCAAGGACGATATGGATCTGTTGATGTGACTCTACAAGACCAAAACATTCACCCATTGTCACTGAAGGTATTGTGTAGATGGCAACATAAATCATGTCCAATGGGATAAATCATCTTTCCTAATGGGGTTGATTTCCATCAGAACACTCAGGGATATCATTTTTATTGTAGGGAATCTGTGAATCCCCAAGGGAGAAACACAACACCTTTTTAATTCATCATCATATAAAAGATTAAATGTTTGATTAATTATATTCACAATTAAATTATAAAGAGGCAGTTCTTTTTTTAAGGTTTGTTATAATACAAAAACATGTTGGGTTCACCATTGTGTTCCAAAACAAATGAAGAAAAAATTTCCCTTACTAAAATAAGATTTCCCATCCTTTTTAACCTGTGAAAGGGATGAAATAATAAAATGATTTCACCTTGGGTTAACCATTTTTTTCCTAAAAAATCGGATAGGGTTTCATCCTGACACTCAGTTGTGGGTGATTGAGGATGGTGGAAAAATCATTCACATTAGTTTATCATATTTTCCCTGACAATAACTCCCAATGGATTCCACATCCATAACTAAGTAAGAACCTTCATTCCAAAGTAAGGAGGTCCTTTGAGGCTCTAGACCCAATAAAACATATGAACTCACATTGTAAAAAGGATGGGTGGTCTAATTGATCCCACCGTTTTGGGGGGAATTGTTTTGTACTCTAGGAAGCTCTTATAGATTTAAGATATGTTCCAGAAATCCATCACATTCCATGATACAAGTCCATTTACCCAATTGTCAATAACATGATGAAGGCCATGAATTTAAAGGAAAAATTTTGTACATATCATTAGTTCTCCACCATTATATTATATATTTATGATTCTTTATTTAAAATCCATTTTATGTCACTATATAGTTTATTTCCCTGCTCGGAGGTGGTTGGTGTGTTTGAGCTGGGATTCAACCTATATGGGAGGTCCAACATATCATTTGAGAATAGGAATAAAAACCCACGATGTTGTTTTTACATAGTTTAAGCTCATGTGATTGGAATGATCCATGACATTTTACATCCTCCAATAAGAATGTAAATATCAAACTCGGGCCTCAGATAGGAATCCAAAATATCCTATTAAGATGTGAATCTGGTTTTTCATGGTCAATGTTATGAGTGCTTACATAAAAAAATATGTGACATTAGAGGCTTTGAGAAGGGATTATGAATATAAGGCTTCCATGGATTTCCTTATCGGTAGTATGTCCATTTGTGTGAATGTGAGATGTTATTAGAATTACACCCCAATGATGAACCCACATTGGGGGTAATTCTCATCATGATATTATTACAATCATCTCCATTATCATTTCCCACGAGAGCCTTGCTTCTTGTGAGAAAGTAGAGAAAATATGATATTAGACACATCACATGAGGGCATATTTTCACAAGGATTACACATGAAATTTTTTCTTTGAATGGTATCATTATCCATCTTATAGTGGATATGTTATTAATCTAATGTCTTATCAAGGATTCCTTCATATCCTATTTATAACACAAATCAAATTCACCATATTTTGGTTCATTCATTAACTTCTAATGGTTTTAGGTCATCTAAGGTCATGATAAAGACTTGAACATAAAAATTACACACTTGTATGAGCCATCCTTTTATCCACTATTGGATAGGGAAGGATGAAATGAATATGTTAGAATTTAGTCCCAAAATTCACAATTATTTGGGATATGAAAGGACATAAACTATGTTGTATTCCTATTTTCTCTTGATCCTTAATAAGGCATCCTACGTATCATGGTTAATGCAGAAATCAGAGTTTTTGTAGATTAGTAACCCTCCTAACCCACTGATGGGTTGGGGTGGGTGATGACACTCAGAGTCATTACGGTTATACCCATAGTTTTTGTAATTCTAGGGAGTTACACTAGGATGGATTCCCTTTGGCATATTTATTTTCTGTCTTCTGAAAAATAAAAAGAGATAGAAACTACGAAAGGTCTATTGGATATGATTAGCAAGGAATAGAGTTCCTACCTAAGATAATGACACCAATAGGGTCACATGAGTGCATAACCCTTAACCCACATAAGAACCTAGTCAATACATCAAGATTGAAAAATATTTTTGAATACTTAATGGTGAAAAAATAAAGTGAAAAATCCTATGGAGATTCATTCATGAGATGTATAATGAATTTTTTTTTAAAAAATAATTTTAGCAAATATGTAAGCATTCCTAGGAAGGTATGTATGAGTGTCCATGGGTGGGAATTGAAATATGGAATAAACAATAATCAGAGATAATAAAAACTAATGAATAAAGGTCATATATTTAGAATGATAAGTGTGAGGATTGGATAAGTTGAAATTTATAGTCATTATTTATGGTTTAACAAAAAAATATTTCAGTATATCATTATTTCTTGAAGTTAATGATATTTAAATAAAAATAGTGAAAATATATATATTCGGAGAGTGTTAGAACCCTATGTTTTCCATATTTTTATCATATTATTTTTTATACCACCACTAATTCTATAATAGATATACATTTAACACAATTTCATTATTTTAGGATATTATTTGATTTCATTTTTAATGTGGATAGATTTCATGAATTTATTAATTAAATATATATTTTTCGATTAATTACCATAAAAAGTTTAATTTTGTTTGATGATATATAGTTAAAGGAATATAGTCCAAGCTATTAATAATTATAAATTAGTTTTTCCAAATTATGTAATATAAAAATTTAATTTTGTGTGGTAGTATAGGATTCTGCACATTTCCACTGAGGATTGAATAACTATGATGTTATATAAAATTAACTTGATAGGTGAAGATGATATGTATGAATAAATAATTTTCTATAAGAGGAATATTTCCACTTATTTAATAATATACTCTGATTTTTAAGGTCAACATAAAAATTAATTTTTTTAATGTTAGAGTAACCCGACAATAAGTGGAGCTACATGAGATATGATCATTTAAAACTATGTATGTTAGCCAATTACATAAGAATATCCTTGAAAAAACATAGGAAACATAAGTGTATGAAATTATTACATAATATTAAATTAGAAATATGTAAAATTAAAATAATGGTTGTGAAAGAACAAACTCTACATGTGTTAGAATAATTTATAATTTCATGAAGATACATATGGTTTTTACATTTTGGAAATTTGACCTGGTAGATATGTTTGATAATTTCATGGTCCATTTAAATATAAGTCTTACATTAGATTTTATCGCACCATATATAATAAATAATCCCAATCCATTAATAAATAATAGGTTCAATGTGGATTTCATGCATGAAACATTTTCAATAAATAAACCCTAATATTCTATTACCTAACTAAATTATGCACTCACTCAACAAACAAACTATGTGGAAGATGACCTGGTAGAGATGATGACAAAAGAGATCACGTGTTTTGGAACCAATATATATATATATATATATATATATATAAGGATTTATAATGAAGGAAGGTTTCCAAATAATGAATAATGTCAAATAGAAAGATATCATTCACCTACAAGAGATATTAATGTTGATAAATACAAGATGAATACTTCTGGAATAACATCTTTAATTTTTAGATTAGTTATATTTATCACTTTTTTAATTTCATTCCATCATATATGTTTACTCTCTTGTTATCTTGTTATCTCCATGATAATAGAGAGATAACCCCTATGTGGGTTGGTTGAGGAGATAAAACTAGTGCAGTGTAGCTCTATATAAATATAATATTATTTTTTTAATTTTGATTTTCATGATGATAAGTTATTGGAAGTTGCTTGAGGGAATAAATTTATATTATTCATTTTTTTCACTCTTATTTCACACTTCCACATTTCCTTTCACTATATATTAGTTAAATTTTCCCTTCATTGTATGTTCTATCTTACAATGAAGATGAGAAGCACAATGGGTAATGGTTTACTAATTTTTAGCTATAAATAATGGAATTAACTTCTTAATGAGGCATTTTTGAGATGTTTTTATAATGATTAATACTATCGATTAAGGTATTTTTCAACCACTGGTCGTATGATAATACAAGGGTATAGTACAATTGTGATAGTATATAATTGTACACTTATATCTAGAAGAAGTGATATATGGATTGATGATTGATATAGAGGGTTTTCTATTGAGTGGAATCCAAAATGAGAGGAAAACAATTAAGAGGGAAATGAAGCTACACTCTTGGTAATTTTATTGAGGATTAATCACTAATACTATTTACCCATGAATAAATATTTAGTATTCATAACATTAATTTTTACCCTCATTTATAAAACAAACTCCCACCATTTATTTTTTTATAATTATTTCAAAAAACAAAAATACAAATATGTGACTTTGGATGATGAGTGATTTGTAAGGTTTCTTTAGAGAAATCCTTGAGATCAGATACTATATGACACCCTTAAGTGTTTATAAATTAATATTTGATATTATCTATAATAGGAATTCATTAATGTATCAATAAAAAGTGATAGATCACAATAATTCTAGTAGTAATTTCACCTATTATTGGGTTATAGTGGAATACTAATTACCTATTTTTGTATTACAGCCACATTCTCTACAAATATAGAAATGATATGAGGTTGTGATAGATTATGAAACTAGATTACCTTGATCTATAAAAGGAAGATATTTAGAATAAGTGATTATTGATCTCTTAGCCAGAATGATTTATTTTTTTTCATTTTCGGAGTCTTCTTCCATATTTTAATTCTAGAATATATATTTTTGAGTTATTATAAGATTCATGGGGTTATAGTGATTATTTTTTCCACTCAAGACCTGTGATTTATCCATTGGCTTTGGAAAGTATTTCATAACACTCGTAGTAATAAAGTTATATTGAATATAGAATATCACCCCATACTTATGGTCAGTCCATGTGGACTATTAATATTCTTAAATATTTTCAAAGGGGTTGTATTCATGATTTTGTTTGTTCATGGGAGGATAACAAGTCACTTATAGAGTTTTATTATAATTATATTAATAAAAAATTTATTCTTATGTCTCCTTATGACCATCTATATTTTAGACAATTTCACCATTCTCAATGATGGGATGAATTAGGAGAACCATAATAAAGTGGGTCTAGTATAGTTTAAAAGAAAATAAAGTTGGTGAAATTAGTTTTAAAATTATTAAAAGCTGATGTAAGATACTAAATAAATTATAAATATTTTTGGAGATTACTGTTATGCTCTAGATTTAGGGATAATGTGTTTCCTTGAGTTTCTCTTCAATTAGATTATTAACAAGCAGGTGGGAAGGTAAAATTTTCTCTTAATTTTTATTAGATGATTCTAAATCTGAAAAAATAGTGGAAATACAAATAGGTTTTCCTAACTGCCTAGGATTATCTCTATGCATGATATTTCTCATGTCTCATAATTGTCTAAATAGGTAATAAATCAAACTTTTGAGATTTAGTTTTATGATATTGAGTTAGAAGTCGATAGTTATTATATGAAATAACATTACTATATTATGGATAAATGAGTGAAAATATTATTATATAATTTTATGCAATTTATTCATGTATAATGGACTTGTGGAAAGCTTCAAGATGAGGATTGTGAATATGAGACTGAAATTATTATTCTAGGAACATGTTTATTTTTTCAAGAGGATCGTTAAATATAATTTAGAATAGGAATACATATTGTGGGAAGATTTCGATAACCTTCAATTTTTGGTTATTTTTATCAATTAATATTAAGAAATTTATTTTTTAAACGATTGTAATGAATGGATATATGATTTTTTAATTAATGTGTAAAATGATTGAATGGGGAAGCTGGAAAAAAATAAAATAGGGTTTGGTGCTTTTAAGAAACAAATCATGGGTTTCTAACCATTGAATCCATGCCAGCCCATTTGTGAGAATCAAAACATTAGTGGAAACCCATTGGAGTTTTGGTTGGCTTTCTCTTTTTTTCAAAAAAAGGTAAGATTTTTTAGTAATTTAAATGTTAAAAGCATAAATCTCTAGGCCCCCTTAAGTTTTTTATTCTACAACCACCCATGATTTTCCCTTATATTTATCTCTTCCAGCTCTATATTGGTTCCTTGATCAAGGTGGTTTGGATAATTATTCTAGGTTATGGAAAATCACAAGCTTGTATAAAATAAAGCAGGACCACCAATAATATAAATTTTTTCTGGTGTAGCTACTGAAAACTAAAATCCACAAACTCTTAAAATACCGAGCATGAGATTTTTAATTATGTACCTTTTTGTTCATCTTATATAGGATATAGAAGGATATTTCTTTGTGTTTCTAAAGTAATGATTAATTACCTCGTTATTTTTGTTGTTTTCATTAAATTAGTTGATCAAAATCATATTTTCATTAACATATGTATTATTATATTTTAGAAAGTGGTGACCATAATAGATTTTTATGGTTAATAGGGGTTTGACATAGATTTCAATAACCTAACCCTAACCTCGTATTATATTACTAAAATAGAAATAATAATATCTGCAAGTTGTAAAAGGAATCTCATATAAAATAAATTGTTTTTTATAAAACAAAAGTTAAAAATTCATATTATTTCATTGTTTATGATTGATATATATATATATATATATGGGTTACCTATTATGTCATTAATCCCTCCGAATTACCATTCTAATAAATATGCCTCAATGAATTAGATGTCATTTTATATGTTCTTTGATTTATTTGAATACAAGAGATTTATTATATATAAACCTATTAGATAAGTATTTTCGTAAACACTATTTTGATTTTGAACTATAAATATTTATATAGAAAGTTGAATTATGAATGAATACTAAACCTTTATGGAGATTCCTTGGGAAATACTTCTTTTAGCAGTAATGTATACATATAGATCATTTGAGATTATTTTGGTGGTCCTTGATGAGTGAGAAAATGATTAAAATAGTTACCCCAAATCCATATTATATATATCAATATGTTTTTCTATGTGAGAGAATATGTGTGTTTTTGTTGATGAATATGATGGGACCTACCTAAAATATATATTATTCCCTTAGAGGTAAGATCATGACAAATATTTCCCCCCAAATGGAGAAGTGTCTTAGACCCTCATATAATAATGTTTAGAATTTCTTGATTATATATGAATACCTATACAGAATTGAATATTTTCTAAAGGGAGGTATTGTTATGTTTTACTTAGAGGATTTTATACCACATGAAAAATGATTTACTAATAAATGGATAGTTTGATTATATTACTTAATATATAAATTTATTATTCTTAATATATTTGTTACATTTTTGTTTTTGTCTTGCAATAATTATTCCTTTTTTGTTATTTATGCTAATTAATTTATGTTTTTATGTTATACACATCGTTTTATTTCAGAGTGGTAGGGGTTAGGTGTTGACTGCCTATTGGGCATGATATACTCACACCCAATACATGTCCTGTTTAGGATGTGTATAGACCCCCGTTTTTATGATTTATACATTGGGGAAGTGTTGGATTTCTGTGAACTCTTAGTTTAAAAAAAATATATTATAAAATATTATTTTAGTATTTTTTGGATTGGGAAAGTGTGATTCATATGGATTGTTTGTGAGTAACTTTTTGGTGATATCCTAAATATGAGGCATATATTTACTATTATATAGTGTCTTTAACTAACTTGGTCATCTATATATTAGTTTTATTTATTTTTATATGTTAAATGTATTTATAATTTAGAATGTTATTTCATGGTATATAAATACATTTATTGGGCTGTAATGTATATTTTTATGTTATGAAGGGAAGGGTGTTCGTTTTAGGAGTTTAAGAAAATTATTCAGCATGGTTTGGAGGTATTTGGGGGGGTTCACAATTATGGGAAACCATGTGAATTTTATAGGTAACCATAAAAGATGAAAATGGGTTCTCTAGGTAGATGCTTAATTATCTCACGAATTTGCATAAACCATGTGGTAACCATGAGTCTATATAAATTCTAGGATAGCAATGACATGCATGATTGAAGTAAAATATTATAAACGGTGATCCCCAACCATGTGAAAAATTTATTAATGTTTTAAAATAGGTTTCAAGATGCGATTTATGTCATGAAAACATTATTTTTTCTAATATGTCTAGGGATCCCAACATCCAAGGTTTCTTTGGAGGTTTTTTGGAATTCTATTCACTCATAAGGATAATTTTTTTGTATTATTGGACATTGGATCTATGAATTTGTAGCTAAGGTTTTTGTTTCACCTTCTCCTTTGGTATGCCATTTTTTATTTTTATTGTAATAATAGATATGGTATGTCATTTTTTGGATCTATGGTTTGAGAAATAATTCAAGGTAAATTATATTGGATCCATAAATATAAAATAAGGATGAATCTAAATTGCTGAGATATAAAAGAGATCCTTTTATTTGAACAATTAGAGGTAGGTGTCTTATCTCACACTCCACTTATTCTCATCACTTGAAGGACTTGGTTTTTTCAAAATTATTAACTTGTATTTCTCAATTAATAACTGTAATTACATGATATTTTTAGAAAGGAAAATAATCTTTGATAGAATATATGAAATGAAAAACCAATATTATAAGATAATGTGACACTTGAATAATTTAAAATATATCTATTTTTAATTATATTCAATATAATATATAACTTGTTGTGCATGAAATAATGAGTTTAGACAAAAAAACAATACTCTTTTAAAATATTATTCTCTAATCCCGACCATTATAACCAAATAATTAAGAAGGTGGGTATGAATATGACTAAATCCATAATTAATATTATATTTTTCACACCTATAAAAAATATATTCAATTATAAATTATTTATTAGAAATAAAATAAGAAATATTTGAAAGAGAAATAAATGTTTTTTTAAAAAATATTATTCTCCAAGGTGGATTGGTCATGCTTTGACCAAATAATTTGAAATTAATTTATACCAATTTTTTAAATTTTATTAGAAAAAATATAAATCTTAATTAAAATCTACATTTAAAAATTATATTTGGGTGGGTTTTTGAAATGATTAATTTTTTTATTCATGATGAAAAATATTGATTATTATTGAAATTTCACTTTTTATTAAAATTATTTACAAAGTTAACTTAAAATTTAAATAACCTTTGAAGTCAAATTAGTTCAAATATGTAACATTTTAAACAATTTAGACCACTCAAATCAATTTCATATGGAATTTATATTTAAAAATATTTTAATCTTTGGGAAATTTTAGTTTAAAAATCCATTTTTTGACACAAATGAATGATAAAATTTAACCAGAATTCATCTAGAATTCAGAATTGAATTTGAAAAAATCGATTTAGTTTTTTAATAATAATAATTTATATTATCTGATAATATAAGAATAATTTTATTCCATAATGTAGAATGAAAGTAGAAATAATTAATTTCCACAGTTAAAGTAAAAAATGGGTTTAATAGGGATTAAATGAATACGATATGGTTTAAAAATATCCTATAACATATCCAAAACTAATATTGTGGAAATATTTAGACCTTATAACTCTTAATGTTCTATAATGTCCCATTTTTAGGAATTAGTCAGGATAAAAACGTGGTTATCACTTTAATATTTAAAATATTCCATTTTTGTCCTCCCCCACTAATAAAAGGTCACCACTATACTCCCATATTCACAATTTCAAAACCATTTGGTTCAGTTAGTCCCTACTCAAATATTATCCTTAATTAATCCACAAATCCTAGATTCCTTATTTTGATTAGGAATCCCTCAATTCAAGGATTTATGTGTAAACATAAAGAGGGTCTCCAAAGATGATATAAAAATTTACACTTAAGTAATTGTTCTATTTACACCCCTCCATCAAAACATATTAAAATATTCTCTTATAATGAGACCATAATACCATATATACTATGATTTTATTATGTTAATGGAACAATCCTGATCCATTTCCACTTCCATTAAAATGGGAAACTAAACTATTAATTGTGTGTACGGTGGACTACCATGTCTCGAACTGATGTAATTTGTTTTCCATAACCACATATCAATGATGGATATAATTATGGATTTAATAAGTGGATATAATATTTATGAAATTATTATTCATTTAGAATTATCATATCATATATACCATTTTATTCATCCTTCTATGGGTGGATATGATAATGTAACTCATACGTACGATGGACTATCACCTCTCAAAGTGATATAATTCATTTTTATATCACACTTCACATGGAATTTATTGAGGATAAATTCAATGAATATATCTGATATTTATGACCTAATTTTGTTTCTAGAAATATAATATCCAATATAACTTCTTACCTTCCATCTGTAGAAAAACAATAATGTTGCTCTTGTGTACGTGTGAACTACTACCTCAACATAATGATATGAATTTTTTTGTCATTTTATTTTTACATACATGATAATAATGGTGAATTATAAGAATATAAATTCTATAAAAAGGAAATAACAATTTTGAAAAGGGGAATTTAATTTTTTTCCTTTCATTCCATACATCAATAAAAAATAAAAACAATATTCATTTGTACGTACGACCTACAGTCTCCTTCAATGGTGTAATCCATTTTCTATGTCTAAATTTTATAGATTAATATAATTAAATATATAAGGAATATATATGATATTTAAATATATTTATACATTATGTATATGAAGTAACCCTCATCAAAGTAAAAAAACTTAAATTTATGAACTAAAACATATATGAAAAATGAAGTAATTATCTACCAAAACATTGATTTTAATAAATAAATTAATATATGGGCGATAAACGACAATAAGTATATCATATATGGTATAAAATATATGATTTTGGTTTAAAATATATGTATAATAAACTTATATTTTTTATAAAGTAGTTTCAAACATGTATGAAGTATATCAGACATAAGGTAAGGGTTTCTTATCTCACTTTTACTTCCATGAGACAAATGTCATCTTCACCAATTTTTTCATTATGTGATATATATATATATATATTGATCCTTTTGATATGTTATATAATTTATATATTTATATTCATAATATTTATAGTTTCATTTGATGTTATTTTTTAATGGGGCTTATGATTCAAATGACACCCATGTGGTAAGGGTCTGTTTTCTATTCTCATTATTAATTGAGATTATTTATATATAAATCCTCCTAGGGGAATTATTAGATATTATATTATTATACTAAATATATTTACTTGTCCTATGGTTATAAAATAACTTTTTTAAAAATAGTAACATTTTTATTCTCTTTTGTGCATAAATGATTGAGAGCAGAAATACAACTTTATTTATCTATTCCTTAAAAAAATATTTTTCTTCAAAAAACATGCTTTCTAAAACCAATTAAAATATGATATCAATAATATCTAAATTATTTATTAAAAAGATTTTTTAAAATGTTTTAAATTTATAAAAATGTTTGGGAAGGAATCTTCATGTCATTTTCAAAACAAGGACTAATGGATGTTTCAGAAAGTATAAATGGAATATTTATTTTAATATATATGAAAAAAATAATATTAAACTATTATGAACACTAAATATTTTAAATAATACATTATAAGTTTTTAAAATTATTTGGAAATAAAAATATTTGGAAACTTTTATGTGACATCTAAGTTTTAAAAGTTTATTTTCAAAGAGAAATGTTTATTTTCCTCGCGAATGTTTTAAATGATATTTTTTTGGTATTTCTATTCATTGAAGAAATAATACCATTAATGAACTTATGATTGAATATGGATATTTTTTATTGATACTATAATTATTATTTTTGTATATTATTTAGGATTAGATTGACTGGAGATGTGAAATTGTATTACCATTCACCATATTACTCTAGATTTTTTATGATTATGTTAATTAATGGGGTTATGTACTAACATTTCATATGATAGTTTTTCAATATGAATTTTTATTTTGATTATGTTTCACCTGCCTTTAGAAAAGGTATGCATTCGAATTATTATGTGTTGGGTGGGGCCCAAAATTATA
Organism: Viscum album; assembly: GCA_963277665.1. Taxonomy (NCBI): domain Eukaryota; kingdom Viridiplantae; phylum Streptophyta; class Magnoliopsida; order Santalales; family Viscaceae; genus Viscum; species Viscum album. The sequence continues at coordinate 111,295,935 of OY728125.1, read as the reverse complement.
TAGTCCCTTGATGCATCAATAAGTAAAATGTGACAAATAAGTTGGCCAAATTTAATGGGGTTTTAACAACATATTTTAAATATGTGGGGAAAGGTCTAGATAGTATGTTTTAGATGTTTGAAATTTTTAATTCTCTCAATATAGGATCAGTAAATTTAATCCGATGTGATTATTCAATTGGTTATAATATCTATGTATTTTTTTATGCTCATGTAATTATGTATATGAATTTATTTGATCATATTTTATTCCTACCATATTATTCTTATGTTTTTATTTAAATTCCATGAGATTTAGTTATTTACCTTTCTATTTGTATTACTCTTTATTATTATTTATATCTTCCACTATATGCATATAATTTTTAGGAATTTGATGTCACCCCTTTCTTATGTTCTATTTTCATTAGGATACTTGGAAGTGTTTTACGTTTGGTATATAGGGATATAATAAAAGGAAATATGATGTCATCAAAGAAAACACTTTTTTTATTTCATGTTTTCAATTGTAATATAAATTCCATATATATATCTAGTTTACAAGGACTAGAAAAATATTAATTCCATTAAGATGTGATCCCTTATATCTTATGCCAATGTAACAATGTAACCATAGATTCTGTGTTATAAGGGTTTGGGTATTTACAGTTGGTATTTAAGGATGTTTAATATAAACCTTGGGAAATAGTTTTACGAAAATATATTTTTGGAATATAACCCAAGGAATTATATTAAATATAATTATAAGTATCTGATAAAATACAAATTTTTAGGTATGGTAGATATTATTGGATTACCTATAAATACACCACTGTCTGGATACTATAAGTGGAAATGGTTATATCTTATATGTACCTTGGGGTAACAAATCCAAAAAAAGAAATATCAAGCATGACTTCAGTTTTACCTGGTAAAAAGAAAAGGTGGTACTATTAACCTAGTTTAATACTCATAGGGTATATTATTAAGAAAAATAAATTTCTATTTACAAACTATTATGAATGATTTGAAAATAATTTTTTTATTTTTTAACAAACTGCCAAAGAAACCATGTTTATGATTATGAGAATATTTATTCATATATGTTTCAATTTTTGTTAAATATTTCACTATTATTATGCTTATACATTGTGTTTCATAATGTTTTGACCTAATATAGTGTATTACACTATTTAAAAATTGTTCTTAGAATATTTAATTGAAACTATAGTGATTGTAACGCCCCGACCCCAGCTACCCAGAGTCGGTGCATTACTTCGTAACATTGGCATGATCACAAGAAAGATCAAATCCCGAAAGACCGATTGGTTTAGTAGCCTTGGAAACACTAGATATATTCATAAAGTTTTACATTACATTTCAAAGTGAAAAACTACTACAACAAAAAAGTCTTCATATCCACACTATTAACCCCTCATAATATCCCTGCAAGTCATTCATAATTTACTTCTTCACTACCTGGGAAAAATAAAACATAGAAAAGGGGTGAGCTCAAATGCCCAGTAAGGATAACAATATAGCGGAACATTCAAAATAAGCATAAACATTTAAGGCAATGAATTACTAAAACAAAAGACTTTTAAAATTGAACTTCAACATAGTATGGCAAAAGTAAAATGAAATAATGCCATTTAATTATTCACATGGATATTCTACTAATCGAATAATCACATGTAATATCAATAACCACTTTCATAATGTTGGAATGCATAATGCCAGACTATCATAACCACATAGCCAAGGCCTCGTGCCAAGACTACAAATAAGATTTTGCCAAGGCCTTGTTCCAAGACACTAGTTTGTCTCATGAGACCTACCGATGCATCGAGGAGCTATAGCGGGCTCCACCCGTCACTTATTAAGTCCAATGCATTCCCATATGAAAAGGATTAAACATAACATAAACATTCGTATTAAAACTAGCATACGAAATGTCAATAATTTCACCATAAACTATGAATGGTATAAAAATAGCACATCCACAGTCAAACATATCACAAAACCTTCAATACAATATAGAAGTTTTGTATCATAATAAATCAACTTTAAATAATCTTAAAATCCATCAAAGGATGTTGACATAGATGAAATAAAAATTCTTTTTAAAGAAGTATCTCCTTTTATTTTGAAATCATTTAAGATCCATATAAAATAAAACATTTTCTTTGAAAATATTATTATAAGCTTGTATGGAAAGCTTCGACGATTTTATAACGGCGGAAAATAACCGCACCCGCCGTATAAGTTAAAAAAACATTCTTACCTCAATTCTGTCGAAAAGGTTAAAAAGGACCTTGTTTTGAAAACGACGGAAAGATTCCTTTATAAACCTCTTATAAAAAGTCAAACAAGGGTATAAATGACTTTAACCCATATTCTTGTAAATAGTAAAAATGTTTTGAAATACATTTCTAAGAAACATGGATGTGGATGATAAAGAGATCCCAGTAGATTATTACGTATAATACAACCTCAGATAATGAAGAGATTGTGAAATAACCCTTACCTTGTACTTTTCCTTGGTTGGGGTAGGTTAACCTCCTGTATAATGGTGAAATAATTGTTATTAAATTATAAAAGAATCATATACATTAATATGATATCATATATGATCTTTTAATATTTATTTGATAATAATATCTTAGTATTATCGTCGTTTCGTGTGTTAACTTACTCATTTTCTTTTATATGTTTTGTTACATAAGTCATGTTTGTTGTATCTTATTCATATCCAGAATGATATCAAGTCCTTAAACATAATTTTTAAATCATTAAATGATAATTATACTTGAATGGATACGATGGAGAATGAATCTCATCGCGTTCGTGGAGACGGTAGTCCGTACATACGCACGAACGCTACTTCCATTTAATTTTTATTTTAAAAGAATCGAATACAAATGATACATAGGTATATTACTATTCCAGTATAATATAATATTTTATACATGTTACTTAAGTTCATTAACACCATCCTTTATACGTTCCATGTTGGTATGAACGAGTCATATCATTTTAAGGGGGCGGTAGTCCGCACTTCCTCAAATGAAATTATCGTATGTATATACAACATGAAACGAATAATGGTATGAAATAAAATGGAATTACAGAAGCTTATATATAAAATATATATCATTAATATCATATTTAATTACAGTGCCATCATAATGGCCACCATGAGAGGTGGTAAGATGTATTTGAACAATCATCGTTTCGTGAGGTGTTAGTTTGCCATCCACAGAAACATTATGTTCATCATCCATTAGATGGAGTTGTGTGTATGTGTAGTTTGAATCCTTCTTATAACAGCATCCTAGTATATTGAGGATACTGGTGTTGTTACAAAAGAAAGGAAATAAAAAGAGTTTGGGGGTTGAAGAAGCAAAATAAATGAAAATAATTTAAGAGAAATTGTTACCTTTAATTTAGGTAACTCACTTTGGTTGGAACCAAAGGACTTATTGAAATGCTTTCTGCCTAAGGGGAAGCTTCAAGGAGGAGGAGAGGGATGTGGGGAGCTTAGTTGGGCAGTGTTTGGACGAGCCAAGTGGCTTGAGAGGTGTGAGGAATGAGTAGAAGTGGTCTCCTTTTATAAGGGAGAGGAGGGGCTCTTTAGGAAAGAGTGAAAGTATTACTTTATAATATAATTATATTCGGTTTCTAATGGTCCAAAAATAATTGAGGTCGAAGATAGGATGACTCATATTCTAAATAACATCAACCAATAAGAATTGGACAGGTTTTAGATAATATTTTAATCATTATAATCTTATTTATTTAAATGATTTATTAATGAGGTAAACATTGCATCATTATTGTGTCATTAATAATTTAACTTATTTGATGTCTAAAAATTATAAATAAAATATCACCATGTAGGAAATCATTTTAGCTTTCTAATGAATATTTATAATCGAAAATCCAACATATATAACCCTATGTAAAAATTGTTCTTCTAAAATATGTAAGCTTATGCCATTTTTATTTTTATTTTAACTTTATTAATATAATGTGTCCCTACCACATACAAGTGGCTCCAAGGGGTCCCCAAATTGACCCAAGGATGCCCATGGTCGGGTATGTGTCCACCAATAAGGTTAGGACACGTTTTAGGGTAATTTTGTATTATTATAATATTATTTTTTAACCCTTATTTACCGGATTTACCCTTTAACCATGGTAAATAAAATATTTACCACAGTAACTATTCAAAATGTGTAAAAATAAAAGTTACCTATTTACATAATATGGACATCCTGATTCCAAATATGGAATCCATTTTCCTAAATTCAAAACACAGAAGTGGCAGAAATTAATTTAAAATTAATTCCCGCTGTCAAAACAAAAAACGTGTTTTTAAGAGATAATAACTATCAAAAGATTGACACTTGTTTATGTTCGGTTTAATTGTAAAATTATGTCCAATGACCATCATTATATTAAAAAGTAAAAATATATTCTAAATATACCTTAAAACTACTAAAATTCATAATTTATCACTATTAATTATTTTGATTAAAAAAGTTGTTTTTAATTAAAATTTAGTAATTTTCACTATTCATCAAAATATGAAAGTTATCCGAAAAGTACCAAAATTTCACCTTAGGATAAATTCGATATTCCGAGTCCAAAAATGAAGTCCATTTTCAAATATAAAATATATATAATTTCAAAAAGTAGGTATTACTATTCACAACGGCTATTTTAATTAGTTGTGGTGTGTGTTAGAACTCGAGGTTGCGTACAACACACGCTATCGCATTATTCGAAGGGAAACGTACCGTAGAAGCTTGGGGTGTTACATTCTCCCCTCATTCAAATAATTGCGTCCTCGCAATTTCTAGGGTATTACTGCATAAAAAGACTCGGGTGGTTCTTCATCATAAGTTCCTCGGGTTCCCACGTTGCCTCTTCCATCTTATGATTTCTCCACAAAACTTTTACCAGACGCGTCGTCCGGTTTCTCAGTACTTGTTCTCTTGTATCAAGAATCCTGACGGGCTCTTCACAATAGGAAAGATCAGGTTCCAGTTCTAATTCCTCATAGGTGAGTACATGCGTTGGGTCAGACATGTATTTCCTCAACAGAGATACGTGGAACACATCGTGAACTTTGGAGAGACTTGGCGGCATTGCTAATCGGTAAGCTACAGCCCCAATTCGTTCTAGAATTTCGAAAGGTCCGATGTACCTGGGACTCAATTTACCTTTCTTACCAAAACGTATAACTCCCTTCCATGGAGATACCTTCAGGAAAACATGATCACCGACTTGAAATTCCAAATCCTTCCTTCGAATATCAGCATAGCTCTTCTGCCTACTTTGAGCTGCTTTGATGTGATTTTGGATTACTTTCACCTTTTCCACTGTTTCCTCCACCAGTTCTAGGCCTACAAGTTTTCTTTCACCAACGTCATCCCAACAGGTTGGTGTACGACATCTCTTTTCGTATAACGCTTCATATGGTGCCATCTGAATACTCAAATGGAAGCTATTGTTATAGGAAAATTCTACCAGTGGTAAATATTGATCCCACATACCCTGAAAGTCAAGTGAGCAAGATCTCAACATGTCTTCTAGGGTTTGAATAGTCCGTTCTGATTGTCCATCTGTCTGAGGGTGGTAATCAGTGCTCAAATGAAGTTCAGTATCCAGAGATTTCTGAAGACTTTTCCAAAATCTTGAAGTAAAATGGGGATCACGATAAGAAACAATTGATAAGGGTACTCCATGAAGTCTCACAACTTCATTAATATATAGTCTTGCTAAACATTCCAGGGGTAGATCTTCTCTTATAGCAAGAAAATGTGCTGACTTGGTAAGACGATCAACAATAACCCATATTGCATCGTTCCTTCTAGGAGTCTTTGGTAGCCCCATGACAAAGTCCATTGTAATATTGTCCCATTTCCACTCCGGTATGGGAAGAGGTTGCATGACTCCTCCAGGCTGTTGCCTTCCAGCTTTCACTTGTTGACAAACCATACATCTTGACACAAAATCAGCAATCTCCCTCTTCATGTTGTCCCACCAAAAATGTTCCTTCAAATCTCTATACATTTTGGTGCTCCCAGGGTGTATAGAGAAATTGGAACTATGAGCATCATCCAGCAATTCCCTTTTTAGATCAGGTATATTGGGAATACAAAGTCTCTTCCCGAATTTCAAAATTCCATCTTCATACACAAAGTCTCTCAATCTCCCATCATTCACAGCTTTAATCTTCTTCTGAAATTCTTCATCATCGGTCTGAGAACTCTTAATCTTTTCTAGTAAAGATGGTTTGGCAACCATTTGAAAAAGCATTGAGGTTTCACCTTCCCTAGTTATTCCCATGTCCATCTTCACTAGATCCATGAAAATTGGATCCCTTTCAATTCTCATATTGTTCAAAACTCCATGGTATTTTCTACTCAAAGCATCTGCCACCGTGTTTGCTTTCCCCGGGTGGTAGTGTATCATACAATCATAATCCTTGAGTAATTCAAGCCATCTCCTTTGCCTCATGTTGAGTTCTTTTTGTGAGAAAATATACTTCAAACTCTTGTGATCAGTATAAATCTCACATTTTTCACCATAGAGGTAGTGCCTCCATATCTTCAAAGCAAAGATCACAGCTGCTAACTCAAGATCATGAGTAGGATAGTTTTGTTCATGAATTTTCAACTATCGTGATGCATAGGCAATAACTCTATCATTCTGCATAAGGACACAACCAAGTCCTTTCTTTGATGCATCACTATAAATAACGAACCCATCATTCCCTGATGGTAGAGTCAATATAGGAGGATTGACTAATATTCTCTTAAGTTCTTCAAAACATTCTTCACACTCTTTTGTCCAAACAAATTTAACCCCTTTACGTGTGAGCTTCGTTAATGGGTTAGCCAATCGGGCAAAATTCTGGACGAAACGTCGATAATAACCTGCCAAACCAATAAAACTGCATACCTCAGTTATACTCGTAGGTGCTGGCCATTCTTGGATTTCCTTGGTCTTAGAAGGATCAACAAAGATTCCATCTTTAGAGACAATATGGCCAAGAAAAGAAATCTCCTGAAGCCAGAATTCACACTTGCTAAACTTCCCATATAATTCATGCCTCCTCAGAGTCTTCAAGATAATGTGCAAGTGATTTTCATGATCTTCGTAGGTTTTGGAGTATACCAAGATATCATCAATAAATACCACCACAAATTCATCGAGATACTCCTTGAAAACTCTATTCATCAGATCCATGAATACAGAGGGTGCATTAGTCAATCCAAACGGCATTACAGTAAACTCGTAATGCCCGTACCTGGTTCGAAATGCTGTCTTCGGAATGTCTTACTTCTTCACACACAACTGATGGTATCCAGATCGAAATTCAATCTTTGAAAAGTATTGAGCTCCATGCAGTTGGTCAAATAAATCATCAATACGAGGTAGGGGATACTTGTTCTTTATCGTTATAGCATTGATCTCCCTGTAGTCGATACATAACCTCATAGATCCATCTTTCTTTTTAACAAAAAGAACAGGGGATCCCCATGGAGAAACACTAGGGCGAATAAATCCCTTATTACTCAATTCCTATAGTTGTTTCTTTAGTTCGACTAACTCTACAGTGGCCATTCTATAAGGGGTCTTTGATATAGGCCTTGATCCAGGAATCAAATCAATGGAAAACTCTACTTCTCATTCTGGAGGATGTCCAGGTAAATCTTCCGGAAATACATCTACAAATTCTTTCACAACAGGTACGTCCTCTATTTGAACATTCCTTCCCTCACCGACAGTTATTTAATTCTCTTCCTCTCCAATAATTGAATTAAGTTGAGCTACTGGGGGTGGGTCTAAATAAGAATTAGGTGGTGACGATTCTGCTCTAAAAATAAGGTGTTCCTTATAATTATCATCAAGAATCGTAACCTCTTTCTTCTTACAATAAATCTTCGCATCATAGTCCGAAAGCCAGTCCATACCGAGGATTATATCAAACTCAATCATAGGTATGATGATGAGATCAGCAGATAAAGAAAATTTATGTGCTCTAATGGGGACTGATTCACAAAACTTTGTTGCAACGATACTTCCCTTAGGAGTTTTAACTGACAACTCCCTTATTAAATCAAATTGGAAATATCTAATTTTCTTAGCAAACTGGGAAGATATGAAACAATGCGATGATCCAGAATCAAATAATGCATTTGCTAAACTTGAGGAAACCATTAAATTACCTGCCACCACGTCTTTCGGAGCTTCTACCTCAGCAGTAGTGATAGCATAAGCCTGGCCCTGATCCCTTGCCCTTTTCTGAGGTAATTTCTCCTGACGCTTAGTACATGCATTTTCATAATTCCCCATCTCCCTGCAATTGTAGCACTGAACGTTGGTAGCTTCCTTCTTCCCCTTGCAACCATGAGCTTGGTGGCCTTTTTCACCACACTTGTAACAGACTCCCATTCCCTTCAAGCAAGTACCAGGATGTTTCTTCCCGCATTTACCACAAGATGGATATTCAACCTTTCCCTTCTTCCCCTTATTTCCATTCCCAGATTGATCAGCAGGTCTCTTCTTCTCTTGCTTTGATTTAAAGTCATAAGACTTAGAGAATTCCTTTTCAGTCTTGATAGCACATGAGACAATGTCTTCATACGATGAAAAGGATTGTGAGACTAATGCTCGACGGAGAAATGGTTTTAACCCATCAAAGAAACGATCAATCTTACTTCTTGGGTTGCGAATATAATCTCCAGCATACCTCGCTAACCTTGTAAAGTTAGCCTCATAATTTGCGACATTCTCATCCTCCTTCTGTCTCAGACTTAGAAATTTCCTTTCTATATCTTCTCGATGGTCGCGAGGGAAGTATTTTTCTAAAAACAGATCTTTGAACTCCCTCCATTCAATATTTGATACTTCATCATCTTCCTTCATGTTCTGAATCAATGACCACCATTGATCAGCATCTCCAGTGAGGCGGTAAACTTCCATGATAACTTTTTCCCTTTCACTACTCCCCAAAGCCTGAAATATTTTCTCTAGGGAAAATATCCATTGCTCAGCTACTAAGGGATTTTTACTCCCATTGAACGTTGGTGGTTGTTGCCTCATGAATCGATCTAACATTGATCCTCCACGCTGCGGATCAGGGTGCTCCATACGGGTAAGGTTATTATTCATAACCTGAGTAAGTTGTCCCAGTATGGTGATTAGCTGATCGGCACCAGTTGCATCACCAGCCCCACTATAATTATCTTGAGCAAGAGGGCAATCCCTACATGGAGTGCGTGCATTGATACAGTTTCCATTTCTTCCACTAGGCGCCATTTCTAAACAATGGCATAAACTAGATCAGTTTATGAATCAAAATACATAATCCCATACTTATAAAACACTTAACATAAATTGAACTATTTATGGATATAATCCATAATCATAAAAATGTTTTCTTTGAGGAAGTATATACTCATAAACCCTTAATAATGATTTGTAAAGAAAATGAGAGTTATCCTAAGCATATCTCCCGGGAGTGTCGTAACGAAGAGTGCAGCAAGGCCCGTTGTCGTGCACCAGTTCCCGTTCGAGTCTAGCTCAAAGCGGTGTTTTCGGGTTTTACCCCTAGGTACATCTGTGCCAGAGCCGTCTCTACCTGCTCGTATCCAGACAGGGATGTATTGCTCGGAAAACTCACAAAATATTTACAATACCAAAATTCTAGGAAGTTCTTCTACACTAATCCTCAAAGTTCATCTTAGGTCTACGTGCTCTAATCAGAGTTTATCTAAATCTAGCTTCCAAGGTTTGTACTAAACTTCCTCTGATACCAACTGTAACGCCCCGACCCCAGCTACCCAGAGTCGGTGCATTACTTCGTAACATTGGCATGATCACAAGAAAGATCAAATCCCGAAAGACCGATTGGTTTAGTAGCCTTGGAAACACTAGATATATTCATAAAGTTTTACATTACATTTCAAAGTGAAAAACTACTACAACAAAAAAGTCTTCATATCCACACTATTAACCCCTCATAATATCCCTGCAAGTCATTCATAATTTACTTCTTCACTACCTGGGAAAAATAAAACATAGAAAAGGGGTGAGCTCAAATGCCCAGTAAGGATAACAATATAGCGGAACATTCAAAATAAGCATAAACATTTAAGGCAATGAATTACTAAAACAAAAGACTTTTAAAATTGAACTTCAACATAGTATGGCAAAAGTAAAATGAAATAATGCCATTTAATTATTCACATGGATATTCTACTAATCGAATAATCACATGTAATATCAATAACCACTTTCATAATGTTGGAATGCATAATGCCAGACTATCATAACCACATAGCCAAGGCCTCGTGCCAAGACTACAAATAAGATTTTGCCAAGGCCTTGTTCCAAGACACTAGTTTGTCTCATGAGACCTACCGATGCATCGAGGAGCTATAGCGGGCTCCACCCGTCACTTATTAAGTCCAATGCATTCCCATATGAAAAGGATTAAACATAACATAAACATTCGTATTAAAACTAGCATACGAAATGTCAATAATTTCACCATAAACTATGAATGGTATAAAAATAGCACATCCACAGTCAAACATATCACAAAACCTTCAATACAATATAGAAGTTTTGTATCATAATAAATCAACTTTAAATAATCTTAAAATCCATCAAAGGATGTTGACATAGATGAAATAAAAATTATTTTTAAAGAAGTATCTCCTTTTATTTTGAAATCATTTAAGATCCATATAAAATAAAACATTTTCTTTGAAAATATTATTATAAGCTTGTATGGAAAGCTTCGACGATTTTATAACGGCGGAAAATAACCGCACCCGCCGTATAAGTTAAAAAAACATTCTTACCTCAATTCTGTCGAAAAGGTTAAAAAGGACCTTGTTTTGAAAACGACGGAAAGATTCCTTTATAAACCTCTTATAAAAAGTCAAACAAGGGTATAAATGACTTTAACCCATATTCTTGTAAATAGTAAAAATGTTTTGAAATACATTTCTAAGAAACATGGATGTGGATGATAAAGAGATCCCAGTAGATTATTACGTATAATACAACCTCAGATAATGAAGAGATTGTGAAATAACCCTTACCTTGTACTTTTCCTTGGTTGGGGTAGGTTAACCTCCTGTATAATGGTGAAATAATTGTTATTAAATTATAAAAGAATCATATACATTAATATGATATCATATATGATCTTTTAATATTTATTTGATAATAATATCTTAGTATTATCGTCGTTTCGTGTGTTAACTTACTCATTTTCTTTTATATGTTTTGTTACATAAGTCATGTTTGTTGTATCTTATTCATATCCAGAATGATATCAAGTCCTTAAACATAATTTTTAAATCATTAAATGATAATTATACTTGAATGGATACGATGGAGAATGAATCTCATCGCGTTCGTGGAGACGGTAGTCCGTACATACGCACGAACGCTACTTCCATTTAATTTTTATTTTAAAAGAATCGAATACAAATGATACATAGGTATATTACTATTCCAGTATAATATAATATTTTATACATGTTACTTAAGTTCATTAACACCATCCTTTATACGTTCCATGTTGGTATGAACGAGTCATATCATTTTAAGGGGGCGGTAGTCCGCACTTCCTCAAATGAAATTATCGTATGTATATACAACATGAAACGAATAATGGTATGAAATAAAATGGAATTACAGAAGCTTATATATAAAATATATATCATTAATATCATATTTAATTACAGTGCCATCATAATGGCCACCATGAGAGGTGGTAAGATGTATTTGAACAATCATCGTTTCGTGAGGCGTTAGTTTGCCATCCACAGAAACATTATGTTCATCATCCATTAGATGGAGTTGTGTGTATGTGTAGTTTGAATCCTTCTTATAACAGCATCCTAGTATATTGAGGATACTGGTGTTGTTACAAAATAAAGGAAATAAAAAGAGTTTGGGGGTTGAAGAAGCAAAATAAATGAAAATAATTTAAGAGAAATTGTTACCTTTAATTTAGGTAACTCACTTTGGTTGGAACCAAAGGACTTATTGAAATGCTTTCTGCCTAAGGGGAAGCTTCAAGGAGGAGGAGAGGGATGTGGGGAGCTTAGTTGGGCAGTGTTTGGACGAGCCAAGTGGCTTGAGAGGTGTGAGGAATGAGTAGAAGTGGTCTCCTTTTATAAGGGAGAGGAGGGGCTCTTTAGGAAAGAGTGAAAGTATTACTTTATAATATAATTATATTCGGTTTCTAATGGTCCAAAAATAATTGAGGTCTAAGATAGGATGACTCATATTCTAAATAACATCAACCAATAAGAATTGGACAGGTTTTAGATAATATTTTAATCATTATAATCTTATTTATTTAAATGATTTATTAATGAGGTAAACATTGCATCATTATTGTGTCATTAATAATTTAACTTATTTGATGTCTAAAAATTATAAATAAAATATCACCATGTAGGAAATCATTTTAGCTTTCTAATGAATATTTATAATCGAAAATACAACATATATAACCCTATGTAAAAATTGTTCTTCTAAAATATGTAAGCTTATGCCATTTTTATTTTTATTTTAACTTTATTAATATAATGTGTCCCTACCACATACAAGTGGCTCCAAGGGGTCCCCAAATTGACCCAAGGATGCCCATGGTCGGGTATGTGTCCACCAATAAGGTTAGGACACGTTTTAGGGTAATTTTGTATTATTATAATATTATTTTTTAACCCTTATTTACCGGATTTACCCTTTAACCATGGTAAATAAAATATTTACCACAGTAACTATTCAAAATGTGTAAAAATAAAAGTTACCTATTTACATAATATGGACATCCTGATTCCAAATATGGAATCCATTTTCCTAAATTCAAAACACAGAAGTGGCAGAAATTAATTTAAAATTAATTCCCGCTGTCAAAACAAAAAACGTGTTTTTAAGAGATAATAACTATCAAAAGATTGACACTTGTTTATGTTCGGTTTAATTGTAAAATTATGTCCAATGACCATCATTATATTAAAATGTAAAAATATATTCTAAATATACCTTAAAACTACTAAAATTCATAATTTATCACTATTAATTATTTTGATTAAAAAAGTTGTTTTTAATTAAAATTTAGTAATTTTCACTATTCATCAAAATATGAAAGTTATCCGAAAAGTACCAAAATTTCACCTTAGGATAAATTCGATATTCCGAGTCCAAAAATGAATTCCATTTTCAAATATAAAATATATATAATTTCAAAAAGTAGGTATTACTATTCACAACGGCTATTTTAATTAGTTGTGGTGTGTGTTAGAACTCGAGGTTGCGTACAACACACGCTATCGCATTATTCGAAGGGAAACGTACCGTAGAAGCTTGGGGTGTTACATTCTCCCCTCATTCAAATAATTGCGTCCTCGCAATTTCTAGGGTATTACTGCATAAAAAGACTCGGGTGGTTCTTCATCATAAGTTCCTCGGGTTCCCACGTTGCCTCTTCCATCTTATGATTTCTCCACAAAACTTTTACCAGACGCGTCGTCCGGTTTCTCAGTACTTGTTCTCTTGTATCAAGAATCCTGACGGGCTCTTCACAATAGGAAAGATCAGGTTCCAGTTCTAATTCCTCATAGGTGAGTACATGCGTTGGGTCAGACATGTATTTCCTCAACAGAGATACGTGGAACACATCGTGAACTTTGGAGAGACTTGGCGGCATTGCTAATCGGTAAGCTACAGCCCCAATTCGTTCTAGAATTTCGAAAGGTCCGATGTACCTGGGACTCAATTTACCTTTCTTACCAAAACGTATAACTCCCTTCCATGGAGATACCTTCAGGAAAACATGATCACCGACTTGAAATTCCAAATCCTTCCTTCGAATATCAGCATAGCTCTTCTGCCTACTTTGAGCTGCTTTGATGTGATTTTGGATTACTTTCACCTTTTCCACTGTTTCCTCCACCAGTTCTAGGCCTACAAGTTTTCTTTCACCAACGTCATCCCAACAGGTTGGTGTACGACATCTCTTTTCGTATAACGCTTCATATGGTGCCATCTGAATACTCAAATGGAAGCTATTGTTATAGGAAAATTCTACCAGTGGTAAATATTGATCCCACATACCCTGAAAGTCAAGTGAGCAAGATCTCAACATGTCTTCTAGGGTTTGAATAGTCCGTTCTGATTGTCCATCTGTCTGAGGGTGGTAATCAGTGCTCAAATGAAGTTCAGTATCCAGAGATTTCTGAAGACTTTTCCAAAATCTTGAAGTAAAATGGGGATCACGATAAGAAACAATTGATAAGGGTACTCCATGAAGTCTCACAACTTCATTAATATATAGTCTTGCTAAACATTCCAGGGGTAGATCTTCTCTTATAGCAAGAAAATGTGCTGACTTGGTAAGACGATCAACAATAACCCATATTGCATCGTTCCTTCTAGGAGTCTTTGGTAGCCCCATGACAAAGTCCATTGTAATATTGTCCCATTTCCACTCCGGTATGGGAAGAGGTTGCATGACTCCTCCAGGCTGTTGCCTTCCAGCTTTCACTTGTTGACAAACCATACATCTTGACACAAAATCAGCAATCTCCCTCTTCATGTTGTCCCACCAAAAATGTTCCTTCAAATCTCTATACATTTTGGTGCTCCCAGGGTGTATAGAGAAATTGGAACTATGAGCATCATCCAGCAATTCCCTTTTTAGATCAGGTATATTGGGAATACAAAGTCTCTTCCCGAATTTCAAAATTCCATCTTCATACACAAAGTCTCTCAATCTCCCATCATTCACAGCTTTAATCTTCTTCTGAAATTCTTCATCATCGGTCTGAGAACTCTTAATCTTTTCTAGTAAAGATGGTTTGGCAACCATTTGAAAAAGCATTGAGGTTTCACCTTCCCTAGTTATTCCCATGTCCATCTTCACTAGATCCATGAAAATTGGATCCCTTTCAATTCTCATATTGTTCAAAACTCCATGGTCTTTTCTACTCAAAGCATCTGCCACCGTGTTTGCTTTCCCCGGGTGGTAGTGTATCGTACAATCATAATCCTTGAGTAATTCAAGCCATCTCCTTTGCCTCATGTTGAGTTCTTTTTGTGAGAAAATATACTTCAAACTCTTGTGATCAGTATAAATCTCACATTTTTCACCATAGAGGTAGTGCCTCCATATCTTCAAAGCAAAGATCACAGCTGCTAACTCAAGATCATGAGTAGGATAGTTTTGTTCATGAATTTTCAACTATCGTGATGCATAGGCAATAACTCTATCATTCTGCATAAGGACACAACCAAGTCCTTTCTTTGATGCATCACTATAAATAACGAACCCATCATTCCCTGATGGTAGAGTCAATATAGGAGCATTGACTAATATTCTCTTAAGTTCTTCGAAACATTCTTCACACTCTTTTGTCCAAACAAATTTAACCCCTTTACGTGTGAGCTTCGTTAATGGGTTAGCCAATCGGGCAAAATTCTGGACGAAACGTCGATAATAACCTGCCAAACCAATAAAACTGCATACCTCAGTTATACTCGTAGGTGCTGGCCATTCTTGGATTTCCTTGGTCTTAGAAGGATCAACAAAGATTCCATCTTTAGAGACAATATGGCCAAGAAAAGAAATCTCCTGAAGCCAGAATTCACACTTGCTAAACTTCCCATATAATTCATGCCTCCTCAGTGTCTTCAAGATAATGTGCAAGTGATTTTCATGATCTTCGTAGGTTTTGGAGTATACCAAGATATCATCAATAAATACCACCACAAATTCATCGAGATACTCCTTGAAAACTCTATTCATCAGATCCATGAATACAGAGGGTGCATTAGTCAATCCAAACGGCATTACAGTAAACTCGTAATGCCCGTACCTGGTTCGAAATGCTGTCTTCGGAATGTCTTACTTCTTCACACACAACTGATGGTATCCAGATCGAAAGTCAATCTTTGAAAAGTATTGAGCTCCATGCAGTTGGTCAAATAAATCATCAATACGAGGTAGGGGATACTTGTTCTTTATCGTTATAGCATTGATCTCCCTGTAGTCGATACATAACCTCATAGATCCATCTTTCTTTTTAACAAAAAGAACAGGGGATCCCCATGGAGAAACACTAGGGCGAATAAATCCCTTATTACTCAATTCCTCTAGTTGTTTCTTTAGTTCGACTAACTCTACAGTGGCCATTCTATAAGGGGTCTTTGATATAGGCCTTGATCCAGGAATCAAATCAATGGAAAACTCTACTTCTCATTCTGGAGGATGTCCAGGTAAATCTTCCGGAAATACATCTACAAATTCTTTCACAACAGGTACGTCCTCTATTTGAACATTCCTTCCCTCACCGACAGTTATTTAATTCTCTTCCTCTCCAATAATTGAATTAAGTTGAGCTACTGGGGGTGGGTCTAAATAAGAATTAGGTGGTGACGATTCTGCTCTAAAAATAAGGTGTTCCTTATAATTATCATCAAGAATCGTAACCTCTTTCTTCTTACAATAAATCTTCGCATCATAGTCCGAAAGCCAGTCCATACCGAGGATTATATCAAACTCAATCATAGGTATGATGATGAGATCAGCAGATAAAGAAAATTTATGTGCTCTAATGGGGACTGATTCACAAAACTTTGTTGCAACGATACTTCCCTTAGGAGTTTTAACTGACAACTCCCTTATTAAATCAAATTGGAAATATCTAATTTTCTTAGCAAACTGGGAAGATATGAAACAATGCGATGATCCAGAATCAAATAATGCATTTGCTAAACTTGAGGAAACCATTAAATTACCTGCCACCACGTCTTTCGGAGCTTCTACCTCAGCAGTAGTGATAGCATAAGCCTGGCCCTGATCCCTTGCCCTTTTCTGAGGTAATTTCTCCTGACGCTTAGTACATGCATTTTCATAATTCTCCATCTCCCTGCAATTGTAGCACTGAACGTTGGTAGCTTCCTTCTTCCCCTTGCAACCATGAGCTTGGTGGCCTTTTTCACCACACTTGTAACAGACTCCCATTCCCTTCAAGCAAGTACCAGGATGTTTCTTCCCGCATTTACCACAAGATGGATATTCAACCTTTCCCTTCTTCCCCTTATTTCCATTCCCAGATTGATCAGCAGGTCTCTTCTTCTCTTGCTTTGATTTAAAGTCATAAGACTTAGAGAATTCCTTTTCAGTCTTGATAGCACATGAGACAATGTCTTCATACGATGAAAAGGATTGTGAGACTAATGCTCGACGGAGAAATGGTTTTAACCCATCAAAGAAACGATCAATCTTACTTCTTGGGTTGCGAATATAATCTCCAGCATACCTCGCTAACCTTGTAAAGTTAGCCTCATAATTTGCGACATTCTCATCCTCCTTCTGTCTCAGACTTAGAAATTTCCTTTCTATATCTTCTCGATGGTCGCGAGGGAAGTATTTTTCTAAAAACAGATCTTTGAACTCCCTCCATTCAATATTTGATACTTCATCATCTTCCTTCATGTTCTGAATCAATGACCACCATTGATCAGCATCTCCAGTGAGGCGGTAAACTTCCATGATAACTTTTTCCCTTTCACTACTCCCCAAAGCCTGAAATATTTTCTCTAGGGAAAATATCCATTGCTCAGCTACTAAGGGATTTTTACTCCCATTGAACGTTGGTGGTTGTTGCCTCATGAATCGATCTAACATTGATCCTCCACGCTGCGGATCAGGGTGCTCCATACGGGTAAGGTTATTATTCATAACCTGAGTAAGTTGTCCCAGTATGGTGATTAGCTGATCGGCACCAGTTGCATCACCAGCCCCACTATAATTATCTTGAGCAAGAGGGCAATCCCTACATGGAGTGCGTGCATTGATACAGTTTCCATTTCTTCCACTAGGCGCCATTTCTAAACAATGGCATAAACTAGATCAGTTTATGAATCAAAATACATAATCCCATACTTATAAAACACTTAACATAAATTGAACTATTTATGGATATAATCCATAATCATAAAAATGTTTTCTTTGAGGAAGTATATACTCATAAACCCTTCATAATGATTTTTAAAGAAAATGAGAGTTATCCTAAGCATATCTCCCGGGAGTGTCGTAACGAAGAGTGCAGCAAGGCCCGTTGTCGTGCACCAGTTCCCGTTCGAGTCTAGCTCAAAGCGGTGTTTTCGGGTTTTACCCCTAGGTACATCTGTGCCAGAGCCGTCTCTACCTGCTCGTATCCAGACAGGGATGTATTGCTCGGAAAACTCACAAAATATTTACAATACCAAAATTCTAGGAAGTTCTTCTACACTAATCCTCAAAGTTCATCTTAGGTCTACGTGCTCTAATCAGAGTTTATCTAAATCTAGCTTCCAAGGTTTGTACTAAACTTCCTCTGATACCAACTGTAACGCCCCGACCCCAGCTACCCAGAGTCGGTGCATTACTTCGTAACATTGGCATGATCACAAGAAAGATCAAATCCCGAAAGACCGATTGGTTTAGTAGCCTTGGAAACACTAGATATATTCATAAAGTTTTACATTACATTTCAAAGTGAAAAACTACTACAACAACAAAGTCTTCATATCCACACTATTAACCCCTCATAATATCCCTGCAAGTCATTCATAATTTACTTCTTCACTACCTGGGAAAAATAAAACATAGAAAAGGGGTGAGCTCAAATGCCCAGTAAGGATAACAATATAGCGGAACATTCAAAATAAGCATAAACATTTAAGGCAATGAATTACTAAAACAAAAGCCTTTTAAAATTGAACTTCAACATAGTATGGAAAAAGTAAAATGAAATAATTCCATTTACTTGTTCACATGGATATTCTACTAATCGAATAATCACATGCAATATCAATAACCACTTTCATAATGTTGGAATGCATAATGCCAGACTATCATAACCACATAGCCAAGGCCTCGTGCCAAGACTACAAATAAGATTTTGCCAAGGCCTTGTGCCAAGACACTAGTTTGTCTCATGAGACCTACCGATGCATCGAGGAGCTATATCGGGCTCCACCCGTCACTTATTAAGTCCAATGCATTCCCATATGAAAAGGTTTAAACATAACATAAACATTCGTATTAAAACTAGCATACGAAATGTCAATAATTTCACCATAAACTATGAATGGTATAAAAATAGCACATCCATAGTCAAACATATCACAAAACCTTCAATACAATATAGAAGTTTTGTATCATAATAAATCAACTTCAAATAATCTTAAAATCCATCAAAGGATGTTGACATAGATGAAATCAAAATTCTTTTTAAAGAAGTATCTCCTTTTATTTTGAAATCATTTATGATCCATATAAAATAAAACATTTTCTTTGAAAATATTCTTATAAGCTTGTATGGAAAGCTTCGACGATTTTATAACGGCGGAAAATAACCGCACCCGCCGTATAAGTTAAAAAAAACATTCTTACCTCAATTCTGTCGAAAAGGTTAAAAAGGACCTTGTTTTGAAAAGGACGGAAAGATTCCTTTATAAACCTCTTATAAAAAGTCAAACGAGGGTATAAATGACTTTAACCCATATTCTTGTAAATAGTAAAAATGTTTTGAAATACATTTCGAAGAAACATGGATGTGGATGATAAAGAGATCCCAGTAGATTATTACGTATAATACAACCTCAGATAATGAAGAGATTGTGAAATAACCCTTACCTTGTACTTTTCCTTGGTTGGGGTAGGTTAACCTCCTGTATAATGGTGAAATAATTGTTATTAAATTATAAAAGAATCATATACATTAATATGATATCATATGTGATCTTTTAATATTGATTTGATAATAATATCTTAGTATTATCGCCGTTTCGTGTGTTAAATTACTCATTTTCTTTTATATGTTTTGTTACATAAGTCATGTTTGTTGTATCTTATTCATATCCAGAATGATATCAAGTCCTTAAACATCATTTTTAAATCATTAAATGATAATTATACTTGAATGGATACGATGGAGAATGAATCTCATCGCGTTCGTGGAGACGGTAGTCCGTACGTACGCACGAACGCTACTTCCATTTAATTTTTATTTTAAAAGAATCGAATACAAATGATACATAGGTATATTACTATTCCAGTATAATATAATATTTTATACATGTTACTTAAGTTCATTAACACCATCCTTTATACGTTCCATGTTCGTATGAATGAGTCATATCATTTTAATGGGGCGGTAGTCCGCACTTCCTCAAATGAAATTATCGTATGTATATACAACATGAAACGAATAATGGCATGAAATAAAATGGAATTACAGAAGCTTATATATAAAATATATATCATTAATATCATATTTAATTACAGTTCCATCATAATGGCCACCATGAGAGGTGGTAAGATGTATTTGAACAATCATCGTTTCGTGAGGCGTTAGTTTGCCATCCACAGAAACATTATGTTCATCATCCATTAGATGGAGTTGTGTGTATGTGTAGTTTGAATCCTTCTTATAACAAAATCCTAGTATATTGAGGATACTGGTGTTGTTACAAAAGAAAGGAAATAAAAAGAGTTTGGGGGTTGAAGAAGCAAAATAAATGAAAATAATTTAAGAGAAATCGTTACCTTTAATTTAGGTAACTCACTTTGGTTGGAACCAAAGGACTTATTGAAATGCTTTCTGCCTAAGGGGAAGCTTCAAGGAGGAGGAGAGGGATTTGGGGAGCTTAGTTGGGCAGAGTTTGGACGAGCCAAGTGGCTTGAGAGGTGTGAGGAATGAGTAGAAGTGGTCTCCTTTTATAAGGGAGAGGAGGGGCTCTTTAGGAAAGAGTGAAAGTATTACTTTATAATATAATTATATTCGGTTTCTAATGGTCCAAAAATCATTGAGGTAGAAGATAAGATGACTCATATTCTAAATAACATCAACCAATAAGAATTGGACATTTTTTAGATAATATTTTAATAATTATAATCTTATTTATTTAAATAATTTATTAATGAGGTAATCATTGCATCATTATTGTGTCATTAATAATTTAACTTATTTGATGTCTAAAAATTATAAATAAAATATCACCATGTAGGAAATCGTTTTAGATTTCTAATGGATATTTATAATCGAAAATCCAACATGTATAACCCTATGTAAAAATTGTTCTTCTAAAAGATGTAAGCTTATGCCATTTTTATTTTTATTTTAACTTTATTAATATAATGTGTCCCTACCACATACAAGTGGCTCCAAGGGGTCCCCAAATTGACCCAAGGATGCCCATGGTCGGGTATGTGTCCAACAATAAGGTTAGGACACGTTTTAGGGTAATTGTTTATTATTATAATATTATTTTTTAACCCTTATTTACCGGATTTACCCTTTAACCATGGTAAATAAAATATTTACCACAGTAACTATTCAAAATGTGTAAAAATAAAAGTTACCTATTTACATAATTTGGACATCCTGATTCCAAATATGGAATTCATTTTCCTAAATTCAAAACATAGAAGTGGCAGAAATTAATTTAAAATTAATTCCCGCTGTCAAAACAAAAAGCGTGTTTTTAAGAGATAATAACTATCAAAAGATTGACACTTGTTTATGTTCGGTTTAATTGTAAAATTATGTCTAATGACCAACATTATATTAAAATGTAAAAATATATTATAAATATACCTTAAAAATACTAAAATTCATAATTTATCACTATTAATTATTTTGATTAAAAAAGTTGTTTTTAATTAAAATTTAGTAATTTTCAATATTCATCAAAATATGAAAGTTATCCGAAAAGTACCAAAATTTCACCTTAGGCTAAATTCGATATTCCGAGTCCAAAAATGAAGTCCATTTTCAAATATAAAATATATATAATTTCAAAAAGTAGGTATTACTATTCACAACGGCTAGTTTAATTAGTTGTGGTGTGTGTTAGAACTCGAGGTTGCGTACAACACACGCTATCGCATTATTCGAAGGGAAACGTACCGTAGAAGCTTGGGGTGTTACAGTGATCCACAAAACCCATGTTGGGATTTTCCTCCTTGGAAAGATATTGAGGTTTCAATTGGAGATAAAGCATGATCTAAACAAATTATATCCATATTTGGATATATAACATAGGTTGTAATAAATATCCTTTCTTACATAGATCATCTTGCTGATCCACCATGTGGTGAAACAATGTTAGACCTCATTATTCATAAGAAACAACCATCATTCAAGGAGATTAAAAATCCATTTGTAGTTGAGAAATGCATAAGTTCCATAGGGAAGATATTTCTCACTCTGGGAAGTAACGTAAGGTAGAAGGTTGTCATAGGAGTTTATCATATCTTAGAGGATACAAATAAATGGTGGTCATTAGTTCAAACCACTATGGGCAATGTTTAAATAGAAATCTTGTTGTTGAAGGATTTTAAGGTACTCTTCTTGGAAAAATATTTTCCTCTAGGGCAACATGAAAATATGGAGATACAATTCATGGGTCTTAGACAAATGGAAGAAAAAAAAATATCGATACGTATGATATAATATTAACTCTATTATAAATGAATGTTATAGAGTACGTATGTAATATAAAGAGCATGATTAAGGAATTTATTTGATAGACTTAAGCTAATTCTTTGAAGTGCCCTATTCTCCCAAACAATCTCATCAAATAAAGACATAATATCATGTTGTTTCATAATAGAGAAATAATTCTCCAATTCATATGGCTTTAAAGGGAATAAAGATAAGAAGTGGTAAATAGATCAAAATATGCATTAGGTTAATAGTGGAAAGAAGGATTTTCCCTCATGTGATAGTTGTGGAAAGAAAAAACATGGTAATTTCTTTTTTGGAATGGAGGTTTGATACAATTATGTTGAAAGGGGACACTATGATTATGATTGAAAGGGAAATAAATAAGTTCAAAATGTTCAATGATTCAACTATAAGGAGACGAGGAATCATAAAAACTAATGTTCCAAGATTTAATAGAATATATTCTAAAAGAAGATAAGGGATCATGGTCATCCATTTACTATTACTACAATAGAAATGGAATAATAAACATCTATATTTGGATTCAATAATTTTTTTGAATAAGTATTTCATTAAATATTTTCTCATTATCTGAATCATAAAAAATCTAAGTATTTTTATATTTTACCTTTTATTTAAGGATTTGGGATCAATGTTGAATGGTACTGATGATCAGGAAAAGAGATTGATAAAAAAGTTGATCTTTTAATAAATAATGTGTTTGAGGGAAGATAGTCATTAATAAGTTCATGATGTTGAGAAAATTTTGATAAGTAAGTGTTTATGGGATAGTATTGGTGACCATGAAATTTATTAGTGATTTAATGGTTTATGATATCTTTTCTGTATTTTACTTCATGTTTGGATTTATGAAATGTACTTGAAAAAATGAGATTTTTATATTTATGAGAATTCCTATTTCTATAATTTTTTTGGTGATAATGATATTCACATATTTAGAATACGACAAAAATAGCTTCTTTATATTTTCTAGCAAATATAATGATTATTATGGACTATATTTCCAAATTTTTGGACTTTGGATTAGTTCAAACATATTTCAGATAATTATAAAGGGAAACCATTATTGATATAGATTATTTTTAATTTTCAGTATTTCTATTTAGGAATTAGAAATAAATTTATAATATTATATAATGGATTATAACTATTTTTAATGATTGGGGGAATAACATGTTACCCTTTTATAGATCTTGTTATTTCTTAAAAGTTAATTTTATTTCCCTGAGAATAAAAAATTTCAACCCAGAAATTAATTTATTATAGTTAGAAATGAATTGGAAATTTATAAAATAATGACCAAAGGATGAAATTATTCTTAAAAATAAGTATGTATATTTTATTGTTTTCTCTATCACGGAGGAAAATTAAATTTCTAGCTTTTGGAAATAGATTCTACAAAATATACATCCAATTAAATTAATATCTAATGAATCAAATGGACCATTAACTTTCCAAAGATTATTTATTTTTAGGTTCATAAATTTCCATTGATCATTAACTCTTAATCAATGATCTCTATCACTCTCAATCAGTATTTATACTTTTCATTCATGTTGATATCTTCAATTCCAACAACTTCCCCATACATAGAAATTTTTTTATGTGTTATTCTAGTTGAAAATAAAAATTGCATTACTCTCATATGAAGGGGATTTTTTATTAACCCTTTTTATGATTTGGGTTTCCGATAATTTCATTTTAATATTTAAATCCCTTAATTTATGAGATCAATACTAAATTTCAATAAAGTCATATATTTAAGGGGGTAGAATGTAACGACATACTATTTTAAAAAAAGAATATCATATTTTATATCATATATGAAAAGAAACACCAATATTAGAACAGAATGTAACACACTGATATATTATAATTTATTTATTTTTAAAATAAATTCAATCACTTCAATATATTGTGATGCACATAACACAAGGTTAAAACGAAACATGATGATCTATTAAAATATTATTATTTAAACATTATCATTATAACCCAGCCATTAATTTAGTGTGTATTAATTCTCAAAAATAAATTATGGAAATAATATTTTTTACACTTGTATGAAATAAATTCAATAATCATCTATTGATTATATATAAACTATGAACCATTGGAAGGAAAAAGGGATTTTTTATGAAAATTTTATTGTTATGAAAGCTGGATTGGGAAAATGTTGCACACATTATATAAAATTAATTTTTACCACATTTATAAAAATTATTTTAGAAAATAATCTTCAGTATTTAAATCTATATGTCAAAATTTTCTTTGGGTGTGTTTTTTATAATTTTATGAGAAGATAATTTTTTTGATGAATATGGGAAAATTATATTTTTTATTAAAAGACGACATTTCATTTAAATTATAGTGAAAGATAAATTAAAATTTAAAATTGTTTTAAAGTCAGATATTTTAAATTATTTTCAAATTTATCAAATTTTTGTCATCGGAATCAATTTTATATATAATGATAGTATAAAACACATTAATCATTTGAAAGTGTTTCTTCGGAGAAACCAATTTTTAATGCACCTATTATTTTAATTTTAAATTGAATTTGGCCACATTTTTAGACTGAATTTGAAAAAAATTGTTTCAAATTTTTAATCTCTACAATTTATATTTTCTAATAATAATTTCAAAATAATTTTTTACTAAAAGGAATAATGAAAATAGTTAAAAATAAATAATGTGGTCAAGGTAAAAATGGGGTTTCCAATGGTTAAACTGTGAAGATAATGGTTAAAAATGACCTAATACTTATCCAATAAACATTTTATTACCATATGTTAACATTATCACCTCTATGATAATATACATAACCATTTTAGATTCATTTTTCATGAGAAATACAAGTGCACCACTTTTTCTTTTCAGATATTCCATGTGATTCCACCTCCCACTTATAAAAGGCCAAAATCATTCCTACACTCTTCACACATAATGAATATTTGTTTTACCCAATACATACCCTAATATATTCTTTAATTCTCTATACTAATACTAGAGGACTTAGTTTAATTACAGATTCATCATAAGAAGGATTTAGGTACAAACCTAAAAGAGTCTCTTGGAAGAATATGTAAATTTCTTAAACATGCATATTTTTTAATTTCTTATTTGACCTACATAAAATAAAATTAAACTATGATAATATAATAAACAAATTTCCACTATATATTGAGATTTCATTATGTGAATTACATAAACAACATCCATTTCTAATTCTATCAAACGAGAAATGAAAATATCGCTCTTGTGTACAACGAACTACCTTCTTTCTAACCAATGTAATTATTTTCCTATAAAAACTCCTAAAATATGTATATAATGATGGATTTAACATATTTAAATAATATTTATGAATTTATTATTATAACAACTACGTATTGGTGATCGCACATACACCACTTCCTTAACATGGTCGTTATATCTTGGCCTGCCAGGTACCACCAGTTGCCCCACAGACACATGGCCCCTACCATGGGCCCCACCCATATACTCGAACGGGTCATCTAAATAATAAATATCCCCATGGGCCAACACATGTCCTTTCCAGTGTTATTTTCCCTCACACACACACACCCTAAGAAACTATCAATAATGTCACCCATCCCAATCACTATGCAAAGCCTAGCACACATAACTATGGAGTTCTAATAAGGTAGGCTCCCAAAAAATAATTTTTACCTTGTTGACAAGAGTCATATCGTTTAGTTATTTTACCCTTTATAATTCCGGGGTGTTAAAATCCCCCCCTTTAGAGAACAACATCCTCATTGCAGATATTATATCTCAACCCAATAAGTTCATCACACTTAAGGTTGTGCACCATCCCTGATAACAAATGTAACAACCGGGCCCGACTGACAGAAAAGACACCCCCACCTTTACTTGGTCGTCGGGTCCTAGCCCACTATATAATGACTCAAACATTCATTAATATAAATTCATCTATATCAAATTAAAATTATTATCTTGGTTATATAAAATGTGAAATTCATTTGTTTTATGTTTCTGGATTTTAAATAACCATTATGAATTGTGATCGTTGCTAATATAGCCATTGAATAGTGATCGCATGATTAGTATAAATATAGGGCTTTAAAAAATCCAATTTACTCATACAAAGGAAGCGATGACCTTATCTAGTAGACTTTCCCAATTTGAAGCAATTTTTTTAGAGCTCAGAAAGGAGGTGGCCTCATTGGGCTTCGCCTTTGATGAAGCCCAAGCCGAGATTGAAAGTGTTAAGCTTGAGTGGAAACGACTACGAGAGAATTGGAAGTTAATAGAGATTACCACCCAAGCGATGTTATGCGAGCCACCCCAAGAGTCTGTCACCATCGCACACCTTACCCTTCAGTCTTATGTGGGTGTTATAAGGGGCTATGTAACAAGCCCCTATCACTATGACTATATACATTATTTTTGTATAAAGAATGTGCAATCATTTTATTATTGTTACTTTGTAAATAGTTTTTAAATCACAAATATTATTTTTAGTTAATATTCAACTAAAATATCTATTTTGATGAATTAATGTATTTTTGAATTAAATAATATTTTACTAAAAAATTATTATTGTTAAATTACTTTTTATTAAATATACTTGAGCATATAATTTCTTGAATGCAATTGTAATTTTTCTTAAGGTTTCAAAGCTGTTTTTCATCAAAACCTAGGAAATTTTTGTAAATGTCAGTTTTTGTTTTAAGAATTAAAATTCACATGTTTATAGAATTATTTAGCTAAAATGAATATTTTTTTAGTACCAGGACATCGAAATTATCCAACAGTGAATTTTCCATAATTTTTTGAGACAGTTGAATTTTTGGGTAAAAATTAAATAATGTTTAAATATATAATGTGTTTTATAACATCATAATGACCCCATAGTGATGTAATAAAATAATATAAACATTATTCTCAGCCAATATATGTTTTACCTTTAAAATAATGTGATTTTGGGTTTGTTTGATTTATTTTACAAAGCTTTAGGGGACCCATCAAGGATTATAAAGCATTTTGTATTTTTAAATTGTTTTCCTTGAGAGTGTGACTCACCTCTACATAAGAAACCCTATTATTTTATAATTTTAGGCCATTGGAAATATAAAATATTGTTTTCCACTCCCATTTTTCAAAAACCTTGGGAAAAACCATGGGCTGGTTTGTGGTTTTGATTAGATTAATGTGAGGTGTCCCAAACCTAAATAATAAAGAATTCCCTCTCCATTCCAATATAAACCCACCCATGCTCCCACTTCATCCCCACTCAATGCCTTTTTAGTTCGACCAAACCCTTCTATAAGATATCTATAATCCTTTGAAGATGATCCAACCTCCGAAGAAGCCTCTCTCAAGCATCTTCAAAGCCTTTGAGATCACACTTCTAAGTAAAGGATTTCTTCTTTTCCAATTTTTGTCCAATTTTCTTTAAGTTTTTATGTATTTTTTTTTCTTTCTATTCATAAAAAGTAGGGGCCGGGAAACAAAGCGGGTGATGGCCCAGCCCCCGAGTGGGTACGCGGTCAGGCATGCAGTGGCCCGAGAATCCCCTACCTTCCCCAGGCCCACCCAAGGACACTAGCCCTTTTGATCTTCTATGTTTTATCATGTGATTATTTTATGTAATAAATATAAATGAAGTGTGTAATAAAGAGCAGGGTTGTTATAAATAGTATCAGACGATAGGTTCAGTTATTTTTTGGATTAGGATGATAAATCCCTAGTGATGACATAGTGACAAGAATAAGTATAATAAAAACATCCCTATGTATTTTTGAGTGTTGATTAAGTGTTTTATCAAGAAAATACATCCATATATGGATACAAGAAGGTAGAGGTGGATCTGGAATTGATGTATCATAGGGGTAAAACCCGAAAACACCGCTTTGAGTTAGACTCGAATGAGAAATGGTGCACGACAATGGGCCTTGCTTCACCCTTGGTTAAGAAACTCATGGGAGATATGACTTGGCAAATTCACAAGATTATTATGAACCCTTATGAAGGGAAATAAAAAATTTCCCTAAGAATATATGATAGAAAGTAGATCATGCATAGTATAGATTGAAACCTATGTATTCATAAGTTAAGGAAATAAAATTTATTTATATGTCATTAGTTTTATCATTGGATTACTCTTTATGTGTTACCCCTAACTTTCCTTTTATTCAAGCCAATAAACGATAATAAGAGGACTAAGGCTAATAACCGATGTGAAGATCAATATGATGAATGTGCTAATGAGATTCCCAATCTGATGGGAGCATAAATCATGAACTTTGTCACTCTTCTCTCTCAGTTAACTCATGTTTTTAATAGAAACATGGGTCAAGAGTAATGTTCACCCCCCCCCCCCCAATAATAAAAATATCACTATAGAGATCTTCATGATACAAAGGCCTCCTATATTTAATGGATCATTTGATCCATCAATCACCAAAACATGGATCAAATCCATTGAAAAGATATTATACATACTTCAATGATCTAAAGATGAGAAGGTTCTTCTGGATGCATATCATAGAGAGGGTGAAGCTAATCAATGGTGGACGTTGATTAAAAATACTAAGTATGAGGAGGAGATCAAGACGTTTTAATGGAAGGATTTCCGGAAGATATTTTTCGATAAATATTTTCTGCGCACCCTCCTACTTAAGATTGAAAGGTACTTCCTTGACCTCAAGAAAAAAATATGGCGAATCTATCAGAGCGTATGAGGAAAAAATCACAAGGATTTCATGATACACCTCTGGCTTTGTCGTTACCCCCAAATTCAAGGTTGACTGCTTCTTTGGTGGGATGAAACCTAGACTATGGAAAGCGCTGGTGATCTGTGACTTTGACATCTTTGTGGAAATTGTCTGATGTTCCCTCAAGGATGAAATGGAGATCGAAGAATCTTAGATGTATCAGGGGAACAATATGAATAAGGTATAATTAAATGACGGGGGTTCGATGGATAAATCCAACGGTGCTATGAAGATCCAGTAACACACTTGCCAATGTTGCAGAAAGAAGCACCATGGAAATTACCTGAAGTGGACCAGGAAATGCTTTAGGTGTGGAAGAGAAGAGAACAGAACTATTAACTGCTGACAAGAAAAACATGCATATGAAACATAGTAGAGAGAAACTCTGTTCGAACCTCAATTCATTGTTTATTTCTACAACTACAAAGAACCAAGGTATCATGCAAATCAGTTCCCTAAAACAAGGGTTTTTGGAGGTATCCAACAACCTCCAAGGCAGAAAGGGATAAACTTTTCCATCACTACTGATAAAGTGAACCCCCAAAACAAATTTTTATGGGTACGTAAGTTATTCATTAAAAAATAGAAAAGTAATTTGTGATTCAGGTTCTACACATTCTTTTATATCCCAAAGGTTTAGAAGAAAAATCCCATCAACACCACAAATCATGGATGTCAAGATTTCAGTGAGTATAAAAAATGGAGAAATCATTGAATCCCATAAATATAACTCCTCCCCTATCATAATATGTGGATATAGTTTCCTGGAGAACCTAGTAATACTCCCTCTAGTGTAATTTTATGCAATTATTAGCATAGATTGACTTTCCTTATATAGAGCGTATTTAAATTGTCAAGAGAGGGAAATCACTCTCCATGTGGAGAATCGACCCCCGATTCTATACAATTACAAGGAGGAAGATGAATCAACTATTGCTCCATCATATCATGTGTGTATATTACTACCCTATGAGAATGCGTATCTGGCTCATCTGATTGAGTCTAAAGAGGAAAACATCCTTGAAGACATGCCTTTTGTGAGGGAATTCGCTGAAGTGTTTTCTAAGGAAATGTCTGGTCTTCCTCTTAGAAGAGATGTTGAATTCTCAATTGATCTTATACCTGGAGTGTTTCTAATATTCAAGACTCTATATAGAATAGCTATTGCGGAGCTTGAAGAGATGAAGAAACTACTACAGGAGAATCTGGATAAAGGGTTTATACACCCAAGTGCTTCACCTTGGGGTGCACCAGTTCTCTTCGTCAAGAAGAAAGACGTGCCAATACACCTTTGCATTGATTATCATGAGCATAACAAAATCACAATAAAGAAAAAGTATCCTCTCCCACGAATTTATGAATTGATTGAATAGGTGCGTGGAGAACAATACTTCTCCAAGGTGGATTTGTGGTCGGGATATTATCATGTAAGGGTGAAGAAGGAAGGTATCCCCAAGACAATTTTTTTACAGAATACGGGAAATATGAATTAATAGTAACGCCTTTTGGACTCACTAATGCTCCATAAATCCTCTTGGATTTGATGAATAGAGTCATTAGGGATTAACTTAAAAAAAATTTGGTAGTCTTTATAGATGATATTATGATATACTCCTAAACCAAGGAGGATCATGAGGATCATCCCGGAACTATACTAGAGACCTTATAGAAGGAGAATCTCTATGAAAAGTACAATAAGTGTGAGTTCAAGTTAAAGGTGGTCTCATTCTCGGGCCATATCATCACAATCAGTGGGATATTTTTGGATCCCTCAAAAACAGATTCAATTGAGGGATGTTTGAGGCCAACATTGGTAATGGATATCAATAGATTCTTGGGGTTATCAGGATATTATCAACGATTTTTGATAAATTTCTCATGATTTTATAACCCTCTTACCTAGATAAATTAGAAGGGAGTAATGTTTTCTTGGAGTGATGAATGCGAATAAAGATATAAGGAGTTAAAAATGAGGCTTATCACTGTGCCCACTGTCACATTACCCCGAAGTTGAAAACATTTTGTGGTATTCAGTGATGTTTTGAAGAAGGGAATGGGATGTCTGTTGATGCAAAATGATAAGGTCATTGCCTTTGATTCAAGTAAATTGAATGTTCATGAGTAGAATTATCCAACACATGATTTGGAGTTGCCTTCGGTGATCTTCTCTTGAAAAAATTTGGCAGAATTTTCTCATTGGTGAGAAGTGTGAAATATATATGGACCACAAAAGACACATGTATATATTCACATAGAAAGATTTAAACATGTGCCAACGAAGATAGTTAGAGCGGATCAATGACTATGACTACTCAATCCATTACCACCTTGGGAAAGTGAACAAGGTGGAATATGCTCTAAGAGGAAATGCCCCATCGATTCTATCAATGATGAAAATTGAAATGAATCCAATTTTCTTAGATTTGATGAATATGGACATGAGAATCATAAATAAGGGAAAATAATCAATCCATTCACAAATGATTTCTCAACCGTCTCTTTTGGAAAGGTTAAAGGATGCTCAAAAGGATTATGTGGGAATTCAGAAGAAAGTGGAATCTATAAAAATGGAAATCCACATAGTTCAATGTTTATGAAGAATGAATTGTGATATATAAAGAAATACTATGTGTTCTATCAAGTCTAGATATAAATAAGGAAGTTTTGGATGATGCACATAGTTAATATTTCTATATTCATCTAGGAAAGAAATGGATTTATCGAGATCTCTGAGAGAATTATTGGTGGGATAATATGAAGTAGGAGATCATTGAGTATACATCAAAGTGCCTAGTGTGTCATCAATTGAATGAAAAGAGGCAGAAGTCTAAGGGGATGATGCTACCATTGCCCATACCAACATGGTAATGGAAGAACATCACTATGGAATTTGTCACCGGACATCTGAAAACATCCAATGGTAACAATGAAATATAGGTTGTTGTGGATCATCTTACAAAGTCTGTACACTTTTATTGGAATTCATGGGGATTTCTCATTGGACCAACTTGCACAAATATATATCAGGGAAGTGGTAAGGCAGCATAGAGTACCAGTATATATTATATCTGATCAAGATCCAAGATTCACCTCTATGTTTTGGAAGAGTCTTCAACATGATTTGGATACTGAACTGATCTTCAGTACGACCAATCATCCTCAAACTGATAGCCAATCTGAGTGAACTATTTAGACACTTGAGGATATGTTAAGATCATGCTCTATGGACTTCAAAGGAGGGTGGGTCCAACATATTCCACTAGATGAATTCTCCTACAATAATAGTTTCCACTCAAGAATCTGAATGGAACATTATAAAGCCCTATACAGAAATAGGTGTAGAACACCGACTTATTGGGATGAAGTCGGTGAGAATAAGTAGCTAAGACCATAAATGGTCGAAGAAATGGTGGAGAATGTGAAAACCATTCAGCAACATATTGAGGCAGCGCACAGTCAACCGAAGAGTTATGTAGATAACTATCGACAAGACCTTGAGTTTAATGTTGGAGACTTGGTATTTCTATGCATATCTCTATGGATGATGGTCATGAGGTTTGGAAAGAAATGGATGTTATGTCTTAGTACATCACCCCTTTGAGATTTTTGATCGTGTTGGGGATATGGCCTATCAACTGGCACTTCCACCTACCATGGAAAATGTACATGATGTATTTTAGGTATTCATCTCAAGGAAGTACATACAAGACCCCTAACATGTACTATCTTTAGAGGTATTACAACTAGAGGATGATCTTTCTTACGAGGAGCAACCAGTGAAGATTTTAGATCATAGAGAAAAAGTTCTAGGAAATAAGACAATGCCCCTCGTCATGGTGTTGTGGTGAAACCACAATATTGAAGAAGCGATGTGGGGATCAGAGGAAATAATTAAGTAGAGTTACCCACATTAGTTTTAGATTGGGGAAAGGAAATTTCAAGGGTGAAATTTCCTAAGGGGGGGAGGGGAAGATTGTAACGACCCAAACATTCATTAATGGAAATTCTTCTTGATCAAATTAAATGTCTTATTATGGTTTTATAGATTGTGACTTTAATTTCTTTTGTGTTTCATGATTTTAAAATACCTTTATGAATTATGACCATTGCTAATATAGTCATTGAATAGTGATCACATGATTAGTATAAATATAGGGCTTTAACGAATCCAATTTACATAGAAAAAGGATGTGATGACCTCATCCAGTAGACTTGACCTGTATGAATCCAATTCATCCAAGCTCGGAAAGGATGTGGGGTCATTGGGCTTCTCTCTTGACCAATCCCAAGACAATATTGAACACGTTAAGGTTGAGCAAAACTGACTATGGGAGAAGTGATAGTTAATAGAGATTACCACCCGACCAATGCTATCTGAGCCACCCCAAGAGTCTGTCACCATCGCACACCTTACCATCCACTCTTATATAGCTGTTATAAGGGGTTATGTAATAATACCCTAGCACTATGACTATGTAAATTATTTTTGTATAAATAATTTTCATTCATTTTATTATTGTTACATATTAAATAGTTTTTGAAGAACAAATATTATTTTTAGTTAATATTCAACTGAGAAATATATTTTGATGGATTAATGTATTTTTGAATTAAATATTTTTTAATAAAATATTATTATTATTAAATTATTTTTTACTAAATATAAATGATCATATAATTTTATGAATGAAATTTTCATTTTTTATGGTTTGAAAGCTGCTTTTGTCAAAAACAATGAATTTTCTGTAAATGTCAGTTTTTATTTGAAAAGAAAATAATCCCATATTAATAAAATTATGTAGATAAAATGAATATTTTTTTGGAATCAGGAAGTCAAAATTAAACAATGGGGAATTTTTCCTAATTTTCTGAGACAGTTTTATTTTTGGGTAAAAATTAAATGTCGTTTAAATATATAATGTGTTTTATGACATCATTGTTACCCAATAGATATGTAATAAAATAGTATAAACATTATGTTATGCCAATATATGTTTTAAAATTAAAATAATGTGATTTTGGGTTTGTTTGATTTATTTTACAAAGCTTTAGTGGACCCTTCAAAGCTTATAAAAGATTTTGTCTTTTTAAATTGTTTTCCTTGAGAGTGTGACTCACATCCACATAAGAAACCCTATTATTTTAAGATTTTTGGTCACTGGCCATATAAAATATTTTTTTTCACACCCACTTTGGAAAAAACTATGGGAAAATACCATGGTCTGGTTTCCAGTTTTGATCATTTTAATGTGAGGTGTCCCAAACCTAAATAATAAAGAATTCTCTCTTCTTTCCTATACGAACCCAACCAAGCCCCCCCTTACTCGTCCCTCAAATCCATTGTAGTTAGACCAACCCCTTCCCTACTCTATATAGAATTATCCCAAGGATCCCCAAGCTCCCATGAAGCCTCTCTCAATCCTCTTCCAAGCCTTTGGGATCACACTTCCAAGTAATGGATTTCTTCCTTTCTCATTTCTGTCCAATTTTTATTAAGTTGTTTTCCCATTTTTTTACAATTAAAAATTTTGGGCTATGATTTTGCACCTTCCCCATACTACCCTCGTTTTGTTTGGAAGATGGGAGACCCTTTTTTCTCTCATTAATGCCTCCCATGTACACCTGTTACCATGCTGAAATTCCATGAGGGATTTATCTCTCCTCTTTTACATCCAAATAATTATTTTTTATTATGCATCTAGATTCCATTAATTTTGTTGAGAAATGTTTCTATATGACCCACTTTCATTAAATTTCATATACATATTTTTAGACACACATTTCTCTCTCATAATCCATTTTCATGAATCCTTATGTCGCATCGTTATGCTGCCGAAATTGCACCGCAATTTTTCAAGCGAAAATCATTGTGATGTGAATACCATAAGCATGTCTCTAAAAAAGGTCTTCACCATTATGCACATATACATATTGAATGGTACATTCATGTATTTATTCCACATTACTTAATCATTTAATAACTTATGATATGGCATGATTCCATGTTATATGATCTTTGTCGCACACTTATACGTGAAATGAAATTTTTAAGAAGGGTGATCCCTGATAGCACTCCAATGCATTGGTTAAAGTATAGTATCTATATACATCATGTGCATTGGGTGTTGAATAATGATAATTCATGTGCAATGATGTTTTACTTTTTCTTCATGTTCAATGAGGGTTTAATCATGCTCCTTGTGTATTGAGCCATGGCTAATGCTAATACCATGTTAAGTGTTGTTTCCACATTTCCATGTTATGATTATCCTGATTTATCAAGCCTTGATGTTCATTTTTATCTTGGTCACCATTGATATGCCTATTTTATAACATGTATTTTATTCCTCATTTAATGACATGTTTACTCCCTTACTTGGCGTTATAGCTCACCCTTTTCTTATGCATGTCCTCAGGTTATCCCATGTAATGCTAAGTACAAGGGAATGTAGTAGTCATGTAAAAGAAGTTTTCAATAAAGCTGTTGTGTGTTTTTTATTATATGATATTATGTAATGTTCCTAATCCCCAAATACACTTGACCTATCGATCCTCTATGTTGTATCAGGTGAAGATTTTATATAATAAATCAAGTTAAAGTGTGTAATAAAGAACATGGTTGTTATACGATAGGTACCACCAGTTGCCTCGTAGACACCTAGTCCCCACTCTGGGTCCCACCCATGAGTTCAAACTAGTCATCTATCTAATTCCTATCCCCACAGGCCAACACATATCTTTTCTATTTTCCCCACAAATAGGTTTTCCCTCACATGGGGCCCACTCGTGTACCCAAACAGGTCATCTGGCTAATGACTATTCCCATGGCGCAACACGTGTCCTTTCCAGTGTGCTTTGTCCTCACACACATACACACCATGGGAAACATCCCCAAAGGTCAATCATACAGATAACTACTCCAAACCATGCACGCTTAACTATGGAGTTCTAATTTGGTAGACACCCCTAAAAGAAGGTGGACCACGTATACAAGAGTCATATTGTTCAGTTATTTTACCCGTTATCATTCTAGGGTGTTATAATCACCCCCTTTAGATAAGAACATCCTTGTTGCGGATCTGGTACCTCAACCCAGACATTGCACCACACTTAAGTCTCGGAACCAGCTCTGATACCAAATGCAACAACCGGGCCCGACTGACAAGAGATTCCCCCCACCTTAACATGGTCGTCGGGTCCTGGCCCACTAGGTACCACCAGTTGCCTCACAGACATGTGGACCCCACCCTAGGTCCCACCCATATGCTCGAATAAGTCATCTGATTAATGCCTATCCCCAAATGACAAAACATGTCCTTTCCAATTTCCTTTTCCTCACTCACACACTCCCTATGAGTCTTCCCATAAGGTCACCCATCATGATTTCTACTTCAGGCCGAACATGCTTAACTGTGGAGTTCTGATCAGGAAGGATTCTGAAAAGGAAGATGCACCCTGTTGACATGAGTCATATCATTTAATCATTTAAACATTTAAAATTTTTAGGTTTTATAATTATACATCTGGAATTACTTTACCAAATATTCCTTCTTACATACCATTCTGTGGGGGATTCAAAAAAGTTAATTTTTTGTAGGGCAGACTACCACCTCTCAAATCAATGTGATTCATTTTTCTCTTATAATTTACATGGAAACTGGTGACTATAATGTTAATGAATATATGTGACATTTATTACATAACCATACTTATGTAAGTATAATATCACATATATCTTATTAGATTCTAAACTATTGGAAAAAAATAATGTCTATGGTGTGTACGTGTGGACTTCCTCCTCCATAGAGTGATGTGAAATGTTTTTCATTTAATTTTTACAATAATTTTTATAAGGATGGATTTGATTAATATAGATGATATATATGAAATAATAATGATTCTAGACAGGGGGCTAATATGTTTTATACTTTTGTTCTATCCATTAAGAAAAAAATGATTCAATATTCATGTGTACGCACAACCTATTGTCTCGATGAATAGTATATTCCAATTTCTATCTAAAAATTTTATAGATTATTATAATTAAATATATAATGAGTCTATATTATATTTAAAATAATGGTTAACATTTAAATATTATGTAACCATTATCAATGTAAATGGACCGAACTTACCATACCAAAACATAAATAAAAAACAAAGGAATGATCACCCAAAATAATGATTTTAACAAAGAAATGCTAATAAATAGGTGATAGAAGATTTTAAGTATGTGATTGTGTTTCTATAATTTATTTATCGTAAACCTATATTTATTGTATATAATTTTCAAACATGTATGATGGAAATCTGACCTGAGGTGGGGGTTTCTCATATCACTCTGTGAGACATATGCCATATTCACCACTTAATAATTGTTGTTGTGTATATAATGATACTTTTGGTACGTTATTTCATGAATATATTTCTATTCATGTTATTTAAATTTTCAATTGATGTAATTTCATTCAAGGGGATTTTGATTCAATTGTTCTCAAAGTGGCAAATTTTTCTTTCACAATCTCATCATTATTCCAGATTATTTATGTTTATGTCTCTCTTGGAAGAATTATATGATATTTATCTCTTAGAATAAATCTATATTATTATACACTAGTTATTAATTAATCTTTTCAAGTAATATTTTCATTTTCCCATTCTTTGGTACTTAAATTGATTGAAAAAATGTTTATAATAAATACAGCTTTATTTCTCTCTTTGGTCAAAAATCATCATATCTTGTAAAACAATGTTTTCAGAAAATGTTTTAAAAAATATTTTTTGCATTCTCCAAAAGATTTTTTAAAGATATTTTTAAGTTTTTTTAAATTGTTAATTTTTTTTGAAAGGAATTATTATTTCATTTTCTAAAAAAGGATAATTTTGGTTTAACTAAAACTTATAAAGGAATGTTTTTTAATATATAAAACATGAATGGAATTTTACACCACCATGAACACTCAAACATTCAAATAATCTTTTGTAATTTTAATAGTTTTTTTCATGAGTTTTATTTTCAATCTTCTTTGTGAACATTCAGTTCTACAAATTCTTTTCAATATAGAAAGTTTATTTTCTTCATTAATGTTTTAAAGGATCATTTTATGGTATTTCTATTTATAAAAGACATCTAACCATTATTTTAATTATGATGACCTTGGGATATGTTATATTTATACTATCGTTATTATTTATCTAGGAGGTTTATAATCAGTTTGAATGGGAATTAACATTTATTACCATTCACCATATAACTCTAGATGGTTAATGATTATGTTTATTTATTATGGTAAGTATTAATATTTAATGTGTTAAATTGATAATGTAAATCTTCATATTGATTTTGTTTCACCCATTTTATATGATACATCCATTAAACATATTTCTTGGTAGATGGGGCCCAAAATTACATATCCCCTTGATTCATCAACAGGTCTAATGAGACAACTGAATTGACGAAACTTAATGGGTTTTCCAATCGATTTTAACTAAATTAGGAAAGGTACTAACTATATGTGTTAGATTTTTTTCATAAACATTCCCTCATTATGATGTCTATTATTGATCTCCATGTGTTGATTTAATTAGTTAAAATATCCATGGATAAGTCTCATTATTATATGACAATGTAAATAGATTTATTTTATTACCATGTATTCCTACCATATGATGGTCGAGTTATTGTTTAAATGGAATGTGTTTCAGTTATTTACTTGTTGATATTCATTATGATAATTTATTAATGATAACTTCTGTTGTACACAAACTCTCACTAAGATTATGAGATAACCCATTTCTTATGTTTTATTTTCTCTATGGCAACATGAATTGTCTTGTGATAGATATGTAGGTACATTATAAGGGGAAATATGTCACTCTAAATGTATACAATTTATATTTTTTTATTTCAATTGTATTGTGAATTCCTAGTATGTATCTATTATACCAAGACTAAAAAACTATTCTTCATCCAAGATGTTATTTCTTGTATCTTATGCCAATGTAATAAATTAATCACCGAATCTGATCTAGTAAGGTACAGATCCTTAAAAAATCCATAATAATACTTTTTTTGTCTTTAAAAATATATTTTATCGCTGGCATAAAAAATGTGATACACAAAATGATTAAATGTTAAACTGTTTTCAAATAAATTATTGGGTTCGGAGAACATGGAATAATATTGTTGCAGAGTTTTTATGATGCATACTAGGTACTTATTGGACCAGAAGTGGATATCAGACTAATTTGTTGGCATTATGGATTTTACACCAAGTGATGACTTTTTGTATAGAGGGATATATTCCAATCATGAGTTTGGAATATTTAGGGGACATATTGGTTTGGTAAAAGTATGGGTCTGTGTGTTCATGGAGTAAGATAACTTAATGA
Organism: Viscum album; assembly: GCA_963277665.1. Classification (NCBI taxonomy): domain Eukaryota; kingdom Viridiplantae; phylum Streptophyta; class Magnoliopsida; order Santalales; family Viscaceae; genus Viscum; species Viscum album. Next base: position 111,256,233 of record OY728125.1, on the reverse strand, counting down.
TTTTATTTTCATTATTACTGTATTTATATATTATTTTATGACTCACTAATTATATATATATATATTATAAGAAAATTGGTTCATGTCATAGTGGTTTGTGTGGGAAATATTGGGATTTTATTTACTATTTTGAATACTGACCCCTGATATATACACCATTGTGAAAATTAATATGTTGTTTACCATGAAACATGTTAGGGGATGATGTAATATTTTTTGAGTTGATTATATTGATGTTGTAGTAAATCCATAAGGGAGGGGAAGCTTGGAGATAGTATTATAGTGGAGTTGGTTATGGTTCCACATTATTCAATTATTGTCTCTTTTTTTAATGGATTATCTAGAATTGATTGTATCAGTTTTACTACTCTGAATATAATTTTGGTTATATTATATATTTTTGGATTTTGTTTATTTTATGTAATGAGTCATAATTATTTTTTATTACAGTGGTTCTTCTATTACAAGTTGGGTATGTAAGGGAAATAATCCATCATTATTTTTTTAATTCCCTTGGTATTTATTTATAGAATTTTATGTTCAATGGATTTCACTATAGGATTGTGGTATATTGATATTTCTCAATCCAGAGGTTTGGGGTCATTTTGTTCCAAATTTTGTTTGTTTGGTATGATTTGTCATTCATAAATGATAGTTGTGGAGATATGATATGTAAAAACATCAAATATAGAATATAAAAATATATAAAAAATCTATTTTTACAAAAAATTATTTTACCAGGGTATTTTTTGGTATAAATAGAGTTATTACACAATCGTTTTCATTTTTAACCTCGTCTTCATGGGTTATGTTGATGAGAGTTTAGTATCGGTAAACAGAAATAAGACATCAATTCATGAAGTTATCATTAATACGATATTTTATTATCCTATTCATTATATTTTGGTATATGATAAAATATATGTGACCAAAGTATTTATTTTGGACTCCGTAAAGGATTATATATGACTACAGAAAAATAAACATAGTTAGAAGACATTTAAGTTATAAAAAGAATGGTGTTGAGAATGTTTTTCCACCTGGACCACGAGAGAATAAAAATCATATCATAAGATTATTAGAAGAATTACAGGATATTAATGAAGGAAATAAAACTAAATAACCATGTTACAATGATATATAAATATAATTCTAAAGGAATAACCCATTAATATTTCATCAAGGCTCAGGGACCATGAATTGGAAACCATAGATTTGAAGAATGAATAGAATATTTAAACTCATAGGAAACCCAAATAAGATTATATTTAAGATTGAATCATAAATTCTTGAGGATTCAACATTCTAATGGGGTTAAATTTCCTTCTATGCTAAGGTTGAACAAGTCCACACATGGGATACACTTGAGGAGATTATTATCAAATAATTCCACCCACATTTTTTCCATGTTTCATAAAAAAAGCATTTATTCAAACTAATGTATGGAAATATTTTTGTTAGGGAATATAGAATCTAGTTTACGTAAATTTATTATTTTTTATAGAATTGGAAGCTAGCGAATCACTCAAGGAATGAATGTTTAATGTAGTCTTGAAATTAAACATTCATTTTATAGTTTTGAGGTTTTCCATTGAAAATTACATAGACATGGAAAATAAGGGAATTGTTGCTGAAGAAGTCATCATTGGGAACCTCAGTGGAGGGAACACCTTTGTAACCAGAGACATAGGTGGGATCTCTAGTGTTGAAAATAAGTGCATAATGGAGATATAATATTAGGGTATTATAGAAATAGAGAACCCATCAACTGGATTATTTTCCTTTCCTCTATGTCACATTAACAAGCCATAATATTTATAAAGGGGTTCCTTAGAGCATATAAAGAGGGATTGATTAACCTTACCTCTAAATTCTCATACCAATAGATAAAAGAGACATTTTAATAAATATTTTACAAATCACATGAATTCAACTAGTGTAAATAGTTTTAATCCACCATAAGCATCCCATTATCAACCAAGTTGTTATCATTAGAGATGTTATTACCCCAAAAATTGAGGAAATTAGGGTAATTCAAAAAATAATACATAACACACTGAACCCAATCTGTTTCCAAATGAATATCATAATTATAATAACCTTTGGTGTCATTCCCTATACACCAATGAATGGAAATAAATACCAAGTAAGTTAAGGAATATTTTTGTTTTTTAGGTATGAATTGGATGGTTTTATAAATTTTATGATGAGTATCACGTTATAGTAGGTGAATCCTAAATATATATGGACATAAAAATGTGTTGATATTTTTCCATAAAATTTTAGAAGTGGGAGAAAATTTGTAAAGAATTTTCATAATGCTGTTAGAAATACTTTAGAATCATGGTACCAGTTGGGTGATTTTATACAAACTCCTAAAGTCAACACACTTCATCAAAATTTAGAATATGAATGCACTATATGAATTTGGAAAGATATATCTCTAATTTTTTTTAAAACATTATGGGGTACCCGTTTCTATTATCTTCGATCAAGACACAAGATTCACCTTTGGAGTTTTTTGGTCCTTACAACCGGCCCTTGGAACCAATTCGACCATGATCATATATTATCATACCCAATAGAATAACTATCTAGGGCATATGATTCAACCATTAAAGGATATCCTTAGTTATTATGTGATAGACATTTAATTGACCTCATAAAAATTCACTAATCTTTTCCACCCTTAAAACCAATGAATTAAATATGTTTTGTATTCAAAATTACAAATTTGAAAAAAAAATCACTTCATGAATGATTCATTTATTTTGTGTTTACAAATGTTAAAAAGGTAATTTTTACTTGTTTTGATGATTTCATTATATGTGGTGGTGACTTAGAGGATCCATAATGAATTCGAAGAAAAATGGTCAAAACTGCATGGAAGACCATAAACACTTGTCCAATATGTTTCCATTTCTGAGAAATCTATGATTCCAAATTGTCTGAATTTTTTTAATCTAATCCAAAAAATAGTGTTATAAAATTCAACTCAGGAAAGTCAATCCCAATTTGTCTATCTGTCGTCCCAACTAAACTTATATGTCTAGGGAAACAAATCTACATGATGTTATAATATGGTTTCTTTATATCATAAATAGCTTGGAATATAAGCCTCCAAATGATTGAAATTATTTAGTGAATATATTCAATTAGTTGGGAATAATGTTTTTAGTTTTTAAAATAGTAACATAAAACATTATGGCTTAAAAAACCAAAGTCGAAATAGTTTTATGAAATCTACGTACATAAAACCACCTTATAATTTTACTATAAATTTGAACCTTGGGAACCCAATTTTTAATTTCAAATAAGATATTGCAGTGTTTCTGATTTGGAGTTCCATTGGATTCTTCTCATCCCCTTGGAGGTTCGGGAGCTCCCAATCCTTATAGGTATATCTTAATTGAAGAAGGAGATCCACCTGAGCTTCATCCTCCTCTTGAGGGCAGGATAAATGGTGGGAATTCCTTGTGAGGGGGATACACATATTGTAAATGGATTTCAGAAAATTGTACTGCAATTGTTTTTAAGTATTTTGGGTTTAAAAACAATTTATTCAGAAGTGTCTTATGAATAAGAATGTTTAAATGCATTGTTTTATAAAATTGAATGGAATTCTTATTACTTTTAACCAATCAACATGAATATTTGAGTGCATGAATTTATTTTCATGAATGGAAAAAACAAGATTCATTTTATTCCCTATATATTTTAAGTTTCAATTTTATTTGGATGTTAGTATACCATGATAAAGAGCTATAACTTGGATATATTATTTATTTAATGATTGGATCAACATGAATTGATATAAATCCATGAATATTAATTTGGATTCAAATAATTTGAAACAAATACGTACTTCAAAATATAATTAATCTATAAGAATAATGATCTTTAGATGTGTTTAGTGAACTCACAATGGACCCTTTTTCTTCTCCTCTTCAAAATACACTTTTTTTCAACTTTTAAACACTTGAAATTGAGACATTTTATTTTTTAAAACATTTTTTAAAATACACCCCCACTTATAATAATTTATATTAAAAATATATACTTTAAACACCATAATATCCTTGAGAGATAACCTAGGGTCTTCCCAAGGAAAAAAATAAACCTTAAAAAAATAGTAAATTTGATGTGTTATGACAATATGGTCAAATTTTGGCACCATTTAGGGGGAACACTTTGGTTTTTAGTCATAATTTTTGAAAAAACATTCCATAATTTTTAATTATTTGTTCACTTATTTTATTACATCATTTTTTATGTTGATATCTAAAATATCACTTTTTAGGTCTTCTGCATGACATGCTCTTCATCAAAGTAACTAATTATTTTAGAACATGAACCCGAGAGGACGTTATACCATCAAAACCAAGAAACACTGAATGATTCATTAAAGTTGGAAACAAAAAACATATTTTATCTTAATGATACTTCTCAATACTTCAAAAAGAACATCAGGGATGAAATAAATGTGCATAATATGGATTACAATAACCAAAAATTAAAATAACTAACCTCTAATGATGTAGTGATTTATCCCATGTACATTCAAACACATGGTGAGGAACCAAATTTTGAAATAAAATCCAGTTTAATTCACTTATTAACAAGATTACATGGAAAAATTGGAGAAGATCCAAATTATCAAATAAAAGAATATCATATTTTCTATTATAAATTAAAACCAACTAATGTGGATGGAAAACAAGAAAATCTTAGGAAATTAACTTTTTCATTAGAAGACACTGCAAAATATCAATTGTATTATGGTAGTTCCCCAATAAGATGTTAGGCAGACATGAAACACATTTTTTATGAAAAATACATCACATCCTCTCAGACTGAAACTATAAAGAATGAAATATTTAGTATTAGGATTTCATAATGGTAGAAGTTTCATGAATATTGGGAATGATTTAAGAGGTTATGTTCAAGATGTCCACACCACGAAATAAGTGATTATATTTTAATAAATTATTTTTATGATGGGTTAATTACTATTGATAAAAACAATAATGATGTTATTGAATGTGCTTCATTAGTGGATATGACCTCAGCTTCTACAAGAATCCTGATGGGGCATATGGTTTACAACACACAACAATTGGTCTCATGGTCCCGTTTACTAATTCAAGGTGTCTATGAGGTGTAGTGTTATAAGTTTGAGAAGGTTTTGAACACGATGTTCTAAGTGGTATGTACTCGAATTCAGAAACTTGCTCCTTCCCAAGGGAAATCACAATCTCCTCCTTCCATCCATTATGGTATTCGTTCTATTGAAACCCATTATGGATACAAGCAGGTAGAGGTGGATCTGGAATTGATGTATCATAGGGGTAAAACCCGAAAACACCGCTTTGAGTTAGACTCGAATGAGAAATGGTGCACGACAATGGGCCTTGCTTCACCCTTGGTTAAGAAACTCATGGGAGATATGACTTGGCAAATTCACAAGATTATTATGAACCCTTATGAAGGGAAATAAAAAATTTCCCTAAGAATATATGATAGAAAGTAGATCATGCATAGTATAGAGTGAAACCTATGTATTCATAAGTTAAGGAAATAAAATTTATTTATATGTCATTAGTTTTATCATTGGATTACTCTTTATGTGTTACCCCTAACTTTCCTTTTATTCAAGCCAATAAACGATAATAAGAGGACTAAGGCTAATAACCGATGTGAAGATCAATATGATGAATGTGCTAATGAGATTCCCAATCTGATGGGAGCATAAATCATGAACTTTGTCACGCTTCTCTCTCAGTTAACTCATGTTTTTAATAGAAACATGGGTCAAGAGTAATGTTCACCCCCCCCAATAATAAAAATATCACTATAGAGATCTTCATGATACAAAGGCCTCCTATATTTAATGGATCATTTGATCCATCAATCACCAAAACATGGATCAAATCCATTGAAAAGATATTATACATACTTCAATGATCTAAAGATGAGAAGGTTCTTCTGGATGCATATCATAGAGGGGGTGAAGCTAATCAATGGTGGACGTTGATTAAAAATACTAAGTATGAGGAGGAGATCAAGACGTTTTAATGGAAGGATTTCCGGAAGATATTTTTCGATAAATATTTTCTGCGCACCCTCCTACTTAAGATTGAAAGGTACTTCCTTGACCTCAAGAAAAAAATATGGCGAATCTATCAGAGCGTATGAGGAAAAAATCACAAGGATTTCATGATACACCTCTGGCTTTGTCGTTACCCCCAAATTCAAGGTTGACTGCTTCTTTGGTGGGATGAAACCTAGACTATGGAAAGCGCTGGTGATCTGTGACTTTGACATCTTTGTGGAAATTGTCTGATGTTCCCTCAAGGATGAAATGGAGATCGAAGAATCTTAGGTGTATCAGGGGAACAATATGAATAAGGTATAATTAAATGACGGGGGTTCGATGGATAAATCCAACGGTGCTATGAAGATCCAGTAACACACTTGCCAATGTTGCAGAAAGAAGCACCATGGAAATTACCTGAAGTGGACCAGGAAATGCTTTAGGTGTGGAAGAGAAGAGAACAGAACTATTAACTGCTGACAAGAAAAACATGCATATGAAACATAGTAGAGAGACACTCTGTTCGAACCTCAATTCATTGTTTATTTCTACAACTACAAAGAACCAAGGTATCATGCAAATCAGTTCCCTAAAACAAGGGTTTTTGGAGGTATCCAACAACCTCCAAGGCAGAAAGGGATAAATTTTTCCATCACTACTGCTAAAGTAAACCCCCAAAACAAATTTTTATGGGTACGTAAGTTATTCATTAAAAAATAGAAAAGTAATTTGTGATTCAGGTTCTACACATTCTTTTATATCCCAAAGGTTTAGAAGAAAAATCCCATCAACACCACAAATCATGGATGTGAAGATTTCAGTGAGTATAAAAAATGGAGAAATCATTGAATCCCATAAATATAACTCCTCCCCTATCATAATATGTGGATATAATTTCCTAGAGAACCTAGTAATACTCCCTCTAGTGTAATTTTATGCAATTATTAGCATAGATTGACTTTCCTTATATAGAGCGTATTTAAATTGTCAAGAGAGGGAAATCACTCTCCATGTGGAGAATCGACCCCCGATTCTATACAATTACAAGGAGGAAGATGAATCAACTATTGCTCCATCATATCATGTGTGTATATTACTACCCTATGAGAATGCGTATCTGGCTCATCTGATTGAGTCTAAAGAGGAAAACATCCTTGAAGACATGCCTTTTGTGAGGGAATTCGCTGAAGTGTTTTCTAAGGAAATGTCTGGTCTTCCTCTTAGAAGAGATGTTGAATTCTCAATTGATCTTATACCTGGAGTGTTTCTAATATTCAAGACTCTATATAGAATAGCTATTGCGGAGCTTGAAGAGATGAAGAAACTACTACAGGAGAATCTGGATAAAGGGTTTATACACCCAAGTGCTTCACCTTGGGGTGCACCAGTTCTCTTCGTCAAGAAGAAAGACGTGCCAATACACCTTTGCATTGATTATCATGAGCATAACAAAATCACAATAAAGAAAAAGTATCCTCTCCCACGAATTTATGAATTGATTGAACAGGTGCGTGGAGAACAATACTTCTCCAAGGTGGATTTGTGGTCGGGATATTATCATGTAAGGGTGAAGAAGGAAGGTATCCCCAAGACAATTTTTTTACAGAATACGGGAAATATGAATTAATAGTAACGCCTTTTGGACTCACTAATGCTCCATAAATCCTCATGGATTTGATGAATAGAGTCATTAGGGATTAACTTAAAAAAAATTTGGTAGTCTTTATAGATGATATTATGATATACTCCTAAACCAAGGAGGATCATGAGGATCATCCCGGAACTATACTAGAGACCTTATAGAAGGAGAATCTCTATGAAAAGTACAATAAGTGTGAGTTCAAGTTAAAGGTGGTCTCATTCTCGGGCCATATCATCACAATCAGTGGGATATTTTTGGATCCCTCAAAAACAGATTCAATTGAGGGATGTTTGAGGCCAACATTGGTAATGGATATCAATAGATTCTTGGGGTTATCAGGATATTATCAACGATTTTTGATAAATTTCTCATGATTTTATAACCCTCTTACCTAGATAAATTAGAAGGGAGTAATGTTTTCTTGGAGTGATGAATGCGAATAAAGATATAAGGAGTTAAAAATGAGGCTTATCACTGTGCCCACTGTCACATTACCCCGAAGTTGAAAACATTTTGTGGTATTCAGTGATGTTTTGAAGAAGGGAATGGGATGTCTGTTGATGCAAAATGATAAGGTCATTGCCTTTGATTCAAGTAAATTGAATGTTCATGAGTAGAATTATCCAACACATGATTTGGAGTTGCCTTCGGTGATCTTCTCTTGAAAAAATTTGGCAGAATTTTCTCATTGGTGAGAAGTGTGAAATATATATGGACCACAAAAGACACATGTATATATTCACATAGAAAGATTTAAACATGTGCCAACGAAGATAGTTAGAGCGGATCAATGACTATGACTACTCAATCCATTACCACCTTGGGAAAGTGAACAAGGTGGAATATGCTCTAAGAGGAAATGACCCATCGATTCTATCAATGATGAAAATTGAAATGAATCCAATTTTCTTAGATTTGATGAATATGGACATGAGAATCATAAATAAGGGAAAATAATCAATCCATTCACAAATGATTTCTCAACCGTCTCTTTTGGAAAGGTTAAAGGATGCTCAAAAGGATTATGTGGGAATTCAGAAGAAAGTGGAATCTATAAAAATGGAAATCCACATAGTTCAATGTTTATGAAGAATGAATTGTGATATATAAAGAAATACTATGTGTTCTATCAAGTCTAGATATAAATAAGGAAGTTTTGGATGATGCACATAGTTAATATTTCTATATTCATCTAGGAAAGAAATGGATTTATCGAGATCTCTGAGAGAATTATTGGTGGGATAATATGAAGTAGGAGATCATTGAGTATACATCAAAGTGCCTAGTGTGTCATCAATTGAATGCAAAGAGGCAGAAGTCTAAGGGGATGATGCTACCATTGCCCATACCAACATGGTAATGGAAGAACATCACTATGGAATTTGTCACCGGACATCTGAAAACATCCAATGGTAACAATGAAATATAGGTTGTTGTGGATCATCTTACAAAGTCTGCACACTTTTATTGGAATTCATGGGGATTTCTCATTGGACCAACTTGCACAAATATATATCAGGGAAGTGATAAGGCAGCATAGAGTACCAGTATATATTATATCTGATCAAGATCCAAGATTCACCTCTATGTTTTGGAAGAGTCTTCAACATGATTTGGATACTGAACTGATCTTCAGTACGACCAATCATCCTCAAACTGATAGCCAATCTGAGTGAACTATTTAGACACTTGAGGATATGTTAAGATCATGCTCTATGGACTTCAAAGGAGGGTGGGTCCAACATATTCCACTAGATGAATTCTCCTACAATAATAGTTTCCACTCAAGAATCTGAATGGAACATTATAAAGCCCTATACAGAAATAGGTGTAGAACACCGACTTATTGGGATGAAGTCGGTGAGAATAAGTAGCTAAGACCATAAATGGTCGAAGAAATGGTGGAGAATGTGAAAACCATTCAGCAACATATTGAGGCAGCGCACAGTCAACCGAAGAGTTATGTAGATAACTATCGACAAGACCTTGAGTTTAATGTTGGAGACTTGGTATTTCTATGCATATCTCTATGGATGATGGTCATGAGGTTTGGAAAGAAATGGAAGTTATGTCTTAGTACATCACCCCTTTGAGATTTTTGATCGTGTTGGGGATATGGCCTATCAACTGGCACTTCCACCTACCATGGAAAATGTACATGATGTATTTTAGGTATTCATCTCAAGGAAGTACATACAAGACCCCTACCATGTACTATCTTTAGAGGTATTACAACTAGAGGATGATCTTTCTTACGAGGAGCAACCAGTGAAGATTTTAGATCATAGAGAAAAAGTTCTAGGAAATAAGACAATGCCCCTCGTCATGGTGTTGTGGTGAAACCACAATATTGAAGAAGCGATGTGGGGATCAGAGGAAATAATTAAGTAGAGTTACCCACATTAGTTTTAGAGTGGGGAAAGGAAATTTCAAGGGTGAAATTTCCTAAGGGGGGGAGGGGAAGATTGTAACGACCCAAACATTCATTAATGGAAATTCTTCTTGATCAAATTAAATGTCTTATTATGGTTTTATAGATTGTGACTTTAATTTCTTTTGTGTTTCATGATTTTAAAATACCTTTATGAATTATGACCATTTCTAATATAGTCATTGAATAGTGATCACATGATTAGTATAAATATAGGGCTTTAACGAATCCAATTTACATAGAAAAAGGATGTGATGACCTCATCCAGTAGACTTGACCTGTATGAATCCAATTCATCCAAGCTCGGAAAGGATGTGGGGTCATTGGGCTTCTCTCTTGACCAATCCCAAGACAATATTGAACACGTTAAGGTTGAGCAAAACTGACTATGGGAGAAGTGATAGTTAATAGAGATTACCACCCGACCAATGCTATCTGAGCCACCCCAAGAGTCTGTCACCATCGCACACCTTACCATCCACTCTTATATAGCTGTTATAAGGGGTTATGTAATAATACCCTAGCACTATGACTATGTAAATTATTTTTGTATAAATAATTTTCATTCATTTTATTATTGTTACATATTAAATAGTTTTTGAAGAACAAATATTATTTTTAGTTAATATTCAACTGAGAAATATATTTTGATGGATTAATGTATTTTTGAATTAAATATTTTTTAATAAAATATTATTATTATTAAATTATTTTTTACTAAATATAAATGATCATATAATTTTATGAATGAAATTTTCATTTTGTATGGTTTGAAAGCTGCTTTTGTCAAAAACAATGAATTTTCTGTAAATGTCAGTTTTTATTTGAAAAGAAAATAATCCCATATTAATAAAATTATGTAGATAAAATGAATATTTTTTTGGAATCAGGAAGTCAAAATTAAACAATGGGGAATTTTTCCTAATTTTCTGAGACAGTTTTATTTTTGGGTAAAAATTAAATGTCGTTTAAATATATAATGTGTTTTATGACATCATTGTTACCCAATAGATATGTAATAAAATAGTATAAACATTATGTTATGCCAATATATGTTTTAAAATTAAAATAATGTGATTTTGGGTTTGTTTGATTTATTTTACAAAGCTTTAGTGGACCCTTCAAAGCTTATAAAAGATTTTGTCTTTTTAAATTGTTTTCCTTGAGAGTGTGACTCACATCCACATAAGAAACCCTATTATTTTAAGATTTTTGGTCACTGGCCATATAAAATATTTTTTTTCACACCCACTTTGGAAAAAACTATGGGAAAATACCATGGTCTGGTTTCCAGTTTTGATCATTTTAATGTGAGGTGTCCCAAACCTAAATAATAAAGAATTCTCTCTTCTTTCCTATACGAACCCAACCAAGCCCCCCCTTACTCGTCCCTCAAATCCATTGTAGTTAGACCAACCCCTTCCCTACTCTATATAGAATTATCCCAAGGATCCCCAAGCTCCCATGAAGCCTCTCTCAATCCTCTTCCAAGCCTTTGGGATCACACTTCCAAGTAATGGATTTCTTCCTTTCTCATTTCTGTCCAATTTTTATTAAGTTGTTTTCCCATTTTTTTACAATTAAAAATTTTGGGCTATGATTTTGCACCTTCCCCATACTACCCTCGTTTTGTTTGGAAGATGGGAGACCCTTTTTTCTCTCATTAATGCCTCCCATGTACACCTGTTACCATGCTGAAATTCCATGAGGGATTTATCTCTCCTCTTTTACATCCAAATAATTATTTTTTATTATGCATCTAAATTCCATTAATTTTGTTGAGAAATGTTTCTATATGACCCACTTTCATTAAATTTCATATACATATTTTTAGACACACATTTCTCTCTCATAATCCATTTTCATGAATCCTTATGTCGCATCGTTATGCTGCCGAAATTGCACCGCAATTTTTCAAGCGAAAATCATTGTGATGTGAATACCATAAGCATGTCTCTAAAAAAGGTCTTCACCATTATGCACATATACATATTGAATGGTACATTCATGTATTTATTCCACATTACTTAATCATTTAATAACTTATGATATGGCATGATTCCATGTTATATGATCTTTGTCGCACACTTATACGTGAAATGAAATTTTTAAGAAGGGTGATCCCTGATAGCACTCCAATGCATTGGTTAAAGTATAGTATCTATATACATCATGTGCATTGGGTGTTGAATAATGATAATTCATGTGCAATGATGTTTTACTTTTTCTTCATGTTCAATGAGGGTTTAATCATGCTCCTTGTGTATTGAGCCATGGCTAATGCTAATACCATGTTAAGTGTTGTTTCCACATTTCCATGTTATGATTATCCTGATTTATCAAGCCTTGATGTTCATTTTTATCTTGGTCACCATTGATATGCCTATTTTATAACATGTATTTTATTCCTCATTTAATGACATGTTTACTCCCTTACTTGGCGTTATAGCTCACCCTTTTCTTATGCATGTCCTCAGGTTATCCCATGTAATGCTAAGTACAAGGGAATGTAGTAGTCATGTAAAAGAAGTTTTCAATAAAGCTGTTGTGTGTTTTTTATTATATGATATTATGTAATGTTCCTAATCCCCAAATACACTTGACCTATCGATCCTCTATGTTGTATCAGGTGAAGATTTTATATAATAAATCAAGTTAAAGTGTGTAATAAAGAACATGGTTGTTATACGATAGGTACCACCAGTTGCCTCGTAGACACCTAGTCCCCACTCTGGGTCCCACCCATGAGTTCAAACTAGTCATCTATCTAATTCCTATCCCCACAGGCCAACACATATCTTTTCTATTTTCCCCACAAATAGGTTTTCCCTCACATGGGGCCCACTCGTGTACCCAAACAGGTCATCTGGCTAATGACTATTCCCATGGCGCAACACGTGTCCTTTCCAGTGTGCTTTGTCCTCACACACATACACACCATGGGAAACATCCCCAAAGGTCAATCATACAGATAACTACTCCAAACCATGCACGCTTAACTATGGAGTTCTAATTTGGTAGACACCCCTAAAAGAAGGTGGACCACGTATACAAGAGTCATATTGTTCAGTTATTTTACCCGTTATCATTCTAGGGTGTTATAATCACCCCCTTTAGATAAGAACATCCTTGTTGCGGATCTGGTACCTCAACCCAGACATTGCACCACACTTAAGTCTCGGAACCAGCTCTGATACCAAATGCAACAACCGGGCCCGACTGACAAGAGATTCCCCCCACCTTAACATGGTCGTCGGGTCCTGGCCCACTAGGTACCACCAGTTGCCTCACAGACATGTGGACCCCACCCTAGGTCCCACCCATATGCTCGAATAAGTCATCTGATTAATGCCTATCCCCAAATGACAAAACATGTCCTTTCCAATTTCCTTTTCATCACTCACACACTCCCTATGAGTCTTCCCATAAGGTCACCCATCATGATTTCTACTTCAGGCCGAACATGCTTAACTGTGGAGTTCTGATCAGGAAGGATTCTGAAAAGGAAGATGCACCCTGTTGACATGAGTCATATCATTTAATCATTTAAACATTTAAAATTTTTAGGTTTTATAATTATACATCTGGAATTACTTTACCAAATATTCCTTCTTACATACCATTCTGTGGGGGATTCAAAAAAGTTAATTTTTTGTAGGGCAGACTACCACCTCTCAAATCAATGTGATTCATTTTTCTCTTATAATTTACATGGAAACTGGTGACTATAATGTTAATGAATATATGTGACATTTATTACATAACCATACTTATGTAAGTATAATATCACATATATCTTATTAGATTCTAAACTATTGGAAAAAAATAATGTCTATGGTGTGTACGTGTGGACTTCCTCCTCCATAGAGTGATGTGAAATGTTTTTCATTTAATTTTTACAATAATTTTTATAAGGATGGATTTGATTAATATAGATGATATATATGAAATAATAATGATTCTAGACCGGGGGCTAATATGTTTTATACTTTTGTTCTATCCATTAAGAAAAAAATGATTCAATATTCATGTGTACGCACAACCTATTGTCTCGATGAATAGTATATTCCAATTTCTATCTAAAAATTTTATAGATTATTATAATTAAATATATAATGAGTCTATATTATATTTAAAATAATGGTTAACATTTAAATATTATGTAACCATTATCAATGTAAATGGACCGAACTTACCATACCAAAACATAAATAAAAAACAAAGGAATGATCACCCAAAATAATGATTTTAACAAAGAAATTCTAATAAATAGGTGATAGAAGATTTTAAGTATGTGATTGTGTTTCTATAATTTATTTATCGTAAACCTATATTTATTGTATATAATTTTCAAACATGTATGATGGAAATCTGACCTGAGGTGGGGGTTTCTCATATCACTCTGTGAGACATATGCCATATTCACCACTTAATAATTGTTGTTGTGTATATAATGATACTTTTGGTACGTTATTTCATGAATATATTTCTATTCATGTTATTTAAATTTTCAATTGATGTAATTTCATTCAAGGGGATTTTGATTCAATTGTTCTCAAAGTGGCAAATTTTTCTTTCACAATCTCATCATTATTCCAGATTATTTATGTTTATGTCTCTCTTGGAAGAATTATATGATATTTATCTCTTAGAATAAATCTATATTATTATACACTAGTTATTAATTAATCTTTTCAAGTAATATTTTCATTTTCCCATTCTTTGGTACTTAAATTGATTGAAAAAATGTTTATAATAAATACAGCTTTATTTCTCTCTTTGGTCAAAAATCATCATATCTTGTAAAACAATGTTTTCAGAAAATGTTTTAAAAAATATTTTTTGCATTCTCCAAAAGATTTTTTAAAGATATTTTTAAGTTTTTTTAAATTGTTAATTTTTTTTGAAAGGAATTATTATTTCATTTTCTAAAAAAGGATAATTTTGGTTTAACTAAAACTTATAAAGGAATGTTTTTTAATATATAAAACATGAATGGAATTTTACACCACCATGAACACTCAAACATTCAAATAATCTTTTGTAATTTTAATAGTTTTTTTCATGAGTTTTATTTTCAATCTTCTTTGTGAACATTCAGTTCTACAAATTCTTTTCAATATAGAAAGTTTATTTTCTTCATTAATGTTTTAAAGGATCATTTTATGGTATTTCTATTTATAAAAGACATCTAACCATTATTTTAATTATGATGACCTTGGGATATGTTATATTTATACTATCGTTATTATTTATCTAGGAGGTTTATAATCAGTTTGAATGGGAATTAACATTTATTACCATTCACCATATAACTCTAGATGGTTAATGATTATGTTTATTTATTATGGTAAGTATTAATATTTAATGTGTTAAATTGATAATGTAAATCTTCATATTGATTTTGTTTCACCCATTTTATATGATACATCCATTAAACATATTTCTTGGTAGATGGGGCCCAAAATTACATATCCCCTTGATTCATCAACAGGTCTAATGAGACAACTGAATTGACGAAACTTAATGGGTTTTCCAATCGATTTTAACTAAATTAGGAAAGGTACTAACTATATGTGTTAGATTTTTTTCATAAACATTCCCTCATTATGATGTCTATTATTGATCTCCATGTGTTGATTTAATTAGTTAAAATATCCATGGATAAGTCTCATTATTATATGACAATGTAAATAGATTTATTTTATTACCATGTATTCCTACCATATGATGGTCGAGTTATTGTTTAAATGGAATGTGTTTCAGTTATTTACTTGTTGATATTCATTATGATAATTTATTAATGATAACTTCTGTTGTACACAAACTCTCACTAAGATTATGAGATAACCCATTTCTTATGTTTTATTTTCTCTATGGCAACATGAATTGTCTTGTGATAGATATGTAGGTACATTATAAGGGGAAATATGTCACTCTAAATGTATACAATTTATATTTTTTTATTTCAATTGTATTGTGAATTCCTAGTATGTATCTATTATACCAAGACTAAAAAACTATTCTTCATCCAAGATGTTATTTCTTGTATCTTATGCCAATGTAATAAATTAATCACCGAATCTGATCTAGTAAGGTACAGATCCTTAAAAAATCCATAATAATACTTTTTTTGTCTTTAAAAATATATTTTATCGCTGGCATAAAAAATGTGATACACAAAATGATTAAATGTTAAACTGTTTTCAAATAAATTATTGGGTTCGGAGAACATGGAATAATATTGTTGCAGAGTTTTTATGATGCATACTAGGTACTTATTGGACCAGAAGTGGATATCAGACTAATTTGTTGGCATTATGGATTTTACACCAAGTGATGACTTTTTGTATAGAGGGATATATTCCAATCATGAGTTTGGAATATTTAGGGGACATATTGGTTTGGTAAAAGTATGGGTCTGTGTGTTCATGGAGTAAGATAACTTAATGATTTTATTTTCATTATTACTGTATTTATATATTATTTTATGACTCACTAATTATATATATATATATATTATAAGAAAATTGGTTCATGTCATAGTGGTTTGTGTGGGAAATATTGGGATTTTATTTACTATTTTGAATACTGACCCCTGATATATACACCATTGTGAAAATTAATATGTTGTTTACCATGAAACATGTTAGGGGATGATGTAATATTTTTTGAGTTGATTATATTGATGTTGTAGTAAATCCATAAGGGAGGGGAAGCTTGGAGATAGTATTATAGTGGAGTTGGTTATGGTTCCACATTATTCAATTATTGTCTCTTTTTTTAATGGATTATCTAGAATTGATTGTATCAGTTTTACTACTCTGAATATAATTTTGGTTATATTATATATTTTTGGATTTTGTTTATTTTATGTAATGAGTCATAATTATTTTTTATTACAGTGGTTCTTCTATTACAAGTTGGGTATGTAAGGGAAATAATCCATCATTATTTTTTTAATTCCCTTGGTATTTATTTATAGAATTTTATGTTCAATGGATTTCACTATAGGATTGTGGTATATTGATATTTCTCAATCCAGAGGTTTGGGGTCATTTTGTTCCAAATTTTGTTTGTTTGGTATGATTTGTCATTCATAAATGATAGTTGTGGAGATATGATATGTAAAAACATCAAATATAGAATATAAAAATATATAAAAAATCTATTTTTACAAAAAATTATTTTACCAGGGTATTTTTTGGTATAAATAGAGTTATTACACAATCGTTTTCATTTTTAACCTCGTCTTCATGGGTTATGTTGATGAGAGTTTAGTATCGGTAAACAGAAATAAGACATCAGTTCATGAAGTTATCATTAATACGATATTTTATTATCCTATTCATTATATTTTGGTATATGATAAAATATATGTGACCAAAGTATTTATTTTGGACTCCGTAAAGGATTATATATGACTACATAAAAATAAACATAGTTAGAAGACATTTAAGTTATAAAAAGAATGGTGTTGAGAATGTTTTTCCACCTGGACCACGAGAGAATAAAAATCATATCATAAGATTATTAGAAGAATTACAGGATATTAATGAAGGAAATAAAACTAAATAACCATGTTATAATGATATATAAATATAATTCTAAAGGAATAACCCATTAATATTTCATCAAGGCTCAGGGACCATGAATTGGAAACCATAGATTTGAAGAATGAATAGAATATTTAAACTCATAGGAAACCCAAATAAGATTATATTTAAGATTGAATCATAAATTCTTGAGGATTCAACATTCTAATGGGGTTAAATTTCCTTCCATGCTAAGGTTGAACAAGTCCACACATGGGATACACTTGAGGAGATTATTATCAAATAATTCCACCCACATTTTTTCCATGTTTCATAAAAAAAGCATTTATTCAAACTAATGTATGGAAATATTTTTGTTAGGGAATATAGAATCTAGTTTACGTAAATTTATTATTTTTTATAGAATTGGAAGCTAGCGAATCACTCAAGGAATGAATGTTTAATGTAGTCTTGAAATTAAACATTCATTTTATAGTTTTGAGGTTTTCCATTGAAAATTACATAGACATGGAAAATAAGGGAATTGTGGCTGAAGAAGTCATCATTGGGAACCTCAGTGGAGGGAACACCTTTGTAACCAGAGACATAGGTGGGATCTCTAGTGTTGAAAATAAGTGCATAATGGAGATATAATATTAGGGTATTATAGAAATAGAGAACCCATCAACTGGATTATTTTCCTTTCCTCTATGTCACATTAACAAGCCATAATATTTATAAAGGGGTTCCTTAGAGCATATAAAGAGGGATTGATTAACCTTACCTCTAAATTCTCATACCAATAGATAAAAGAGACATTTTAATAAATATTTTACAAATCACATGAATTCAACTAGTGTAAATAGTTTTAATCCACCATAAGCATCCCATTATCAACCAAGTTGTTATCATTAGAGATGTTATTACCCCAAAAATTGAGGAAATTAGGGTAATTCAAAAAATAATACATAACACACTGAACCCAATCTGTTTCCAAATGAATATCATAATTATAATAACCTTTGGTGTCATTCCCTATACACCAATGAATGGAAATAAATACCAAGTAAGTTAAGGAATATTTTTGTTTTTTAGGTATGAATTGGATGGTTTTATAAATTTTATGATGAGTATCACGTTATAGTAGGTGAATCCTAAATATATATGGACATAAAAATGTGTTGATATTTTTCCATAAAATTTTAGAAGTGGGAGAAAATTTGTAAAGAATTTTCATAATGCTGTTAGAAATACTTTAGAATCATGGTACCAGTTGGGTGATTTTATACAAACTCCTAAAGTCAACACACTTCATCAAAATTTAGAATATGAATGCACTATATGAATTTGGAAAGATATATCTCTAATTTTTTTTAAAACATTATGGGGTACCCGTTTCTATTATCTTCGATCAAGACACAAGATTCACCTTTGGAGTTTTTTGGTCCTTACAACCGGCCCTTGGAACCAATTCGACCATGATCATATATTATCATACCCAATAGAATAACTAGCTAGGGCATATGATTCAACCATTAAAGGATATCCTTAGTTATTATGTGATAGACATTTAATTGACCTCATAAAAATTCACTAATCTTTTCCACCCTTAAAACCAATGAATTAAATATGTTTTGTATTCAAAATTACAAATTTGAAAAAAAAATCACTTCATGAATGATTCATTTATTTTGTGTTTACAAATGTTAAAAAGGTAATTTTTACTTGTTTTGATGATTTCATTATATGTGGTGGTGACTTAGAGGATCCATAATGAATTCGAAGAAAAATGGTCAAAACTGCATGGAAGACCATAAACACTTGTCCAATATGTTTCCATTTCTGGGAAATCTATGATTCCAAATTGTCTGAATTTTTTTAATCTAATCCAAAAAATAGTGTTATAAAATTCAACTCAGGAAAGTCAATCCCAATTTGTCTATCTGTCGTCCCAACTAAACTTATATTTCTAGGGAAACAAATCTACATGATGTTATAATATGGTTTCTTTATATCATAAATAGCTTGTAATATAAGCCTCCAAATGATTGAAATTATTTAGTGAATATATTCAATTAGTTGGGAATCATGTTTTTAGTTTTTAAAATAGTAACATAAAACATTATGGCTTAAAAAACCAAAGTCGAAATAGTTTTATGAAATCTACGTACATAAAACCACCTTATAATTTTACTATAAATTTGAACCTTGGGAACCCAATTTTTAATTTCAAATAAGATATTGCAGTGTTTCTGATTTGGAGTTCCATTGGATTCTTCTCATCCCCTTGGAGGTTCGGGAGCTCCCAATCCTTATAGGTATATCTTAATTGAAGAAGGAGATCCACCTGAGCTTCATCCTCCTCTTGAGGGCAGGATAAATGGTGGGAATTCCTTGTGAGGGGGATACACATATTGTAAATGGATTTCAGAAAATTGTACTGCAATTGTTTTTAAGTATTTTGGGTTTAAAAACAATTTATTCAGAAGTGTCTTATGAATAAGAATGTTTAAATGCATTGTTTTATAAAATTGAATGGAATTCTTGTTACTTTTAACCAATCAACATGAATATTTGAGTGCATGAATTTATTTTCATGAATGGAAAAAACAAGATTCATTTTATTCCCTATATATTTTAAGTTTCAATTTTATTTGGATGTTAGTATACCATGATAAAGAGCTATAACTTGGATATATTATTTATTTAATGATTGGATCAACATGAATTGATATAAATACATGAATATTAATTTGGATTCAAATAATTTGAAACAAATACGTACTTCAAAATATAATTAATCTATAAGAATAATGATCTTTAGATGTGTTTAGTGAACTCACAATGGACCCTTTTTCTTCTCCTCTTCAAAATACACTTTTTTTCAACTTTTAAACACTTGAAATTGAGACATTTTATTTTTTAAAACATTTTTTAAAATACACCCCCACTTATAATAATTTATATTAAAAATATATACTTTAAACACCATAATATCCTTGAGAGATGACCTAGGGTCTTCCCAATGAAAAAAATAAACCTTAAAAAAATAGTAAATTTGATGTGTTATGACAATATGGTCAAATTTTGGCACCATTTAGGGGGAACACTTTGGTTTTTAGTCATAATTTTTGAAAAAACATTCCATAATTTTTAATTATTTGTTCACTTATTTTATTACATCATTTTTTATGTTGATATCTAAAATATCACTTTTTAGGTCTTCTGCATGACATGCTCTTCATCAAAGTAACTAATTATTTTAGAACATGAACCCGAGAGGACGTTATACCATCAAAACCAAGAAACACTGAATGATTCATTAAAGTTGGAAACAAAAAACATATTTTATCTTAATGATACTTCTCAATACTTCAAAAAGAACATCAGGGATGAAATAAATGTGTATAATATGGATTACAATAACCAAAAATTAAAATAACTAACCTCTAATGATGTAGTGATTTATCCCATGTACATTCAAACACATGGTGAGGAACCAAATTTTGAAATAAAATCCAGTTTAATTCACTTATTAACAAGATTACATGGAAAAATTGGAGAAGATCCAAATTATCAAATAAAAGAATATCATATTTTCTATTATAAATTAAAACCAACTAATGTGGATGGAAAACAAGAAAATCTTAGGAAATTAACTTTTTCATTAGAAGACACTGCAAAATATCAATTGTATTATGGTAGTTCCCCAATAAGATGTTAGGCAGACATGAAACACATTTTTTATGAAAAATACATCACATCCTCTCAGACTGAAACTATAAAGAATGAAATATTTAGTATTAGGATTTCATAATGGTAGAAGTTTCATGAATATTGGGAATGATTTAAGAGGTTATGTTCAAGATGTCCACACCACGAAATAAGTGATTATATTTTAATAAATTATTTTTATGATGGGTTAATTACTATTGATAAAAACAATAATGATGTTATTGAATGTGCTTCATTAGTGGATATGACCTCAGCTTCTACAAGAATCCTGATGGGGCATATGGTTTACAACACACAACAATTGGTCTCATGATCCCGTTTACTAATTCAAGGTGTCTATGAGGTGTAGTGTTATAAGTTTGAGAAGGTTTTGAACACGATGTTCTAAGTGGTATGTACTCGAATTCAGAAACTTGCTCCTTCCCAAGGGAAATCACAATCTCCTCCTTCCATCCATTATGGTATTCATTCTATTGAAACCCATTATTCTAAACAATTCCATCAACGGAAATAAACAGTTAAGAGTTGTGAGGAAATATTTTCTGGACACCCTTATAACCAACCCATTAGGTAAGAACCATTATATCCATCCAACACATGGTGTAAACGGAACCAATGCCATAGGATAAGGAAGTATTCAAAACAACACCAATATCCATAGAACAAACTGAGTTAGAGTAGTCATACACCACCATCACCAAAAAATCATCAACAACCACCAAGTACTTTCACAAAAAAACCCTCCAAAACCCTAGCCTTGCCTAGAATACATGATTAATAAAATAGTTGTAAATAAGATCCAATTATGAAACCCACCCCTGTAGCCATATAATACCTACAATCCCAATTAGGCCAACTCACCAACTCACAGGGGCTCTAGAGTGATGGGTCAGGTAAAATATATTCTTATCCAATAGTCAACACTATAGATATGGTAAATGAATGTTTTATCACCATTATAAGTTAAACCCAAATTAAAACCACAATGAACCATATATTATATTCATCCCCTCTTATGAAAACCACCACTAAACCACTAAAAATGTTCAAAATGAGAAAAACAATTCATAAAAGAATCCGTGCTAATGGGAAAAGATTTTAATTTGATGATCAATCAAGAAAAATTATTATAATTTAATTTATTTGAAGGGACACCCATAAATGGAAAAAATAATATAAACATGATAAATAAATCTAGGAAAATTACTAAAAAGTGCATGTTAAGATCTTCTTGATTGATTCCATGAATAAAAATCCATGATACATAATGTTCTTGAAGGATATTTTCACACACTAAAGGAGACAATAATGTTATGAAAAGGCAAACATGAGAAACACATCTATTAATTGATAGAGCCATAAATTCCCACCTAATTAAATGATCATGGAACATTCACAATTCCATGCATCATATGGGAGTATTTATTTTATGATTCTATTCTTTATTTGTGTACCTCTATAAATCTGATTCCTCACACAATTTTATCATCATTAAAATTTGGTGAAATATAGCCCATATGAATTGATTTTCAACTAGAAAACCAGATTACAACACACCGCACTAGTGTGTTTGAGGATTTTCTTATAATGGTGAAAATTTTAATTTTCCCTTCAAATTTTTATTTGTTACAAATTGAAGATGATATGATGAATAGAGAGGAAACAATTATATTACGGAATACATTCTTAAAAAAGGCTAGACACATATTAATATCCATAATGTTACATTATATTTATAGTTTGATGGTCTCATTTTCCACTTCGATATCCTTGGTTGCAAGAAGAACCCCTTGGAAGAACATTCCTAACATTTAGTTAATTCTATTAATTTACTCCCTTCCCCTAAAAAAAATCTTTCCTTTCCCCTAATACCCTTTTCAAGTATTCATCATTGATTGAAATCATAGTAAATGAGTAATTAATTTATTATTGTTCCAGTTTAGAAAACATTCATGAATGTTTAATATTTCACGATTCCTTGAGAATGGAACTTAAACCAGTTCCTCAAAATTTGATATATTTTTATCTTGAGAATGGAACAAGATGATTGTCATCATTCCTAGTTCACTCTCCCCAATGCATGAATTCCAACTTCTTGACTATTTAAGGGAGTATTAACAAGAATTTTTATGGACACATGATGACATTCCTACTATTATCACATCAATTTTATTGCATCATATATTGTTAAATGATGTGTCTAAACCATTGAGGCAAGCACAACATCGACTTAACCCAAACCTCCTAGATTTTGTTAAAAAGGAGGTAACAACTTTATTGGTTGTTAGAATCATTTACCCTTATCTGACAAATGATGGTTTATTTTAGTATAGTTAGTTTTTAAAAGAATTGGTCTTATGATAATAAAAAATGAAAATAATGTATTGGTAACAAACCATGTGAATAATAGTTGGTGTGTCTATAGATATTGTTGTCAACTAAAACAACACAATATAAATGAACATTTCCCATTTCTATTCATTGACCAGATGATAGATAGGTTATAATGAAATTCTCATTAATATTTTCCTTATGGGTATTTTTGATACTTTCATATCCATATTTCTCAAGATTATTAATAAAGAAAAACCATTACTTGGCCCTTCAAGACATTTACATATAGGAGGATTCCATCTCGTTAGTGAAAAGTTATAGAAACTTTATAGTTATACATTGTTAGTATTTTTTTTAGATTACCTTGAGAATATAGAGGAATTTTTCATGGATTATTTCATTATATATGGTGCCACTTTTGATCAGTGTTTGAGTAGTCCTAGTTTTTTTATACATCATTTTATTGAAATAAATCTTTTATTAAATCATGATAAATAAAATTTCATGGTGAAATAATATATTGTACATGGAAATCTCATTTATGGGGATGGTATCCAAGTTGATACATCGAAATTATGTGTCATTTCTTCCCTAAAATTTTCTCTAAAATGTGCGGGATTCGTGGTAATTATTATTTCATTTTGGATTTTACTATCATTTAATTTTTGAATTTAGTAATATTTAACTCCCCCTCTCATGATTATTCCAAAAAAATAAATTTGTTTTTTAAAAATAATGTGAGTAATCTTTTAAAAAATTTATATGGAGTCTCACATCACCACCAGTAATCCAACCACCTTAGCAGGATTTTTCATTTAATGTCATGTGTGATGCCTATAACTATGAGGATGGGGTAGTCTTATCATTATAGGTTGATTGATCTCCATATTTTATAGCCTATGCCTCATGTACACTAGGATTTTTTCATTTAATGTCATGGTTCACCTTCTTTTAGGGTACCAAGTAATTTTGTTTCTTGATCTTGAAGCCATGTGGTTTCTACTTAAGGAATCATAATCCAAACAACGTCTTATTTGTTACATTCTCTAACTTCAGGAAATTAATTTTGAAACTTGGGATAAAAAAGAAGTAGAGAATGTGGCGAATGCCCATATTAAATGGATACTTCTATCAATAGACACTAAATCATCCCCCTCTATAAACATAAATGTCATGTATCCTTACGATCAATTTCACCGAGTGTATGAATCTATTACTTGGTAAAATGAAATTGTAAATTACTTGTTATAATCATTCATTCCTAATTATTTCAACAAAAACCAAGATGATCATCTAAATCTTGAGTCTTTTTGGTACATTTGGGATGACCCCTACCATTGGAAAACATGTAGTGATCAATTCCTAAGTTGTTTTATTCCCGATAAAAATTATTAGTATG
This sequence comes from Viscum album, assembly GCA_963277665.1. NCBI lineage: Eukaryota > Viridiplantae > Streptophyta > Magnoliopsida > Santalales > Viscaceae > Viscum > Viscum album. Next base: position 111,231,063 of record OY728125.1, on the reverse strand, counting down.
TCGTTAGGTTTCAACATGATCTTTATTGTGTGGGACACTTTGGCCCCCAAAAATTTGATTACAAGGTCCTCGATTTAGGTCTATTTTGACCAAAATTATATCAGGATGCCCATGATTTATTCAAATCATATCCTCACTAACAAATAATGGGGAATTTATATAAAATAAATGAAATTCCACAACAAAACATTCTCTTCCATGAAATTTATAATGTTTGTGGATTTAAATTTGTTGGTCCATTTCAAAATTCCTTTGGAAACTTGAACATTTTTTGGCAACATATTACATGTCAATATGGGTAGATACATGTTTCATAAGGAATAATGATTACAATATAATTGTGTAATTATAGAGAACCCAAATTTTTTCTAGGTTTGGATTAGATAGGTTCATTATCAGTGATCAGGGTTCTCATTTCTATAACTGAAAAATGTAATCACTTTTTCATCAGTATGGGGGTGGGCATAGAGTATCTACTTCATATCACCCACAAACCAATTTTCAAGTATAGGTTTCATATAGAATGGTAAAAAACATTTATAAAAAAATAGTTCAACCCAATAAAAAAATTTGGAGTCATAGCCTCAATGATTCATTACGGGCTTAATATACTACATTTAGGACTCTCATTGGAATTTCACCACATCATATTGTTTTCAAAATGAGTTTTCAAATCACTATTGAGATAGGGGATCAGGCATATTATCCCATTTAATAATGCAGTTCTAATATTTTTATAACAATAATGATGTTTATAACACATCAGTACATGATTTATTATATAATGTTACACTATATACAAATTTAATGATAAATATGTATAGTTTATTTTGGAATGATTACATTATGTAGAAATTTAAAATAGTAAAATCATCTTTATTGAAAACTTACTTAACATGCTCGAACTTAAAACTGCATGGGGTAACCTAGGGATATATATATCAAAGGGGTGAGATATAATTACCAATAAGTGAATAAACATGGAATAACAAGAATAGAAAAATAAATCATAGATAATATTCATATCAATGGGCATAAAATAATTTGGAATCATAAACAAGACAGAAAATAAATGACATAACATAATAATCAAAAAAGGTAACATGGAAAATGTGTAACAAAACATAAAATAATGAATCATAAACACAGATAAAGAATAATAAAATAAAATAATTATGGAAAAGGTCCCATAAAGGAATCAGGTTAGATCATTATCCCTCATGAAATCTAATGATGCTAAACAACAACTAATGAATTAGAGCATTGTATAACTCTTTGTACACACGTCAATTTCATTTTGTTATCATGATTAAGTGTTCCAGATAGATCATACCACATGGATTAATTCATCAACATATTTTATTCCATGATTATGGAATGTCAAATAAATACATGTAATTCCAAAGATGAATAAGTATAAGTGTATAAATTAGAAATACATTGATAGGAAATGGGTATGTTATTCACTACACAATTTTTGGCAGGGTAAATCGTAGTGAAATTTTGGCTATTTAACAAGATCACAAAAAAAATCATAAAATATGTTTATTAGAGACAAATGAGTCTCTCATCATTTAGAAATTAAATGGGAAGTAATACAGACATTTCTATATGTATCCCAATATTATGAGTTGGAGATAGAATGAATAAGATAATAAAGAAACATGAATAAAGAAGATAAGGTGAGGATCCCTTACCTGAGTGGGGGACTCCAAATGATTGGGAGGAGTTTCTTGAGATCTTGGGGTCACATTAGGACGACACAAGAGAGTGGATGGATGAGTATGGATGTGATTCAGGGAGTTTTAGTGAGGATAAATGGTGGATTGGGTGGGATTATATAGGAAATGAGTGTGGATTTCTTTATTATTTTTCTCAAACATATGTTTTTCAGTCTACATAATAAAATAAGAAAAACTAAAAAACATCACATGGTTTTTCCCACGCTTTCATCCAAATGGTATGTTATTTTATTATTTTATAATTCCAAGGTCCAAAAATTATAGAATAATTCCCTTTATTTTTTAGAGGTTACTAATTATCATAATGAAACAATTTTAAAACCCTAAAAATATATTAATGGCTTTGCAGGATTCACAAAGGATTAATAAAATTTATAAAATAAACTTAAAATCCCATTATTCTATTTAGAAAACATTTATTTGGTCTTGGATGTCTTTTATAGTATTTATTAAATCCCCTTTTCATCATTATGATGTCATAATATAGAAAATATATTTTAAGGTAATTTAATTTTTACAAAAAAAATTTGACTGTTCAAAAAATTATGAAAAATTCAGCCTCAGATAATTTTTAAATTATGATTCAAAAATAATAATTATTTTATCTAAATAATTTCATAATTTTTTTCACTTTGATAATAATAATTATCATTTATAGAGAAATACATGGTTTTTTGATAATAATAGTTTTCAAACACTTATAAATATTAAATTTGAAATAACAAAAATTATATGATCACTTATATTTATTAAAAATTTATTAATTATAATATTTTATTAAAATATTATTTATTTTAAAACAAATAGTCCATTAAAACATATTCATTCATTGAATTTAAATATTACTAAAAATTTCTATTTGTTTTTATTTTATAAACATATAAATCATTTATTAAGTAATAATAATTGGAAGAAAATATATTAATTATTATATAAAAAATAATTTACATACACATATCACTAGGGTCTTGATAAATATCCATTTAATACTCCTAGAAATTCTCTAAGAGTTGGGTGAGCGATGGTGTGACTTTCATCGGGTGGTTTGGCATACACAGCTTGGGCTGTGATGTTGATCAAAATGAAATTCTACAATAAATGGGGTTTCTAATGCTAAAGTTGTTTGATATCATCTTCAAATTTATTAATGAAAAATCCCAGTGATTCTATCTCCCTTTACAGATCTGATAAATGGGAATCAAAGTGTATGATCCAACTGTCTTAGGCCATAGCATTCTTTGTCTACCTTAATTGGATTTTTAGAAAACTAATATTTATACTAATCATGTGATTACTATTCAATGGATATATTATCAGTGTTAATGATCATTAATGTTCATTTAAATCAGATAGGATATACTAAAACCAAATAAGATCATTTTTATCTAATTATTTTACATAATAAAGAATTTAAATAAATTTCAAGGGGAATTTTATATATAATAGTTTAGGTCAATACCAAATTCACCACTTTTGGAATTTCACCAATGAAATTTTCTGTTAACAAACCTAACTAGATGAGGGTATCTCAGTTTCATCACTTCTTCTGGTTCCCATGTCACTTCATCAAACTTTTTATTTCACCAAAACTCTTTCACATGGTGAGTATATTATTTTCTAGAATGTTGCCTCTATAATATAAGATCTTTATAGGATGCTTCTAATAAGAGAGGTTATTTTCTAAAAATAATGCATCTAGACTGATTACATGTGAGGGAATTTGTGTGTTCTTTTTCAACAGGGACACATGGAATACAAAATGTATTTGAGACATGTTAGGTAGGGGTTCATCTTAAAAGGCCTTCGCTCCGATGCAACGAAGGATCTAAAAAGGGATGATGTATCTCGGACGAAGCTTTTACTTCATCCAAAATCTCATAACTTTATTTCATGGAGATATATGGAGGAACACCATGTCTTTAACCTCATACTCTAGGTCTCATCAATGATTTCCAGCATAGATATTCTTTCAACTATGAGCATCCTTGATGTTGTACTAAATGATCTTTACATTTTTTCCATTTCCTCAACCATTTTAGGACCTAACATTTCATGTAAACAAACATCATCCCAACATATAGGTGTTCTGCACCTCTTCCAATAATGGATTCAAAGGGATATATATATATTCTTGAGTGGAAACTATTTTTGAAAAAGAACATGACCAGAGGAAGATAATGGCATCATCCCCCTTTGAAGTCAATTGATCATTCTTTCAACATGACCTCATGTGTTTGGATAGTACACTCAGATTGACGGTCATATGGATGGTGATAATCATTTCTAAAGATCAACCCAGTTTTCAGAATGTTTTGGGGGATCTTCCAGAACAAATAGGTGAATATCAGATCTCAATTAGATACCATCTATAGTAGCATTCCATATAACCTCACCACTTCTCTAATTTATATCTCTGCATGTTTGTCTAGTGAAAAGTCCCTCTGAAATCACAACCATGTATAAAGTGTATGTAAGATGATCCAAAACAACCTGGATAGTTTGGTATCATTTATATGTCTTCAAAATTCTTGTGACAAAGCCCATGGTGATGTTTTCCCATTTACACGATGGTATGAATATGGTTGAATTATACACTTAGACTTATATCATTCACCCTTAACTTACTAACATACTAGGCACTTTTATGTACATTCAATGATCTATTTATTCATATTTCCCTAATAATAGTCCTCTTTGTGATCTTGATACATTAATTGTTTCCTATGTTAATGGAGAAAGTAGCAATATGCACATCATATAATAGTTACTTCTTTGACTATGGATTTTATTATACACATATTTGTTCCCAAAGCTCAAAAATCAGTCTTTAAAAACATTAAACTCAGACGATTTCCCTTTCATTAGAGTTTCCACTTTCTTTTGAATTCCCTATCATCCATTTGAGAATCTATATACCAATCTAGAAGGTGTGGTTGAGAAATAATTTGTGAAAGAATTGATAAAGTTATTTATTTTTGGATTCCCATGTCCATATTTTTTACATTTAAGAAGATCATATCCCTATAAATTCTCATCACTGATAGAACTAATAGATATATTCTACTTAAAATGTCTTACACTTTATTCTCTTTCCCATGATAGTAGTGGATTGAAAAATAATAGTTTCTTATCAGATATAAGAATCTACATCAGCTTATATTCAACGCCTTCATTGTGAATATACACTAGAGTCTTTTGTGATTCATATATATTTAACACATCTCCCCAAATATATAATTCTATCATATTTTAAGAGTTAATATCACTATATTCAACTCCATATCATGTGTTTAGTAGTTATGTTTGTGAAATTTTTATTTCCATGAAGCATGTACTATGACATTGTCATTCTATGTTAACACATAGCACAATCCCTTCTTCTAATAATCACAAAATACCAGAAAATGTTTTCCCCTTATGGTTAGTGTGAGAAAAAGTGTAGTTAAAAGACTACTTTAAGCTTCTTGAATATCTCTTCACATTCATCATTCCAAGAAAATGTGATTCCATTCTGAGTTATGTTCGTTAGAGGGTTTGAAAATCATCATAAATTTCTCAAAAAGTTACCATAAAACATAGATAACCTAAGGAAACAATGAATATCTATAATTGATGCTGGCCTTTTCCATCCTTCAAAAGCTTATATATTTAAGGTTAAATAGATATAAAATTTATTATGATTATTTTCCATAAGAATAATTCTTGCATCATCCAAAAGTAACATTTTTGGTACTTGGAATAAAACTTATCCATTCACAAGGTCTTTAGCACAGTGCTCAGATGCCCCTTATACTCCCCCTTTCATTTGAAGTATATTAGAATATCAACTATGTAGACTTGTAAAAAATTCCTAAATAATATCTAAATACACTATTAATCATGTATATGAAGATTTTTGGAGCATTAATGAGTCTGAATGGAACTACAATGAACTCATAGTGTTCATTCCTTTTATATAACGTGGCCTTGGGGATATCATCTTTCTCCATAATAACTTGATAATATTTCAACTGTAGATACACCTTATAAAAGTATTCTACTCCACATAGCTATTCAAATGGGTCATTAGTCTATGGAAGATGATACTCATTATTTATCATGATCTTGTTGAGATCATGATAATTAATTCAAATGCTCATTCACCTATCATTATTCTTAAAAAATAGGACCGGTGCACCCCATGGTGAATAAATTGGGCGTATGATACCTTTATCCTGATTCTCCTATTGTTGTTTCATTGGATCCTCAAATTCTGAGACCACAATTATATATAGAGTATTGGATAATGGAAACACCCCAAGTATAACCTCGATTTAAAATTCAACCTGTCATCTATGAGGAAGACCATGCAATATTTTAGGAAACACTTCAGTGTATTGCATCACAATAGACATGTTTTCAAGGTTTTTTCATTCCTTAAACTCAATCATTTGAGATATATAAACATTTTAATATGGAAATAATATATATTAATTAGATGTTTTTTATATATAAGTTCATTGTCCTGCTTTCTCTTGAACAAAATCACGGTTTGATTCTCAGTATATATACTGATTTCCATTATGCAAAAAATTATGTTGACTCTATATAGGGAAATCCAATCCATATCCAAAATTGCATCAAATTTCATCAGAGAGTGTATGAAAATTTTTTCTAGGATGTTCTGACTAAAAATTTTGATAGGGGAGGAGTTATAGACTTGGAATGTAATAAGTTCCCCATTTTCTATTTTCACCAAAAGCTCAACTTCCATGCTTTTTGGTGGTGTTTGACTAGTTCCACTACACGTTAGTGATATGAAGTAATTAATTAAACTAGAATCCAAAAGTAGGTTTGAAATTATTGAAACAATCAGTTGGATACCATTCACCACATCATTTTTGGTATACACCTCAATGATTATGATGGAAAAATATATCCATTATTTCCTGGGAGGTTGTTTTTTGTCAATAAAACCCATAGATTAGCACATTGGTTTGATAATTTCGCTATTAACTTGCAGTTGAATAAATGAAAAATACAATGTGGGATGACTGGATATTTCCTTTCCTGTATCACATTAGTGGTTTTATCCTTTTGTAAATAGTTATCTAGGTGTCTTTCCATACAACACCTTAATAATTTTATCTTCCCCCTTAGGAAAATTCCCGGATTCTTCTTTCCACCCCTTTAACAATAAGGAATTTGAAATTTCATGGAACCATTATATTTTTCTTCATCATAAAACCAAAATTATACTCTAATTTTCTATTATTATTCCCATGAATCCCTTGAGATTCAGAGATCACCATTTTTACTTTGAGGGAACATAGTACAATTTCTACATAGCTATCAAAGTCACATATCCTTAGGTATTTTCGTAGACTAGGTTTTATCCCACTAATGAGGCTGTCAACCTGGCATTTGGTGTTAACAACAAATTTTTGGGCCTAGTATTAATGCATTGTTATGTTTTCCTCATAAATACTAATATATTTATCATGTTTTTAGGTAAAGGAAATCCCTTTCCATTTTTTCTTGGTTAGTGAGAAGAAATATTTATCGATTTGATTTAAAATTCCTTCATCCCATGCTTCGATCTCTTCCTCTGGATTAATATTCCCTATCAATTCCCAAAAAATGATTATATTTTACCTCAATATGATAAAAAACCATTCAAAACATCTCTCGATCATAACATTGATGGTTGGGTAAGATCTTTTCAATAGATTTGATCATATTTTCCATGATTATGGGATTAGATGATCCATAGAATGTCAGAGGTCATTGTCTTATAAAGTCTCAATTTTAGATTGTTATTTATTAGGGGATTTTGGTGATCCTCCTAATATAGATTTCTACTCGAAACATGATTCATCTATGAGTGTATAATCATAGACATTTTGATTACCTCCGTCATTGGGTGGCCATATCATTGGGGAAATCATCACATTGTCAGTCACATTCATTGATTACCCAATTCCTCTTATTTTTGGCCATTGGATAGAATAAAGGGAAATTAGGTATGTCTATTCTTTAAAATATTTAACACATAAATGGGAATCTAATGACAATTTATGTATAACATATTACATGTATTTTGTTAACTTATAAATTTTAGGCTTCAATCAATATTATCCAAGATCTATTTCCTAACATATACACTTATGGTACTTTTTCATTCCCTCAATAATGTTTTGTTATTTGATTTTGAATTTAACAATGAATACCCCTTTCGGTTGTCAAACCAGGTGTGTAGTAAGGCCCGTTTCTTTGTATGAGGTTACTCCGAGTCAGGATCGATGCACCATATTTTAGTTGTTACCCATATTTATATATATTCTATAACCACATCCACTTGTGTTATCCAGACATGGATTTATTTTATTTATAAACCACATAATCAAAACCTAACAAAATTTAGGGATGTTTTCTTACACTAATTCTTATATCAAAGGATTTATGTTGAGTTTTTTAATCATAATCCCAAAATAACTAATATATTCCTTTGATACCAACTATAACAACCCTTCTATCTATTACACATTAAATCCTGATTTATTACATAAGGATGCATTTAATAAAACATGGAAGATTTATAATTCTAGTGACTTTGGTAATTATGAATATTAAACCACAATTTAGAACAAAAATAACATCAACTTTATTGATGATTACTAAACATTCCATCACTTAAAAATACATGGGGTGTCCTAGGAACATACATAAGAAATGGGTGAGCTATAAAGATATGTTCCAGAATAAACATGGAATAAACTGAAGATAAAAGTAAAAGTTAGACAATATTCATATCAATGGGGCATAAAAGGAGTAGGAATCAAAACCATGAACTATGAGACATTATATAACTTGATAATAATAAAGGAAACCTAGGAATTGGGCCATCAACTTAAACTAATCCATCAAGAACTTATCTCACAAATGACTGCCAATCCATAATAATAGAAAAAGTACTAAAAAGGAATTATGTTCACTCCTTTACTTAAAATGATGTCTGATGATACTAAACAATACACAATGAATTTGATCACTATATAATTTGTCACACCCAGCACTTTTATTTCATTATCATGCTTAAGGGTACAACGTAGTTCATACCACATGGATTCAATCATTATCATATTTCATTCCATGATTACAGAGAGTGGAATGAATAAATTTATGTACAAATTCAAAGTATTATATGAGTATAAAGATGAACATGCTTAACTAGAAATGGGCATGGTATTCACATCATAATTATATTGGCGTGGAAATTCATGGTGAAATTTTAGTAGTATAACGACATTAGAAAAAATTTATAAATTGGTTTTATTATAGAGAAATTGGTTTTGAATAATTTTTAAATAAAATGGGAAGTATCAGGTACATGGAAACACATATCCTAACAATACTAGTTGGATATAAAAGGTATAATATAATAAAAAAACTTGAATAAGTAAAAGAAGGTGAGGAACCCTTACTTGAGTGTGTGACTCCAAATGATTGGGAGTTCATTCTTGAGTGCATGTGGTCACCTTGATAAGACCATATAGAGGGGAGGTAAGAGTAAGAATTTTTTACAAGGATATTTTGTGAAGAAAAATATTAGCATTGGTGGGTTTATATTGGAAATGACGGGGGATTTCTTTATTATTTCTCAAACATAAGTTTTGGACTCTATATAACAAATTAAGATAACCACAAAAATTATCATCATTTATTACAATGGTTTATGCCAAACAATTTTTTTTATTATTTTATAAGCCCAAAGTCCAAAATTAATAAAACTTTTCTTGTGCTTATGTGGAGGATAGTCATACTCTAAAGGAAACAATTTTAAAATATTAAAATATATTAAATGGTTTTAGAGGATTGATAATGGATTTATAAAATTAATAAAATAAAAATAAAATATCATTTTTTAAATAGAAAACATATAAATGTTTTTGGATACATTTTATAGTATTTATTAAACCACTTTTGTGTCATTATGATGTCATAATACATAAATTATATTTATACGGTATTTAATTTTTACACGAAAATTTGAATGTCTAGGAAAATAATGAAAAATTCACCATTTTATAATTTCATCATTATAACTATTAAAATAAATTTACTTTTTTTTTCTATGTAATTTTATATTTATTTTTGTTTTGAATTTTAAAATAAGAATTGAAATTTATTGTGAAATTCTATGTTTTTAATAATAACATTTTTTAAACCCTTAGAAAAATTACATTTGAATTCATAAAAATTATATGATCATTTACATTTAATAAAAATTATTTAATAGTAATATTAATTTAAATTCTCATTTATTTGTAAAATAAATTAATCAATCAAAATAAATTCCTTAATTTAATTAGAATATGTCCCTTAAATTCTATTTGTGTTTTATTGTATCAAAATAGAGATCATTTATAATGTAACAATAATAGGATGAAAGTATAAAAATTATTTTTTGAAAATAATATATATTCTTATATTCGTATGGTCTTGATACATATATATTAAATATACCCATAATCTTCATTAGATTATAGTGAATGGTGATGATAAATTTAGGGGTGGTTCGATGTACATGGTTTGAGTCGTGATCTTGATGATCTTGAACTTCTCCCATAAATAGTTTTTCTATTAATTATATTATTGGATATAGATATGGATATGTTAAATAGAAAATCAAATTGATTCTATCTCCCCCATATTCCCTGATAAATGAGATTTATAGGGTATAATCCAACTTGTTTAGGACGTCACTTCCTTTGTTTGTGTAAATTGGATTTTTTAAAACCCTATATTTATAATAATCATGTGATCAATGTTCAAAGGAAATATCCTCAAAGGTAAAGATGCATAACAGTCATTTAAATTTGGTATGATATATTAAAACCAAAGAACAAAATTAGTTTTCTATAACCATATAACATAATAATACATGTAATTAAATTTCAAAAGGAATTTTTTTATAACAGTTCATATCATTACATTTATGGTATCGGCTCTCAGTTGAAGTTATAGATTCACGAGTAAGATAAAATGATACTATAATCTTATGAGAACTTAAAATTTCATATTTTGAGAACCAAGGATACCCATAAACATCTCTTCCTTCATCATATCGTCTAAATTGGGTAGAAGGTCCTCATTTTCAATGAAAGGTTGAAGTCGCATCCATGTATGCTTCATTATAATTTGCTTTTACCATACACTATTACTAGTTATTGTTTATTTTTGTTACTAATGTCACAAATGAATAAATATAATAAACCTTAACTACCATTGGTAAGCGATAGGAGCAAATTAATAAAGATATTTTAATGTTTACAATGGAGGAACTCCAAGTTCAATAAGAATTCTACCAATGAAACCCACTAGACTTTATCATTCACCACAATATTCTCTTTTATTATGATGAGGAATTTTTATACTCTATGGGTGCAGGGGGGTATGTAACACATAGAGATTTTGAGGATTATTTTTTTTGAATTAGATTATCTTATAATTATTTTTCTTTTCAGATTACACTTGAAAGAGTTATATATAAAAATATATATATATTAAACCCCTAATTCAATAATTCCTTCCACATAATATACCAACTTATCTTGCACTACACACAATACGAACATGGCATGTGCTATATGCAACACCGACTTGGTATACGATGCAAAAAACACTGAGTTTATATGAAACACATGTTTTTAATTAAATAATATAATAATAACCTATATATTAAACATAGTAATATAAATAGAAATAAATACCTTAAAAATATTTTTTATGATTTTTTATATAAATAAAACATATTAATAATGAAATATAATATTATTGGAAATGTCCATTTATGTTATAAATATTATTTTCTTGAATGAATCACTTATAATAATAAAATTAATTTTAGATACATTTAAAAATCTAATTCAATAAAATGAAATTCATTTTTGACTTTATAACATTGAAATTATCTTAGGGTTAATTATTCGGATTATTCTGAGAAACATCAATTTTTAATGAGTAGTGAAAAATAATGCTTTTTAGTTGAAAAATGACTTTTATCTAATTAATTACTAATGATAAATGATATTATAAATATTTTTTATGCAACATTAGATGATTATTAAATATATTAATACAATTGAATTAATTATAACAAATTTCACTTTAAAAATGAATGTATTATCTCAACAATCTTTTAAAATTTTCGTACATTCAAACCCAGTTATTTTGCCTCATCTGTAGAATTAGCATTAATATTAATTTGGGCACTACTATGATTGGAATTTATAAAATCCTACATACAACATTATATTCAGACTAATGTTTATATTCTAATAAGTTTAGGTTAATTTCTTACCAAAATGATTGGTAAAAGTGATTATTATTAATCATAGCAGTTAAGGCCAAATTAATCCTAACTTGGGACTACACCTTAAAATAATGGGCCCAAATGTCCTAGACACAATTTCAACACTCAATTTCTACCCATAGTTCATCCTAAACATTACATTAACTAGTTTGTATGGTTTGGTAAGTCTTTTTTTGGTAATATATTGTGCACGCCAACTTTGTTTCTAAATATTCCATGTGAGTAATTTTCCTTCCCTATACAAGGAAGCCACCAATACCCATTACTCACACCTATCAATACTATTATGTTTATCCAATATATTCCTAATTAGACTCCCAAAAATCCTCCCTTCTACCTTGAATCCCCCCTTTGTGCATAAACCCTCTCTTAAGAAATCATTTTGGCTCAAACCAAAAGGAGTTACCTGATTTAGAGGCATCGTCTTCTCTAATGATCCATTCCCATATTTTCCACACCCACCCCTCCACTATTTTTATTATCTTATTGTGTGAAAACACTAGTATCATGCATATTATAGTATCTATTTATGCATATTTTATTACATACTCTTATAGACACCTATATATAATGAATGTTGAACAAGCAGTTTATGTTTTGAGAGAACTAGTACATCACGAAATGATGATTGTTAATTTCCGATTTACCACCAATCATGATCGCCATTATGATGGAAACTATATTTTTTATGTAATATATTATATTTATTTAGTATTTAATCTTTGTTATTCCTTTTTTAACAGACATATTTTTACCTTCAATTTGGTGTTAATAAGATAATCTTGTTTGAGGAAGCGTGGACTATCTCCCCTTCAATGCGATGTGATTCGTTTACACAGCACATGGAATGTATTAAGGATCAGTTTAATGATATTATATGATATATTAATGATAAAAGAATAATTAGAAATATATTTCCAAATATAAACATATTTACTTTACATACATTCTTTCAATATTAAAATAAAAATTGAAACATCGTTCATGCATACTTAAGGCTTACCGTCTCCATGAACGGTGTATTCCATTTCATAATTATATATGATATAAATTATTAAAATGTAATTATACTATATATACTTATTATTTATATCATTTTATATATTCTGTATTCATGAAATAAGTATAAGTATCAATGATATAAAAAATTAAGACACATGTGAAGAACAGAGAGAATATTAACTAAAGTGAAACTTTAATATGGGATCACTAAAAAGAGGTTAATATAAGGTAAAAATAAAAGAGTATACGGTAATATATATAAAAATATGATTTTATAGAATATGTATAATAAACGTATATTTATTATACAGTAAGCTTGTACGAGTATGGAGAGAGTCATGACACAAGGTAAGGGGATTTCATCTCACTTTTAATTTCTGTGATATACAAGAAATGTTCTCCACTCTTTCCTTTTTTGTGGTGTATATACGTATGTGGATTGTATTATAAGTATATATAAATTATATTCATAGGAATTAAAATTCACATTTTGATGATCTTTCATTCACGGGGTTTATGTTTCAAAAGATTCTAAATTGGTAAAAATGTTTCTGTCCTAATTTTCCTTCTTTGAGACTCATGTTTTGTTATGCACCTAAGCTCTATTTTCTAGGTTCCTATACTTCCTTTTTATATCCCATATCATTAATATAAATATTTTAATGATATTATATGCTACATGTAATTTAATTTCCTTATATTGAGTGCATTATCCCAAGATACCATGTTATAAGAGTTTATTAAGACAATCTCAATGCTTTTTGAGATTGTTTATGTTTTTTCTTTTAATGAAATCTTATAATACATATCCCAAGAATATTCATTAGTTTCCTTATCCTATATTATTTCATGATATACTCATGTATTGGAATCATTTTTTCCCTTTGGTACATAATATTGCTAAGAAAGTGTCTTTTAGAAATCCAGACATTACCCTCTCTTCTATCGAAAAACTATGTTTTCTAAAAAGTGTTTCCCATGATATTATACCATTACCCTCTAATATAAAAAATAAATATTTACCTTTCTTTCTTTTACCAATATAAAAAATGAAATATTCTAATCACTTTACAAATAAATCACTTTTATTTCCTTTTTACTGTGCAAAAGGAATGTTCTTATGACCATATATGAAATGTACTGATTTACCTTCCATCATTTATCCCATCGCATTGTTAAAAATGATAATCTTTAAGAAGTTTAAAATAAATTCATGGATTTTTTTTAAAAAAATTATTTCAAACATCTTTTTTATTTTTTTCATGGAAAACTATTTTCGAAACATTTTCAAGTCTTATATGCAAGTTTTCGATGTGCTTTCCAAAAAAATGATTTTCAAAACGTTTTCAAGGTTAATTTGTAAAATTTCAAGAAAAATCCTTTTCAAAAAATTTTCAGGATTTATTAAAATTTTTTGAAATTATTTTCAAATAAATGGGTTTCAAAACATTTTCAATCATTCTTTAATAGTTTCATGTGTTTTACAAGAAAAAGGTTTTTAAAATGTTTTGAACTTATCTTAAATTTTTTCAAAGAAAAAGGTTTTAATAATTGATTTCATGTATTATTTATAAGTTTTCAAGTTTTTTTCTATGAATCTTATTTTCAAATTGTTTTATGTATTTTAAATCTCTTTTCCAATAAGAAAGGTTATTTTCTTCAAGAAATGTTTTTAGAGTATATTTCAAAATTGTGTACCATCAAAGATGGAATCTATTTATGTTACTCATTAATTTATAGGAAATGATCTACTGGTTCAATTTATATTCTATCCATGAATGAGTTCTGCTTAATTTCATGGTCTTTATAAAACCTATTTCCTATTCATGGGTAATATTTTTATGAAACCCATTTATCATTGATGGTTTATATTCCTTTTAAACTTGCTTATTTTCAAGGGTTATATTTATGATGAAATGATAATGAAACATATAAATTTACACAGTTTATTATATGTTAACATGGTTATGATACCCATTTCATTTCATGGGTTATGATATGTTCATTTAGGATCTCTTGGAACATGTATGCGTTAATTCATTATGTGATGGGTGGGACCTATATCTCCCTCCAATGAATTCGGTAATGATTTATATATCATGAGATAGGCAGGGATGAAACGAGGGTTTACATGGTTCAATAATACATGATTGGAATTAGTGTTTACTTGATTAAACAATGCATAGCCAGAATGATGGATCACTCGGTTCAATAATAAAGGTTTGTAATGAGGGTTTACACGGTTCAGTAACACTAGGCTGGAATGGGGGTTCACCCGGATTAGTAAAGGACTTTTTTAACTAATATGGTCTTGGTTAAGATTCTTTGGATACTATTCAAATCAATGTATACTTATGTGTTTCCAAACTTCCATGTCTTACTCTTATGTTGTGATTTCAAGGCTTCTGTCCTTTAATTGATTTTTCTTCATTTCTTGTCAACTACTATGATTAATTAATTAATTCATGTATATGATCATTGGTATGCATGCTATGATCTTTTATTTTATTGATCATGTTCTCATACCCTTAAGATAATTTTTATTCTTACAAGTGTCCCATGTTTACCCTTACTTAGAAATTTATCTCAACCCATTTTATGTTTTGTTCCCCATGTTATAAGGATATGTATTATGTTTGACATTTATAAAAAGGGTGTTATTCATGAAGAACCTAGTGAGAGATACCCGGAAAGCTCAGTCAAATGCAAGCCTATGACCATTTATTAAGATAAAATAAAAGTACATTAAGTAATCACAACAAACCAGAAAAGACGATTACATATCACAAAAGTCATACCCGTCACCATATACATGAAAGATCACTTCTTTCACAGTAGTCAATTTATATTCATAGCTTTCATTCTGCTTGAGGATCTTTGTAAAATTCCTTATAAGATTAAAGTTCCCCAAAGATATCAACCCTATAGAAGATTGATCGATATAGGACCTAGTGGACACCAGCTTGAGCATATCAGAGTAGTATTTCCTTGACCTATGCTTGGTTGGGGAAGACTCCTCATTTACAGACTTTTTCATCCCATCCTTAACAACATCACAATAGGAAGGCCTGACTATATCACTATAATTTTTTTTCACTATCAAATATATCTCCCCATTTTCTAAGGATAATCACATATTTTTTATCATCAAT
Source organism: Viscum album (assembly GCA_963277665.1). NCBI lineage: Eukaryota > Viridiplantae > Streptophyta > Magnoliopsida > Santalales > Viscaceae > Viscum > Viscum album. The sequence goes on along the minus strand of OY728125.1, from coordinate 111,214,813 downwards.
TACTCTACATTCATACTCATATCGTCTATTAGAATGAATCAGGACCAATATTCACATCCTTCTTCATTGCACATTTTTAAACAAGTTGTAAATTGGTACCTTTCTTCATTTAAGAACTCTACACTACATGAGAGATATCATCATGCTGCTACTCCTGAAATTAGATACAAATATAAACTATGAACATCAATCCACAATCAGAATACAGATGTAGGTTAGGATTCATAACAGTCGGAAAAAAGAGTTTAATCATTGGTTTTCCCATCACTGACTAAATTCAAGGGAATCTCACCCTCCTTCAGACCAGCATCAACATCATTGATCTGTCCTTCATATTACATGATATCATCACACTGATTAGATCCATTTTCCCCATTATTCAGCAAATCCCCTGAAGGACCTTCCACTCCCATACTTCTACTGGGTCCAATACATCCTCAAGAACTAGCTTTATTCACAACAGTAACATGCACACCCACCCCCAAGAGATGTTCATGATTCAGCCGGTCTAACACTGTAGTAACTGTTGGATTATATGGTACCCATGACTCTTTTCCCAAATCCAAACCACCCAATCCAGAGGCACTACCACGTTTATCAACATCAGTAATCATCTGTCCCTGGCTCGAGACCTTACTAAGCCTGTTCACCGAAATAGATGAACTTCTGTTGATGTCTCCATGATGACAATTATCTTCCAGGTGATCAGTCAGTAGAAGATCAATAAGTAAAAAACCCAATAATCAAAGACAACGACTTGCCTCTATCAGAACTCCTCACCAACCACAATCCAAATACATTCAATTGGTGGCTTCGAAACATCCACCTCAACACAAAAGCATGGATTGATCGGGTGACTCGCATAAAAAGTGTGGACATAAAAACAAAGGAATGGACCCACCAAATACCCTAACATAAGAATTATTTCTATATTTGGAAAAGGGAATATAAGATTAGGATGTATTTCCCAAGATTCTATGGAAGGTGAGTCCCAATTCAGAAAAAGATCAAACGAAAATACAAGAAAAACGAACATTCATTTGTTACATCTATGGGGAGCTCTATACCATGCACAAATTAAATCATCCTATGAAAAAAAATATGTCACCATGTGGAATTTTTCAATCAGAATGACAACCATGCGATCTTTCATGTCCCAATTACTAAACCTGAAGCGATGAAACTCAACAACTGAAGGCATTCAATGATTGAAGCGAGCCACCAGGGTCAAATTTAGGAAAATCAATGTCATAAATAATTAAAAAAATGAAATCGAGAGATGAGGTTCCCCAACATTATTATATGGAAACTTTGGGATTAAAGATTTTTATGGGAACTTAGAGAGAAATCAAGTGTTAGAGAAGTTTACAAACTTCACCTATTGAACCGGAGGTTGTGGAACCACAATATCCTCCCCCTCCCACCTCTAGGTGGGGGGGGGGGGGGTCCGTCATCGATCATCAAGTAGGGTTCATCACTGAGAGCCATCATTATGAACTCTCATATTCGTAGATGATTGAAAAGCACACTAGTTTTTTAGGCCCAAGGGCTTACATGGTAGAAGTCACCTAGTTAGAGCTAATTTAGCTCACTTATGTACCTGTTTTTTTTCATGTTTCCAAAGGCACTATATCGACTACCATATTTGGGGATCTTTTTGTATAATGTGTAATTATTTTAAAAAGTTTATGTAATGTATATGTTTGTAAATAGATGATCACTATTGTTGGTATCAAATAAAAGTTATAGTTATTCGTTGGAAACTAGGATGATAAATACTTAATGATATCCCAAGGTAAATTTTTAACTACATGTTTAGGGATGCCTCTAAGGATAGGTCTAAGGATGAATTAACATTTAGGAAAATGTCATGGAATTTTGATAAAGGATAGAGTGAGTGGTTTCCAAGAAATTCATCCCTGTCTGGATAAAAAAAAGTGGATGTGGCTCTGGCATAAGTGTACCTAAGGGTAAAAAATATCACAAGATTTTTTGTTCTTGAGTTGGGGTAATTTGTTACATGACATCTGGCCTTACTACACACCTGGGTTGACACTCCTGGGGCATATGATTTGGGAATTGAGAAACTCATTATGAACCATAATTATGGATTTAGATATAATTTAGCTATTAACATCCTAGTATAATCCCAAGGTTTCATATATTATGGATGATTTCATTATTTAAACATCATATAAGTAATTATTTTCATGACAATGTGGTTTACTTCTATTATAATTAATGCTCACAATATGATTTTGGATTTATTGAACGGTGGGAATAAGAATGAACTGGATTACTGTTGAATGGGTTGTAATATTTTTTTATGAGATGTCAAGTGGGATGATCACTATAGTGAAAGATGTCTTCTTCACGACTAATCAGTTTTCACGGAACATGATTAACATTGTTTACATTAACCAAATCTCAGGCTCACGGAGGAATATAAATAAATGGTTTTATGAGAGGTTTGGTAATGTAGACCATGGAGGAAAGAAGATTCCATTTTCTTTGTGTCAGGAATGTTGAATAAATCACTTTTGTGAATGTATTAGAGGAACAAGAAGGCATTTTGACTATGGAAATGAAGGACACAAAGCAAGAAATTGCATGGAAAAAATGTATAGATCAGTTAACAAAATTGATGGGAATTTTGGACTCCCTTAGTCCACATCAAAGGTTAAGAGTTTTAAGTGTAGAATAAATTATCATTATGAAACTCAATGTCCTAATAGGAATGTTCTGGAAGAAAATCAATAAGGTGGTGGAAGTAATGGTAATATTGATGATGATGAAGAAATATTAGATGAAATGTGAAGAAAATAAGTATTGTGTAATTGGATGAGGTATCATTTTTAATGGATTAATGATGAAGTAATAAAAGTATTTATGTATTTGGTTTTCAGAATTATGATTGGTGAATTATTTATAGATTATTAAGTTTCTCTTTTTCGAAGTATTTACAATAATATGTTTAATGGTCATGATGGACTAGAATGGTTATCTCATAAAAGTTAACATTTTGACTAGGGGAAGGTAACCCGTAGCATGTTCATTATGTTAAGATAATACTTTATGGATAATGATACATGGGATACAAATCTGTAAATTAGACAGTACTGATTACCTTGGAACTATGTAAGGACTTTATGAAGGGTGTTTTATGCTATCATTGATTAAATATACAATATTTTTGGATTTAATGATTAAATCCAATATAGTTGGTAATACGGTAGCATGCATGTCTTCCAAAATGATTTATGGTATTAAATTTGATACCATGTTTCAGGGGAATATATGATGTGGTTATTCACATATTTGGAATGTTATAACTAATAGATACTCTATAAGATACAAGGGAATCAATGTTAATATTATTTTGTGACTCTCATTATAATATTTTGGATTTTGACCTTTGATAAGGGTTATAAGGTTAACTTCTCATGAATGAATAATGAAATATTTAGAGGTAGTATTTTTTTCATTGAGTTTTTGTTGATAACCATTTTTAAAAGGCTAATCAGCGATTACCCTTAATTGAAGGATGTCCATATTTTATATTTTTGCAAAAAGGATGGCATGCATGTTGGGTGAAAACCAATCATGTCCGGTAAGGCCGTGGGTCTTGAACCCATGACCAAATGATGATAAGGGTCTCATTCCCACCACTGGCCTACACAAAATCATGTTTAACATATATTTATATTTTAGGAATACATATTTAGGAAGAACGAGTAGTGTTGATTTTTATTTTAGTGATTTTTTATTTTTTTAGAGACAAATATGTATACTTTTAAATCTTTATGGTCCTAAAGATCCATTAAAATTTTATTTTTGTGATTTATTCATAAAAGTTAATATCTTGATATTCATTGCATGAGGTAATGGATATGTTATAAATTACTCAATGCATAACCCAGGAATAAATTTTTTATATATAAATTTGTCAATAATTACTCATCATTTTAAAACTGATAAAAACATGGTTGTCCCAATACCATAATTTTTTTGAGATGATGGCCTATTAAATCATCATAGATTTGTGACTTTGAGGCCCTAAAATTTCCTTTTATCGTTCAGTTTTTTGTGATTGATAATCTAAGTCTCTCTCTAAAAATATTTATTATTTTTTTCTTTGTACAATAATTACTCCCAACCTATGTTCTTCTATGAGGAATCCTAGATATTTGAGACTTTGGGTAACCATTATGGTTCTAATTATCCCTTTTAAAAAGAGGTTGTAGTATCCATTTTAATGATGTGGGTTTTTATGAATGAATCATTCAAGTATTAAACCTTTGATAACATAGAATGAATTTCGAGGCCAAAATTTATTTTAAGGGGGGTATAATTTAACACCCTAATATTTTGAGGATTATTTTTTTGAATTAATTTATCCTTTCATTTTTTTCATTTCACATGACACTAGAAATAGTTATTCATATATATATATATATATATATACTAAAACAATAATTAAATAATTACTTTCACTTGAAATACCATCTTGTCTTGTGCTATACACTACCAAATTTTTTTGTGTTACAAGAAATATCGACATTGCGTATTATGCCCGCAACACTGAGTTTCTACAAAACATATCTTTTTATTTATTCTAATAAGATTATTATAACTTAGTCGTTAAAAATATATATATAAATAATAATAACTATATTTAAAATAATTTTAATCATGGTTTTATATAAATAAAACATATTGATGTTGAAAGATAATATTTTTTGTGAAGTCCTTTTTATACTAAAAACATTATTTTCTTGAATGAGTCACGTTTAACAATAAATGTAATATTTTTAAAATTTTAAAATTTTATTTTATTGAATAAAATTCATTTTTGAATTCATAATTTCAAAATTATCGTAGGGAAATGTTTTGGGATTTTTATTAGATACTTCATTATTTTATGAATAGTGAAAATACTACTTTTCAGTTAAAAACATCTTTTTTGTTTAATTAATTATTAATCTTAAATGATTTACTAAAATATTTTGAAGGTGAAATTAGATGAATATTAAATATATTAATACAATTTCATTTATTATATTTAATTTTACATTGAAACTAAATATAAAAGCTTAGGAAATTTTTGAACTTTTCCTACTTTAAACCCATGTTATTTCATCTTGTTTGTAGGAATAACAGTAATCTTAATTTTTCCTCATCTTGGATTGGAATTTTAAAATTTTGAAATACAAAATTGTATTAAATATAATGTTTAGAGTCTAATGGAATCATGTTAATTATACTGTTTTCAGTCTAATGAGACTATGTTACATTTTGACCAAAATGAGTAGCAAAAGTGATTAAAATTAATCACAGTAGTTAAGGATAAATTAAGCTCAATTAGTTATTGAACCTTGAAATTAAGGGCCCAAATTACCTAGAAACATGTCTATAACCCATTTTATAGACATATTTCAGACAAAAACCTTCTATAATTGAGTTTTTTTTAATTTTTTAATACTATTGTTAGGTAATAACATTTTCAAACCTAATTTGTTTCTACAAATTCCATGTGAGTCCTTTTCGTTCCCTATAAAAGGACATCACTTGTTCCCATTACTCTCACCTCTCAAAACTCTTATATTAATCCATGGTCTTCCCATGTATCCTCAAAAAAATCCTCCATTCTTCCTAGTAGCATCCCTTTGGGCCAAAACCTTCTCAAGGAAGCCTTTCGGCACAAATTAAAAGAAGTTACCCGACTTCGAGGAAATAACTTCCCTCAAGATCCTTTCCTTTATTTTCCTTTTAAACACCCTACACTATCTTTATTACATTATTTTCTAACAGTACCAATATCCCACATATACTAGGATGATTTTATGAAAAGTTTATGACCTACTCTTAAAAAAACCTCCATCAAATGGATGTTGAACTTATTGTTTCTGTGTACGTTGAACTATTATCTCACAAAATGATGGTTTTTCATTTCAACTTTACCACCAATAATGGTCACCATTATGATGGACACAAAATTTTTATATGTAACATATTATATTTATTATTCCTTTAATCTTTTTTATTCTTTTAAATACACATAACTTTTTACCTTCTATTTGGTGTTAATAGGATATTCATGTTTGGAGAAGCGTGGACTACCGCCCCCTAAATGTGACGTGATTCATTCTCAAACGACATGAAATGTATTAATGTTGAGTTTAATGAAATTATATGAAATATATTATATATTAATTATACTATAATAATTATATATATGTACATACATATATATACAAATGTCATTTATATATTTTCATTCAGTGTGACAATAAAAATGGAAATATCGTTCATGCATACATACGGCTTACCATCCCAATGAATGATGTATTTAATTTAATAATTATATAAGATATAAATTATTAAAATGTAATTATACTAGATATAACAGATATTTATTTCATTTTATATATTATTGAATCATTATACAAGTATAAGGATCAATGATATAACAAATTAAGACACATGTGACGAACCAAAAGAATTTTACCTGATGTGAAACTTTAATATAGGATTGTTAACAAGAAGGTAATATAAGGTCATAATTAAAGAATATATACTAATAGATATAATACTATTATTCTATAAAATATTTATAATTAAATTATATTTATTATACAAGAATCTTGTATGCGTACAAAGAGAACCAATACAATATGTAAGGGGATTTCATCACACTTTTAATTTCTGTCAGATACAATCTATGTTCACCACTCTTTCCTTCTGTGTGGTGTATGATCCAACCATTATTATATAATATTTATATTGTACATAAATTTATGGGTATTCAAACTTTCATTATAGGATCCTTCTTTCATGGGATTTATGTTTCAAAACATACCAAATTAGTAATTGTTTTTATCAATTTGCCTTCTTTGAGACTCATGTTTTGTTATTCACCTAAATTCTTTTTTAGGATGCATATACGTTGATTCTTCCTGGAATATCATGAATATCAATGATTTCATGATATTATATGTTTCATGAAATTTTGTTTTCTTACATGGAGATCATGATCCCATGATACCAAACTATAAGAGTTTATTGAGACAATCTCATTAATTTTTGATATTTTTTAAGTTTATTCATCCTTTAAGGAAATTATATGATATATATTTCAAGAATATTAATGAATTTACTTATCCTATAATATTTCATAACATAATCATGTATTGGTACCATTTTTTACTATGGTACATAACATAGTTAATAATGTTTTTTTAGGAAAGCTCAACTTTACACTCTCTTCAGTTAGAAATATATATTTTCTAAAAAAATATTCCATGGATAATATACCATTACACTATAAAATATAAAATTTATTTCTACAATTTTTTTACTTTAACAATCTCTTTAAGGGAATATTCTTGTCGCTTTCAAAAAAACAAACTTTGTTATCCTTTTTACCATGAAAAGGGAATGTTCTTTTGACCTCATACGACACGTATGAATTTACCTTTCGTCATTTCTTCGAAGCTCCCCTTGCATTGTTAAAAAGGATAATCATTAATATTTTTGAAAAAAAAGTAGTTTTCAATTAAAATTATTTCCAAAATTTTTTCAGACTTCATTTATATGTTTTCATGGAAATTTACTTTCAAAACATTCTAAAGTTTTATTCACATGTTTTCAAAGTTCTTTTAAAAAAATATTTTTAATACGTTTTTAACCATCATTTATAAGTTATCAAGAAAGGTTAATTTCAAAACGTTTTCAATATTTATTTTTAAGTTTGAAATGTATTTTCAAAGAAATATTTTTCAAAATATTTTCAACCTTTCTTTAAATTCTTTCATGTGTTTTCAAAGAAAAAGGTTTCTAAAATGTTCTAAAGCTTATTTTAAATGTTTTCAAGGAAAAAGGTTTTTCAAATGATTTCATGTATTATTTTTATGTTTTCAAGATATTATCTAGGAAAATGATTTTCTTATTTTTTTATGTTTTAAAATTATGTTTTCAAACATGAAAGGATATATTCTTCATGAAATGATTCTAGATTATATTTCAAAATTATTTTCCACCTAAGATGAAATCAATTGATGTTACTCATCGCTTTCTAGGAAATGATCTAAAGGTTTCCTTCATATCCTTTCTCTGAATGAGTTATGATTAATGCCAGGGTCTTTATGAAACCCATTTCTTCTTCATGGTTAATATGTTTGTGAAACTTTTTTCCCTTTAACAGGTCATATTATTTTGAAAGTCACTTCTATTCATGGGGTTTTTTACGATGAAATGAACATGAAACATGTCTCTTTCCACAATTTATGATATGTTTAAATGTTTATGATACCCATTTAATTTTATGGGTTTATTTATGTTTATTTATGATATTATGGAACATGTATATATGATTTCATTATGTGATGGGTGGGACCTATATCCCCCTAATGAATTGGTTAATTATTTATATCTCATGAGATAGAATGAATGGGATGAGGGTTTACTCGGTTTAGTAATACAGAGTTGGAATGATGGTTAAATCAGTTCAATAATACATGAATGGAATATGGGTTTACTCAGTTTAGAAATATACAGATGGAATGAGGGTTTACTCGATTCACTAATATAGGGATAGAATAGGGGTTCACCAAGATAAAAAAGGATGTTTTCCACTAACATGGTCTTGTAACTGATGCCCTAGCTATTATGAAAATCAGTATATTCTTATGTGTTGCCACAATTACATGTCTTACTCCAATATTATGATTTAATGGGATGTATCTTTTACATCCTTTTGATTATTGTCTTATTAACTTCCAGGATTTATTCATTGATTCATGTATATGATCTTTGGTATATAGGATATGATCTTTTATTTTCATGATAAAGTCCTCATACCCTTATTCACTTTTTTATGCTAACATGTCTCCCTAGTTTACCCATACTGAGTATTTGAGCTCACCCATTTTTATTTTTCCTTTACGAAAATAAAAAAAGTCATAGTGACACATAACATGAAAAAAACATGAGTCAAGGATAACATACAAGACAATAAAACATGGTTTACAAAGTCCCATAAGGGGATAAGTTCACTACTTAATCCTATACATGATGTATTATGAGACTATAATATTACCCAATGAATTAGAGCACTGTCTGGGTAAACCGATTATAACTTGTTAATGTATATGTTCACCACATAAAAAACATACCGAATAATAATAAGGGTTACCCATGATATTAAAGAGGTATTGTAATATTATCATGAAGAAAGATCAAAGGGAATATAAAAATGGTACCAAAATAAAACATCCCCGGTCAAACTGATCAAAAAATATTTAATAAAATATAGAAGCTATTTTCACAAGATATCAAACTCAATAAACGATTAGATTCAACAAATTATTTTTAAATCGATGAAAATACTTTAATTGAGTCTATTAAAAAATTATTTAGGAAATACTCGTTTGCCCTATGAAAATAACTTATTTTTAGAACATTTTCACAACTATAAAAGAATAAAATTTACATTAAAATAATATTTTAAACATATAAAGGGATATTTTAAGAATTATGGAATTATGTTGGTTGGAAATTAACTCACATAATATAATTTAACAATACACACCTTCTATATTGTTTTTGGAAAAGTCTTAAATAAACTTATTTAGAAAACAAAAAAATATACCTTACATTTTTTTTTGTAACAACTAAAAATGAGTTTAAATGAATAAAAACAATCATATATGATATTAAGAACACTTTTTTGGAAATTTGTTTATATAACCCATAAATGGTAGAAAAATATATTTTTAAGGGAAATTTTTAAAAGATGTTTTTTTGAAGAATGACCCATATAAATATTGTATCATTGAAGTTATTATAAATAAGAAGAATAGAATATGTGTATTATCTAAAAAGAAACATAAAATAATTTTATATAAAACATAAGATATTAAAAATAATTTTTTCGAAAAATATTAGTATTAGACAGTCAGAGAAGCATATGTTTTACCCAAATAATAAGAACTAGGATAATAATTCCATTACCACTTTGTAATCAATCGAATCACATGCCTTATAAAAGTAATAGTTATCAAATAAAATATTTAACAACATGATGATAATTAGATTAATGAAATTATATATAAAAGGGAAATACATAATCAAAATATAAGGAATGAGTGGTGAATAAGGCATATGTCTCACATAAGTAAAAAGTACAATGATAAATCCCTACATAGTAATTCTGATTAGTTTTGTATACATTGACCTCATGTATAATTATTTAAAAAATGTTATAAAATAAATATAGTACTATATTCATATTTATAAAACCTTATATCACCATATATTGAATCTACCCTCTCATTCATTTATAAAATTTCATTATTTTTACTCTTTTCGGGTGCTTTCATTTCATGGTTTTATGGTCGGTTCACTTGTTTAATATTATTGATGTTTTTTTAAAATGGTATTATAAATATAGAATTGCAATTTAATTGTTTTATTTAACTTGTATAAGTTTTAATGGTAAATTATATCATTTTTATTTCTTGATGATGATGATTCATTTGATACAATTTCAATGATAAATATTTAGTTTGTTTTGGAGGTTTTTCTGAACATCAAAAATTAGTTTCATTTTATTTAAAATTAAGATAAATATTAGTAAATTAAAATTAAATATATTATAATATTCTTATTAATATATTATTTAACTATAAATATAATTTTTTTACCAACCATGAAGGCGGTAATGGAAAATGAACAAAATCATTATTTAGTGAGATGATCAACTGACATAACATGGACAATAGTTTTGTTTATTTGAATACAGGTAGATGAAAAATGAAATGGGTGTGGGATATTCCATTGAAAACATAAAAATAAATTTAATATATTATTATGGGGTTATCATGCTATAATAGATGAAGGAGGTGAGAAGAATATAGAAGAAGAGGAGAAAATAAGAGAGGTGTTTTGAGAAAATTGCCTCTTGAATGTCACCTCCTTAAAGGACCCCTCAAGGACCTAGGATTTTGTTTTTTTATGATACTAGAAACACTTGGATGTGGGGAGAGTGGGTATATGTTTAGTTAGCTATTAATTTAGGAGATTCAATTATTTAGATGGGTAATGGAGTTATGAGGGATGGTGTTTTTACTTGAGGAATAGTAGGTGTAAGGGATTAAATAATGATTATTTTATGATCATATCCAACCACATTGATGCCGAATTATTTTACATGAATTATTTTTATGATTAATATTTTTAAGGATGGTTAGGATCAATAAATACATCAATGTACAATTAAATTTCTAGTTTTTAGGTATGTGAAGCCTTTACCTTTCACGTTAAACACATTTCATTATTTTACTAATACAGTGGTAAAGAATTTTTTATAATGGTAAATTGTTTCCATATAATAATAAAACTAACCTTAAAATATAATTTTAACATTCATATAAAAAATATAAAATCCATTTTACCGAATTTAATTCACAAATTTTGGGAAATTATATTTAAAATAAATCTTTCAAACGCAATAGGAATACAATGTTCTAAAGTGAAAACATTCAAAATATGGAAATTTTTGTATATCCAATTTCATTGTGAAATTGATTAAAATGAAATAAATTAGATTTATTGATGTATAATTGAACTAATTATTATTTATAAATAATTTAAAATATAATTTTACATTATAAATTACTTATTTAAAAAATCATTTTCAATTAAAATGCAGTATTTTCAACTTTTCATTCAAAAACAAAACATATTAGAAAAATAAAAAAATCACCATAAGATAATTTGTATATAAATATATGAAATATGAATTTTTCTAAAAATAAAATTTACAAATGTGTCAAAATTTATTTTCAAATAAGCATACTATTGAAAGGTTGAAAATTTTCTTTTTAGACAAATATATATTTTTAGGCATAAAATTTGATTTATTTTTATCTTAAGCCTATATATATTATTGGATAAATTTGAAACCATTTTATTGAATATATTACTTATAAATTTAAATAATATCTTTTAATAATAGAGATTAATTTAACTTATTAAGATAAAATTCCATTTTGAGAATAAAACATGTTTTTTTATAAAAACACATCCTTTATGTTCTATTGGTTTTCATTATTATTTATAATTAATTGGTACCCAATGAATTAATTTTATAAAAACAATTAACTAATATTATAATATTTTTTTAATCTCATTCACTCCTTTTATTCCAATATTAATAAAACAATTATCACATTTAAATAATAATATCTTGCCATGTGTTTTAAGCTCGATGTGGCATATCTTGATTGACTTTGAAAATAGTGTTTCATTTTAAAATCTTATGATGTTACATTACTCCCTGATTTAATAAATAAAATCCTTATAATTTCCACTTAGAATTGAAAAAAAAGGATTGAATTTTGAAAAAACATTATTTGAAATCCCACACATCAGAACAAGGCTAAAAAACATCCATTTGAAAAGATAAAAAAAAGTATGAAGTTAACATGTGAAAACACATAATAGGTTTCCATTTAGGAAAAAGTTGTCATTAAAGAGAAAAATAACTATCAGATTTTGATTTCGAGTAATACAGAACATGTTCATGAGAATATTATCCCCCAACAATCTATAAATTTATGATTGATTCAAATGCCTTTGATTTATACATTTGAAAATTATTCAGTTCACGTTACTGTTTCAAAATATTTTCTCTAGAGTTGTGAAATAATTTTACTACATATACTGATAACATAATGAAATATAGTTACTTGAAAAGAATAATTTCATCCTCATATTTTATCTAATTGATTAAAATTCAAGATGAACTTTTCATACGGTAAATCATCAAAATTAAGTTTTATGTTTAACAAAATCCACACAGGTATAACTATTTATTCTTCATATCATTAAGAATTAACCAAAACACAAATGTTTAGTACAATATAATGTAATTCTCCAAAAATAATAAATCTTTATATGTTAAAAAAATTATTATCCTAAATTCAATAGTAATTCCCAATGTTCTCCATAGATTATTCAAAAAAATAACAATCCTTAACATTACTAAAAATATTCTAGACTAAAATTTGAAACCCAAAATTAGAAGTATTTGATCACATAGTATTCCAAGATAACTTTAAAATTTAAAATAAAATACAATCACTCCTAAATTATCCAAAATGTAATTGGCATAATCAGAAACTCTTCATGACATGTTTATAAATAACCTGAATCACTATAAATACAAAATACAATATTTCATTATTCAAAAATTAAATTAATCCTTTACAAATTAAAATAAAATTCCATAAAATTATTTTTTCCTTAATCATATAGGATTAAAAAAATTGGTAACCCATTTTTATATAACATTGATAACTTAATCCCCAAATCAATTTCTAATCCCATGGTTATCAATATGATAATTATATGTTCCCCAAATGAAGATATTATTTATCTTTTTAATAAAGAAAAAAAATTCATATTAACTCGGACTTCACGTAGGCCAGTGGAAGGTTATGAACCCACATCTCCCATTGGTTATTGGTTTGATCCCCATAGCCTAGCCAAATGCCACAAGATGTCACCCATCCCATGGGTAGTCCTTTTTATGAATGTAATCTAATATACTTTTTTAAAATTCCTGAAATTTCAGAAGCATCTTAAGAAATAAGCTTAATATATTTTAAACTAAATGGTTCTCTCATACCTTTCATTTTTCATCCAAACAAATAAGGACCCATAATAACATATAATTCAAAGATCATATAAACCTAAAATTCTATGAATTAAATTAATCATATGTCAACAAAAAGAAAACTCATTGTTCCTTACATAATATTTTTCATATAAAAAAATTAAGGGTCACATAAAATATAAAAATTATCTTTTTTTACCAATTTTCAATGGTAAGTATTCCATCTAAAATTATGTGTCAAAATATATGAAAACCAAACCAACTATAAAAAATACATATGTTTTCTATGATTCCCATAATATTTGAAAAATAACACTATATCATAAATTTTAAAAATCAATAGATAAACTCATCCTTCTTTAAACATAATTATTAAACCATTAACCATGGTATTTAATATTATCCCTTCAGAATTTATTATTATAATAAATGATATGAATTATATCTTTATGATTCCACAATCGGAACCCTAAAATGATGAATAATTAGAAAATAATAAATTAATTCATTCCATAAATCAAGACATCATGGTTTCTTTGATATCCCATTTATCTTATGACATGGTTCCCAACTTCCCAAATGAAAAAGGTCATGTCCTTTATAAAAATTAATTTTTTGAGTGATTGGGAAATGTTGAAATATTTTTAATCTAATGAAAATGATAACATGAAATATAAAATTATAAGAAAAAATAAAAGGTATTAGATAAGTATGACTATTTCTTGTAGGTTATTTGAATAATCATAAAGCTATTAAATTAATTTCAATATTATTTTGAAATAGTGTTGATAATGAATCATCTGGAAGAGATAAGAGGTTTTTGAAAGAACACTATGCTTATATCCTTATAAAAAATACTTCATTTTTATTAAATAACATCACTAAGACATGAAATTAATTCTTACACGTAAAAATAAAAATATTCCTTTTATGTATAACAACTATTTGAAGTCTATAATAGTTTAAACTTAAAATAATTTATACATAATTTAATAACCTTTCAAAATACAATTTCCAAAAAATCATTAATCTCCTAGAAATACATCAATTTATAAAATAAAAGGGGTGTCTAGTTATTTTATGATATAATCATCTTTAAACATGAAAAAACTATGATGATATACAAAACAAATTTGAAAAAAAAAACTTTATATCTAAATTTATCTAAATCCTACTTTGTTACAAATGGTAAGGAACCTGTATTACACATTACATATTATAGTAAATTTAATCTAGAATTAAAATTAATATATTCCAAATAATATTTTTCGATTAGAGTTTTATATAATAAGGTCTAATAGTTACATATTAATCCCATACATTATAGTTGGACACTAATTCCACGTATCTATAAAACAAAAATGTTGAAAAAAAGAATTATTTTTATGATCCATCTTCATAATATACCCCTTAATCATATCCTCATATGTATTCTCCATTAAATCCTGTGAAAAACATTTTAAAACACGATATGAGAATAAAATCTGAATAAGGTACATACAAGATGGGATTGAAGAAAAATATATGAGTTAGAAATCATGACACGGTGACATATAAGCATGGATCATGAATAAACATATAGAAACATAAAATATAGAAAATGGAGTAATATAATCATGGATGAATAAGATTGTGGAAGTGAAAGATTACATAACACAAACATGAGTAAAGGCTAACATCCAAGACTATATAACATGATCGATATAGTCCCCTACGGGATTAGGATTACATCCTAATCCAATACATGATGTCTCATGAGACTAGAACATTACCAAATAAATTAGAGGACTATTTGGGTTCACCCATTATAACATGATCATTCATATGTGTTACACATAAGGGATCAAACTTAATGAATAATGATAAGGGACACTCATGTAATGAAATGTGTATTGTAATATTATCCTGAGGCATGACCAATGGGAATATGAAAATTATTTCAAAAATAGTACATTCTCAATCGAAGCGATCATAAAAAATTTAATAAAATATACAGGATTGAATCATAAGATATGAACCACAATGAAATAAAATTCAAAAAATGATTCTAACATAGATACAAATACTTTAAATGAGTTTATTGAAAAATTATTTATGAAAATATTGTTTTCACTTTGAAAACTAATTTTTACTAAAATGATGCACAAATATTAAAGGAGTATTTAATTTTAAAATAGACATGTAAACTTTGAAAGTGATATTTAAATCATTATGAAATTATAATGGCGGAAAAATACACTCACGCTATATAAGTTAAAAAACATTAATTCTCTATTTTTTCCTGAGAAGCCTCAAATAATCTTATATAAAAAATGAAAAAAATATTCATGTCAATTTTTTTAAATGTGAAAAATGATTATAAATACATTTAAAAAATAATAAGGTGTAGTAAACACATTTTTGGAATATTTTAAAAAAATGGTCATGGAATAGAAATCTAGTTTTATGGAAATTTTTAGAATGATAATTTCTTTTAAAATATTATTCCTTATAAATATTATATCTTTGAATTGAGCATTAAAAAAATTGTTTGAATATATATATTCAATATAAATCCTTATAAAATAAGTTTAAATACAACATAATAAATTCATAATACATTTCACAAATAGGCTTATTATGATAGAATCATGGAAGTAGAACGTTAACCCATGGAATGTGAATTGTTTTAAAAATTTTGTTTCCACTTTTTAATCAATCGAATCTCATGACCCATAAAAGTAATAATTATTGAATACATCATTCAAAATCATGAAGATAATGATATTAATTATATTATATATAAAAGGGTGTTACATATGTTACACATAAGAAATAAGTGGCTAATAAGTTATTATCTCATAGAAGTAAAAATTAAGATGAGAAACCATTGAATCACAGTTACCTTCCATTTTTCATATTATAAAATACTTTAAAATGTTTTAATGAATTATACTATCTAATTAATGATCTATATTTATATTTATAATACCTTATCTAACAAATTTATAACATCTTACACCAATTCATTAATAATATTTCATTATTTTCAGTTTTTCGGGTGATTTTGTTTCATGGTTTAATGATCGGTTCACTTGTGTAATATTATGGATGTTATTTTAAAATGGAAATAATAATAATAAATTATAATGATATATTATGAATTCACTCCCAAATTTATAAATTGTCCCATATATCATTTTTCATTATTTTATAAGGATGATGTATTTGATAAAATGTTTATGATAAATGTTTAGTTTTTTTTGTTTTTTCTAACACCACGAACTACTTTAATTATTTTTATATTATTATTATATATAATTTCCCAAAATATATAATAGGTTATAAAATACATATTAAAATATTATTAGGTATAACAATACATTTATGACAAGCCCTGGGCATGGTAATAGAAAATGAAGAAAATCATTATTCACAAAGATAATTAACAAGCATAACATAGATAATAGTTTGGTTTATTTTAATATGGATATATGAGATAATTACTTGATTTATTAAGGTGGATATTATAAATTACAATAAAAACCAAAATAAGAGAGTTGTTTTGAAATATTTACCTCTTGAATATTACATCCAAGAAGGACAGATTGAGGACCTTGCATTTGGTCATTTAGTTAGACCAGAATCACATAGATATTGGATGATTGTGAAAGATTTGTTTCTCCAAAATTTCTATGATATTATAGGATTTTTATGTGAAATAGGCTGGTGAGGGGAGGTATTTACAATTGAGAACGAGTGGATTTAATTGACTAAATAGTAATTAAATTATGTTTAAATCCAACCACATTGAGGTGGCATTAATTTCCTCAAATTTAGATGATTAAATTGTTTAAAATTATTTTTAGGTATTATAAATACATCAAAACAATTAATTTTTATAGTTTTTATGTATTTTAAGGATTTACCATTTCTCTTTGATCCTTTTCATTATTTAACCTACGTGTGATAAATAATTTTTTTACAATGATAAAATTTTAATGTCTAAATTTGAAAAAAACCATTCAAAATAATTTAAAACTTATTCATATAAATATAGAATTATGTTAAACTATTTTAATTTCATAAATTTAGAAAATTATATTCAAATTTATTCATTTAAATGTAATGGGGAAACATGTTTTTAAATTGAAAATATTCTAAAGTTTGAAATGTTTTTATATCCAATTTCAATGTTAAATTCATTCCAATTGAATTCCATAGATTTATCGATCTATAATTGACCTAAATTTATTTATATAAAAATTTAATATATAATTTAATATTTTAAATTATATATTTCATAATTATGCATTCAATTAAAATGCAGTAAAATTTAATTTTCATCAGAAAATAAAATGTATCAATAAAATACCAAATATTCACCCTATGATAATTTTGATATCTTGATTTTAAAAACTATTTTTATTTTTTCAAATAATATTTATTAAATTTTTTATATTTTTAAAATAGATGTGCCATTAAAAGAAGGAAAAATGGGCTTTTAGAAAAATATAGCTTTTTTCTTATTATTTGATTTATTCTTATCTCATACCAATCAAGTTTATTGGATGTGTTTAAAAACATTTGATTGAATTTAAAAAATTTAAATTTAATTAATATTATTCACTAATTATGATTAATATAATTTATTGTGATAAAATTTCATTGTTGGAATAAAAATATTTTTGTTATAAAAAACATTATTAATGTTTAATTGGTTTTTATTTGTATTTAATATTAATTGGAAACTAATGAATTAATATTATAAAATTTTGTAAATGGTATTTTCATAATTTAGTTAATATAATCCGTTCCCACCATTCCAATGGCTAGTTCAAACCCATCACATTTTTGAAAATAATATTTAGTCATTTTTTAAGATCGATTTTGCCTTTATTACATGATATTGAACATAGTGTTTCATTTTAAAATATCATGATATTACAGGTGTATAATGGGAATACCATTTAAATATTTTTATTTTTCATAAAAAATAGTTATTAACCAATGATATATATGGCCTTATATGAGGCATTGAATAATCATCCATGTCTCTCTCAAACTTACTGGGTAGATACTGGGAAACCTCCATGATTATTCCTAGCCTTTCATGGGATAAAACAAAAAGATATAGATGATCAATATGGGGATGTAGGTGGCCTATTAAAATCTGAAATATTGTGTATGTATTTATCATTGTACCTTATCTTTATATTTGGTCAGTCATGTAATCTTATGAGTATCTATGAAGTTTGGGTATCATTAGTAGGGTAAGATTGGGATGATATATTTAGAATATGTTAGGAATTTTTAAATTCTTGTACCTATTGTTGAGGGTTATTATCACCTATCTATAATACTAACATTCAGTTTTGTTCATAATTTTTCCATTTATTGATATTAATGAAGTATCAACCTACCCATACTCATGGGATTAGTTGCGACCATGGTACTATGAAACCTAATGCAACATTTTTTGACACCATGATTCATATTCTAGATAGTTAGGAAAATATATTTTCTGTCATGTATAAATATATAGTATGGTTATTATGGAAATATAGTTTTATATAGGATGAGACAATGGAATTAGAGAAGTATATGCTACACCAAAGACTATAGTTTTTCTATAACACTATAAACATCAATCATTTCATGGATGGAAAGCCTGATGGAAAGAATAATGTAACCTCTCTATATTGATGAACTTCCCCATTTTATTTTATATTGGTTTGTTTCATAGGTATAAGTGTTGGTTCATGGAGTTTCTAAATTGATTTAGGATACATTGGAGGTGTTATGGAGGGTGTACAGTTGAAACATGTTTAGGGGAAACCATAATAATTCCCTATGTAACCATGTAAGACAAATTGGGGCCTTAAGGAAGGTTTATGGTTGGTTCTTATTTTGATTAATCCATTTAGTAAATATGTGAATTTAGAAATTTTGGGATAACAATGATTTTTACAATCGGAACATGGTTTCCCAAAATTTATAGCTCACCCATGTGTATTTTTTTAAAATTGTTTTAAGACATTATTACTACCATGAAACTTTAATCTTTTCCAATTTTTTTTAGGGATCTTGACAACAACTGTTCCTTTAGTTTATTATGTGTATTGAATTCTCTTTGAAGGAAATTTTTAGTGGATCATTGGTTGTTGGATGCAAGAAATCTATGGTAAGGGGTTTATTTCTTGTTATCCTTCTCGATCAACCTATTTTATTTTTCAGTAAAACCTAGAGAGACGATTTCTTACTCAAAACTATGGTTTGGAGACTGTTTTCATGGATATTATCAAGGATAAATTAAAGTAAAGGAATGATGAAACTAGATCGATGAGAAAATGAATTTATTACTTGATACCAATCATTGGTCTAGGTGGATTACCTCACACATGGCTTATTCTTAGAATTTTAAGGCTTTGGTTTTTCAAAAATGATTAGCCTTCAATTACTAATGGAAACCCCATGATGATCATCCATTTTTTTAAATACTATTTGTTATGGGTGACACTCACAACATGTTGAAAAAAAATTTAAATAAATTTTTATGGTGTGAGAACATTGAATAACATTGTTAATATGTGTCCCAGATGTATATTGGGACCTTATTGGATCATAATTGTTTGTTATGTTGATTTTGGGGGTAGTCTATATTGTACAACCAAGTTATGACTTGGGAATGGAGTGATAGGTAATTTTTGTCAGTTTAGACTATTATGGGAATATACTGGCTAGGAATTTAATGATTAGGTCCCTATATGGGTGTGTGCATTCGTGAAATGATAGATCATTATGGTTTTATAATTTTCATTATTTCTAAATTTTTATCTAATTTATTATCTATTCATCCTATGTTGGTTTGTTATATATATATATTATTATGAAGTATCTTATTCTTATCCTAATCACAGGGTGGGAAGTCTTTGGGATCACCTACTAGGTTTTTTATTAGATACCTTCATATGTACCTTGATGTGTATGATAAAATTATTTACCATGATATTCCTATTTGGAAGAAATAATAATTACCAAGTATATCATCTTGATTCTACAATCATTTATTATGTGTTATGGTTTTTCGAGATGGTCGTTTAGTGTATGTGGTCTTAGTGGCACATCAACATAACAGTGTCTCTATTTTTTGTTGAGTCATATAGACTTATTTGTGTATATTTTATTACTATAATTATAATTCCGGTTATATTTTCAATTTTCTGATTTGATGTATTTTATTTCATACAACCATCTTATTTTATAATGTAGTAGGTTTTTATTACAGGTCATGTGTGTAAGGTAAAATCAATACCCATGATTTGATATTTCCCTTGGAATTCATTACAAACTTTTTATGTTTATGGTATTTCACATAATTTTAGTGGAACTCCAGTCATATTCTACAAAAAAGTTCAAGGTGAGTGTTTTATAGATTATATAGTTATACATGGTTCCTATACATATTGTTTTCATTCAAGGGTGAATAAATGATTCTTTATTTTTTGTATTTCTTTCATATCTATAAAATCTAATTCCAAATTTATCTTAGGACCATTTTGAGTTTAAAATAAACCGAATTGATGTTGAACTCCTTCCCAAACAAATTTTTTTATCTCTAATTGTTTATACTAGACTTTTCTGGTTGAGAAGTATTCTTAGAGTGTTGTGAGACACTTCAACATATATTGATTATGTATGTTCATTATTATTGTTAATTAATTATAGAGATATATTCTTGAATAATTATTGTCAATTTTTTTTAATTTATATAGATTTCTACATATAGATTTATGTTCATGCCATAGTTATATCTCATTATTTTTTCTATGTAATTTTATTTCCTTGATGTCTAGGGATTTTTTAATTAAGGTAATTTCGTGATTTCTATTATTTTAGGCTGATTGTTTCATCCCATACATTACATCATAATAAAACCTTGTGAATTTCATCAGTTTCAAACTATTACTTTTCCCTTGGACATTATAGAGTAATATTTTCCACTAAGACCAAGTAGAAATTTAGGAATTTTAGGGAAACTATTTATTATATAATGGTTGAATATCACCCCATTATTTATAAAATATCTGAAAAATAACTACATTTCTTCAACTTATAATTCTTAAATTCCCTCAAAATTCACCACAAGATAATTTTTATCAATGCTTTGAGGTTTTTGAGGATTAGGTAAATTTTTTGAAGTAGTCATCACAAATTAAATAAATAACCTAAATTTACGACATGATTTCCTAAGAATAAAGTTGAAGATTGAATAATATAAGTACATACATGAGTTTCCTCCTGACCCAATATTTCTTATTATGAAATCCTGATGTACTTGATTATCATTCATCAATCATAAATGAGAGAATGATTTCATGTTTATAATGTGGAAATTTTGGATTTAGGCACTATCCATTCTCCTATAATAAGGTATACTCAATCCTTTGTATCTATAATTCCCCATATGGGTAAACATGAATGTATATGATGTGTCCTAGCCAAATAGACCTAAGGTTTTATAGAAAAACAAAAATATGAGTTGAAAAGTATAACCTTATCACATGGCTATGGATATTTCTTTTGAAGGTTTTTCTCATGATGTTTCTTTATTTTATACATGTAAATGGTGGCATTCACATAATATTATATCCTAGTATTTTCATCATCTTTCATTTGTATAGTCTAGTTCATTCTAGAATTTTTTTTATCTTTAATTTATGATATTGGAAATCCAATAAGTATTATGGGATTGATCCTTTAATTTGTAGCATAGTGTCTTATAAAATAAAAAGAGATGAGGCATACCATGTGGTGTTTTGTATACTATTCTATATTTCTTAATTTTTCATAATGTTTCTTGGATCATCACTTTCTATTTTAACTAATCATGTTCTAAATTTTTATTTATTTCATATTTCAATAGATTTACCCATAAACTTGTTTATGTTTTGTATGAGGAAGTTTATTACATTAAACATCATACTTATAAGAAAAACCTCATAATAATTTTTTATTTGAATAGGTTTCCTTTTAAACTAAAAATAAATTAAGATCTCCAAACCCTATGAATATATTTTTTGGAAAAATTTGATTTCACCTCAACCATGTTGGTAGTTTTTGATTTCACTTAAAATATTTTTTTAAACATAATCTAAATATACTAAAATGTATGTTTAATTAAAGGAATTTTTAATTGGTCCCATCAAATAAGTTTTCAAAATTTCAAATAACATGACCTATATAATGGGATACTCTGATATTTATTCTCTATTTCTTATATTTCTTGAATATTGGCAGTGATCAGAGACTTCCCTTTATCATTAAAGCTCAGTTAAGTGTTACAAAAAGGAATAATATTGGATTTATTTTATTTACTATGTTGTATATTTATTGGTATCCTCATACAAATTATAAGTGAAATATATATATATATATATATCGCTTTTATTTTCAAAATGAAGTACATTTTAGTGGGTTAACCAATCTCCAGACTAATTAAACAATAAAATATCATTCTAAAAATAATTTTTTACATTATCTTGGAACTTATTATCTTGTTGATAAATTTATTACAGTTTTATATTTCCATTTTATAAATAATTAGAAATATCCACAAACCGTGGCCGCACTATTACAGAAACCTTAAATAAGTTATTATTAAGGAATTAATATCTAATTTCAACCTATTGAACACCACTAAAATGGGGAATTTCTATCCCTGATAAATAGATATTATTAAGTTATATAAACCCTTATTGTATTTGATTTTAATTTGGTATTATTGGAGTAATAATAACTATCAAATCAAGTACAGCTTAACAAATTTCATGTTTATCTAGTAATTAAATTATTTATTATTGTTATAAACCATGTAATGCCCCAACCATAGATACTCAGAGTTGGTGCATTATTATATAACAGTATCATGATTTCAAAAGATCAAATCTCGAAAGATAGATTAGTTTAGTAGACTTTTTAATACTAGATACATTAATAAGTTTTAAATTACATTATAAAATGAAAAACTCAAACAACATAGTCTTTGTAGGCCACACTCATATCTAATAGAAAATACTTGTAGGTCAGTTATTAAATACATCTTTGCATCCTAGAAAAATAAAACATAGAAAGTGGTGAGCTCATATGCTCAGTAAGGATAAAAATATAGCGGAAACATTCATAAATTTGCATAAACATTTAAGTAAATTTAAAAGACTAAAACAAAATCCTTTTAAAAATGAAATTCATCATAATATGGAAAAGATAAAATCAAATAACTCCATTTAATTAGTCACATTGATATTCTACATGTCGAATAATAAATGCAATATCAATAGCCACATTCATAATGATGAAATGCATAATTCCAGACTTCATAACCACATAATCAAGGCCATATGTCAGGACTAAAAATAAGATTTTGTCAAGGCCTTATGCCAAGACACTAGTTTGTCTCATGAGAACTTCCAATGCATTGAGGATCTATAGCGGGCTCCAAACGTCTCATTTTAAGTCCAATTCATTCATCATATAAAAAGTTTTAAACATAACATAAACATTCTTATTAAAAATAGCATACGAAATATCAATACTTTATCCATAAATCATGATTGGTAGAAAAATAACACATCCACAGTCAAACATATCACAAAACCATCAATTCAAAATGGGAGATTTTTATCATAATTGTAACATCCCAGGAAAATAAAGAATAAATAATTTTCATATTTATTAATATTTACGAATTAAATATTAATTTTATTTTAAAGGGGTTGCTATGTTCGATAGCGTACCCGATACGCAACGATGAGTTTCTTTGAAACTTACGTAGCACACTAGTAATAAAATAATATTATTTTAAATGTTAGTTAACAAGTAGCCGTTGTACTGGAGGGAATGGATAGAAATAACTAAAATATTATTAGATATGTTTTTAAATGTTTATACATTTACCCAGTAAAAGATAAAGGCTTAAAATACCGAAAGAGTTCAATTTTAGGGCATATATACTCTAATTTTCACTAAAGGTTCACTTATCACCTTTTAATGGTGAACCGTCATTAAATATAGTTTTGATCACTCTTATACTTTATTTTGGACCAAATATAACTCTTCTTTAGAATCGGGACATCAAAATTTACTTTGTATAAATTTTTGGTACCTTTCTGATAAAGTTCATTTTTTTATGAATAGTGTAAAATGTTGTATTTTAATTCAAAACCTCTTTTTAATCTAAATTATTTATATGATTAGATTATTATTTTAATTGGTTTTAAAGTGAAATTAGAAAATATTTTTACCAGTTAATCCAATGGTGGTCATTGGAATCAATTTCACTTTGAAATTGGACTTAAACTGGTGTCAATCTTTTGATACTTATTGTTTCACAAAAACACGCTATTTGTCATGACAGCGGGAATTAATTATTAAATTAATTAATTTGACTTATATGTTTTGAATTTTGTAAAATGGACTTCATTTTTGAATTCTGAATATCAAATATAGCTTAGGGTGAATTTTTGGTAATTTTCTGAAAAACTTCAATTTTTGATGAATAGTGAAACCACTAAGTGGTAATCAAGCAAACTGATTTTTCAGTTAAATGAAAGTTTACCACTAATGTGTACTGAATTTTGAAAATCCGACATACATGGTTGTCATTAAGAAGTAAAATGTGGTTCAATGAGATTATAATAATTTTTTGGTGAATAGTAACTTATTAAGTTCTTAATCACGATTAGTGGTAATTAGGGTAGTTTAAGGTATAAATAATACTTTAATAAAATTAAATGACCTAGACACATGTCCCAACCTTATTGATTGTGTCATGGCCGACCAAGACAAGCCGTGGGTCAACTTGGGGACCCCATTGGGACATTTTAGTTGGGAAATGACATAAATAACTTTTTATTAAATGTTAAAGTAAAAAATGACACAAACAAGAGATGTTTTACGAAAACAATTTTTACATGGGGTTATAAAGATCAGATTTTTTATTTTAAATATTCATTGGAAAGATAAAACGATTTCCTACATCATCGCATTTCTTTAATGATTTTTAGACATTAAATAAATTAAATTATTTATGACATAATAATGATGCAGTGATGAAATCATTATTTGACGATTTAAATAAAATAGAAATATAATGTAAAATATATGAACTACACATGTGCAAAACCAATTGTATGAGTGGATTTAGAACCCTTATCACCTTATCCACGAATTATATCAATGTGGGACCTTTTAAAACCGAAACACATTTTAAAATAAAGTAATGTTTCTTTACTTTCCAAAAGTGCCCCTCCTCTCCTCTTAAAAAAGGCCCCCACCTCTACCTCATTTCACACACTTGTCAAACCTTTGGCTCGGCCAAACCCTGCCTATTTACTCTCTCCACATCCCTCTCCTCATCCTAGAGGATTCCCTTTGGGCAGAATCCTTTCAAAGGAAGGCTTTAGGCTCAAATCAAAAGGAGTTACACTTTTTAAGGTAATTCATTCTCTCATGTTCATTTGTTTTATTTTGCTTCTCCAACCCCCTAAACTCTTTTTATTTAATTATTTTGTAACAACACCAGTATATTCAATATACTAGGATGTTGTTATAAGATTTATTTGAGCTACACTGTCACACAACTACATCAAATGGTTAAAAAACATACGGTTTCCGTGGATGGCTAAATTCTGCCTCCCGAAACGATGATTGTTCAATACTCATTTAACACCTTCAAAGGTGGCCATTATGATGTCACTATTTTTATATATGATATATAATATGTTTATGTTTTCCTTAAGCTTCTGTTTTTTCATTTTGGGCATACCTTTATGGTTTCCATTATGAGTAAACACGATATCTTCATTTTAGGAAGTGCGGACTACCGCCCCCTCAAAGTGATTTGATTCGTTAAAATACCATGTGTGGGACATATAAAGGATGGAAATATGATATTATATATGATATTATACTGTAAATATAATATACCATTATATAATTATGATTTCATTCTATAAAATACGAAATAGAAATGAAAGTAGCGTTCATGCGTACGTACGGCTTACCGTCTCCATGAACGGTGCATTTCATTTCTTACCTCTAAATGATTATGTAATATTATAAATGCGTGTATGTACTGGATATATATGACATATATGATATCTAAATCATGAATACCATTCTGGATATAATGAACCTTTGACCAAATTAACAACATGTAAGTGTAAGAAGTCTATTTTTGACTAAAGAACCAAATACCGACAAAATGAACATTATTAACTTAAATGATTACATGATGTTCATAACATGGTATAAAAGGAATAATGAACTTGAAAATGATTAATAAGAAAGTAGATATTAACTCAAGTTTATTATTCCGAAGATTAAAGAAAGGTCGGGTCAAGTCGGATACGAGGTATGGGACTTCGTCTCAATCTCCTTTCGTTGAGGCATATTTTATTTTATACACAACTTTCTTTTATACGGTGTATAAACCCCTTTGACTTTTACATTTATTCAAAAGGAATATTTTTTATATGAAGCGGTTACTAAACGACAAAAGGGAATGTTTTTGCCGTACGTATGCGGCGACAACGACTTCTCCGCCGTCGTGACCGTTATTTGAGTTTCGGCTTCCTCTACAAGCCATACCTTCTTTTTAAAAGAAAAATAAATACCATGTTTTACTTTTCTTTTATTTTGGTGTTGAAAATGGTTTTCACAATGTTTTTTTTGTTGTATTGATATCTTGTGATTGAAATGTGGAAATGTTATGTTTCCTTTATGCATGTTTTATGTGATATGATTATGTTATGGTTCTTGGGGATTATTATGAAGACGGGTGGTTACGTGATAAACTAAGGGCGGGTGAGCCCGTTATAGCTCTCCAATGAATTGGGTAACGTGAAGGAGTGAAACGTTAAGGTTTCTCCGAAGAGATTTTAGGGAATATACTATGATGGGTATTCCAAACGTAACCAAGAGGGTTACTCCCTACGTAAGAATGTTATGAATGCCTCAAGTTACCTTTATGTCTTCTGATTTCTATGATTTATTCATGATTTTATGAGGTATGTTAAAGTGCCTATGATTTATGGGTAAATTATGATTTCATTCTTATGTATATATGAACTCATGTTTCCTTTCCATGTTTTTTTTATAACCCATACTGTGTATTTATGCTCATCCCAAGTTTTTGAAATGTTTTTCACAGGTCAAGGGAAAGGTACATGATAATATGATAGAGTCAAGGATGTGTCAAGAAATAATCCATGTTCTATTTTAAATGTGTTTCCATTGACGGGAATGAAGAATACTATCTTTCTGTAACCACTTTGTTTATATGAGGAATGTAATGCAAGTTTTATGATCTAATTTGCTAAAACTCTAAACCCGAAAAGATCCTCAATGTGTAATCTTGTAATAACTCAAGATTCAGTAAGGTTTATGGCTGTGGCCTTATAGTTGGTATCAGAGGTCGGTTTAGATAACTTTAGGAGTTAGAATTCTATTAAATGATTATCCAAAAATATTTTTTTTCGAAATGATATAGCATTTACGGATTTCCATGTTGCTTCTCCTAAGATATTTCTGTGTTCAGAATGGTTTTCCACAGAGGAAACAAAGCGGCTATGTTGGGACGACATCAGGAGGAAGATAACCTTCCGAATCAGCATCCAGAAATGGTCGGAATTGGAACTGAACAGTTTGTGGCAGTAATGGCGCAGTTGACTCAAGCGATAAATGGTGGTGGTATTGTAACGCCCCGACCCCAGCTACCCAGAGTCGGTGCATTACTTCATAACATTGGCATGATCACAAGAAAGATCAAATCTCGAAAGACCGATTGGTTTAGTAGCCTTGGAAACACTAGATGTATTCATAAAGTTTTACATTACATTTCAAAGTGAAAAACTACTACAACAACAAAGTCTTCATATCCACACTATTAACCCCTCATAATATCCTTGCAAGTCAATCATAATTTACTTCTTCACTACCTGGGAAAAATAAAACATAGAAAAGGGGTGAGCTCAAATGCCCAGTAAGGATAACAATATAGCGGAACATTCAAAATAAGCATCAACATTTAAGGCAATGAATTACTAAAACAAAAGCCTTTTAAAAATGAACTTCAACATAGTATGGCAAAAGTAAAATGAAATAATGCCATTTACTTATTCACATGGATATTCTACTAATCGAATAATCACATGCAAAATCAATAACCACTTTCATAATGTTGGAATGCATAATGCCAGACTATCATAACCACCTAGCCAAGGCCTCGTGCCAAGACTACAAATAAGATTTTATCAAGGCCTTGTGCCAAGACACTAGTTTGTCTCATGAGACCTACCGATGCATCGAGGAGCTATAGCGGGCTCCACCCGTCACTTATTAAGTCCAATGCATTCCCATATGAAAAGGTTTAAACATAACATAAACATTCGTATTAAAACTAGCATACGAAATGTCAATAATTTCACCATAAACTATGAATGGTATAAAAATAGCACATCCATAGTCAAACATATCACAAAACCTTCAATACAATATAGAAGTTTTGTATCATAATAAATCAACTTCAAATAATCTTAAAATCCATCAAAGGATGTTGACATAGATGAAATCAAAATTCTTTTTAAAGAAATATCTCCTTTCATTTTGAAACCATTTAAGATCCATATAAAATAGAACATTTTCTTTGAAAATATTCTTATAAACTTGTAAGTAAATCTTTGAAGATTTTATAACGGCGTAAAATAACCGCACTAGCCGTATAAGTTAAAAAAAAATTCTTACCTTAATTCTGTCGAAAAGGTTAAAAAGGACCTTGTTTTGAAAATGAAGGAAAGATTCCTTTATAAACCTCTTATAAAAAGTCAAAAAGGGTATAAATGACTTTAACCCATATTCTTGTAAATAATAAATATGTTTTGAAATACATTTTGAAGAAACATGGATGTGGATGATAACGAGATCCTAGTAGATTATTACGTATAAACAACCTCGGATAAAGAAGAGATTGTGAAATAACCCTTACCTTGTACTTTTCCTTGGTTGGGGTAGGTTAACCTCCTGTATAATGGTGAAATAGTTGTTATTAAATTATACAAGAATCATATATATTAATATGATATCATATATGATCTTTTAACATTGATTTGTTAATAATATCTTAGAATTATCGTCGTTTCGGGAGTTAACTTACTCATTTTCTTTTATATGTTTTGTTACATAAGCCATGGTTGTTGTATCTTATTCATATCCAGAATTATATCCAGTCCTTAAACATCATTTTTAAATCATCAAATGATAATTATACTTGAATGGATACGATGGAGAATGAATCTCATCGCGTTCGTGGAGACGGTAGTCCGTACGTACGCACGAGCGACAATATCATTCTTTTGATATTAAAATAATATATAAATGGATGTTATATAATATATACAGAATCATTAACATTTTATATTTATTATTTACATGAGTTACACATCATTATTATACCCATCCAAATAATATTATGTTGAATAACAATTACACCACGACGTGGAGACGGTAAGCCGTACGTACGCACGTATGGTGACATGTTATTCAAAGGGTGGATAGAATACTGAATATGATTGTACCATATTAATAATAACATCACAGTATATGTGAGATACTGGAGTTATTATTTTAGAATGGTAAGAACAAAGGAAGAAGAAGTGGAAGAAGAAATGAACTTGGAGAAGGGTGGTGAAATCATTACCTCTTCTTCGGGTTCTTCCTTTTGATTTGATCAAAAGGGCTCCTTAGGTTGGTTTTCTGATCAAACTAAGGCCTCTAGGTTGTAGTGAGGGATGTTGGGAGAGTATTTGGGCAGAGTTTGGCCGAACCAAAAGGCTTTTAAGGTGTGAAGAAATGGGAAGGAGGAGTGCCCTTTTATAAGAGGGGTGAGGGGCACCTTTGGAAAAGCTAGAGATATTAGTTTATAATAAATTCATATTCGGTTTCTAAAGGCTACAAAGTTGATTATTCAAAGGTTAAGGTGGGGATAGGTCGAAAACCACTCAACCAATAGAATTTAGACAGGTTTGGGTACTTATATTAACCTTATCTTTAAGTATTAACTCTAAGTTAATTAGTTTCACTTTTACAATGTCTCTTTGTATTTTTATATAATATGGTTAATAAACTTACTATATACATCCAAGAGACCCCCAAGTGGTCCATTAATGATGAACCTATCCGTATATAATTCTCTTGGCAGAACCTTAGATTTTTAAGAATTTAATATCAATTAATAATATAATATTTTTTTTAAAAACTCTTTTATGTCAATTTTGACACTATTCAATAGTTGATTTTTGTGAAACTCATAACAGATTGATTACTTCGAACAAAGTCAATTAAATCAATCCTAATATATCATATTATCCTATAAAATTAGTTTAATTCATTAAAAGTTTCATATTATATTTTTTTTGGGTATTTATAATATCAATTATTTTAATTTTTCACTATTATGGTAATTACTGCATCATCATTGTGTCATAAATAAAATAAATTATTTAATGTCTAAAAATTATAAATAAAATATCATTATGTAGTAAATCTTTTTATCTTTCTAATAAATATTTATAATCGAAAATCCAACATGTATAACCCTATGTAAAAATTGTTCTTCTAAAAGATGTAAGCTTATGCCATTTTTATTTTTATTTTAACTTATTAATATAATGTGTCATTATCACTTACAAGTGGATCCATGGGGTCCCAAAATTGACACAAATATGCCCATGGTCGACCATCTATCAACCAATAGGGTTAAGACACGTTTTAGGGTAATTTAGTATTATTATAATATTATTTGTTTTAACCCTTATTTACCGGATTTATCCTTAACCATGGTAAATAAAATATTTACCGCAGTAATTATTCAAAATGTCTAAAAATAAAAGTTACCTATTTACACAATTTGAACATCCTGATTCCAAATATGGAATCCGTTTTCCTAAATTCAAAACACAGAAGTGGCAGAAATTAATTTAAAATTAATTCCCGCTGTCAAAACAAAAAGCGTGTTTTTAAGAGATAATAACTATCAAAAGATTGACACTTGTTTATGTTCGGTTTAATTGTAAAATTATGTCCAATGACCAACATTATATTAAATAGTAAAAATATATTCTAAATATACTTTAAAACCACTCAAATTCATAATTTATCACTATTAATTATTTTGATTAAAAAAGTTGTTTTTAATTAAAATTTAGTAATTTTCACTATTCATCAAAATATGAAAGTTATCCGAAAAGTACCAAAATTTCACCTTAGGCTAAATTTGATATTCTGAATCCAAAAATGAAGTCCATTTTAAAATATAAAATATATATAACTTCAAAAATTAGGTATTACTATTTATAACAACTAGTTTGATTGGTTACGGTGTGTTAGAACTCGAAGTTGCGTGCAACACACGCTACTGTTTTATTCAAAGGAAAGCGTACCGTGGAAGCTTGGGATGTTTCATTTTAAATTTTTTGATGTCTCCATTTAGTCAAAAAGTTTAAAATATTGTATTTAAAAAGGTTTCACTATCAAAAGTTGATAAAAGTGCAATACTGAAAATGAATCTGTTCTTGCATTATGACTAAGAAACTCATAATATGGATTCTAAAATTATAAGGATTTAAAATTTAGTTAATACTATTCATGACCTCTTTTAATGGATTTTTTTTGGTAAGTCATGGTGCAATTGAACTCAGTGTTGCGTGTAGTGCAAGTTATTGAATTATTTTGAAGAAATAACACACTATGAAATCTTGGGGTGTTACATTCTCCCCTCCTTCAATAAATTGCGTCCTCGCAATTTGAAATTGTTCTTCAAAAATAAAAGGTTGAAGAGGTTATGTGTGCCTTGGGTTAACCAATGCACCTGCTGTATTCATGGACCTTATGAATAAAATTTTCCATGAGTTCTTGGATAAGTTTGTGTTTGTGTTTTGAGGTTTGTGAAGAGGTTATGTGTGCCTTGTGATTCACAGTTGAAGAATGAGTTGTTATGTGAGGCTCATAGTTCCCTGTTTTCAGTTCATCCTGGCAGTACTAAGATGTATAGAGATCTGCGGGAGTATTACTGGTGGGATGGAATGAAAAGAGATATTTCTGATTTTACTGTGAAGGGTTTGACTTGTCAGCAGGTTAAAGCAGAGTGGCAGTTACCGAAAGGGATGCTTCAGCCTTTACCAGTGCTAGAGTGGAAATGGGAGAATATATCCATGGACTTTGTTGTTGGATTACCGAAGACATCTCGAGGTAATAATACAATCTGGGTTATTGTTGATCGCTTGACCAAATCTGCTCATTTCCTTGCTATACGAGATACTTTCTCTCTTGATCAACTTTCCCCTTTGTATCTTAAAGAGATAGTCAGGTTACATGGAGTTCCTCTCTCCATTGTATCGGATCGTGATCCCAGGTTTACTTCTAACTTTTGGAAAGTCCTTCAGAAGTCGTTGGGTACTGAATTAAATTTTAGTACAGATTTTCATCCCCAATCAGATGGGCAGTCAGAACGAACAATTCAGACATTGGAGGATATGCTACGAGCTTGTTCTATGGATTATCCTGGAATTTGGGACCAACTTCTTTCTTTGGTTGAGTTTTCATATAATAACAGTTTTCATTCCAGTATACAGATGGCACCATTTCAGGCATTATATGGGAAGCGGTGTCGCACTCCAGCTTTCTGGGATGAAGTGGGTGAAAGAAAGTTGATGGGACCAGAATTGGTAGAAGAGATGGCAGAAAAAGTTCAGCTGATTCAGAAACACATGAGAACAGCTCAGAGCAGGCAGAAGAGTTATGTGGATAACCGGAGGAAGGATCTATCTTTCGATGTAGGTGATCATGTTTTTCTCAAGGTTTCTCCTTGGAAAAGTGTGATGAGATTTGGTAAGAAAGGAAAGTTGAGTCCAAGGTTCATTGGACCATACGAAATTCTTGAGAGAGTTGGATCAGTTGCATACCGAGTGGCTTTACCTCCGAGTTTATCTCAGGTACACAATGTTTTTCACGTTTCGATGTTGAGAAAGTATATGCCAGATCCATCTCATGTTTTGAGTCCAGAGGTAGTTCAGCTGGAAGAGAACCTATCTTATGAGGAATAACCGGTCCAGATTCTTGACCACAAGGAGCAAGTGTTACGGAATAAGGTGATTCATCAGGTAAAAGTTTTGCGGAAAAACCATGTGATTGAAGAGGCAACGTGGGAATCTGAAAATGCTATGAGGGATAAATACCCCCACTTATTTTGATAAGTGAATAAAATTGCGAGGACGCAATTCCCAAAAGGGGGGAAGGATGTAACATCCCAGGAAAATAAAGAATAAAGAATTTTCATATTTATTAATATTTAATAATTAAATATTAATTTTATTTTAAAGGGGTTGCTATGTTCGATAGCGTACCCGATACGCAACGATGAGTTTCTTTGAAACTTACGTAGCACACTAGTAATAAAATAATATTATTTTAAATGTTAGTTAACAAGTAGCCGTTGTACTGGAGGGAATGGATAGAAATAACTAAAATATGATTAGATATGTTTTTAAATGTTTATACATTTACCCAATAAAAGATAAAGGCTTAAAATACGGAAAGAGTTCAATTTTAGGGCATATATACTCTAATTTTCACTAAAGGTTCACTTATCACCTTTTAATGGTGAACCGTCATTAAATATAGTTTTGATCACTCTTATACTTTATTTTGGACCAAATATAACTCTTCTTTAGAATCGGGACATCAAAATTTACTTTGTGTAAATTTTTGGTACCTTTCTGATAAAGTTCATTTTTTATGAATAGTGTAAAATGTTGTATTTTAATTAAAAACCTCTTTTTAATCTAAATTATTTATATGATTAGATTATTATTTTAATTGGTTTTAAAGTGAAATTAGAAAATATTTTTACCAGTTAATCCAATGGTGGTCATTGGAATCAATTTCACTTTGAAATTGGACTTAAACCGGTGTCAATCTTTTGATACATATTGTTTCACAAAAACACGCTATTTGTCATGACAGCGGGAATTAATTATTAAATTAATTAATTTGACTTATATGTTTTGAATTTTTTATAATGGACTTCATTTTTGAATTCGGAATATCAAATATAGCTTAGGGTGAATTTTTGGTAATTTTCTGAAAAACTTCAATTTTTGATGAATAGTGAAACCACTAAGTGGTAATCAAGCAAACTGATTTTTCAGTTAAATGAAAGTTTACCACTAATGTGTAATGAATTTTGAAAATCCGACATACATGGTTGTCATTAAGAATTAAAATGTGGTTCAATGAGATTATAATATTTTTTTGGTGAATAGTAACTTATTAAGTTCTTAATCACGATTAGTGGTAATTAGGGTAGTTTAAGGTATAAATAATAATTTAATAAAATGAAATGACCTAGACACATGTCCCAACCTTATTGGTTGTGTCATGGCCGACCAAGAAAAGCCATGGGTCATCTTGGGGACCCCATGGGGACATTTTAGTTGGGAAATGACATAAATAACTTTTTATTAAATGTTAAAGTAAAAATGACACAAACAAGAGATGTTTTACGAAAACAATTTTTACATGGGGTTATAAAGATCAGATTTTTTATTATAAATAGTCATTGGAAAGATAAAAGTATTTCCTACATCATAGTATTTTTTTATGATTTTTAGACATTAAATAAATTAAATTATTTATGACATAATAATGATGCAGCGATGACATCATTATTTGACGATTTAAATAAAATAGAAAGATAATGTAAAATCTATGAACTACACATGTCCAAAACCAATTGGATGAGTGGATTTCGAACCCTTATCACCTTATCCACGAATTATATCAATTTGGGACCTTTTAAAACCAAAACACATTTTCAAATAAAGTAATGTTTCTTTACTTTCCAAAAGTGCCCCTCCTCTCCTCTTATAAAAGGCCCCCACCTCTACCTCATTTCACACACTTGTAAAGCCTTTGGCTCGGCCAAACCCTGCCCATTTACTCTCTCCACATCCCTCTCCTCATCCTAGAGGATTCCCTTTGGGCAGAATCCTTTCAAAGGAAGCCTTTAGGCTCAAATCAAAAGGAGTTACACTTTTTAACGTAATTCATTCTCTCATGTTCATTTGTTTTATTTTGCTTATCCAACCCCCTAAACTCTTGTTATTTAATTATTTTGTAACAAAACCAGTATATTCAATATACTAGGATGTTTTTATAAGATTTATTTTAGCTACACTCTCACACAACTACATCAAATGGTTAAAGAACATACGATTTTCGTGGATGGCTAAATTCTGCCTCCCGAAACGATGATTGTTCAATACTCATTTAAAACCTTCAAAGGTGGCCATTATGATGTCACTATTTTTATATATGATATATAATATGTTTATGTTTTCCTTAAGCTTCTGTTTTTTCATTTTGGGCATACCTTTATGGTTTCCATTATGGGTAAACACGATATCTTCATTTTAGGAAGTGCGGACTACCGCCCCCTCAAAGTGATTTGATTCGTTAAAATACCATCTGTGGGACATATAAAGGATGGAACTATGATATTATATATGATATTATACTGGAATTATAATATACCATTATATCATTATGATTTCATTCTATAAAATACGAAATAGAAATGAAAGTAGCGTTCATGCATACGTACGGCTTACCGTCTCCATGAACGGTGCATTTCATTTCTTACCTCTAAATGATTATGTAATATTATAAATTCATGTATGTACTGGATATATATGACATATATGATATCTACATCATGAATACCATTCTGGATATAATGAACCTTTGACCAAATTAACAACATGTAAGTGTAAGAAGTCTATTTTTGACTAAAGAACCAAATACCGACAAAATGAACATTATTAACTTAAATGATTACATGATGTTCATAACATGGTATAAAAGGAATAATGAACTTGAAAAAGATTCATAAGAAAGTAGAGATTAACTCAAGTTTATTATTCCAGAGATTAAAGAACGGTCGGGTCAAGTCGGATACGAGGTATGGGACTTCGTCTCAATCTCCTTTCGTTGAGGCATATTTTATTTTATACACAACTTTCTTTTATACGGTGTATAAACCCCTTTGACTTTTACATTTATTCAAAAGGAATATTTTTTATACGAAGCGTTTACTAAACGACAAAAGGGAATGTTTTTGTCGTACGTATGCGGCGACAACGACTTCTCCACCGTCGTGACCGTTATTTGAGTTTCGGCTTCCTCTACAAGCCATACCTTCTTTTTAAAAGAAAAATAAATACCATGTTTTACTTTTCTTTTATTTTGGTATTGAAAATGATTTTCACAATGTTTTTTGTGTTGTATTGATATCTTGTGATTGAAATGTGGAAATGTTATGTTTCCTTTATGCATGTTTTATGTGATATGATTATGTTATGGTTCTTGGGAATTATTATGAAGACGGGTGGTTCTGTGATAAACTAAGGGCGGGTGAGCCCGTTATAGCTCTCCAGTGCATTGGGTAACGCGAAGGAGTGAAACGTTAAGGTTTCTCCGAAGAGATTTTAGGGAATATACTGTGATGGGTATTCCAAACGTAACCAAGAGGGTTACTCCCTACGTAAGAATGTTATGAATGCCTCAAGTTACCTTTATGTCTTATGATTTCTATGATTTATTCATGATTTTATGAGGTATGTTAAAGTGCCTATGATTTATGGGTAAATTATGATTTCATTCTTATGTATATATGAACTCATGTTTCCTTTCCATGTTTTTTTTATAACCCATACTGAGTATTTATGCTCATCCCAAGTTTTTGAAATGTTTTTCACAGGTCAAGGGAAAGGTACATGATAAGATGATAGAGTCAAGGATGTGTCAAGAAATAATCCATGTTCTATTTTAAATGTGTTTCCATCGATGGGAATGAAGAATACTATCTTTCTGTAACCACTTTGTTTATATGAGGAATGTAATGCAAGTTTTATGATCTAATTCGCTAAAACTCTAAACCCGAAAAGATCCTCAATGTGTAATCTTGTAATAACTCAAGATTAATTAAGGTTTAAGGCTGGGGCCTTATAATAATAAATCAACATCAAATAAGATAAAAATCCATTAAAGGATGTTGACATAGAGGAAATCAAATCTGTTTGAGAGAAATATATCAATATTTTTTAAAATTAATTTAAGGTTACATAATTATAAAAGAAAAATTTTATTTTAAAATATTCTTATAAGTTTGTAAGGGAAGCCTAGATGATGTTATAATGGCATAAAATATTCTCACCCTCCATATAAGTTAAAAAACCTTCTTACAATAATTTTGTCGAAAAGGTCATAAGGTACCTTGTTTGGAAAACGACGGAAAAATCCCGTTCAAATCATTTTATAAAAATTAAAACAAATGGAAGAATGAATTTAACCCATAGTATAGTAAATAGTAATTTTTTTTGGAATATATTTTTTAAAAACATGACTTTGGATGATAAAGTGGTCCAAGTAGATAATTACATATAAACAACCTTGAATAATGAAGAGGTTGAAAAATTAACCCTTACCTTGTAATTTTACTTGGTAGGGGGTAGTTTAACCTCCTGTATAATGGTGAAATAATTGTTTTTAAATTATACAATAATAATATACATTAATATGATATCATATAGAATCTTTTAATATTTCTTTGTTAATAATATTTTAGTATTATCGTCGTTTCGGGTGTTAACTGATTCGTTTTCCTTTATATGATTTGTTACATAATTAATGTTTGTTATGGATAGAATGTATCTTATTCATATTAATAATGATAATAAGTCTTTAAACAGTATTTTTAATCATCAAATAAAAATTAGTATTGAATGTATACGATAGGGAATGAATCTCATCGCGTTCATGGAGACGGTAATCCGTACGTACGAACGAGCGACAATATAATTCTTTTGATATTAAAAGAATAGATGGAATATCATATATAAAGAATAATTATCATGTTTTATTTATTATTTTCATCATTTATACTCATTATTATACCCATCCAAATGATGAAGTGTTTTAATAACAAACTACACCACGAGGTGGAGACGGTAAGCCGTATGTACCCACGTATGGTGGCATTCAAAGGATGGATAAAATAATGAATATGGTTGTACAATTTTTATAATAACATCAAAATATATAGAATAAACTGGAGTTATTATTTTATAATGGAAACAACAAAGAAAGAGGATGTGGAAGAAGAAAAGAACTTGAAAGATGTGATGAAATATTTACCTCTTCTTCGGGTTCTTCCTTTTGATTTGATCATAAGTGCTCCTTAAGTTGGATTTCTGACTAAATTAAGGCCTCTAGGATAAAGGTAGGACAGTTGGAAGGTTATTTGGGTATGGGTTGGATGATCCAAATGGATTTGAAGGTGTGAATTTGAGATAAGGGGAAGTGACATTTTATAAGAGGGGTGAGAGGATCCTTAGGAAAAGATTGAAATATTATTTTATAATAAAATAATTTTCGGTTTCTAATGTATCCAAAATGAATTATTTAAAGGAAAAGGTGCGGAGGGGTAAAAAAACACTCAACAGATAGGTTTTATACAGGTTTATTTCGCTATATTAACCTTATCTTTTAGATATAACTCTTAGATAAATAGTTTGACATTTGCCATGCCTCTTTGTAGTTTTATATTGTATATTTAATAAAATTACTATAAACATCCAAGAGAACCCCAAGTAGTTCATTAATGATAAACATATCATTATATAAGTCTTTTGGACGAACCTTACATATTTATTATTGTTATATCAACCAATAATATTGTCTTTGTTTTAAAAACGCATTTATGTGAATTTTGAAATTATTTAATAATTGATTTTTGTTAAAGTCCTAAAAACCTAATTACCTAGAAATAAATACATTTAATCAACCCTAACATTTAATAGTCACCTATAAATTTTTTTATGCCATCAAAACTATCAAATTATATTTAGTTTAGTATTTAAAATATCATTTATTTGATTGCTTCATTAATAAGGAAAATACTGCATCATTATTGTGTCATATATAAATAAATTTATTTTATGTCTAAAAATAATAAATAAAATATAATGAGGTCATAAATATTTTTATAATTTTAATTTCTATTTATAGTCGAATAGATCAATTATATAACATCATATAAAAATTATTTTCCTTAAAGATATATTTTTTTTTATTTTTGTCTTTACCTTAGATTATTTAATATAAAATGTCATTATCACTCCCAAGTGGCTCCATGGGGTCCCCAAATCGACCCAAGGATGTCCATCGTCGGATATGTATCATTACATAGGATTAAAACACATGTTAGTTTAATTTTATATTATTATAATATTATTTTATTTATCCTTATTTACTCGATTTACCCCTTTAAACACGGAAAATAAAATTTTTACAAAAGTAAATATTCCAAATGTCTAAAAATAAAAGATATCTATTTAAACCATTTGGATCACCTGATTCCAAATTATGAATAAATTTTTCCAAATTCAAAACAATTAATTGGATGAAATTGATTTAAAATTACATCCAGTTGTCAAAACAAAAAGCGTGTTTTTATGAAATAATAACAATCAAAAGATTGACACTTGTTCATATCTAGGATAATCGTGAGATTACATCCAATGACTTAAATTATATTAAATGATAAAAATATAATCTAGTGATACTTAAAAATTATTGTAATTTATAATTTATCACTATAAATTATTTCAATTTAAAAAGTTGTTTTTAATTAAAATTTAGTATTTTCACTATTCCTCAAAAATTGAATGTTTTTAGATAAATACCAAAAATAAACCCTAATCTTATTTTGATAATCCAAATCCATAAACGAAGTCCATTTTAAAAGATAAAATTTATAAAATTTTAAAAAGTGGGTATTACTATTCATTATGGCTAGTTTGATTTGTTGCGGTGTGTTAGAATCTCGAAGTTGCGTACAATGCAAGCTATTGAATCATTCAAAAGGAAGCGTACTGTAAAAGCTTGGAGTGTTATGGACCACCACCATATGTAGTATAATATAGGTTTTTAACTTGTTTGAATAATTTACCACTATAGGTAGTTCATTATTTAGGTTATTTAATTATGATATTTCTTTGTAATAGTCCTCTTTTTATATTATATTGGATATAAATGTTAGGGTAATATCAATATAAATACCACTCTAATAGTGTAGTCACTTGCATCAAACATAAAGTCAATGGGTTTTTCCAAATTTTGGACCACCATTATTAGATCAGTGACTAGACTTATCCTTAAAATCTCAAGATATTGAAGGTAGTTTTTATTATATGGTAACATTACAAACATATCCAACATATGGTCATGAGGAAGAGTGATTTTCGAATAATAATTTTCAGACATGTGATACAAAACAACATGTCCCAAAAATTTTCATATCTCTATCACTATAGTAGACTTTATCAAATCATGAATTAGATTTATTTTTTCCAAATCAACATTATTCCAATTTGTTTAAATATTATGTCTAATAACAATACCAAAAATGACTATAAAATTATTGGTTTTTTGATTTTGTACTAGGAACATCTCTTCATATATTCTGATGATTTTTTCATGATTTTTTAGACATGCTTCCAAATAGTGGAAAAAATGAATACCTCAAGAAATTCATACACCATCCCTTGAAATATATGTGTTTCCACTACTATAAATATATATGTACACTACAAATATCAAATTAAATCTATTTACAAGTAAAATTTCTATAATGTTATGTGAATTTAGTTCTTCATTGAGCTTTTAAATCAACTATATTATTGTTTTAAATAGAGTATCCATCAAGAAAACTGTAGTAATCATTAATCACATACCATTTGAGTATATAAAAAATGAAATGAATGGGAGTTTGGTCCTTATTTATTACATCGTGAATTTCATATAATCAATACACTCACTTTAACCCATCATTGTTGAGGTAGATGATATCCCATCATCCATCTCGACCGTAGTCATTCTACATTTGTTTTGAACTACTAAGAGAAACCTTACCCATTTACTTATGGATATGGTATGTATAATTTCTTAAATTAATGTTTTTTGTCCACCTTCTTCATGAATTCTTTCATAGGATGTTTCTACCTCCTCAGTGGTTTATATTTTTAGCTTGATTCCTTATTTACGTAATAACATGTACATATAAAGAAAAGTGGTTATACATTTAATATATATAATTATCTATCAAATAAAATTATTTCTTTTATCCATAATCCAAATACCCCATAATGGGTGAGGGGGGATTGGGTGGTTCAATTATTCTTATCACAGAGCAGTTATTATTTTCATTTTTCTAATAACATATCAAACCTATCCATCATTAATAACATAAAATATTAATGTATTGTAATTAAATAGATACAATCATATTTTATTTGGTTTAGTATAAAGGGACAATTAATGGAGCCTATATAGATTGTTTTTTGACTTAATAGGGGATAACACTACTCATTGTATATGTTATAAAAGTTAAGGAAATATTAACTATCAATCCTAAGGAAAATCCCTCATATTATCTCTTTCTTTAGTGAATTTATATAAGGAATATAAGAAAATTTGACAGAATTACCACTTATAATGATTCTTTGTACAAAAAAAAAACCAACTGGAAAGGATGTTTAACTTATGATTATGTTTCCCCTTCAATTCCCAAACATCAATGGATATTCTCCTTAAACATTCCCTTATATCTATATTCCATTTAATTTGGAAATTTTTAGATAATAAGAGAACCCAATGTTATCCCTTGTACTTCTCTTAATATAAATTAACTTAACATCATGAATATTATTTATGTAAAATATACAACCATAATATTCTACATCTTAACATCCCAAATCTATTACATGAATATATCCCCATGACATATGAATCATTTAATTCTCAATAATTCCCCATACTTTATAACATTTTCTTCTTTATGATATTCCTATTTTTTATGGTTTATTTTCTTGAATCATATATAATATACTCAAACATATCTTTCTATAGGTGAATGATATTTAATCACCATGTGGTCGTTTGGTTGAAGTGTATCAATATCCAAGAAATTCCACATTATGAATCATATTTTAAAATATATAGTTTATATTGTAATATGTGGTTGGTCGCATTTTCAAATATATTTTATGGTTGATAATGGAAAATCATCTTACATATTTCCTAACTTCTGACTCTCACCTCAGGGAAATGGAAAAATCATTTCATATGGGTAATATCTCTAGAGTAAGATTACGTATACACTTCTACAACTTTACATAATAGACATGTAATATTTATATGTTTCCTCATTAACTTCACATATTATCCTAATAATCTTTACATATTAGGACATTGTCCAATTTGTTTAAGTAATCTTTATGTATTAGCCTTATTAAATTTATGTATTGGCCCAATGGAAATTATGTATCATCTTGGTGACCATTATATATATTCTTGGTAATATTTACATATTATAGTTCAATAAAACACATTTTAATTTTTCATAACATAGTGTTATCAACAATTATTAACCTTACATAGTAGTTTCTTATTAAAATTGTGTATATAAATTTACAAATTTTGAGATATAAATATCAAAAACCATTATAACATAATTTTCACAACCAATGTACTTATATAATAAATAAATTTTATTTTTATTAATATGAAATAGATAGTTATATTCATTCTAAATATATTATGAAATGTTTAAATAAAATATAAAATAGTTTTAAATAAAATAATTTTTTTAGGTTATTATCTAAAAT
Organism: Viscum album; assembly: GCA_963277665.1. Classification (NCBI taxonomy): domain Eukaryota; kingdom Viridiplantae; phylum Streptophyta; class Magnoliopsida; order Santalales; family Viscaceae; genus Viscum; species Viscum album. Next base: position 111,171,316 of record OY728125.1, on the reverse strand, counting down.
ATTAAAATATAAATTATATAATTTTAATAGGGAAAAATAAATATCATTTTTAAAATCATCATATCAAAGTTAAATTTCGTTGAAATTTTTGGATTTTTCAGAAATCATTGATATTTTTGGTGAGTAGTGAGAGATACCGATATTTTTATGATTTTCATTAGTTTTAAATAAAATAAGCAATTTAAAAGACCCATTATGTTTAGAATATGATTTAAAGTAACAAATTTATTCTTTATTTATATTTAATCAATATAATTACATTTTAATCATATTTATATTGTATTTTACTATATGTTGGTTATTATGTTAAATAACAACAATTTTTTGGAAATCTATTTTATAGTTCATAATATTTATATATTTTAATAAATTATAACAACTGCTAATTTTGTATTATTTAAATAAAATGAATATATTTTATAAAGAAAATAATAATTAAAATTAATAAAATTATTATTACACGTCAAAGAGTTAATAAAAAATCAGCTGAGCTTGATAAATACATTCCTTGAAAAACAACTTATTCATCACGTTTGTCGGTTTACTGTTAAACTAAATTATTATTATATTATTATTTTAATTTATTAAATTTGATTCTATATTTTTATTCAAAATAATTTTATTATAAAATAATTTAATCATACAGTATGATAAAAATAGTAAAAATCATTTACTGTAGTTAATATAAAAATGGATATACCAGGTGATTAAAATAAAAAGATAAGGATTAAAATGACCTAAAAATTGTATAAAATATATTTTATGAACATATTTTAAACATATAATGTATTAGGATATATAATCTTCAATTTATTGGACTTTTGGAGTCTAAAAATATGGGTACACCTTTTCATTAAAATAATTACAAGTGTGCTGCTCACCTCACTCTGTCTACTCTCTTATTGACACCATCCAAACGATTTTTATATTCCATGAACTAATGAAATATCTTCCATAATTTCAGATAAATGACCTAGATACCCATTATGGATCATAAATCTATCTTATGACGGATTTTAGTGCTAACAAAAGTAGTTTTTCTAAAGAAGAGGTATAGTGCTTAACAAAGAATTTTTATCTTATTTCTTAGGCCCCATCCTTAAAAAATTAAAAATTTATTATGATAAAATAAGAAAATTATATACCATATACTGGGATTTTATGATGTTAATGGAATAATCTAAATCTATATCATCTCCCATCAAATGGGAAATGAAATCATCATTCATGTGTATGGCAGACTACCTCCTCACAAACCCATGTTATTCGTTTTTCATCATTGCCTCATGTAGGTTGATATAATGAATTATATAAAGTATATATAAGATATTTTTAACAAAATTATAATTATTTAATTATTATATCACATATAAATTTCCATTCTATTGGTGATATGATAATATTGGTCGTGTATACAGCGTACTATCGCCTCGCTGAGCGTTGTGATTTGTTTTTCACTAACGATTTAAATGGAATGCAATAAGGATAAAGTTAACTAATATATATGAGAAAAAATAAATAATTACTATATTAATGAAATATTTATCATTTTTAAAATATAACATATAATTTTATTACTTAACTATCAACTCATTAAAAAATGGATACATCCTTCATGCAAGTGTGTGGACAACCGCCTACACAAAGGGATGTGATTATTTTTTCTTCACCACAACACATGGATGATATATATATATAATAATTTATTTATGATATTATTATAATTATTTAAAGATAAAATATTTCTTACATTCTTTCTATAATGATCTTGGGAAACTAGAAACGTTACTCATTGGTACATACAACCCACTATCTCCGTGATTATAACAATATTCATTATTCATATCCATATTTTATTATTTGTTTTAAAATAAATCATTATGTATAAATATGATAACTATTACATTAATATTTTTCATTATATGTTTAATTAATGACCACTTTGACCAAACCTACCAAAGTTTGTTTTTGAAATAAAATTTATATACCATCAGGAATTCCGAAGTGAACTTAAATGATTATTTAACTTTCTTGATCATAGTAACAAATAAAAAAAATTATAACAAACAAGTAATTTTTTTTTAATAATGTAAATAATTATCATAATATTATTATTTTTAGGATGATAAAGAAAGTACATGATGTGTCAGAATCAAGTTAAGGGTCTTTGTCCGAATTTCCTTTCATGGAGGAATATTTTTATCTTATTCTCCTATATTCTTTTATTAGTTGTATATAAATCACCTTTTTCTAGTTATATCATGAATATATATTTATTTTAAGGATATATATAAAAGCAATTAAATTTTATTACTTAATGGTTCTTATCATTTAAATCTTTCCAAAGTAGTAGGGTATTTATTTAAAAAAATCCTACTTTAAAGTTCCCATAATACTCATTGTCATCAATGAACATGTCTTATTAATATAATTTTATGAATATAAATAACTGGGTAGGAATTTATTTTAAGGTAAATTTTTTTCTTTATTTTAGTGGTTTTAAAAATAAATCATTTTATGTGATTTGTCTGGGGAATTTTGACGACATGAAAAAATAATTGTTCTACTTTAACGTATATGAAGATAAAGAGTTTTCTTGATACTATTACCATTATTTATGTTTCATTATAACTTTTCATGATTTCATTTTTTATTCAAATTAAAACTCTCTTTCCCTTTTTTGTGGTATTTTATTTTTGAAAATTGGTATTTAAATGTAATGGATATCTCAATTTAGAAAAAATGATTTCTTAGGGTTGAAAAATAATATTATTGAGCGTAATGTTGAAAAAATACATATTTTATGAGTTATAATTTTGTTATGGATATTTGAAATTATTTATAAAGATTGGTGGTTCTGTTATAAACCAAGAATAAGTGGTTTCATGATAAACCAAGGATGGGTGGTTACCTTGTAGTCCGTGTATGAGATATTTCATAATAAACCAGGGATGGGTGGTTACATTATGAACCACTTATGTATTGTAACGTTATAATCAAATAATGGGTGGGTATATGATATACCTCCAATTCATTGCGTATGGATTTCTACTATATATTTATTCCATTTTAATGAATGACAAGTACAATGATGTCATAAGAAAACATTATTTTTTATCTATTATTATAATGAGTTTTAATGGTAATATTCTAATATTAAAAGGAAATAATATATCTTAATTTTTTGAATAATGTATTGTGTACATATTAATCATGAATGGTATAGGTTTGTGAAAAATATTCATGAAATTTTATGTTTTCCAAGAAACCTTTTTGATTTTTGTTTTTTCAATAAATTATCTTATGAATTATTTTATAAAAATATTTTGGAAAAGAATGTAATTTATTTGGTAAGAAAATCTGTATTTTATTTACGAAAAATACATTGAAATGGGAAATTTTATAAGTAATCATGAACTAATAGATCTACTTCTTTTCTTTTATGTTTCTTTTCCATGACTCGACCCATTGGGGTCTTCATTGGCAGTGGAAAGATGATTCGAAACTACCAAAATCCCACCTCTACAGGCTCGGGTCGGGCGACAGGTCCTGAGACGAAATATCTAAAATGGGTTGCCTTTACCGAATCTAACTATATGCACACACAAATCTCCATGACTGTAAAATTCTATGAATTTAAAAAATAGAATATACTATAAATGCATGCATAACATCTATCCCACATTATATTATTATATTAAGTACTAGAAATCATAAAATGGGTCTAATTAGTAGCCTATACAAAATAGAATAATATACTTCAGACTACTGAAAAGGTGGGTACTGCTGTCGGATGCAACAATAGTATACCCAATGGTTAGTCTAATGCAAACCATGCTCCACATAATCTTACATCTCTATGTACTTTTTCTAAAGATCCATATTCTACATAATACATGGTATGTATGGGTAGATACAATTTAGTGGTGAGTATTACAATACCAAATATGAAACCCAAAAACAAACAAAAATAAATCATCAATAATTTTCAACACTATAAAAATAAATTTGTAAACATGATATAATGAATTATGATAACAAAATATATTTTAGATATAATCCAATATTATTTTGATTCACAAAAAGTATTCAACCATGGTACGACATAGATCTACTATGAGGTTTCAAGGTTATGATCATCCATGAAATCTTAGTCCACAATCCCTATCGTATCTAATTTCAATCAACCAAGAGACATCCTTCATTCATTATATCTAAAATGATGGCACATCCCCCAGTATCCTAGAGGTCACACTCATCTAATACGAACTGATCCCTAAGATATACTGCCCCATATGATAATCATCTTAAAGGAAACACTCATGTGGGAGGAACCACTCCATGTGATATGTTTTCACTAATGATACTCATCTAGGAGTTCATTCCCATTAGGTATATCTAAGAATAAAAACATATGAAACTGAGAGGTTTCATCCATGATGCACATTTCATCGGATAAATACCCCATCAGAAAGAATTATCCCTCCGAGAATCTTAGAGGGATTAGATCTCGATAAAAATATAGTGGTCAACATCCATGGATCACTGAGGTCACACAAGAACCTATTGTTAAAATATTCCTTGATATGGGATATATAGAGACCCAGGATTAACAATCATTGATATTACATCATGTTATATGAATATTCAGAACATTAAAAAAATATATGCCTGAGGAATGAAATAGTGTAGTGTCTTTGGAAACAAGGGAACAAAATATACTATCATGTTTCAATATATTTGTTGGTCGGAGTGGAAAATCACGAGGGGGGTGAATTGAGTTCCAATTAAAATTTATGTTAAATACATTATGATAAAGATCCCCCAATTCGAAACAGACCAGTCAATTAAGGTAGTAGAGATATAAATTTTTAATTTCTCAACAAATTTCTCTATGGTTGATTAGTCCTCAGTTGAATTAATCCAATCACTGATTTAACTTTTAAAATATGTTTACTAAATTTAGCATATTTACACACTAACCAAAACTAACTGTAAAATTGAAAGCAAAATAGTTTTATGTTTTAGCTAATGCAAGTAGTGGATAATATCAAAATAGAGTATAACTACGTAATGTACTCAGTGAGGTAAAACAAGAGGTTCAGTATCAAGCCGAGACTTAATCCTCTCCACTTGGTAATCATCTATCACCTATAGTTTATATTAACAATAAATTTGATACATATCCTAAATCAGACTTTAAAAAAGTTTTCACAAACTGTCCTGGGTTCACACCCTTTTCCATAGTTCAACATGGGAAAAACAAACATCACGGACCTCACATAGTCTCTTCCATAGATATACGTAGGAAAAAAATGAAGGTGATGTTTGATGTGAGGATATTCTGTATCCTCCAATTCAAGCACTAGATATAGTGCATGATCCAGACAGACAAACACACTTCTCAAAGATGTAAAAATAAATAACACAATGAAGCTCAGACAATAAGCTTGTGCTTAGAAATATCTATGTGTTAGCTGTTCGGTTCTTGAATCCTTAGAGTGAAGAATTTGATTTCGAAGTATTTCATTGAAATATTTATTCAAAATAGAGTGTCACAAATCTAGGTTCTAGCATTCTGTGTTCTAGGGTTGATCAAGAGTTGATGCAGAACAGAAGTCAGAAGTGAGTTTTTCCCAGAATGATCTTCGTGATGCTTGTGGATTCAGAGTGTTAGTTCTGGATGGTTTTGCTTTAATCTAGAGAGTAAGATATTTCTCACTTCGTATGCCACCCTTCTTCATATGCGTGTATGTGTCACTCTACCTTTTGTTCTTTCATGGTCTTCCATTTTTATATTTGAGGTCCCACAATGGAAACGAGTAGATCACGTGCATTCTTTCTCCTACCTCGTACTGTCCCAGGTACTGTCTCTTGAAATGTTTAAAATCAGAATTAATTAATGTCACAAGCATTAAATTTATCAAATAAAACTATTATAAAAATATTGAGATATGTATATAATGATAAGCATTGATATACTGGTAACGATAGACTTCATATAGGTAGGTTTCAATAGTAGGTACACATCGACAATCTCTAACTGTAACCTTCCAATGGTAGCCTTCAGTGGTAACTATTAACCGTAGGTTTATATTGGTGAACTTGTATCAGTGACCATGTATAATTGACCTTGTATTGGTGACCTTGTATATGTAACCTTGTATCGGAAACCATGTAACGGTGACCATGTAATGGTGACCTTGTAACGGTGACCTTGTAGCGGTAACCTTGTATCGGTATCCTTGTAGTGGTGACATTATAACCGTTACCTTGTAACAGTGACCTTGTAGAGGTATCCTTTAATTGATAACCTTGTAATAGGGACCTTGTACTTATATAAATTTTCCACTATAAACTAAACCAATCAAGTAGTGAGATTGAGAGTATATGAATATTACTATATAGAAACAAGAAATATTAATGAAACATAATTAGCATAGAATGAAAACATGGTTCTCACATAAAATGAAAACAAGATTTGGGATTATCAAAACCTGATTTGGGATTATAAAAACATGATTTTCGATTATCAAAACAGGTGAGTCCAACAAACTACCCCTATTTGATAATCAGAAGTTTTGTCATTAAATCTTTAGGTTTAAGAGTTTTTAATCAAGGTTAAGCACATCTTCTAATGTCCTCAGGGATAGAACACTACATTTAGACCTGAACATATATAACAAATACAAACACATACAAACACTTATACCCTTTTAGGCTTCTTTGAATATTTTCTCCCCCTTTGTGATTAAAATAAGTGTAGATAACAAAAATAGCGAAATGAGAGTTGGATTAATACCAAAGTAGTACAATATACAAAAATAAATACACCAATCCCTATCATCTAACATAGTTCACAATCAATCCACATCAGAGATGTCCATTGAAGCTTTGGAATAGGAAGCTGAGGAAGCAGGTTATGAAGGTGGAGGGATAGGCCAAGGGATGGAAGTAAATAGTATAGGAGGTGCAGAAACAGAAGCATTAGTTGACTTGTAGTGAGTAGATCTTTGAGGAATGGTACGAGCAAAGATTCTAATGGATTGAGAATGAGACATCATAGGAGTAGCATTAGAAGATCATGAGGCACCAGAGGTAGAGGGCAAGGCTGGAGGGACAACGATGGGTGTACAATCCATATAGAGGAACAGAAAGGGAATATTCCTGAAGTCCATAATGATAATGCCTCCTCGTTCCATAGATGAAATAAAATCATCCTTATTCTCCATCAATTTTACCAAATAAAGAATCATCTCTAGAAGATTTCTCACTTGATCCTTAAATGCCAGAGTGACAGGTGGAATCCTCAAGTTCTCCAATATATACTTGATGTGGCCATCCATCTGATTCTTATTGTAAACCGGTTTGTAATAGAAGTCAACTTGATCTTTGATGGCCTTCTGATCTTGAAAAGCTTCCCTTAAATATTTTCCAACAAGGTTATTATTATGCTCCTTTACTTCATAGAGTCTAAATGACTGAAAAAGGGTAATACATTAAGCACAAAGAGATTCATCTTTTGAAGAATATAAAAAATTGACAAAGGCATGAACAAGGATTTCATTAAGCATGGGTTATTCATGTTTCACTGTGTCTGTGCAAGTATAATTGCACGCCACATATTGGTCGTGCAGGTGACTTGAAAACCCTATTTTATTTTCTCCCAAGGTCCTCAATGGCCTATAAATACCCCTTATGCCCCCCCATTTCAAGGATGAAAAATCCAAAAGTCATATTTATGCTCTCAGTTACCTAGTCTTTGAATGAAGCCTTCCAAACACTTCTAAGGTAATTTATTACCTAGAATGGAAGATCTAAAGAGGGGGAATAAGACTTAAGTGTTGAAATTAATCAACACTTGCGCGCCTAAGTGTCTTACCCTTGAGGGAAATGGCTATACTTGCATGCCACGTTATCCCATAAACAGAACTTGCGCACCACCCTTTTTGATGCCTTTAGGGATAATACTAAGGGCTTGAGCCAAGTCTCACCCATGTATTACCCTATTGGTTTACCATCTCCCATGTACACCCATGTGGAACAAGTATACTTGCGCGACCAGGACTTGCGCGCCCAAACAGGACTTGTGCGGCTGCCTCTTTTTGGGTGCCCCTCCTGCCTATTCAATTATTCTCTTCAAATCCACCTCTCCTCTTTAAGATTTAGCCTTCAAAACCCTCTTCAAATCCATTTTTGGCATGGTTACTTTGTTGGATTTCTTATCTGAAAGGAATTCTATGGAATATCTCTCAAAAAACACATGATTTACATATCATTGTGACACTAAGGTTAGAGATTTCCGTCATTCAACCTCATCCATTAAGATGAGAAGATCATTAATTTGGGCATCTTCCTTAAGAGTAAGCCCAAAGTTCCCTAATATCGGCCTCCTTATCAAGAGTATTCCCAAGTCTTAATTTCTTTTGATTTTGGGTTCTATCTTAGGAATAAAACCCAATCCTAAGTCCTCTTAACCTGGGCCTCCTTTTCAGGAGTAATCCCCAGTCATAATTTTCCTTAACCTGGGCCTCCTTCTCAGTAGTAAGTCCCAAGTTAAAAATCTCCTTAAACATTGGACCTCTTTCTCAGGAGTAAGTCCCAATCATAATTTCCTTTTGCTTTTACCTCCTTCTCAGGAGTAATCCTCAGTCTTAATTTCTTTTGATTTGGGCTTTATTCTCAGGAATAGAACACAATCATAAGTCCTTGTAACCTGGGCCTCCTTTTCGTGAGTATGCCCTATTCATAATTTCACTTAACATGGTCCTCCTTCTCAACAGTAAGTCCCACATTACAAATCTCCTTAAACTTTGGGCCTCCTTCTTAGTAGTAAGTCCCAATCCTGATTTTATTTTGCTTTGGGCCTCCATCTCCGGAGTAAGTCCCAATCAGAATTTCCTGTTTCTTTGGGCCTCCTTCTCAGGAGAAAGCCCCAATCATAATTTAATGTCCCCTTTTAATTTGGGAATCCTCCATAGGATTAAGCCACATTCCCCCCCTTATTTGGGCATCCTCGTCACAAGTAGGCCCCAAGTTAGAGTATCCAAATCTCCATAAATCATGAATATCTTTATGGACCTTATTCCTAGGCTTCCTTCCGGGAGTAAATCTTAGTATTCACCTACTTGGGAAATCACACATACATAAGTCCCATATCATTCCTTCTGACCAAATATTTCATGGCACAAATCATCAGGTTTTCTGATACCTCTTGTTTTGACACCGAGCATGACTCACGTGAGCTTAGAGTGTAAAAGTAACAAAGACACATCTCTTTGGGCTGTTAATCATACATAAGCCCAACAATTCTTAATTGAACTATGTGGACTTTGATCTCTTCTTTAAAAGTAGAGTACTTAGGAAGCATTTTATTGGTTCAAGACTATCACCCATTAATTCTCCTCTGTCCCATATGATGCTAAACTATATCTTAAATTCTCGAACTATGTGAGTTCTGATTCCTCTTTAATAAGGATATGTAGGTATCCCATTTGTGGGTATGATCCCAACTCTGAAATAATCCATGTCCTTCTGAATAAAAATATACTTCAAGTGCCCCACTGAGTGGAATTAAAACCAGTATGGTCATCATAATGACCAAGATATTTCTACATAATGTGTTGAAGGATACCATTGAATAATAAATATGGATGATTCTCTATCGATGATGATCCTCAAATACATATAAATTTTTCTCTAAATCTCATACATATCAATCATTTATTGCCAGATCTAAAGGAAAGATTATTTTCATACTTGGTAAATTAATAAGTATTCACAAACATAATTCAAATCTATAAGAGAGTCCATGATTAGGCAATAATTCCCCCCAAAAAGGTGTGATGAGTTCGACCTCCCATCCTCTCGACCAATGCAAATTCTTCAGCCTCATCAGTCCACAAATAATGAGCACCTAACTTTAGAAAGTAGGTCCAAATGGATATAGAATCATTGGATGTTTCCAATTCTATGAATAAACCCATTAGAAACTGATTGGAAAGTTTGAACCTTAAACAAACAAGTTCATCCCCATTTCCAGAAGAAACAAAAAATGGTGAACCCGACGTGAATCCTTAACCAAGCTAAATGATGGTTTAATTATTTTTTAGGACCCTATTTAACTAAATGTGAGGGACAAAAAAGAAATCAATAAAATATGTGCTCATCCAAAAGATGTAGTGGCCGAAAAATATCATGATTATGTATGTTATATCAAACAGGCACTCGTTTCCATGATATCTCTACGTTACAGAAATGGATTCTCTAAAGTTCACACATGTGAATGCATCTACCGCTACTCCTACTAGATCCTAATTCACTCTGAGGATGAAATCACGTACTCAGTGCCTTCAATTCTAGGTCTCAAATGCACTGGTTGAGAAATACCGTCAACACGGTACTATTCCAACTCTGGAAGCCACTCGACAAGCCCTCCAAGTCAATAATTTACCCTGGTTTTCCGGACAGCGATGACCAGTGATCAAGAAGCAAGTGGTTCTAACCACCGTATCCAACCATTTCAGGTTATTATCCCCTAAAAGAAATCACCAGTCCCTCCCATATCATGGGGAGGTTAATGAGAATGTCACTCAAGGACTTAATTCAAGGATACAAGAATCATTCCTGAGGGTTCCCATCAACAATTGCCACCAGACTCGTGCAACAGTGCACCCTCAACATGATGAGGGTACCTCTTTTAGGGGTTCAGCTCAGGTTCCTTATACCCGAGCACACAAGACGAGCCGTCAAAGGAGAAATATTGTGAACAGGGAGAAGGTTCTTATCTCTGCCCCCTTCAGAGAATTCTATCGAGCTAACTTGATGGCATGCAATGAGCGGGCACACATATTTGTCTGTTTTAATCCCGCTGCCCAGCAGACTCGTCTGGAAGTAACACGCCAATCCCATTAGAAAAATTCCGGTGGAGTATTATAGGTAGGAATATAAACCTATTTATAATTCATCAACTAGTCAGCAGGCTAATCTGACTGCACCCAATGAAGTTCGCCAATCTAATATGGTGGAAACTGATAAGCAGGGACATACACCTGTTTACAATCAACAATTCTGTTAGCAGTCTCATCTACCAGTATTGAAGGAAATTTGTCAACCATACTTGATGATGAATACACAGAAAACACATACACCTACCAATTTTCATCAAGTCTTCCAACAGTCTCATTTGGTAGCACCCGGAGTTGTGAGTTGGAAAGCACTGACAACAAATTTAGAGTAGACTCAACTCTCTTCCCCCACACATGAGTACTGTCAGAATTCACTAGAATGAAAAGGATGATTGGAGTAGGCTCATACACCTACTCAAGACACCAAATGGATGTATATTCCCGTTTCGGCAGCTGATGTCACCATGAAAATTCTGAAAATGGTGAAAGAGCAGAAGCAAATCCCTGCCCATATTCTGAATGCCTGTCAGAATATTATAACAACTTATGTAGCATCACAGGGAAATAAACATAAATTTGTCCCTATTAGTGGAGTGACTCATCAACATGTCACTCCGGAGTAGATACGAACCTCTGTTCCAGTCCAGGAGGGTCGTGTGGCATACTCCCTCATGTCATACGGACAATCAAGTCAGGAAAATACACCCGATTTGAATGGAGACAATCAGCCTAACCTGATCATTTCTCCTGAGCAGGCACATACACCTGCCCATAATAACCACTTTTTTCAACAAGTGGTTCCTAAAGTGAGTAAGAAGGCATCTAAGAAAAATACTCATTCAGCACAGTCGATAAATCAAGATCCAATCTGTAATAAGGCCTTGCTCGATGCTGGAGTTCTTTATGCGCTCAGACAATTGTCTGTTGCAACTCAAGATTCTACTCTCTAATTTCCCAATAGTGGGAACCATAATTTCTATGTTCATCATCAGAAACTTCCTCATGATGGATTTCTTCATGACAATTCGGTCAATCTTGAAGTATCATCTTCATATTAGTGCCGTGATAACACTATGCTTGGCCAGATGATCAAGGAGTAAAAGGTTTCATCTTTTGTTGTAACCCACCATGGTGGTCCCCTCCATGATGATGAATTTAGCTGCTAAACTCATCTCTGCAGTAGTAATTCTCATTTCCTTGAAAATTCTTCAAGCAAAAATGCAGTAATGAGAAAGCCCACTTATCTTGAGGAACTTTCAAATGTGAAGTCGGTCATGTCTGATGCTTTACCACTAACAGGTGAAATACTTTCTCAATCATAAGATAGCCCGAAGTGTAGGTCATTCTCCGAACCACCCCTGGGTTATTCATCTTCTAGTTTGATAAATGAATTCTCTACCAATCTTGTTGAATTTTATGAAGAAACAAAGAAGCACTAGCTTTGGTCTAATCAGGTAGAATAATCCTCATCAAATGATAAGGGGGAAGTGCTGAATATGAGAAAACAACAAGCAAAAGGTGAAGTACCAGTCATGTTTAGGCCTTTGGCTGACACTCAGTTTGATATTCCAGAAATGTTGATGGAAGATTGTATTCATGATATTTGTCTCAACATGTGGAAAACACTTTGTCAATTGAAAAAAAATATTATCTAATGATTAATATGAAAATCATGTTAATATAATAGAAGGGTTACAATGCCAAATTGATTTGGCATCGCTCTCAGTTTCCTGGTATCCAAAGGTTAAAAAGCAGTAGAGATCCCTTCAACGTTCATGTCTTGGCACACTAAAAAAATTTGCGCCAGTTAATTGCCAATGCCCCATCTGGTATTCATATTAGGGGATGGGGTGTTCATGGAGCAATGCATTTTACTGTACTCTTCGGTCAAAAAATCCCACCAAAGCTGGTATCATACAATGTTATTTCCCAAGGCTGGCCACATCTAGCTGGGTTTGTGCATAATCAAAGGCATTCTCAAGAATAGGCCTCAACTAGTTCTTCTCATAGTCAGGAATACAAAGAAAAAGTTGTAGAATTACTCTTGCATCAGGGAAATGCTAATATCGAACAAGATTATCGTTTAGAGCGTGCACATCATCAGGTGACAGAAGTTTCAGAAATCATCCAACGGTCATTTGAACTAGGTGATTTGAGTGGATGTTAGTTAATGAATCCATCCAATTTCCAGACTAAATTCCGCAAGATAAGTAGAGAATTTAAGAAAGTCTCAGATGTAGCAGCTCAAGAGCCATCTCGTCTTGCCAAACGGGGGACTCTATTAACCCAACCCTCAGAATAATCAAATAGGATTCTGGGAGTTGAGAAAGAACAAAAGAAACAGCCCCAGTCCACCGGACTGGGTACTTTTTCAAATACTCAATCTCTTCCTTAGTGAAAGTCAGTTTTCTCTTGATTAGGGAATAAGCCACAAGAGGAACGTAGAGTCGAATTATCAGGAGACTCCCTCCAAATTATGGTTCATCAAGATGTTTTTGAGGGATCAACTCAACAAAAGGAAATTTCTCATCAAGGAAATGCAAGAAAACAATATTTCAAAAATGTCTATAGAAGGGATGCAATGTGTTATGAATCAATAAATGTCATCAATTCCATTGTTACTGATCCTCTAGAACATGAGGCTCACTCAGGGGAATCAGATAAAGAAGTTCCTACTCAAGAGTCTATACACATAGACATAAATGAATAAGGTGTGCGTACATGAAATCAAAGGCTTACCCATAATCTAGGTATTCCATAAAATTATTAACATCCCTATCTATGAAAGGTGTCTAACAAGGGGAAAAGAAAAAAAATCTAGTTACATTCCACCCTTCCTCTGGAGAAGGCCAATCGCTCTAATTAGAGAAAAGGTTTGCACAACAAGAGGATGAAATGAAGGAGTTAAGAAGGTTGAATGTAGAACTACTTCAAGGGAGTCTTCTTCCTAAGCATGATGGAGTCAGTCAGTTAAGGGAGTTTTTTGCAGCTACTAATATGGATCAAGAATATACTCCTTTACCAGTACACCCTCATAGGTCTAATCCTATGGGTCATGCGCAACAACAATTGGTAGTGCTACCATCACTTGCAATACCAGTCACCACACCTTTCCAAACTCCAGTTATTGCACCTTCCCAGGTCTAAGCTCAACCAGATGTTTCTGAATAGTAAATTTCTACCATTTAGTCATTAACAGCTCTATTGAAGTCTATGGAGGGAAAACGTGCACAAATTCTACCAGAAATGAGAGCTTACCATAAATGGGTGGATGCAATTCCTCCCCCATAAACTTTTTCAAGTACCACATTCCTGATTTTTAATGGTTCGGGAGATCCATAACAAAACTCAACACATTTTGTTTCTCATTTTGATCCCATGATGGGAACTCCTCAACAACAAGAAGCTGTTAAGCTTAGGTGTTTTGTACAGTCATTACAATGGCCTGCTTTTTTTTAGTATACAATCTTGCAATCCTGGTCAATTACCGGGTGGGAAGATATCCATCAATGATTCCTTCTTCAATTCAGCACAACGTTTCCAAAGATGACAGTTTTTGATCATACAAATAGTAAGAAAAGGGAGAATGAAAGAGTTTCAGATTTCATTGCTCGCTGGAAGGGATTGAAATATTCCTTAATCTTAGCACTCCTTCAAGAAGAATTGTTACCAATATGTGTGGAAAATTTACATGATGAATTACGCACACCATTGATCCCTGTGAAATAAAGAGGATGTTTTCAAGACCTTACTTCAATCACTCAATATATTTAATACTCTCTTACAAAGACTAAGTATAAAACTCATGTAATTCCATCATCTCCAAGAACAAGAATGGGTAAAGCAGAGACTGCTACAGTTATGCTTAAACAAGCACTTGTACCTGTTTCCACTGCAAAAACTCCATCTTATCGAAGGGCTCTGCCTCCTGAGCATCAATAACATAGGCCGTTTCATCAAGATGATCAATGACATCAAAGACAGAAACAATTTTATGAGTAGAAAAACAATGTTTATTTTTTCCAAAATGATAAAGTTCCTGGTTACTTCATTTCAGCTCTGGAAAATAATTTGGTGTAGCTTCCAAGGCCTAAAAGGACGGACAAGGAAGGAGAAGAAGACCTTCCCAACTTTTTCCCTATTCATCAGATGTTGGGGCATCCCATTCAGTAGTGTTTTGTGTTCAAATAACTCCTGCAAAAAATGGTGGACTCAGCGAAAGTCAAACTAAAAATTTCTTCATCCCAAGTAGCATTGTTACTACTACAGATCCATAGGAAGAAGGCGAGTGGCACGAAGTCAAAATAAAAAATATGCAGAAATATGATGATTAGATGGTTAGGAAAATGATCACCGGAACACATGCCATTTTATAAATGCAATTAAAGAAAACAATTGGGTCTTCTACTATGAATGCCACATCAAAAACCTCTTCATCAGAGGGAAAATCCTCAAAGAAGATACACAATTAGAAGAAAGAAGAACAGTTAGAAGAAGGCGAGTTCGTGTCAAAGCCCATGTTTTCTTGACTCTGGAAGATTTTATTCCATCTACTTCAAAGCCACGGGCACCGCCCCACCAAATGGTATAGCCTGAACTGGTTCATCAGGCAGATGCTTGAGCCAATGTTGGGAGGACCTTATTCAATACATACAATCTACTCCAATGGAGCTTATTCATTAATCTCAATTGATGGAGAGCTCATTAGAACTCCAACCAATGAAATATTCTTGATGAAGTATTTTGTTTAACACAAATACAATACATCCTAGCTACATGACGCTAAACTGTACAACACCCATTCGTCAAACATGACGTTAAACTGTGTTGTCGTCCAACATGACGTAAAACTGTGTTCCTCCATCGTCCAACATGACATTAAACTGTGTCCCTATATTCATCCTAAATGACATTAAATTGTTCTAATATTTCGTCTTACATAATGTTAAACTATGGAAAATTCCCTGAATACATCCATCATGACGTTAAAATGTGTTGTCATCCAACATGACGTTAAACTGTGTTGTCCTAGTTATATGACGCTAAACTGTGTAGCACTGGTCCATGCATATGACCTTAAACTATTTTTTTCCACACTACATGACATTAAACTGCATAGTCTCCTTTCTTTATTCCTTATTGCAAGAATTTAAACTACATAGTCCCTCCATTGTCCAACATGACATTAAATTGTGAATCGTTAGGGTTTTTGTTACCTCTTGTTTCTCACACTGAGTATGACTCACATGAGCTTAGAGTAAGCTTAAACCATAACACCCTCTCTGGGCCACTAAACATGCGTAAGTCCCAACATCATTTTTTGGGTCATTGTCCTCAGGAAAAACTTGATCACCAATTCATTCATCAATTGAACTACACATAATTTGATCCTTTTTTTCTAGGATAGGTACGTAGGAAACCTCATGAGGTTCAATCCCAAAACCAATATCTTCACATCGTTTCACCTCTATCTCATATGATGTTTATTCATGAAGACTCCCCCATAACCAATATTTTTACATTGGTTCACCATCATCCTTGCTATATGACATTAAACTATTCACACTTTTGTCTTGCATGGAAATAAACTACAACATTCTTTTACACCCTCACCTGAGAGGGAATCATTATTTTCATTGGTCTCCAATTATGTTATATTCCAAAGACTACATACATACATGGAAATTCTAGAACCTTTAATATTGGGTCAAACCATCATTGCACTAAAGTCCCCTTTCACACTTCACTTTTACGATCCAAATCTGTAGGAAGGGTTTTTCAAGAACTATGTATGGATTGAGTCCCATCCTTATGGGATATGTAGAAATGTTCGAGCGTCCCTCGAATCCAGCCCCAAGTCTTTGGTCCTAACACCAAATTCCACTTTTAGTCCCTTGGCTGAAAATTCCCCCCTGTGAATACATGAATGTGGAATGAAAACCCTGGTCTTCATTCACATTAGGTTTCTAAAACACCCAATGGGTATTCCTCATTATAGTCTGAACTCTATGACCCTAAACTAAGATCTCCTACACTCTCATCCCACATGACGTTAAACTGTATTTCAATAACTATGTGTGGCTTGATTCCCATCCTTATGGGATACGTAGTGAATTCCAGTACCTCAATTCCAGACCCAACCACAACATGATTATGGTTAGAATTGGTCTATGTGTCTCCTTAATTCATTGGACAATACTCATTTTCATGTGTCATTCCTCTAACCTTAAATACTTAGAGATCTCCATAACCCTTTTCTTGTCTTCTGGTCACAAAATTTCTGACACCCAAGAGTTCTCTTTCCTGACTATGCAGCACGTTCCCTTATGTGGGCTTGCATAAGTAGTCTATATAACGGACCTATCAGCCAAAAGATGTTATTATTTGACTATGAATCCAATGCCCTTATGTGGCCCTACATAATTCATCCCCCTAAAAGGTTTGTCAAATAGTGGTAACTTCATTCTTGGGAGGAAAACCTATTTTATCCTTATTTTTCTTAACGATGATATATAGGGATCCACAAAAAAAATATAACCATCCTTAAAATATTTGTCACATACTTTTTTTCATGATCTAAATGTATTTAAGTATATGGTTTATATTTACCTTCACTATGTTTGGGTTATACCTTCTCAGGAGTAACATTCATCCAATTCTTTGATAATCTTGATTGGAAATATCCTCTCCATATTTAAGTACCTCTCTTCATACAACAGACTCTATGCTTTGGAAAATTTGAATCTCTATAAACTTTCACTGGCTTTTTAGCAATAGAAAAGTAAAATTTCTGAGAATTCTTTTTCCTGACTATGCAGCACGTGCCCTTAGGCAGCCTTGCATACGTAGTCTATATAACAGACCTGTCAACCAAAAGATGTTATTATTTGACTATGCAGCCAATGCCCTTACATGGCCCTGAATAATTCAACCCCCTAACGGGTTTGTTAAATAATGGTAACTTCACTCTTAGTAAATACTTCTTCTAATGCCTTTTATCCCTTTTTCATATCATTCCTCAGATTCAAAATTTCTTAAGTCATAATTTACATGTTTTCCCCCATACATCGATGTGGTAATATGTTTTCAGGTAAATTATCAAGGAATTGAGTCAATTTTAATCCATTCAGTCAAAGCTATTTGACCATAAACATTATAATTTTTTTGTCCGATGTGTATAAATTTAAACTGCCCACAAAAGACAAGGGAACTCTGAACAAAACACAAGTCCCAGCTCACTAAATGTACATTTCGTATGATTTATTTAATATTGAGAAATAAAAAGATTCAATGTTTATAGGGTTATTTTTATAATCTTAGAAAAAAATCAAACTATTATTACTAGGCCCATTGGCATAGGTAAAAATTTAAAAGCAGGTAGCAAGAAAATGTAGTAAAATGATTGAAGATCAAAGTGTTTTTTTTCATTGATTCACAAATAATTAGAAAAACATCCACAGATTGGATTCTCTTCCCTTTTCCAAGAATTACAAGAGACTTTCAACATAACTCTTTATTTTATTTACGGCATCTCAAGCATCATCAGCAAATTCCTAGAATTCATTCATTCAACTGGATACAATAGGAGATGCAGTGATGCCAGCTCTTCTTGGAAGAATTGTAAAATAATGTTCTTGGGTGCGGTTTGAGAAAATTTTCTGCTAATCAAACAGTGACTTTGTTTCTGTCCAAGAGACATAGAATATGGATACATGGATTTGAGAATGGAGCATTGGAAGTAAAGAGCCATTTGGAGAGAGTACTCTTTTCAGATATTGTTCTATGTCATGATAGTCTTCTCTCCACCAACCAGTAGAGGAAAACATATCAGCCCATGAGATTTCTGTTTTCATATCTGCAAGGAAATGGAATGGAGGAAAACTTTAAAAGTTCACACCATTATTTCTGCTCTTAATCCACTGCATAACAAAAATAGAGAAGTAGCAGTGCGAATGCATCTCAGACATATAGTTCTTTGCATCTAGAATGTCGAATCCTTGAAGATGACCATGGATATACAAGAAGCATGTAGATGCTCTGTGGGAAATTAAGATGATATTTCTTCAAGTACTTCACCAAATCTGGGAGAGTGCTATTATAGATAACATAATAATCATGGCCAACGATGCTTTCCGCTTGCTAGCTAGCTCATCAGGCGTTCCAATTCTTTTGGGAGCCATTGAATCTTCACAAAGGTGGAATAAATAACTCTTAAGTAAGTTTATTTTTCATAAAATTGGTGAAGAAATTCAAAAAAATGGATAAGTAATTAAGGCACGCAAGTCCCATGTTGCCGCACAAGTCTATTCCGGTCGCGCATGTATGGTCACAAAGGTATCACCGTGCAAGTCCAAATACCTCTATAGAAGCGCGACACAAAAAATCAATGAACCGCGGACAGCAGAACCTACACGAACGAGAGCCCACTTGTGCGACGAGAGCGAAGTGTTTTGAAAGCCGAGTGGTTTGCATGATAGTGACACATGTATTTATAGGCATGGTCGTACCTCTATGCAATGTACCCAGCATGGCTAGCACTTGCACGCCGCTACTTGCATGCTCGCACCTATACACCCAAATTCCTTGGTTTTCTCCTTTACCTCAGAGTCAAATCCTTCTTCCTTTTTCGAATCCAACTCTGAGGGGGGACTTTGTTTGATGATCCTTTACATCAAAAAGTCTAAATGACTGAAAAAGGGGAATACCTTAAGCACAATGAGATTCATCCTTTGAAGAATATCAAAAACTGACAAAGGCATGAACAAGGATTTGTTTAAGCATGGGTCGTGTAAGTTTTACTATGGTCGTGCAAGTATACTTGCGCACCACATATTGGTCACATAGGTGACTTGTGTTCCCTATTTTTATTTTTGCCCAAGGTCCTCAATGGCCTATAAATACCCCTTGTGGGCCACGCATTTTGAGGACGAAAAATCCAAAAGTCAAATTTAAGCTCTTAACACCCTAGTCTTTTCATGAAGTCTTACGAACACTTATAAAGTAATTTCATACCTAGAATGGAATATCTAAATAGGGGGAATAAGGTTTAAGTATTGAAATACATCAACACTTGCGCGCCTAAGTGTCTAACCCTTAAGGGAAATTATAAGGACCCGGACTTATTACATACACAATTTTGAATTTAGTCAAGAAAAACTTCATTTTAAATTGAAGATTGTTTCATGTTTAGAGATTTAGAGAATTGGTACAAAACATTCATAACATTACACATTGTTACATAGTGGATACCGTAAAAACAGTTTTGATTTTTCTCAAAATATAAAACATTAAAACGTAAAACAAGACTCCTTGAAAATTCTTCAACATTTAACATGTCTTCATTCCTTGTATTACACATTCATTAACCTGTGAAAAATCATTTAAAAACCTGGTATGAGTACAAAATCTCAGTAAGGGATGGAAAAGAAGAAAAAATCACATTATTCCATGAATACTCATAAAGTATGAAAACATTTTCAAAAGACTTGATCTTCACCCATAAATACTTACTTTGTGTAACATTAGTTTTACACAAGATACACAATAACATGATAACATAAATACAATCATAGAGGTATCTTGGGGAATTACTTACATAATTTTGTAACCATCTTGGCTACCTTAAAATTTGTAACCCTCACGGCTACCATACTTTGGGTAACCATCGCAGTTACACTTGGAGTAACCATAAGGCTGACCTCCAACTTACTAATACCCAATGAATTGGAGGGAAATATTGGTCCCAACCTTCATCATAAATAATTCCCAAGAACCAAAACATAATCAAACAATATGAATGATTCCATAAAAACATTGCTTTGGAATTTCGTAAAACGGAATTTTAAAAGAGGATTTTTAATGAAAAGCCTCTTATAAATATCAAGAAATTAAAGAGAGACTTAATAGAGTTGATGGAGTATTTATATATTCTTTAAATAAACATAATGAAACATATTATAAATATAAACCATCACATAAATTTTTTAAAAAGCACATAAATAATGAAGTAGAAGGTTAACCCAATGAATGGAAATCAGGTTAAGAATTCCCTTACCTTAGCCTTGTCTTACATAAAACATGTTTAAACCTCCTGTATAATGGTTAAAAGAGTGTTATTAGTATTTTAAAGAAACATTTTCATGTTTATAACATCTTATATGGTCATTTCATAACCTCTTTTCACCCCTTAATTGTTAGTATTTTGTTCCTTGCGTTATTTTGGGTGAGTTCTTTTATGATTTTCACGATCGGTTCATGTTGAATCGTTCTTGTTGATTGGAAGTGAAACTCCATAATTGGAATGGATTAGTATTTAAATATTTCAAGTACCATAATTTATACCATTTATCACTTTGATTCTTTATATGAGGATGACATATAAGTTAAAACATTAATGATGTTCGTTTAGATCATTTTAGTGGTTCTTTGATAATAACTACCTCATTTTGTCTTACAAATTAGAACCATGAATAAAAAAGAATTACAGAACCATATATGAGTCATAAAACATATATTATAACCTGGTTCATCCATATAAATGGTTTCATGATCAGAATTGAAATAATTAATGGAAATTGAAAATACATCATCCACGATGTCGGTAATTCGACACAAATGGACAATGTTTTTATTCTTTAAATAAGTGGAATATGAGAATAATACTGATGAGGAATTTTCCATAAACATTTGAACATCTTTAATATACATGATTATAGATATTTCATTCCTCTTAGATAAGAAGGAGTGAGGAATGAGGAAAAAGGAATCGTGAAATAAACGAAAATTTGAGAAATTTCTCACGAAAATTCGGCTGCCTAACAGCGTCTCTTAAAATTTCAGAAAAACAATATTGATGAGAGGAATAAAAAATAATATAATTCATACCAAATATGGACAGTAAGGAGGAATATTTAATGAAATATCCCAACACAAGACAAAAGGAATGGAAGATAATAACTTAAATTGAAAGAAAAGAAAGAAAATAAAAGAGGATGTTTACCTCTTGATCTCTTCTCCTTGAGATCCTCCTTAAAGGATTTGATTTTGGTCTTTTGGTGAGACCAGAAGCTCTAGGACATGGGGAAGATGATTGGGGAGGGAATTTGGCAGAAATTAGAAAATGTTCAAGGATTGAGAGGTGTGGGAGGAAGAGGGGAGTGAGGGTTGTATTTATAGTGGAGGAGGGGAGGCAGTTTAGATTATTTTAATCATTATTATAATAATTTTATCAAGACTATGAATAATCTCAATTAATGTGACCCTAAATAGTAATAATGTCATGTGAGTTCGAACCAAGTGGGCTTACATCATTCTTTCATAACATATGATGCAGTAAATCAAGTATTTAGCATTTATTTTATTTTATCGTATTTTACTATTCATAAAAAATTCTTGAATTTCAGAAAAATCCCAAAAATTTACCCAAACCATTTTTCAACGTGTAGATTAAAAAATGAAGCCCATTTTTTAAAAATAATTTTCTAAATATTATTAATTTAACTTTTAAAAAAAATTATATCTAATTAAAAAATTACCTGTTCTAATTCTACAACTACTTCTTTATCACAATGAAAAATTAACCAAGATGTTATTATCTTCTATCCCTAAGAAAATAAAATAATAATAAAATTTACTATTCATTAGGGTCATATTACTATTCATATTACTATTCATAAGGTTATGTTACTATTCAAAAAAACAAGTTGGTTTCATCAGACCCTAAATAACATACTGAACACAGTTGTAGATGACAGTTTTTTGAAATTCAGAGCATAGAAGTAGAAAATTTATGCTATTAAGGATAATTAAAAATGTCTACTTAAAACAAAGTTCCATGAATTTATATTTATTTTTTAAAAACTTGGGGTGTTACATTATCCACACCTTCTTGAAATTGCATCCTCGCAATTTTATTTTCTTATTAAACAACTGAGGGTATTTTTCTCTAATATCATTTTTAGACTCCCATGTTGCTTCTTCAACCATGTGGTTTCTCCACAAAACCTTTACATGGTGAATTACCTTATTCCACAATACCAGTTCCCTTCGATCATTAATCTGAACTGGTTTCTCTTCGTAAGAAAGTTTCTCTTCCAGCTGAACTGCTTCTAGGCTCAAGACATGTGATGAATCTGGAACATACTTCCTCAACATCAAAACATGAAAAACATTGTGTACCTAAAACAAGCTCGGAGGCAAAGCTATGTGGTATGAAACTGTTCCAATATTCTCCAAGATTTAAAAAGGATGGATGAACCATGGAATTGGTTTCCCTTTCTTACCGAAATGCATCACACTTTTCCAAGGAGAGATTTTAAGGAAAACATAGTCACCTACCTCGAAAGAGAAGTCTTTCATTCTGTTATCTGTGTAACTTTTCTGCCTACTCTGAGCTGTCCTCATGTGCTGGTGGATCATTCTCACTTTCTCAGGAACTTATTCTACTAATTCTGGCCCCATTAACTTCCTTTCACCAACTTCACCACAAAACTCCAGATTCTGACACCGCTTCCCAAACAAGGCCCAAAAGGTGCCATCTGAATACAAGAATGAAAACTATTTTCATAAGAAAACTCAACTAAAGAAAGATGTTGATCCTAAATTCCCTGATAGTCCATTGAACAAGCTCGAAGCATATCCTCCAAAGTTTGAATCGTTCATTCTGACTACCCATCTGATTTAGGATGAAAAGATGTACTAAAATTTAAGTCTGTGCCCAACGAGTTCTGAAGTCCCTTCCAGAAGTTAGAAGTGAAACTGGGATCTCGGTCAGACACAATGGAAAAAGGAACTCTATGTAACCTGACAATATCCTTGAGGTACAATCGAGAAAGCTGATCCAAAGTCATTGTATCTCGAATAGAAATAAAATGTGCAGACTTTGTTAGCCGATCAACAATAATCCAAATCGCATTGTTACCTCGAGAAGTATTTGGTAGTCCCACCACAAAGTCCATTGATATATTCTCCCATTCCCACTTTGGCACTGGAAAAGGCTAAAGCATCCCCTTTGGTAACTGCCACTCTTCTTTAACCTACTGACATGTCAAACATTTCATTATAAAATCAGCAATATCTCTTTTCATCCCATTCCACCAATTATACTCCTGAAGGTCTCTGTAAATCTAAGTACTTCGAGGATGAACATAAAATGGAGAGCTATGAGCTTCAAACAACAATTATTTCTTAAACTGGGAATTACAAGGCACACACAACCTTTTTTAAAATCTTAAAACACAATATTTATCAATATTAAATTATGGAAACTTACCCATTTTATCCAATTATACCTTTTTCTGTAGCTCACGGTCTTCCCTCTC
The DNA here is from genome assembly GCA_963277665.1 of Viscum album. Lineage (NCBI taxonomy): Eukaryota > Viridiplantae > Streptophyta > Magnoliopsida > Santalales > Viscaceae > Viscum > Viscum album. The sequence continues at coordinate 111,147,090 of OY728125.1, read as the reverse complement.
CACTTGCTTAATTCTCTCTGAAAACAAAGACTGCACTGAAACCTGAAAAAAAAAACAGATATATTCCCTGCACCAATAACATCTAAGCCAAAATTCATCAAATCGTTAATCAATGGATCATCTTCCAAAAGTTGCATGGTTAATGATGCATGATGTTTCTGACTTAAGGCATCCATTACTTTGTTCTCTTTTCCAGGATGTTAATTGATCGTGCAGTCATAATCCTTTGTTAGTTCTAGCCATCTTCTCTTCCATATGTTTAATTTCTTCTGAGTGAATATATACTTTAGAAGTTTATAGTGAATATATATATTTGGAATCTGGTTCCGTATAGATGATGCTTCCATATTTTCAAAGAAAAAACCACAGCTTCCAATTCCAAATCATGTGTGGGATAATTTAGCTCATGAGGTTTATGTTGTCGCAATGCATAGGCAATTACCTAATAATTATTCATCAAAACACAACCAGGTACCTTCAACAAAGCATCACTTTAGATGAAAAATTCACCATTTTAGAAAGGTAAGGCCAAAACTTAAGCATTCACCAATCTATTCTTCAGTTCCAGAAAAAAAAACATCACATTCTTCTGTCCAAAAAAAACTTTATCCCCTTTTCGTGCTAACTTAGTTATTAGGATAGATAACCATGCAATGTTCTTAACAAACTGTCGGTAATAACTTTCTAAGCCCAGAAAACTACGAATATCTATAACATTTGTGGGTCTTGTACATTCGTCAACTACTTTTGTTTTGGAAGGATTAACTGTTATTCCATCCTTATTTACAATGTTCCCAATAAAAGAAATCTATTGCAACCAAAAAATCAAACTTTCTGAATTTCCCATATAGTTTCTTTTCTTTTAAAGTTTGTAAAACAACCCTTAGATGTTTTTCATTCTCTTCTTTATTTTTAGAAAATACCAGAATTTCATCAATAAATACAACCAAAAACTTATCCAAGAACTCATGAAGGTCTCTATTCATAATATTCATAAATACCGCATGTACATTAGTTAATCCAAATGGCATAACAAAAAAGTCATAATGCTGATGTCTAGTACGAAAGGCTATTTTGGGATGTCATCCTCCATAACCTTCAGGTGATGGTATCCGAATCTCATGTCAATCATGGAAAAGTATTGAGCTCCTTGGAGCTGATCAAACAAGTCATTGATGTGAGGCAAAGGGTACTTGTTTTTAACAGTGATGTTATTTAGAGCTCTATAATCAATTCAAAGTCTCATGGAACCATATTTATTTTTAACAAACAAAACCGGGGCTCCCCATGGTGAAGTTCTAGGACGAATGAAGCCTTTGACAAGAAATTCCTGTAATTGATTTTTCAATTAAAGAAGTTCTATTGGAGCCATATAGTATGGGGGTTTTGAAATTGGATTAGAATCAGGAACTAACTCAATTGTTAATTCGACTTCTCGATCAGGTATGACACCAGGTAACTCATCAGGAAAAACATCAAGGTATTCATTTACCACTAGAACATCATTTATTTGAATAGTTCCCTTGTTTTCAGCAATATGAGTAAGATAACTTTCATTTCCATATTTCAATAAATTCTCAGCTTCCTGATATGTTATCAATTGTATAAGTTCATTCTTGTATACAAACTAAAACTCTTTCTAAAAAAACATCTTTATCTCTACAATCAATCTTATCATGATAATCAGAAAGCCAGTCCATCCCCAAAATAACATCAAACTCGACTAAGGGGAAAGCAACAAGGTTTGCATGTAAATTCTTTCCATAGACCATAATAGAAAGATTTATATAATTCCTTTTTTCTATAACATTTCCTCCTGGTGTTTTAACAACAAGTTCAGGTCTCATTTTTTGAGGTGATATTTCCAATTTACAAGAAAATTTCTCAGAGATGAAGGAATGTGTATACCCTGTATCAAACAAAACTTTAGCAAAATATGAGTGAACAAACAAAGTACCTGATACGACTTCATTTGATGGCCCGACGACTGCTGATGTAGTCACAAAGGTTCTCACTACACCTTTCTACTTATAGTCTGGCTTCTATACATCATTCGGATATCTCTTCGGGAAGACATTTTCATAGTGAACCATCTCACCACATTTAAAACACTTTACAAATTGCTTATCAGGATTAGTGTTTGGATCATTTTCATTGAAATCTCGGGCCCTATGTCCAATCTTACCACATTTAAAACACTTCCCTGTTTTACTAAGACATTCCCCAGGGCGCTTCTTGCCACACATTTCACAAACTAGAATTTGAATTTTCTTACCATCAGATTTCATTGGTAGATTCTTGCCCATTTCTTTCCTGCTGGACCTCTTCTTATCTTTGTTTACAAAATGCACATGATCATCAGTAAACTTCACCTCTACCCTCTCAGCAAATTAGACAGGTTTCTCATAACTTTTGAATTCACGGGAGGCCAATTCCCTTCTATACCTTGACTTCAATCCTAAGTAAAAGCGGTTGATTTTGCTATTGAAATCCAGAATAATATTTGGACATACCTCACCAGTCGGGTGATGTTCTCTTCATACACATCCACTAAATCTTCCTCCTTCTGTTTCAATTCTAGGAATTGCTTCTCCATTCTATGTCGTGCCACCTTAGGAAAATATTTTTCAAGGAAAATACATTAAATTCATCCCTCTCTAAGGCATCAAAATCCTCTCTACCTTTAATATTCCTTACCATTGACCACAACTAATCATATTCCCCTTCAAAACGATAAATGTAAAGACTTACCTTTTGATTGTCTGAACATCCCATAACATCAAATATCTTTTCAAGGGATTTGATCCTTACTTCACCTGCCATTGGGTCAGAAGATCCATTGAATTTAGAAGAATGTTGTCTCATAAAATGTTCCACCACTGTCATGTTCCATTGTGGTACCTCTATTGGTCCTCTTGCATGGATTCCACCACCATTTATTTCCTGTGTTAGTTGGACCATTACTGTCACAAACAGCTCGGTTCCAATCCATACCATTTCGGGCTGTAGATCAGGAAGGATGTCATTCTGTCGGTGCCCCTCCTATTTAGCATCCCTATTCTTTCTGCAGACAACCATTATGAAAAAACATGTCTTATATGAAGAAACATGGTAATATTTCAATTCTATAACATTTCAAATTAAACATAGAGTAAAAATAATTTATGGTATTCTATTAACATCACCCTGACCCCTAAATTTATCTAAACCAAACTATAATAAAAACTATAAAGACCCGGCCTTATTACATACATAATCTTGAATTTAGTCATGAAAAAACTTCCTTTTACATTGAGGATCATTTCAAGTTTATAGAATTAGAGAGTTGGTACAAAACATTCATAACATTACACATTGTTACATAGTGGATACTGTAAAAACAGTTTCTATTTTTCTCAAAATATAAAACATTAAAACTTAAAAAAAAACTCCTTGACAATTATTCAACATTTAACGTGTCTTACTTCCTTGTATTAAAAATCCATTAACCTGTGAAAAATCATTTAAAAACATGGTATGAGCACAAAAGCTCAGTAAAGGATGGAAAAGAATGAAAAATCACATTAGTCCATGAATTCTCATAACGTATGAAAACATTTTCAAAAGACATGATTTTCACCCATAAATACTTACTTCGTGTATCACGAGAATTAAAAAAGATCCAAAAAAACATGAGAACATAAATATAATGATAGAGGTTTCTTGGGGAATTACGTACATAATCTTTTAACCATCTTGGCTACCTTAAAATTTGTAACCCTCACGACTACCTTACTTTGTGTAACCATCGCAGTTACACTTGGAGTAACCATACGGCCGACCACCAACATACTCATACCCAATGCATTGGAGGGAAATATAGGTCCCACCATTCATCATAAATAATTCCCATGAACCAAAACATTATCAAACACTATTAATGATTCCATAAAAACCTTGCTTTGGAATTTCGTAAAACTGAATTCTAAAAGAGGATTTTTAAAGAAAAGCCTCTTATAAATATCATACAATTGTAGAGAGACTTAATACAGTGGATGGAGTATGTATATATACTTTAAATAAACATAATGAAACATAATATAAATATAACCCATCACCCAAACAATTTAAAAGGCACATAAATAATGAAGTAGAAGGTTAACACAATGAAAAGAAATTGGGTTAAGAATTCCCTTACCTTAGGCTTGTATAACATCAAACTTGTTTAAAACTACTGTATAATGGTTAAAGGTGTGTTATTAGTATTTTACAGAAACATTTTCATGTTTATAACATATTATATGGTCATTTTATAACCTCATTTCACCCCTTAATTGTTAGTATTTTGTTCCTTGCATTATTTTGGGTGAGTTCTTTTATGATTTTAACGACCGGTTCACGATGAATCGTTCTTGTTGATTGGAAGTGAAATTACAGAATTGTAATGGAGAAGTATTTACATATTTCAAGTACCATAATTTATACAATTTATCAATTTGATTCTTTATATGAGGATTACTTATAATTTAATACATTAATGATGTTCGTTTAGATCATTTTAGTGGTTCTTTGATAATAACAACCTCATTTTGTCTTATAAATTAGAACCAAGAATACAAAAGAATTCCAGAACCATATATGAGTCCTAAAACATATATTATAACCTAGTTCAACTATATAAATTATTTCATGACCATACTTGAAATAATTACTAGAAATTGAAAATACATCGTCCCGGATGTCGGTAATTCGACACAAATGGACAATGTTTTTATTCTTTAAATAAGTGGAAGAGGAGAAGAATACTGATGAGTAATTTTCCATAAACATGAGAAAATACTGAATATAAATGATTCTGGATATTTCAAGCCTCTTGGTTAAGAGGGAGTGAGGAAAGAAGAAAAATGAATCATGAAATAAAAGAAAAATCTTAAGAAATTTCTCAGGAAAATTCGGCAGACTAACGACGTCTCTTAAAATTTCATAAAATCAAGATTGATGAGAGGAATGACAAATATCATCATTTATACAAAATATGGACAGTAAGGGGGAATATTTAATTAAATATCCCAAAAAAAAGACAAAGGTAATTGAATATAATAACATAAAATGAATGAAAAGAAAGAAAATAAAATAGGATGTTTACCTCTCGATCTCTTCTCCTTGAGATCCTCCTTAAGGGCATTGATTTTGGTATTTTGGTGAGACCAGAAGCTCTAGGACGTGGGGAAGAATATTGGGGAGGGAATGTTTCAGAAATTAGTCAATTCTAAAGGCTTGATAGGTGTGGGAGGAAGAGGGGAGTGAGGGTGGTATTTATAGTCGAGGAGGGGAGGTATTTTAGATTATTTTTATCATTATAATAATAATTTTATCAAGACTATTAATAATCTTAATTCATGTGACCATAAATAGTAATAATGTCATGTGAGTTCTAACCAAGTGGTCTTACATCATTCTAGCATCACCTATGATGCATTAAATTGAGTATTTAGCATTTATCGTATTTTATCGTATTTTACTATTCATCAAAAATTCTTGAATTTCAGAAAAATCCCAAAAAATTAACATAAACATTTTTCAACGTGTAGAATTCAAAAAATGAAGTCCATTTTTGAAAAATAATTTTCTAAATATTATTAATTTAAATTTTAAATAAAATCATAATTAATTGAAAAATTAATAGTTCTAATTCCACAACTACTTCTTTATCACAATGAAAAATTAACCAAGATGTTATTATCTTCTATCCTTAAGAAAATAAAATAATAATAAAATTTACTATTCATTGGGGTCATATTACTATAAGTATTACTATTTATAATTGTATGTTACTATTCACAAAAAAAACATGTTGGTTTCATTAGACCCTAAATAACATATTGAACACAGTTGCAGATGACAGTTTCTTGAAATTCAGAACATAGAAGTAGAAAATTTATGTTTTGAAGGCTGATTAAAAATATCTACTTAAAACAATGTTCCATGAATTTATATTTATTTTTAGAAAAACATTGGGTGTTACAAAAATTTCCACACTTGTGCGCCACCTTATCCCTTCAACAGAACTTGTGTGCCACCCTTTTGGAAGCCTTTAGGGATAATACTAAGGTCTTGAGCCAAGTCTCGCCCAAGTATTACCATATTGGTTAACTGTCGCCCATGTACACCCATGTTGCACAATTATACTTGCGCGACCAAGACTTGCGCACCCAAACAGGACTTGCGTGCCTGCCTCTTTCTGGGTGCCCCTCCTTCCTATTCAACTCTTTTCTTGAAATCCACCTCTCCTCTTCAAGATTTAGCCTTTAAAACCCTCTTGAAATCCATTTATGACATGGTTCCTTTTTTGGCTTCCATATGTGAAATGAATTCTATGAAATATCCCTCAAAACCATGTAATTTACATATCTTTATGCCACTATGGTTATAAATTTACTTCATTCAACCTCATCCTTTAAGATGAGAAGATCTTTAATTTAGGCATCCTCTTTAGGAGTAAGCCCCAAGTTCCCTAATCTGGGTCTCCTTCTTAGGAGTAATCCCCAGTCTTCATTTCTTTTGATTTGGGATTCCTTCTTTGGAATAAAACCCAATCATAAGTCCTCTTAACCTAGGCCTCCTTTTCAAGAGTAAGCCCCGGTCATAATTTTTCATAACCTAGGCCTTTTTCTCAAGAGTAAGTCCCATGTTACAAATCTCCTTAAACTTTGGGCCTCCTTCTCAGGAGTACATCCCAATCATTATTTCCTTTTACTTTGGGCCTCCTTATCATGAGTAATCCCTTGTCTTAATTTATTTTTATTTTTGATTCCTTCTCAGGAACAAAACCCATTCATAAGTCCTCTTAACCGGGTCCTCCTTTTCAAGAGTAATCCCTAGTAATAATTTCTTTTAACCTGGGACTCCTTCTCAAGAGTAAGTCCCAAGTTAAAAATCTCCTTAAACATTGGCCCTCCTTCTCAGGAGTAAGTCCCAATCATAAATTACCTTTTCTTTGGGTCTCCTTATTAGGAGTAAGTCCCAATCATAATTTCCTTTTTCTTTGGGCCTCCTTCTCAGGAGTAAGCCACAATCATAATTTAAAGTCCCCTTTTCATCTGGGAATCCTCTTTATGAGAAAGCCCCATGTTCCCCCTAATTTGGGCATCCTCCTAATGAGTAGGCCCCAAGTTAGTGTATCCAAATCTCTATAAAGCATGAATATCTTTATGGACCTTATTCCTAGGCTTCTTTCTGGGAGTAAATCCTAGTTTTCACCTACATGGGAAATCACACATACATAAGTCCCATATCATTCCTTGTGACCGCATCTTTCATGGCACAAATCATCAGGTATTCTGATAACTCTTGTTTCTCACACTGACCATGACTCATGTGAGCTTAGAGTGTAAATGTAACCACGAAAAATCACTTTGGTACGTTAATAATACATAAGCCCCACAATTATTAATCGAACTATGTAGACTTTTATCTCTGCCTTAATAGTAGAGTATATAGGAAGCCTTTCTAAAGTTCAAGCCTATCACCCATTGTTTCACATCATTCCCATATGACACTAAACTATATCTTAAATTATTGAACTACATGGGTTCTGATTCCTCTTTAAAAAGGATACGTAGGTTGCCCATCTGTGGGTACGATCCCAACTATGAAATAATCCATGTCCTTCTGAATAAAAATAAACATCAAGTTCCCCACTGAGTAGCTTTAAAATCAGTATGGTCATCATAATTACCAAGAGATTTTTATTTAATGTGTTGAAGGATACCATTGAATAATAAATATGGATGATTCTCTATCGATTAAGAACCTCAAATACATATAAACGATTCTCTAAATCCCATACATATCAATCAATGATTGCAAGATCTAAAGAAAGATCATTTTCATACATGGTAAATTAATAAGGATTCACAAAAATAATTCCAATCTATAAGAGATTCCTAGAGTAGAAAATAATTCCCCCCAAAAAGTTCTGATGAGTCCGACCTCCCAACCTCTTGACCAATGCTAATTCTTAAGCCTCATTAGTCCACAACTAATGAGCACCTAACTTTGGAAATTATGTCCAAATGGATATAGAATAATTGGATGTTTCCAGTTATACGAATAAACCCGTTAGAAACTAATTGAAAATTTTGAACCTTAAACAAACAAGGTCATCCCCATTTCTAGAAGAAACAGTTATAAATTTCCCTGGTAATAGAAATGACCTGAGAGTTTGAAGTACTAGCACTAGAGATCTTGTCAACTTCTTCTATAACAATGGTATTGAAGGCTTCAATGTCAACTGGAGGAGAGGCTGAAGTGGAAGCAGATGCACCCAGAGGTGCTATAGGGAAATCCACAGTTTCCATAAATTATTTTTTCAGCCCACTGATCAGCCTTTTTATATCATCATATTGTCCTTTCACATGTGTTTCCATGGATTTCATAAATTCTTCAAACACCATGGCCATTTTCTAAAACAAACTTTTAACATATCTAAGGTCTCTGTCAACCTGATATCTCGAAGAAATATATGCATATAAGCTGGAAAAAGATGGTTTCATTGATTCCATAGACTCTATAAAAGTTCTTACATGATTATGACATTCCTTTACCTCATGTAACATAGCTGAGTGGGAGGTAGAGACTATCCTGTCCACTGTAGATGTCATGAGTTCTTGATTGAGAGTTATTGTTCTTGCTATCTCAGTGTTTTGTTCATTAATATACATCTTCAGTTCTGATTTCAAATAATCCAATTCATCCTTCTTTACATAGTCTCGAGGTAGCAAAACCACTAGCTTCACAATGGTATTTTCTGAGACAATATGAATTGGAGGACTTTTAGTAGTTTGGTCATCCTCAGAGTCGCCATAGTCCAGGCCTAAAACCACAAATCCAGGAGCATCTATCCAGTCCTCTATATCATGAGCAACAACAGCTAATCCTGTAGCAATAGGTTCCTCCCCATCACTTGAAGCATTGTCCAGAAAAACCACCTCTATCCCCATCTGACCTTCTTGATCAACTTCATCAATAAGAAGGATCACTGCCACTTTCTCTACATAATCTTCAATAACTTCCATAACATGTCCATATTCGACTGAATCATCAACTTCATCATCTCTATTTTCTACACTTTCTGTATGTCCTATTAAAGGACTAATCCTCAGAAATTCCTCTTCATTTCTAGCAGTAGCTATCTCAAATTCAGGATGACTTGATTCAGAGTCCTCATTCTCATTTGAGTTATCTATAACTTCTCTTAAGACAATTTCAGCCCCTTCTTCTTCATTGGATTCCTTATCACTATCCCTTAGGACAGTCTCTCTTCTAGGAAATCTCTTCGGTGGGCTGGGATCACCAAAGGATATAGTATTAACATGGGGATTTGAGGGAAAGTCAGGGTCACTCCTATCATCAATAGGAGAATCCTCTCTTTCTTTCCCAATAACAACTTCTTCTACTTCTTCATCTAAATATGTTGGCTCAACTTCATCAGGCTTAAGACTGAGGTCTCTCTTATTCATATGCCTAGTAGGATGAGACACATGATTAAAATCATCATATACCTTAGCCTAATCATTCAACTATCTCATTATCCATGGATTCCAGTAAATCTTTATCAAATTTTAATTTAATTTGGTGATACAATGGTTATCTTTCACAACAACAGATTCCTCATTATCTCCAGCTACTCCTTTCAATTTCAACATAAGGGATATTAACTTAGCGTGGAATGGGGAATTGGATTTGGAACTAGGATTGGTAATATCTTTAAGTTGAATCATCAACATCCTACATAATTTGATCTTATGTTCATGCTTTATCATATATAATACAAAGACAACCTGATACTTTAGAGTTGCAAAGTCCCCTCTCCTGGGACTCAACACATTCTGGACGAACATAAATAGCAGCTTGTCTTCTCCTTCCATATTAGCAGTAATGAATTTTCTAGGGATTTCATTCCATGTCAGTTCAGCTAATGCTTCTTTATAGCATAAGAACACACTAGTGGGAGGCACCACTTTTGAGTAAAAGTCAAAAATCCCTTCATGCAGAACCCTTAAGCATTCAGCCCATTCAGTAGAGGAGAAGTTCAGACATACTGAATTTACTCTGGAATCATTCGGTGCTAATCCTCATACAGTTCGAACATGAGGTACTCATAAACTTCCTTCACTATCTTCATGTAATAGGGTCCATTATTGTTTGCAAAACATTCAACCCAGCCCTGAGCTTCTAGTGCCTTAAGTACTAATGATTGGCTCGAAAGTAATCACTCTAAATTTAACTCTGTATCAACTAGTACTTCTATCTTGGATAAATATGGGTTCAACACCCTTGAAATTGTATGGATTCTGCTACTCGACTCAGCTCTAGGTCTCTTAGGATCAGGCGTGTCTCCTTCATCAGCAACTGACGACCTATTGACTCCTTCCATCGATCTGTAGAGGATCAGGGTTTCAGTAGAGGTTTAGGTTCTGGGATTGGAGAGAAAAAGGATTGGGAGAGGGTTTGGTGTGGATAGAGAAGTGATCATTGTTTTAATTTTATCATTTAGTTATTGGAAAAATAAAATAGAGGAAATTAAAAGGTAATATGTAGAAAATGTTTCAAATTCTGGTTGAGAGCACAAAAACGTAAAGTCCTAGATTCAAGTCGTCTATCGGTAAGGAGGTATTGATAAGGTCTAGTAGTGAGGTCCTATCGGTAAGGTCTAACGGTGAGGTCCTATCGATAAGGTATAACGGTGAGGTCCTATTGGTAAGTTCTAACGGTGAGGTCCTATCGGTAAGGTCTAATGGTGATGTCCTATCGGTAAGGTCTAACAGTGAGGTTTTATCGGTAAGGTGTAACGATGAGGTTATATCAGTAAGGTCTAATGGTGAGGTTCTATTGGTAAGGTCTAATGGTGAGGTTCAATGGTGAGGTTCCCTGTAATGAACTTAATCATCCCAAATTCAGGTTTGATGTAGTTTAACCTCTCATAATTCAAAGGCTTTGTGAATATATCAGCCAATTGGTGTTCAGTGCCAATGAATTCAAGAGTGATATCACCTCTTTGATAATAACCTCTTAAGAAGTGATGTATTACATCAATATTCTTTGTCCAAGCATGATACACTGGATTTTTATAAATTTTAATAGCCCTTGCGTTGTCACATTTTATAGAGACATGTTTTAAATGATATCCATAGTCTAGTAAAGTGTGTTTCATCCATGGAATTTGAGCAGAACAACTACCATCAGCTATAAATTCAGCTTCAGTAGTAGTTAATGCAACAGAATTCTGTTTCATACTGCACCTGATACTAGTTACTTGCCTAACATGTGACATGTTCCCGAGGTGCTTTTTCTGTTTAACATTCAACCCGAAAAGTCAGCATCAGAAGAACATATCAAATCAAATTGTTATCCTCTTGGATAAAACAATCATATATTTATAGTAAACTTGAGATATTTAAAAAACAATTTTAACAATAGTTAAATGAGATTATTAGGTATTTTCATGAAAATGAGAACAAATGAATACACAGAACATAATTTTAGGTTTGCTAGCTGTAAGGTACAACAGACTCCCTATCATACCTTTGTAGTTGGTTTGATCCACTGGTTCATCAGTTTCATTAGCATCCAACTTACAATTGGTACTCATAGGTGTATCACTACCTTCACTACAATCCAAAACAAAACATTTTAAATGATCCTTAATATGTTTACTTGTATTCAAAACAATACCAAATTTAATTTGGAAAATATGAAATCCAATTAAAAATTTATGTTCTCCCATTAAACTAATTTAAAATTCAATTTTCATTATTTTTGAAAAATCAGTACACAAAGAATTTTTAGAAGATCCGAAAATTATATCATCTACATAAATTTGTACTATCAAAACATCTATGTAAAATATTTTAATGAAAAGATTAGATTCCTTAATTCCTTTAGTGAAACTTTTTGAAACAAGAAAAGAGCTGATCCTATCATACTATGCTCTTGGAGCTTTCTTTAAACCTTATAATGCTTTTGAATGTTTAAAGACATGATTTGGAAAATAGTGATTTGTAAAACCAAGGTGTTGTTCAACCGACACATCCTCAACTATATACCCATTTATAAATGCACTTTTATCATCAATTTGATAATGTTTCAAATTCAGATGAGCAGCATAAGAAAGTAGTATCCTAATGGCATCTATTTAAGCTACATGAGGAAATGTATCCTCATAGTCTATTCCTTCCTATTGATAGTATCTTTGTGCAACTAACGTAGCTTTTTTTCTAACTATATTTCCAAACTCATCAACTTTTTTCCTGAAAACCCATTTAGTACATATTGTTAAAGTATCTTTAGGTCTTTAAACTAGTTCCCAGACTTTGTTTCTTTCAAATTGATTTAATTCTTCTTGAATAACCATCACCCAAAATTCATCACTAATAGCATCATTAATAATTTTGGGTTCAAGCTATGAAATAAAATCCTGATGTTCAACCTGGTTTCTTAGAGATACTCTAGTTTGTGTCCCTCTATTTAAATCAACTACTAAATAATCTAAATGATGATTCTTGAGAGTTCTAATACCTTTAGAAAGTGTCAAACTAGACTCCTCATAGTTTTTTTTACAGTTTTGGACTCAATAGATGCAAATTCTGGAGGATTACCAAAACTGTTTACTTTCACAGGAAGTTCACTATCATTATCATTAAGGTCTAGAATTAACATATCTTCCTCAAGGTGTTCAAGAGAGGTTATGGGTTCATGTGGATCAATCTCATCAAATATGACATGAACCGACTCTTCAACATATTTTGTTTTCTTATTGAATACTCTATATGATTGACTCGATATTGAGTAACCTAGGAAAATTCCTTCATAACTTTTGGAGTCAAACTTGTCACGATTGTCCTTAGTTTTAAGGATATAGTCTTTACAACCAAAAACACGGAAGTATATAACCTTAATCTTCTTATTGTTCCAAAGTTCATAAGGGGTATTCTTAAGAATAGGGATAATCAAGACTCTATTGATGGTATAACAAGATGTATTTATAGCTTCAGCCATAAATTAAATAGGTAGATTATACTCACCAAGAATAGTTAGGGAAATCTCTTAAAGTGTCCTATTTCTTTTTTCTATGACTCCATTTTTTTGAAATGTCCTAGGAGAAGAGAAATTGTAACTATAGCCATTGTGTGAGAAATAATATTAAAACTCCATATTTTCAAACTCAAGGCCACAATCACTTTTCGAGGTCTTAATTCTAAGCCCACTAAGATTTTCTGCTGTCTTGGAGTATTTGATAAACTAAGAACAAGCGTCAATTATTTGATCTAGACAGTATACCCAAGTGTACCTAGAATAATAATGTACAAGAATATAATCATAGTGCTTCCCATTTAATCATGAAACTCATGATGGTCTGAACAATTCCATGTGAACCAACTCAAGTAGTTTAAAAGTAGAAACTTTTTTCTTTGGTTTGAAAGAAACTTTGTGTTGCTTTCCCTTTTGACAAGGATTACACACTTTGTTGAGAGGTAATTCCATTTTAGGTAAGTCTCTAACTAAAACTTTCCTAGTCAGTTTCCAAAGTGAGTTCACATTATAGTGTCCTAGTATTCTTTGCCAAAACCCGGACTCATTATGAAACACATTTAATTAAGAAACATTTTGATTAGCTAAAGAATCTACATAAACAGCATATACACTCTCATTTCTGAGAGAAGAAAATATTAAATCATTTTTAGAATTAAAATCATTACATGCATCATTTTCAATCTTTAAATTTAAACCATCATCACACAACTAATAAATGCTAACTAAATAATACTTCAATCCATCAATAAAAATTACTTTGGAAATTAATAATGTATTAGGGTTACCAATCTAGCCTAAGCCGACGATTTTTCCAATTTCATTTTCACCAAAAGTTACATGTCCACCATCAAATTTCATTAGGCTCTTGAAGAATGAGTAATATCCTATCATATGTCTTGAAAATCCACTATCCAAGTACCACAAGGTCTTACTGGAACTCTTTAGACAATTTTCATGCAAAAACAATTAAGTGCAGTGTAACTTTGGCACCCAGATTTTCCTGGGTCCAGAGAGGATAGCAAGTGAAAATTTGGGAACCCATATTTTCTTCATAGATTTATTATAATCAGAAGATATATTTTGAGACATAAACACTGTGTTTGGTCTATTAGATAATTGTTTTTCATGAAATGGTCCAGAACTTGAACTATTTGTGAATGGTCCAGATTTTAGAAAAAATTTAGTTTTAATAATACTTCTCTATCCTAGTTGATATCCTAGACCAGTTGAATATTTTGGGGAAATATGTTGTCCTAGAAACAGAGTCAAGGTATCTCTACCAGTAGTAAATTTTTCCAAATCCCTTTTTAATTAATCATTTGATAATCTTATTTCGGTGTTTTCTTTTAATAGCTGGGCACATTTTTCCTTTTCAATATCCAAATCAAACTTATAATTTTCATTTAAAGCATGTTGTCTCTTTAAGGATTTATATTTGTCCTTGAGCTCATTAAATGTATCCTCAATCATTTCATAGTATTCAAATAATTCATCCTTAGTAATATCTTCATCATTATGTGACTCACTCTTATTCCCAAAATAATAGGAATTATTTATAGGAGAGTTAAGTGTTACCTTAGATGTTTCTGTCATAAAACATTTGTTATCATGACTGTTCTGTTCACTATCAGAAGTATCAGATCCATTGGAGTTGTCTTCTGAAGCACACCAAGTAGCATTCATAGCCTTTTTATATCATTTTCCCTTTGCCTTCATAGATCTTCTTAAATTTATGCTTGGTGCAGTCTGCCTTCACATGACCTTTTCATTTTCACTCATAGCAGATTATTTCATTTGTGTTTTCATTCCATTTTCTGTCTTTCTTCCATTGTCCTTTACTATCATACATTCCATTGTAGTTTGAAATCCTAAATAATTTTTCCTTTTGGAAGAAATTTTTGAATCACTTTGCAAGATTAGCCATTTCATCATCACTGTCTGAATCTGACTCTTCACTAGTTGAACTATATATTGGAACTTGAACTTTTTATTTATCTTCGCACATTGAGGGTGAAGTCTTCAATGATATTGACTTCTTCCTGGATTCTTCTCCTACTTCTTGATTCAAATGAACTTATTCTTATTAAATCAAAAGCTTTTCAATTAGTTCCTTCACAGGAAGTTTGCCTATGTCACAAGATTCTCGAATAGAAACAGAAGTTCCTCTCTATCTGACAGGTAGGAATCGAAGCCGTATCATGATTTGATCCTTGCTATCCACTGGTTTTCCAATTAGACTCACAGTATTCACTATTTCATTGAACCTAACATACATATCAGAAATAAGTTCACTAGGATTCATTTTAAAATTATTGTATTTTATAGTATATGTATTTAATCTCATTTATTTAACATTGGTTGTTCCCTAATGAGAAACAACTAAAGTATCCCAAATTTCATATGAAGTTTTACAAGCAGATATTCAATTGAATTCCTCATCACTTAGAGAATAATAAAAATCATTCATTGATTTAAAGTTATTATTATATGGGTATTTTTTCAATTCAGACCATGTGTCCCTTGTAGTTGCAGGAAATACATGTTGTTCTTCAATTGTGTCCCTGATTTTTGGTCCCATGCTTTCTAGATACATTTTCATTTTTAATTTTCACTTAGCATAGTTATTACCATTAAATAAAGGTGTCCTATTAGTAGCAAGACCCATAAATCTAGTTTCCATAGTTAGATAGAATTTAAATAGCTAAAAATTTGGATATGACATAAATTTTATGATCTTTAAGATACACCTAAAATCATAGATGAAAATAATTTGACAACATGGAAGAAAACATCTAATACAAAATGTTGGTTGGAGTGGATACTCAAGAGGGGGAGGTCAATTGAGTTCCATTTAAAATTTATCTAAAAAACTCTATTATAATGATCCTCCAATTCAAAACATCCCATTCAATTAATGCAGCAGAGATTTAAATGTTTAATTGATGAACATGTTTCCCTAAATTTGTTAGTCCTTAGTTGAATTAATGCAATAACTGATTCAACTTTTGAAAAAGGTTTACTGAATTAAGCATATATAACCACTAACCAAAAATAACTATCAGAGTGAAATAAAAATAGTTTTATGATCTAGGAAACATTAGTTGTGGAAAATATCAAAACAGAGTATAACAAAGTAAATTACTCAGTGAGGTAAGAAAAGTGGATCAGTCTCAACCTGAGTCTTAATCCTGTCCACTTGGTGATCACCTGTCACCATGTAGTTTATATTAACAATAAACTTGATACACAACCAGAATCAGGATTTACAATAGTTTTTATAAACTTTACAGGGTTCACACACTCTTCCACAGTTCAACATGGGAAAAACAAACAGCAGAGACCACACACGGTCTCTTCCAAAGTTATATGTGGGAATAAAAATGAAGGTGGAGTTTTATGTGAGGATATTCAGTATTTTCTAGTTCAAGTACTAGAGACAATGTGTGATACAGACAGAAAAACACACTTCTCAGAGATGTAAAAAGAAAGAACAAAATGAAGCTAAGACAATAAGCTTGTTTTTAGAAAGCACTATATGTTAGCAGTTCTTCTCTTGAAACCTCAGAGTGAAGAATTTTATGTTGAAGTATTTCTATGAAAATTGTCTTCAAAATAGAGTGTCGCAACTCCATGTTCTATCATTCAGTGTTCTGATGTTGATAAAAAGTTTATGCGGCATAGAAGTCAGAAGTCAGTTTTTTCCAGAATGATCTTCGTGATACTTGTGGATTCAGAGTTCTAGTTCTCGATGGTTCTTCTTTGATCTTGCAAGTAAGATATTTCTCACTTTGTATGCCACCCTTCTTCATATGCATGTATGTGTCACTATCCCTTTTGTTCTTTCCTGGTATTCCCTTTTTATATTTGAGTTCTGAAAATGGAAATGAGTAGATAACATGAAATCTTTCTCTTACCTCGTACTGTCCCAGGTACTATCTCCTGAAACATTTACAGTCGGCATTAATTAATGTCAGAAGAATTTAATTTATCATATATGACCTTTAGAATAATATTGAAAAATTGAAAAATTACTGAAGTATAAGTGTCAGTAGACTGGTAACAGTAGCCTTCATATTGGTAGGTTTCAATATTAGGTGCACATCAGCAATCTCTAACTATATCCTTCTAACGATATCCTTCAGCGGTAACTATTAACAGTATCCTTACATTGGTGACCTTGTATTGGTGACCATGTAATGGTGACCTTGTATTGGTGACCTTGTAGTTGTAACCTTGTATCGGTAACCTTGTAATGATGAACTTGTAACGATGAACTTGTAACGATGACCTTGTAGTGGTAACCTTGTATCGATAACCTTGCAACGATGACATTGTAATAGTGACCTTGTAATGGTGACCCTGTAGCAGTAACCTTGTATCAGAAACCTTGTAACAGTGACCTTGTACTTAGATAAATTATGAACTATAAGCTGAACCAATCAAGCAGTTATATTGAGAGTATATGAATATTACTCTATTGGAACATGAAATATTAATGAACCATAATTAGCATAGAATGCGTACATGGTTCTCACTTAAAATTAAAACAAGATTTGGGATTATCAAAACATGATTTGGGACTTTCAAAATTGGTGAGTCCAAAAATATTCAATATCTCCAATAAATATCTCCATATTTATTCCTTATAACTATAATAATTCTTCATAACTTGTGAAAAAAAACATAAGAAATGAGTGATCTTAGATGAAAAGTAATGATAAATAAAGAAAATATATATGCATAACACAAATAAATGGTACGGAACATGAGCATAGAAATTGAAGATCATACATTGCATATTAGAGATCATAACAAATATTTTTTGTTAATAATACATGAATCATAAGGAAATAAATAACATAATCCAGTAAATTACAACATAGAAATAAAAAATAGAATTTAGGAAAACACATATAAAAATATTATGTCAAGGAAGACAACCAAGAACTTTGTAACATTTTAGGCAAGGGTTAATCACTCGTGTACCTACATCAGGATTGGGATTCCCTCCCTTTAACCCTCTTTTTTCTAGCTTGGGAGATCCTCCCATGTACCCTTTTGTTTTGGGCTTGGGATATCCACATGTGTAGCCTCTTATTTTGGTCTTGGGATGCCCTTATATTTACCTTCTTGTTTTGGGCTTGATATGTCCTCCCATTTATCCTCTTATTTTTGTATTGGTATGTCCTTCGATTTACCGTCCTTTTTAGGCTTGGGATGATCTCCACTTTACCCTTTTTAGGGCTTGGGATTTCTTCCCATATACCCTTAGGGATAATAAAACATTTATCATTACCCAATGCATTGGAGAGAGATAAAGGTCGAGACCATATCATTAGGAAATCAAACATACATGTGCCAAAAATACATTCGTCATATAAAGACCCATGAAAAGAGATGAAATCCTAACCCTTGAAATGAAATGGGTGTCATCAATATTTCATTTCCTCATAACATACGTAAAAGATATAATTTTTATAATCATTTCCACAAAGCATAAGCCGTGACGGGAATAAGGTTTCCAAAGAAAGAAACACAAGTAAGTGAAATAGGTGTCATGAGAATTATTCCATTAAAAAATAATCCATTCATGAAATAATATGAATGGAAAATTTTGATAATTTCTTTTAAATGAATGTTTAACATCAATAGATGTCACCTTAGATGGAAAATAATTTTCATATATCTTTCCAAAAATATTCTTGTTGAAAATATAAATTATTCTTTTCAAAAGAATTTTTAATACATAAAACCATTTGATAATAATTTTATTTGAAAATAACTTGAATAAATTATAAATAATACTTGAAATCATTTTGGAATCTATTTTCCTTAAAAGCCTTTAAAATAAGCTTCAAAACATTTTAAAAACCATTTTGTTTGAAAAAAATATTGAAAACGTCCAATTAAAGATTTAAAACGTTTTGAAACCCATTTCCTTGAAAAACAAATTTAGAATATATAAATAAATAATTTAAAAACCATAAAAAAATTAATTACTTTTCCTTTAAAATTATCTTCAACGACCATTTTAAAACATTTTTCAAAACATCGTTTCAAAATATAATTGATTTCTGATAGAAAAGAGAGACATTTAAATTTTAATTAAAAATATTATATTAAGTACCTAAGAGTGGAATATGGCACTAATACATGGGGATATAATTAATAACTAGAAGAGAAAAAATTCAATGAGTGTTCTTGAGATATATATCATGATATTTCACTAATTTAAGCATAATCATAAAAAATCTCGAAAAATGATAAAATTGTTTCAACAAACTCTCACCACATGGATACGTGGTATAATAATATCCATGTGATATAATAAAACTACATGAATCATATAATAACATCAAAATAAATAGTTTCATGATATAACATGTAAAATAGAGTTGTATACACCATTAAAATAATTTAGGTGCCTCACAAAACATGAGTCTCAAAGAAAGAAAATTGAAACCAAATTATTTTACCAATTTGGTAACATTGTAAACCTAATCACATGAAATAATGTTCATAAAAGGGAAATGTGAATACCCATAAATTTAAGTATAAGATACATAGAATTAAATCATGGAAAGTATATAAACCACATTAAAGGAATGATTAGTGAACATAGCATGTATCTCAGGGAAACAAAAAGTGAGATGAAATCCCCTAACATTGTGTCTTGAGTTTCATCGAACTCATTCAAACATTATATATAATAAATATGTTTTAATAAATATATCAATGACCCATATTCTTAATTTTAAATCCATATATTTTTCTATTATGTCTTTATTTGTTAACAATTAAATGTAAAGGTTTCACTTTGGGTGATATCTATTTTTTTGCACATGTCTTAATTTGTTATATCTTTTGTCCATATTTTTATTTGATGATTTGAAGATTTAAAACCATGATTTAAATATAATTTATATTATGTATATATGTATTATAATATATAATATATTATAGAATTATGAAACAGAATACCTCGTTTATGGAGATGACAAGACGTATATATGCATGGACACTATTTCTGTTTAATTGTTGTGTTGAATGAAACAAAATAATATATAACTCCATGTGTGTGTGTATATATATATATATATTTGTATATTTGTATATTTATTATATCATATATATGATATATATTAACTATACCACTCCTTAAAACATACCTTGTAGTGTATAAACGATTCACATCGCTTTGAGGGCGTGATAATGCACACTTCATCAAATGAAATTATCGTATTAACAAAAAAAAGAAGTATAAAGATATGTGTTGTAAAATAATTACATAAGCATAAATAAATAATAATTATAATTTATAACATCTATAAATATAGTTTCCATCATAATTTCCACCACAATAGGTGGTAAATAAAATTGATCAATCATCATTTAGTGACGTGGTAGCATGCCATCCACGTAAACAGTATGCTTGTTACCCATTAGACGGAAGTGTGTGTATATAAAGTTAAATACATGGAATAACAAAATAAAAATATATTTATAATAATTTTTTTATAAAAAATGTAATAATATTATTTGTGGGAGTGGAGAAAGAAAATAAAACAAAGGAGTTTGAGGGAGGGTGTTACCTCTTAATCAGGAAACATTTTTGGGTTTGTGCCAAAAGGATTCCATAGATTTCATCTGACATGTGAAGGATTCAAGGTTTAAGGGATGGAATATGGGGATCTATTTGAGTATTGTTTTTTCATATAGAAGTGTCCAGAGATGTGTAAATATGTGGTATGAGAGGAGGCCTTTTATAATGAATGAGGGGTGAAACTCTAGTAATATTTTAAAAGAAAGGAACCCTACCCATATTTTTGTTGAAATTCATTCAATAATGGTAAAATTTTGTTCCAAGGATGGATATGATCAAAATATATCTAGGAAAGGGCTTTAATACATGTTTATATGTACAAGTGGATCTTAAATTTAAGGGTTAGTCCTTAGTTAAGCTGAATTTAACCGTAATCATTGTAATTAATTTTAATTACTTCACTGATATTTTTGGTTCAAAAACTTATTAAACATTATGAGACATTAAGAATTATTATGATTCTTAAAATAGAATCCATTTTCAAAAATTACAATCAAATAAGTGACATAAATAAATTTAAATATAATCATAGATTCGGGTCGTTAATGAGGGTTTTTAAAGTATAAACATTCAAACGTTTTAGATATTTTACAGTCACTTTCAAAATTAAATTGATTATAATGAACTATCATTGATTGATTTATAAAACAATTATCTAATTAAAATTTTAATCCAATTAAAAATATAGTTTAACATTATAAATAAATTATGTGAGAAAGCAGTTTTGAATTAAAATATTGTATTTTAACTATTTCATTAAAAAGTGAAGCCTTACAGGAAAATAACAAACATTTATCCTAACCTAATTTTTATGTTTCTCTTCTAAATATGATGTTTATTTTCACATAATAAATTTATAAATGTTTATAATTTTTTATTTAAAATGCGTTCTTCTTTAAAATGTTGTAAAACTACCTTTATAAAAATATTGGGTTTTAAGTATAAAATTTGGTTTGTTCATAGATTATTTCTATTGAATATATTGGATGAATATAAAAAATATTTGATTGAATATATAAGATATATATTAAAATAATATAACTTAAAAATATTAATTAGTTTATTTTATAAGTATTAAAAAAATTTTTTGAACAAACTAATAGTTTTATATAAAAATACTACCTTGATATTCAATTTGGTTCTTATATTCATTTTTAAAAAATTTGTAACTAATTAATTCATTCAATATTTTTTGAAAAACCATGGTTTTATATAATTTAGGTAAGAATATATATGAAAATTAATTTAATGGTAATTATAAATATTATTATATTAAATAATAATTTTTAAAATTATATTATTGTTTGCTAAACCTTTGCCAGGTGTGTTATGCAAGCAATCAAGGAAAGCCTTTATTGGGTTTAACACAAGATAACCACGATGTTCTGTGAATATAATTATAAAATTTATGTTGAATATAGTACATGTAATCCAAAAATATTGGTTGAATATAAAATAAATTATTTTCATTGTTTCCTGAAATGAAAAATATCAAAAATATTGAATTAAATTAGAAAAACATTATTCAAAAAAACAAGGGGTGTTACATTCAACCCCCATTAAAAATAATTTTGTCCTAGAAATTTTCCTAGGTTTTCAAAGGTTTAATACTTGAAATTATCATTTATAAAAACCCACATCATACAAATGAATTCTAAAACTCCCTAAAAATAGAATATTAAAACCATTACCATTAGCCATTGTAATATATAGCTTGGTTTCCTCATAGGATAACAATGGTTGGGAGTAAATATTGGATAGGGAGGGAAAGCCTAAATATATATTGGGAGTGATTGATCTCATCAATCAAAAACAAGAGATTGATAAATTATTACTTGAGGGCCTAAAAGTCATAAATCTCTAATGATTTAAAATGTAACTGGTGAATAATAAAGAATCTATTAGGATAACATGTTTTTTTATCATTATCCCATCAATGAGTAATTATTCTTATTGAAAAATAATATATGGAAATATACTTACATTATTTTATTAACTTCCTTATGCACAATCACAACCATTAGCTATGCCTTGATAGATTTCGACTTCATCTACTACCCTAATAAATGAAAGATAACTTTTCATTCCTAAAGTACTAACTGATCAAGAGTTCCATGATAAGTCATCTCATCCATCTTCAATTAACATCAACCCAAAGTTGTTAGAAAAATTTATCCGATAATCATAAATCCCCATGTGGTGAGGTATTTCTTTAATCTCACAAAATCTATTCAAATTTTAACATGAACATTACATAAATGGTTAACCTTATAACCATTCCAAAATATAATTCACCCTTTCTTACTTAAACAAGATTTTATCTTAACCCAAATTTTTTTATTAGAAACATTGGTCCATCCATGTACATATATAATATCAAATATAATTTTATTATTCAGTAATCCTTGTAGTAAATACAATCACATCAAATATCACCAAAGGGTGAACAATAAGACTTTTATAAGGATTATTCATATAAAATAAAAAATAAAATTCACAACTATGGGGGAAGGATAAGTACTTAATAATTGCCTTGGTTAACTTCATCTCTTATGACTATATAATATTTCATTTTGTCCTTTGCCTTTAGAAGTTTTTGTATCTTATCATTCACATTAGTCCTTGGATTCCTGAAGTTGTTAGTGTAATGGAAAAACTCTTTTTAATTGAAACACTAAAGTGTGGGAGGTACATTCGGTGAGGATTTATCATCCTTTGCATTAGTATCTAATTTCCTCCCATTATTTTGACATTCATCCACTATATGACCATCTCTTCCACACTTAATAAATTTAGTATTCCCATTAAGAAAAATTCCTCTATTTTTATTCCTATAATTTATTCATAATAGATTGATCATTTTATTTTATCTATGGTCATTATATTTTCAATTCAACTCCATATTCCCTTTCTTTTCAAAACCAAGATATTGATAAAAAACTCCTACCACCATCTCGACTTTTATAGCACATCTATCAACGAAATCATAGCTGCAAAATTCTCTAATAACAAAGGCCTTTATAATAATATGTTTTAGAGCACCAAATAATCAATCAATTTTTCTTTCATCTTGAATGATAATAGACGAAGAGTACCTCATAGGCCTTATAATTTTTATTCAAAGGCTAGAATAGATTAACCATCCTTCTGCTTAAGCTATATGATTTTGTCCAACTTTGTATAAAAGATCCAAGGAATGTACCTATTAAACAATAGTTTTTTGAACTCATCCCAACCCATTGATCCAATTTCGTCTTTTTGCCTCATATTCTTGATTAGAGTCCCCCAATGATCCAGTTCACCTTCTAACTGATAAATAGACAGAATGAATTTCTCATGTTCCAAACAATGGTGAATGGAAAACATCTCATGAGTGGTACAGATCCCTTTTTCTGTAACATGTTGATCATAAGACACAATGAAAGAAGGCAGATGTTGCCTCATGAAGGAAAAAATAGAATGATTCTCCCTCCTTTGGTCATTTGAGAGTACATCATGGTTCATATCATGAGAGATTTGGATGAGTATAGAAATGAGACTTTTCATTCCTGGTCCCACATCATTTGGTTTCTTAGGAGAAAAATCACTACATTATCCTTTACCATCACTATTAATGTCATTCCTTTAGGTTCCATCCATTGACTAAAAACAAATTCATTGAGTAAAAAAATATTTGTCAGAGTAAGGAACCACAAAATCATGAAAACCACTTATATGATGCCCAAATTATAACACCTTTATTATACTATGACATTCTTGGGTTTTTCTAGGTTATTCATAGCCAGATTATATTTAAATCATACAAAATTGATCGTGAATAGTTTGTGAATTTCCAAATCATATCCCCAAAGGGTTTCAAACCACGTGTGTGTAGATTCACATTATCGCGTACCAGATTACCTCATGTTATGGCCAACAAATATTATCGGAGTTTTTTCTCCAAGGTAAATCAGTTTTAGTTCCACATCCACTTGTCTTATCCAGATAGGAATTTATCTCTAGGAAACCACTTTCTATACCCTTAACCAATAACCCATGAAATTTTTCTAAACATTAAATCATCATTTCACTTATCATTAGAGACATCCCTATATATATCCTTAGAAATATTCTTAGGGATATTACTAAAGTTTTATCATACATGTTTCTAAAGAATGAATAAACCTTCCATATGATAAATACTATAGAGACTTTGATCTTGATATACAAGGAGATTACATTATTTGAGATGAATATTTAGTACATTCCAAAAATACATTCTTGAGATCTGCAATAGTTTCTCATTTTGGAAACATCAGAAAAAATCTTCTATCCCGGTGAATGATATTCAATATCTATCATAAAGATCTTCATATTTAGTACTTCTACCTAAAACCATTATTCATAACCCAGGTAAAGGAAAAACATGAATGGGTTGAGCTTAGGTGCTCAGTAAGGATAAATAATGTAAATGCATAGGAATAACATGAACAAAATGGTATGTAACTTGATCATTACATTTGAAAATAAAATCCTGCCTATTACAGATCACAAAAAATATTCATAGTTCATAATACATGATTCATATTAAAATAATGAAAATAAACCCGGAAATCATAACATAAAAATAATACATTGAATTGTGGAAAAAACATATAAAAAACCTATGTCAAGGTGGCCTAACAATGCCTTTATAGGTTATGGGATTCACCCTGTGTACCCTTTTTTTTCTTATTGGGATATCTTCCCCTGTACGATCTTCTTTTTGGATTTGGATATCCTCCCATATACCCTCTTGTTTTGGGTCTAGGATGTCCTCTCATTTATGCTCTTGTTCTGGGAATGTGATTTCCTCCCATTTACCCTATTACATTGGGATTGGGATTTCCTCCCACTTACACTCTAGTTTTGGGATTGGGATGTCCAGTCGTTTACAAGGTTTGGAATATCCTCATGTATACCCTCTAATATCATAAAACATTTATCATTACCCAATTCATTAGTCGGAGAAATAGGTCACACCCCTCTCGTAATGAAATCATACATACATGTTCTAAAAAATAGTAATCATATCATGGCTAAAGAAAAGAGATCAAATCATAACACCAGAAATTAAATGGGTTTCATCAACATTTCACCTCATCATAACCTATGTAAAAGAGATAATTTTCATAATAATTTAATCAAAGTATAACCCGTGAATAGAATAGGGTTTCAAAATAATTTAACACATAAAAATG
This sequence comes from Viscum album, assembly GCA_963277665.1. Taxonomy (NCBI): domain Eukaryota; kingdom Viridiplantae; phylum Streptophyta; class Magnoliopsida; order Santalales; family Viscaceae; genus Viscum; species Viscum album. The sequence continues at coordinate 111,121,194 of OY728125.1, read as the reverse complement.
AATTTGTTTTCTAAATAATTATTCCATCAAAACAAAAACTATTCATGAAATAATATTAATGAAACATTTGGATAATATCCTAGAAATTAATAAGTAACTTCAATAGATGTCATCTTAGACGGAAAATAATTTTGAAATTTCTTTCGATAACGTTTCTTGAGAAAAAAGATTATTTCTTCTATGAAAAATGAATTTTTGATACATAATACTATTTGAAAATAATTTTATTAAAAAATAATTTGAAAAGTATAAAGAATACATGAAATAATTTTTCTATCAATTTTACTTGAAAATTTTTAAAACAAGCTTCAAAACATTTTAAACCCTATTTTATTTGAAATCACTTTGATATACTTTTAAGGTAGATTACAAACATTTTCAAAAAAAAATCATTGAAAATAACGTTCAAAACATGTAAATAATGATTATTAAAACCACAAAGAAAATTTAAAATTCTGTTTCTTTAAAATTGATAATTAAATATCATTTTAAAATATGTTTGAAAACATTTTTGAAAACATGGTTTTTGAATACTATAGATTTCTGACCAAAGAGAGGGATGGTCAGATTTTACATAAAAACATAATCTTAAGTAATGAAGAGTATAAAATGGAACTAATACATGAGGATATATTGTACAATCAAGGGGTATGAAATTTCATGACTTTTATTGATATATGGATTATGATATTTAATTAATTTAAGCATAATCATAAACATTCATGAAAAAACAATGAGATTGATTCAATAAACACTCTCCACTTGGTTACTTGGGATAATACTATAAATGTAAGAAATTTAACATTAATTTATCCTAAAATATCATGAAAATAAGTATATTCATGATATAACATGTAAAATGGATGTATATACACCTCAAAAATAATTTCGATGTTTAGAAAAACATCAGTCTCAAAGAGGAAAAATTTATGTAAAACTATTATAACAATTGGGTAACTTTTGAAACTCAATCCAAACGAAATATAGATCATAAAATAGAAATTTGAATACAAATAAATTAATGTTTAAGATTAATTTTATAAAATCATGGTTGGTATATACACCACACAAAAGGAATGTGTGGAGAACATATCATGTATCTCACAAGAATAAAAAGTGAGATGAATTCCCTACCTTATGTCATGACATTCATCGTACTCATTAAAACCACATTTATAGAAAATATAAATTTATATAAAATATATAAAAGAACCATATTATTACATCTAATACCATATATGGTTCAATTGTTTTTTTATATTACCACTTGTTGACAATTCAATTTCATGTTTTCACTTGGGGTGATATCCACTTTTTTTGCATGTGTATTAATTTGTTATATATTTGGACCTTATATTTATATAATGATTAAAAGAATTTAAAACATGATTCAAATATAATTTATATTCATTATATTATTATTATAATACCTCATAAAATATAGATGTATGAAAAAAATACACAATTCAAAGAGACAATAAATCATATGTACACATAAACACTATTTCCATTGAATTGTTTTATTGAATGAAAATAAGTAAAATTGATAAGTATATATATATAGTTATTAAAAAAGATATACTATATCATATATATCATATATATTCACTAATCCTATCTGTAAAACATTCTATGTAGTGTATGAATGAATCACGTCGCTTTGAGGGGAAGGTAGTCCACACTTATTTAAATGAAATTATCATATTAACACCAAATGAAATGTATAATATTATGTATTCTAAAATATTAAAAAAATATTAAATATATTAAAAATATAATATGTAACATATATAAATATACTTTCCATTATAATTTCCACCAAGAGTGGTGGAAATGAAAAATTAAACAATAATCGTTTAGTGAGGTGGTAGCCCGATATACACATAAACAGTATGTTCATTACCCATTAGATGGATGTGTGAATAGATTTAGGTAAAGTAATTAAAAAAAACTGATATATTAATGATAATGTTTTGGTTATAAAATCATTTTATAATATGTTTTTATGGAGTGGAGAAATAAAATAAAATAAATGAGTTTGAGGGAGGGTTTTACCTCTTTATCAGGTAACTCCTTTTGGTTTGTTTCAAAAGGCTTCGTTGGATTTTTGTATGACCAAAAGGAGGACTAAATTTTAATGTGATGGATATTGGGAATATATTTGGGTAGAGTGTTTCTGAATTTAAGTGGCTTGATAGGTGTAATGAGGTTGAAGGAGAAGAGGCATTTTATAATGGATGAGGGGTGGAACCCTAGAAATATTTTTAAAGAAAGGATCCCTACCAACATTGATTTATTGAGAGTGAGAAAATAATGGTTCAAAGTCTACCTAATGGATTATAAGGTTGAAATATGGACATAAATGGTATTTTTGAAAATTTTATAGGTCGTTTTGAGTCTTAAATTTATTGGGTTTTATTATTTGATATTAATTTTACTGTTATCATTGTAATTAATTTTAATTAATTAACAAATATTTTTTTCAAGATACTAATTTTAACATATTAGAAATTATAAATTATTATTATAACAAATTTAAAAACAATTTTCCCAATTTCCAATCACAGAAGTGGTAGAAGTTAATTTAAATATCATCCCGTTGTCGGGTCGAAAAAAGGGGTTTTAAAGTAAAAACATTCAAAATCTTGCTTTGTTTTTATAGTCAATTTCAAACTAAAATTGATTCTAAAGACCTATATTGGATCTATTTTTAATAATATTAACTAATTATAAATTTAAACGAATTAAAAATTTTATTTTTCTTTATAAAAACATTTTATTAACAACTCAGTTTTGAATTAAAATCAAGTATTTTAATCTTTTCACAAAAAAATGAAACCTCCTAAAAGATACAAAAAATTTATCCTAAACTAATTTTTATGTTCCTATTCCAAATATGAAGTATTTTTGGACATATTAAATCTATAAAAGTTTCAAAAATTGGATATAGCATTGGTTTTCCATTAAAAGGCGGTTAAAGTACCCTAATAATGATATTGGGTTTTAAGTTTAAAATTGGGTATGTTCTTATATTATATCTATAAAATATATTGGATGAATATAGAAAATATTTGATTAAATATACGAAATCTATATTATAAAAATATAACTTAAAATTTATAATTAATTTTATTTAATATGATTAAAAAAAATTGAACATAATAATAGTTTTCTATAAAAATACAACCATTATATTCAATTTGGGTTGTATATTAATTTATAAATAGTTTGTAACTAATTAATATTTTATATATTTTGTGAAAACCATTTATTTACATGAGTTTTTAAACAATATTCAAACAATATAATTTAACAGATAAGTTATTGAATTGTACTATCGTTGAAGTAAGTCAAAGTTTAAAATTTATATTCCTAAAAAAAACTATATATGTGGAAAGCATGGTCGAACCCACAAGGAAGGATATTTTGACCCCTAGTCTTCAAAAAACTAACAAAAGACGCCACTGTTGACAGTAGTGGGAATGAGTTTCCAATTTTTATATATATTTAAATTTTGTTATTTATTATAAGGCACCAATGAAACAACACATATTTTTAGTTTTTGTTCTAAACTGTATCAAAACAAGGAACAAGCTAAAAACTGTAATGAAGAAATAAATTACTGAAGAGTGAAAAATCTAGATAAATATGTCCTAGGAAAATATCAATTCTACTGGTTTTGAAAACATTACTTCTCACAATATTATTTACAAATAATATCACAGAAAGGAATGATTTATTTCCCTCGTATGAGATAAATCACTCAAGCCGACCAATTTTACATTTCGCCACTCCTTGATTAATCAACATGAACATTCATGTTTGAAAAGGATGACAGAACAAACTCACTGTATGTTCTGTAGTTTTAATTTCAATTAAAATGATTAAAGAAATTATTCTATAATCAAACTCACGGAATGAATGTGGAATTCCAGGATTATGTATTCGGGATACATTGCAATTGAATGAAATCAGAACTCATCTCACCAATCAATGGCGATCACAATTAAAATGATAAAGAGAAGGAAAAAGAAAGATTAACCATTAGATTCAATTTAAACCCCGAATTAGAATTATTTAGCCTATCATCATCTCTATTTCGTATACAAAATTCATTCAATTACAGAGAATGAGAATTGAAAGAGAACAGAGCAAGAAAACTCCCTCATCTAGCATCAATTGTTTCTGGTCCTGGCCCTAGGAACTCTGAAGAATGACTCTTCGAGAAGTGGTCCAGATTCTCTCTTTGCTCTCTAAGTGAATGCTCGAATGAATTCCCTCTCCTTGTGTATGATGTGTTTGTGGAATGAATCAGCATCACTCCTCTGCTCTATGATAGATTTGATTGCGGAATGGTAATGAGCATCTTCCTATCATATTTGGTTGTATCTCTGTTTTTATACCCTCTATCATCAAATGCATGTCACCGACCACATCCACCAACTACAAAAGTCCCTCAGTTGTGCACCGCACACGTGTGATTTTTTCAAGACTGGCAGTTGCGTTAGTTTTTCTCACGTAACTAACTCCGGGTGAGTTAGTTAAGTGTATCTGAATGTTTTCTCGTCTCATGAATGAACCTGCACAAGAAAAACACACAGAACACTGAAAAACAAGAAGGAAATAAATTAGTATTTAAAGTCATTAGTTTATTAAAAGTTTTAAAAAAATATTCATTTATAAAGTTATTTATTTTTATTAAGTAAAGTTACTTATATTAATTTAAAAGGTTTTTATAATAAGTAAATTAAATTATTTACTAAGTTTTGTTAATTAGAAAAGTTTATTCTAATTTTATTTATTATTAGTAATAATTTTATTGGTAAATTTAGTGTTATATAGTTTTAAATATTTAAAAAGTTACATCAAAATGATAGTTTTTTTATTTTAATTTAATTTAGAAGTAATTAATATTTTTGTTTAATTTATTTTTTGTTATTAATTCGGTTCTATTATTTTATATTTATTATTTATTCGTACCTAGAATTAATTAATATTTAGGTTATGTTATTATTATAACTATTATTGTTTTTAATTATGTTTTAATTAAAGTGTACTTTTAATTTATTTTTATATATTTTTAATAGGCTTTATCTTTTCTCAGTTCCTTCTCCACGTCCGTGACTCCCTATTCAGGCTTCCACCAATACCAGCATCAACTCATCCTCTAACAATGGCGTTGAATCATCCGCCAATAGCGGTGGAAATATCTCGAACGGTGTCGAACTCCTCCAGCAGAACTCCTCAAGGAAGCCCCTCCTCCTTGTCGCCATGGCCATGGGTTTCAGACAGTAGTTTCTGAACATCACCACAACGACGACATGACCCAACAAGGCACTTCTCCTCTTCTGGTTTGACTCCAGTATAGCGCTACTCGTGGCATCCCAATGACTCCTGTTCACAACCATAGCCCTCAGTCCAGTGGAAATTTTCAGTCTACAAAAGTTGAGTCCCCAGATCTACAGTGGTGGAAAACATGTTTGTAAATGGTGAAGATGTTATTCATCTATAGGCTAGAATAAGGGTTTCTCAAATCTGATCTGTTTTCGTAATTTTTTTTCAATGCTAAGTTTATGATTGAATTTGAATCTGGCTGATAATGAAGAGACGTCAATGAGATGTAAAGAGTTGGAATGGTATCTTGGAAGGATGATAATGGTGGAAAGATTTGCAGTGTGTAAGTTTCAGTGCGTGGGGTTAAGAAAAGGTGCCACGGAATTCATGACAGCAAAAGAGATATAGTGAGATCGTATTGAAGATGAAATGGTGTGTCCGTGAATGAAGGAAATGATGGAAAAGGAAATCAGTGGAAAGGGTTACGATAGTAAGGGAAAAGCGGTGAGATAGTAAAGGTGGAGTTATTGTGTCACCGTAAATGGAATTGGTGTATGGTGGAAAAGGTTCAAAGGGAAGCAGTGAGTGTAAGTCTGTGAGCAAGGAATCATGATTCCAAAATTAGTGGCAGGACACACAGTAAAAGTAATATAGTGAGACGGTAAGATAGGTTATAGTGCATGGTGGCACTGTGAAATGAAATGGTTGATGTGGCATCATGACAGAGGTAAAACTGTGAACTTGAAAAATAAACTGTGTAAATAAATTAAGTCTTAAATTAAATATGAAAAAAATAATTAATAAAAACTGAATCTTAATTAAAAAAATTGAAAATTTAAATAAAACATAAACCTTAATAAATTTGTGAAACCAATTAAACATATGTTAAATTATTAATAACTTCAATTCACATAACTTAAATTATTACTATACTAAAAATTGAATTCAGAAACAATTAAATTAATTAAATTTTATATTAAATTAAGAAAATTATAAAACAAATTTTAATTATTTATAAAAGAATAGTGTTTAAAATTAAATTAATTAAAGAAATTAGATAACTATTATTTTATTAATCAGTTTATGATAATTAATTAAGTTGATGAAATTAATCAAGAGTAGAATATTTATAAAACTAAATTAATAAATAATAAATTTCTAAATGATATATAATATTTAGATTCTATTAAATTAAATTAATTAATATTTAATACATGAAATGATAAATTAAATCATCATTATATATGTGCAAGTGCAGAATTAATTAATTAGCTAACTAATGCTAAATTATTAACTATGCAGAACAAAAGCAAAAATCTAAATAAAAATCATTAGACTATGAACTTAAAGTAAGAAATAAATTAACTATTTTAAAGCTTAAAATACATGGTTAATTATAAAAATTGATTAATTGATTAGTTTTATTATTAAAAATAAAAAACTATCAATATTTAATATAAAGCGCAAATATAAGCATTTAAATAAATAAAAATTAATGAAAAAGATGCGGCAAAACATGTGTTTTTAAGGCCACATGAAATTCCCCCCACACTTAATCATTGTTTGTCCTCAAACAATTCCATGTTTTATTATATTTGAAGAAAAAGTATGATATTAATTATATTGCTCAAAATGTAACATGTCTTCCAATTTGTAACAAAGGACAATAACATGTCATTAGTCTTAGAAAATAAATTGCACATATGAATATTTCCTAGAACAAATCCTCACTTGTAGTCTTGAAAACTATGAATCATCAAGAAATGAAGATGTCAGGCCTCATATGTGATACTACTTAGTGACTAACTTTAATCCAGACTTAAGTCTAAAGTTCGAGGGTGACAAAAGGTTAAATTTATGTAGTATTAAGAACTTATCCAAAATAACTTTGCATTATGACTCATCACATTGGTTCCAAAAATAAATATACATTTTTGTGAATCACCTCAATGATACAACCTAAATGACTCCCATATAAACTAGCTGACCGCTTCTTCATTTGGCGTTCATCATTACCCTCACCTAAATGAACTCATTTTTTACCCTAGACACGTTATTTTATTTTCCCCAAGCCATGTATCATTTTTATAAGCACTGTGCAATGCAGTTATTCAATGTGTACATAGAGATTATAGTAAATAGAAATGAACCCATCATATAGGGTCTCAAAGACACACCGTGGGATCCCAGATGCCAAAATTACTCCAGTTTCAAAAGCTTTCTATGAAAATAATTTCCATGGGCTGATTAAAATGATTAATTTTAATAAATAACAAAGAAGTGTGATCCTAGGATCAATTAAATCTTCCAATTCCAAGGGTTATGATCATAATTCCATTAAAAGGGTACCCATATTACTCTCAAAAATAGACTCTAAACAAGATTTCCATTAAATCACTAAGCAAGACCACTCAGCAATCATCCAACGACATTAATTTCAGATTCAAAGAAACTCTTAACTAGTAATCAGGGCACTGTTCAAAGGAAAGACCCAATTAAGTATAGTCTACTACTTAGAAATATAACATAATTCTAAAAAAATTTAACCATTTTTTACAAGAAGTTTTAATTGAAATGTGAATTGATGGTCTTACATTAAAGCACATTTAAGCATAGTCAATAATTGACCCACTCCCCCACACTTAAAAACCAACTTTGTCACCAAAGTTTAATTTCAAAGTGGAGCAGAACAATTAATCAATTAAAGGTCAAAATATATTTTCAATTTAGTTGATTTATGAAATGTATAAAGGTCTCATTAAAGTTCAAAAATAATGTTCACCACAATGAATAAATTAACGGCAAGTTCATTAAAAAGTAAAAACATTAAAATTTAAGTCCAGTGACAAGGATTTTCAGTATATCTCAAAAGTATCTTATAAGGTGTATGTGAACAGTTAATTGGGTTCAAAGAGAGTTAACAAAGTATGATTCAAATGGATGTTAAATATAGTAGAATGATGCATGCTAAACACCGTATAGACTAATTGGTTCCAATGAAAAACACAACTGCCAGCAAAAATGTACCCCCATCACTTAATTTCATGCATTGAATTGATTTTAAACAATGAATTTCAGTTCAAATCTACAGGCACATGCAGTTGTTTTTAATAAAAACAAACTTTTGTTGTGGAAACAAACATGCAACAAAATTTTTTAAGCAGAATTTATTTTAGAGACACAACATGTAGAGAAGATTTTTTTTATGAAAGACATACAGTAGATTTTTAATACAGTTCAAATTTTGAAATAGAATTTTGAGTACACATGTAGTAGAATTTTTTGATACAAGAAGAATATTTCAGTGAGAACAATTTTATTAGCAATAATAGGAGCAGAAATAAATGCAAAAAGATGAAGTATATCCCTGAATAATTTTTGTCCAGAAATGATCATGGGAATTCCACTCCTTAAATGAAACATCAACGTCATCCTAAAAACACAGAGCATGAAAACCACAGATAAACTACAATCATATACAGTGCATACAAGAAGCAACACAACATGACTTTATTCAAAGTAAAACAAGAAAAAAATAAAAGTAAACATAATAGAAAGATCATGGGTTGACTCCAATGAAGCACTAAATTTAATGTCTTCGGTTAGACTTTATTTAATTAGAAATTTTTATTTATTATCCCAAAAAAGACCATGGGTTGCCTCCCATGAAGGGCTAGGTTTAATGTCCCCAGCCAAACATCATTCATGAATAGTTTTCTAACACAGTGAAGGCATCCAGGCACTTTGGCTATCCCTCAAAATAAAGTTTCACTCTCTACCCATTGAATAACATGATTTTATTTTCATCACCTAAAATTTATAAATCACAATTCTTCATAACTCTCACTATAGAAAAGGGTCTAGACCACTTGGACATCACCTTTGTAGGAAAGAGTTTGAGTCAAGAATTAAAGAGGAGGACCTTCTATACAGGTTTGAATTCTTTGGTTTGTATGATCGAATCATGAATGATTTTAGTCCTCTCTTTATAAATTCTGGAATTATCATAACTCTCCCTCCTAATATCATCAAGTTCACTTAGCTTAAGTAAACTTCTCTCACTATCACTCTTAAAATTGATTTTTATAGCCTTAATTTCCCAATAAGACTTATGCTGCAACTCCACAGGTAAATTAAAGCATTTCCCAAACAATATCCTGTAAGGAGACATACCTATTGGGCTCTTGAAAGTTGTCCTATATTCCCATAAAACTTCATCCAATTTATGAGACCAATCTTTCATAGAGTTTGACACAGTTTTCTCAAGTATTTTTTTCAGTTCCCTATTTGAAGTTTCCACTTGTCCATTGGACTATGGTTGATAAAGAGTACCAGTTTTATGAACACAACTATATTTCACCATCAAAGATTGAAATTTTTAATTCATAAAGTTAGTTCTATTATCAGTGATAAAATCTCTTGGGACTCCAAATCTTGAAAAGATGTTATTTTTCACAAATGTTAATATAGAATTGTCTTGATTGTTGGGAAGTTCCATTTCCTCAACGCATTTTGAAACATATTAAAAAACAACAAGAATATACTAATTCTCATGAGATGATGGAAGTGGACCCATAAAATCTAAACAACATACATCAAAAATTTCAACTTCCAGAATTCCTTTTTTGGTAACTCTTGTTTCCTACGCACACTTACTAGCCTCTAACATCTAGCACAACCAACCACAAAGATCCTAGAATCTAAAAAGTGAAGGCCAATACAAACCAGAATGTAGGACTTTATTAGTTGTTCTTTCACCACCATGGTGACCACCCCAAGGTAAAAAGTGACAATTCTCTAAGACTGGAAACTTCTCTTCCTCAGGTATAAATCTGTAAAGAATACCATCGTCTCATCTACTAAAACGTAAAAGAACATACCAAAAATAATACTTAAGTTCAAAAATGGATTTATTTCTTTGGTTATTGGACATATTTGTGGGAAAATCACCTGTTACAAGGTAGTTGGAAAAATCAACAAACCAAGAAGATTTCTTGATTGACATAGTGAGAAGCTTCTCTTTAAGAAATGAAGAGTTAATCTCCCTATAATTTTTTAATGTGTTATAGGAAGCCTAGAAAGGCGGTCATCAACTAAATATTCAACTCCCAACTTATCCCAAATCTCTAGACCAAACTATTATAATAATAGAATCCATCTAATCAGACTTTTTTTAGTTTCCTTCTTAGACAAAAAATACTTTAAAGTAGAATGATCAGTGAAAGTTATGACTTTGGAGCCTAAAAAATACTATCTAAACTTTTCTAGAGCAAAATCAAATGCTACAATGTCTTTTTCAGTGGTGGTATAATTCTTGTGGGCATCATCTAGAAGTATACTATCATAATACACCACATACAATTTCCTATCTTTCTTCTGCCCAAGGACAACACCTATAGCCATATCACTAGCATCACACATAAGTTCAAAAGGTAGTTTCCAGTCATGTGCAGTGATAATAGGTGATGTACTGGGTTTTTCTTTAAGCAGATTAAATTATTTCAAACAATTTTCATGAAAATTTAAAGGTTCATCTTTGACCAGCGATGAAAATAAGGGCTTAGTTATTTTGGAAAAATCTTTTACGAATATCTGGTAGAAACTAGCATTCCATAAGAAACTTCTTACACATTTAAAATTTATAGGAGGTGGAATTTTTAAATAACATAAATCATAGAAGTTTCAACTTCTAGACCTCTCTTTGAATCTTTATGAGCAAGAAAAATACCATTTGTAACCACCAATTGACACTTCTCCCAATTAAGAACAAGGTTGGTTTCAATGCATCTCTCTAAGAATAACTCAAGATTTCCTAGAAAAGTATCAAAATTACTACCCACAATTGAAAAATAATCCATGAAAGCCTAAAAAATTCCCTTAATAATATATGAAAAGATATCCATCATACACCTTTGAAAGGTGGTTGGAGCTCCACACAACCCGAAGGGCATCCGGCTGTAGGCAAATGTTCCAAAAGGGCATGTGAATGTGGTCTTTTCTTGATCCTCCATATCAACAAGAATTTGGTTGTAACTAGAATACCCATATAGAAAATAGAAAATCTCATTTCCAGCAATCCTCTCAAGCATTTGATAGAATAAGGACATTGGAAAATGGTCCTTCCTAGTGGCAGAATTATTCTTCCTATAATCTATACAAACTCTCCATTTGTGGCTCTTCTAACTTGGACATCTTTATTTTTTAAATTTTTAACTACAATGAAACCACCCATCTGGGGGAAAAACTTGATAGGGATGACCTATGAACAATCAGAAATGGTGTATATCATTCCAGTATCAACCAGTTTGATTAATTCGTCTCTCACAACTTCTTTGATGACTGGATTCAATATTCTTTGACACTCTACCCTAGGCTTATGGTCAGGCTCCATAGGTATTTTATGAATACAGAATAAGTGACTAATACCCTTGATATCAGTTATTGTCCAGCCTATGGAAGATTTAAACGTTTTCAAAATATTCAAAAATCCCTCCCCTTGGTTTTTATTATGTTTAGTATGAACTATTACAGGTGAAGTGGAGTTCTCAACCAAAAATGAATATTTAAGATGAGAATGTCTTGGTTTTAGCTCAAGAGTGGGTGGTTATACACTCAAAGGAAGACTCTTAGGCATGGTAGGACCAAGATATTCAATAAATTTCATTTAAAGAGTATTGAAAGATGAATTATTTTCAATTTCATGCTCAGATTCTGAATTAATAGTGTTATTATCCAGAGTGGGTAGTACACTGTCTAGATTTTCCAGATCATATTTTAACAAGTTTATCAAAGCAGAATCTTCTAGTTGTCTTATAAATTCTCCCTCAATAACATCAATGTGTTCAGAAAGGTAGTTATTAACAAGAAAAACCCTCAAATTCACTCCAAAAGCTCATAAGTTCAGAAAACACGCACTCTTCCACAGCAGAAACTTGACAGTTTTCCAGTTCTGAAAAAAATTCTAAAATGGGTGTTTGAGAAGAATTCTCAATTTCTAAAACAGATTCAATAGGATTTTCAGCATCGCAAATATTTTCGTCAAAATATAATTGATTTTTAGATTCATCAGAGTTTCCAATTGAGTTCTCATCTTCTAAGGACTCTACTCTATAAAAGTTTTCATAAAAAATTGGTCCTTTAACATTCTTAAACACATTGAACTCTTATTGTTTTTCTAAAGTTTTAAAAATTAATTTACCTTTACAAACATCAATAACTGCACCAGCTCTGTCCAAGAAGGTCCTACCCAAGATGATGGGAACCTCGTGATCACACTCCATATCTAAGAGTAAAACATCCGTGGGAAAAAATAGTTTCCCTACCCCAACTAGAAAATTATCTACCCTACCCACAGGATGAGTGAATGATCTATCAGCTAACTATAGTATGAAAGTGGTGGGTTTGAGGTCACCCAACCTCAACTATTGAAACAGTGAGTATGGGAGAAAATTAATGATAACACCTAAATCAAAAAAACAGTTGAGTTGATCAGAGTTTCCTAGTGTGCAAGGTATGAAAAAACTACCATGGTCTTTTTGTTTAGGTATGATTTTCATTTGACGTACAGTACTTCACACTTCAGTGAAGCTATAAGTAGAAAAATCATCGAAGTTATTTTTGTTTGAAACAATTTTCTTCAATGATTTTAGATAATATGGTATTTGAATTAAATCTTGAATGAATTGAATGTTCACTTGAAGTTTAGAAATGAGACCAAGGAAATGAAGAAGTTCATCCCTGGTGTTACTTTGTGGTTTCTGCTTCTCTGGGAAAGGGATGGGTGGGGAAATGTTTTTCCATACAGTAGGTATATCCCTCACCTCTTCCTCTATGTTTTCATTTTTTCTTTATTCATTTAATTTTTAGATAATGTTTCATCTTGAGTTTCAGGTGAAAAATTCATATTTAGATCATTTTCAAGAATTTTCTGTGAATTTGCAGCATGTGTTCAAAATAGATTTTTATTTCCAGATTGAAGATGATTTTCATTTTTGGTATTTTTATTGTCTTTTTATGCAACAGTTTGAGTATTAAGCCCACTTCTAGTTACAACAGCCATGGAATTCTCTCTAGGGTTAATTTCAGTGGTACTAGGAAGTCTACCTTTTTTCCAAGATGAAAAATATCTAGCAAGTTTACCTAACTGTGTTTCCATGTTTTTCATTCTAACATCAGTTTTAATTTTATTAGACCCATATTTATTTTGATATTTGGAATGTTGTGTCATGTAAATTTCTTCTTGAGAGTTTATTTTTTTTCAAAATTAGATCAAGCATAGAAGACATGTGACTATCATTATTTCCTTGTACATTTGAAGACACACCCCTTTGTGGATTTTGAAATTTTGGTATTGATTGATTAGAGTAATTAGGGGCAGTGGATTGTTTGATTAAGCCTTTATCTTTCAATAATAGATTAGGATGGGTCCTATAACCTTGATTGTAATTATTTGAAAATGGATATTCTCTAGGAGGAATTTTAGGACCATAGATAGAAAAGTTTGAATTTTCTTGTTGTCGGTCTGGTATATCAAATCTAGGACAATAGTTTTTAGTATTCTCAAAAGTACCACACTAGACACAGTATTCTCTTAAATATACATTGGTGTTTTGACATCCTAGTTGTTCAACAGTTTGTTTTTGAATTCTGGTTCATTAAATATTGATGTTGGTTAGTGATTTCAGCAAGTTGAGCTTGAGTTTCATTTATTGAACCAATGTTTGAATTAACATTTCAATATATCCTTTTTCTTCGTGAATTTTTATCTTGTGAATTTAGTGCCAGATTATTAAAAATAATTCTATGTTATTCAATTGTTTTATCATTGTAATTACCCCTAACAGCTTGGTTAACTAGGTTCTGTTCAGAGGGGGACATCTCTTCATAGAAAGTATCCATAAGAAGGTCTGATGGAAGGTGATGATGGGTACAATTTCTAAGAATATCCCTGAATCTATCCCAAGCATCATGAAAAAATTATCCATTGTATTGATAAAAACTAGTGATTTTAGATCTAAGTTCACCTTTTAATCTTTGGGGATTTAATTTCAGTATGAAAGAGTTATACACTTGATCCCAATTTTCAAAAATGTTTTCATGTAGACTCAGAAACCAATTCCTAGCATTCCCTTTAAGGAAAAAGGGAAATAATATCATTCTTAGTTCATTTTATGTGAGTCCAAGAAGAGGTAATTAATGCACATTATTATAGAAGTCACTAATGAAGGCAGGGGAGTCCTCATTAGAGAGCCCATTAAAGGAAGGGATCAGAGATATATGTAATTGTTTAAGTTCATAGTTTCTGGCAGCAGGACATAATTTTATGGATAATGGATTTCATGAAACTTGAAGAAGTTGAAACTCCCTCATCCTAGGCCTTTCATGTTCATCTAAAAGTTCTTGATAATTTTGAATGTGGTTATTAGGAACTCTATTATCTAAATTTTCCATTTTAGTTTTTTCTTCTTTCATAGAGTAGTGAGATTTTTATCTAATTCGTGGTTAAGAGGCACTAATCTAGCACAATATGTTCTTGTGCTCATACAAATAGAAACAGGAAGAACCCAGTACTAACAATTCATCAATAAGTGAAACAGATTTTTTTCTCAAATTTTCAGATTTTCAATTTTTTTACAGTTTATTAAATATGTGTTTTTGTGTTTTTGTGTTTTTTTAGAGTAATGGCTCATGAATTCTCCAGAAACAGTACAAAAAACATGACCTGTACTATCGTTGAAGTTGGGAAAAGTTTAAAATTTATATTCCTACTATCTACTGTATATTTGGAAAGTAGGGCCGAACCAACAAGAAATTCTATTTTGACCACTAGTCTTCTAAAAACTAACTAAAGACCCCACTTTTGATAGCAGTGTGATTGAGTTTCCATTTTTTCTATTTTTTTAAATTTATTTATTTATTATAAGGAACAAATGAAACAACACATCTTTTAGTTTTTGTTCTAAACTGTATAAAAACAGGTAACAAGATAAAAATAGTAACAAAGAAATAAAATACTGAAGAGCGAACAATATAGAGAAATACGTCACGGGAAAATATCAACTCTACTGGTTTTGAAAAAATTCCTTCTCACGATATTATTTACATCTAATATCACTGAATGGAGTGATTTATTTTCCTCACCAGAAGATAAATCACTCAAGACGACCACTTTTAGAGTTTTCCACTCCTAGATTAATCAACATGAACATTCAGTTTTGAGAAAGATGACAGAACGAACTCACCATATGTTTTTTAGTTTTAATTTCAATTAAAATGATTAATGAAATTATTCTATAATAAAATTCACCAAATAAATGTATAATTCAACGATTAAGTATTGGTGATATATTATAATTGAATAAAATTAGAACTGATCTCGCCTATCAATGTCGATCACATTTAAAATGATAAAGAGAATGAAACATAAAGATTAACCAGTAGGTTAAATTTAAACCCCAGACTGGAAGTATTTAGCATATCATCATCTATATTTCATATTCTAAATTCATTCATGTATAGAGAATGAGAATCAGAAGAGAACAGAGGAAGAAAACTCCCTCTACTAGCATCAATTTCTGGTCCTCCTAGACCTCGTAACTCTGAAGAATGACTCTCTGAGAAGTGCTCCAGGTTCTCTATCTACTCCCAAAGTGAATGTTCAAATGAATTCCCCCTCCTTGCATCTAGTGTGTTTGTGGAATGAATCAGCGTCACTCCTCTACTCTCAGATGGATGTGATCACAGAATGGGAAAGAGCGTCCACCTCTCAAATTCGGTTGCATCTTGGTTTTTATACCCCCTGTCATCAACTGCATGTCATTGACCACTTACACCGACATCAAAAGTCCCTCACTTGTGCACCGCACATGTGTGCTTTATTCATGACTGGAAGATCGCGCTAGTTTTTCTCACATAACTAACTCAGGGTGAGTTAGTTAAGTTTTTCTGGATGTTTTCTCATCTCATGAATGAAACTACACAAGAAAAACACATAGAACAATGAAAAAAAAAGAAGGAAATAAATTAGTATTTAAATTCATTAGATGATTCAATGTTTTTGAAAAAAATATTCATTTATAATGTTATTGATTTTTATTATGCAATGTTACTAATGTTAATTTAAAAGTTTAATATTATAATTAAATTAAATTATTTATAAACATATGTTAATTGAAAAAGTTTATTCTAATTTAAATTATTATCAATAATATTTATATTAGTAAATTAAGTGTAATATAATTTTAAACATTTAAAAAGTAACATCAAAATGATAGTTTGTTAATTTTAATTTAATTTATAAGTAATTAATAATTTAGTTTAATTTTTATTATATTATTAATTCGGTTCTATTATTTTATATTTATTATTTATTCGTAACTAAAATTATTTAATATTTTGGTTATGTTATTATTAGAACTATTATTATTTTAAATGAAGTTTTAAGGGATGTGTACTTTTAATTTATTTATATTGTTTCTAACAGGCATTATCTTTTCTTGGTTCCTTCTCCAGGTGTGCGACTCCCAGTTCAGTCTTCCTCCAACAGCGGTGTGGACTCATCCCCCAATAGTGGCATCGACTCATCCTCCAATAGCGGCGCAAATAGCTCGAGCGGTGTCGACCTCCCCCAGTGGAACTCCTAAAGGAAGCTCCTCCTCCTTATCACCATGGTCGCAGTTTTAGGCAGTGGTTTCTAAACATCACCATGATGACGACATGGCTCAACAAGTCACTTCTCCTCTTCTGGTTTGACTCCGGTGCACCGCTACTCATGGCGTCACAGTGACTCCAGTTCATCACCATAGATCTCGGTCCAGTGGAAATTGTCAATCGGAAAAAGTTGAGTATCCAATCTACAGTGGAGGAAAATGAGTATGTAAAAGGTGAAGATGTTATCCATCTACAAGATCGAATAAAGTTTTCTCAAATCTGATATGTTTTTATAATTTGTTTTTGATGCTAAGTTTATGATTGAATCTAAATCTGGCTGATGATGAAGAGATGCTGATGAGATGTACAAAGTTGTAATGCTGTCTTGGAAGGATGAGAATGGTGGAAAAAATTTCGATGCGTAAGTTGCAATGTGTTAGGTCAAGAAACAGTGCCAACGAATTCACGGTGGCACAAGAGATATGGTGAGACCGTATTGAGGATGAAACGGTGTGTTCACGAATGAAGGAAACAATGGAAAAACAATGTAATGGAAAGGGTTACAGTAGTAAGGGAAAAGAGGTGAGATAGTAATGGTGGAGTTATAGTGTCTCTGTAAATGGAACCGTTGCGTGGTGGCAAAGGTGAAATGGGAAGCGGTGACTGTAAGTCCATGAGCAAGGAACCATGATGCCAAAACCAATGGCATGAGACACCTTAAAAGAAATACAGTGAGAGAGTATGATAGGTTACAGTGTGTGGTGGCACTGTAAAAAGAAATGGTTATTGTGGCACCGTGACAGAGGTAAAACCATGAACCTGTAAAATAAATAGTGTAAATAAATTAAGAGTTAAATTAAATATGAACAAAATAATTAATAAAAACAGAAACTTAATTAAAAAAATTGAAAATATAAATACAACATAAAGTTTAATAAAATTATGAAACCAATTAAACTTAAGTTAAATTATAATAACTTCAATTCACATAATTTAAATTATTACTATACTAAAAATTAATTTGAGAAATATTTAAATTATTAAAAGTAAATTTTAAATTAAAAAAAATTATAAAACAAAGTTTAATTATTTTTAAAAGTCTATTGTTTCAAATTCAATTAATTAAAGAAATTGGATAACTATTATTTTATTAATCAGTTTATGATACTTTATTATGTTGATGAAATTAAAAAAGAGTAGAACATTTATAAAACTAAATTAATAAATAATGAATTGCTAAATGATATCAAATATTTAGATTCTATTATATTGAATTAATTAATATTTAATACATGAAATTCTATATTAAGACATCGTTATCTAAGTGAAAATGAAGAATTAATTAATTAGCTAATTAATGTTAAATTATTAACTATACAGAACAAAATCAACAATCTAAATAAAAAAACACTAGACTATGATATTAAAGTAAGAAATAAATTAACTATTTTGAAGCTTAAAATACAAGATTAATTATAAAAATTGATGAATTGATAACTGTATTCATTAAAAATAAAAAACTATCAATATTTAATATAAAGTAAAAACATAACCATTTAAATCATTAAAATTTAATGAAAAGGATGTGGAAAAACATGTGTTTTGAAGGCCACATTAGTTATATATTATTATTTAAAATAATCATATTTTTATAATATATTATTGTTCTCTAAACCATGGTCCTTTTTCTTATGCAAGACATTGAGGAAACTCATTTTTGTGTGTAACAAAAGAAAACCATGATGTTCCATGTTGAGAAAGATAAAATTTATGTTGCGTGTAGTGAACACAATCCAATCATAGTGGTTTAATAAAAAATAATCATTTTTCATTGTTGAGGGAAATTAAAAATATCATGAAGATTAAATTAATTTGAATGAAATAATTCACAAAAATAATGGGTGTTACGTGATCAATGCCTATTAAAGTGTTGGTCACACAATTTATGAACCCTGCCTGGGTAAAGCATAAAATAAAAAATAATTACGATATGTAGATAGGGTTCAATTCCTAGTTTTCATTAGGGGGACACTAGACCCTATTGAAAACATCTTCCTTGACAGGGGATAGAAAAATGTGTAAGTTTATTTCACACAAATACCCTCCTTAGGGAAAATGTGAAGGACATGAGGATAAATTCAGTCCTATTGGAGGGATACATTATCCACGACTGTGAGGGATATTTTTAAGCAGAATGATATTATTCACTCCCCAAAAAGGGATATCTCAAACAATACTCCACACTTCTCGCATCATATCTCAAATACCACTATGAAGCCCACCATCACATTCTATGTGGAAGCACACTCATGATAGGTTACTCACAGGATAAAAGTTAGGTATATCCAAAAGAATGAAGAGTGCACAATGATCGTCATTGATCTATTGCGATAAAATTTCAAACCACTAAAATGTCATTAGAAAAGTATATGATGGGCTAAAATGATCATGTTATTTGGATTCTCATGAAAAAACACTTGGGATAGGATTTTCAAGTTCCCAAATCAGACAACTAGTGAAAAAATATCATTTCACCATAACACATATGTATGTCTATTCATGGGAATAAGTTGTGCGTGTATAAAAAATACCCAACATTGTTCTTGTATTGAATCCATCAATTTCAGGGTTTCAGAACCACAAACAGGTCATTATTCTGACACCGTATGAAATATATATATTATATAATACATTCTATAGTAGTAGTAGTAATAATAATAATAATAATAATAATATTATTATTATTATTATTATTAGTATTACTACTATTGGTCAATATAAGGTCGTGAGTGATGAGCTCTAATTAAATATCAAACATAGGTCTTGAAATAATCATATCAAAGTTAGGTTTTTGATACTCTAGATGGCTCAGAAATTATATGTCATATAAAGAATTTATAGTGGAATATGATGGTTTGAAATTAATGAAAAAAATATTATATTATAAGGATATTATTATAATTTTATTAGTAAGATTTGTTAAAGCCTCCACTTCCCCTCTTCATGCAACATAAAGGGTGACCATGCCCCTCCTCTCATTCAGTTATTATCCTTCATTATTTAATCGATGATTATACTAATTATAATATTTTTATAATTATTAATATAAAACAAATGAATAAAAAAACAAGGAAGTGATCACACTGGAGACACTAGCAATTTATGTATAAAGAGGATCAGGAGACTCCCCTTTAATTCTTGATTTCCTTTTATTATTTTTAGGTCATTATTATTATTAAAAATTATAGAAATATTCATCCCATAACACGGGTGGATGAAAATTGGATTTCTACTATTCTTCAATAGAAAACCATCCATCATTTTTATCCAAATAAAATACAAATCCTATGTTATCGGAACCATGCCTTCCACACAAACACCAGATTTCACTATCACTAGTCGCCAAATTCCAATAACTCATTTATCAGAAACATCATTCACTGCACCTCCAAAAAGATATGTTCAATCTGGAACAAAAACCACTAATAACCAATCCAAATTTGGGTTCCCATGGTAATATCAATGCCTCTATTTGTTCTCCAAAATAAAAATCAAAACTCTTGATCATGATAAATTGTACCAATGAATGAACACACAATCATTGAAATTCCAGAAAATCACTCTATTATTGGTCAGTCGATTACCGATGATAAATTCCATGAATATAGGGAAAAATACACATAACAAAGGAGATAATAATCACTAGCTTGTGTGACCCCAACAAAAAATTGATAGGTTCAAAATAATGGGTGATATCATGACATAACAAAATAAATAATTTATTTAGATAGATCAGATTACTAAATGGGATCATATGAAGGGAAGGTAATCAAAGATCATAAAAGAAGATATGAAACCATGAACAAACATTTAATACAAAGGTATAAAACCAAAATTCATTATACCTAACTCAATTATGGATCATTTTTTAGTTAAAAATGAATATTCTTGTAATGAAAGTTATGACCCCACTACATTTTTCATTGGTCTCATTATTAACCACGATTTGATCATTCATCATTATTTGATCCCAATCCAATAACAAATAATGGTCCCATATTAATTTTAGATACAGATATAGTTATGCAGTTAACCATTGGAAAACCATTTTAAGAGGTTATTTATAAAGGATTACAATTAGGCCATTTAAATCAAAATAAATAAATAAATCATTTATTTTATGTCAAATGCCACTTCCAAAAGGTTCCTCCTCAGAACGTGTGACACTGACCAATAGTAGGTAATTCATAGGGTAAACCCCATATTCCAAATTCAACTATGTTATTAGGTTTCATATCAATGAAACTATTTAGTTTATATTCCATTATATCATAATAATTATGTGCACATGATATAAAATAAAATTCATATTTTAAAAAAAATAATTCTGGGCTCGCTGGGCCTCAGAATAGTGTACTGTCTCTATTCTTGGATTTGAATGGATTACTAGGAATATTCCAAAGTTTTACATAGGAAAAACAGAGTCACTGCATTATTTTCATTTTCAATAATTTGTGTCCTCGGAAGGAGAAAACGTGGGGAAAGGTGGGTATATGGAGATATCGACTGGTTATCCTACTCCCACAAGCCCCCTCCATGTTTTCCAATGATTCCTACAAACATGAATCCAAGGAAAACACTTTCCCAAAATGGGTCTTCCTATTTTGGTTCTCAAATCCACCAGCTACTTAAAATATGAAAATATACTCTTATGTCCTATATTACGCATGTTGATATCATACAATGATTCATGCATATGCCTCCTTATCTATCACATGTGTATAACCCAATCAACCAAAACTACTATGGTTATGATGTTAAGTGGTATATAACCTCACTAATATGACACAAAAAAATAAAAAATGGGTATATTATTCTTATAAATAACCTTTAATCCTAGAAAATATCCATGATCCTCAACATTGTGAGATATTTAGGAATAGATTATCACTTTTTTGTACTCCAAAGGCCTCTGTCATTAGTCAATAAAAGACTATTGATGTTATTCAGGTAGTCCTCATCCACCCTTAGATGAACTACCCCCCTTTCATGAACATTACTGTCACCGAATACTTATGTATCACATGCTCTCAAAAATATGTCGAGGATGTGAGGGTACCATAAAAAAAGGCTATAATAAACTGACCTATGAATGGTTATGGTTTCTTCTCATTAAGTCTTCCAAACTCTGTTGGGGAGTTTAACGCACCGAAGGGTATCACTAAGAACATAAAGAAACTATAATGGATCAATGGAGACATTCTCAATACATGCACCTCTTGGACATGGAGATAGTTATAACCCATCATGAGATCAAACATTTAGAACCACTTCACCCCAAAACATTGATTAAAGAACCTAATGATTTTCAGTAGTTGATAATCTTACTCAAATCACATAGTTAAATTGGTGCTAATTAACACCAGCCTCAAGAACTAATTATCCTCTCAATAGAAAAACCCTCAGACAACTTGGTGGAAGCACTTTTTCTTAAAAACACATTATTTTATATTCATGACTACACCTTCTTCTTCTATAAATCAATGTGATTCATCTAATATTCTCTCAAAAATATAAAGGGAGATCCCTTGTTCAAGTACTTGAAGAAGATTAACATTAAAGTTATAGATAAACATGACACACCTCTTATAAGTACAACCTCATACCACATCACCATTGTTGGAAAACAATATCATATAATCCTTTTCTCTAATGTTATTACTAGATAACAAATAAGAAGTCATTCGTATCATCCTAAGCATGAGCTCATCTTTCTCTGCCTAGGATTCACTCCTTATCAAAGGAGTAAAACACCATCCTAATAATTCAAAAAACCTAACAAACTCACTAGTTTTAAAATGATCACATATGTTTGGGAACCAGTCCATATAAAGGGAAATATCATAGGGTCTCACTGCCACTATAAATAGATTCCATATAAGACTCTCTATAGTCCAAAACTAAGGTCACACTGTCAGTAGAAGCATATGATCACTAATCATTTCATATGAATCCTCTAAAAAGGGTAAAACAAAATGGATAAACTGGTATATATAAGTCTCAAATAAGGGATACACATAGGGGTAAAGGGTCTCATGAATCTAGGTGAAAACTACAACTAAAGTAGTGAAGACACCGTTCATACCTCAAACCACACTAAAATCCTCCATAAGCTCCTACTACATGAACTCATCATTTCAAATTTCCCAACTATTTTATACATCCATGTATTATTATGAATCATTATGACCAAAAAAGGACCATAAGCACACATGTAAAAATAATTCCTCCACCCCAAAATGACATTATCATCTTTTGGAGGAACTAACATGCCCACATGGTTTTTGGATTAAATCTCAAGAACACGTCTTTATGGGGGAGATTATCCCTATTCCATGAAATTCCAATGACAAAAAAAAACAAAAACACATGTTACTAACAATAACCAAAATCTCTTTGGAAAATAGTCAATACAAGGAGGGAAAAGGGGGCTCACACCTGTATTCAACAATACTACAACAAAATTAGAAGGTACGTAGGACTGCCTAAAAAATATTATGGAGCATATGGGTAATTAACCTCCAATTACTATGGTTTTACAAGATTCATACCACTAGATTAATGATCCTGGACTAGTCCACCTTGGGTTGTGGTGGTAGTATCCAATCAAAGTGCTTTCTACCTCATACTGCTTCCTTATCCACTCGAGCATGTTTGCCATCCCTTGGACATCCTTTCTCCAGCTACTACCTCTACCAATGTGGTTCTTAGACATCCAATATGATAATTTAATGATAGTTATAAAAATCCAATATGAGATTTCCATACCTATAAAAATAATTGAAATGGTAATGAATCAGTTGATTGAGATGTCCCTACATTCTCTATGAAAAATATTGCCTCATATGATGAGACATGTGTCACACACCTACTATCAGTGTGTCCTACTAACCCTGTATCCTTGGAGATCCATGCCATGGATATTCATGATATGCACTCAAAACCTGAACATCACCATCCATTATCACCATATATGCCATCAACTCAAATTAACATGTTACATCCACCTAAACCATTGAATAAGGGTCTAAAAATGTATCAATGGGAGATAGTACCACATAACCACCATCCAAAATAATGACTACCTCACACTTGACCCCCTCCAGGGAGGACTAATCACTCATTAGGTAATACTATCGACTCTTATGCAGAATCCTAATCTGTTGTCATCATGAAAAAATCATGAAATAATAAATAATGTACCACGATCAATAATTATATCTCATGAGATGACTCAAAAAGGATATGATATCACCCAACCATTTCTATATGATTCATGTACATATATGTTTTTTATAAATTGGGAATGCATATATCATGTCAACGGGTAGCTAAACAATGTCAGGGTGAATAAATATGTCACATGCCACACTAACACTGGATTCCCTAGTTTGAAATCCAAACATGAGACATTTATAAATTGTTTCCCTATTTCTCAAACCAATCCTCACATTAAAAAAATAAACTCCAAACCCAAATCATAGTATAGAAGTCATTGTAGACCCTATATATCAACCTAGACAGTTCCATAACACCTTGAGATGGTTATTCCCTATAATAACAAACTTTCACGACCAGAATCCTTGATGTACTCTGGGATAATGAAAATCTGATCCATAATAACTCTAAGACTTATATAATAGAAAAAGGGCAGGAAAAAAGTTCGAAGAAGGCATATCTAAAATCATTTGACTTTTTGTAATGTTATTGTATGTATATAAACATATACATGCCTATTCAATGATGATAATGTAAAAAATTGATGATACTATAAATGTTTTCATAACATCTATCTCATACCAAAGAATGACATAAAGAACTGGAAAGTATTAAAAGGTTCTAAATACAAGCCCCCCACCATTAAATATAGAAAATAAATTCTGGAAAAGTCTTAAAGAGGTGAGCTATTTTAGATGCAACACTTGTATACACCTAGTCCTATTTAAACATAATTAAGATCAACCCTTTCTAAGTCCTCGAATGACTATTTAAAAAGTTCCTTTATTTTCATAATACATGAAATGTGTGGGTGATGAACATGTAGCCATCAATAGAATGATAACTAGTAGTACACCATGAAATAACCAAACATAAAGATTCATTAATAGTCATCAAATAAAATATAGGAATTTTAAATAAATATTATTAAAAAATTTACCAGAGATATCCAAAATATACTCATAAATTAATCCGCATCATAAAAGGACTCAACCACTATGAGATATAGATATGTTACGGGGTTAAAATTAAACGATTATCTAAGAGATCTCACTACACGAGTCTTCCAATAACATATGGAACTAAACTAATATATTCCCCTTATCTAGTTTTAATAATTTAATGTCACATCCAAATCATCCAATAGGTCACTCTAATTTATGAGTAAACACTCTTCAATCTATAATACCCCTGATGACACTCATCCAAGAGGTCACACTTGTCTACGAAGAACCTCTAAATGAGATATATGGCCGTTGAAAACACTCATCCCAGAGGTCATTATCATCATCTCTAGAAAATAATAAGCACATAATAACATAACAGGGTTCATCCTAGATAATCACTCCATTATAATAATACCCCATCCGAAAGAAGGATCACTCTGAGCTTCTCAGAGGGATCATATATTGCTGCATAGATAGGGTTTCCACCTTGAGGGATCAATGGGGGGATATCATACCATGTTGGAAACATCATCTTATACAGGGGATAAATTCCCATGTATGTTTCTATAATTCCAATTCCAAATGCTACTTAGGGAAAACATGAGGGAAACATGGATCAAAATATATAGATAGGGGTCAAGACCAAGGGATCGCTAGGGGACACCATACCCTACTAGAAACATAATACTAGGTAGCTGATCAATACAAATGAAAGTGATGGTTATTCCAATACCCTTCATTGGTAAATGATAAAGGAAATTTGGATCAATCGAGGACTCTCAATGGGATATATTATTCAAGATACAGAGGGATTTATCAAAGCGGACTAAGACAACTCACTCCATAAATTGGGAACCCACCCACGGTGGTCCACAACCGAATGATGTATAATATCTAGAAGATATAATACATATACTACTGTATAATAGGGATATATCATCTCAATTTCTAAGAAATAAATATGGAGGACCCACTCCATAGTGAAACAAGAGAGAATTGTCTCCATTAATAATGGACCCATTACCTAGAGTGACAGGGGAGTGATTACTCTATATCTACACCATTATCATGGAGGATCCAAACTCTATTGTGATAAAGAATTATCATTACCATTGATAGAGGAACCAAGACCTGGTGTGACATGGGAGTGTCACCTCTATATCTATAGTCTCTATGAAGATAATGGTCTTTAACTTCAATTTTCAAACATTTCATAAGGATGAATATATATCATAACACCTCACACAATATCTTAAAATACCCTATAATGTCTACCATAGTGTTCTATGTAGAAAAAAACTCAGGATAGGCTACTCACGGGTAATAATTTTAGTCTATCCAAAATCATAATGAGAAGACATGGCTAATATTCATTCTATCATGATAAATATTTATCTAATAATTTTTCATATTAATAAGATATGAATGGTAAAATGGATCACACCATTGTGATAATCAAAGAAAAACACTTGGGTTAGGATATTCTCTTTCCCAAATCAGGCACATGGTGAAAGAAAAACACATTTCACTATAACCAGAATATATGTTTCCTTGTGGGCTCAAGACCGGAATCTGAAAAAGGTACCCAAGATTGGTGTTTAATTGATAGTCTCAATTTCAATGTTTAAATTCCCAAAATAGTTCTCCATCTAGGAATAGTATGAAGAAGATATGTCAGATACTAAATTCCATAATAATAATAATGATTATATTTTAAAAATAATTGGTTTCTTCATGGACTTGATCCATGAGCCCGAATTAAATATCATACATTGGTCTTGATATTTCCAACTCAATGTTGTTGTTATAATGATTCAAATGTCTTATCAATTGAGCATCATATAAAGAAATTATAGTGGAAAATGATGTTCTGATAATAATGATAACAATAACAATAACAATAACAATATTATATTATTATTAAGATGATAAATTGAATCCTCCCATCTCTCTATTCATGAAAAACAAAGAGTGCCGACACTCATCACCTACATAAATTGTTTTATTTTATATTAAATCAATAATAATAATACTATTATTATTAATAATAAAATAAACTTATGAAAATGAAGATGGAAGGAATCACACTAGAGACACCCTCGTTCCAGGCCTAAAGAGGATTATTCAACTCCAATTTAATTTTGTATTTCCACATATTGTTATTTTTAATTTGTCATTATTATTATTAAATATATTAAGTACATGCATTTCATAAAACTGTTGGCTAGAAATCATATTGAAAATTTTATTCTCCAAAAAAACATCCATTATTTTTATCTAAATAAATTACATTTCTTATGTCACGGTAACCCTTTCATCCACAATATCACGAGACACCATTATTACCATTGGCTGCATTCTAGCCATTGATTGATCAAAAACATCAATCAAACCACCTCTTCAATGATCTGGTCAGTCCTTCTGAGAAAAAATCGATAAATGAACCAAAGTTGGGTTCTCATCATAATAGTCACTCCTCCATCGCATCTCTAAAATAATAATCTAAACTCATGACCATGATCTTTTGTTCTAACGAAAAAATTTATATTGATCAGTATTCCCAGACATCATTGAATTACTGGCTAGTCAATTACTGATAATTAACACCAATAATTAATGGAGAAATGAGCATTATACAAAGGTGATAATCATCATTGGACTATTGCATCCCATAAAATAGTGAATGAGTGATGATTCATGGGTGATAGCCTGAGATAAAAAAAATAGTTGATTTAGACAAATTGAATTATTGAACATGCACATTCGAAGAGGAGATAATCCTAGACCAACAAAAGAAGATATAAATCCATGATCATAATTTTAATAATAACGTAGAAAACCATAATTGATGATCCCTACCTTGGTTATAGATTTATCGTTGTGGAAGTACCCATCCGTTAGAAATGTTGGTGATGATCTTGATGCTTTCATCATTCATATCATGATTATCATCGATAAAATCATATTCCATTCTCTAATATCAATACACCAAGGAAGAATGCTCTTCTCCTCCTATTATATCTATCATGGGTTTTCAAGATTACCCTTAAATAACCATCATAGGGGGGTATTTATATATGATTTTAATAAGTTTATTAAATTAAAATAAACCAATTAATCATTTATTTTAATTTAAATGCACCAACCATTGGCTGCCTCATCTGAACATCAGGCATAAACCAAAATTATGTCTTTTATATGGTAAACCCTATAATTAAAACTCATATATGGTCCTAGATTTCTAATCTGAGGCATAAATTAGAAAATATTTCATTATTTCTGAAATATTCCACACTCATGATATTTATAATTTTATTTTTGTATAAAATTAAATTTAGACTCAATAGGCCTCAAAATTATGCTCTATATTAGTGAATGGATTAGAAAATATTCCTATGAATATTCTAAAGTCCTACAGGAAAAAACTAATGTCTCTACACCCTTAGTAATCTATATTTTCTCATCCAACATGTTAAAATATATTCCCTATGGATTCATGGTGAGTAATAACACTGAAAAGGTCAAGTTTATATCTCTAAAAAAAAATTATGAAAAGCTTATTTAAAAAATGTTTATTATTATGATTGAATGGATACTGATGAGAAGTTTCCATGTTGTATATATATGGGGTTTATTTAAATATTTATGACCAATATATCTAAAACTCTATACCAAAAATATCTTCTAGAATGTAAAAAAAAACTTCTCAGTTAATGTCACTAGAATATGTAACATTGAAGACCGGGTCCATATAGTTGGTATCAGAGAACAACATTAGATAAAATTGGGGGTTAATATAATGTTAATGTAATACCATTAATGTAATTGGTGTTATGGTTCAGGTGAAATGATTATTCATTATAATACTACCTTGTTTATTTTTCAAAACCATGTATGTTAAAAATGTTATTCCATATAGGAATCATGTCAGCTACAATGGGATGGTTCTAAGAGGGAAATATCCTTCTGAATTAGAATATCATGATGGTTGGACATGCAATAGAACAGGTTTTTGTGGTGATGATTTAGTTGAAAGAAGCTATAAATGGTTGGGTATCCATGCTATAGGGTTTCCAAATATACCAAAGAGAAACATTTCAATATTGTATAATTTCATAAGGAAACATCTCCAAATATTTACTGGATCATTTGTCCATGTGGTAGTCAAGGAAAGGATTAATTATTTAGAGAAGATATTTGATGTCATGGGATGGTCATAACATCAAACGGTAAACATTACAATTACTTTGTTTGATTTTGAAGTTGATTGATTGTGGTTTTGGTTTAGAATAATATATTGAAAGATGATCTTGATACCAGGGATTGGGAAAAATTGAAGAATATTTTTATTGAGAAAAACTTCCCTAATGTTTCTCAGGTTATGATGGAGAGAAAATTCTTGGAATTAGTGTATAAGGATGATGATTTAGTGGATTCATATGAAGAACATTTTACAATATTATTCATGTGTGTTCATGGTTTTATTTGTGATATAGATAAAATGATTAATTAGTTTTACTAAGAATTGAATCCAAGATATCTAGGTAAATGAGAAACTTATATAATTCAAAATATATTAAAAACTTATTTGATGTGTCTATAAGGTAGAAATGGAGATTCATGATAAATATACAATCTATGAAAACAATCAAAAAAGGATATTTTGATGGTAGGAAAATAGAAAGATTATATCAATTAATTTTGCCTATAAGAAAATAAATTTCCCATGTGGTGATAAGTGTGGTAAAAATTAGAGTGGATAATATATTAGAAAATATTTGAAGTTCATCTTATGTGTAATGTTTGTTCATATTTCTTGTAAATGCAAGGAAAATGATCTGGAAATAAAAAAATCCAACATTACGATATCTTAATTACCATTAGATTAGTTATTATGCTAATGTGTTCTTGAAGTTAGTCACTCAGGGTGGGAATCAACAAGATCAAAATAAAATGGGTGTAGAAAAATCATTTTCTACTACAGTTGATGTTTTTTCATCATGTTAAGTGGTAATGGGTATAGTACTAGTTTATTCAAATTATGGAAATATAATATTGACTCTATAACTTCATAATCATTCATTTATCAAAAATATCCGTGTAAAATTGGAATATCACAACATGAATATAGAATAGAACTTTTCGTGAGAACTCTGAGTGAAAATATTAAAGAAACTATAATTTATAACAATAATTTTATTATTATTAGTTGAATGGTATTTCCTAAAAATATTTTTGAATTTCCAATTGTAGTGTCTGATACCATATTGGGTACGAATTGGAATTTATTTTATCATTATAAAAAGGATTCCAGAGATAAGAATGTTTTTATCAATGATTTAATACCTTTGATAAAAAACCAAGATGATGAAAAATTGATTATGTATTGTGGTTAAATTTACATTCAACATATTTTTGAAAAGAAAGAAAATTTTCAAATTAGTGATGTTCTAGTAATGAATGAATACATGTACTTATTTACTGAATATTTTCTTGTTATTATTCCTGAATGGAAGGTTGAATTTATTTTTTATGTAGTTCCTAATTATAATCCTATTTCAAAACACTCTTCACTAATTCCTCAAGTGGGACTTTTATGATTTTAAAAGAAATTACAAAAGTTGTTAGTTAAAGGATTCATTTTCCCTAGCAATTCACCATGGGCATCCCCTATTTTGTTAGACAAATAAATTATTTCCACAATGCTATACATTGATTATAAATATTTTAATAACATAAATATTTTTAACATGTATCATTTTCATTATATCTATGATTTTCTTGATCAGTACATGGGATCTGAATATTTTTCCAAAGTGAATATTAGGTCTGGGTACCACTACAAGAATGTGGAGGAATATGGCATTCGGAAGAAAGTGTTTTTGACTATATATGGACATTATGATTTTTTATTTATGCCCTTTGGTTTTTCTAATTCACCTATTGTAATTAAAAACAATATGAATAGATTTTTTCATGAGTTCCTGGATAACATTGTGGTTGTGTTTATTGATGATATTTTGGTACATTATAAATGTTTGGAGGAAGATGAAATAAAACTAATGATTTGTTAAACCCTTAATAGAAAATAAACCATATTGAAAATTTAGTAAGTGTGAATTTTGGTTATAGAAAATTTATTTCTGTAGAAACATTATTTCTTAAGATGGAATGACTGTACAACTTTCTGAAAATAATTCTTGTTAATTATTGACAATAAATAAAACTTTCTTATAGATTCAATGTATTCATTGTTTATAAAGTTACTACTAATTGTTAATTGAAAATAAATCTCAGTTTTAATTCCCATTTACTATATTTACTAAAAAAGAAATAAAAATATTCTAGATAAAATAATTTTATGACTATTTTAAGTAAAAAAATACATTGGTGAATGATATAGTTTTACCCTTCCTTCTAGAAATAGTTTATTTTATATTTAAATTAATTTTTCATTGATGGGTCTTGGTTGTGTTCCTATGCTGAATGATTAGGTAATTGTTTATGATTCTTCTTAGTTCAAACTACACAAGATAAATTACCCTAAAAATGATCTTAAATTAGATTATTGTGTTTTTATTTGAAAATTCAGTAGCATCATTTGTATAGAGTAAAGTGTAAAATATATACTGATAAAAAATGTAGGAAATATATATTCACTCATAAAAATGAATAATTGGATAGAGAAGACAACCAAAACTAATTAAGGATTATGATCAAAAGATTAGTTGGCATCATAAAAAAGATAAGAAGTGGTCAATGATATAAGTCAGAAAATATTATATTCCAACTTGTTACATTTGGAACGGGTCCCATTTATTAATAACATGATGAATTTTGTCCTATATTTTGTGGATACAGGGATATCTTCTATTTTTTGAAGGTATTTTTGTAATCAAATTTTTCAAAAAGAAGACAATGTGACTATAATGATGATAATTATTTACAATAAATTGTATAATCTATTAATAAGTGCATGTTCATAAGTTTAATGTTGACAGAGAAGGTTTTATCATAATTTGAAAAAGACTATGGTTTTCTTGTTATTTCGAATTGAATAATTTTTTTTTAGTTGAACACATTTTTATCTATTTTTAATTCATCATGGAAGCATTAAGATATATTGAGTCCTTTTGGAGTATTATTGGTGTGATTTTGTGAAAGGATACATAGAATGATTTACCATGAAATGTTTAACTTATTAGTATAATAAAAAATAATGAAAATTATCAAAGGTAATGATTTAAACTTTTTTAGTGGGGGAGTAGAAAATGGAAAATATATCATTGGATATCATGGTGGTATTTCCAATGATATCTCTAAGTAACAATGAGATTAAGGTCATTACTAATATATTAGCTAAATTTATACATTTTATTCATACTTTATATACAATGTATTTAGATCATCACTCTAGAATATATTTAATGGAGCTATTAATGTTACATGGAGTTATTCTCACCATTGTATCATATAGTAATCCCATGTTAACGTCTAATTATTGAAAATTACATTAGAAGTCCTTTTTTGCTAAAATATATTTTAATACATCTTTTCATCATAAATTTTATTGATATTCTAAATGAATGATTCAAATCAAGGATGAAATGCTTAATTCTTATTCAATAGATGACCAGGGAATTTGAGATCATATTATATCTTTGCTTCAATTTTATTATATCAACTATTTCATTTGAGTATATAGATAACACCTTTTGTGGTATTATATGGAATGATGTGTCCAAGTTTATATTTTTGAGATTAATTAGGTTAATGGATGTTTATGGAACCAGAGTCAATAGAAGAAATTGTTGAGAAGATTCATTTGAATCAGAAAAATATGAGGTTGGGTCATAGTATGAAGAAAATTAATATGGATAATCAGAAAAAATATCTTTCTTTTAAGGTAGGTAATATAGTTTTTCTAAAATTATATCTATGGAATAGTGTAATGTGTTTTGATAGAATGGGAAACTTATTTAAATGGTGTATTTGTCTGCATGGAATCTAGCATAAAGTTTAATAAGTTTCCTACTATGTAGGTTTTCCTCTATGTTTATCCCGTATACATAATGTTTTTCATGTTTTTATGTTAGGGATATATGTTTTTTAATTATCTAATGTTTTGAGCAGTGAAGTAGTTTAATTGGAAAATAATATTTCTTATAAGGATTTTTTTATACTTTTTAATATAGAGAGAATGTATTACATAATATGGTCATTATCAAGGATACCATTTTATGAAAAAAAATATGAATTAATAAGGAACATGGGAATGTAAAAATTTTATGAGAGAATGATATCACCACTTGTTTAGTAAGTGAATAAAATTACATAGAAGAAATTTCAAAATGTTGGGGGAGTTTAACAATGTAGTTAATGATAGAATAAATAATTTTCATGTTTACTAATATGAATTATATATTTATATTCATTATAAGAATATTATTATTTTTAAAATCAAATAAGAAATAGTTTTAACATAACACTTTTTCTATAAGGGTTTTATTTAAAACAATAATTCAAAAATTATAGAATATAAATTTGGAAAAATGAATTTATTTTCTTAAATAATCATATAAAAATTAAATTAAGGTGAAATTTTAGTATATATTGGAAAATGTTTATTTTTTTTGAATAGTGAAAATATCAATTTTCGTAAAAATGTCATTTCTATTCAATAAATCAATTAATCTAAAAATATAATTTTTTTACTATGATTTAATGTAACATAATAGTTATTGTTTTTATTTAATTCACTTAATTATATTTTAATTTTCTTTATATTGAATTTTACTTAGTTTTATTTTTGGGTGAAACAATTGGTTTTTCTGAATACTGTATTAAATTAAATAATATTTATCTTTATAAATTAATTAAAAAATCACCTCATGATGAAATATTTAAATAAAATTTATATTATATTATATATATATATATATATTAATTTAAATTCCTTAAATTTTTATTACTTTTCATATATTTAATATAATATCATCAATTTTTTGTAAATTACTTTTCTTGAAAAACCACTTTTTCATCGCATCTTCATGATTATTATTAAATTAAATAATACCAATTATTTGAATTTATTTCGGTAATATATATTTCTTATTTTGATTATAAATAATTTATATTATCCAATAAGTTCATATAAGTTTTTTCTAATAATAAATAGTCAAAAAAATAAGCATAGTTATGGTAAAAATGGATTAACCGGGGTTTAACCTAAAAAGATAAGTGTTAAAGTGGACAAAAAATGTATAAAATATATTTCATGGAAATATTTCATTATTTTAAGTTCTATGTATCAATAGTGGTATTTTTAAGTGCCTTTTGGTATGTGAAGAAACATAGGCATGCCTTTTTCTTTTATGAAATTACAAGTGTTACACTCGCGTCACTTATAAAAGGTCACCACTCTCCTCTCCTATTCACACCATCAAAGATTTTTTTAATAAAATACCTAATAAAATATTTTTATCAAATCCATCCCAATGACCTATATCTTTAGGTTTGATCTAAATTCCATCCTAAGAATTCGTTGTGGTTTACCTAAGGAGTTTTTTTGAATTAGAAGTAATGTGATTAACTGAGCGGTTTTATATTATTTCTTCTTAAACCTCATTCAAATAATATTAAATTATTATGATATAATAAAACAAGTATTTAACATATAATATTATTTTATTATATTAGTTATATTACCTAAATCCATATCCCCTTCCTTAAAATGGAAAATTAAATCATTAATTGTGTTTACGGTTGACTACTGCCACACGAACCAATGTCATTCATCTTTCATCACTGACAATCACAAATTATTATAATTAGGGAAATAAATTATATATATATTATTTGTAACAATATTATACTTTTTGAGTTATTATATCACATATTCGTGCTTAATTTTAATTTAATTAGTGATTTGACAACAATGCTCGTGTGTACATCAAACTACCACCTTACAAAGCAATGTGATTTGTTTTTCACTAATGTTTTCCTAGAAGGTAATAAAGACAATGTTAATAAATATTTGTTCTATAGAATAAATAATTATGATATTAATTTGAAAAATATCATTCATAAAATATATTATATCATTTCCTTTACTACTATTCCATTCACTGAAAAATGATTACGCCATTTCTGACTTAATGTTGGCTACCGCCTCTGCAAAGTAATGAAATTATTTTTTCAACACAATAGAAAATGGATTATATATATAAATATATTCAAATAAATTATATATTATTTATAAAATGATGATAATTCTAGAAACATGAAATATTACCTTCCTTCTTTTCGTAATGATGTTGAAAGAAGGGAACGTTAATCATTTGTACATACAACATATTGTCTCAATTGTTCTACAATAGTTAATTTTTTATAAAAATATTTGAGGATTTATTTTAAAATTATAATTTATGTATTAATATGAGAAATATTTCCGGATATATTTTCTATAGATGTTGATTCAATGTCTTCTTTGACCATTTTCAACCTATCAATGATTTTGTTTAAATATGTTGTCTGAAAACCATCAAACATACGAAGTGGACTTAAATGATTACCAAATTATATATATATTGATTAAAGATAAAATAAATGGAATAATTTAATTTTTTTTAAATAAAATAAATAACATATGTTTATTACTAGGTAAGATAAAAAATTTACATGCTGAGTTAGACTTAAGGTAAGTGACTTCATCTCAATTTTCTTTTATTGTAGAGTATTCTGATTTTATTAACACATATTAATTTATGTCATGTATATATAGATTATTTTTATATAGTATGTCATTTATTTATCTATATTCATGATATTTATCATTTTGTAATGTTAGTCATTCATAGGGATTATGATTTAAATGTTTCCAAAGTCGTAAAGGAATTTCTGTTTAAAAAGTCACTTTTAAAGTTCCCTTAAAACACATTTTCTTCCATGTCCATATTTTTTATATGATTTTTTTGTTGTAATTAAATGGGAATGAATTATTTATAGAATAAATTTTTTATAAAAGTTTTCAAAAGGAAAATTCTTATGTGATTTTTATGGATCATTTTAATAAAAATGAAAAAAAGTATTATGCCATTTTAACATATATGGTGACATCGAATTTTCCCGCTATCATAAAAAGTATTTTATTTTTTATATTTTATCATAATATTTCAGGTTTCATTAAAATAAAAAACATATTTCTCTTTTTTGGGGTCTGTTGGTATTGGAAATGGGTTTTTAAATGGAGTGAATATTTTAATATCTAAAATGTTTCTTGTGGGCGTAAAGAATAGATTATGAGTGTTTTATTAAAAACATGAAGCTTTTATGTGTTATTGTTATGTTATATTTCTTGGGAATTATTTATGATTATTGGTAGTTATATTATAAACCATTATGGGGTTTTATATGATAAACTAATGACTCGTGGTTTTGTTATTAACCAAGTAAAGCTAGTTCCGTGATAAACCAAGGATGGGTGTTAATGTTATATAACTAGAACTGGTGGTTATGTTATTAAACAAGTATGGGTGGGTCTATGATATACCTATAATGAATTAGTCATAAAAATAGACCTTATAGTAACCCCATTTGTAATAGATATATAGTAAATAATGTCATAAATAACCATTATGTTGTATGCATGATTGGTATGAGTTTTTGGTGAAATCTTATGATTGAAAAAAGGTAAGCAATTTGTTTATTTTTGACAATAATGCGTTGAATAGATATTAATAGTGAAATTTATAACTTTGTGAAAAAAATAATGAGTTTTTCATTATCTCAAATAAAACATTATGATTATTATTTGGAATTTATTATTTATTATGAAATGTTTGATGAAATAATATTGAAAAATTTGATTTATTGCTTAATAAATGTTTTATTTCTTTCTAAAAACATGCAATGAGAAGGAAAATGGTTATATGTAATCCTTGAGTAATGGGTTTCCTTATTTTATTTTATGCCCCTTGTAGAGATTTTTATGCTCATCCCATTTTATAGAATGTTTCTCATTGGTTTTATGTATGGGTAATAATAAAGAAGATGTCAAGAAGAAAATTTTGATTATTTTTCATGAAAAGAATAAATTTTTTTGTTTAAATGTATTATATTGCTAGAAAATGGATGAAGATTATAAGTTTCCATTTTATAAATATTTATATATAATTATTGGTTATTTTATATAATGGTTATGAACTATATATCTAAAAATATAAAGCTAATAGATCTTTTGAAATTTAATATTGTGATTTCTAGGTAAACTTTTTACTAGATTATGTGATGATTAAATTAGAGTTCTTATAATAATTAA
Organism: Viscum album; assembly: GCA_963277665.1. Lineage (NCBI taxonomy): Eukaryota > Viridiplantae > Streptophyta > Magnoliopsida > Santalales > Viscaceae > Viscum > Viscum album. The sequence goes on along the minus strand of OY728125.1, from coordinate 111,083,667 downwards.
TAACATTCTTTTCAACCCTTATTCTAACTATCATAAAACTCTCCCAACATATTCAAATTTTATTACACATCTAATTGAAAAAAAACCAATATTGCGTCATATGGTTTCATCATTACCCCCCTTTGGTTTTTTCATTCATCTATATATTTTAAAATCCTTAAATATTAATTTTTTAATCTAACCATACATTATACCCCTATATATGTTTCTCCCCTACATTTATTTCACACATAGGCAATATAATTATAAGTGTTTATACTTTTCTAGAACTCATCTTGTTTGACCTTTCATGAAAGTATTAATACACCAAAAAAGATAAAATATATATTAATAAATTCTTAAAAATCCTTAATGAAATGGTACAATATCTCAATATACTTTGTTCATGAATATTGCACAAGATTTTTTGTCAACTAAATTTCACTTGTCTTGTCCCAAATGGACTCTCATTGGAGACTTTACATCTTCTCCAAGACCCACTATTTACTGTTTTATCCATACCAATTTGTTGATTTTTTTCTGATATATACTCAAATTTAGTTTTACTAAGTGTAATTTTGATTTTCTTATTTTTAATACATAAAAAACATTTTCTTATAATAAAAAGTCTCCTCCACACAAAGATTTATATCCATAATGTATTTAGATCAATCATCATTTGATTATGCATACAAATATTTAACATCCATTAAAAAATATAATAAAATAAAATCAAGTGTTTCTTGAATATAACTCATGATCCTTTTTACAACTAAGAGGTGTTCCTCATTTTGGTGGCTTTGAAACTATACAACAAAACATGTCTGAAAAATCATATCTAGTTGTGTTGTTATGATATAAAATAAGTTTCTAATCATCTTCTTATAAATCGTTGTATTATCCTTTCATTATTATTTATATGTTACTTGATTGTTTGCAATTATAGTTAGTGTTGAAATCATTTTTATCTCGTAAATTTAAAACCTTTTCAATAGTACCATCACATATGTTTCATGAAAAAAAATATATATCTCCCTTTTTGAATAAAAAATAGCCTGAGGAAATTTGTGAGTTCTCTGGTCCTCGAAATTTCAAACTCAAAGATCATCAAAAACAAAAAAAAATCACAATTGAATTCATCTCTCATCCTCTAAATATAATGTCATTAACATACATAAGCACTAGTAAATTATCTACCTTGACTAATTTCAAACAAATATTATGATCCACTCAACCTCTATTGAATTAAAAAATCATTAAAGTTTTACCTAGAAAATAATTATTGGTTTATGTTGTTCTTTAAAAGATATTCATAGCCTTCTTCAACCTACTCACCTTGGATTTATCATCACCATCTACAAATACAAATGGATTGTTGTTATAGACTACTTCTTAGATAATTCTATTTAACAACTATTTCTTGAAATCCATTTGGTGGGTTTTGAATTTCCACTGAATAACCACAACTATAAAAGTTACACCACCAAGGTAACGTTTCTTCCACAAAAATTCCTTTTATATTTTAGTATCCTTTATTATATAATAATTATTTACTTTATATCACATTCCCATTTTCATCACATTTATTTTGGATCATTACATTTGTTACTATGACATTGTGATCCATTTGCCTTTACCAAAACTCCAAAATCTGACTTTCACTATTTTATCTAACTCATCATTCATGGACTAGACACATGATTATTATTATTTTTGATCCATACACTAAGGATGACTCTACTAAAGAAAATATATTAGTGTTATCTATATTAATAATCCTCGTAGTTAGTGTTGTAGTAGATTTATCATCTAAAATATTTGAATCATTCAACTCATGTCATCTACTTATTTGTTGAGTAAATGGTTGAAACCCTTTAGAAATGTCGTCATACATTGATTGACACTCATAATCTTCATTACATGCATGACTGTGTAAGAAAATATGAGAGGTATCTATTTCTTCTCCTTAATCATTGTTCTTGATCAAATTTGAATTATAGATATGTTCCATGATTTTTATTCCATACATTTAACATCACTACTTTCCACGATATTACTCATCCTCCCCTAGAGACCCTAATATGCCTTACTCTTGAGATATTATCCTAAAAATAATATTTATCCTATCACATAACCTTATATACATTGATTTACTTTCATATTTTAAATTTAATAGTTTATATCAAAAAATTAAAAGTTATTCAACATTGTATTTCCTTCATTCCATATATCATCTATATGTTTCTTCTCTCCTAGGCATAGAAAATCCCAACTTAATTTGTATAACACCACTTGTGTGATGGGTGGAGAGATGCCACTTTCAATAAACAATGTATTTTATATATTTTTTTAATATTTTTTTTTCCATTATAATGAATCATTTGTTTATTGTGATTTAACTAATGAGTGTTTATTATAAATATCATGCTTCTCCTAGGAATTTTCTACCACATGATAGTTATAATGTGTTCCATTTTTAGACTATATAATTTGGGTCATTATCCTGATTTATTTCTTAGATATTCTTTGAAATCACATAAAAATCTAAATCACTTTTTTATTTCTTTTTATTCACATGATATATCCCATTATAGAATAATAAAAAAAATAATCATCATTACTCACTATATATGTTGGTAATCGTCATGGTACTACATATATTAGTCTGAATAAGATCTCACAGATTCGATTCCCTCTTTTTTTGATTGACAGGGATTTATCAGGAGTTTCCTCATATAAAATCAACACATGACTTCTCCTTAGTTCATATTATATTTGGAGTGTCTATAAAAACTTTAAACATTGAAACACTTTATTGTTATTTTGTGATGAATATGTTTGATCACTTGCTTCTAAAGGTTGTTTTATTCTTCGACCATAAGAAGACACAATTTTTTCTTTAAATCCACATGGAATAAATTTTAATTGGTTCTACTTCCCTTCAAAAATGAGTTTATAGTTTTACCTTTTATAAAACACATCTTGCAACTGTATGTGACCTCAAGTATAGAGTCCAAAATTTGGCTAACACTCAATAATTTATGTTAAAGAACATCCACATAAAGTAAATTTTTATTACTTATCTCATATCTATAAAGCATGGTCTTAAAAAATACATGGATCACTAAATATACAATATTACGGAATCAATCCACATAAAAAATATAATACTTTATATTCATTAATATGTTAATGTTTCATATCACATGGGATGAAAAAAATATCAAGGATCCATGGGTTGCGTTTTTTAGTTTATTTGATATTAATTTCATCTTATATATCTTTATTATTTGTTCCCTTACCCTTTAAAGATATATTATATTGAGTTAAGAAAAAATAAAGTCTCCCTACAGTCTCATATACATAGGTTGTGATATCACCCCACACTTCCTCCATTGGATAGAAACTATTTTCCAGGGGGATTTCATTTACTTTCCTATTATCCACCGTACATTGGATTCTGTAATAGTAGTTTATACTTGTACATTGCATAAAATTTATTTATTTAGGACTAATTCTAGAGAAATAATATAAATATTCATAGATATAATTTTCAAATAAAGTTATAGGATATGTTCCCATCCCCTATTTTTAACTCATAGGAGATTTACCTCTTATGCAGCTCTTTGTCTCCAAACACTGGGTCATTATAGGACCACAAAATCCATAATATTGGATTTTCATTTTTGAAATGATTTTATAATTTATTCAACGACAAAGATTTCTATCTTATAAGTAGATTCTTAGTTATTGATGAGTTATTGGTGATTTAGATTTCTCACAAATATTTTCCCTTACTTTATCCATTATAAAAAATCCTCCTACCTTTGATGTCTCAACTTCAGAATCATGACCATTAGTTACTCTAGTTTTAAGACTATACTAATTTATGATTTTCTCACCATTACTTGTACATATTTACTTTTTTTCAATAATCTCTTTGTAAATGAACTTTATGAATTGAAGTTTCTTATTATCACCATTGACTTTTAGTTTAACCTAGAGTTTTTTAATCATGTACAAAACCAATTATGTAAGAGATTTAACCATATTCATTCACTCTTCCAATATAGTAAAAATATAATAGATAATTTATTATTTCTCTTCTATATGTAATTTGAAATCAACCATTTATCTCTATGTTTCTAAAAAACCTCACATTTATCCCCCACTCCTTCTAATTGAGTAGTTTTAGCATTGAGTTCATCAATTAAATATGATTATTCCTTTAGATGGACACTAATATTTTGGGTTTTCCTATAATTAATGTCAATATCTTCAAGTGGTATTTCAATTTCAAATTTCATGTGAATGACTTGTTTGGGATAACTTTATTCATTAATTCCATATCCGGTTTGTCAACTATTTATATCATAATTCCTTCTATATCTAAAATAAAATCAACTACTGTATCTTCAAGAAACCATTCCATGAATTATTATTTTTTACATTTCATTTTTAATATAAAAAATCTCTCCTTTTTTATTGAATTATTTAATGTTATTTGTAGGGGAAAATTCATTACCATTTTAATAAAACATCATCCTCATCTACACCATCAGCCTTAGATGTATATTTTTTTGGAAATTACCATGTGTTCTACAACTAAATCTATCCAATGTTAGCTTAACATTGTACCTCCATTCCACCCATCAATTGTCTTTAAAATAGTTATATAAATTCATCACCAATATTTTTTTTTCATTCCTTTGAATTTATATATCCCAATATTATCCATGAATTGAAAAAATATCTTTCTATTTTCGGTTAGATGTTATTTGAAAATTTTTCATGCATTTCATAATACAATATATTGTTGTAGATATCATAAAGAGATAATTATGTGAGATCTTATTCATTAAGGAAAAATACCATGGAATTCTTTAATAGTGGTATTCTTTTGATAATGTTTCATATAATTTAAATATCTTTCATTTAATATCCAAATCCATGTAAAGATCCCCTGAAGGCAAAGATATGATTGAAGTAACCATAAGTATTCTCACTGAGGATAATATTAAAATTGCTAACATTGTTATGAAATAGTTGTAATATTAAATAATATTCCTTTCTGTCACGTTCATAAATATTGGAAAAAAATTTCCAAAATGGATTTCTATAATGTTCATATTATTATCCTAATATAGAAATGGTTTGAAAAGGCTCTAGATTAGGAATTTTGTGTCTATTCATTAGAATCATGATGTTTTATATTGGTTTTAGTATTACAAATTGTAGAAAAATCACTGACATTTATAACAAGAATTTCCATAGAAAAACATCAAGTATAGATGATAATAAGTGAGAACTCATCAGATTATTCCATATTTAGAAAATTGTGAAAATAGAAAACAGAATTACTTATGAATTAATATTTTTCTCTATAAAATTTATCATCAAAAGAAAAATTCTTCATGCAATAACTTTGTGGATCTTATACCACATATTATAACGACATGCCCAATACAACCAAATAGGGGATGTGATGTATGAAGGTGTTGAATTATTCTTATCATTTACTATATATAGTTATTATGATAGAAATTAAATATTTATGATATGAATTTTCATGAAAACATAATATTTATATTTTAAAATTAAATATAGGGACACAAATATTTTACTTAGTTCACCAAAATGTGTTAATCCATAGAGAATATGCCAACTATTTATCAATGTACTTAGAGATAACAATACTCACTATATAGAAGTTTAGGAAATATTCATTTTTGATCATAGGGAAAAAACTAATCTTATCAATATATTCACTACTTTGGGAAAGGGAATATAATAAAAAATGAAATAATGATCACTCACAATGATTCTGTACGACAGAAAAATACCAGAACAACAAGGGTGATTTCATTATGATTTTGTTTCTCCATTTATTCATGATATTCAAATGATATTCTTATAGTATCTTCCCTTATACCTATCTTTCTTAAACTGCTAGTTTTTTAGATAATAGAAATTTTTAGGGTTATACCGTATTATTTTATTTATATAAATTGATATAACAATTTGAATATTATATTAAATTTATTTAGAACTCTGATTATATGCATATTAACTTATCAAAAAAATCACAAAAATTTATCCCCAACAATATTTATTTACATCAATTATCAATAAATCCATATAATTATCAACTTTTTCACATCTAAATCTTCATTAATTGTCATTTATTATTTTATTTGAACTTCCATAATAATATTAATCCTATCTTTTGACATGTGCATTTTATTTAATCCTATAATGAACATTGTATTATATATTATCAACATTCATGACAGGTTTTATTATCATTAATATTTGACAATTGATTATGTATGTCATAATACATGGTTTAACACATTATTGATCATATTTTAAAAATTGATAATGAATAATATTCTTATATTAACTTAGTCTTCATCTTTAACTCAAACAAAAAAAGGAAAAATTATTATGTATGTGTAATATCACCATAGTAACATTACATATACTCTATGTACCCATATATATTAACATAACAACCTTTAGGTATCACTTGGGAACGTTTACATATGTTCATAGTAACCCTTACATATCATAACTTCATTTAATTCTTATAGGAATCCTTTTCATACTGGTTGGGTTACCCTTATATATTAGCTTAATAACCTTTACGTATTATCCAGGTGACATTATGTATTATCTTGGAAACATTTATGTATCACTGTACGGTTCAACAGTTATATATTTTCTATAACACCATTTTCTTAACACTGGTTACCATTATAATTCATATTTTGGTTACCATTACATATTGAAGTTTACCAACTTCTATAATCTACAAATCTAAACATTTATACCTAAATTCCCCTCATTATTATCCAACCATATCCAATCCATATCAACATTCTCCAATATAATGGAATTATTATTATAATTTTTAAATAACAATAAATACAACATTATAACTTATGGTTGCAACATTATTCATTTAGATAAGGACATCAATGAGCTGTTTTTCTAGAACCTATTAATGTTAAACCCTTACAGTCTCTAATAAATCATATGTATAATCTTATTTATGAATCACTAAAGATATTTATTACGAGGAATTATAATTTGGGGACTAAATTATCTAAAAATATTTCTTGAAATGTGTTCCATTGTATTTTCATCATTTTCTTTGTCAAAATGTCCATAATTATCCACTTCCTTGGTGTGTACTTAATTATTAATAATCTCCATTATATTTATCTCTTAAACAAAAATTATCTCAAGAAGTACATACTTATTTTTAATTTTAATGATGGTTTGGTAGTCCTTAAGCTTCTATCATTGCTTCACTATTTTCATTAATCCATAGGTGAATCTTCCCTCTCCAACTCAAAATATAATCCTTTTTGTTTTTATATCAATAAGTGCTCTAGAAACATTTATTAATTTTTTACCATGATTTATAAAAACCTATTGTTCCTCTTCCATATCAAGGAAAATAAATTTATGAGTAATGATAAACACTCCCAGATTTATTGACATTTCGTCAAGAATCCAATTTCGGTATTTGACTAAAACATCATCTAGTTGATGACATATTATTTTAGGCCCAGTATTTCAAAACCTAAACTTCCTATAAATAATTAGTGAAATTAAATTTAATCATTCCCCTTTTTTTTCTAATGGATTTACCTACGTACATGATCCAATTGTTTATGAAATTAACAAGCTACCCAAATCCCAAATTTTTGGTAGGATATTACTTTTAATCACAACTATGTACTCCTCTCTAATGGATATGAAGCCCAAATCCACCATCCTTTTCATGATAGAAATTATTTCATTAAAATATATGGTTTATAAAAATATTTTTTTACAATAGTAAATATAACACTGATGTATAGTTATATATATATATATATACATTAATTTATTGTATTTATATTATACCATACCTTATAAAATACTCTCTACGAATGGATGTTATGTATAAAAATAGTGCGCATCAGCTTTTTAAAGTGTCATTTTTAGTATTTTTTGTATATATATCCTCTTATTTTATTTCTTGATTTAGTTCATCATTTTTTAGTTCCTCTATCTATTTTTCTTAAACAGACTCATTCCCTCTTGTGGTTTAAGTTTCATTAAATTTTTTCTCCCGTCTAATGTTACAGCCTTCAACTCCTCCTTTGTATCCTCAATGTTACTGAGTGGTGTACTAAGTGGTATCATGGAATATTTTGAAAATGATGTATAAAATTATGTTCAATAATGAAAATAGTGATTTAGTGTTTATTAAATGATGTTTTATGGTATCTTTTGTTTACTAATAGTGGAAAAAATATTTCTTATTTTTCTTGATGGATTGAGTCACCAGAAGTTAAAAAGATAAATTGGGACCCTAAACTTATTTATGTAATTACTGATGTAGGGGTTGACTAAATTATTTTCAATTGGAATGGTATGGTTACGAAATCGGGATATAGTCTTACTATCCTCTGGGAAACCCCAATAGACAGTAAGAATGTGTAAACATTTGGTGACCTCTTTACTAATTTCATCCACGGTTTGGGGCCACAAACCAATATTATTTTCTATATTTTTTTGAAGACAATTATTATCATTGTACATAATAAAAAAACATACCAATTTATTCTCCCCACTTCACGATTATAAATTTTGAAATACTTGTGGTCCTCCACACATCCCACATGAAATTACTTATGATTCAAACAGTGCTTTAGCAATTTAGAAAATTAGTGCTGCCAATAATTTAATGAGTAGTATTTTATCTGGGACTATGAAATATGTGTTGACTTATAATTATTTTATTCCTCATCTTTGGAAGAATTATTCTCCTTTTCTTTGGTAAATATTTCCTGTTAACTTTTCAAAAATATATTTTTCAATGGTTAGTGTCTTTTAAAATGTGAATCCTCTGGTAGAAACATAAACAATCAATCATGATTTATGTTGTAATACAAAGTAAAATATCTATGGCTAAATAACAATGATTACCCCATGATGTGGTTACTTATAAAAAAACATCTGTAAAGTATTTATATTCATCAAATATTGATTCCCCATATTATCGAGAAATTTGTTTTATATTATTATAGAGTTTCGTTATATTTGATGTTGGGAAGTACTTATCTAAAAAATATAATTCTAGTTAACCCCATGTGTTTAAATATAAATTTAATATTCCAATTAATATTAAGGTGAATCATTTAAGGGAAAATGAAACTCTTATACTCTTATGGAATTATCTGAGACACCATTTTTCATAAAATGATATAAAATATATTTAAACATGAGGGGAGTTCATATAGATCTTTGGTTTTTATCCCACTAAAACGCATGAAATTTTGGAGCATATACAAAATATTTAATTTAATCTTGTAATTTTAAATTGTATTTACAGTAATGAAATACTTAAAAATAACCTTTAAACTAAGGAAGTATATACTCTATGATTGTTATCTCTCTCAAAATCAATGAAACTTATTCGATAGGTTATATCATGAAATTATCATTCACGTCGTGCTTTTATTTCTTGTCCATCATTAATCAAAATTGGTTCAACAATAACCAATCTATCTTTAGATTGATGCATAAAGTCTCAAAATAAGAAACTCTATTTGATTGAGTGATTAGTTTTTTTCTCATTCTCCCACAAACTATGCGGACAAATAAAATAATCATTTCTTATGTAAAATATATGGAAAAATAAAATAAAAATTATAGTTTTGAATCAATAAAAATAATCAACACTATTATTTTCTATTTTATGGTACATTTTTTTACACTCTCGAAATGGTACCCCAAACCTTGATCATCTTCTAGACATCCTTAATTACATATTAAATTAAAAAAAATTGAATATACAAATATGATCTACTTAAAAAAGAACAATGCACTTGTATAGTCTAGAGACCAAGTTATATTCCTAGGTAAATAAAATCACAAAAAATTATGTAATTCATAAATTTTTAATTAAACATTATTCAGTTTCAAATGTAAAAAAAATTATGAAAAAATCTATTTCTCAAAATAAAAAACTTCATATAAAAAATAATACATATTTAATAATCTTTTAAGGAATATCTATCTAAAACATGGTTTAATTTACATGTGAATAAAATTGAATTAGTTAGTAAAAATATTCTTATGTAATTTACATCAATTGGATCGATTTCATTTAATACTATCCAACACTTTTCAATTAATTTTTATTAAATGATCATTTTAAAATTGTGATACATTAAAAATAACATTTAAAGAAAATAGTTATCAAGGTTACAATAATAACAAAAAATATGATTTATCATATTGGTTTTCCACCCTTATTAACAATTTCATCAAATAATCAATTGACAATGGTTTAATGATTGTGTTTTCAAATTCCATTGGAATCAATGAAATAAAAGATTCCAGTGAAATTTTAATTGATGTGGATTTATTAAATTGAATTTTTATTGGATGTAGGAGGTGATGTACATGATTGAAATTATTAAGCAGATGTTTTAGAGGTTGAAATTTATCTTGGAATGCATAAAATATAATTTTTGTGTGCAAAATGAATTTATAGAAATTAAATGGAGACTATAAGTGTCACATGGTACTTATTAAAATTTCATTGGAAACCTAGTAAGAAGGAATGTAGTAATTCCCCACTATCCAGGATACTATAAGGCAAGTGGATTTCTGTAGTAGTTTCAGTTTGACACTATGTGGTTGTTGGAGGTACACTGGGGTAGTCCATGTTCCATTTTTTTTATAGAGGGGACTAAATATAATTTTTTCAATTAAAAATATGAAACCCTTTAAGGTTCATCTTGTTCAATTGAACGATAGAGCGGATTCATCCCCTCCTTTCCCACTTTATCCCTCCTCTTCCACCCTTTGATCCATGTAATCTAGAGATAGTTGGTTTGGTGACCATGGAATGATCTTTCATTACATTATCTTATTTTCCTTATATGTCCATATTTATTAATCTTTATAGTTTATGTTTATGGATTTGGTGAAAATTATAATTAATCATAGTAGAATCTTATCAAAATAAATGTTCTTTTATGTGACAGGGTTAAAGATGTCTATGAATTATAGAAATACATAAGATTGTGAATTTTTATTAGTGGTATACCACCCAATTAATTTATTTTAACATTATTACCTAATTGTAATTGAATTACTTATTTTATTTAAATGGGAATTTTTTGTAATTTTGATTATATAGTGATCTAGAGTCATCTTTGATCCATTTCTATTGAGCCGAAAGGGAATTCAGTTAGTATGTTCCCCTTAATCAGAATTACATTAATTATAATTTTGGGAATTAATTATGGAAATTAAATATAAATTTTTTATAAATAAATTAATTCATCTCTTGTTACTGATAGTGGTTGGTTGGGTAGATCATTATTAATGTAGGCATGGTCAATGATGAGGATGTGTCATTAAATAAGACAAATCTATGGTTAAATTTAGGTGGTTATTAATTTTATTTCTTTTATATGTAATTATATGTAATGTGTGATATAATAGTGGGGGTATCCGGATATGACTAAATCAAGTGAGTGATGATAGAAATATATTGATTGTTAGAGAATAGTTGTGACCTAATAGGAATGTATATTCTCAGTGAAACTGGTTATATAGTGTTCTTTAGTTAAATGGATATATACACCAAGAAGGGTCCCATCACAGTAATGTGACTTGAGTGACCAAATGAGGTATTGAGTATTGGTGTGTAATGTTCTATAAAGAGTATTGTGCAATAATAATGTGATAAAAAAGTCCACTAAAGTGTTAATTGATTAATTGAGTCCATAATTAAGGGTGACCTCACACATAGAATTAAGAGTGTAATTTAATTTCTTATGAGGCCCAGATTGATGGTACAAGAAGTTCCACTGAGGGAATACTAGTGAGATAACATCCTAATGGTTAGTTTAACATAGTGGTTTGGGTATGGTACATAATGTGGTTGAGACCTTTTGTCTTTCTTAATATATGAGGGGTAACTTATTATAGAGAAATAGTTTGAATGTCGTAAAAATGGGGGTTTTATGATTATGAGTGATATGATACAGATGATAGAGTATCAGGATTCTAGAAGATGATGGGATACTCTATGGGAATGAGAATTGGGAATTGGGAGTTACAATTTAAAGGACACATCACCATAAAATATTGATTGTAGTGACTCATGGGTTGAGCATAGGATATTCAACCATTTTTTAGAAATAATTATTATTAAGTGTTAGATAAGAGATAGTTAGGGTAGGATTTAATTTTTAAAAGGTCCTATAAGATATATACTTATGTTCTTTTTTCAAATTATATCAAATATAAACCCATGATGCCTCATACGAGGTTACAATTTTTCTAAAGGGGAAAGGCTGATTTGGGACCATTATACCAACATCACATAGAAACCTTGGTTCCTAAGAAGTTATAAGTGGATACTATGAATGGTGGGGTTACTAGACCTCTTTTTCTAATAAATGACTATCCACCCAACCATTTTCTAGGGTGGAGGATTTATAAATAACCTATATTAAACACCATGGTACATCTAAGTGCATGCATACTTGGACAAGATTTACAAACACCCCCTTAAGTGCCTTTTTAAGTAAAACCATGGTGAAATGATGGAAAGTTGAGGTATTTGGTACATTTCAGGAATTTGAAATTGAAAACATATAATAAATACCACTTATTAAAATCCACAACATAGTGTAGAGTGTAATAAAAATTTTGCAAAGGGATCTTATGAATAAAGGCTAATGTATGTCCACACTAAAACCTTATAAAATTGTATTTAGGCCTTTAATTAAATGAGTTTATTAGGGTTCTTATTTACTTAGGATTCCCATTTGTATCCATGTATAACCTTAAAAGGATATCATCCATTAAACTGAGCATACTCCATCCCAAGGAGTCACCCCCATTTTCATTTAGATCACATGGGAAAAACATTCTCCAAAATAAACTACTTGGGAAATATTATACCATTTCACCCTCTTCTACTATAGTTACTCATTGAAACCTTATTAACATGACCTATCCCACAAAAATATTACCTCTCATATACTAATAATTTTTCTTCCCAATATGTATGACTGGTTTAATATTCAAATTTATGATTCCGTTATGATTATATGATTCTTTAATAATTAGAGTCTCTCATCCTATGAGATATCTTCCTTGATTTATTTTAATAAACTGATTGGGGCCCCAAAATATGGTTAATCATTTATTCCATTGATTATAGGGATTCCCCCTCTTAGACATTCAGTAGGAATTTTCATGGAAAACCCATTCAAAATTTCACATATTGTCTATTTTAAAATGGTCCCATGTTCACCAAGTACTCAGTCATGATCATTGGGCTTAATCAATGAGTTAGAGGTATGAATGGGAAATCCTTTCGATGTAATCCCTCAATTCCTTTTGACTCATTTGTAAGGTTAAAACAAAAAGGGTTTTTATAGTATAATCCCTATACTAAACAATTACTAGTCACATGTTCCTAGTATCTCAATATGTATGCATTTAAGATACTTGGAACATGTAATAGTTAATAAACTTAATCTATAATATATAATTATCTTGGCTTCAAAACATAAAAAATAACATAATGTTCTTGGATGTATGGCCTTAAAATTCACATCTTTAGTCCATGATGCATGAACATAAAATCCACATGATGGGTTATGGAAGCATGAACCCAAAAGGTTCACCCATGATCATTATTACCTGACCTTATAAGGTGTGAAATTCCATAGTATAAGAAACCCAACTTCATGGGTTTTGATTCCATTAAATGTGATATATAGGGTTCCCATCTCCTGGGTTAAATACCTATTTCAATAAACCAACAATTTCTCAAGAATGTGATTGATTCTAGAGTACCCATATATACATAATTAAACTATATTAAAATTAATAAATGAAGGATGGTGGATAACCACTTATATAATGTTCTAAAAAATACATAGTGTTAATAAATCATATTAACATCAAGGATAACATGTATTCTTATTGGGATGCATTTAAAAAATACCCATAATTCTATAAGAGATTCTCAAACTTGATAATAAACATATCTATTGGATTTTTATACTTACCATCTGCATGATTTGGATATACATCAAATAGAAGAAATATCATAATGGGATATTGAGGAAACAAGAGTCTAAAACAAAAATGAGTAAACATATATGAAATCATTTACTTGTGAAATAGATTGGCTGACCATGAGAAATCATTTTATGATATTTCACAGATGAGTTTTTTTTACTAACATAGCTTCCACATATCATTTTCAATCAATATTCCACAAGGCATTTTCTCCACAACTAGGATAGGGGAAGTTATAAGATGACTCATATTTCTTTGAACCACCAACCAATGGAACCTCTAACATATATTATTTCCAAAAAATGACTTCCTTAACTACAAAATATCAACAAATTATATTAACAAATTAGTTATGTGATCACCAAAAAGATAATTAAATCATATGAAAGAATATTAAATATATAAACATCCCTAATATAAAGAGATATTATGATCACTTAGAAGATTTGAAGTCGTGGTGGTCATCACCTCAATGAAGGTTAAATAGGGGGAAGGTGACACCTTTTACCATATAAAAAATCTTATGAATTATCTATCTAGTGTGAAAAAAAACTCACCTCTATTACCTTGGGAATTAATGGAAATTATATTTTCAATGACATCCAAGATAAATATTCAAGGAAATATTATCCAAATAATAGTTTTTTTTGTCACCCAACACCCTAGATGTGTCTAAAATATATTTTTGATGTACAAACCCTAGTTTCTCAAACCATGGAACCAAAAAGGATAACCCTATAGAGGAAATACAAGTGTTGGATATTTGTAGAAGTTAATTTCTATAATTATTCTAACATCCCCATGACCCATTGATATTTTATAATATTATCATTACGAAAATTATTTGTTACCATTAATATAACCCTTAAATTTCATCAAGGTTTACTTTGGTGAAAACATCAACTATTTCATCACTTGTTAGTGATGAAAAATCATTTTAGAGGTCGTAGACATTGAGATATATCCAAAACATTGGTAGGTCCTACCCATAGTACATTTGCCGGAGGTTTTTCCAATAAAAACATAAATGTTTACAATGGAGTTCCTCCCCAGGTATAGGATCAAACATAACTCTCTGGAGGTCATCCTGAGAGTAAACAATTGTGGATTCACTACCTATTACACAAGAACTATATATAAACTATCCCATCTATGTCAAAAATAAGAAAAATCATAAAACAAAGAGGTACTATCTATGGTTACTAATTAAATGGATTTCCTTATGCTATTAATAAATAAAAAATCACCATGGAGGACACCATGGTGATTAATAACCCAAAAATCCACGATGGTTCTCCATATAGTGATGAAGAATCTAGTCAGAATAGAGCTTCGACCTATGATGAAAATAAATAAAATTTAAACAATGTTGTTCAATTATATGTTATCAAAAAAGAAATTCCCCCAATGATAGAAATTAAAAAATTATAAAACATAAAGAATCTCTCTATAGTAATCAAAATAACTAAAATTATTTTGATCCTTGCTATGGTGTTTGTCAGGCCAATAATATTGTGGTTCATATGGTGATCAAACAACCAACTGCCAAAAATTTCATCCTTGTAGTGATCATGTTCCCATTAATCATGGGGGTCCTCCCCATAGTGATCAAGAAAAACACTTGACGATCATCCCTAAAGTATCAAACACCAAATAACTCCTCAGTTTGAGATCAATCTAAATATTCCTTCTTATCATCATGTTCAAGAGAAATGAATTCCATCAATAATAGATACATCACTAATGACTAGAAAGGTACTATCCCAAATTATTGTTTAATTTACATGATGATTAAAATAAATTCATATAACATGTGATAAAATAATTTTTATATTTGAAAACATATAAATGAATTTTATTTCACACAAAAAAGTGGTTTGAAAATAAACTTTTTTATAAAAAAATTATTAGGAACTATTTTTACATGTTGAAAATGGTTTTAAAATTATGTATAAATACATGTATAAATTTATTGAATTGATCATGTTATAACATATAACTCCCTCTCATTTTGTTTCTAATGATATTATCAAAAAGTAATGCACACCCTACCCACTTTAAAATTCATATATAATGATCAAGTATTTAAATTCCAAACATATTACCTATAAATATTACAACAATTATCTAATGGTGGTGGATGAGAATTGTTTTCAAGTTGCTCGAGATTCCCTCCCAATATCTTGTTACCCTGAATAAACCAATAAATGTAAACATATTCAGCCTAATTCATAAAAGCCATTATATTATTGAAAATACTCCGAACTCATAAACTTAATATTGGTGTTTACTTTCTTACATTGGTTCTTTGTAAACCCGATCACATACCAAAGAACCAAATAGTTTAATATTATTTCTAAACTAGATAAATACTTTAATATCACATACATTTGAAAACATAAAAAAAATAAAGTAGTAAATTTGAGATAATCTTTATTCCCTATATAATTTACATAAATATCAATGAAAAAACATTTCCCAAAATCCTGCAAAAATGAAACATAAGAAAGGGGTGAAATAATATGATCTATAAGATTAATCATACAATAGAATCTAATAATTTATGAATAATTTAGAAGGAATAAATAAAGATAAAATAATTCCATATAAAAAATCTCATAAACTAGAAATCAATAATTGGATATCATAAAAAATAATATAATCCCATGGAGATCAATTACTAATTTTAGAGTAATGGAATTCATAATTATGGATATAAAAATTGTGTCATTGAGGCATTTTTACGAGGCATTTTAAATACCACTGAGAAATTTTTTTCTGACATCTGTATACATGGGTTTAGCCTCAGCTAAAACCCAATATAGTTTGTCTTTTGATATCTATTGATGCATCGATGGGCTATACCATTTCCCATCCATTACATACAATGGGAAATTAATTCC
Organism: Viscum album; assembly: GCA_963277665.1. NCBI lineage: Eukaryota > Viridiplantae > Streptophyta > Magnoliopsida > Santalales > Viscaceae > Viscum > Viscum album. The sequence continues at coordinate 111,066,667 of OY728125.1, read as the reverse complement.
TCATATGAAGGTGTTAAAAAAATTCTACATTAACATTTGTATTGAAACATCAACACATAAAATGTTAATACATTCCATAGTAAATAAAAATTATAATAAACCGTGCATATTTATATGGTCAATAGTGTAAAAATAGTACACCCCCATTAAAAATAATCATATACCATCTATAAGAAATAATAAATATGGCATCATTACATTATATTCCTAATTGAGAATTATAAAAACAATGGTTTTTTCTATTAGTGAATATAAATTCCAAAAAATGGCATTAAAACCTTCTTGAAGAGAATATCCTATTCTATTTAGAAATAATATTGAAAAAACAATAATTTCTAGAATAATAAGAAAATAAATAATTTAAAAATATCCATGTAAACATGTAAATTTTGTTTCAATTAAATTATTTGTCCTGTTGACATGTAATTCCATAAATGACATGAGACAATTCAAAACAAATTGTTGTAAAAAGGCTAAAAAGTTCCTCGTTTGGAAAATAACTAGAATATTCATTTCATAAAATACTTGTATAAATTAAAACACTATTAAATTGACTTTATTAAATCAATTTTTTGTCATGTAAATATTATAGATAGTATTTCTATAAAACATGGATATTGAAGATAAAGGGATTTCAAATGAAGTGTGTAAATATGTCAATTTTCCTTATAAAACTATTTTGGTACAATTTTTTATTAAATGGAGAAAAATGAGAAGAAAAAATGTGTTCCAAAGAAATAACTATATGATAAGAAAATTCGTGACTTTCTTGATATATATATCATAATATATCATCATTGAAAACATAAACATGAACAATCTTGATAAACGATGAGTCTATAACATAAACCTTTACCATAACTTCTAAATCATAAGCCCCATGTAATAAAAAACATTAAATGTAACATTAAATACCTTGAATATATATGTATTAATGATATAACATATAAAATAGTCATTATATTCACCAGAAAAAGCAAGTAGTGAATTGGGATACATCTCACAAAAGTAACTGTGAGATGATAAACCCTTACATCAGGTCAGATTTCTGTCATACATTTTTATACCTATTATATAATAAATTTAGATTAATTATATTTAATTTTAACAAATATAATTGTATATTTAATATAATATATGATTTTCATAGAGTATTTTATAAACCATTGTACGAAAATTCTTTGATAAAATTACTGTTTTAGGTGATAATTGTTTCACTTTACATGTATATTCTGGTTTAACAATTTTGTTAATTATTCATTTAGCATGGTTTTATTATCTCTTGAATGATATCCATGATATAAAAATCATATTTAATCATTATATAAGTATTTATAATAGTCCATAAAATTTAAATATTGTAAAATGAGTTAAAGCATTTGTGGAGATGGTTTTAGGTATGTAGGCACGAACGTTGTGTCAATTTTTCAAAATTATAGAACAAGGAATAGTTAAATGATAAATAATATATATATATAAATATTAAAACAAATATTTTATTATTTTTTATTGAATATATCCTTATAACCTTCCATTTTATAAAAAATTAATAACATTTCACATCGTTATGTGAAGGCGGTAGTCCACATGTACGCATGAGTGATGTTATTGTTTTCCAACATATTTGATGGTAATAATTATATGTGATTTAATAATTAAAAAATTATTTTAATTTAATGAATATAACATTGATATGTTAAATAAACTATTATATCCACCCATGGGAGGTGGTTATGGAAAACAAATTACATCAGTCCACGAGGTGGCTGTCCAACAGACACATGATCAATGGTTTCATTTCCAATTTGATGAAAAATGAGATTGATATAAATTATGAAATTTTATAATAAAGTATAAATATATGGGAGATAATGGTTTTATTATTTTATAATATTTAAGGAAAATTTTATGGAGTTAGAGTATTATGTAAAATGAAAATGCATGGTTTGGAACTTTACCTCTTTTTCGGACAACCACTTTATGTTTACACATAAATCCTTCCAAGATTGGATTTAGGATCAAACCCAAGACTATAATATAAAAATATTTATTTAATTAATACATTTTTACCATGTATTTTCTGATCCAATAGTATTTATGAGTGTTAATAAAAGAGTATAGGGGAGGTCTTTTATAAGTGGGGGAGAGGCAAAACATGGAATTTTTTAAATGAAAAGGTCATACCCATGTTTGTCACATACCAAATGAAACAAAATATATAATTATAGAGGATTAAATTATATAATTCCATAATAGGGATACATAATAGAAATTTGTAAGGTTTTTAGGTCATTTTAACCCATTTCTTCTTAGTTTAATTTCTCGGTAAACACATTTTCACTTGAACTGGGGAAATTAATTTTTACTGTTTTTCCTATTAATTATGCCCAAATATTAATTTGAACAGTTTATAACATATTAATTATACTGATTCCAAATATGGAGTCCATTTTTACAATTTCAGTACATATATGTGATTTAATTTTAATTTAAATTAAACCCACAAATGCGAGGAAAAATGTGTTTCAATGGAATTTGCTTGAATGTTCAAAACATTTTCACATATATATTGAATACCAAATAGATTTAAATGAACAATATTTAATTACATAAAATATAATTTAACTAATATTAATTTTAAAATAATTTTAAAAAAATTAAAATTTTATAATCTTTTAATGAAAATGCATTTTTTTTAAACCAGTATTTTTTATTACTCATCAAAAAATTAATCCTTTAATAAAAATATAAAATATAAAATATAAGACAATTTTAATAGGATTTTTTCATAAATTAATGTAATTTATAATATAAATTTTATAAAAAATTTAAAAATTATTTTTTATTTAAGTGTGAAAAGTGCAATGAAACCGACTTTTTAGAAAGTGATGTTTTCAAAAATAACATTTTTTTCTGTAAAATGAGAATTATTTTATTTATAGTATATAGATAACCCTTAGATTTATTTTATACATTTGTGAAACATATAATTTTTATTATTTATTTATTAATATTCATACTCACTTATAAAATGACTATGTTATCTACGTTATTTTTAAATAATAATATTTGAATAAAGTATCACAGTTTGTTTAACCTAGATGTTTCATGTATCACAAGATATTAAAGATATTAAATTATTTTAATTGATTTATATAATAAATATTGTGTTGTTACATTCTACCCCCTCAAATAAATCACACCCTTGTAATTTCATTTCAATCATCAAATTTTCATACTTTGTTGAATACAAACTTCATATCGAGGGGAACTAAAACATCCTTTGGAAAAAAGATAGTGGGAAATGTAATGATTATATTATATTTTCGGTATTATAGTTCCAAGATTAAGTTAATATTTTTGGTTAGTGAAAATATAGATATTAAAGATAAATCTAATAATAATGGATCAATATAGATTGATACATAGCTTAATGGGGAGATATTTAATGAAAACAATTCCATAAATATGTGATTGGTGAAAATACCATTGGTTCAATAGAAATTAAGGTAATAAAATAATTTTTCTTATTAAATATAAATTTCCTATAGTATAATTATTCCTTAAAAACATATACTCATAACATAAGTTAATATAATAACTTGATAATTATAATTTCATATTTTATTCAATTTCCACCACAATATAATCTTTTACTCGATATGATGATTATTCACGATAGAATTTTCATGACCAAAGAACTTAAATTCTATTTTAATATATTATTAGATCCATTAAATATTTAAAATTCATTCATTGTGCATCAATATAATTATGAGTTATCTAATAACACCCAATGTTCTAATGGATCCATTCTATAATAGGTCAACCATAAAGTTCCTCTAAAATATGTCCATAGAATTTAAAAATCCATAATTTTATAAGGAAGGTCACTATATTTTTAAATATCTGAAACATTATTCCCCCAAACAATATAAATATGTTTTTATAAATATATTCCAAATATGTAAACACCTTGATCATATAAACTGATGAAACAAGGTAATAACCTAAATTACTCTAGAACCTTAATGAAAATAGACATTCTTTCAAAAGATAAATATCTCCTTATTCCTAAAATAAAAGCATTATTTATTTAATATTAAACTAATATCAAAAATGGTAAAAAAATCCACCTAAGATATTACAAACTACCTTTTCATCAAATCACTAATAAGTTCTAATGTCATCAACATTATTCCATTTATATTATCATAATAAGAAAATATTTTTATCTCATTATTATCTCAAAATTATGAGCATATTAAGGGATATATTAACCTTATTGTTTTGCTCTATAAAAATATCACATTATCTCTCCAATACTTTTCTTTTTCATCAGATAAATTTAATGTATTATTTCCAATCCTTAAATAAAAACTACTATAGAACAATCATTAAATGTTTGAGGATTCATATTACCATAATACCTTTCGATATAAATAAAATGTCTAAATAATTTTTAAATCCCAATACATAAATACTTCAATAATTATACATCAATAATAGAAATAACATAAGTCATTCCTTGTAATATGAGTTAGTCTTTAGATTAGGGAAATTAATTGGATAATTCACTTGTTCCCAAAGCATAAGACATTGAACACATCAACAATTTATTGTCCTATAACCTTCACTTCAACACACATAACACATTAATATTTATTTAATACATTCTCTTGGGTGTCTCGTTCCACAATTATATCATGAAGGAAATTGATCCATCATAATTCCATTATTATAATTTATTGAAATCCTTCCTGATGGATCATAATGAAAATGTAAATTATAAAAAGAGTATCACCAAGGACGGTCAAATTTTCTGTATAGTAAGGCCCATTTTCATGCCCTAGGATATGATTGGGCCAATCCCAATGCACTATATTCTATCTTATCCCCTATAGGTACATCTTTATGAGAGACACATCTACATGTAGTATCCAAACATATATGTATTGATATAAAATATACATAATCTTTACCTTAAAAAAATTGAGCATGTTTTAGTTTAATTCATTTATCTTGTCTCTATGAGTTAATGTAATGAATAAATAAACACCAAGCTATAAATTGATGAAACCATTTAAAAGTAATTACATAAATTGTTTCATTTTATGGAATGGTTTTAATATGAATCTCATTAATAACTAATATATATCATATTAATATTTTAAATATTATACTTTCATTGAAAAAATTATAATATACATGTATAATATGCATTTATTTTATATACAGTATATATAAAATATCATTAACTATATGTATTACAAGTATCACATAAATGTGTATGTGCATCTTATACATGTTTACATGAATATTATTCATGTGTATATGAACTTATTCATGTGTACATGCTTCTTGTTGATGTAAAAAATGAATCTTATGCATGTGTACATTGATCTTATCCATGTGTACATACATCATATACATGTGTTCGTGCATATTATGCATGTGTACATGAATCTTATTTGTGAAAATTTTAATGCACATCCAACAATATCCAACTTGGGCTAAAATATTATAATTACTTTATTCAAAACATCACAACTCTTTATATTCCATCCAAAACATTTTGGATATGGTTTTATCAAACTCTCTTCATTTTGTACAAAAACTATTTCCAAGAAATTATAGTTATCTAATATAACTATTATCAAACCCTATGTGATGTAACATCATTGAAAATAAATATAAAATCCATATTTTATAGATATATGGAAACTGAGTCCACTATCAATGAATTAGTGCTACTTAATCTACTAAGGGGTCTGATGCAATATACATAAACACACTCAAATATCAATATAATCATTTACATGTCAAGATGTATAATATAAATCCTATTTTAACTTATATAAAACCATTATCCACAACATTGAGTTACCACAATACATAGAAATAATAAACCTAGTATAACAAACTCATCATATCGTGATTCTTAAAAAATGCTAACTAATTCAATGAATACATCACATGTCATTCATAAATATTCTAATCACATGGAATACACATCATACTAGTAGTTCATCACATAAAATGTTAAGAATCTAATCATGTCTGTGAATTTACATAATCTAGTTCAATCAAGGGATACACATCATTAACATGTCATAATGTTTGAGAAATGTCATCTTTGTTGTCTTCCAACCAACAACATGATACAAAAGATACCCAACCATGACCATATCATCAATGTCAAAAATATATGGTTATGTAAATAGGGTAACAAGGAATAAAAGTTTTCATGATAGGTATTTATCTATCATAAATTAAGAAGGGTCGATAATAAACAAACACTTCTATGTATATCGATGATTGTATGACATTCCACTATATATACATTTGTGGAATAGTCCAAGTAGTAATTCAATACTTATTCCCTAATATTCTAGATGGGTTATTAAATTTAAGATATATTGGTTACAAATTCTATTTCATCAAATGAAAGAACATGTTTGTAACTAAATCTGTAAAATCTATTTTTCTAGCTAAAATTGAATAATCTGCTACAACATCTAGTTCTGGAATGTCTTTTTCTACCTCTAGTTTTTCTTGAACAATTAGATTTTTTTTAAATATGTTACAAAATAATTATAGGAAACCCATGAAGTATATGTCTATTCCTAAAGCACGGATTACTAATGTTACTACACCCAAACAAGTATGGGTCCCAAAATCATTTTTTAGTTTATTATTTTTTTGGGATGATGTTTGAAGTGCTCATGTAAAATATAAGGTTATTTGTATAGTGGATGTTCAAGACACCTGATAAGATATTACTCATGCATCGTGAATTTAATAAATATTGATTTTGGGCATGTCCTTTTTGGTGATAATGTTAAAGAAAATATAATTGGATCAGACCAGATTGGTAACTCTAACTATGTCTTAATTTCTAAGTTACTTTTTGTTGATGGAATATAATATAATCTACTTTATATATCATATCTATATGATGACTGATTTCATTTTAAATTTGAAAATTATTCATGAAATTTTTTTAACTCTAAAAATGAACTAATATTTTTATCTTTTATAAATGAACATGTTTATACTGTTAAATTATATTCTTTAGTTTCTCAAAATGTTTCATTATTAGGTGTAATTCAAAAGGATTCTTGGATTTGGAATAGAATAGTGGTATATTAAGAAACACACTATGTTATAAAGCTTACTAGAAATGGTTTAGTCATGGACCTTCCCAAACATGAGTTACCAAATAACAGTCTGTAATCCTTATCAAAAGGGTAAAAAAATAAAACTTCTTTCAAACTGAAGAAATATGTTTCAACTTATCAACCTATTGAGGTGGTTCTAATTTATTTTTTTGTACCATCTAGAGTTTTTTGTTTTAATGGGGAGCACTATGTTTATGTTCTTTTAGATGACAACTCTAGGTATACTTGGACTTAATTTTTTTCTCACATAAGTGAAACCTTCTCCCATTTCACCAATGATAGGATTGTAGAAAATCGTAGTGGACTTAGAAAAAAATCACTCTGAAGTTTCCACAACCCTGTTTTTGAAAACCATGATTTTGAATTCTTTTACTCCCAAAATAGCTATAGTAATAAATTCTCTACCCCTAGGAAATGTCAACAGAATGGTATTGAAGAAAGAAGAAATAGAACCTAGAAAGAAATTTCTAGAACCATACATAGTGAGTATGACATACCTATTTATTTTTGGGATGAATTTGTCAATAAAACATGCTATATTATTAACATAGAGTTAATCAACCCTATTCTTAAATAAGCACCATATGATTTTTGAAACAATAGAAACCCCATTGTTAATTAGTTCAATGTTTTTGGTTTCAATGTCTATATTCTTAATACTAAAAATAATCTTGAACTGTTTTCATCCAAGAGTGATTAAGAAATTTTTCTAGGATGTTTAATATATAGTAAAGCCTTTATAAACTTTAACAAATATTCCAAATATGTGGAAGAAATTGTACATGTTAAATTTGATGAAATAGATCCACATAAACCAAATACCTCTCTTGAAAATGTGGAGGAAGATTTGTAAAATCTAGAAATTAATGATACATCATCAAAACATCTTATAAAATAATCTATTAAAACTTTCAATTTTGGAAATTCTCTAGATTCAAGCCATGATGAACCCAAACTTGTCAAAGAACCTGAAATTACTAAACATTATTTTTCTAGAGTGGTTAGAACTCTTAAGAAACGTATTTTAGATGCTATTGTTGGATATTTATATAAATAAACATAGACAAGATATTCTCTATGAAATCAATTTGAACATCAATATTTCTTGTCACAACTTGAGCCTAAAAAAATCAATGATTCTATCGATGATGAATTTTGGGAGATGGCCATGCAAGAGGAGCTAAATCTATTTGAAATGAATAAAGTTTGGAAACATGTGGATAGACCCAAAGAAACATTTACTATATAAACGAAATGGTTATTCGGTAACAAAGTAGATGAAGCTGGAAACATAGTTAGAAACAAATCTAGATTGGATAGACAAGGTTATAGTCATGAAGATAGAATTGACTATAAGGAAACTTTTGAACCTGTTTCAAGACTTGAAGACATTAATATATTTCTTTCATATGCATCACATCTAAATCTCAAACATTTTAAAATAGATTCCAAGAGTGCATTCCCAAATGGTTATGTAGTTGATGATTTTTTTGTTTAACAACACTATGGTTTAACAAACCCTCACTTTCAAAATCATGTTTTTAAATTAACAAATTCATTATATGGTTTAAATAAATCTCCAAGATCTTGGTAGAGTTGATTAAGTAATTTTATTTTTTCTAAAGGTTTTAAAAAAGCTATAGTTGATTCTAATCTTTTAATTAACTGAATTTCTAAATATGTTTTAGTTTTTCAAATCAATATGGATGATATTATTTTATGATCTTCAAAAAATTATTTATGAATTTATTTTTCATAAATGATGCCAAATGAGTTTAATGGGTGAAGTAAAATTGTTTTCTAAGATTTAAATTTTCTCAAGACAATGAAGGTATTATTTTAAATCAATTAAAATATAAAAAAGATCTTATAAAACATTTTGGATTTGATAGTACTAAATGTAGTGATACTCTTATGAGTACTACATGTAAGTTGGATATTGATGAAAATGGTAAAACTGTTGATCAAACCGTACATAGACGAATGATTTTAAGTTTAATATACTTAATTTCTAGTTGTCCTGATATTATATTTATTGTCTTCACGTGTGAAAATTTTTAAGAAAACCCAAAAGATTATATTTCAAATGTTGTTTAAATTATTTTTAAATACCTAAAATAGAAAACCAATTTGGGAATGTTTTATCCAAGAGGAAAATCATTTGACTTATTTATCTTTTCAGATGATAATTTTTGTGGTTTTATGTTATATAAAAAATCACTTATGGAACATGTCACCTTTTAGGTATGTATCTAGAATCATGGTGTAGTAAGAAACAAAATTCAGCTGCATTATCTATTGTCGAAACTGAATACATTGTTGGTGGAAGTTGTTGTGCTCAAATTTTGGGGATAAAACATACATTACTAGAATACAGATATCAATTCTGAAATATACCTATAAATTGTGACAATAAAAGTTCTATTAACATTTCAAATAATCCTATTTCACATCCCAATACTAAACACATTCATATAAGGCATCACTTTTGGAGAGATAATCCTCACAAAGGAGATATCATATTGGAATTCATTGGAATTGAACATCATCTTGCTGATATATTCACTAATCCATTAAATTCTGAAAGGATAAATTACATAATACACGAATTAGGGAAGATAAGTATAATGGGAAAGGTTTACTATCACACACTAACTGTCTCACTGTTAGAGTCTCATAGTTTATAGTCTCACTCTAATGGTTAGCAGTTATGGTCTCACACTAACAATCTCTCACTTAAAATATCTTAGTTATGGTCTCACACTTACTATCATAAATGATATGGTCATACCATTTAGAGTCACATCATAATGATGACACCATGACAACCTATTCCGATATCACCGTAATTAATCTTATTTAAATTTTCAGAATAATATTTCCTATATCATTATATCGATTATTCTATTTGGTTTTATACTTCATTTTTTCACGTTAGAAAACAATATATTATTAAACCTGATATTTTTCACTACTCTCTTGATTCTATAAATATTCTATTAAAACTGAAATCCTTCTATATCAAACTTTTATCCCTCTTTAACCCATTTATCATTCTGAAGCCCGCATTATATGCCCGAAACAAAGCGTTCGTCTTCATCAAATCCGTGGAATCATAGATCTTAGAATAAATTGAAAAAGGCTTTGAAAGTAATGCCTGAGGGACTACTGGATCCAGGACTTGTTGATCGTACAGTTGTGCTTGAAAATGAAGTTTGTCCAATGTTTCTACTGATAATTAAGTCACTTGTCTTGAAATTTATAGAAGAACATGGATAGATGGACTATTTCATAAAATATAAATGAATGATTTATCCAAAGTTATATTATATGTTTTATCAGTATATTTAATTTTCATTCAATACAGAAGATTATTTTGTTATAGGAAGCTAGGTAAAATGTCAAAGGTGTTCCTTTTATTTAAGGTTATAGGCCACATGCCTAGGAATACCTCAAGAAATAATATTTTATGATTACCAAAGAGGTCATCCTCCTCTATGTGATGTGTTTATCTTAGAAGAGACCCTGGGAAGTTTTACTAGAACTAAGAAAAAGGGAAGGAAAATTTCTACTAAGATGGATGGTGAAACAATTTTGTTGTTCAAGCTCATTAAACATTTTATTTTCTCATGGAATGGGGATTTCACTACCATGAAGTATGAAGATTTATTTCTAATACATCTTATGATAAATTACCACAAGATCAATGTTTGTAAGTACATAATTCTACACATCATTGATATGATCGACACCACTTCAAAACAAACCTTCCACTTTTATTCATGATTTATTTATACAATGTTATTTCTATGGGAGTAGTTATTCCAAATAAATAATTCATTGAGGATTATAAGTTTTATATCTCTAAATATACACTCATAAGGATAACAAATAGCTATAATACTTGGAAAATGTCTTTGGTAGAAGAAAATGAAAGGTTGAATGAGAATTTTAATCTAATTGAAAATCTATAAAACCCTAATAGAATACCTAACTTTGGTTTAGAACTAGATTTATTATTTGAATACTCAGACGAGGATACTGAGGATGCAGTTGTTACACCTGAGTATGGAATTATCTTAGAAGAAAAATGCAGTAGCCTATATTACCCACAAGTTTCTGATGTTAATGATGTTGTTGAAGTTGGTAAAGAAGTTATTTCTAATGATACAGAAGATGTTGTATTTGAGAGACATGCTTCTATTGAGGAAAATTTAGAAGAATCATTGGAGATAGAAGTTATTATTTCTACTGAGGAAATGATGGAGCAATATTTCAGTTAGCTAAAGAAGTGGTTGAACCTTCCAGAATGGAAGATATGGAATTTGGTCAAGAGACTGAATCTCATAGTCCCAATAGAGAAGCACGAGTTTAGGGGGAGAAATATCCCATTTGGTTAAGTACTGATGTTCTTATTGAAATTGAGACAATCCATGTATCCACCTTTTATAAATTCCATAGATACATTGATGTCACTGATTCTCAGTTGGCCTTAGTGAGATGAATTGATCTCATAACCTCTTTTTAATTAGAACATATTTCTGTAACAAAAGTAATATCTTCTAAAAACAAGGGTTTGTTTCGGTTTCTACCCCTGATGTTGCACAAGAATATCATATATTTTTAACCCAGTATGATTTAAAAGTATTTGGATGATGTTTGGTGCCTGTATTTGAAAAGATTTTGAAATCTCAAAATAATCATAAAAGTCATCTATGTGAGAAGGATGATTCCATGATTTTAGAGAAACATATATGGAAGACCCAACCGTGGATTATGTATGAAATTCAACAAGGAGTGAAAATCAACAATTATATGAAGAAGTGAAAAAATTATAATCTTTGATTGAGTAAATGAAGAAGGAATTTCAAACTACGTAATCCCCTGTTGATCGTTTCATATCGAAGATGCGAAAAAAATTACTAAAACTTTTGTGACTCTGATACAACCTAATTTTGTTTCTGCTGTTGAGAAGATAGTTTTAAACCATTCTATGTTAGAAAAATAAGTTAGTTGATTGGTATCTTCAATTACTGAGTTCCCTAGTGATTTTATGAACTTTTTAGGTATTGTTATAAAGATCCTTCCAACACTATCTACAGTAATTTCAGCTCCTTATTCCTCGACTAAACCTTGTCATCCATCAAAACTATCAGATAGTTTGGTACTCAGAAATGTGATTCTAGAAGACATTCAGTTTTTAAATGTTCAGTCTATTCAGAAGAGGATATCTATGAATGTACAATATATTGAGAATGTCCATGACATGGTTCGACTATATTCTATGGATTCCTCTACATCTTATGATGAAAATATTAAAAATGAAGATTTCTAATTCTAGATGATCTATAAAAAGAATCAACTAACAATCTATTTCAAGTACCATTTAAAAAATCTCTGAATTTCCCCTATGACTCATGCTTTTAAGGGCCATGTGCCGAAAATGAAAGATTTCACCCCTACTTCGGAAAAGTTCATTGAGAATAAAAATTATTTTGAAAAGGCTATGAACTATAATGGTGAATTCATCACTAATTTTATCAAACAGTTGAATCCTTATCTTCATGTGCAATGCACTGCAATAGTGGCTCCTACAATTTTTCCTTTACGACCTGGTTCAATTCCTTCCTCATCCACTACCTTTCCTCCAACTTCAAGGTCTGTATCTTAGGCTCTGATCCAGATCAAACATGTTATTATTGAGAAATATTTAACTATATCTTTCAGCAGGCCATCTCTTTCCCCTTCTACTTTTGATGGTGGGACTCTTTCTCCTCTCATTGTTTGACCTATCCCTTCGCCAACCTCTACATTTTCTCTTATTGATATCTCTACAGGGGTAAATATAATATTGATTCATATGAAGAGAAGTTAATGATGTAATTTAATAGGGAGATATTTTATATTGCCGTATAGTTGTAGTGAAATTTATGATTATATCCAATCCAATGTGTACTATTGTTGTTTATTTTCTTAATTACATTCATTTAGGGTTTATTTTATTTTTGTCTTATTTCTTTTTTCTTATTCAATTTTGGATAATACAAAAAGGGGGAGAAATACAAAAATGTATTTTTTGAAAAAGAATCTTCTTGGAAGAAGCAATTTTTTTATATAGATTATCACATATATTTTCATTATATTTTCATTATGAAAATATGTGGCTTATAAATTCCATAATTTTTTATCATCAAAATAGAGAAGATTTTTAGACTCATATTGTTGTCATGCTCACAAATCATGATAATCATGTTAAACCTATCAAAAATAGTGTTTGGAGATTATTGGTTTCCTTATGTTTTAAGTCTTAAAACTCATGGTTTAAACTCTCACAAGATCCTAATTCAGAATCTAGTAAACTATTATTTATTTTGTTCTATTAGGTTTTATTATACTAATTATTAAGTCTAATCCATCTTATGAGTATTATTTCATGAAACAATTTAAAGATATTTTCTTATATATGAGACACCGCTTCTGTGATCATTGTATCACCATTTTTGAGAAAAACTGGCTATGTCCCTAACACCACAACCCAAACACTATAATTTGGACACTGTAACCCAGATATTGTAACCCTCACACCGTTCCACTGGTTCCTAATTTTTAAAAGGACTTTATACCATAAATCTTGATACCATAACCCTTGCAACCGTGACCATGCTATTAGTTTAAACCTTCACCAAGGATCAATTACTGTGAATTTGATACTGTCACACCATGATACTAGTTCCAAAATTGACAAAGGAGATGACACTATTTCTAGTGACACCATTTCAAGAAAAACTGTGATACCTTTCAGTAACCATTTTTTCTGTCTTTATCAATTTCATTTAAAATTTATTTCTAATGGTCATATTTGAGTTATTTAATGACACTGACATATCAAATGAATTTTTCTAGACATGTCACTAGAAATTAGGAAGTACAAGGAGTATATATCAGGTTTCTGGTCGGCTCCAACACAAGCACCCAGGATTAGTAGAAAATCATGTTCTGGATTAAATATATATATTTCAAGAAGTTGAGTATTAGATTGCATGAAAGTATATACACTAAAGAACACACAAAGAACTCTCAATTCCCAGTGACTGAACTACTATAGATCAGAACCTTAAACATCTTCATATCAACAACTCTAAGAAGAACAAGAGCTATAATACACATCTCATTGAACTGGAAGCCATAACATGAGACTCACGCCATTCTTCTTTCACAAGTGGACTCAAAAATCACATATGTTACATCCTTCAAATCAATTGATGCGTAGAACAGCACTTAGAGAACTTCTAATACTTTATCATTATCTTCTCTCTATTTTGTACTAATTTTATTACTTTTAGAGTAGTGTGTGTATCTGTATTAAAACACACATTGTCTCCTACATTAAACTAGAGGATAAAAGGCATCCTCACTCAAATATATGTATATAATTTTTTTCACCCACATAAAACTATGAAAGAGGTCATAGTGACCTGGTTGTTAGTTTTCCCACATAGAATAGTGGAAGAGGTCATGTGACTCGGACAGTCTTGTGTACTATTGTTAAAACTGATCCATGGTGGTGATCAAGGCTTTAAATATATTCGTTAGCAGCAGGTGATCCCCAAGTTGAGTAGATTAGGGCTCATCTTGGGAGAAAACCACTTATTTTATCCATTGAGTCTTTGAATTTAGATTTTCTCTATTTTAATTCATTTTTCAAAGAACTAAAAATTACATTAATAGTTAGTCTTAGATAGTAGTCATAAATATTTTTCCTTATTAGAGATGTTTCAAAAGTTGTATCAATATCTCATATTTTTATAAATAAGAATTAATCAATATTTTGAGAAACTATTTGAATAGTCAAACTATTATAATTTTATTACCTGGATTAACTGTAAAATGTTATTTTAAATTGGATAAAACTTTTAAATAAACTTTTTAGTAGAAATTTATATAGGAACTCAATTCACCCCCCCCCCACTTTTAGTGTCCTACTCTGACAAACAAAAAGGTTGTGAGAATCCTCTAGGATACTATCTATCAATATAGAGCTTTTAGAAACTAACAATCGAGACACAAAAGTATAAATTTCACACATTATACTATCCTTAAAAATATTTTCCCTAAATTACCTATAAATTTAGGTGATACTATAGTGTATAAATAAATACGAGATTGAGTGTCATCATATAATTACCTTTTTTATCTTTGGTACAGATGAAAAAAAATCACTTTCCAAATTTAAAAACACCATCTTCTCAAATGCAGTTTTCTAATTTCCCATCATTCATGGCTCTAATTTTCTTCTAAAAGTTCCCATAATCATATTGAGAACTTTTTAACTTCTCTAGTAAATATGATTTTATAAACATTTAAAATAGGTGTCATATATCCAATTCCTTAATAATTCCTATATCCATATTTACGTGACCCATAAACAAGCATCCCTATCAATCATTATTTAGGTTAAAACTCCATTATCATTATTAATCAATCCATATGATATATAATTTTATAAACATGAGTGGTAGCTTATTGATCAATTATAATTAATGAGTGGATCAAGACTTTGTGTTTGTCTCATATTGATAACATTCTTCCAAATTATATATATTTCTATCTTATGATCTATGTATATCTCACATATTTCACTATATAGGTAATGCCTCTACATATTTAAATAAAATGTTATAGTTAGAAATTCATGATCATTGGTTGGATAGTACTATTCATTAGTCTCCAATTTCCATGATGCATATGCAATAACCTTGTCATTTTTCTTTATGGCATAGCCAAGTCCAATCTTTGATGAATTACTCTATATCACAGACATGTAATTTTAAGATGGTAAATTGAAAATCAATGAATTATCCATTATCATCTTAATTTCATCAAAACAATCATCACATTACCTTTTCCAAGTAAAAATTGCCCATTTACATTAATGGTGGGTCAAATGGTTAGTGAGTAGGGAAAACATCTGAACAAGTCACCAATACTAATATCCCAATCCAATGAAACTATATACCTCAATTATGTTCGTTAGTTTTTGGAATTATTATACTTCCATTATCATCATAGGATCAAATATTATTCCATCCTTGAGATAATGTGGCCATTAAAAAGAACCTATCAAAGAGAGAAATCACACTTACTAATTTTCTTATATAATTATTTCCTTTAATGAGTCTCAAGAATAATCATCATGTGATTCTTATAGTTATCCTGGATTCTAGAATACACCATTATATCATCAATGAGTACCACATATTAATCATATGGATATTCCTTGAATACTAAGTTTGTTAGATCCATAAAAATAGAGGGTGTATTAATCAATACAAACTGCATTATTGTTAACACATAATGTATATACCTTGTTCAGAAATATAACTTTGGAATGTCTTATATCTTTACTCATAATTAATGAGACACAAAATTATGGGAATTCATTAGAAAATATTGGTATATATGGAGTTGAGTTATCAATTCAAGGGAGAGGATAATTTTTAATTATCATTAAAGAATTGGTGTCCTAATAATCAATGCACATCCTCAGGGATCCTTCTTTATTTTTCATGAACATAGCATAGGATCCCCCTAGCGAAACAGTAGGGTGAATAAATCCCTTGTCACACTAATGCTCTATTTTTTATTTAGTTCCCCTAATTTTATCGTGGCCATTCAATAGTGATGTTTTTATATTGGTATTGCATCATGGATTATGTTAATGAAGAAAATTCATCTTCATGCTATGGGTTATGTCCAAGTAATTCCTCAAGAAATATATGAATGTGTTCTAATGAAATATGTCTATACCCAATTTTTAGATTACCTTACCCATACCTAAATCATGTCATCTCTAATTTACCAAGATTCTCTTTCAGTATAGCTACTGTTGGTGGATCATGATATGTCATTGATGATGATTTATATTCTCTAACGATAAAGAATAATACATCTTTTCCGTGAACCGTAATTACCTTATTCATATATTATCGTTTTTCATCAAATTGTAAAATCCATTAGATACATAGGATTATATCTAATTCAATCATAGGTATGATAATAAATTAAGAAAGTAAATCAGGTTTATGTGTTATAATGGGGAATATATGAAACATCCTTGCTGTATTGAGACTTCCTCTATGATTATTAACTAAAAATTCCGCTTAAAGGTGCTAAGGAAATATACTATTTCATGGAAAACATTAAAGATGTAAAATAGTATGAGGATTTAAAATAAAATAAAGAATTAGATAAATTTAAAGGTATAAATAAGGTAGTTCCCACTATATAATAGGGTACATCCACCTTAGATGTAGTGACTATATAAGTAGGCTTTCTCCCCATGGCATATTTTGTGGTAGATTCCCTTGAATCTTGGGGAATTCAGTTGTGTAGTGCCTCACTAACCCATTATTAAAAAAATAAATATCAGTATTTTCTTACATCCCCTTGAATGTTTTAGAACGATTCCCCTTAATCCTCACTTATAACAATATACTAAGCCCTTTAGGTATTCCCTATGATAATTCATTCCATAATTCCCCCAATATGGAAATTTCTTCATAATTTTAGTCTTAATTTAAGGATTTCCTTTTTCTTGGTGCTCATTCGACCTCGTATTTTATTTATATCCTTTTATCAAGTTGGATCATGCTAATTCCTAACATGTTTTGATTAAACATAAATTAATTTCAACAAATAATGAAAAAATAGGTGAGACTATCACCCTTTGTAGACTTGGCTTAATACCTTTATATAAATGGTTAGTATTTTCCTCTGTGTTGTATATGTATTCCATAGTATCGCTAGATAACCATGTCCAAGCTTCCACATTCATAGAAAAACTCTATTATTAATTTTTATTTATGTTTTGGAACTTTTTATTCATTTTAGTTTTTCGGTAATAAGAGATATATTTGTTGAAGAATTTTTCGTTAAAAAATTTATATTCCAGGAGTTCTATTTCATCTTCCTCCTTGGTATTTTGGAACAAAAACCACAATGTATGAATATTTCCTTTGATAGAATACAATACAAGTGTAACCTTTTCCTTTTCATCGCATCCTATGACAATAAATATCATTTCTAGAGACATAATCTATCCCTCATCTACCATTGTTTTATTAGTTCCAAACAATTAGGGGATTCCCTTGACTTAAGAGAACCAATATTGTATAATCATTTTGTAGAATAACTTACTCCATCTAGGAAATATTTTTTAATAACCGGATTAATAAGACACAATAGAACCATGATCTACTCAATTTTAATACCCACGGTATTGGCTTACTTAGTAAGTAAATCTTTGAATTGCCTATGAGTATTAATACCCTTATTACTTATAAGATAATTTTCAAAAAATTGGTATATACTGAATTAGATAAAAAAAGTATGAATTTTAAATCACAATATATAATTATATATATGGTGGGAGGCTTAAAAAAATTAAAGAGAAAACATTCTTTGTTAATCTCAGAACCATAAACATAGTTTATTTGGGGGATATCATTATTTTTTTATTTTTGTTAATGTTTTGTAAAGAAAGTGTGAATTATCTAAGCATGTCCCCTAAGAGTATCAAACTCGGTGAATATTGAGTCCCATTTTCATACAACAAGTGATGGCCTGGTCAATCCTAATGCACCCCATTCATTTTTATTACACAAAGGTACCTCTATTTGAGAACCATATCCACTTATAGAATTCATATAGGGATTTAGAGCTTGGAAAATCTAAATAATATCATTCATACTAAAACCATAGTATGTTCTTATATACTTATCCACAAAGTCTATCAAAGGTATATGTATCCAAATCTATGTTTTCCTTAATATTGATCCCAAGGGTTCTACTAAACATCCATTGAAACCAAATATAATGACCCCAAATCTAGTAACCATGGGATATTGCATAATTTATTACATTTACATAGATACAAAGGGTCAAATCCAAAAGGAACATACAATTTAAATGTTTTTTAAAACCATATACATATGTGATACCCATTTTAATAAGAAAATTAAATGAAAATCATAGTAATTGAAGACATTATTCATCCATAAACTCATTCCAAGAATTATTCTTCATATCTTTGGCATAGGAAACAACATAAGGGAGAGCTCAAATGCTCAGTTAGTGTTACATTCAAAAGAAACTATTATAAAAATAGAATAATTAATATGAAAATGTAAATAACTAAACACACATTCTTCTTAATCAATAACATTACACTAATAATTTTTAAGTCTTATTCAACATGGCATGATATATTTTCGAAGCCCCCTGTTGAGGACTTTTGGATTGCAGTGGGAGAGGAGTTCCGTTACAAGAAAAATGTCAATTTTGAATCTTGGTGCGATTACTTCTCCCTGTGCAAGCTGCTTGGTCATAGTGAGGTGATATGTAAGCGACAGGAGAGAAAACAGGGAGTCACTCTGGATGTCAAGGTGGACGGGGTCCAGGGTGGTCCTCCATGAGAGGCTAGTTCTCTTTGTGTTAGGGATGGAGAAGGGTCGGGTGATGGATGTGTTGGCACCGAGCAGGGGCCCAGCAAGGTTGAGGCATCTGTGATTGTGGCTGAAGCAACAATCACACTAGGTAGTACGTTGTTAGCAGGGGGTCCCCAAGCCAATGTCTCTCAGGACTCGGGGTCCCATAGGGGAGTTACTGAACCATCCTACAAGGGTGTATCTAGAATTGAACCATGTACCTATGCCATGGTGGTACGATATTGAGATAGCAACACCTATGACAGAGGGGCTTGGTCCTCTAGAAAGGGAAAGCACAAGGATGGACAGGAGTGGAAGGAGCCTGCACATGAGGTAGGTTGGTCTCTGACCACTAGCTAGGGGGCCAACCTAGGATGAATTTTGTCTGGCCTCAACTTAAATAATAGATTCGAACGTTTAAGAAATGAGGGAGAGCCCGAAGGCAATTACAACTGCCTCTCTGAGGCAGATACAGATGGAGAGGGACAACCTAATGATGATATCAGTTTTGGAAGGGCTGGTAAAGGCCTGCACAACAAAAGGAGGAAGAAAGGTAATATGGAAAATTGGGATCCGGGAAGTTGTATTGTTTCCAAGAAGCTGAAATCTAAGGGCCGGAAAGACTATTCTTATCTTCCTAAACAGATGGAGACTCAGTTGAAAAAAAAAAGATGGTAAACTCAAGGGGCATGAGAGCTAGCAAGGATCAGGAGAGGAGACTCGACAGAATGATGTTCTAGCTACCCAAGCCCAAGCGGATGGAGACCCCAAGGCGGGTGATCAACACCAGGGGAAACTGAACCCTGAGATGATGATGCATGGAAGGGAGGATACTCTTTTATCGGGTCAGCAGTGTGAAATAGGGTCTGATGACCAGCATAGTCCGATGGAGGTGGATTTTGATTCCCATATGGAACTCATCGTGCACTATGGTGAAGAAAAGAAGAATGATGTTCTAGTGATTAAGGCAGGTATGGAAGATATTGATCAAATGATGGGAAGATTTATCCAAGTGGTAGTTTTTAAAGAGAAAGCTGATTGGATTGACAAGAAGGAACGAATTATGATCAGAGGTTTCAACATGGAGAAGATCAGCAAAGCAGAATATATGCAGGCTTGGGAGAACCTAGAATGGCACTATGAAGGACACTTAGGGGAAGATCCCGACTACCAGGTAAATTCCCTGCCCTGGAAATTTCTTAGGGAAAGAGACTCAAATAACCTTAGACTTGCGTTTGATAAGTCCTCTGTAACCTTTGATGCTTGACTTTCCTTTTTTGTAGGGTTATCACGTCCCCCTAATAGTGTTTGAAAATTAAAAAAAGTTAATTTGGATGGATGGATGTCAAATAATAAAAGACAGAGTCCATTTAATAAATAAAATGATAATGAAATGCATCAAGAGATAACCCCATTGAGAAAAACTCCTGGATAATAACAATAACTAAATAATAAATAAAATAAATGCTTAATTATTTGATATAATCATCTCAGGTATCATTATACCTCTACAGTCGAGTCCATTAATAGGAAATTTTAAAACTACTGTGTAAAAACCCATCAGATTTGGGAAACACATTTGTTACACAAGACTTATCGATGAATTAAGGGACAATTTATCACCAGACCCCACCTGTAACTCAATTTCCAAATAATTCCCCATATATAAAATAATTTATTTAATTCATGGAAAATATGTCCCCAAAATAAATATTCATATCGAATAAATGATGTAGAATTGTCAATATTTCTCTAGTTAATCAAATAAAAATCAAAGTAAATAGAATATTTAAAGATGATATACAATGTAGAAAATAATCATATCAATCATAAAATAATAAGGTAATTTGTGAAAAAATTAGATTTCGATAAGAAAATTATCAAATTAAATTGATTATTTCATGTGAAATTTGACAGTCGCAAAATAAGGTGCGATTGTGGAAGAATTTTTTTACCACTTTTGTGACATTTAATTAGTGACCCCATTGAGAACAATCCTTGAAAAGATTCATTAATCATAATGAGTACATATTTTTTCACATTGGATACATGAAAGGGGTAGTATATACACAACATAAATGTAAATCAGTGAATAATAACAAATATGACTCAATGAAATGGAAATTGAGATGAAATCCCTTACTACTTGGTAACATTCATATAAAATCCCAATGGATGAAATAATTAAAATTGAAACGTAAAATACGATAAATTATGATGTTTTTGTTGACATTACATGAAAATTGTGTTGTATTTAAACAATATAAAAGAAATTATGTTTATGAAAATAAAATATTCCTCAATTAAGGTAAATTGAGATGGCGTCCCATACCTAATGCTTTATTTTGGTTAAAATGAATTATCATTCCTACATAATGGTTTAGAGAGAGTTACTTATTGATAAAAGAACAATATTTATATTGATAATATCATATATGATCCCATTTCAACGTTTTACCACCCTTTTGTTAATAAAAGTTCAATATTTTCATAGTTTCAAGTGTTAATTTCCTTATTTTCTCATGCATATTTTGTCATGAAATCTCATGTTTTTGCTCATATTATATAGTTAAATCATCACCAGAATTATATTAATGTGATGAAAATCATATTTTATCATTATATATATTTTTATATTCATTATTTAAGGTTTTAAACTGTAACACCACGGGTTATTAGGGACCATTTTATTCAAATAAATTAAAATTTTCATTTATAGTTTGTAATGTACTAAGTCAAACATTCCATTCAGGCTAAATTGACTTGTTGTATGTTGCAGACAACACCGAGTTGGAATGTGATTCATGGAACACAAAATATTGATTTCATTCTATGTATAAAAGAACTAAGTTTGGATTATTCTATATGCAACACTAAATGAATATTTCTCTACACGTAACACTGACAAGGCTTGCGTTACATGAGAGAGTAGCATTCCTTTATATCTTATGTTGTACATAATACCGAGATTCCCTAAACAATGATATATTATTAAAATAATATTATTTAATGGGATAAAAACTAGCCTTTATTAATATGATTAACCACATTTTGAATTTTATATAACCTTAAAATTCATCTTATGTATTTTCTATACATGATATAAGAACAAATTCAATTTTTCATATTAAAGAAGTATTTTTAAAAAAATATAGTTTTTCCTTATTTTGATTTTGTAACAATTTTAAATCTTTTTTTAACACTTTTATATATAATATTTGAAAAAATAAAATTCTTCTTTATAATAGGGACATCAAAATTTACTTTGATTTAATTTTTGGTATTTTTCTGATAAAATTCATATTTTAATTAATAGTGAAAATATTGCAATTTAATTCAAAACTACCTTTTCATCTAAATTATTTATATAGATGTATTATCTTTTTATTTGGTTTTAAAGAGTAATTGGATTATGTTTTTATCATTTAATAAAAAAATTTCATTAGAGGTAATCTCATATTTAAATTGGACATAAACACATGTCAATATTTTGATAGTTTTTTACTACATAAAAACCAGTTTTCTAGTTTTAAAGACTATAAATAATTTTAAATTAATTTATGCCAACTCTATCTCTTTAATTTAGAAACATTGATTCAATTTTTGAAATCAAAAGGCCCAAATTATTTAAATAGGTTCCTTTTATTATTGGACATTTTGAATAGTAACATCAGAATTTTTTAATTTTCCATTGTTAAAGGGTAAATCATGTAAATAAGGGTGAACAAAATATATTATAATAACATAAAACTACCCTAAAACATTTCATAATCTTGTAGGCTGATTAATTGGTGGATAAAAAAATCCTTAGGCAGCATATTTGGCTTTTGATAATGTCTTGCGTATGAAAATGACATGTTATCATAATAAATTTAATGGGGAAATATGACATAAACATGAATCTTTTTACTAAAACAACTTTAATATGGGGTTATATAATTTATATATTTGACTATAAATATTCATTATAAATCTAAAAATATTTCCCACATCATGGTATTTATTTATAATTTTTAGACACTAAATAAATAAATTTATTTATGACAGAATGATGATGTAGTGATTACCTTATTAATGAAATATTTAAATAAATGATTTCATAAAAATTTAAATAATTTTAATTTGGCCTTTTTTATACCATACAAGAATTTTTTGGATGACAATGACAAGTGAGGTATTATTTAATGCCTTTTTTTGAAGGAATCATGTTTTTATTACTTCAACAAAAATCAATTAATAAATAGTGTCATATTGACATAATAGAGTTTTTAAAACAAATAGAATTTTATTAAATGATATAATAACCCTAAAAAACTAAGATTTTTCTAAATGACTTATATAATGTTAAAACTATCATTAATTATCCACTTTTTGTTGGATTGGCATGTTATAATAACTATTGTAACCATATTTGTTGACAATATAAGAAGACGTGGTAAGAGTTATTGTTTCTAACTAAGGTTTAAAGATAAAATATATGGATAATTTTGTAAAATAATATTATTGGATGAGATTATTGCGACCCATATTCATTTAGTATTATATTTGAATTATTTTTGAAACATTAGAACATGAAAATAAATTTATAATAAATTTATATTTACAAAGGCTCCTAAAGTACTCCTCACCTCTCCTATAAAAGTGATCTTATAATTATCTTTTAATCACATATCTCAATCATATTGAATCATACAAATTATGCTTAAATAATCTCCCAAAATACCTAAATTACTCTTAAAGGCCACACTTTAGGAATAAAGATATCTTAAAGAGCCCTTTTCTAAAAATCATAATGAGATACTCGAAAAAGAGGTAATTGTTTTATCACCTCTTTCAAAATGCTTTTCTTCTACTAATTAATCTTATTGTGTTGTTACTATAATAAAGTAAAAAATAAAATATCTTATACATTAGGATATTTTATTATTATTATGGGAAAACCTTATTCCTCATTTTATTCATCATATGAATAATAACATCACCTTCTGTGTGTACGTATGACTTATCATCTCCATGCCGGGGTGTAATTTTTTATTCAACAATACATAATTTGGATGGATATAATGATGAGTAAAAAAAATTTAAATAATTAATATAACATTGTAATTATTCATTATAACTAATATACCATACAATTCAATAATATTTAACTAATAAGTGAATGATATCGCTGCTCATGCGTACGTACGACATACCCTCTACACAATGTGACGAGATTCATTCACCATGTTAACCATTCATGAATGATTATATAGTATATATAATAAATAAGAATGAAATATATGACATAATAATGCTACAATATCTATGAATATATATATATTTCATTTACTTTCATTCATTCAATTCTATATGGAAACAGAAACAACATTCATACGTATGTATGGCCTACCGTCTCCATGAACGGTGTATTCCATTTAATTTATATACCTAATTTATATAATATTATTCTCAATATATATTATATATAAATAATGTTATCATGATCTATGTAATATTATCAAGAATAACAAGTCAACACACATGCGATAAAGAAAGAGATTAATACCCAAAACGTGGCATTAAGTTGAAATTTTAAATAAACTAATAATATAAAGTCGTAAAACAATCATATATGATATCATAAAAATTAATATGATTCTAGAATAACTCAATAAAATTATTTAAAAACATAGATCTTAGTTTCATATACTTAGGAAGCATATCTGACCAAAAGTGAGGGATAATTTTTCAATCTCATTATTATTCGAGATTGTTCATACATAAGTATTCACTAGGGCATATTTATCATCCATATCCATGTTTCCCAAATATATAATATTATATGAATTCATATAATATTTTTAAAATTAAATTTTACCCATTTTTGAATTTTATTAAATGGTATGGAAGGAATATTTCCTTCATTTTCCATATGTGTACTTTTTAGGTTTTCTAGAAAAATTACGAGCGGGTTGTTTTTTAACTTATACTAGATTAATGTTTTTTTATGCTTTCATAACATCTTATTTCCATGTATCATCCATTACATGATTTCAAGATAATTTTCAATTCAATTGTTTTCATTTAAAATTGTGTGGCATTTTGAGAAAAGAATACAATTTTATGAAGAAATGATATTTCCCTCAAGAATTAATTTCAGATATTTTATCAAAATTACCTTCCATATACGATGAAAATATTTTTATAGGGTTATGTTTTTATCCCTATTAACATTACGATATGTGTTGTGTTTATGATGGAATTATATTCATGATCTCAATTTTTTTATGGATTATGATTGAATGATGTTTAATAAAACCATTTATTCCCTAGGTTATGCTATGATTTATGTTTTTGAGGAACAATTAAAAATGATTTCATTATGAAATTGGTGGGACCTATATCTCCTTTAAATATATTGGGTAATGATTTATATTTCATTACATAGATATTACTAGAATGAAAAATAAATTTGGTTCATTAATATAGGGAGAGAATGATAAGTAAATATGGTTCAGTAATAGTATGATAGAACGACATGTAATCTCGGTTCAGTAATGGACTTTGTCCACTATGATGGTCTTGGAAGCAATGTCATGGCTACTATAGAAAACATATTATGTGATTATTTTTTTGCTATAATTTCAAGGTAATTCGAAAGCTAATATATCATGGTTAATGTTCCTATATGATCTACGCCTTACCTACTGCTAAGATTTATTTCATGACTCAAGATTTTGATATTTGAACCTCATGTTCATGTTTTTACATTCTTACGTTTATGGTTTTTTAATGTTCTCCATGTGTACCCTAACTAATAATTTGTTCTCATCATTTTTTAGGTTTTATTTTTCCCATGATATAATGAATAGGTTTAGATCTGAAAACTAATGGGGAAGATCTTCATGGGAAATGGTCAAGATCATTCACAAAGCTGGAAGAATGTGTTCTGAGTCTCCAATGACACTAAACTAATACAATATTTTGGTTTCTATTTGTGTAATGTATTATGTATTCTGTAAAAGAAATTTAATTTCCTTGTATATAAATCTTGGGTCATTATAGATTGTATTAGAGCAATGGTTTAGTTAACATTTGGAAACTAGGATGCGTAAACATTAGTGAGATTCCTAGAGATATTTCTATGGTATTTATAGGGATGTCCCCAAGGTTATGTCTAACTATAACATAAAATCCTATAATTATGGTAATAATCATGAATATCTTAAGATTAAACCTATTATTTTAGAGACTAAAAATACTCCCCATGATTATGCTGTTTTCCTAGTTTAATTTTTGACTCGCACAGTATTATTATTTTTTGTTTTAGATATTGGATGGAACCCAAAAGACCCGTATTAATGATCACTCACCATGAAATGAAATGATTGTCCTCCTGAACAACCAATTGAAATAGGATATGTAATTATAAATATTATTTCTATACATACACATGATATGAATCATTTGGTATATCCAAAGGAGTAGAGAAGGGAACAAAATTGTGTCTTTTATGAGGCAACATATGCCTTCTTTTAGTGGGTATTCTGATCCACTTTTTACTAAAACATGGATCAATACCATTGAAATGTTATTTTACATACTTCTATGTTCGGAACATGAATAAGTCATATTGGTTGTTTATTGTTTTGAAGGTGAAGAAGACCAGTAGTGGTCTCTAATAAAGAATACAAGGCATCAATATGAAATAGAATCCCTAGATTAGGAAGAGTTCCAAAACATATATTTCAATAAGTACATTCATCATATTCTTCAGAAAAAAAGATGGAAAATGAGTTCCTTGAGCTTAAGCAACATTATGATGAACATGTTGGTACATATGAGGAAACTTTTTCAAGACTTCCAAGATATGATTATGGTTTTATCATCCAACCTGAAAGTAAACATTATATATTATTTAGTGTTATAAAACCATGTCTTCATAGGTCATTAACAATAAGAGACTTTAGTAGATATTAATAAATTCTGAATTGTTCTATCAAGATGAAAATAAAGTTGGTGTTACATGTTAATCTCATGGTTTTAAAAAGAAATGAAATATGAAGTTTAAGGAAAAATCTCAAAACAATGGTGAAAATAAGACAACTGTTTCCTTTTGATCAAAGTGTGGGAAGAATCATAGTGGATATTATATTAATGGGATTAGAAAATATTTCAATTGTGGAAAATAAGGTTATAAATCATTTTAGTTCTGAATTAATAAGAAATTTTTTTCTAAGGATATCAATAGGGAAAAGACTATAGAGAACGCCGCACCCACATATCAATGCTACGAGTACAAGGAAATGTGGAATTATTCTAACTAATTCCCTAATAAAATGGTTAATGATGATCAACATCAGAAACCTCTTAAGGAAAACAAGACAAAGGGAAGTCACATGCGATCACTATTTGTGATGTAGAGTATGACAATGAAGTGGTAGAATTATTAAGTGTTTATGTAATGAGATTACAAAATAGTGTTGTAGAATTTCTTTTATTGTATTATGAAATATTTTAATATCTTTGTATGGGTACATTGTGCTTTATCGTAAGTATATAGAACAAGTAACCATGAAAAGTGATTGTAATATTTTTGGAAAGCACGTGATATGAACATAATGAATAGATAAAGAGAAAATGACATGTTTGAGAGTATTAATGATCTCACGACTCATATAATGACAAAATGATATAATGGTTTGAGTATATAAATGTTTTTGTTTGTTTTTTGTGTGTAAAGAGTTAATTTTGACAGAATTATTGTTTTCACAAAGGTTTTATGTTAATTCATGTTATTATCATGTTTCAAGGGATTACATGATTAAAGTTTTCACATGTTAGTATTTTGAAAACCACGAACTACCTTACGAGATATAGGAGATAATTTTTATGTTGATTTATTTCACCTCATTCTAAATGTTTATATATTCAGTTTTTGGAAGGATGTAATATTTCCCATTTATGGATATTATATGTTATTTTCGAGTTTAAGTTTGTTATATTAATGTATTATCTCATTATACATGGAATTATAAATGTTTGATTACATGTGCTAACCATTTTTGAGAAAGATTGAATTACATGTCATTATACCACAAGATTAGCTAACACATTAAAAATTCCAAATCCAACATCATTTCATTAAATAAGAGATGATTTCAAAAGTGTTCAAGGCACAAAAATGGTGAGATTGTACCAAAATTATGTAAGTATTTATTCTCACATAAAATTCATCAACATTAAGGAAAGGATATTAAAAATAGAAAATGTTATAGTATTACCTTGTTATCTAATTAATTAGATGGTCCCTTAAATTTTCATAGACTAATGGGTTTCAAATTATTAACTCTCTTCAAACCTTGTTCTATATTACTATCCATCAGAACCTCATGTTTATATTTTTTTACATATACTTGTTCTAACTTCCCACATATGTTCTCTTATATGGAAACCCAATGATGTGTTACATTAGGTAACTATTATGTTTCTAACCTTCCCTTTTAAAAGGATGTTTTAGTATTCCTTTTTACAATGTGGGTTTCCATGAAATAAACTTTCATGTAGTAAATATTTTATAACCATAACGAAATTCGAGGTAGAAATTCATTTAAAGGGGGGTATAATGTGACACACTGATTATTTATGGACCATTTTTTAAATAAATTGAAATTTTGATTTATATTTTTCAATGAACTATGTCAAACATTCTATTCACACTAAACTGACTTGTCATATGTTACATGCATCACCGAGTTGGCGTACAATACACGTAACACTATGTATAGATTTTTTTAAATGTATAAAAGAACTCTATTTGTATTATGTCATTTTGAAACACCAAAGGATGCTTTCACTACATGAAACAATGAAATCTCTTACATTACACGCAATCAAAACCTTCCTTGATTGCTTGCATTGTACGGAATACTGAGTTTTAGTAAATAATGATATATTATTAAAATAATTTTTAATAGGATATGAACTATCTATTATGAATAGTATTAACCATATTTGGAATTTAATATGACATCAATATTCATATTATGTATTTTCTAGACATGATATAAGAACAAATTCCATTTTTATGATAAAATAAGTATTTTAAAAAAAATGCATTTTTTGGCCTTTTGATGGCGCACCCATTTTAAATCTAGTTTAAAAACATTTATATATTATATTTGATAAAATAAACTTCTTATTTGGAATCGGGACATAAAAATTTACTTTTTTTTAATTTTTGGCATGTTTTTGATAAAATTCGTATTTTAATGAATAGTGAAAAATACTACATTTTAATTCAAAAATAGCCTTTCAAAAAATGGGTAGAAATAGTATTAACTGAATTTTTAATTTTATATACTCCACATAATTTTAACATCCATATTATGTGTTTCTTCGACATATTATAAGAACAAATTCTATTTTTCAGATAAAAGATGTATTTATTTTCAAATGCAATTTTAACACCTTTTAATGGAGGAAAGATTTTAAATCCAATATTTGACACTTTTATATATTCAATTTGGAAAAATAAACTACTTCTTTAGAATCAAGACATAAAAATTTAGTTTCGATAATTTTTTGGTGCTTTTATGATATCTTTCATATTTGATGAATAGTAAACAAATACTATATTTTAATTTAGAACAAATTTTTTAATCAAAATAATTTAGAGTGGTAAATTATAAATTTTAATGTTTTTGAAGTATAATTAGAAAATATATTTTATAATTTAATCCAATGTTGGTCATCAGAAGTAATTTTACATTTAAATAGGACATAAACACATATCAATATTTTAATAGTTTTTACTTATAAAAAACTCGCTTTCTAGTTTTGACAACGGGAATATTTTTTTAAATTAATGAATACAACTTCTATGTTTTAAATTTGGTAAAACAGATATCATTTTTTAATTTATAATATCAAAATTAGCTTTCGGTGAATTTTTGGTATATTCTGAAAACATTCAATTTTTTATAAATAGGGAAAACCATTTTGTTATTGTTTAAAACATACTTTTTATTTAAAAAATTATTTATTTCATTTATATTTATTTAAGTCAAAATTGATTCATAATACCAACAAAAGTTATTTGTAATTTATTGGAGTATTTTATAATAAAATTAGACGTATAAAATTTTATTGACCTTTTTAAATCTTTTACCCACCTTCTAAGAAAATTTGAAAATTTTCATAAACCATATTTCTACATATTCAGTGAATTGAATTTAAAATATTAGAGATACAAGGTTTATATCAGTAAGTAAAATGTTATTCAATAAGATGAATTTAATTTTTGGTGAATATTAACATTTCCATTTTGTTTACCACACTTAAAAGTAAATAGAGTAATTAATGGTAAAAATGAAATTATAATTACCTTCACACATGGAAAAATTATATTGGATGTATGTATTTTGGAAAAAATAATCCTTAGGAATAAAATATGATCCTTTTTATCCACTTGGATTAGATTGTGACATTTATTATTTTTTTATTTAAAGAGGAGTTAAAAGTGTTAAATTCAAAGTTTAATAACTAAACCATTTTTATTATTGGCTGATACCTAAGATAAATTAGACTATTAATATTCATTAAAAATATAAAGAAATTCTAAATAATGGTAGTTTATTTATAATTTTTAGATATTAAATAATTAAATTTATTTATGACGCAATGATGATACAATAATTACCATATTAATGAAATATTAATATAATTGATATTATAGATATCCAAATAAATTTAAATTGAGACTTTTGTTGCATTAAACTAATTTTGTAGGTTAATATGATATGTTAAGATTGATGTAATTTATTTTTTCTCAGCAATGTAGTTTTTTGAACTTCCAAAAAAACAAATACAAAATAGTGGAGAATTGACGTAAATGTGTTTTTAAAACAATTAATATATTATTAAATGTTAAATTATTCATAAAATTCTACGGATTGGCCAAAGGAATCATATAATTATATACATGTCATTAATGAACCACTTGGGATTCTCTTGTCCATTTATAGTAATTTTTTTAACCATATATTATAATAATACAAGAATACATGTTAAAATTTAAACTATTTAACTAAGAGTTAAATCCAAAATATTATGTTAATATTGTAACCTAAACCTGTCTAAAACCTATTTTTTTAGCTTTTATTGACCCATTACCCCCTTATACTCGAAATAAATCTTTTTGGATCCATTATAAACTGAATATGATTGTATAATAAATTAATATTTCAAGATTTTCCTAAATTGACCCTCACCACTCTTATAAAAGGGTACATCCCCTTCTCTCAAAATCACACCTCCAAACCCATTTGGATCATCCAAACTCTACTCAAATATCTTCCCCTATAACCTCACTTGAACCTAGAGGCCTTACATTGATCATACATCCAACCTATGGATCCCTTTTGATCAAATCAAAAGGAAGCACCCAAAGAAGAGGTAATAATTTCCTCACCTCTTTCAATGTTCTTTTCTTCTTGCACTTTCTCTATCATTGGTGTTTTCATAACAAAATAATAACTCCAGTACCTTCTATATACATTGATGTTATTATAAATATGGTAGAATAATATTTATTATTCTATCTATCCTATGAATGACAATGTCATCGTACTTTCGTACATAGAGCTTACCATCTCCACATCATGGTGTAGTTTGTTAATAAAAACTTTATTATTTGGATGGATATAATAGTGAGCATAAATGATGTCAATAATAAATAAAACATGTTATTGATTATTTATATACAATATACATTCTAATTACATATTATTTCACTACTAATAGAATGATAGTGTCGCTCCTGTGTACGTACGGATTACCGTCTCCACGACGCGATGATATTCTGTTGCCCATCGTACCCATTCATGAATAATTTTCATTTTATGATTAAAAATAATTTCTAAGAAATTAATATCATTCTGGATATGAAAAAATTATATCTTATCCATAATAAACATGACTTATGTAACAAAAAATATAAAGGAAAATAAATCAGTTAACACACAAAACAATGATACTACTGAAATATCATTGACAAAGCAATACTAGAAGATCGTATATGATATCATATTTATATATATGGTTCTTGTATAATTCAATGACAATTAATTCACTATTATACAGGAGGTTGAATTACCCTCTACTAAGGAAAAGTATAAGGTAAGGGGTTTTCATTTCGCTTTTTATTCCCGTGAGATTCACGACATAT
Organism: Viscum album; assembly: GCA_963277665.1. Classification (NCBI taxonomy): domain Eukaryota; kingdom Viridiplantae; phylum Streptophyta; class Magnoliopsida; order Santalales; family Viscaceae; genus Viscum; species Viscum album. The sequence goes on along the minus strand of OY728125.1, from coordinate 111,033,791 downwards.
TGCCACTATATCCTTTTGTGTGGTGTATGTACTTCCCATTATTAAATTTTTTGTGTAATATATTTTAATTTATATTTATTTACATATTCATTGTATGACCCTTATTTCATGGGGTGTATGTTTTGTAAGTTACCAACTCAGTAAGGGAATTTCAAATTTCAATTTCCACTCATTGCATTTTACGCAAACTTTATTGATTATTTTACTCCAAGATCATGTGTGAAATCACTATTTATTTATTTATGTAATAATGTCAACTCCACTTTATGTGGATATACTTTTGACACACATAATCACTCTATTGATAAATTCTCAAGAAATCAATATGAACTTGATAAGAGTAATGTTAACTCAATTTCCATTCCGTGAGTTAAATATCAAAGTCATTGGTGTTGTTTTTACAAGAATATGTGTGAATGTACGCTGATTTGTTTACACTAATTATCCAATAATATTGAGTTTATTTATATTTTTCACACATAATTATGTCATTTATTTATCATTAACATACAGATACGATCTTTATAAGGGACTTCCTCTCAATTTACATCCCATTGAGACTTCTTTGTTGTTATACGCTAACTCATGTTTATAAGGTGTATATACTATAATTTGGCATAGAATATCATGAATACATTTATTCTAATTATATTATAATGTTTTTATTTACACTATTTTTTGTATTCAATCATCTCTCATTTGGTTAGGAACTCTAACTAAAATATAATTTTAAATGTTTTAAATATTTATTCATTTAAATATATATTTTTAATGTCCATGTTTTGTAAATGGCATTGAGGATTTATTTATATGGACATGAATGCTATAAAATTAAAATTCTATTGAAAAGTTTCAAAGTGGTATGGGACACTTTGATTGCAAAACCTCTTTTGAACAACTTCTTTGATATAAAGTGAAACTTTTAAATGTTTTCAAGAAAAATGGGATGTTTCTCTAAAATAATTTTACCTTTTATATTCATCAATGTCAATATCCTTCATTATTCTTGATTAAGGTTAATTTATTATAATACAATCCTTCTTATTGTATTTATTTATTTATTTTTGACTATGGATGTGCCTTTTCTATACCATTCATGTTTTGTGGTAAACATATTGACTTTATTATGCTAGTTGTAATATGAATGTTTAGATTATGATTCAACCTTTTATTAAAAGAAATGCATTGGACATAGTAAGTGACAGGTGAAGCCTTAAATAGATTCTCGATGCATTGGTATGAATTATGAGACAAACTAGTGTCTTGGAACAAAGCCTTGAAAAAATTTATATTTGTATTCTCGGAACGAGGGCTTGAGTATGTGGTTATGATGTCTGGAATTATGCATTCAATCATTATGAAATAAGCATTTGATTTTATATGTGATTATTATACTAGTATAATATCAATATCAATATGTTAATGGAATTATTTGATTTATCTTTTCCATATTATGATGATATTTACGTTCAAAAGGCTTGTGTTTTAGTCTTATACATTGCCTTAAAGGTATAAAATTATTTATGATAGTCTATACTATATTGTTATCCTTATGAAGCATCTGATCTCACCCCTTTCTATGTTTTATTTTTTCCAGGATGTGAAGATGTATATTACTATTAACCTATAGAAATAGGATAAGGTATATAAGTGTGTTCAAAGGGGCACAATGTTGTTGATTTTCCATTTCATGATATATTATAAAACTTGTGTATGTATATAGTACTTACAAGGATGAAAGACTAATTTGTATTTCGATAATTGATCTCTTTTGATCATGCTAATGTTATGTAATAATGTACTGGCTCTAGGTAACTAGGGTGGGGGCAATACATTTGTTATCATAGAAAGTTTAGTACAAATTTTGGAAGCAAGATTTCGAAAAATTCTAATAGAAAAACACTACCCTAAGATATAATTTTAGAATTAGTATAGAATAACGTCCAACAATTTGGGTAATGTAAATATTAAGAGGTTTTTCCAAGAAATACATTCCTGTTTAGATTCAAGCTGGTAGAGGAAACTCTAGCACATATGTACAAGGGGTAAAACCCAAAAACACCACATTGAGCTAAACTCGAACGAGAACTAGTGCACAAAAATTGGTCTTGCTGCACTCTTGGTTACAACACTCCCAAGGGATATGCTTAGGATAATTCATATTTTATTTACAAACCTATATGAAGGATTTAAATATAAAATTATAATAAATAACCTTTATTAATCCAAAGGAGTTTTAGATTGAAAATAAGGTGTAATGATATTCTCTAATTGATTTTATGATTATTATTACTCACACTAGGATTTCTGGTTTTAGTCAATGGATGGATTCCATGGAAGTCATAGTAGCAATGAATATGAAGTAAATGGTTCAAACGATGGTGGATATTGGAAACTGAATGGAATGTTGATTGGAGAAAAATATATCGTGTTCATTCCATAGCGGGTTTAGAAAAATATGATTAACAATATATACATTGACCAAATACCAAACTCAACAAAGATGAGAAAGATGGATAATGATAATAGCTCCAGTAGTGGAGACCGTGGATAAATGAAATCTCAATTTCAATCATGTTGGAAATGTGGAAGGAGACACCAAGGGAAGTGTCTTAGTGGAACAAATAAATGCTTTACATGTGGGAAAGAATGACATAAAGTAAATAATTACATAGGGAAAATTAAGAGTTCTATTGATGAAAATAAAATTCAACCTAAGAATCTATTTATAGTCATTTTCCTTAAATGTAGGAGACCTGGGAATTACCTGAGTCAATTCCCTATTCTATATGATAACCACTAGGTCAAGGAAGAACCTATGTGGAAATAAATGGATGGAGAAATGTTTAAAAGTGTTAATTCTCTTTGTTTATGAAATTACATTGGAATACTTTTATCTTTTATATGTAACCCTCCATTTTGTTAGGTGAAAAATTTATTGGAAGCAGAATTATCCTCCTTTTGTGGATATAGTTATAAAGAAGCATTTGGGTTCTACATGATCCTTGAATTTCAGGTAATTATAGGTTATTAATTTTGGGAATGAAAAGGCAAGGTTTGAGATAAGAGTTGTAGTTATGTTATGTTATGGTCATTTTGAGGAATTTATCTCATTTTGGGAATGTTATAAAATAAAGTTTTTAAAAATAGGACAACACACAGACCGCGTGACAACCCGTTGCATTGGACAAAGCTACAGGAATCGAACCCACAACCAATGTGCGACGGTGATTTCTCGCCTACCACTAGAATACGTGATGTCCCAGGTTAGTGTGACAAATTATTTTAGTTAAATTATTTTATTTATCAATAATAAGTTTATTTGGGATCTTGTGTTTTATCAAATAAATATCATTTGTATAAGAAAAAGATTTGGTGATTAAGAGATAAATTTTATTGTGGAAGACGTTTAATCTATTGAGAACACTATATTCCTAAGGAAAATAGAATACTATGGGATTTAATTTGAGGAGTAATAGTATATATATTTTTATTTTGAAAGAATCTATGTTTTTATAGAGATTCAGGTTATTAATGGAAATGATTAACCTATCATAGAGAATATGTGATTTGGTTAATTACACTTTTGTATGAGTCTTTAAGAGTAGTTGAAGTTATTTGGAGATAAATTTTAAGATTTAATATGAAAAACTATGTGATTAAATTCTTCTGAGTTTTGGGTTTCAATATTACTTTGTATTATATTAAAGGATTTTAAGGACCATTGTTTATTGAATGGTCTTTATTGAACATTGGGTATTTTTTGATTAATTTTGGAAATTAATATTTTTTTTCTTTCTATAAAGAATTATCCTTTTCAGGGATCATCTAATCATGTATGAACCATCACAAACCATTTGGTTTTGGTTAATCTTTAAAGAAAAGGGAGATATATAGTTCAACCTTTGTGGATTATGTGATTCTCTAAAAGTTGATTATAGCGCTTCATGTGTGACCAAGTAATCTTGAGTACTCATCGTTTAGAGAAAAGATGAGTTAGAAGTAGAAATTTATTAAAGGACAAAACTCTACTTAAAAAGTAAGTATATCACTTTATGTTCTTATTATATATCATAAATAATTTCCTCAACTTTATAAAAAGGAACATTAAACAAAAAACTTTGTCCGTTTACATTTCCAACTTGGAAACAAATAACCTTTTAACCCATCACAAGTTTGTGGTTTTATTATTGTTAACATTCTCATAATCACGTTTTCTATTACTCTCCATCTGAACATGACACTTATTTTATCTTCCATATAAATTTTTTTCCTTCATGGAATCCTAGCATGGGTTATCTTGAGTGACCTTTGTAGTTATCTTTTTTCCTTTTAAATAAATACTTTTATTGAATATTTTTCTGATGTGGGACATTGAATGACGTTCCCAAGACTAATTATAATATTGTGAGTCATGATTTATAAATATTGGGATGAATGTAACACCCTAATATTTCATAGTAAGTTATTTTCTTTAAAGTAATTAAATATCTTGCGCTACACGCAACACTGAGTTCGAGCGCACCACGTCTTAGAAAATTAGCCATTCAAAAATGGTTATGAATAGTATTAACTGAATTTAGAATTTTATATACTCTATCTAATTTTAACATCCATATTATGTGTTTTATAGACATAATATAAGAAAAAAATCAATTTTTTAGATAAAAGAAGTATTTTTCAAAAAATGAAATTTTACCACCATTTAATGGGGAACCCTTTTTAAATCCAATATTTGACACTTTTATATATTAAATTTGACAAAATAAACTTCTTATTTATAATAGGGACATAAAAAATTTAGTTTGTCTAATTTTTTGGTGCTTTTCTGATAACTTTCATATTTGGATGAATAGTGAAAAATACTAAACTTAAATTGAAAAAAAAATTAATAAAATAATTTAGATTGTTAAATTAAAAATTTGAATGGTTTGGAAGTATAATTAGATTATTTTTATCATTTAATCCAATTTTGGCCATTGGAATTAATTTTATATTTAAATTGTACATAAATACATGTCAATCTTTTGATACTTTTTACTCTCAAAAACCCGATTTTTGGTTTTGATAATGGGAATATTTTTTTAAATTAATTAATACAACATATATGTTTTGAATTTGGTAAAATAGACATCATTTTTTAATTCAAAATTTCGAAATTATCTTTGGGTGAATTTTATGAATTTTTCTAAAAACTTTCAATTTTTGATGAATAATGAAAACACTACATTATTGTTTAAAACCTAATTTTTATTTAAATAATTATTTATTTTATTTATATTTATATTAATTAATAATAAATAAATAATACCAATATAATTTCTATTTATTTCATTGGATTATTTTTATAAAAAAAATAGATGTATGAAATTGTATTGAACCTTTTAATGTCTTTTACCCACGTTCTAGGCACGTTTTCAAATTTTACTAAAACATAATTTTTCCTATCCTATGAATTGAACTTCAAAAATCTGAGAGAAACAATTGAAATCACTATGTAAAAATGCTTCAATGGGATGGAAGTAATTTTTGTTGAATAGTAACTTTTCAATTTTATTTACCACAGTTAAAAGTAAATAGGGTAATTAAAGGTAAAAATTATATTATAGTTACACAAAAACATGTCCTAATTATATTGGATAAGTGTATTTCCACCATAATCACCCTTAGGAATAAAATATGATCCTTTAGTTCTACTTGAATTAGGTTAGGATATTTTTTTTTAAAGAAGAGTTAAAATTGATAAATTCAAAGTATAATAACTAAAACATTTTTAATATAGTTTTATATATAAGATAAATTCGACTATAAATATTAATTAGAAATATGGAAAAGTCTCCTACATAATGGTATTTTATTTATAATTTTTAGAAATTATATAGAAAATTTATTTATGACACAATGATGATGCAATAATTACTATATTAATGAATGGTTAAAATAATTGATATTATAAATATCCAAATAAATGGAAAATGAGACTTATGATTCAATAAAATAAATTTATAGGTTAATATGACATGTTATTATTGATTTAATTTATTTGGTTTGAAGTAATATAGTTTTGTTGACATTCCCAAAAACCAAATACTAAATAGTGTTAAAATTGACATAAATGAGTTTTAAAAACAATGATGTATTATTAAATGTTATAATATTCACAAAAATCAAAGTATCCGCCAAAGGACTCATATAATTATAGATATGTCATTACTTAAACACATGGGTTTCTTTTTTCATTTTATAGTATGTTTATTAACCATTGTTTATAATAATACAAGAATACATAGTAAAAGTTAAACTATTTAACTAAGAGTTAAAACTAAAACAATAAGGTTTATATGGTGACCTAAACCAGTATAAAACCTATTCTTTGAGAGGTTTTCGACCAATCCCCACCTTATCCTCGAAATAAATTCATTTAGAGCCATTATAAATCGAATATGATTGTATAATAATATAATATTTCAAACTCTTCCTAAAGTGACACTCACCTCTCTTATAAAAGGGTACTTCCCCTTATCTCAAAATCACACCTCCAAAGCCATTTGGATTGGAAAAAACCTAATATAATATCTTAATAGGTACACTCACATGTACCTAGAGGGATTATGTTGATCAAAAATCCAACCTATGGATTCCTTTTGATTAAATCAAAAGGAAGCACTTGAAGAAGAGGCAATTACTTCATCACCTCTTTCAAAGTCATTCCTTCTTCCACTTTCTCTTCCATTGTTGTTTCCATACCAAAATAATAACTCCAGTACATTCGAAATAATTTGATTTTGTTCTAAATGTGGTATAACCATATTCATTATTCTATCCATCCTATGATTTACAATGTCACTATATGTGCGTACGTACGTCTTACCGTCACCATGTCGTGGTGTAGTTTGTTATTCAAAAAATAATTTTTTGGATGGGTATAATAATGAGTATATAAGATGTAAATAATAAATATAATATAATAATTATTCTCTATATAAAATATACCAACCAGTTACATATGATTTCACCACCAATTGAATTATATCATCGCTCATGCGTACATATCGCTTACCATCTCCACGATTGGATGACATTTGGTTCCCCATCATAACCATTCAAGAATAATTTTCATTTTATGATTTAAAATAATGTTTAAGAACTTATATAATTCTAGATAATAATCAAATACATCTTATCCATAACAAACAAGACTTTCATAACAGAACATATAAAGTAAAATGAATCTGTTAACACCAAAAAAATGATACTACTGAAATATCATTAACAAAGAAATAATATAAGATCATATATGATATCATATTTATGTATTTGGTTCTTTTATAATTTATTAACAATTATTTCACCATTATATAGGAGTTTAACCTTCCCTCTACTAAGGAAAAGTACAAGGTAAGGGGTTTTCATCTATCTTTTTATTCCTGTGAGATTCATGCAATACTGCCTCCATTTCCTTTTGTGTGGTGTATGTACTACCCATGATTATATTCTTTATATAAATTGAATTAATTTAGGGGTATTTACATCTTCACTATACGATTATTCTTTCATGGGGTGTATGTTTCGTATGTTACCAATCGATATGGGAATTTCTAATTGTAATTTCCACTCATTGGGGTTTACGCAAACTTCATTGACTGTTTTACTCCAAGATAATGTGTGATATCACTATTAATTTATTAATTTAGTAATTTATGATACCATTTGCATGGAAATAATTTTTTTACACAAAATCACTCCATTGAAAAATTCCCAAGTCATCTATATGAACTTGATAAGATTAATGTTAATTCAATTTCAATTCATTGAGTTAAACATCCAAGTCATTCGTGCTGTTTTTACAAGAATATGTGTGAATTTCCTATGATTGATTTACAATGGTTATAAAATTATATTGAGTGTATTTATATTTTTATCACATTATTATGTCATTAATTTATCCTTAACCTAAGGATAGGGTCTTTATAAGGGATTTCAACTCAATTTACATTCCATTGAGACTTCTTTGTGGTTGTGTGCCAACTCAATTATATATGTTGTATATATTGTACATCGACATAGTATATCATTAATCCCTTTATTATCATGATATTATAACGTTTTTCTTTACCTCAAATTTATTTATTCAATTTTATCTCATTTGGATAAGAACTCTAACTAAAATATCATTTTAAATGTTTTATATATTTATTCTTCTAAATATTTCTCATTAATGTCCATGTTCTAAAAATGTTGGTAAGGATTTATTTTTATAGACAGTAATGTTTTTAAATTAAAATTCCTTTTAAAAGTTTCAAAGTGGTATGGGACACTTTCATTCAGAAATATATTCTAAACAACTTCTTTGATACGTAGTGAAACATTTAAATGTTTTCAAGAAAAAGGGGATATTTCTCTCAAAATGTTTTACTTTTTATTTTAATCTATGTCAATATCCTTCAATATTATTAACTGAGGTAGATTTATTATAATAAAAAATTCTGTATTATATTAAATTAGTTATTATTGACTGTGGATGTGCTATTTTTAAACCATTCATGGTTTGTGGTTAAAATATTGACATTTCATATGCTAGTTTTAATACAAATGTTTAGATTGTGATTCATCCTTTTCATATGAGGAATGAATTGGACTTAGTAAGTGACGGGTGGATCCTGATAGAGCTTTTTGATGCATCGATAGGTCTCATGAGACAAACTATTATCTTGGCACAAGGCCTTGATAAAATTTATATTTGTAGTCTTGGCACGAGGTCTTGACTATGTGGTTATGATTTCAGAAATTATTCATTCAATCATAATGAAATTATCTATTGATATTACATGTGGTTATTCAAATAGTTGAATATACAGGTGAATATGTAAATAGAATTATTTGATTTATCTATTCCATATAATTCTTAGGTTTATTTTTAAAGGGCATGTGTTTTAGTCATATATATTGCGTGAAAGGTTTATTCATATTTATTATAGTCTCCGCTATATTGTTTTCCCAACTGAGAATTTGAGCTCTCCCCTTTATATGTTTTATTTATCCCATGATTAAAAGTGTTATATTATGATAAACCTACAGGAATAGGCTTTAGGATATGAGTGTGTTTAAAGGGGACACAATGTTGTTGTTTTTCTATTTCAAGATGTAGTGTAAAACTTGTGTATGTATATAGTACATCCAAGGCTACTAAACTAATTAGTCTTTCAAGAATTGATCCCTTTTGATCATGAAAATGTTATGTTATAATACAATAACTTTGGGTAACTAGGTTTGGGGCATTACAAATCATGTTGTTATGACTTTAGAAAAATTCAATTTTTAATAGTGGAAAAATTGACATAAATGTGTTTTTAAAACAAATACTATTTTATAGAATGATATAATTTTCCTACAATTATAATATTTGAAAAAATAGGTTATTAAATGTTTCCAATGTTATTATGGATCAACTTGTGGTTCCCTTGTAATTTTATAGTAACTATAGTAACTTTATATTTTTAAAATGAAAGAAGGCACAGTAAGAGTTATTTTAAAAAACATTGGGTTAAATCCAAAAGATAGGGTTCATTTTTTGACCTAAACATTTCAAAAAACTATTGGTTAAGAGTAATTAGACACATACTCTTCTAATTTAATAAATAAATGTGTTTGGTAACATCATAAATTGAACATCAATTTATTATAATGTAATATTTTAAGACTATACTAAAGTGCCTCTCACCTCTCCTATAAAAGAAAACTTCTCCTTATCTTTTAATCATACATTTCAAGCCCCTTGGATAATCCTAATTCTACTCAAATATTCTCCCAGTATTCCTACCTTCCTCTTAGAGTCCACAAATTGGGCAGAAATCCATCCTATAGATATCTTTTGTGCAAATCTAAAAAAGATATCGAAAAAGTGGTAATTCTTTTACCTCGTTCAACATTTTTTTATTTTTCTACTTCCTCTTATTAAGTTGTTTCCATAATAATTTAATAAATATAGTATTTCATACATGATTATACGTTATTAAAATTATGTTACATCATTAAACATCCTTTTATACATCCTAGGAATAACAATATCACATGTGTGCGTACGTACGACTTACCATTTCCATGTCGTGGTGTGATTTGTTATCCAATAATAATTAATTTCTAGGGGTATAATAATTAGTATAATGAATTTAAATAATGTGTATAACCTGATAATTATTTTTATAATTAATATACCATCCCATTCCATACCATTTAACCATTTGGTGAATGAAATCATCGCACATGTGTACGTACGACCTACCGTCTCTATGATGGGATGAGATTCATTCTCCATGTTAACCATTATAGAATGATTATAAAGTATATATAATAAATAAACATGAAATATATGACATAATAATTCTACTATATTTAATTATATATATATATATATATATTCCATTTACTTTCATCCATTAAATTCAATAAGGAAACAGAAACAACGTTCATGCATACGTACGGCCTACCGTCACCATGAATGGTGTATTCCATTTATTTTACCTATATTTTATATATATTTTTATTCAGAATATTTTTGATATATAAATCATGTCATCATGATCTAAGAAATATGTTCATGATTAACAAGTCAAAACAAAAGCGATAATGAAAGTGATTAATACCCGAAACACAGCATTAACTTGAAATTTTTAATAAATGAGTAACATAAAGTCAAAAACCAATCATATATGATATCAGAAAAATTAATATGATTTTGTAATAAGTCAATAAAATAATTTAAATCATTATATAGCAGGTTCTGATACATATGAATCATACTAGACCTATAGTAAGGGTTAATTTGGAAATCTCATTATTATATGAGATGGTTTATACGTAAATATATACTAGGGTATATTTATCATACACATCCATGATTCATAAATATATAATATTATATATATTATTATAATGTTGCTTTATTTTAATTTTACATATTTTTGAATTTTATTAAATTGTATGGAAGGAATCTTTCTTTCATTTTTTATAAGTGGTACTTTTTGACATTTTTGGCAAAGGTATGAGAATAATGTTTTTTTTAATTTCTATGGAATGTGTAACATCTAAGGTAAATAAAGAATAAGATATTTTCATATTTATTAATATTTTTAAAATAAAAAATAAATTAAATTTAAATTAGAAGCTATGTTTGATGACATACCTGATATGCAACAATGTGTTTCTCTGAAATCTTATGTTGCACAAAATGCAGAGTCATAGTGAAAAAAATAATAACATATTATTATTATTTTAAATGGTAGTTAATACATTGTCATCATGCTCGCTAAAAATAATAGAACTAACTAAAATATTAATGTATAAGTTTGTTAAATGTCTTTACATTTATCCAATAAATTTTAGTGGCCTAAAATAAGAATGAATCTGGTCTTAAGCATGAAATACTCTAAAAGGTCGTTTTACCGCCTTTTAATGGTGAACCATTTTTAAATCTAGTTTTGTCAATTTTATATGTCATATTTTTCAAAATAAAATTATTCTTAAGAATATAATCATTAAAATATAATTTGGATGCAATTTTAGTATTTTTCTAATAAAGTTCATCATTTAATGAATAATGAAAAATATTGTGTTTAAATTACAAAATGCCTTTTAATCTAACTTATTTATATAGTTATATTATTCTTTTTATTGGTATTAAAGTTTAATTAGATTATATTTTTTTTATTTAATCCAATTGTGGTCATTGGATGAAATGTTAATCTTAAGTTGGATATTAACACATGTTAATATTTTAGTAGTTTTGACTTCATAAAAAACGTTGTTTGTTTTTGACAATGAGATTTAATTTTAAATTAACTTCTACCAATTATATGATTTGAATTTGAAAAAAATGGATTCAATTTTTGAAATCAGTATGTATAAATTTTTTAAATAGATAAATTTTATTTTTAGACATTATGAATAGTAACTTCAGTAAATGTTCTATTTATCAATGTTAAAGGGTAAATCTGGTAAATAAGGGTAAATGTTTTTTATAATAATATTATATTATCCTTAAAATTGTTATAACCCTATTAGATTCAATTTCTCCATCCATGGGTATCTTTAGGTCAATTTTAGGACCCCATAGGGCCACTTATATGTGAAAATGAAATTTAATTACATTTAATTTAATGTAAAGGAAAATATAACATAAACATATATATTTTACTAAAAAAATTATGTAGGGTCATATTAGTGATATATTTGACTATAAATATTCATTATAATAATAAAAAAATTCCTACATCGTGGTATTTTATTTATAATTTTTACACATTATATAAATAAATTTAATTATGACATAATGGTGATTCATTGATTGCTTCATTATTAAAAGATTCCAAAAAATGATCTTATAAATGTTAAAATAAAAATAATTAGGTTATTTTGATATCATTTAAGAATTTTATGGATGGTATTTACATGTTATCTTTGTATTAATGAATATTTTTTAAATCTATCAAGTTGTTATTGATTTTTATAAAAGACATGATATGAATAGTGTCAAAATTGACATCATTCATATTTTAAAATATTAAATATTTTATTAAATTTTATAAAATTACAAATATATATAATATTAGGAAATATGGTTATCATAAGTCTAAAAGTTTATAAATTACTCTTTATTTGGATATTTTTCCTGTTTTCGTAACTGTTTTGATTCTCAAAGTGTTAAATACTTGATAAAAAGGTAAGAGTAATAAAGGGTTAAATAAAAAAATATAAGGATTAGGAAATATCAAAAACCTTTAAAATTCTTATTAGATGATTTTATTTCGACTTATATTAATCTTATATTTTAATTTAATGTGATTTGGACCTTTTTAAAATGAAAATCTTTTTATAATAAAATAATACTTTAAAACATTCTAAAAGAATCTCTCATCCCTCTTATAAAAGGCCACCACCTATAACTCATTATACACACCTATCAAGCCCATTCTATCATCCAAACTTAACTTAAAGAATCCCCGAACATCTCCATATTCCTACTAGAATATTTTATCTTGGAATAAAGGAATTCAAGAATGCCTTTTGGCTCAAATCAAATAGAGTTACACTATTTAAGAGGTAGTGTCCTCTCTAAAATTCATTTTCATTATTCTACTTCTTATATCCCTATTATATTATTATTATTTGTTTACATGACAACATAATTATCCTTAATATACTAGGTTTTTTTTATGATATGTATTTAAGCTTAACTTACACACACCTCCGTCTAATTGGTATAGAACATACAATTTCTGTGGATGGAAAACTACTGCCTCACGAAACGATGATTGTTCAACATTATCCTACCACCTCTCGTGGTGGCCATTATGCTGGAACTATAGTTATATATATATATATGATATTTATTTTATCTTTATTCTTCTTTAATTATCATTTATAGAATACCTTTATGCATTTCATTTTTTTGCAAATTTGGTAATTTAATTTGAGGAAGTGCGGACTACATGACACTTAAAGTTATATGACTCATTAATTCTATACATTGAACATATAAAGTATGGAATTAATGAAATTATTTATCATATATAACATATATATTATACTGTATTTATGATATAACTATGTATCGTTTAGTTTTAATTCTTTTAAATCTGAAAATGAAATGAAAGTAGCGTTCATGCGTACATACAGCTTACCATCTCCATGAACGATGATTTTCATTTATTATATCCAAATGTTATGAACTATTATAAATAAATATATACAAGATATATATGATGTTTAAATCATGAAAACAATTCTTCAGATAATGGAATTTTAACCCCATGAAGAAATGTGTAGGGAATAGATGTTTATTATTGAATCAAGTACCAAATACCGGCAAAAAACCTTTATTAACTTAAATAATTATGAAACATTTATAGCACGGTAATAAGTGATATAAAAGAAATAATAAAATTGAAAAAGGGTTTTAATCAAGTATAAATTGACTTAAGATTGTTATTCAGGAAAAATAATGAACATACGTTATGTTTCAGACTCAAGGTAAGGGAACTTCTTAGCCCAATTACCAAAATTTGGGTTGATATTATGATTCATTATTATGTCCTTAAATGATTATGTGAAAAATTACTATGGAAATATTATCTAGTATTTACAATTTATTTCTGTGGATTTATAGTTAAAACAAATAATATATCTATTGATTTGAAAAAATGATCTTCGTAAGGGATCTTTTCACCCACCCTTTTAGTGAAAGACTTCTTTTATGTTATGTATTTTATTTTAAATTTTCTTAGGTTGGTATATGTTCTTATATCATTAATATTGTATATTTTATGTCCAAGAGATGAGATACCCTTTTATCCCTCATAATCATGTTTTCATGATTTTTATGTGATGACATTAGGCAGCCGAATTTTCATAAGGGAACTTCTTTACCAATTTTCCATTAATTTGGTTGATTTTTTACATCTTGATTATGTAATTATTTGATTATGTGTGAAACAAATATTGATATTCTATCTTGTATTTTTACTTGATTTATGTGTACTTATATTGAATATAGTTAATTTGTCTATTTTTATTTACAAAATGATATTTATAAGGGACTTTATCTAAATATCCTTTCATCGAGGAATACATTAATTTACACACAAAATTCTTTTATACGGTGTATAAACCCCGTTAAATTATAATTTTATTCAAAGGGAATCTTTTCTCTTCAAATGATTTTACTAAATGATAAAAAGAATGTTTCTTTTTAACCTAATTAGTAACAACAAATTTTCCACCGCCACGAGAATTATTTAATATTTAGTTTCCTTTACAATCCATAATATTTTTAAAAGGAAAATGAATACCATACACCCTTTTTATGTGTTTTGATATTTAATTTTTTTTGATAATGGATTGATTATGTCAATATCTTGAATATATTTCTTTTGATTTAAATGTGGAAATGTTATCTTTCTTTTATGTGTTACGATTATTTTATAGTTCTTGTGAATTGTTTATGTATACAGGTGGTTCCATGATAAACCATGGGTAGATGATCCTGAGATACCTCTCCAATGAATTGGGTAACGTGATAGAGATAAACATTAATGTTTCTTTTATGAGACTTAGTGAATATATTGTGATGAGTATTCCAAATGTAACTCCCTATGTAGCAGTGAAATCTACAATGTAATTATGATATGGATTCCACAAGTTACCTTTATTATTTATGATTTCTACGTGTTATTCATAAATCTTATGGATTCAAGAGGTATGATAAAGAACTTATGTTTTATATATATTTATGGACTAATGTTTTCTTTCTTTATTTTATAACCCTTACTGATCTTTTTATACTCATCCCATGTTTTTTAAACGTTTTTTACATGGTTTAAGTAAGGGTAAGATAAAGGAATAAATAAAGATGATTTATATAAAGAAAATAATTTTTTTTTATTTTAAGAGTTTTATGTTTTATAAGAAAAATGGATATTGAGTAGATTTTTCTAAATTGTAATATTTGATATATAATGCTATAGTTATGGGATAATTATCTAAAACTATAAACCAGAAAATATCCTCAATGTTAATTCTTGATTTAACACAATATTAAGTATTTTTTTAAGGATGGGGCCTTATAGTTGGTATCAAAGGTCGGTTTATAAATCTTAGGAGTTAGGATATTGTTAAATTAACAGCCAGAAATTAATTTATGGGAATATTGAAATGATATTGAATTTTATGATTACCATGTTGTTTCATCTATGAAAAGTTTTTTCAAAAAGGGTTTTCATTGAGGAATTAGGGAAGCCTTACTGGGGAGGCATATAGAGGGAAATGACCTTCTAATCCGCATATTGAGATGGTCAGAATCAGAATTGAATAGTTTGTTGTAGTGATTTATTTTTTCTCTCAAGTGATAAATGGTGGTTCTGTTTATTGATATTTTTTTGGTATATTCTAAATGTAAATAGAAGCATGAAATCCATTTAAGGGTTTTCTTGAAAACCTTAAAAGAAATGAAATTTCATGGTAAATTTAAAAAGTGTGAGTTTTTATTTTAGGAAATTTCATTTCATTGTCATATTTTTTCTAAATATGGAATAACTTTTGACCCTTCTAAAAACAAGTTGTTGAAGGATGGCCCAGACCCACAAATATTACATAGATATGTAGTTTTATTGGTTTTGAAGGCTATAACTGATGGTTTGTTGATATTTTTTCACAATTATCTCACCCACTGACTAAGTTAAATTGAAAAGGTGTTAAATTTATCTGGAAAAAAGAATGTGATGGTTGTTTTCATTAATTGAAAATAAGATCAGTGAATTCAATGGTTTTGGAATTACCTTATAGAAATGGTGAGTTTTTTTATTTATAGTGATGCTTCGTTGAAAGGACTTGGTTATGTCCTAATATAGAATGACCGCGTAATTTCTTATGCTTCATGTCAGTTGAAAACTCATGAGTTTAATTACCCTACTCAGGATTTAGAATTAGCTTCATTTGTTTTGGCATAAAAAATTTTGGAGGCATCATTTGTATGGAGAAAAGTGTGAAATATATACTAACCACAAAATTTTGAATTATATCTTCGCTCAGAAATAATTTAACATGAGACAGAAGAGATGGTTAGAATTAATAAAGGATTATGATTGAATGATTCATTACCATATAGGGGAAAAAATAATGTGGTTGATACTTTCATTAGAAAAGGTAATGCTAAATTAACTATATTATGTTTGGAAAAAGATCCTTTGATTAATGATTTTATGACATTTGTAATATAATTTGCTGGTGAAATAAATTATTGTGTTTTGTTTTATGTTTTAGTGTAATCATCCCAAGAGGATAGAATAAAGAAACCACCAAAAGATGATAGTGAGTTTCGGAAAAAGGTAGAATTAGTTCAGAAGGGTAAGTTACCAGAGATTAACATTGATAGAGAATATGTATTGAAGTTTGGAAAAAGATAACATGTGACTTGTGATTCGCAGTTGAAGAAAGATTTATTATGTGAAGCTCATAGTTCTCCTTTTTCAGTTCATCCTAGAAATACTATGATATAAAGAGATCGTCAGGAGTATTTATGGTGGGATGGAATGGAAAAAGATATTGATTACTTTACCCAGAGATGTTTGATTTCCCAATAGGTTAATATAGAGCAACAGTTACCGAAGTGGATGCTTCGGACTTTTCGAGTGCCAGAGTATAAATGGTAAAATGTGTCCATGGATTTCTCCATGATTTTACCAAATACTTCTTGATGTAACAATGCAATCTGGATTATTGTTGATCGATTGACCAAATCTTCTCATTTTTTCCTATTCGAGATACTCTATCTCTAGATCAATATTTTCGATTGTATATTAAATAGATAGTTAGGTTACATGGATCTCCCCTCTCTATTGTATTTGATCATGATCTTAGTTTAGCTTCTATATTTTTGAATGGCCTTCAGAAGTCATTGGATACTGAATTAAATTTTCGTACATCTTTTCATCCTGAATCATATGGGCAGTCAGAATGAACAATTCATACATCGGAAGATATTAAACATTCCTGAAAAATGGATTACAAGGTAATTTGGGACCAAAAACATTATTTGGATGAAATTTTGTATAATAACAGTTTTTATTCCAGTATATAGATGGACATTATTGAGTCATTATATGAAAATTGGTATCAAACTCTAGGTTTTTGGGATGAAGTAGGTGAAATGATGTTTATGGGGCTAGAATTGGTAGAAGAGATGGTAGAAAAAGTTCAGTTGATTCAGAAGAACATGAGAACAACACATAGCAGACAAGAACGTTATAAGGATAACTGGAGGAATGATATTTCTTTAGATGTTGGTGATCATGAATTTCTCAAAGTTTCTCCATGGAAAAGTGTGATCTGTTTTGGTAAGAAGGGAATGTTTAGTCCAAGGTTCATTAGATACTATAAAATCACAGAAAAAGATGGATCAGTTTCCTACAGAGTGTCTTTACCTCCAATTTTATCCCAGGTACTCAATTGTTTTAATGTTGAGAAATTATATGACAGATCCATCTTATGTTTTGAGTGTAAAAGTAGAACAGTTGGAACACAATCTTTCATAAGAGGAATAACTGGTCCAGATTGTTGACCAAATAGAGAAAGTGTTGCTGAATAGGGTAATTAATCAGGTAAAGGTTTTATTGAAAACCCATATGGCTTAAGAGGCATTGTGGGAATTTGAAAAAGTAGTGAGGGATAAATACCCTCACTTATTTGATAATTGAATATAATTGCGAGGATGCAATATCACAAAGGGGGGTGGATGTAAAATCATAGGTAAATAAAGAATATGACATTGTCATATTTATTAAATATTTTTAATTAAATAATAATTTTTCATTAAAGTGGATTCTATGTTCGATGACGTACGTGACATACGACAATGGGTTCCTCCAAAATCAAATATTGCACACAATACAGAGTCATACTGAAAAAAAATATATATAATATTATTATTTTAAATGGTAGTTATCGCCTAGAAGTTGTACTATTATGAATGAATAGTACAAACTAAAATATGATTATACATGTTTTCTAAATTTCTTTGCATTTATCAAATAAATTTTAGAGGATTAAAAAAAGAAGTAATCCGTTTTTAATCATGAAATACTCTAAAAGGTCGTTTTACCGCCTTTTAATGGAGAAGCAATTTTAAATCTTGTTTTTTTTTACTTTTATAAGCCCTATTTGACAAAATAAAATTCTTCTTTAAAACAGAAACATCAAAATTTATATCAGATGAAATGTTGGTATTTTTCTGATAATGTTAATTTTTTAATGAATAGTGAAAAATACTACATTTTAATTCTAAACATCCTTTTAATTTAATTTATTTATATAGTTATATTTTTCATCATATTAGTTTTAAAGTGAAATTGGATTATCTTTTTACCATTTAATCCAATTTTGTACATTGTAAGTAATTTCACTCTTAAATTGGACACAAACAAATGTCAATCTTTTGGATACTTTTTACATCTTAAAAACACACTTTTTCGTTTTGACAATGAAAATTTAGTTTAAATTAATATCTTCAAATTATGCATTTTGAATTTGAAAATCTGGATTCCATATTTGGAATCAATATGTCCAAAATGTGTAAATAGGAAACTTCTATTTTTAGACATTATAAAAATTAACGTCAGTAAATATTTTATATATCATGGTTAAAGGGTAAATCTGGTAAATAAGTGTGAAAAATAATATTATAATAATATTAAACTATAAATAGAGTTGTTCTAAACCTATTGGATGAGATATTTCTGACCATGGGAATTCTTGTGTCTATTTTAGGACCCCATGGTGCCACCTAAGTGTTTAAATGACATTTAATTTAAAGATAAGGAAAATATAACATATACTTATATCTTTTACTATAACAATTTTTATATTGGGTTATATAAGTGAAATATTAGACTATAAATAGTTATTAGAAAGATAAAAATATTTTGTACATCATTGTATTTTATATATAATTTTTTGGAATTACATAAATAAAATTAATTATGACACAATGATGATGTAATGATTACTTCATTAATAAAGGATTCCCAAAATGATATTATAAATGTTAAAATAAAAGTAATTTGCTTATTTTTATGTCATCCATGAATTTTATAGATGTTCTTTACCTGATATATTTTTATTAATGATGTTTCTTCAAATCAAGTAATTATATATTTTTATAAAATTCATAATATGAATAGTGTCAAAATTGACATAATTCATATTTAAAAATATAAAATATTTTATTAAATATTATAAAATTTTAATAAAATATAAGATTCATCCAAATAGTTATCATAAGTCTAAAAGTTTATTAATCAATATTTTTTGGGATATTTTTAATGTTTTTTTAAATATTTTGATTCACAAACTATTAAATGCCTGATAAAACAGTGAAATTAAAAAATGGTTAAATAAAAAAGATAAGGATTGAAAATTATCCAAAACCTTTCCAATTCTTGTTTAATGATTTGATTTAGACTTATATTCATATTATATTCTAATTCAAACTTTTTTAGACCTTTTTAAACCGAAATTAATGTTTTAAAAAAAATAATACTTTCAAACTTTCCTAAAGAGCCCATCCTCCCTCTTATAAAAGGCCACCACCTCAAACTCATTACACACACCTATCAACCCTTTTTTCTCATCCAAAATCTACTCCAAGATAACCCCATTATCCCCATATTCCTCTTAGAATCTTTACCCTAGTAATAAGTCAATTCAAGAAAGCCTTTTGGCTCAAATCAAAGAGAGTTACACATTTATAAAGGCAATGTCTTCTCTAAAATTTATTTCCATTATTCAACTTCTT
Source organism: Viscum album (assembly GCA_963277665.1). Taxonomy (NCBI): domain Eukaryota; kingdom Viridiplantae; phylum Streptophyta; class Magnoliopsida; order Santalales; family Viscaceae; genus Viscum; species Viscum album. The sequence continues at coordinate 111,013,447 of OY728125.1, read as the reverse complement.
CACTCCCGATTATATTATTTTTCTTTGATTACATATAATCAAAATTATACTCAATATACTATGTTGTTTTTATGAGTTTTATTGTAACTACACTTACACACACGTTCGTTTAATGGGTATAGGATATACTATTTCTGTGGAGAGCAAACTTCTACCTCACGAAAGGATGATTGTTCAATATTATCCTACCACATATCATGGTGGTCATTATGATGTAGATATAATTATATGTGATATATATATATGATATCTATTTTTTATCTATTCTTATTTAAATCACATTTAGAATATACCTTTACTCTTTTCATGTTGTATAAAATATGATAATTTCATTTGAGGAAGTGCGGACTACCACCCACCCAAAATGATATGACTTGTTCATGCTATACATGGAACTTATAAATGATGAAATTAATGAACTTATATAACATATATAACATATTTATATATTTTACTGAATTTATAATATACATTTTTATCATGAAAATTTCCATGTTTTAAATAAGAAAAAGAAAAAAAGTACTGATAATTCGTACGTACGGATTACCATCTCCAAGCACAGTGATTTTAAATTATTATATCAAAATGTTATGGATTATTATAAATAAATATATACGGGAAATATATGATATTTAAATCATGGATTCATTTCTTCAAGATAATGGACTTTAGACCACATGGAAAATCTTTAATTATAACAAGTTCATTTTTTACTCAAGTACCAAATATCGGAAAAACAATAAATATTAACTTAAATAATTTTGCAATGTTTATAGGATGGTAATAAGTTATATAAAAGGAATAATAATATTGAAAAAGGTTATTAATCAAGTATAAATTAACATAACTGCATTATTCTGGAAGAACAAGGAACATGCATGACGATTCAGACTCATGGTAAGGGAACTTCTTAACCTAATTTCCGTTATTTGGGTTGATCTTATGATTATTGATTATGTAGTTAAATTATTATATGAGAAATGACTACTGAAATATTATCTAGTATTTATAATTTCTGTATATGGATTTATAGTTAAAACAAATAATAAATTTATTTATTAACAAAATGATCTTTGTAAGGGAACCTTTCACCTACCTCTTTTTGTCAAAGACTTATTTTTTGTTATGTATTTTAATCTCTATTTTCTTATGTTGGGATATGTTCTTCAATACTTATTACATAACATTTTATGTTCAAGTGATGATAAAAACTTTTATCTCTCATCAACTCATTTTTTGACCTTTTATGTGATGTTATTAAGGTACCGAATTTTCTTAAGGAAACTTCTTAACCAAATATACAATAATTGGGTTATTCTTATACTTCTTGATTATGTCATGCTATGATTATGTGAGAAACAAATCTTGATATCCTATATTTTATTTTTAATTGATTTATTTTTACTTATAATGAATACACATAATCGATCTATTTTATTTACAAAATGATCTTTTTATGGGACTTTTTCTGAATCTCCTTTGATTGGGGAATACTTTTATTTATATATTCCATTCATTTATACAGTGTATAAACCCCATTGAATTTTAATTTCATTAAAAGGGAATCTTTTCTCTACCAAGGGTTTAACAAAAAGACAAAAAGAATGTTTCTTTTTAACATACGTAGCGGCATCGACCTTTCCTCTACCACTATCATTATTTGTTATTTGGATTCTTTAATAAGCCATAATGTTTTTAAAAGGAAAATAAATATCATATACACTTTTTTTAACTTTGGTAATGAAAATTGTTTTTGTAATGGATCGATTATGTAAATATCTTGAACTGATATCTTGTGATTGCAATGTGGAAATGATATCTTTCCTCTATGTGTTATGAATATGTTATGGTTCTTGGGAATTGTTTACGTATATGGGTGGATCGTGATACTATTAGGGTAGGTGAGCCCGAGGTATCTCTCAAATATATTTGGTAACGTGATGGAGGTAAACATTAATGTTTATCCTATGTGATTTAGGGAATATACAGTGATGGGTATTCCAAACCTAACATACTATGTAGCTGTGAAATCTAGAATGTCTGTATTATATGGATTCCACATTATACCTTTATGATGTATGATTTCTATGTGTTATTCATAAATCATATGATTTCCTGACATATGTTAAAAATATTATGTTTTTTATGTATTGACATAATAATGTTTTCTTTCATTGTTTTCAAACCCTTACTAAGCATTTTATGCTCAACCCATGTTTTTGAGATGTTTTAAACAGTGTATAAGAAAGGGTAATAGAATGGGAGAATTCAAGAAGATTTATATCAAAAAAATAATTCTTGTGTTCTTTTAAGAGTTTTTATTTTATGAAAAAATAGATACTGAGTTGAAGTGTCTAATTTATAATATTTGAGATGTAATTTTATAGTTATGGCCTATTTATCTAAAGCTCTAAACATGAAAAGATCCTCAACATTAATTCTTGATTTAAATCATTATTAAGTAATGTTTCAAGGATGGGGCCATATAGCATGAATCAATTTTTATGATTTCATAGTTACTTAATTCCATCTATCTTTGATTACAAGATTTCAAGTGTATTTTAAATTAAATTATTTTCAATTAAAATAGAATGGAGTTTTTATAAAAGAAAGCATTTCTAAAGAAGAAAGGATATTTTCCCCAAGAAATAATTTCAAATATTTTATCAAATTTACTTTCCATATAAGATGACATTATTTGAATAAGGTTATTTATTTATCCCTATTATCACTATTATTTGTGTTGTGTTTATGATGGAATTCTATTTATGAACTCCGTTTTTTTATATAGATTATGAAGGAATTATTTTTAAGAAACTCACTTTATTATGTGAGTTATATTATTATTTATGTTTTTATAAGACATGTTGGAATGATTTCATTGTGAGATTAGTGGGACATATATCTACCTCTAATGCATTGGGTAAATATTTATATCTCATAAGATATACATGATAGTAATGACAAGTATATTTGGATCAATAATACAGGGATGGAACCAAAATTAAATATGGTTTAGCAATACATGGATAGAATGACAAGTAAACCCGATTCAATAATGTACTTTGTCCACTATGATGGTATTCACTACAATGTATTGGCTAGTTTAGAAAAAATATTATGTTCTTATTTTCTTTTCCGTAATTCCATGTTTTATTCCAAGACTATTTTATCATGGTTAATTTTAATTTATGATCTAAGTATTACGCACTTCCATGATTTAGTTCAGGACTGAAGATGTTGATATTTATTCTTTATGTTGATGTTTTAGCATTCTTATGTTTATAGTTTTTTTATGTTCTCCATGTTTAACCTTACTATGAATTTTAGCTGACCTTTATTTATGTTTTCATTTCCCCATGATATAACTAAATGATTTAGATAGCTAAACTAAAGGTGATGATATTTATGGGAGATGTAAAAGATCATTCACCCAGATTGAAGAATGTGTTCCTTGTTTCTAAAACACTAATTGAATATGGTCATTTGGAAGCTATTTGTGTAATGTATTATGTATTATTAAATATAATTTCAATGTCTTATTATTTCAATCTTCATTCATTAGTGACATTTAATATTAATTGCATCTCTTTGTGGCTATGGTAGGTCGTACGTAATTAGAAGCGATAATATAATTCCCCAAATAAGTGAAAAGACGAGGGAGTCGGTAATATATTGATATTATATAATTTATATTATTTATTATATATATCATATATTAATTAAATTTATCCATATTACATTCCATGTAATGAGTAATAGAAAAATGAATCTCATCACTTCGAGTGGCGGAATTCAGCCATACACACAAGTGACATTAGCATATTTTAAATAGAATAGAACATAAGAAGGTGTATGTGATAATATATTTCAACAATTATAATAATATAATAAATATTGTATAATTTTTTTAAATATATCGTTATATCCATCCTTAAATAGTGGTGATGAAGAAAGAATTATCTCAGTTAACGAGGCGGTAGTCCACTGCATACATGATCGACGGTTTCATCATGAATTTGATGGAATAGGTGATTCATATAAGTTATTAAATTAACATAATAAAATATTATTATATGTTAGAGACATGTGGTATTAAATTTTCATGATTAAATAATATTTTAGGGAATTAAAAGAATAAATAAAAGGAAAATCCCCGATTCATAAGGTCGCATATTCTTCAGGGAACATCATTTGGTTTCCACAAAAGGACTTTGTAGGATGAATTTATGATAAAAAAGGTCTTTATGATGTTTATATATTAGTCAAGAATTGATTTGGTATGGTGTTTTTCTATCCAAATGGATTGGGATTTGTGAATAGGGTTGGAGACTAGGTGGCCTTTTATTAATTGGGGAGAGGACACACATGGAATTTTTTAAAAGAATCAATTACAACCTTATTTTTGTAATGTTACACGAATATAAAAAGTTTAATTATATATAATTATAGATTATAAGTTTATAATATTTCCATATAATGGATTACATGAATGTTTATATGTTATTTATAATCCTAATCTTCTTGGTCTAACCCCTTGGTAATTCTGTTTTTACCTTAACCATAGTAAATAATTTTTACTAATTTTACTATACATAATGGTCAAAACCTAAACTAAAATTATTATATAATGTAAGATATTATGATTTAATATATGGAATAAAGTTTACAAAATTTAATTCACAAAAATTGAAAAAATCAAATTTAAAATGATACCCATATATGCGAAGAAAATGAAGGGTTTCAAAGAGAAACTTCTGATAACTATAAAAGGTTTTAATATCAAAATTAAATTTTAATTGATTACAATGACTTAAATGGTATTTATTATAATATAAATGAATATATTTAACAATAAAAATAAGTTTAATTTTAATTTTAATTTTTAAATAATACTAATGTAAATGCAGTTTTCAAAGAAAAAATCAGTATTTTTCACTGATCATCAAAAAATAAAACTTTTAAGAAAATTACAAATTGATTCAATATAATATAATATTGAAATTATTATTTAAAAAATAAATTTCATTTCCTAATATTAATTTTCTAAGTTATTCAAAAATTAATTTTATCATAAGTTCACAAGATGCAAAGAAACCATTTTCTTAAAAAAATAGTTTTCTAAAAAAAATTCTATTTCATTCAAATTATTCTAATTTAATATCTAATCAGTAGATATGAATTTAATTTAATTTATAAATATATAAACAATATAAATTTCATTATGTATTAATTACTATTAGTACTCACCAACTTGATTGCAAGGTTATAATTATCAGGATTAATACATAATTTAATAGATTTGTTCTTCTAAACGTGATGTTATGTGGACCAAAAGTAATCTAAGAGATAGAATTTAGTTAAATTAAAATAAATCCTATTGTATTTTTGTGTTACATATATTTTCATTCAACCATTCATTTAAAATAAAATATAATACACATGAATTAATGATAAATAGATATGTATTTTTTTATAATAACATGATTCATTTATTATCATTACAACAAATCCCTTATAATTATTGCACCAATTGATTCTACATATTCCTCATGTTGTTGTAGTAGAAATTTATTTATAAATGGATCTAAGACATTCATCACTATATCCACCAAATGAATTTTTACATCACCCCTCTCAATGATCTCCCATATGAGATAGAATTTTTGAAGGATGTGATTAATTCTTTGGTGAGATCAGGGTTCCTTGTCATGAGAAACAAACTCATTATTATCATAGTGTCGATAAATTACTACCTCAATGGTAGGAACCACTTTGTGTTCAGTAATTGAATTATTTGTCGAAAAAAAATTCATTTTCAACATCAAATTCATTGATTTACTCTAACCCTATTTTTTAATATTCTATAGTCACTTTCACATAACAATTCTATTGAATATATCCATCGTTTGAGAAAAAAAATAATATATATTAATATCTCATACCTTATTTTTCGGATTGTAAAATATCATATGTCTAACCCTTTACCTAATGCATATCCAATCCATTAAATACCAAAAATATATCATTATTCATTCTTATGTACATAATAATAATCCTTAAAAAATATAGTGACCCTCCCTGGGATTGGATTGGTATTAACTTTTTATTTTCAAAACATAAGAAATATTAGTTCTATAGGTTAGATATGGGTAAAAAGAAAAGGGAGAGGGTTATTTGAACTTCAAAAATATAAATAAATATAAATAAATATAAATAATTAAATAATTAAAAATAATTTTTGAAAGAATGAAAATGATTAATAACCTTAAATAAATTAAAAATGAAAATAATCCTAATGATATAACAATATAAGTTTATAATAAGGGCAAAATAAAAGGAACAATTGATTCTTATATAAAAATTTATTAATAAATTGATTAAATTATAAAAAATCAAAGATATTAAACTAAAAATTTAGAAACTAAATAAGGAAAAAAAATTGTAAGGATGTTCTTCAATAGATCAATAGGATCCCGTTGGTCTGATTCATCAATTTCATTTGGATTTAATGTATTATTCTCTGAAATTTAATGGAATCAAAAGAGAGAAAAAAATCCAATGATTTTTATGTTGTAGAAAGAAACCAAAATTATAATCGACATTAGATTTCTAATGTGTATATAATTAATTATATCTAATGATTATGAAGAAAAATATGATAGAAAGTTCAAAAATTAGAGTGAGAAGATATTATTATAAGTACACACTCTATATAACATAATGGAAGATTTAGAAAAGATAACACCATGAATGAAAATTGTAAACATCAGCACATTTCAATTGGATAATTAAAGAGAATATTAGTTCATTAGTTGAAATGCCTCCCAAGGACACAATTTATAATCTACGTTAGTGCTGAATAATTCTTCGATCGATTCAATTTTTTAATGAGCTAAAACAAGAATTTATTAAAAAAATTAATGCTCCATGGGAAGTGTTTTATAATATCCACATATAATGTGGTCGAAATATTTATGATGTGTAGGAATTTTTTCACTATAATAATTTTGGGTATGATGTAGAGATTCTTGGGATTGTTTTAGAGTTTATTACTATTCAGTGGTAGTTATGATATATCCCTCAAGATGTAATGTGTAAGAATCATCCAAATCTAGGGTATAGAGTTTTGCCTTTTGCTGTAAAAATTCCCTTGTTTTTAGGTTATGATGTTTTACTATGGTATGAATTCTAATCATTTATCATGATGTTCATCATGGAATATTGGTTGAGAAATACAATTACATAGTCTTTTTAAAATCCTTTTATTCCTATTTGATGACTTTATATGTTTGGTGAAGAGTGTTGTGGCATGGTGGATCCATGATGTGAATATTTCTAACCTCCATCCACTTAAGAAAAATAATTACACACGTTAAGGAGTGTTCAGGATTGTAAAAAACAAAATATGGATAAGAGGATAATAAATTCGCATTTTTTTCATGATAAAAATGATGAATTAAACTGAATAAAAATCATGAAAAGGAAAAAATATTGTTTTTCTAAATAATAGAAAAAAAACAAAAGAAATTACATGTTATTTTTTTTGCTTTTTGAAAATCAGAAAAAAAAACTCCACCATATAACATAAGACTTATCCCAACATAAAACTCCCCCTTATAAACAAAATCCATCTCCCCCATTGTTATTATAAAAAAATAATCATAAATGGGGTTAGATTAAAATAAGTGAAATAATTTGAAAACAAAATTTATCATCATTAATAATATTTTTAAATAGATCAAAAAATGTTTTAAAATTTTGAGAACTGAATATTTTGGGAGAGGAGAGAGTGATTTTAAAGAATTCACAAACAGAATAAATAGAACATTTTATTTATTTCAAATAAATATCAATTGAAAATTATATATTGAATATTTGTTTTCAAAAATCCCAAGAATGAATTAAATTTTAAAAAAAATTATAAAAATTTTGTATACTCTAATATCATTTTATTATTAACAAGATTATCACCTCCTTAAAATAATATTGATGATGTGAAAAAGGGATCATATATAATAATGAACTTCTGATAAATATTTAAAATATATAAAATATATTTACAGAATCAATCTATTATTAAGAAATAAAAATTATTCTGTAAATTAACCCTAGAAAATTCTCCTGGAGTATCAAACCTTGTTTGTAGTAATTTTCTACTCACCATACCCAAGATATAGACATTATTAAAACCAAATAAACTATTTTTAGGAAAAAACTACTTAGGAACATATTCATTAAAATGACATCAACTTATTTCGATGTAGACATGAATTTTTTTCTTCGATTTTTATAGTCACATAGATTTTCCAAAATAAAGGAATATTTGAAAACTCGTTTTTAATATTTGAAAAAGAAAGAAAATAATTTATGTTGATAACAAATTTATAATTGAATAAAAATGAAAATAATTTTTTTATTCTTTCCTAGATGATGAAATAAGTATCATAATCTAATAATACAAAGTTGACCTTTAATAAAGACAAAAAGATTAGTAGGAAGGGGTTTTGTTAAGATATAACCAAGTTAAATGTTGGTGAAAGAAAATTTTGCAATGATATCATATTTTTTAATGAGATCTCATAGAAAATGTCTCCTCACATCAATTTGTGTTGTGTTAGTGTAGAATATAATTTTAATATATTCTAATATCATGTTTATTTTCACACATGATAGGGAAACAAGAAAATGTAAGCCAAAATTCTAAGATATTATATTTCATATATATAATGTAGGGACAGTAAATACCCATGGATATATATTCCAGTTCTTTTATATAATTGGAAAAATATTTTTTATTTATACTCTATATGACAATGGATTTTCCTAGTATATGATAAGTTCCCCAAGTAATTTTACTATCTTGTTCTAATCTGCCAAAATCCTAATTGAAAAAATAGTTATGTTCAAAATAATTTTCCTTTAGATAATAAATACCATGATTTTTATATTCTCTCAAATATTGAAAAATTGTTTTTAGATGTTTTAAATTAGATTCAAATTTATTTTATTAATAATGAGAATAAATGAATATACTAAACATGATGTTCTTACAATTTATAGTAAGGTAAATTTGACTTCAATAATAATTCTATAATTCTTGTTTTCAACCAAATTATTAGATATCTCAAAGTTTACCATAAAAGTTTTACTCATGGGTGTTCTAATTTTCTTTTCATCATCCACGCCAAACTTTTTTAGATTTTTATTAGTGCATTTAATTTGTTTTTAAAAAGATAAATTTGAATTTTTTGAAATTTGAAAACCAATTAACAATTTCAGTTACCCCATAAAACTAATTTCAAACTCTTTATTCATTAAATATTAAAATTAATTACAAATATTATCTCTATTTAAGTAAAAAATAACATATCCAAAATAAATATTAATAATTAATAAATAATTTAAAAAACATTTGAAACAAAATGCGATCTTATTTTCACATTTTGAAATAATTTAAGGCATGAAATGTAGTTAAATTCTCATATAAAACTTGTGGGGAATTTTTTAAACCATAAATATATTTTTTAAAATTGAAAACATGGTTTTGAAATCAAGTATTTTCAAACCTGGGTGGTTGATCCATAAAACAATTTTCAATAATTAAACCATAAGAAAATGTTTTTTGACATAAATTTGAAATTTTTTAAATTTAAATTTAATGGTAAATGCGAACAACTTTCCTATGGATTCTTAATGAGAAATACTAGAAAGTATTTCACCATAATCAACAACTTATTCTTGATTATAACCCTTAGGAAGAATTTGATCCATTTTACGAATGTTAATTCTTCAATCCTCATTATTGATTCAAAAAACCAACTTAATAACAATAATATGATGATTATCCTGACATTCCATTAAAGTCTAAATGTTTTTCCATTAAATATTTTTCAACTCCTATTGAATAGAATGTATCCAATTCAAATAATTAGTATCATCATAAAATTATTGAGGCTATATTTGGGAGAGATTTTGTTGATTTTTAATCTCATTTAAGAATAATATTTTAAAATGATTTCTAGTTTGTAATTCATTGATAACATTCTCTCAATGGGTAGTGTTTAGAATTAACCACAAGAGTATGAAAAAGTGGTAGAACGGGCTTATATAATATTTTAATTTATTTTACAATATTGATGTTTATATAGTATCAAATTTGGTTTTTCAAAATCGTCATTATGTATGGGATGTGATATACGAATATTCTAATCAAATTTTATGTTAATAGACTCTTCAACTTTCATTTACCTCTTATTGAAGACTCAAAAGGATTTAATAATTTCCATGTATGCATGAAATAACATGTAGTAAAATTTAGGGTCAAATATTCCAATATTATCCTTGGAATTAAGAATAAATATTTTAAAAAATAAAATGTTAAAGAAGAAAACATTTGAAATATATCTTTAGCAATTCCCATAGGGGTATTTTCCTTGGATGGGTTTATGAGAACATTGTTATACATAAATCATATAGTATTGACCATGGAAAAGGAAAATAATTGAGCGAGTTTAAACTTATTAAAGAAATTCCTTTACATTTCACAGAAGGTCATTTTTCATTTTTTGACAACCCCATTTTCTTGAGTTGTTATAGGAGCAGAAAAAGAGTGATGATAACCTCATGATAAAAAAATCATAAAATTATTTATTGGAAAATTATCATCCATGGTAACTAATTAAAGGAAAGAGAATTTACACTTTTCAATTTTTAAATTTCCATTAAAAGATGATAAGGACATTACAAGCCTACCTTTGATGAGCTATGAAGGACACCTAGGAAAATTTAATATATTCATAAATAACTATAATTATACAAGATCTAATTATGTAACTAAAAATATATGTTAGTCCAAAAAATCTGGCAGACTTGTTTGAAGTCTTTTGAAGAGGAAAAACCCTTATTAGGTATGAAAGAAGATTTGATTTTCTATTAAAGTTGAAAAGATTCACAAACTAATTTTCCTTTGAAATACAATTTCAATAAATTTTAAACTAGTTTGTTATGTTTTAGATTGATAAGAGAATGAAAATTACAATGGCCTAAGAACCAATTGAAAAGAATTGATTTATTATCTTCTACACATAAAATCATTACATTTTAATTTTTATGATATTTTATATCAATATAATAATTTTTTTAAAAAATGGGATGTGGAAAATAAAATTTTTCTTTTAAAATTAAAAAATTTATACAAAAAATAATTTGTAAAAAATGTTTAAAACTGCTATTACAAAATAGACTAATAATAAGTAACATATTCTTAAATAAATTGAAAAATAAAAAATTAGTAATCATAGTAGGTTTAGATTAACCAATCATACCTATACCAGTAATATTTCCTTTTGAATCATCTCTAAATGTTACATTTCCACTATCAATTTTTTCAAGAGGATTGAATTTGTAAGGATCGCTGCATATATAATTCAAGTACAAGATAACCACATACCAAGTATAATCTCATGCTTCTTCTCAAGAGTTCTTTATACTATAAAATATTAATATTCTAATAATTTTGGTACCCAAATCTCTTGTCCATTTGTTTTATAAAATAGAGACTATAAAAAATAAATTAGTTTAGAAGAAAATTTACTTCAAAAATATGAGATGAAAAATTTATTCTCTTTGGTATACATTATCTCTCATTTTTATAATTTCATTCATAAAAATTATTACCAAATTTATTAAAATAGTTTCAAATTTTAATTTTATATATTCATTTCAAAAAATTAGTATTTTTAAAAATTTCTAGAATAATAGATTATTTAAAAAACCCAATATTGAAATTACTTTTAATAGAACGTTGATGTCTGATAATTTTATTCAAAGTCTTGAGGACTTTAGAGAAATAAGAAAGATTGATTTTATGATATTTAATTAAAAATTACAAATTTTTAACATTTGGTATTTCTTTTATTTTTAAAACCAAATCATATTTTTCTTTTCACATGTGATATTTTTAAAAAAAATTAATGAAATGGTTTTTAAGATCATTAAATTTTAAAATGTTATCAAAAAAATCATGATTTAGATCTTTGGAATAAATAAGTTCTTTATAACTTTAAGAATATGATGATAAATTAGAATGGTAATAACTATAAAATGCATAATTTACATCTTCACAAACCACAAAATTGGCTATAAAGAACTTGGAATTTCATTGATAGATTCTTATATTGAAATAGATTACTCACTTACATTATAAGTTAAATAAATTTGATATTTATTAACTTACTTATTTTTTAAGGGAGAATATGTCTTGATGTTGAATTTCATTTTACCACTGATGATTGTGACCTCCATTTCATGGTTTTAATTTTTCAATCATTGAGTATATATTTTAATTTTCATGTACTTGTTCACCTTTTAGAAAATTTAAGCAATGTTGGATTCAATTTTAGATGTGTAATTGTTAATTTCCATGAAATAAATATTCTTTTTAGTTTTTGCGACCTACATTTCCACCTTTTGAACTTGTATTTTCGTTTTTATCTTATATGTCTTGTGAGAAATGATGAGTTCACCAACCCCCATATTCTTTATGTCATTAGCTTCATGGATCAGGGTGAATTTGTAATCCAAATTGATCGGTAAAACAAAACTTATTTTATTTAGTAAATATTCTTTATAAAGATAATCACCATGATCCTTTCACACATTACATACATCTTTAAATAGAGTAAAAATTTTAGTGGTTGGTTTAATAGGATGTATAACATAAGATTAAAAGTCTTATATTAACATATATAAATGGGTATATTTTTTCATGTTTGTTCTTCATAAGTTACCTCAAAGAGTGTCCAAATTTCATAATATTTTACGCATATAAAAATTCAATTAAATTTAGTTGTATTTGAAGAAAAATTCATAGAACTCATTACCTTACAATCTAATTCAAAATAATAAAAATCAATAGAAGGATATTTACCTTCCTTTTCAACTTTAGGAATATAATAATGTATAAATATTTTCAAAATGGTATAACCCATAGATCTATGAAAAGATGATGAGAAATGTTTCAAATAACTAAAATTATTACCATATAAAGGGAGCAGTTACAATAGGGATTCCTTCAAGAGAACCATTGGTTTTTGAAAAAGTTAATTTGAAAAAGATAATTTATGGAAAAATTTGTTAATTGTTTTGAAAATAAAATAATATTACAAACAATTTGATGTAATAAATAAATTAAAAAATCATCTAATACCAAATTTAGGTAAAATTATAACAACATGGAAAGATAGGGAAGTGAATTTAAAATTAATTAATTAATGTGAAATAGAGGAAATAAAAAATACTTCATCACTAAAAAATATTTTTGAAAGATTGAAAATAATTATAACATTTTCAAGATATTAGAAAAGAAAAACGTGAAATGTTATAATAATATATGATTACAAAAGTTGAAGGATAAAAGATAGAGTTGTTTTTAAAAAAAAATTGATTAAAGTTATTTATATATTAATAAATTAATTAAATTGAATTGATGAATGTGATAAATATATAAAAATGTGGATATACAATGAGGCACACAGTATGGTAAGGATGTTTGGAAATAATTCAAGAAGATATCTTATGTCTACCAACTCATTTTTTGATGATTTATTGTATCCTTTTATTTAACTATATATGGGATACCAAAACTCTATTTCCATTTAGATTGTTATAAGAAACCTGAATAATAATTTACTATATATTTTTTATTAGTAAAAATAGAAACATAAATTAAAGCATTTCATTTACATTGAATGGTTATGGTCTGAAAATCTGAATCCATCTCATTAATGGTAGTGTGCACTAATAATGTAATAAATTGGAAGAAGGGAATAATTATTAGTAGAAATCACACTTTAGTGTAGTCTAGATTATCTCGAAAAATAGGAAGAAAAATTAATAAATGATGATAATTAAGATGAGTGTGAGAATATAATCTAATTAGTATAACTATAGATTGTAAAATGGAGTATTTAGAAAAGATATATCATTGAGATTAAAGTGGTGATGATAGCCCATTGGAAATATAAAATTGATGAGATGGTAAGTCCCTCATTTCTCAGGCCTCCTAGGTTCTTTATTTATAGTATTGATGAGTTTTGAGGAAGTCTTGGGTCGATTTGGTGATTTTAGAAGATAAGATGGGACATATTGACCAATAATTAATTCTTATTAGAAATTTGTAGATCATAAACTTTTTTTTAATGCCATACTTTTCTTGTTTATGGTGGTAGTCATTACTATAATGTGATTTGTTCAAAAAATGGAGTTATATAGGATCATTTTGAAGTTTCATCCAATTTATATGTATTTATTATATATATATAGAGTTGTACCATATAATAGACCTAAAAAGAAGTTATTTATTGAATAAATTTACTTCACAACATATTTGTTCCCACATTTTTAGGATATGAGGATTGATTGCTGCTTATATTCCAAAATATTCACCATGATGCTAAGAGAGGAAGTTATACTGAGCTACACTGAGGAATTCTATATTTAATATCATTGTAATTCTTATTCAATGACATTTTCTTGTGGGATACAAATTGATACATCATGGTAAAACTGTGAAGCATAATTTTTTGTTGTATAGCCTCATATGTGAAATCGTTAGATACTTTATAGAGTGATTATTATCAGTAAATCTAAATATAGTGAGAAGAATAAAAAAGGATTATTATACTTAATATAATACATGATAGATCCTATAACAATACTATATAGAATCATGTCAATCATTTCAAACTATTTTCAAGGATAATGAATCTTCCAGAGAGTTGTTCCTTGAAACGCTTGTAAAGAACCCTTTTTATAGTTCTCTATGCTAATAGACTTTATCTCTTTACCGGTATATTTCTTCTGACTCAATCAGAAATGACTCTTAAATCTATCTCTGTATATGGTTATATCAACTATGTAGGAATATTTTCTCTTTTAATTCATTGATAAACATTTTTCCATCCACATATTTATAGAGTTATGTGTTAGGGTTTCATTTATGAAAATCATTTTATTATATAAATAAAAAAATACAAATTAAAACTATACCCCCACTAACCATCTTATATGAAAATGAATAATTGGGTTTTTTAAAACAAAACTAGTTTATTGGTTCATAAAACTACATATTCTAACTCCAAAAATATTTCTTTAGTTCTTAAAAAGGAACATTGTAACTTGTAAACCACAATAGACGCATTTGGAACTTCAAAACCACTATGTTGAATCCTAAAAGTTTCCACAGTTAATTTTACATTAAAAAATAAGTTTTTACATCAATTGATATATCTCATAATCATAATGATCTGTTATGTCCAGACAAACTTGAGTAGACTTTATCATTATAACAAGTGAAAGGGTATCTTCATAGTAAATAACTATGTTTTTGTAGTGTTTTTGTACAAGTCATGATATATTGGTAAAAAAATATTCCATCCATGTTATTTTTCATAAATAAAACATATTTGTATCCTATGGGTCTCACCCCTTATGGTTTATCCCTAATATTCCAAACTCAGTCTATGTATATTGGGATAGTCTTAAATTCCACATATTTTATACATTTTATGAAAATTGAACTCTCATTGGACTCCTATTAGGTAGTAGTTTTACTTTTTATGAATATTAATTCATCGTCATTAGCCACAGGAAATCCATATATATTAGGTTCCAAAAAAATACTACCAGACATTTGTGGTTCTTATGAAAAATGATATGGTTCTTGTTATAAAGATTTCTGTGGAACTAGATTAACCTCTACCATAGGAACACCTCATGTTTATTTTTCAAGAACTTGTCCATGTTTAACTTTAATTTAATTGAAAACATTAATTATACATTCCTTTTCAAAAAAAAAATATACCATTTCAATCCATAAATACATTATCATTTGTATAGTGGTAAAAATAATATCAAATAGTTTCTTTAGTATTACCAAAAAATAATCATATGCCTAATTTGGTATAAGATTATTAGAATTAAATCATATTTTAGATGCTTTAGATCCTAAACTACTCACTAAATTCATTATATTATGTTTCCATACTTATATATCATATGGTGTCATCACGATTACTTTAGATGGAATATTATTAAAAGGAATGCATCAGTATCTGGAGTAAAACCATATAGTGAAATAAAAGGTCACAAAGACTCATCATTGATCAAACCACGTCTAACAAGGCAGGATTCCTCATTTTAGACACACCCTTCCAAAATGGTGTTCTAGGAGGAGAGATTTGTGAAAAAACTACTGAATATTTCACACAAACAATAAATTCCATGCTTAAGTATTCACCACATCATATGATCTGAGAATCTTAATAATATTACCTAGTTGATTTTGTACTTCATTAAGAAACACTTTGAACATTTAAAATGATTTATACTTTTGTCTCATCCAGAACACATAACCATACATAAATAACTCAACTATAAAATATATTATGTACATAAAACTACTACTTTATATTGTGATCTATGGTCCATATACATTACTATTTATGAGCTCCAACAATCCACAGCCCATTAAACCTTTCTCACAAATAATTTATTTTTCATTTTTCCAAATAAACTAGATTTGAATATGTCTAACAATTCATAATCAAAAAATTTCTAATAATATCTCTTTATTTAGTATTTGAATGTGTTCTTTGTTTATATGTCCATGGAGATAATACCAAAGGTAGGTGGGATTATAACCAACCTCAACCATTTTATTCTGAATTTCAAAAATATAATTTTATATATTTATAATTTATAAATAATTATTTTTATTCCCAACTCCAAAAAAAATTACATTCTTATATATAAAACAACTATTGTTCTTAATAATGAATGAAATTACCCTCCAATCCAAATAGGTTAAATATTTTGAATTCCAATTTACTAAGGGAACATAATAAATGTTGTTTAATTATGGTACTAATCCACTGGGTATTCTTAGTTCATTAGTTCATACTTCTAATTTTAAAACATTTTCTCAATTACAAACATAAATATATATTTCATTGTTCAACAATTCCCTCTTATTTACGATTCTTCATTTTTCCGGAAAAGTGTGGGACACACCTAGTATCTAAACCCAGATCTCAAACCTAGTTGAATTGGTCTCTATAAAATTTAAATTCATGTACTTCAAATGTTTATTCTTGAGAAATGACGTCAATCCTAGATACCAAACATTACCTGTTTTGTAGGTAATATATATAAGTGAGATCAAAATTATTATAATTAAATCTTCCATAATCAATAAATAAGTGAAAATAGATGGTGAATATTATTTCTTATTTCTTTTCATTAATTATATTTAATGATCTTTCTCCCAAAAAACTAGTGAGTCATTACATCATATCCATTTAAGGAGACAATATCAATTGTATTTTTCATATATTCCGACAAATTGTTACCGCAATTCCTCTTATATGTGTATTTTTTATACCCTTGGTGATCATCAAAAACCCATGTCATAAAGGATGTGTGATTAGAGGGTCACTAACCTCATCACTATTAGTTCAAGAGGGGTTCCAATTAGGTGGACCATGACAATTTAGTCTAGAATTTTTGGTTGAGAGATAGGATTGAGTTTTAGGATAGGTACCGCTACGTATCTAATGGGTAGGTAGAGAAACAATATAAATTAAAATTATTAAATGATGTATGAAAGGGATATTGACTAGGACATAGGTGATCAGGTTATGGTATAATATAGTACATGGATATTAGGTTTGCAAAATTAATTGGGAAATGTGATGTAACTTTTTTGGTAGAGACCTATGCAAGGACCATGCATCGAAATTGTTAATGCCTTTTATTGGACTTGGTAGATGATGAGAATCATAGACTACCTAAATTAAGTAATTATAAAGGTTTTGTATTTAAGGTTTAAGAATCCCATAATTTT
The DNA here is from genome assembly GCA_963277665.1 of Viscum album. Classification (NCBI taxonomy): domain Eukaryota; kingdom Viridiplantae; phylum Streptophyta; class Magnoliopsida; order Santalales; family Viscaceae; genus Viscum; species Viscum album. Next base: position 110,995,542 of record OY728125.1, on the reverse strand, counting down.
AGATATTTAATTGGGATAGACCCTAGTAAACACCCCCATTAGGCTTATGCAAGTGATTTATAGTAGGATACACCAGTAATACATCAAAGAGTTTATGCTAATGACGTAGAAACATCGAGGAAGAAATTTTATAAGTTCCACTTCTAGTGATTTAAAAATTATGATATACTTATTGATAATTAATATTCCAAGCTATGTCTAGAAGATGTTTAGATCATTTTTATTTTGATCTGTGCTATGAGGGAACACTGGATTTCATTAGTTGTCAGTATATTGTGATTAATTTCTCTTTAGCGAGAGGTTTATTCCTTACAGATAGCGTAGATTTAGAAGATTAAGGAGGGAAATGTTTTGATTAGTTTCAGTTTTTTTTCCTTCATTTAACCCTAATGATGGCACTTTAGTGTGAGAGTCTTTCTCTTCATAAATTGATCTTTAGATTGTTTTTAAGGAACATACCTTAAACATCCTATAATATAATTTATTTAGAATATAATTCACATTCCTTCATTACTAATTTTATTTTAAGATTATTTTTTTAAAGAATTATTTCACAAATAATATATATCGAAACAATATTTTACTATATGGACACATTGGATCAGAATCTATTTTTTGGTAATAAAACTCTTAAATTCAAACAGGATTTTCTTTTATGTAAACTCTTCTTGACTATCAACATTATATCTTTCTTTCCCATAACCACATTTAATCCATATGAAAAAATTTAAAATGTGGTATGAACACAAAAATCTTATTAAGGGATATAAAAATAAATAAATAAATTATTTGTCCACGAAAACATAAAAAATTCCTCTTTGAAAATTAAATTTTGTCTCAGAAATGTTTTTTCAATAAATAACCATTACTTCCCAAAACAATCCATAACACATTTCATAAGAAGTATTCAATAAAAAAATAATAAATTTTTCCTTGGAATCATAATATTTTCATTAAAACATTTTTACATGGTAATACTTTTCACCCTTAATAAGAAACATATACATTCCATAAAACATAAACTAAAAAACGTACCTTTTGAAAAATTAGATTTCATTAAAAAAATAGTAAGAATAAATAAATCATATAGTTATAATGGGTCATAATTTGCTTATCTTAATTACATAAGGAGTAACCCCCATGATTACACATGATATATGTCCCAGGATTATATTTAAAATATCTCTTGTTATTATACTTTGTGTTACCATCGTAGTTACACATGGAAAAACCATCATGGTAAAATTCTAGCAAAAACATACCCAATTAATTTGAGGGATATCATATACCCACTATAAATTGGTTTAAATAGAACCACCCATTATCATAAGAAATGTGTAATAACTATAACATAATCATATAAAATAAATTCCTTCATCATAAAAACATTCCTTAGGGAAAATGACTTATTTTAAAAAGAAAACAGTTCACAAACCAAGGGAAAAGTTTTCTTTGAAAATAACCATTTATGATTTTAAATTAATTGTCAAAGACAATATAATTCAGAAATTTGAGAAAATAATTTCATTTTTATACTCTAAAAAAGCATTCCTTCATCATTTTTGTTGGAAAAGTCACAAATTACATTTTTCTTGAAAACAACCAAAATATTACTTTCAATCCTTTTTGTAAAAAGTAAAACATTTCTTAAAATGACATCAATAAATTATATAAGATTAATATAACCCTTATTTATATAATTTACATAAATAAATCATATTTATATTGCTTAAAAACATATTTTAAGGGAGACATTAAAAAATGTTTTTTAAAAAGAATGTCTCTCACAATTAGTATATGTCCTCACGTACTTTATTTATCATCCTCAACAAAAAACATACATTTCTTATAATTTTTTAATATTTGTTTTGATGTTTATTATTATTTTATTTCCTATAATACCATGTTATATACAAATACTTAGTCAATTAAATTTATATTGTGTGTTTTAATGATATTCTACTCATATATCAAATATTATGTTGATTGGTTGAATATGGTAAAATAGATTATTATTACATCATATAAAGAATAATAATCATGAAATAATTATATTTTTTGGTACATAAATTATAATTTTAAATCCAAAAAATAAATATTTTTATGAAAAACTAACTATGATATAGTCATAGAAATGGTAGGCAGTATGTACACATGGGTAACATTTCCATTTTTGAACAATCATTATGGAATGAAGTGGTTCGAATGGAAATGGGGATGACCTTGTTTGTTTAAAAATCAAACATTCCAATCAGTTTCTAATGGGTTTATTTGTAGAACTGGAAAAATCAAATGATTCTATATCCATTTGGATCTACTTTCCAAAGGTAGGTGCTCATTAGTTGTGTAATGATGTGGCTTAAGAATTTTCATTGGCCGAGAGGATGGGAGGTCAGAATCATTAGACCTTTTTGAGGGGAAATATTGTCTACTCTGGGACTCTATTATAGATTTTAGTTATGTTCTTGAATCCTTATTAATTTACCAAGCATGAAAATGAGTTTTTCCTTTAGACCTTGCAATTAACGATTGAAATATAGGGGGTTTAGAGAATATTTTATATGTATTTGAGGTTCCTCATCAATAGAGAATCATCTATATGAATTAGTGATTCTTAATAAATGGTATCCTTCAATAAATTATATAGAAATATCTTAGTCATTATGATGACCGTACTAGTTTTAAAGCCACTTATTAGGGCACTTGAAGTTTATTGTGATTCAGAAAGACAGGATTATTTTAGAGTTGGGATCGTACCAGCAGATGGGCTACCTACGTATCCTTGTTAGAAAAGGAATCAGAACCCACATAGTTCGGGTGAAGAAGTATGAGGTTTATGAATTGTTGATGGCCAAAATAGATATTTCATAAATAATTTTACACTCTAAGCTCACGTGAGTCATGCTTGATGTGAGAAACAAGAGGTATCCGTAAAACATAACGATTATTCCACGAAAGATAAAATCATAAGAAAGGATGTGGGGATTACATATGTATGACTGCCCAAGTAAATTAAGACAAAGCCTTTTATAAAGGAATCCCAAGAGCAGGGTCCATAAAGGGGTTTTTACTTTATAGAGATTTAGGATTCTAATTTGGGACTTACTCCTGAAAAGGAAGCCCAAATTAAGAGGGACTTATGATTGGGTTTTAATCTTGAAAAGTAATCCCAAATCAAAGGAAATTAAGACTGGGGATTACTCCTGAGAAGGAGGCCCATATTAAGGGGGTTTGTAATTTGGGGATTACTCATGAGAAGGAGGCCCAAATCAAAAGAAATTAAGATTGGGGCGTACTCATGGGGAGGATGCCCAATTAAAGTGAACTTATAACATGGGGCTTACTTTTGAGAAGGAGGCCCAAGTTAAGGGGACTTGTAACTTGGTGCTTACTCTTGAGAAGGAGGCCCAAATCAAAAGATCTTATCACAAATTCCATTCCAATATGGAATCCAACAAAGGAACCATGCCACAAATGGCTTTGAAGAGGGTTTTGAAGGCTGTCTTTCAAGACGAATGGTGGATTTGAGGAATGTAGGTGACTATGAAGGAGGCGCCCAAGTTTTTTTCTGGTGCACAAGTCCTGGTCGCACAAGTATACTTGTGTGACATGATTCAACTTGAGTGACAAAGAATCCATGGAGTGATATTTGGGAGACTTTGAATTGGAGCCCTTAGTATCATCCCTAGAGGCCATCAGATGGGTGGCGTGCAAGTTTCCTTGAGAGGTAAAGGTGGTACGCAAGTATCTTCACTTCCCTTAAGGGTTTGACACTTAGGTGCACAAGTATTGATGAGTTCTAAAACTTAGTCCTTATTCATCCTCTTTATATATTCTATTCAAGTTAAAGAATTTCCTTATAAGTGTTTGGAAGACGTTAGGAAAAGACTTGGGCGACCAGAGCATGAATCTGAGTTTTTGGAAAATACCCCCTCAAAATTGGGAGCCACAGGGGATATCTAAAGGCCACATGAGTTTGTGTGAAAACCCACTTTGGGCGCACAAGTGACTTGCACGCCCATTACGGGCGCATAAGTGACTTGCGCGCCCAAGGATAGCATGTAGGTATACATGTGCACCGTAATGACTTTGTGAAATTCTTGATGTTCTTTCCTCTTTTTTTCTTGAGGTGCTTCCCTTAGTCAATCTTGGGACTCTGTGAAGGAAATAGAGAATCAACAAAATTCCACCCTCAGTGTTGGATCCGAAAAAGGAAAGAGGATATGACTCTGAGGAAAAGGACAAACCAGGATCCAGCGCCGTGCTGGTATAATGCGCGGAAGTTTTGTTCCAGCGCACAGGTTACGACGCGCAAGTTTCGGGATCGCCTATAAATATAGGCATCACTTCGCACAAAGAATCCCGCTTTTGAACGCTTCTTTCTCTTTTCATGTAAGTGAGCTCTCATCGCATAAGTGTCTTGGATTTTGGCATGTCCACACTTTTGTTCATTGCATCGCACTTCCTCAGTTTGTTTCTGACTTGTGTGCCAATAATAGCACGGTAAAACTTTTGCGGCCTTCTTAGACATCAGTTCCAAGATTAGACTTGGGATCCTTAATTCCTTAGGCATTTTTTCGATTTTCTTCACAAATTTTATGAAAAACCAACTTACTTAAAAGTTAATTATTGGATATTTGTGCAGAATCAATGGCTCACAAAAGAATTGGATCGACTGATGATCTGGATAGCAAGCAGATTGATGACATTATGAACATCATTGGCAATGATTAATATGATATTTGCAACAACACTCTTCCATATTTGGCCAAGTACATGAAGAAATATCATGTCAATATCCCAAAAATTATTTACTTGCCTTTATATGTCCATGGTAATCTAAAAGGAGTCAATGTTCCGGATGCAAAGAACTATATTCATCATTCCTAGTTTTAGACTTACACCAATTTCGCTTTAGAAAACATCTCATTTAAAGGATCATTTGTAAATGCTGGAATAGTGTCATATGCATTTATAATGCATCATAGACCATGTGATCCATATCTGAAACCTCACAAGCCTAAACTGCAGCTGCATTGCTATCCCTCCATTTTTTGAAATTCTCATATGGAACAATATAAGGGGTGGAGAAAGAGCTGGGATTTCCATCCCAGTGGAGGTGTGAAGCCGACATGGATGTGGGCATATTGGGTGCAACATACCTGTGCAGATTTTGATGAGGATCTAAAATGGGATGCAATATATGAAGTTGTCTAGGCTGGGCAGACATATGTCTACAGGAATGATATTTTTGTGCTGGAGCTAATCAGCTGATGGAGCCCAGAAACCAATTATTTCCATCTGACTCATGGAGAAGTAGGCATCAGTTTTTCAGATGTCTATAAAATCTCAGGGGATCCAATTTTGGGCGATATGTATGATGAATTCATCCCCCACAAGGCAACTTGGAATGATTCAGAGAAGACTCCGGATTTGGCTCGAGAATTACTAAAAAAATTTCACAAGCCCAAGAATTCAAAGTCCACCAAAACTAATTATATAAAGGATATTCATCCAGAGGATTGGATGGATATGTTTATCATCAAGAAGAAGGAGAAGGGTCCCACCTATACTCATCCTACTAGCTGCTCTACAACGGAGAAGAGGGGTTCTCTTGGCACATTCTGGCCGACCCTGGAAGTGGGAGAATTTGAAAAGTGGGGGTATGAAGTGGATCAAAGAATCCCATAAAAGACTAATCTGGCAGGATTTTAGCCTTGTGGATCAGTTTTTATCTTCTACCAGTTAGGGATTTGATGGGAGGCGTCCGGCTATGGACCATTGTTGTTGCAGCCAAGTTGGATGAGAGGAAATGGTTTGGGTTATCCACCCCAATTTTAGCGAAGATTCCCAGGAGATAACTCCATGTCTATATGGGTAAGTATCCATTGAGAATAGTGGGACCATTACAAGTTTTGTGGGGATGGATCGCCACACACTTGAGGACATATGCTGTACAGAGTGGAGTACAGGTTCCTAGAAGTTCTTTCAGGCCATCAGTGCAGGAATATTCTGGAATTTTTTCATTGTCCCTCAACTTCTATGATCTGAAGGTGAGACTGAGCATGTTCAAGGAATTCCATTTCTTTCCTTATGGAATCCCACCAACTGGATGGTTTGATGATGATGGAACAACTAGTCTAGAATTGAGGTCCTACATACTGGCTTGCAGAGATGGTGTATTGGCCACCAGAATTGACAGAGAGATTTTATGAGAGGCATATTCTCCATATAGATTTGCACTCCATTTCAAGTGTCTGAAGTAGATTATTGTATACCCTCTTGTGCATGTTAGGTCAGAGAAGCATACAATGGTTTCCAGACAACTTTGGTTACTGACAGCTATGGAGAAGACCTAAGTAGTGTTTGATCTACCAGTTGTTGGAGCATCAAGTCACTTAACTACATGGTATGCTGAGAACTAGGTAGCATCAGACCCTGATGGGGTACTGAATCATATGGTTCCTCGGGTGTGGAAAAAAAGAGAGCTGTTAGGAATGAAACCCTTTGTCTGGAAGGTGACTCTTCCTCACCCAAAGCTGATTCACCGGGTTCCTCACCAGGGGATAATTTGGTGGATTCCCATGATGGGGATGATGAGGCACTACATGAGTCAAAGTAGCCTTGTGCAATATATAATCCTCCTGCTAGAGTTAAGAGACCTACTCCATCGAATCTGGGTGAGTTATATCATTGAGGAAATTTAATCACCATTATTTTATAGCGTAACAAGTTTTATTTTCTTATCCTCTATTTGTGATTGAATGAGCTAGGAAGAAGTTGAAGTCTAAGATTGTAGGACCCTCCTCGCAGCCTTCTAGTGCACATGCTGAATATTTACGACCAGAGGCTATCCAAACATGGAGGAGTTTATATTGTGATGTTGAAACCACCAGGCTGGACTTATCCGAAGGGCTACAGATCCCTTGAGTATGGAATCTTCGGGCTTCTATTTATATCTGTTTCGTGGATAACCTCGATAAAGTGCGGGCTTACATCAGAGAGATGGAGATTCTCATATATTCCACTGATGATTCCATTCCTATCACCAAGAGGGTGAATGAAATTATGGATCGTGGCACCACTAAAGGGACTGGTCCTTCCATGGATGAGGAGTGGCACGATTACGTGGCTCCTAAAGATGTAAGTCTCTTTATTTATTTTCTTTACAACATGATTTCAGTTAAAGATTTGTTACTCAAGGAAATTACTTTCTTCATCCTCCAGCATGTAATGAAAGGAACTATTGATGTTTTTTCACCATTGTATAGCCCTGGTGGAACTTCCATCGGAGCTACTAAATCTCCTCGTGAGCCGGGAGAGGTATCTCCAGGCCGGAAAGCCATAGACAGGGAGTAGGAAAGGGATTTTCACTCTCCAATACCTATATTTATAGGTGACGATGATAGCACACCCAAAAAGTCAAAGAAGCAAAGGAATCTAAGGAAGATGTCCACAGCTAAATTCTTAATCAGTAGTGGTAAGTCCTTTGAATAGTCATGAATCCTAACTCATGAAAAGATTCCTCATATTTCTTGTGACTGTAGTGTCTTCTTCAATTTCCCCTTTGAGGGAGAAGACTGACCCTCCTCTGAGGACGAAGAAGGGTGCTGGTGAGAAGTCTCAAATTCATGCAGACCTAGCTGCTCCTGAAGAAGAGCCAGCGTCTGTTCCCAGTACTAATCATGTTGCTGCTGCAAGGAGAGAAGAGCATGCTTCTTGTAAATTAACAATACTTCATAGAACGTTGAATGAAAACATCAAATGACTTCCATTTTGTGATACATTAGGTTCAACACCTGCACCAGAACATTTGGCGGCCATTGCAAATGACTTCACAATTTTCTCTGAAGAAGATGTTCAAGGTCAGAGGCCACAGGATGAGGGTCACCAAGAAGATATATCAAATTATTCTACTGGATGAAATGATGAAACTTGGCACATATTTTGAAGAAATTTTAGATCATGTTAAATTACCATGTTATTTAGAATATTTTGGACGTGAGTGTAATCCTTCATCCTTTTAAAAATTTCTTATTACATCTCTTACCATGATTAGTTGAAAGGTAAAGTTCCGTATGAGCAAGCTATTGATCTTCCGATTCCTGATTCAGGTAGAGACAACCCTATTATTGTGGAGATGCTAGCTCAAGTGGAGCTTAACCCGGAAGAGCTTCCTGAAATCCATCCTGAAAATCCTTTTGAAGGTAGGAAAGATGGGGAGGAGCCTTCTCATGCTGATGATCTACCATTGAGTAAGAGATAACAATATTTGTGGCTATACATAATTTGTAAGAAAACTAAATCAACTTTTTTTGTCCTATGAAACTAACCAAAAAATTTCAATTGACTATACAAGGACAAAAATTTCTATGGATAGATCTGGAGGTGAATCCCCAGCCTCCACCCCAACAGGAGTAGAATGTGAAGTACCAAGGATCAGGGGGGAAGGAGCAGAACAAGGCACTTCTTTAGGTGCATTAATCCTAAACTATATTCCCCATGTGATAGTGATGCTGAATCAGACCTAAAGGTATAAATGGCACTCCAATTCTCACGTAGAAAGGCATGGAAGAATATATGGAAGATTATATCTGAAGTTCTTGTTGAAGAGCTGTCTTAGAAGATCCCACGACTATCATCCCTATTCGTCATGTTAGGACTTTTCCGTTTTGGATATCTGGAGATACATGAAACGGTGAAACAAGTCATCTTTAGGAGGGAGTATGAGAAAAAGTACCATCAAGATGTGACCATAGTAAGGCTGATAACCAATATCAGCGAATTCGAGGTTGTGGTGTCCCGATTTGAGGCAGATCATGCAGCAAAGTTGAAGGAGCTGAAGCATAATATTAAGGAAAATGTTGTCCAACATATGCACCTTCAGTAACAGTTAGATACTATTATTGGGGAACTTGACTTGCTTAACAATTCACTGGAATGAGTTCAAACAAATTGTATGAAATCCATCGCAGATGCCAATAAGGCACTCCATCATGTATAAAAGAGTGAATCTGGTCGAGTGAATGAACATCAAGTGGCTACTGATGATGCTCGGGATGTCGTAAATCAAATGAAGAGTTATATTGAAAGCCTCTTTTAATTCGTGAATAAGTGAAGAGACTTTAGTTTGTGGATTTCCTTCTAACTCTTGTGCATCAATGAAAAACACTTTCATCTTCAATAATTTTTGTATGCATTCTCTTGCTACCTACTTTAATTTTTTACCTAATCCAATGGTCCTAGTAAGTGTAGTTTGATCATTGATAGGGTGATAAAAATAACCCTATAAACTTTGAATATTTTTGTTCCTCAATATTTCTTAAATCATACAAAATGTATGTTTAGAGAGCTGGTACTCAACTTTTGTTCAGAGTTCCTTTTACAATTTCCCAATTTAATGAGTACCCTATCTCTTGTAGGTATTTTAAAGTCATGCATGTTGGACATAAAAAGTCTAATGCTTAAGGTCGAATAGCTTTGACTGAATGGATTAAAATTGTCTCAATTCTTTGATAATTTATTTGAAAACATATTACCACATTCAAGTATGTGGGAAAACATGAAAACTATGACATAAGAAATTTTGAATTTGAGGAATAATATGAAAAAAAGGCTAAATGGAATTAGAGGAAGTATTTCCTAAGAGTGAAGTAACCACTATTTAACAAACCCATTAGGGGGTTGAATTATGTAGGGCCACTTAAGGACATTGGCTCTAAAGTCAAATAATAGTATCTTTTGCCTGACAGGTCCGTTATGTAGACTAATTATGCACGGCCACCTAGGGGAACGTGCTTCATATTCAGGAAAAAGAACTCTCATAAATTTTACTTTTCTATTACTAAAAGCCAGTGAAAGTTTATGGAGATTCAAATTTTCTATAGCATAAAGACTGATGTATGGGGAGAGGTACTTGAATATAGAAAGGATATTTCCAATCAAGATTGACAAAGAATTGGATGAATGTTACTCATGCGAAGGTCTAACCCAAACGTAGTGAAGGGAAATATAAACCATAGACATAAATATTTTTAGATCATAAAAAAGAGTATGGGAAAAATATATTGAGGATGGCTATTTTTCCAAATCCTTACATATTTTTGTTAAGACAATTAAAAAAACAGGTTTTTCTCCCAGGAATGAAGTTACCACTATTTGAAAAACCTATTAGAAGGTTGAATTTTGCAGGGACATTTAAATGAATTGGATGCATAGTCAAATAACAGTATCTTTGTGCTGATAGGTCCATTATGTAGACTACTTATGCAAGGCCACCTAGGGGACGTGCTGTATAGTTAGGCAAAATAATTCTCGGGTATCATACATTTTGTGATCAGAAGTCAAGAAAGGGTTATAGAGATCTAAAAGTATTTATGTTTAGGATTATGACACATCAAAACGGGAATTGTCCAATCTAAGAAAGAGATACATAGACCAATGCTATCCATAACCATGTTGTGGCTCGGTCCTGAATTGAGGTGTTGTACTTCACTATATATCACATAAGGATGGGAATCAAGCCACATCCAGTTATTGAAATATAGTTTAATGTCATGTGGGATGAGAGTGTAGGAGATCTTAGTTTAGGGTTGTAGAGTTCAGACCATAATTAGAAATTCACATTGTGTGTTTTATAAACCTGATGTGAATGAAGACCAGGGTTTGCATACCACATTCATGTTTTCATAGGGGGAATTTTCTGCCAAGGGACTGAAAGTGGAATTTGGGGTTAGGTCCAAAGACTTGGGGCTGGATTTGAGGGATTCTCGAACATTCCTACATATCCCATAAGGATGGGAATCAAGCCATACATAGTTCATGAAATACCCTCTGTACTAATTTGGATCCTACATGTGAAGGGTGAAAAAGGGACTTTAGTGCAATGATGGTTGGATCCAAGATTAAATGTTCGGGCATTGTCATGTATTCATGTATTCCGTGGAATATGACATGGTTGGAGATAAATATCAATAATGATTACCTCTCAGGTGAGGGTGTCAAAGACTGTAGTAGATTATTTTCATAAAGGACAAAAGTATGAATAGTTTAGGGTCATATGCATGGACCGGTGCTACATAGTTTAGTGTCATGTAGCTACGATGTATTTCTATGAAGTTTAATGTCTTGCAGTGTGGACAATGGGGGACTGTATATTTTAACATCATATAGCAAGGACGATGGTGAACCAATGTGAAGATATTGGTTTTGGGCTTGGCTTTACAAATCAACATCGTATGAGATGGAGGAGAACCGATGTGAAGATATTGTGTTTGGGCTTGAACCTCAGTAGGTTTCCTACGTACCCAGCCTAGAAGTCTAGGATCAAAGTCCTCATAGTTTGATTGAGAATGAATTGGTGATCGAGTTTTAGTTGAAGACAATGACCTAAAAAAGGTGTTGTGATTTACGCATGGTTAGCAGCTGAGACAGGGTGTTATGGTTGAATTTTACTCTAAGCTCACTTGAGTCATACTCGGTGTGAGAGCGATAGATAGAAACAAACCTAACGATACAAATTTTAATGTCATGTTGGACATATAAGGGACTGGACAAAGCTTAACGTCATGTTGGAAAATGAAGGGGCTATGCAGTTTAAAGTCTTGCAGTAAGGACTAAAGATGTATTCGTGTTACACAAAATACTTCTTCAGAAATATGGCATTGGTTGGAGTCGTGATGATTTCTCCATCAATTGAGATTAAAGAATATGATCCATTAGAGTAGACCTTATGTATGGAGTAATGTCCTTCCCACATTGACTTAAGCTTTGGAGGTTTCTTTCCTAGTATCATTGGAGTTCTGAGGACCAATACCAATTCTCCTTGAAACAATGACCGAAGATGAAATTTTTTGTTGAAAGATTGTGCTATCTAATTCTAATAGACTTCCAAGTGATGCAGGGTGCACAATATTTTTTCATCTAATAATTTCAATTCATCTAATTTCTTTTGATATTGTTCATCTGTAGATGACTGATCACAAATGGATACTCTAAGTGAAGGTAATTGAACCTCAATGGGAAACACAGCTTCTGTTCCATATACCAGTGAATATGGATTTGACTGCGTAGTAGTGCAGGTGGTGGTCCGATAATCCCATAACGCAAGAAAAAATTTACCAGGCCATGATTTCTTATCTTTATCCACCATCATTTTTAGTATGTTTTAAAGAGTATTTTTGAAGGCTTTTATTTGGCCATTGGACTTTGTATGATACTGAGATGAATGGTTGGATTTGATGTTGTATTCTTGATACAAATTTCTTACCTCAGATGAACAGAAGTCGGTGCCATTGTCCATAAATATGGTACGAGGGACACCAAATCTGGTAATGATGTTATACTTGATGAATCTAACAAAGTTTTTAGAACTAACTTTTTTGGGAGGTATTTCCTCTTCCCATTTAGAAAAGAATTCAGTAGCAGTAAGAATATACTTAAAATGCTTGGATGTAGCCGAAGGGTAAGGTCCTACTACATCCATTCTCCATGTGGAAAATGGACTTGGGTATTTAGCTGTATGGAGAAACTCTGAGGGTTGATGAATGAAATTGGTATATACTTGGAAAGAATGAAACTTCTTAGTGAAATCAACACAATATTGTATCATTGAAGGATAGAAGTATCCAAGCCTTTGAATCTGATCAGACAGTCTATGTCCAGACTGGTGGGAACCACAGACTCCTGCATGTACTTCTTTCATGACAGCCATTGTCTCTCCACCATCAATACATCTGAACATAATTCCATCAAAACCTTGCATGTATAGAATTTTTTCTTGGTGATCTAGGCTATCATAAAGAGTAAAATTGACCACACGTCACTGTACTTGTTCTTTCACGGCTCTATCAGGTTGGAGTGTTCCATTTTGAAGGTATTCCCTAATAGGTGTCATCCACCCTATAGAATGACCATATGGTTCAGAAATGGGACTAATTTCATTGATTTTTTGTGTTTTGTTTTGAACATAAGGTGAAACTGTATGACGGTGGGAAATAATGATGATTGTTTCGTCCTGATTAGGATCTTCCAGAGCTATGGATACATTAGCCAGTGTATCAGCTTAAGCATTTTTTGATCGTGGGACGTATGAAAATATTGATTCCGAAGGAAATTCTGCCATTAACTCTCTGATGTAATCATACAAATGGATTAAATCTTCTTTTCAGATGGCATAGTCTCCATTGACTTGTGTGATTACCAAATCTGAATCACTTTTTACCTTTAAGTGATTCACCTGTGCCTGAAGCACCAAATCCAATCCTGTGATGAGATCTTGATATTATGCTTCATTGTTTGTACTTCCTTCCAAAAATAAGAAAGAAAAAGGGTAACACTGCCTTTTCTGGGAAAATAAGCACAATTCATAACCCAACATTGTTGAATTTAGGATCTTCCATTTTTCTTCCCTATTGGACTTCTGGAAGAACCATCAAAGTACATTTCCCATGTGTTAACATTTTCTTGAATAAAGAAGACTTCCTCATCAGGAAGTTTAGTATCCAAAGATGTATCTTCTACTGAATGTTGTTCAGCAAGGAAATCAGCCAGACCTTGGCCCTTTATTTCCTTTTGAGACACATACTGGATATCAAACTACTACAAAATAACTGCCCACCTTACCAGACGTCCTGTAAGCATTGGATGACAAAGGATAAATTTGAGTGGGTTATTGCGAGATACCAATTAGACCTCATGATGTTGCAGGTAGTATCTTACCTTCTGAACTGCAAATATTAATGCTAGGTAGCACTTTTCAATACATGAATTTTGAGTTTCTGCCTCAACTATAGTCCGACTGAGGTAGTAAAGGCTGTTTTCATTCCCATCATCATTCTTTTGAGCAATGAAATCACCCAATGATCACTCTAATGATGTTACCTAGAAAATTAGTGGTCTTCCTTCAACAAGTGGCATTAATACCAGTGGACTAAAGAGATATTTCTTTAGAATAATAAATGCTTCTGGACATTCTTCAGTGCACTGGTAAGTGACTCTGTTCTCCATTAATTTGGTGAAGGGTAAACATTTTCCTGCTTGATTGGTGATTAAACGCTGAATATTGTCCAAGTGTCCTTGGATTCCTCTCAATTCCTTCAAATTTTGAGGAGGTGACATACCAAGGATTGATTTTTTCTTCTCAGGATCAACTTCGATACTAGGATGGATTACAAAAAAGCCGAGAAAGTTCCCTGAGGTTACCCCAAAAGCACATTTCTAGGGGTTTATCTCCAAATTTTGTTGTCAAAGTTTGTGGAATATGATTTCCAAAGCAGACAAGTGATTAGAAATTTGTCTGTATTTAACCACCAAATCCTCCACATAACATTCAACAAATTTTCCTAAAATGGGTTTGAAGAAACAATGCATGGCACATTGATATGTTGCACCTGCATTCTTTAGGCCAAAGGGAATTACCCGATAGAAAAATGCACCTTGAGGGGCTCTGAAGGCTATAGATTCTTTATCTTCTGAAGCCATTTGAATTTGATTATACCCGTAATATCCATCCATGAAAAAAAGTGATTCATAGCCAGCTATTAAATCAATTAAGAGTTATGTGATAGGAACTGGAAAATTATTCGTGGGACAATGTCGATTAAGATCTGTGAAATCAATGCAAACTCTAATATTTCCATTCTTCTTTTTTAAAGGGGCAATATTAGCCATCCATTTGGGATATTAAACTTCTCTAATGAATTTATCCTTGATAATTTTATCCACTTCAACATCAATTTTGGAGGCATAAGTTGGATGTGTTCTTCTTGCGGCTTTCTTGAATCCTCGATGTTCTTCTAGAAAACCCAAATGATGAGTAGCAACATCAAGATCAAGCCCTAGAATTTATATATAATTCCAAGAAAATACAACTCGATTTTTCTTTAAAAATGAAATATACATTTCTTTCTCTTCATGAATCATGGCTTCACTAATTAAAGTGGGGCATTGATCTTTTTGGTACCCAGATTTATTTCTCTGAGCTCATCCATAGTGGTAGAGATACCTTCTTCAAATGCTGGAGGATAATCCCTGAGATATTCCTCTTCTTCTCCAATATGTGTTACTTATTTTATTTCTTCTTGCATACTATATGATGAAGAAGAATTTCCATGATCAGGAGAGAAGTTAAATTTGGAGCATCTTGAAGAAGAGGCTACCATTTCTGACCCTATCGATGATAAAGGGTCTTCCTTGGGTAATAAAGAGGAGATGACAGATTAAGAATTGACATCATCATTCATCTATAACACTGCTATAACTTCTTATGGCCTGGTTGATGAAGTATAGAATTGTTGGATTTCAGTGGATGAAATTAATACATCTTGACCTTTCATCATTTCTTGGTGAATCAAAAATTTCTACTATGCTGTCTGGCTTGGTTGCTGCAATTGAAATTATTGAAGATTCCATAAGAGTATTTGGATTTGGGTCTATCCTGTCAATTTAACTGATTTACAACACATAATCTGTACTCACATTTGTGAATTGGTTTACTGGAATCTTTTTCAAACCATATGGAAAATTAATTTTGGTAACCTTATGTGTCATAGAAATCTCCTTTCCCTCAATGTGATAGAATTTTGCCTCAATGTATTGAAATTCACATGTTTTTAATGGGGATTTATCACCATACAATGTCTCAATTTGACCATTGAAACAATATTTGAGACATTGATGGTATGATGAAGGTATAGCGACATGTTGATGTAGCCAAGGTCTTCCAAGACAAATGTTGAAGGCTGTGTCATGACGAACAACCATGAAATATTAATTCAATACAAGGTCTCCAAACTGAGTTCTGAGTGTAGTCCCTCCCAGATGTTCTTGTTCATTTTTATCATATCCTTGCAACATAAAAGTAGAAGGAGATAAATCAGATTTGGTGAGGCACAATCAATGAAGTGTCCGAATAGGGATGAGGTTTACTCCTGAACCATTATCAATGAAATCTCGTCGGATGTATACAACATTGACATTTCCAAATAAATACAAAGGTCTGATATGTCCATGAACAACATCATCTTTATCTTCATCTATAAAAGATATCTCTACATGGAATTCTGTAGGATCATTCTCTATATGGAATACTTCAACCGCATCAATTTCAGTTTTGAATTCCTAAGGACTTGAAAACCCTCAATGAGTGCCTCCTGAAGATCCTTTGATAGATTCAAGGAAACCGGTATTGATAACTTGGTCGGTACTTTGGCCAAAGGTTTCAAGACATCATACTTTTGGTCCAAAGGTCTGCATTTCCCAACAAGAACATGTGGTTTTGTAGGTGCCTTAGAAGTTGATTCTTTGGAAGTAGATGCATATTGTATCGGGGTAGGAGTTGGAAATACTCTTGGATTTGGAAGATTAGACCGACTAGGTCTATTTAATTGTTGAGAGGAAGAAGGTGTAACCTCCAACCGATCTTCCAATATAATTGTGCAAAGGCTGAATCTGCCAAGCATGGAAGAACTTTCTTGTTCTTGTTGAGCCCGATGAAGGAATTTGTGACAAGTTTCTACTACATATACAGTTCTAGTAGGGGTAGTATTGGAATAGTGGATTCTTAAATATCCATGTCTTCCTCACTATCCTAGACCTCTAGAACTCCCTCTACTACATCTGTTTGATACAGGGAACTCAAGCTCATCAAGATCGAAACTGTGACTAGCATACGGGACTGTTAAGTGAATCATGTTAATAGAACCAAAAAAACTCTTCATCTAATGAAGACTCTTCCTGATGAACCATTTCTGGATGTACCGTTTGGTGGTACGGTGCCCGTGCTTTTGAATTAGATGTAATAAAATCTGCTAAAGTCAAAGGCAACATAGGCTTTGACTTGAGCTCATCTTCTTCTGGCTTCTCTTCTTTCTAAAAATTATGCCGCCTCTTTGAGGATTTACCTTCTGGTGAAGGGGGTTTTGTTATGTAATTCATAGAAGAAGACACAATTGGTTGATTCAATTGTGTTCGTAAAATGGTAGGAGTTCAGTTGATCATTTTCCTGACCATCCAATCACCATATTTCTACACATTTTTCTTTTGACTTGACGTCACATGCCTTCTTCCTCTGGATCTGTAGCAGTAACACATGCTACCTGGGCTGAAGAGCCTTTCATTTTTACCTGTCAAGAGTCCACTATCTTTTTCAAGACATCTTTGAAGACAAAACACTCTTGAATGGGATGCCCCAACATCTGATGAAATAGAAAATAGTTGGGAAGGTCTTCATCTCCTTCCTTGTTTTGCATTTTAGGCCTTGGAAACTGAACCAAATTATTTTCAAGAGCTGAAATGATGTAACCAAGAAATTGTTCATTTTGGAAAGAATAAAACTTGTCCATTAACTCCTCAAATTATTTCCGTCTTTGATCTCTTTGATAATCTTGATGAGATGGCCTCTATTTTTGATGCTCAGGAGGTGGATCCTTTCGAAAAGATAATGTTTTTTATGTGGAAGCAGGTACATGTGCTTGTTTATGTGTAACTATAGCAGTCTATACTCTCCCAATTATCTTTCCTATAGCTGCTGGAATTACACGAGTTTTAGCCTTAGTATCAATAAGAGAATCTTCGATATGTTGAGTGATTAAATTAAGGTCTTGAAACCCTCCTGTTTATTTCACAGGAATCAACGGTGTGTGTAATTCATCACGTAAATTTTCCTCAAAGATTTGCAACAACTATTTTTTAAGGAGTTCTAAGATTAAGGAATATGTTAATCCCTTCTAGTGAGAAATGAAATCTGAAACTCTTTCGTTTTCCCATTGCTTACATTTTTTAAGATAAAAAACTGTCATCTTTGGCAACATTGAGCTAAATTGAAGAAGGAATCATTGACGAAGATATTCCCAACCAGTAATTGACCGAGACTGCAAACTTGTATACCAGACAAAAGTAAGCCCTTATAATGACTGCACAAAACATCTGAGCTTAAGTGCTTCTTTTTGTTGAGGAGTTCCCATCATAGGATCATAAAGAAAAACAAAATGCATTATCTATTGTTCTAGGTCTCCCTAATAATTAAAAATTGGGAATGTGGTATTCGACAAATTGGATGGGGGAGGAATTTCATCAACCCATTCAGGGTAAGCTTTCTTTTCTGGTCGAACTTGTGCATGTTTTCCCTTCATAGCTTCCAACCGAGCTGTTAATGACTCAAGGGTAGTTATTAACTTTTGAGAAACATTGGGTTGAGCTTGGACCTGAGCAGGTGCAATAACTGGATTTTAGACAGATGTAGTTACTGGTACTGCAACTGATGGTGGCACTACCAGTTGTTGTCGTGCATGACCCATAGGATTGGAACTGTGAGGGTGTACTTCAAAAGGAGGATATTCGTGATCCATCCCAGCAATTTCAACTAATTCCCTTGACTGACTGACTCTGGCACGCTTAAGAGGAAGACTACCATGAAGTATTTCAGCATTCAACCTCCATAACTCCTTTATTTCTTCCTCTTGTTATGCGAACCTTTCCTCTAATGAGACTGATTGGCCTTCTCTAGAGGTAGGGTGGGACGTAACCGGACTTTTACCCTATTCCTTGGAATTTTCTTTTCTGGAGTATGGAAGGGAATTACATTGATAGAATATCTTTCCTCTGGGAAGCCCTCTGGCTTCTGTTATGAACACCCACTTCATTTACTTCTATGTGTACAACTCCCTGAATAGGGACTTCTTCATCAGATTCCTCTGAGTGAACCTTATGTTCTGGAGGATCAGTGACAACGACATTAATGACATTTATTGATGCATAATTCATTGCATCCCTTCTATCAGCATTTCTAGGATACTATCTTCTTCCATGTCCTTTATGAGACATTTCATTTTGTTTCGTTGATCCCTTAGGAACTTCATAATGAACCGTAATTTGGAGTTAATCTCCTAATAATTCAGCTATGCATTCCTCTTGTGGCTTCTTCCCTAATCGAGAGAAGACCGAATTTTGCTGAGGAAGAGATTGATAATTTGAAAAAGTCCCCAGTCCGGTGGACTGGGGCTATTCCTGTTGTGCCTTCTCAACTCCTCTAATTCTATCTGTTGATCTTGAGGGTTGGATTAAAAGAGTCCCTATTCTGGCAAGATGAGGTAGTTATTGAGCTACTACATCTAAAGCTTTCTTAAAATATCTCCTGATATTGCAGAATTTAGTCCAGAAATTAGCTGGATGCATCATTCGTCGTCCACTCAAATCACCTAGCACAAATGACCATTGGATTATTTCTGACACTTCTGTCACCTGATGATGTGCATGCTCTAAATGAGATGCATGTTTGATATTCTCATTTTCCCGATGCAAGAGTAATTCGACAACTTTTTCTTTATATGCCTGAGTTTGAGAAGAACTAGTTGAGGCCTGTTCTTGGGAAAGCCTTTGATTATGAAAAAAACCAGTTAGATGTGGACATCCATGGTAAATAACATTGAATGAGACCGCCTTTGGCAGACATTGTTGACTAGAGAGTACAGTGAAATGCAGTGCTCCATGAACACCCCATCCCCTGATATGAATACGAGATGGGGCATTGGTAATTAATTGTAACAACCTATTTAGTGTTCAAAATCATGCACACTGAGGGGCTCTCTACTTCTTTTCATCCTTTGGATATCGGGAAACTGAGAGATATGCCAAATCAATTTGGCTTTGTAACCCTTCTATTATCTTATCATGATTTTCATATTCATCATAAGATATTATTTTCTCTTTTAAGTGACAAAGAGATTTACACATGTTTGGAAGAATATCATGAATACAATATTCTGTCAACATTTCTAGAATATCATACTGAGAGTCAGCCAAAGGCCAAAACATTATTGGTACATATCCTTTCGCCAGTTTTTTTCTCATATTCATCACTTACTTTTTATCATTCGATGAAGATTATTCTACCTGATTAGATCAAAGATGGTGCTTATTTTTTTCTTCATCAGATTCAACAAGATTGGTAGAGAATTCATTTATCAAATTAGAATATGAATGGCCCACGGGTGGTTTGGAGAATGACCTACACCCCGAGCTATCTTCTAATTGAGAATGTATTTCACCTGCTAGCGGTAAAGCATCAGACATGACTGGCTTCACATTTTCCAGTGCCACAAGATAAGAGGGATTTCCCATTACTGCATTGTACTTTGAAGAATTTTCCAGGAAATGTGAATTACTACTATAGAGAGGACTTTTACAGCTAAAATCATCATCATGGGGAGGACCACCATGGTGGGTTATAGAAAAAGATGAATCCTTTTGCTCCATGATCATCTGACCACACAAAGGGTTATCATGGCTATCATCTGAAGATGATACTTCAAGATCGACCGAACTGTCATGAAGCAAGCCTTCATGAGGAAATGTCTGATGAAGTACTTCGGAATTGTTGTTATTAAATCCATAATTTGAAAATAAAAGAGTATAATCTTTTGTTGTGATAGATAATTTTCTAAGCACATCAAAAACTGCATCATCGAGCGAGGCCTTATTACAGATTGGATCCTGATTTTTCGACTATGTTGGAAGGGTCTTTTTCTTAGATGCCTTCTTACTGACTTTGGGAACCACTTGTTGATGAAAGTGGATATTATGGGAAGTTGTATGTGCCTGTTCAGGAGAAATGGTCAGGTTAGGCTGATTATCTCCATTAAAATGGGGTGTATGTTCCTGACTTGATTGTCCATATGACATTGGGAAGTATTCCCCACAACCCTCTTGGACTAGGACAGAGGTGTGTATCTATTCTGGAGCGATATGTTGATGAGTCACTCCACTGATAGAGATAGAATTATGATTACTTCCCTATGATCTTGCTGAAGTTGTTATAATATTCTAACAGGCATCCAGAATATGGGCATGGATTTGATTATGCTCGTTCAACATTGTTAGAATGTTCTTGGTGACTTCAGATACTGGAATAGGAATATACGTCCATTATGGGCTTGGATTAGGTGCGTATTCTTGCTTCTATCCTCCTTTTCCTATCTGTGAATTCTAACAGTACTCATGTGTGGGGGCATAAAATTGTGTCTGCCTCCTGCTTATCATTGGAGCTTTCCAATTGACATCTCTGGGAGCTACCAAACGAGACTGTTGGTTAGCCTAATGAATTTCAAGTGTATGTTCCAGCTGATTGTTCCCTACCACATTTGATTGGTGAGTTTCTTTGGTTGCAGTTAGATGAGCCTACTGACTAGATGATGAATTATAAACAGGTTTATATGCCTTCCTATAATGCTCCGCCGAAATTTCCTGGCGGTAATGGCGTGTTACTGCCAGATGAGTATGCTGGGCAGTAACATCAGGACAGATGGGCGTATATGCTAGCTTTTTGTTTGAAATCAAGTTGGCTTGATGGACTTCTCCGGAGGGGGAATAAGTAAGAACCTGCTCTCTGTTGACCGGATTTATCCTTTGATGATTTGTCTTGCGTGCATGAGTCTGAGGAACCTGAGACGATCCCATAAAAGTGATACCCTCATCACGTTGAGGGTGCACTACCGCACTAGTTTGGCGGAGATTGTTGATGGGAGCCCTCAGGAAGGACTCTTATCTTCTTGAATTAAGGACTTGAGTGACCTTCTCATTTACCTCCACATAATATGGGAGAGACTGGTGATTGCATTCCAGGGATAACAACCCAAAACGGTTGGAGACGATGGTTGGCACCACCTGCTTCTTGACCACTGGTCATCGCTGTCCAGACAACCAGGGTGAGTTGTTAACTTTGAGGGATTTTTGAGCGGCCTCCAGAGTCAGAATGGTACCTTGTTGATGTTACTCCTTAACCAATGCATTTGAGACCCAATGTTGAAGATAGTGAGTAGGTGATGTCATCCTCAGAGCAGATGAGGATCCAGCAGGAGTAGCGGCCAAGGCATTCAGAGGTGTGAACTTTAAGGAATCCATTTCTGTAATGCAGAGAGATCTTGGAAAGGAGTGCCTCTTTGATATAATAGAAATAATCTAGATAATTTTGGCCAGAATACATCTTTGGATAAGCACATATTTTATTTATTTCTTTGTTGGATCTCATATTATGTTAAATAGGGGCCTAACAAATAACTAAAACATCATTTAACTTGGTTAAGGATTCACATCGGGTTCGCTATTTTGGTTTCTTATTGAAATGGGGATGACCTTGTTTTTTTAAGGTTCAAACATTCCAATCAATTTCTAATGGGTTTAATAGTATAACTGGAAACATCCAATGATTCAATATCCATTTGGACCTACTTTCCAAATGTAGGTGATCATTAGTTGTGGACTGATGTGGCTTAAGAGTATGCATTGGTTGAGAGGATGGGAGGTCAGACTCATCACACCTTTTTGGGGGGAAATATTGTCTACTCCAGGACTCTCTTATATATTTGAGTTATGTTCGTGAATCATTATTAATTTACCAATAATGAAAATGAGTTTTTCCTTTAGACCATTCAATTAATGATTGATGTGTAGGGGATTTAGAGAATATTTTATATGAATTTGAGGTTCTTAATCAATAGAGAATCATCTAGATGAATTAGTGATTCTTATTCAATGGTATCCTTAAATAAATTATATAGAACTCTCTTGGTCATTATAAAGACCATACTCGTTTTAAAGCCACTCAGTGGGGCACTTGATTTTTATTGTCATTCAGAAAGACATGATTATTTTAGAGTTGGGATCATACCCGCAGATGGGCTACCTACATATCCTTGATAAAAAATGAATCAAAACCCATGTAGTTTGAGTGAAGAAGTATGAGGTTTATTCATGATTGTTGTCCTAAAGAGAGATGTCATAATTACTTTTACACTCTAAACTCACGTGAGTCATGCTCGATGTGAGAAACAATAGGTATCAGTAAAACATGACGATTGTTCCATGAAAGATGCAATCATAAGAATGGATGTGGGGTATACGTATATATGACTTCCCTAGTAAATGAAGAAAAATATTTTTAAAAAAGAATCCCAAGAGAAGGGTCCATAAAGGTTTTTGTACATTATAGAGATTTGGGATTTTAACCCAGGAATTACTCCTCAAAAAGGAAGCCCAAATTAAGAGGGACTTATGAAAAGGTTTTATTACTGAAAAGGAAGCCCAAATAAAAAGAAAATAGGGCTGGGGCTTACTCCTGAGAAGGAGGCCCATATTAAGGGGTTTTGTAATTAGGGGCTTACTCTTGAGAAGGAGGACCAAATAAAAAGAGATTACGATTGGGGCTTACTCTTAAGGAGGATGCCCAATTAATAGGAACTTATAACATGGGGCTTACTCCTGAGAAGGAGGCCCAATGTTAATGGAAATTATGCTTGGGGCATACTTCTGAGAAGTAGGACCAGGTTAAGGGGACTTGTAACTTGGGGCTTACTCCTGAGAAGGAGGCCCAAATAAAAAGATATTCTCCCAAATTCCTTTCAGATAAGGAAAAAAACAAAGGAACCATGCCAAAAATGTCTTTGAAGATATTTTTGAAGGCTATCTTTCAAGAGGAAAGGTGGATTTTAGGAAAGGAGGTGACTAGGAAGGAGTCACACAAGTTTTTTCTAGTGCGCAAGTCATGGTTGCCAAAGTATAATTTCACAACATGAGTCAACTTGAGTGACGAAGAATCCATGGAGTGATACTTGGGTGAATTTGAATTGGATCCCTTAGTATCATCCCCTGAGCCCTTCAGATGGGTGGCGCGCAAGTTTTCTTGAGAGGTAAAGGTGTCAAGCAAGTGTCTTAACTTCGCTTAAGGGTAGGATACTTAGGCATGCAAGTATTGATGAGTTATAATATTTAGGCCTTATTCTTCCTCTTTTGATCTTCCATTCTATGTAAATAATTACCTTATATGTGTTCGGAAGATGTCAGGAAATGACTTGAGAGACTAGATCTTGAATATGAGTTTTTGGAAAATTCCCCCTTGAAATGGGGGGCCTAGAGGATCTATTTATAGGCCACCTAAGTTTGGGTGAAAATCCACTTTGGGCGGGCAAGTGACCAGGGTGCCCATTACTAGCATGCAGGTGACTTGTGCGCCCAAGGCTAGCGTGTAGGTATACTTGCACACCTTAATGCCTTTGTGAAATTTTTGATGTTCTTCCCTCTTTTTTGCTTGAGGTACTTCCCTTAGTCAATCTTTGGACTCTATGACGGAAACGGATCTTCAACATGAATGTATTCATTTTTTTACGTTTTATAATGACCATAATATAATAAATGTAATATTAATTCATCAAATATAATTATATATATCATTAATTTGATGTGGTGATTAAAAAGCCATCCCATCGCTTCGTAAAGGTGGCAGCCTACACGTATACATGAACGATGTTATAATTTTTTTGTGCATGAAATAGTACAAATGAACTGAAAAATTATCTTTCATAATAATAAAATTTTATTTAATATCATTTATAAAAATTAATTCAATCACTATAACCATTCTTTAGATATGGTGATGGAAAATGAATTACATCATTTCATGATGGTGTAGTAAACAGTACACATGAATGTTTGTTTTGTTTCCCGTTTGATAGAAGGGGAGACGAATATAGGTTGTTACATTAATAAGAAAACACCTTAGTATATTTAATATAATATTTTTCATTATTTTATAATGGCTGAATATGATTTTATTGAGGTTGAAGAATAAATAAAACAGAAATTCTTGATTAAGATCAATATGTCTTCTTCAAACATCCTCAATTTTTTAACACCACAGGATAACTGAGGTTTGTGTTCTACCTAAAAAATAAAATATAATGATTTTATATATTTTAGGAAGTTATTTTGTTAGGTTTGGTACAAATAAAATTTGTTTTTATGTGTTATGGATTGAGATGAAGAGATGCCCTTTTATTAGAGAGGGGAGGGCACTCTTTGAATTTCCCAAAATACTAAATTATTATAAAGTAATGTTTAATTTAAAATGGATAGAAACTTATTTATTTGAAATATAGGATGATTATGGGTCTAATTACTATCATAAAATAAATAATATACACATTTATACTATTTTTATACCCTTTTATTTTTCTTTTAACTCCTCATTAACCCTTTTAACTTATACTGTTGCATCAAATATTTTTACACTTTGATGGTCAATATATTTAGTTTAAATGAAAAATCACTTGAATGTACCCTTTTTTATATTATCATTAATATAATAATCACTTGTTTGAATATAATGTTTTTACAATTATTATTTCAATTAATAAAATATTATTTATGTTAAAATTTCAATAATAACAATTTTGAGAACTATTCTATACTGACAATAATAATGTCAACATAACACTTAAAAGTAAAAAATATTATTTTAACACATCCACAATATTTAAAGGTCATATTTAATATTTTATTATTACATTAATTGTCTAATATTATATTACTTTTAATATTTAAAATTCCATTTATTTTATCTTTTTATTAATTGAATAATTATTGCATCAATATTGCGTAAGAATATAAGGTTATTAATTGAAAATTAATGTTTTTTAAAAACTGATATGATTAATATAAATGATTTATATTTAAAAACAATATTTATATCATAAAATACTCTCTAGGTATCCCTTTAAGAAGAGTATAGTTATTAAAAATTGTAGTTTGACATCATTGACTTTTTTATAAAAAATAATATAAATGTCATAATCTTATCAAAATAGACATAATATTCCATATAAGGGAATTTGGGAAGAATATTCATGAAATTTACTTATAAAATTAAAATAATAAAATTATTTTGGTCATTTTTTAGTCCTCATAATTCTGTTATCAAACAACATTATCCAATTTAACCTTACTATTATAATAAAGTTATTATAGTTACAATTCCTAAATATAAAAAATTAATGGGACTTGTTTACTAAATTTGGAACTAATTATTAAAAATATTTAATCTATTTTTCAAGATTTCAAAAACAGAAGAGTCATATCTAATTTAAAATAAATATTGAAAAACGCTATTGGAGATAATCTTCTAGAAAAATGGGTTTTATTCCTTAAAATGTACATATACCAAAAAAAGGTATAAGCATGATTAAAATAAAATTAGTTATATTACAAATAAATAATTATCACTTTATTATATTTTATATAAAATTCAAATCTTAAATTTACTTTTGGATATAAATAAAATATTACTTTTATAGAAATAAACATTTTTCACTATTTAATGAAAACGTAATCATTTTGGAAAATTAAAAATATGTAATCTTAAGATAATTTTGATGAATTTATTAAAACATAAGATGTATTTTTTCATATAAATTTTTTAAAATTTCGATAAATTTGTTATAATTTTTACTCATAAAAATAAAGAAAACCCATTTTGAGGAAAACATATTTTTCACGAATAAAATGTCTTTACATAAAATTTAGTGATTCTTTAAAAGGAATTAATCAATAAATTATAACTGGGTAGGGGAATTATATATTTCATAATAAGGTTAATACTATTAACTATTTCCAATTTAATGGATAGGTTATAACAATATCATTCAAATAATAATAAATCATCGTTCATTTAAGCTCAATGTTGTGTGTCTCGTAACATATTAAACATAGTATTTCATTTTAAAATATTTAGATATGAAATTATTCCCCCGTTAATAAATTGTTTTCTTGAAATTTTATCTTCTCCAAGGTAACTACATCGTAAATTCTCACAATACCTTTCTTGAAATCCTAGATAATAAGAAGGGTTTATAAAAATTACACATAAAAAGAGAGAAAGGGGTGTATAACGGCCATATGGAATAGGAAATAACTAGGTTTCCATGAAGGAACACATTAGTGAAAATTGAAAACATAGATAGTTAAGAGAAAACTAACTCATAAGGATAGATATAGAGTGATAGATAACATGGTCTTGAAAAAGTTAACCATTATAAAATTTTAAGTCTTTAATGGGTGAAGCGACAATTAACTCATAAAAAAAATAAGGTAATAGGATATTTTTTGTTTTGAGATCCTTTTCCATTGATTTTAGAAAATACATTATCACGAGGTCTATGACCAGGATAAAATTTAATCCTTTAATAAATTTCAACATCAATATCATCATTTTCTCAAAACAATTAGTTTGAATATTTCATGTTTGAAGCACTAGAAACAACCCAAAATGGATCACAAAATCTGAAAAATAAAAAATAAAATATTTCCCACAAATTTAGAATTTAAACAAAACTAAAATGGTTATAGAATGATAAGATAATACATACTATTTTTTAAACTTGAAATGAAGAAAATCAACATTAATATTCAAAATTCAATGGTAATCCCAAATGTTCAACATAGATCATTCGGTAAATAACTAACCTAAATCTAATCAAATTATTAAATAATAATATTAAAACCCACAAATATATTATATATTATTCCAATATAAGATAAATAAAATTTATCTCCCTTAATGTATTGTACCAAAATATGTATTTTCACTAATCACATAGTCTCTAAGATATGCTAATTATTTATATAAATAACATGAATCACTATAAAGTCATCAAAAAATCATATTTACTTTTAGAAGATAATTCATCTTTTATTTATAAAAAAATCAAACATTATTTCTTTTAACATAATCATGTAATTCTTCCCAAAATTATTGTGTTTTTTCCGAAATGACATTAATCACTTAATCACTAAAAAAATTCCAGTAAAATGGTTATATATAAAATAAACCGTATTTTTCCAAATTATAAAAACCCACAATTACCTTAATATGTTTGAAACGATAAACTCTAATGTTCACCATTTTACTTATGTTCACAAAATTAATGGAATTATTCCTTAAATAATAATTCACATTAACTTTAAGAGTTACATAAAACTCAAAAACTAATCAAAATTCAATAAATCTCTCCAAAATATTTATTAGAATTTATCTAATTTATTTTCCAAAGGTGTTGACTCCATAAAATAGATGTCTCCAAATTTTGAAAACAAAACCTACTATAGTGTAATCCTTAGGTGTTTCATGATTCTATTAATATTGAAAATATATCACTATACGAAAATTAGAAAAGCAAAACATTCATTCATCTTCATTGTTAAACCGTTAACTGTAATTCTACATCTTATTCCATAATAATTAAATTCAAAATTCTAAGATATCAATTGTATCCTTATGATTCATTAATACCATCACAGAAATGTTTCACACCTAAAATGTTATAAAATAATTCATACCTTAAATATTAACATCACAAATTATTTGATATCACCTTTATCTTTCAACATTATTCCTAACTTATATAAATTAAATTATTATGTCCATCATTCTATTTCACATTTCAATAAATATGGTAGAGTTGTGATTTTTAATTTAAATGAAAAAGGTAAAATGACCCAAAAATAATTATAGAAATGAAATGGTGGTGTATAAGTATAATAGTTTCTTTAATGTCATTTAAATACTAATGATGTTGTCAAAATCACTTGAATAATATTTTCTAATAATAGTGAAAATAAATTCTCCTCGAAGGGATAAGAAATTTACATAAATCTTGTTAAATTATCCTTAATGTGTAAAAAATACCATCATTAAAACATTAAATGATTTATTTCATCTTAAAATGAAAATTTTCCTTGTGATGACTATACCTTTAGATATTTTATAATACATTATCATTCAAATCCTTTTTACCTATGCTTATTACACTTCAATTTATAATTTCAAAAAATATCATTAATCACCCAAAGTACCATCAATTAAAAAAATGGTGTTTAGGACTTTGAACTTATAAGAAAACATTAAATTGTAAACCCATGATGTCATCCATAAATCTTACAAGCCCACTTAGAATCATCCAATTATCCAATATTGATTAAAACCTCATCTAATACTAATTGTAAGTACCTATAATTATACATCACATATTCTCGTGTCTTTAGAATATATTTACAATTCGTGAATTAAAAAATATCTTTAAGGACTATAGATTTAGATAACGAGGTAATATCTCTTAATAACAAAATAATATTTTTAAAAATTATTTTCTTATCGTTATCCATTTTTTATAAAACAATTCTCTTAATGTAAAAATTGATTTCTTTTTTTTGAAAACTCAACTCATATTTATACTCAAATTCTTCCTTTCCATTACCCATCTTTAATCCCAATGATTTTTTTAATCATGGTACAAGATTAAAAATTTCATTAATATAAATAAGAAGAAATAATGAAACCATTAATACATGAATACGTATACATGTTTTCTTTTTGAAAATAAACTTTTGGATTAAAATAAACAGACTATCACCCATGAAATCACATTTTTTATCAAAATATTTCCATAAAACATTACATAAGAAATAGTAATAGAAAAATAAAACCCATATATGTTTCTTTTAAAAAATGTTAAATTAATGAAACCTTTTCTGAAAGTTATACTTTTCACCCCTAAGAAGTAACATGTAGCTTCCATTTACAATAAACCCAATAACATAATTTTTGAAAAAAATTATATTTCTATAAGAACATATAAAGAATAAATAAATCATATAGGTAAATTGGGGTTTCATTTTCTTATCACAATTACTTATGGATTATCCATCAGGTTTACCCATTAAATAACCCTTATTGATATACTTGAAATAACTGTTGTGTTTATACATAGAGTAACCATTGTAGTTACACATGGAATAACCATCACAGTCAATATCCAATATAAACATAACCATTTATTTTAAGGGATATAACATAACCATTTGATTTTTTTAAACATAACCAACCTTCATCATTAAAAACACCCAAGAACTATAACATAATCATTAAACATGAATGGTTTCATTATAATTTAATTCCTTGAGGAATATAAATAATTATAAAAAACACCAAAAAATAGGAAAACATTTTTTTGAAAATAACCATGTAATATTTTAATGTATGTTTCAATTAATAAAATAGTTATGATGGTAGGAAAATATGGTCATGTTTTATATATTATAAATAAATCATTTCATATTTTTTCTAGAAAAGTCACAAAGTACATCATTGGGAAAACAAAACAAGATTCCTTTTAACCAATTTTTTTAAAATTCAAAAATGGGTGAGAATGAATTTCTTAAATAATAAAATAATAAAAAAACATTATTTAAATATTTTTTGGAAAATCGTAATTTTTATATGGATGAAAAAGAGAGTTTTGAGGGAAACTTTAAAGATGTTTTTTAAATAACATTCCTTACCTTTAGTCTGCCTTGTCACGTACATTCATTATATTTATGAATAATGTTTTTAAATTTTTTTAATTTTTTAATAAAAATATTCAATTTAATTATTCATTTATTTATATTAATACCATTTTGTATATAATTAATTAATCAATTAAATTTAATTTTTGTTTTTTGATGATATTCGACTCAAATGTCAAAAATAACTTCGGTAGGTTGGCTATGGTCCAAGAGGTCATTATCACATCATCTTTAGAATAATAATAAATAAATAATTGTAATTAATATTGATAAATTATAATTTTAAAACCTACCATTATATATGGTTATGAAAATGATCAACATTAAAATCTTGGAGACGGTAGGTCATACACTTTCTTAAAAAACAGTTCCATTTATCAATAATCATTATGGAAAAAAGGTAAGTGTTATATTATCCATCCAGAATAATAAAAATATCATAAATATCATAATAGTTTTTTAAATATACTGATATATATCACTAATGTGATTTATTGATTAAAAACAAATTACCTCACATCGAGGAGGTGGTAGTCCACACATACGCATGAATGACATTATCATTTTTTAGTGCACGAAATGGTATGATGTTAAATGATATAAAATACTTTTTGAATAATAAATATTACATTAATATAATATCTAAACACTAATTCCATCATTATAACAAATATTGTTAACCAGTGATGGAAAATGAATTACATCAATTCTCGAGGCAGTAGTCTGCTGTACACGAGAACGAAGATTTAATCTCTAGTTTGATTGAAAATGATATGGATATAGGTTGTTCAATTAAATTAAAATCACCTAAGAATATGGAATATTCTTTTTTTATTTTATCATGATTTATGATTATTTTAATTAAGTGTGTGAATATATAAAATAGAAATGGTCATTTAAAAATGTTCTTTTTCTTCGAACAACCTCCTTTTTTAGATCATAAAGATCACAAAAAATGAATTTACTCCTAGAAAAAAAAATTACTATATAAATAGGTTTAGGATTATAGTAATTTATTTGGGAAGGGATTTTTTGAAATAAGTGGGATATGATGTGTGATTTATTGATATGAATAGGATCCCTTTTATAAGATATGGGAGGGGAACTCTTGGATAGTTTCAAAATATTAAATTAATATAATTTATTTTTTAATTACAAATTGCTCAAATAAATTTATTAAGAATTTAGGATTCTAAAGGGTATAAATATTTTCATATAATAAAAATTAGATCTTCTCTGACTATGTTTTTATCCTTATATTTTTGGTTTTAACCCATCATTGGCCCTTTTAATACTTTCCATGATAACAGGAATATTCACACTTTGAGGGTGAGTATAATTTCTATAGATGGATAAAAGGCCCCTAAATAGGCCATGGTTGATAGTATAAAATATATCCTAATCACTGGGCTTAATTTTATATTTTTATGAATTTTATATTATTTCATAAAACATTTTTTATTTTAATATATCAATAATGTAACGTTTTGAACTATTCAATACACTGACTTCAATAATATCAAGATAAAACTAATAATTATAAACAATTATTTCAAAACATTCAAAAAAAATTAATTTTCATATATAAATTTTATGAAGTACATTAACTTTACAATATTATATAATATATTTAATATCATTTGTTTGATTATTATATTAATTGAATAATTATTACATCAGTTGTGTGTATCCATTTAAGATAATTATTTCATCAAAAGATTAAAAATAAATTACCATTATAAATACAAGTCTTCTATATTTAAAAATAAAATTAATATTCAAACATATCCTCTATATAACCAACAAATAAAAATATTTTAGTTATTAAAAAAAAGATTGTGACATGTTTCAAAATTTTTGAAATACATTACTTTAGAGATTATAAACTCATAAAAGTGAAAAATATATCATATAAGAAAATATCAGATGAAAATGGATAAAATGTACTTATACATTAAAATTATGTTTAGTTTTACATTCATTTTATTTTCCTTATCATCTTATTTTTAACCAAAATTAATTTATTTACCCATACATTATTAAAAAAGTGTCTATAGTTACTATTCATTTTAACAAAAGACAAAAGGAAGATATTTAGAAAAATTTAGACCAAAAAATACCAAATATTAAAACTATTTTCCATTATTCAAGTCATAAAAGTAACAAAAATATAATTTAAAATAAATACCACAAAACGTAATTAAAAATAATTTTCTTGAAAAATGCTTTTTTAATCCCAAAAATGTACATACACTAAAATAAGGAATAATGGTTATTAAAATTTAATTAATTAGATTATATCTAACTAATTATAAATTTAGTAACTTTTTCATAAAATTAAAATCATAAATGGATTATTAATATAAATAAATTGTAGATTTATAGAAATCATGTTTTCACTATTCATTGTGAAATTAATCTTTTAAGAAAATTATCAAAAAAATAATCCAATGACAATTGTTACATGTTTTTTCAAAAAATAGAATTCATTTTTTTAAAATAAGTTTTTTAAATTTAATGAAATTAATATTAATGTTCACTATTAAAATGTTTGAAAACGCATTTTTGGATGAAAATATTTTTTGATGAGTAAAATATATATACTAAAAATTGACTGATTATTTTCAAATAATTAATTAAAAAAATTATAAATGAGTATAACCATTATATAGTTCATAATGTGGTTAATTCTACTAATTCCATCAAATTTAATGTCTATGTTAGAATGGTCATATTTAAACAATAATAATTTGTTGTCTGTTTATGCTTGGGATTCTGTATCCTATATGCTATCAAACATAGTCATTATTTGTAAAACCGTAGGGTATTATAGAGTTGTATTTCATAATTTTATTCAAAATACTACAATTGTAATCATCAAACTTCCTACTATATGAAGAAGCTAGAGGGATACATTTTGAGGAGGTTTTGCATCCCGAGATCCAATGTTAGTTCACCCCATTAATAATTCTAATAACCCCTGAGGTGTTGGAGAATGTATAGATTATCAATTAGAATTTGGATCAAACGAAAACATTATTGAATAAATTACTTTGTTCTTATTGAGGGTCAGATATGATATTAAATGTTTTTTTTGTTTCATGGCCAAATAATTTATTAGATAGTAGGGAGTCAGCCACATCAACCCTAATCTCATTTTATTGGATAAGGATGTTCTTATACATCTATATTTATATAAAATGTCATTTTATTTACTTATTGACTACATTGGAATTTTAATCTTGAGTTTCAAACCTTCCTCTAAAATTAATGTGGATATGGTGTCTGACTTCAAGTCTATCTAGCATAGGAGTATGTTTTGAGGAAGAAGTAGAATAAAGGTACTCTACTCTTTGGTCAGCATAGAAAAGATATGTAGGGAAAATGGTATCCCCATGACACCCCTCTTACTTAAGGAGATAGGGAATATTTTGAAAATGGAGGTGTTTTATATCAGGGATATACATGTTAAGGATCAGTATGTAGTTAGATGCATTTGATAGGTTTAGTAAAAGTAGGTGATACAGACATCTTTTGTGGTACTATCTAACTATTTTATACTTGAGATTTTGATTATTTAGATTTAGAATCCATTAAATATTTAATTTTACCCACTAAATGTATTTTCATAGACCTGAGGTGGATAGAATCATAGTTCCCATTGTGTGGACTACACTAGTTGATGGCCTAGTTATATTGTATGATTCATGTATAGATTCTGAGACAATGTTAGGTAATCATTAAGGCACCCCTAACCAACACTTTGATGTCTTGTACTAAAAACAAATACTTTTACAAATTAACATATATACCAAGTGATATTTTCTAAGATGAACTTTCAGAAATTTCACATTATTTATACATCTCGTAATAATCTCACAAAACTATAAGAACGTTTTAGTTTAGTTTCATTGAGGACCAGTTATATAGGAATATATTTTTACAATTAATTTAAAAATGATTCTACAAAAAATCTTAATAGATTCCCTACTAAAATTATATTAGGTTACACTCATCTTCATATATATGGGATAGAAACATAAGAAAATAGTGAGCTCAAACTCTTAGTATGGATAAGGATATGTGATGAACATTAATATTAATTATTTTGAATAAGATGAGAATGTTGGTATCATCAAATTTTAGACAGATATATGACCCAAAAAGTGAAGATCAATAGTGATGATTTTTAGAATAAGGTTGAACACATTAAAAAACATGAATCAAAATATTTTGAAACAATTTTCCAAAAAATGTAAACCATGAGAGAGTAATGCAAGCATATTAATAGGCTTATAAGTGTGGAATATCCTGGAAAATCATGGAGGTAGAGAATAACCATAATCATAGGAAAACTATTGCGATATAACTCATTATAACCATTTTAAGCGAAAATATCATTATGTAGACACATTAAAATGTGATCATAATCATTATCCTAAATCTGTGTGTATTTACTCATTATGTCTATTTAAAACTCTACCATGAGATATAATACAAAACCAATGAATTGGAGAGTGATATAGTACCACAAACAATATAAACCATGCTTCTGTATACCACATGATGTAAATAATCATAATTCAATAACTATCCCATGGAATTAAAACAAGTTTGATATTCTTTTCAAATAAAATCAAATAAGGAAAATAGTCATAATTCCATCAATAATCTTTACATGGTATACCCATAGAAATTAAATGGGTATCCAATGATATTCAAAAACATTATAGGTAGATATTATTCAATCCAGATAAACGGTAATAGCTTATTTACACTTTATAGATAAATTTTATAAGTTTAATTCAATAATATCCCTAATCAAGAGATGTATGGAATATTGGTGAACTCCCACCAATCAAAGGAATCCGATATTGGGCAATTAAAAAACGTTTAGGGAATTTGAAGATGACTTATGGAAAAACATTGAATATAATTAGGTATTATCATGGGAGTGAGGGATTATTTCAACTATAGATATTTTGAATTTCTCAATTTTTAAAACATAAGTAAAGAATCATCAAGTATATTAAGATCACTTTTAGATGAATTATCAATTATAACTTTGAAAATATTGATAAAAATAACCATTTTTCATGAAACCCCATTTAATTAAAAATCATAGGAAAAAAGAAAAAATAATTTACTTTTAGAAATTATGAATCAAGGAATTGAAGTTTCAAAATGATGTGATATTCATTATTCATCAAATGTCTCAAAAAGAGGTTTCTTTTCATATTTTTATAAAGAAAAAATATTCAAAAAAGTCACCAGTTTATTTCAAAAAGTCATTTTAAAATAAATATTGTAAATAAAACTCTTGAAATATATAAAATCATTACTTTCTATTAAATATATAATTTATTATTATAAAACATAAATATCTCATAGAGAAATAATGAATTGAATGATAATATAGTTGATTTTTAATGGAAGGAAAAAAATATATAAAAATTTTCCAATATGATTTTTGGAAACCAAATAATAAAATGTTAATTAGATTTTAAATTTTAAAATAGGTAAATATAATTGCATGTTTCATATATAATAATCTATATTAATGTTTATAAATATATAAAACATTATTGGGAAGGAAAATTTTGATGCATAGTAAAATATTGATTGGAAAGAATCAGAGATCGTCTTTCAAATTTAAAAATTTTATTTGAGATGGTATTTCATAAAGGAAGATAATATCAATTAAAATAAGTAAATTTTAAAAATGAAAATAGAAAATACCATATAGTAATGGAATTATAGTGATAAAATGGTTTTATAATATCATAATCAAGTAGATAATTTTTAGCTCAAGGATAAATAATTTGAGTTGAGAAAACTGTTACGGCACGTGTAACATATAAATAGAAACCCGTATAATGAGAGATATATTTATGTTAAACATGTAAAACCATGAATAATGATATAATAATTATAAAAATATTTAAATGGGATTTATATATACTCTTATAAAGTAAAAAATGGTGGAAAATAATAAATATGTCTCAAGGGGTGAAAATTTGAGAAAATAAGCACTCTCCATGTTTCCCCACATAGTCAAATTTATTTTAAGATCATGTATAAAAAAAATTAATAATAACCTATTTTAGGACCATTTTAATATACATATATTTTTTAAATGTCATTTATAATTATTCACTATATGTGTATTAGTTAGTTATTTTCAGTTTTTTATTAGCTATAAGAAATCGTAATCATTTTGAAGTAGTTTTGTTTTAGCAGTGTTATTTTTCATTATTGTACCAAGGTTCATCATTCCTATATCCTCAATGGTATATTAATTAATTTTTAATAATTATATTTATGGTTATAATTTCATTCTATGGGGTTTTTCTTATCTTTTGTAGTGAGGAAATTAAATATGAGCGTGTCAATTTGATTTTTATTGAAAAAGAATTAGTATCTTACTTAATAATCTTAATAAAAATGTCACAATTATAATATCAAAATAAAATAGTAGTTTACTTATTTTTATCATCATCTGTAATAATATTTTCATATTCATAAATTATATTATTTTTTAAAATCATTTATGTAAGTGGTTAGACTAACGTAAACTTAAACAAAATAGAATTCGTTGATAATAATGATTATGAATGTGGATAATTTTTGCATAATATCTTCATTATAGAAGAATAATCATATAAATTAAACATTATTAATGTGTTAAATAATATTTTATGATATTTTAATAAATAATAAAAACCAATATAAAAAATGATATGTGCTACTATGTGGGGAAGGATGTCCATAAGTTCACTAATAACGTTTTCATTTATCCTTATCTAAGTGGGGAAAGGTGGTTAAAAATATTATATTAGAATGATGAAATTTAGTTTAAAAATAATAATTTTTTAATTATATTTTAATGAGAAAATTATATTATGGAAAATAATAAATAATATTAACGATTTTATAAAAAATGTACTCACATTGAGGACTTAGGATTTCTCTTGTAAGATTCCTTATAAATTGAGGTATTAGGATAATGTCATGTGATATTAAGATCAAGGAAAATGAATATAATTATATTATGAGGAAAAGAGGATAATATTTTATATAGTAAATTTTTTTATTAGGTTTTATAAGGTGTGTTTAGAGGAACCTTTAATAGGTTTTCAAAAGGGATTTTATGTAAATATTTCAACTTCATATAATGAGATAAAAGACATGAAACATCAATAAGACTCTGAAATGTACAAAACAATATTGTGTGATGATATAATATGTTTTATCCATCAATAATCCATTTTATAATGCGTTTTAAACATGATTCTTTGTGATTTACTCTTAAAATTTCAACTTATAACATTTTGTGTTTTATCGCATTATCTGGAATTTTACTTAGGTAATTTAATTTCAATTCCTAAAAATAAAATGAACCTTATTAAATAATTTTTACCTAAATATTCAAAATATTAAATCATTTTTATCGTATATTATTTATATGTGTATGAAGAATAACTTTTAACAATAGATAACGTAACACGGAAACCTGTTTCTAGGAAAAAATGAATTTTAAGTTTAAAATTTATGGATAATTAAAGTTTATCAATGTATTTGATTTTAATTATATAAATTGGTTTAATATAAAAAATTAATATATATTTTTTATTCAAATGAATTTACCCCAGTTTTTTACAGAATAATATTTAATGAAAATAAGTTTCTAAAATAGTATTTGTTGGAAAATATTATTTATGTTCATAAAATGATAATAATAGATTTTAAAATATTAAAATATTATTTTTAAAATATTTATTTTTAATTATTAAAAATATATTTTAACAATTTAAAGGTTATATAAACTTCTAGATATTTCTTATATAATTATAAATTTATAGTTTTTTTTAATTTTATTATCAATATTTACCAAAACCTTAAATTATTTAAAGAAAACCCTAAAAAATTAATCTTATGCGAATATAGTTATTATAATTTAAAATATTTTAATCTATTTTTTAGATTTAAATGATAAAATGTTTAGGCTTATATTTTAAATATGAAATATATATATATAAACAATTTTTTTCAAAAAATTATTTTTCCTTTTCTTTTTTCTTTTAAAAGTAAAAAATTCAAAATATATAAAATAAGTTTTATGAGTGACTTATTTGAAAAATAATTTACTGAAAATATACAAATAATTTAAAGATAATTATATCTCAATATCTCAACATATATTCTTAGAATAATGTAAGAATTGGTAGTAGTGGAGTGTGGTAATTATACAAGCATTGATATCATAGAAATTACTGAGATATTGAATATTTCTCACATTTTGTTTCACTAATAACATAACAATTTGAGTTGATTTTGGGATTGGTCAAGGGAAATCCCATGTGAAGCAACATTATTTCATATCTCGAAAAAATTTGTTTCATAAGGGAGACCTCTACTACCCGATTCCATTTCTTCCTTTTTTCTTATTATATTTTATAAAATGGTTACTTCCTTTTATGCCTAATAATATAATAGTTATATTATAAAATTTGAATTCTATAGAAACATATAACTATTTCATTTTACTTTGCTATTGAATTTAGAACAACCTATTAGAATAATATTACATTAACTAAAATATGTAGTTAGATTTCCTGAATTTATATTCTCCCCTTACATAAATTGTTTCCTTTTTATTTTAATTATTCCTAAATAATTAAAATAGGATAAAATACTACTAACATATACAAAATTTGGAATATTACTTCTTTTATGGCAACAATCATACTCTATAAGGTTATATCAAGTTAATTTTCATTGCTCGAAAAAAAAATTAATCTTTCATACTATCATACCCATTTATGGCCCATAATCATATATTATCTATAATATATGTTTTCCAAAGCAATTTTAATATTCCATTCATTAAGACATAATGAGATCATATAATCCTCCAAAAACAAAAACTCTCAACTGGAAAATGTGTTAATCACTAGTTCGTATATCCATAAACTAGTGAATTTATATGATAATATCAAAAATGATATAAGATTTTTAAAAATACAATTAGTTTTTTAGGTTGAAATTGTTATCAAGTGATGAAGAATATGACATGTCAATGAGTTAAAAATCAGATGATTACAAATATTCTCTTCAGTTCAAAGGTATGTGCACATGATGCACATTGTTCAAAACATTTTAAGAATGTGACATGAAAAAGTATCTATCTTTAATGAGGATGATTTTCTGTTGTTTGTGATTTTATTTTTAGTTTCATGGATTTGGATCATATGGAATATGGATTACATGGTGTTTATATAAAAAATTATGGATTACCCAGACAAGACAGCCTAGTTGGACTCCACCAATGTTGAGGTGGGAATTTGACACACTAACCAGTAAGATGGGAAGCATGGGTGATTTCATGGAACACCCACATAGGTGCGTGCATAAGAAAATCCAGTAAAGGGTGGGGAGCAAAATAGTAGATATGAGCACTAGCACAAGGTGGTGCCTGCATGATATGTGAGGGCTCGGTAACTGATTTTTGGATAGTTGAGGATGTTAGTTTTATTAAAAAGTATTACTCAAATATATAGAATTTCAATGTGGGATAGTTTCAGATAATGATCAAATGTTTTAAAAAAATAGAAAGAAGGTGTGTTGCCCTATCAGATCTCATCAGGGCATTGGATCAAGATAGTTCATTGTTTTCCACCCCAAGCTCATCCAGTTGTTCTGTTCCATAGGATATCTATAGGATAAATCATATAAATTTATCATCCATTCTTCCAAGAATCATTTGAGAGTTTGAAAATTAAAATATGATCATTGCCACATGTAACATGGTTTTCAAGGGAAAAAATATCAAACAGATGATATACAGTGTGTAGAAAAATATTATTTTATGAAGATGGTGATTCCCAATTTCTTGAAGGTGAGGTAGAACACGTTGATTAATTTTGTATAATATTTTCTTATAAATATCACAATGAGTGAACATTTTGTTTATAATATTATTGAAAATCTATGTAGCAACTCGGGTTTTTGGCCTGGTCAGACTTTGGAATATTTCTACGAATTATTCCAGAGCGAGGTGCGAAAACGGCGTGCGATTCCGAGGCCCGGTGTGCCAGGAATTTATTTTATAAAAATATTAAATATTTTTATACTATGCACATGGTGGAGGTGTGATATCTCCTAAACGGTAGCTCTGAACGGGAATCTAAGTGTACGGTTGCGTCCAGAACGTGTCGTTTACCCTAGGCGACGTGTAAACTTCACGGGCGGGGCCTTCTGTGGAAAAAGCCACTAGGGGCATTTTCATAAATAAGTGGAAAAGTTGTTTTACGAGCGTCAGCTCGAATAACTTCTGAACGGAGTCTCGGATCGCAAATCTGATTCCGCTGTTGCGTTCAAAACGGTGCATTTACCCTACGGTCGACCTTATCCATGTCCGCTTTGGGCGCGGGGTCGGGGCGTGTCGCGCCAGGAAGTTAAACAGATTTTTGTTGGAAACAAATATCCCCCCCCCCTTGTTGGACGTGTGAAGCACAGAGGAGGAGTTACTCTTCCTTCCGCCTCCTTCTCCTCCCCTTCGAACGGCGAATCGGTGGCCGAATCACGTGATCAAGGTGTCGTCGAGCTCGGATTTCAACGGCGGGTGTTCCAGGATCGTGCAGCATAAGCATTCGAGCATGGATCGTTGGCGTTTCGCCCACGAGGTAGACGGTTTGAGTTTTGAAATCCCAGACCCCGTTTATTTTTTGTTTTTCTTCAAATCGTTATAAGGGTTGTATAGTTTGGGTCCCGAGGTTTCCGAAACATGTTTCGGATCTGTTTTTGGAGCACTGGGGTTCTCCCCGGAGTTCCTGGAAGTTTTTCGGTGAAAAACCCGGATTCCGGCGGCGGCCATGGTGGAATCCGGCGAGGCGCGGCGGCGGCGCGGAGGTTTCCGGCGAGCCAGGCGGTGGTCCGGCCAGGATTTTCCTGGGGTTCTTTAAACCCCCGTAACTTGCAAACCGTAACTCTAATTTGCGATTCGTTTGCGGTGAGGTGCTCCCTAGGTCGAGACGCACCTTTTTATCTCACTTTGAGAATTTTATGGTTTGGGATCATGGCTCGGGTGTTATAAACATCGTATAAAATAATAATATTTTATTATTTTACGACTTCGGGCCATTTTAACTTCTACCTGGAGCGTCTGAAAGACGTACTGTTAGTGGAGTTGTGACCTTGATGGTACGACGGACGTTTTGAGATGGTTTTCGGATGTTGGGACCTTGTTTGGGGTGAGAGCCCCACGAGGCGGGGTTTTGGCGTTTGCGGAGAAACGCAGCTTTCGCACCAGGAGTCCGATTTTGGCGGATGGTTAATCGATCCTGTGGGTTTCTTCGAGAGGATCGCAATGGTGCAATCCATTTGATGAGTTTCAGGATCGATGTGTGGGCCCCACCTGATCTGGCATTCGGTGAATAGTGCCTTTTTCACTGGGTGTCCGTTTCAGACGTGCGAGTAGTGGATCATGTGTACTTTTCCGATGGAATAGTCGTCGTATGATCTGTTTGTTGAGTTCTGGGATCATTGTGTGGGCCCTGCATGAGCTAGCTACGGTGAATAATGACTTTTTCACTGATGCTCTGTTTCAGGTGAGTAAACAGCCTATCCTGCATGTGTTTTCCGCATGGAACGCGATGGTGGCCTCGGTATTGTCCTTGGAGATGCGCGGTGTCGCGTTGTGGTAGGTCACTCGGGTTAGCGACGTTTGGACGAGCAGTGGTTGAGGGTACTCCCTTGGTTCATTCCCACGATGGTTCGTGAGGCATCACAACCTTCGTACATGTTTGTGATCCTCTCGGTGGGATGTTTAAACTGTTAGAGTTGTGGCATCCCTCTGGTGGGGCCAGAGCGGTATCCTCTATCATATTTTCCCTAGATCGGGTTCTTGGTATCGTTGTGATCGCTTATTTACGGGCGGTGATCCCCAATCTAGCAGTTTAACCATGTATGGTTTGCGGAATCATCGGGAATATGATCCCCTATGTAGTGGGCCATGCTCAGTAGGGTTGTGGCATCGTCGGGTATACGATCCCCTGCTCAGCATGAGGTGTATAGTAGGGTTGTGGTATCGTTGGTTATGCGGTCCTCTACTCAGGGCGTGGTTTTGGTAGGGTTGTGGCATCGTCGGTTCGATCCCCTACGTCATGAGTTATACCAGTTAGGGTTTCAGTATCATCATGACCACCTTTATATGGGCGATGATCCTCTATCTGAGTGATGTGTTTCTGTCGAGTTCCAGATCGGGTTGTGGTATCCCCCAGCGGATCCTGGGTGTGATCCCCTATCTGTGAGAACTATGTATGCCAGATCGGGTCATGGTATCCCCTAGCGGACCCTGGGAGTGATCCCCTATCTGTGAGCTTCGTATACTGGGGTGGATTCTGGTATCCCCTAGAGGACCCTAAGAGCGATCCCCTATCCGAGGAGTTTGGTGGTTATGTTGTTTCAGTGAGGTTTCCTCAGTGATGTTATCCGACGAGCATGATCTCTTGGGTGAGTGTCTAAGAGGTTTGTGAGAAACCTGATGGATTGTATCTCTCGGATGAGTGTCATCTGGGATGATAGTGATCGTGTGGTGTACTCTTCTGGTTGTGGACAGTTGCTGGTGTTGAGGTCAGTACCTCATGTGGCTTGTTGCGTGAGCTGATTATATCTAGATTGTTCAAGGTGTATATATGGGCATACACCTGAGCTGAGCTGACGAGTTTTGTTTAGCCGAGGATGGTCATGAGATGGAGTTTCTCTATCATATGGGTTCCCTCTGGCTGGGATGAGCGGACTGTTGCCTTTTAGTTTCTCTCTTTGGTTTTGGGTGTTTGGGGTGCCTAGTGAGTATGTTTATACTCACCCCTCCACGAGCTTTGCCCACAAATGTTTGTGTCTTGTGTAGACCACAAGCCTTTCGACGGAGTCCCAGGAGGACCCGGAGCAGGCAGAGCTGAGTGAGCGAGACAGACCGGGGTGTTTGTCAGTGCAGTGTTGAGGGAGCTTTCCTGTGGTGTTTGTTGCAGCATCCCCCTTCTTGAGAGCAGGTTGGACGCGCTTTGTAGTTTTCTTTTTGTGGGCCCTTTTTTCCCTTTTGTACTTTTTCTATTTCACTATGGTGTGAGATAGATTATATGCATGCATTTACTTTTCAGTATCCTATATCTCTGCACTGTTGCATGGAGGTTTTTGTGGGTGCATGTGTACAGGTACCTTAGGCTAATGCCTCCCATGTGTGATAGCCTACTCACCGCTGGAAGCCAGCCCCTGGCCTATTGAAGGGGGGCTTGGGGAGTCGCGGCTTGAGCCCCGTTGGGTCGGGTCGTGACAATCTGAGTGAGTTTTTTGAATTTAGAGAGTGTGACAGAATATCTGTATAACTCTTGGATTCAAAAAAGGATATGATATCCACTTTGTTACTATTTTCATTATGATGAAGTGATTTTGTGTGTAATAACTTTTTCATTGAACAATAATTTGTTTCACATTGAACCTGGTTCTGCAAAACTATTTTAGAACCATGTTACTCATAAATTTTATCACCTAGTTTGTCTTAATGCTTTGAAGAACTACGAACTAGTAAAAAAATTCAATATGTTTCTCAATGTAGAAAAAATAAATGGATGTGAAACATGTGTACATGTGTTGAATGAAGAAGATAGAGGTATCATATATATCGATATATTAAGAGGTTTAGAATTTTGTATGAAGTGGGTAATGTGTGATTTGATATGGTTGGGTTCATACATGAAACATACTAAATAGTGTGTGCATAGATGTGTGTAAATTCATTCACACATAATTTCATGAATCATGTGGCAGTGTCTGTTCAAATGAAGTGAATGCATGCATACGAAGTGAAAATCCTAGGAATTTTTGTTAGTGGTCTTTAAATGTAGTGTGAAATAAATGCAATTTTGAAGAATTAATTGATGCATTTTTTATGCACATTAAATAATGATTGCATAATTTCATAAGACCATTGATGGTACGATATATGTATGATGAATTTATTCCTCACATTCCTGAATACAATGAATTTAATATGAAATATATACACTGAATGTGTCTAACGTGCAGTGATATTTGAGACTAATGCTAAGTTATAATTTCAATCATTACGTCCTGACTTTGTATCCTAGTTCTCAGGGTTCCGTGTTCAGTGATGCCAATTCTCCAGCAAAAGAAAGAATTATTTCCCAAGTTGTATTGTACTATGACAGCTGACCATCGATAGGTGAGAA
Organism: Viscum album; assembly: GCA_963277665.1. NCBI lineage: Eukaryota > Viridiplantae > Streptophyta > Magnoliopsida > Santalales > Viscaceae > Viscum > Viscum album. The sequence continues at coordinate 110,951,125 of OY728125.1, read as the reverse complement.
GAGATATTTGAGAAAGGCCAGTATTAGAGAAAGGTTTATTGAATTGTACATGATCCAATGTGACCCAGAAAGCTCATAGAGGAAAATCGAGTCATCATCCTATCAGGGGATCAAAACATCTAAATAATTATAAATAGCATGTGACTAGAGGGGGGTCTAAGAAATTTTTAAAGAGGCTCTATATATTGGGGGTCTATCTAGTGGAATAGTTAGGCTGTCTAACTAAACAAGGAAGAATATTTTCATTGTCGGTGTGTATAACCAGAAAAAATGGAGGATCAACTAATTGGGTGTATAACTACCCATTGAATGAACCATTATAATTGATAAAAATATTATAGTGGAAAATAAATTTGGGGGTCTAACCAACATTTTAAGGTTGTTGGTCTTAGTACCAAACCTTGTAAAAAATACTAAATGCTTTGTTATATTTTTTTTTGCATTGCATTAATGATCCACTCATCTTAATAGGTAATAGATGTTTGAATTGAAATCTGAAATATAATTGAGAAAAAAACGTTTATAGATGATTCACCGCCCTCTTAGCATGAATCCACAATCCGTGGACACTTCAATTAGTATTGAATAAAGGACACCTATAATTGGATCTACTATATATTTCTAGTTGTTTTTATTGATAGCATGTGATGTGAATATTTGATTTTGAACAAAAATAAAAATTTCTTTAAATGGAATAGATTATCTCAACTCCTAACATTGGAAATTATAAATTTTTAGTTACGATTTAGAAAAACATGTATAAAAGAGATGAAAAAAATATGAATAGTAATTCAACGACAAATTATGATCATCTACTATTTAAAGGCACTAAAAATGGAAATTGTTCAATGAAATTAGTTGCTTATAATTTTTATGAATCATGTTCAATATGTGATAATGACTTGATCAATTATTAAATTATAGAACATTGAATAATGTTCATAGTGAAAATATAACATGTATGACTAAATTTTTAATGTAACATTGGTATGAAAAATTACATGTAGAATAAGAGTAAAATATTATAGGAGACGCATTGACTAAAAATGTTCCCATATCAAAGACTCTCACAAAACATTTGAAACAAAATGAATAAAAAATATCTCATTACAAAGAAAGATACAATAGAGTTGTTGAAGAATTGGTAAGTAATGTTTATGAGAAATATGTTTTGGAAATTGTTTTTATATAATTTATCCATGCACATGAGAAGCTTCATTGTGCATATATTAAAGTCTAATATTCCCAGATGAATAATAATGTAGAATAAATCAAAGAGCATGAAAATTTGTTACTATAAGAAAATTATGCTCATGATAATGATATCCTAAATATGGGGAATTCGTGTGAATAAATCATTAAATATGTTAAATATTAGAATTTATCACTCAAAATATTATGTCTAGAACTATATGTGAAATCATGAAATATGAATGTTACATAAGTAGAGACTTTCCATGTTAATGTGAAAATATAAATTTCCATGGATACATCCTATAAGAGTCCTATTTGTGAAAATTCTTAATCTAATGAAAAGTGTATAATGATATTATGCAAGGATAAAACTATCATGGTATCATTAAAGAACAAAAATCATTGCCCTGATAAACCTGTGTTTACAACTGTTGTTTTTATGAATAGTGAATAATCAACAATTCAATCTAGACAAACATGGTTAACTAAATAAAACTTATCCAGATATGAAAATGTATTTAAAGATGAATGTGAATAATTTTAGAAGTTCTTGTTCCGAAAATAAAGCACAGATAATGAAACTTAATACCCATAAGTATAAAACAATCAAAGATTGCTATAATGTTTCACTAAAGAAGAAATCAAGATTTGTTTGGTAATGTTGGTGATATTAGAAGTATTAGAACCATGAAATGCATATTTGAAAAATTATTTCATTGTATGAAAATTAAATAATTCCTTCACTTAGGGGGAGAAAATATGAATAGAATAGAAAAACTTCCAAACCAAAGGATTACTCATAGAAAGAGAATCGATTTATCAAGAACATATATAATTACTTTAAAAATTCTATGATTATTGCAACTGATGTGGTCAATGTTATGATGAATACTGGTATGTACCAATCATTCACAAATCATTTGTTGAAAAAAATAGAATACCACAACAAAAAATAAAGTAGGTAAGATTCTAATATGATAGGTTATCCATGCTATTTGTGCAAAAGAAGACAATTGTAAATAATAAACTCCAATGAAGGTTGGGAAGAATGATGTGAATCATGTCTCACAAAAGAAAATACGTTTCTATTGTGGTTGGAAAGGTCACATCATGGACCATTGTAAACTATCCATGAATATTAATACTAAAAGAAGCAAGTTATAATGAGAAATTTTCAATCTATAAGAGAAACAATAATATTGATTTTGTGTGTGGCATGTCTAATGAGGAATATGAAAAGTTACCTAAAATATGTAACATGTTGAATTATATTATTTTGTGTGATAGGTGAAATATGTATAAAAATTCATGTAAAAGAAATTACATGGTTATCTGGTTAGGAAGAATTATTGAAGAAGAAAGGGAAAGCATTTTTGACATCTATAGTGTGGAAAATAAACCTTTACAAAAAGTGTAGACTGGGCATGCGCTAAAGGAATGGTTGATCAAATTTTCATTATAGTTGGAAGAAGAAGGAAATTTTAAATAAGAAGAGGAAAATGAAACTACTTTTATAGTATGTGTGAATAAGCATTTTTCATCTATAAAGATCATTGAATTTTAAAAGAAACTCTAAACCATGTTTTTCTAATTAAATAACACTGAATAACCACCTTATTCCCACACATAGACTGATAGATAGACACATAGACACACACACACACGTGCACACACACACACACACATATATATTGTTATTTCTCATTTTAGTGAATTTACGGTTAATTATATATTTATGGGGAGATCGTAATTTGATAAAATCTAAGAATATTTTATAGATAATTAGTTTTCTATCATGTAGGACTATTGGCACTAGGTTTTCTCTGAAACTTTTCACAAAATTATTATCTAAAGATTCTTGGATTTTGATCTCCAATAAATTCAATCACGATGAATATGTTTTGAGTTCATCTATTAAGTGGGATATTAGAAGACTAACCACTAGATATTTCTATCCAATTTTATTTATTATGAATTTCATATGTTCTGGAAAAGTATGAATTGAAAAAATCTAGTTGTTAAATATCTAAAAATTGATTCTTGTCATCATTGAGGTATTGTGGTTACATTATCTTATTTTCACGATAAAAATTCATCAATTCTAAATGGTTGATATTTATTATTTTATTAAAAATGGAAATGAAATTTGAAAGAGGAAATAAATTCTTATAGATTTATGTTTTAATATGTTTTTTAAGATATATGCAAGAGATTAAAATAGTATCACATACTGGATGTTTATTGATAACATTGATGTTAAATTTAATCAGTCATATTTTCAACAAAGGTCATTTAACATATATTCTTAGAGTTCATTAGTTTTAGTTTATTTTTAAGCGAGGAGTGATTCCATAATTCTCTAGAGAAAATAAGGTTACAAATTTTAGAATATAAGGTGGTGATCTAAAAAAATTATTTTTGGAAATAAAAAATCATTCCCATACATATATCTTTGGATTTTCATAAAAAAATGGGGGGGAATCATTAACTTTTAAAATGAAGTGGTTATTGGAAACAAATACAAAGCGGTAGATTGAAGATTTCAAGTCATTTTTAGGTTTAAATTGATTTGAATTGCTGAATAAGATGCAAAGTCAAAGAGATCTGAATGAGATGATTACAGTGATGTTCTTATGTTTGAAGACTTTAGAAAATGATGCACAATGTTTACAACAATATAATAATATTTCATGATAAATGATTAATTTTTCAGGAAGTGTATTTGATGTTGTTTGTTATTTTAGTTTTAGTTGGTTCGGATTGAATCATTTTGAAAAAGTCTTACTTGAAATGTATATAAAAAATACGGATTACCCAGAGAATCCATTATAGGTGGACTACCCCACTACTGAGGTGGGAAGTTGACACACAAGCTAACCAAGTGGGTAGCATGGGTGAGTTAAAGTTTCACCCATAGAGGCTCATTCATAGACAGATCCACCACTATGTAGGTGACAAGATAATGGATGGGAGCACCGGATTGGTGTGATTCCAATGTTATATGTGATCACTCGGTTACTGATTTCAGGATAGAAGAGGATTTGAGCTGTATCATAAGGGAGTTATTATTTCTCCAACATTTTAATGTGGTAAATAACTTGATACTATACATCTGTTTTAAAAAAATATGGAAAGAAGGAGTGTCATTTGATAAAATCTCTTTCGGTCATTGGATTGAGACATCACATAATCTTCTACACTTAGATAATTCGGGTGTTATATTCCATGAGAAATCTCTAAGCCACATCGTTCTAATTTTTCATGAAATCCTTTAAGCATCATTTGTGTGTTTTGAAAATTTGAACAAGATCAAAATTAAATGTATCATTTTTGAATGAGAAAAATAAGATCAAATTGACGATAAAAAGTATGTATAAAATGTGGTTTAATGAATACGGTGTTTCTTGGTGTCATGAAGGTGTGATAATATGCATGTATTATTTTGTTGGATTATTTTCCATTAAATACTCTAATGAGAACTCATTGTTTTATGAGATTATTGAATATTTGAGTGTATTTTTTGATTGGTGTGGGCATGATATAAAATATTCATACCTATATGATTTTTGAAGGTATAAGTGTTCCACACTGCTTCATTTTTTTTGTGAAGAGGAAGAGATTCATCAAGAAGATGACTTGCAAATAGAAAAATAATTTGTTTTCAAAGCAACCTAGTTATGTGAAACCATTCCAGAGGTTTGATACTCTTACACACGATCACTTAGATTGTGTGATAATTTTTAGGAATCATGAGCTAGTGTAAAATAGTTAGTCCATTTCAAGATGTAGAATGATGAACCAACTGTGAATAACTTATACTTGTGTCCTTTTAATAATGTTTAGGGAGAACATATATTGATATGATAATAGATAAGGAATTATAAATAAATGGTAAAACACATGAGTTGAGTTTTTCAGATATATATGAGAATCATACTAGATAGTTTTTTCATAAGTGAGTGTAAAGTCATTCACATGTTATTTGAAGAAGTATGTGAATGTGTGTGTTCACATAAAGTAAATGAATTCATAAGATGTGAAAATATTTCATATTTATGTTAGTTTCATTGAAAGGTTGTTTTCAAAAAATAAATCTTTGAAGACTTAATTGAGATATTTTTTATGCACAATATATAATGCTTGAATTATTTCACAAGTTAATCCATGAAACAATATATGCAAGAATAATTTATTCTATACATGCATAAAGTAAAGTGATTGAACATGAAACATAAAACATGAATTTATATAGTTTACATGGATATTTGAGACTGATACTGGCACAGAATTTCTATCAATAATTTAAAAGGAATTCATATATGAGTTTTTAGAGTTCAGTAAAGTTGGGCCTTCAAAATAAGAACATATTTTTTCATGAGCAGTATTGTATTGAGGCAGTAGACCATATACTAGTGATCAGAGTTATTTGAGCAAGAACAACATTAGTGAAAACATTCTTGACAATTACAGAAGGAATTGTGATACATAATTCTCATGGAGTAAGATCAAGTGATCATCATATCACTGGATTGTAACTTATAATTATGAAGATGAAACTTGTGACATGGGGGTTCTAACTAGTTTCTCAAGATGCTATAGAGACTGGGGGGTATAACTAGTTGAATGGTTGGGGTGTCTAACCAACTGATTCAAAAGAGTTGAATTGAAAGGGGGTATAAGCATAATCTTCATTTGGATCAATTATTGGGGTGTATAAGGAGTTTCTCTATGATCCATTGTAATTGATAAAACCATTATAAAGGAAAATCAATGTTGGGGGTCCAACTAACCTGGATAGGATATAGGTCTTAGTACCGAACCTTTTAAAAATTACAGTGTGTTGTGTTTTATTTTAATTCTTAATTGCATGAATAATCCACTAATCTTAAAAGGAGATAGTTATTTCAATTAAAAGGTTTAAAAGAATACATTAAAACAATTCACACTGGATTAACCCCCCATTTTTACAAAATGATCCATGGACACTTCAACATCACCAAAAATGTCAATGATCACTATTTCATTTAATAAATAATCATTTCCAAGGGTATATGTACTATCAAATATCATTTTTCCCAAAATTGATCAACCATTTATTACCTCAACATAAAATGTATATTATTCTAAGAGTTATACATACCTCAATATTATGTTCTCAAACAGTAACCATGAAAATATAACAGTGTCAAGAAATAACTATTATACTTATTTACTCAATCTCATCCATGTTTCAAAAAACATTAATTAAGGCTCATGATGAAATAATCATTGATGTTTAGGATAATCTTCATAGATTTTAGAATATACCCAAATATGATTGATAAAAATCACATGAAAATGAAAATATATAAGAGTATTAATATTAGCATCACTACCATATATAAGATTAGTAAACTCTCATTTTTCATTATAATGTGAATATACTATGATTCTCAACCATGTAAATATTCTCCCATATTTTTTTAATAATACTTAGTGGTTTCCAAATACATTCATCTATTAGTTACATTTTCATGATAATATTTTCAGAAAATACTAAAAGAAAAAATAGTTACCAATAAAATTAGTGTAAATGATTATATAAATATGAAATACTAGTCTTATGATATAATCTCTAATAAAATATTCATGTTGACCATTTATACTTTCATTTCATATTTTTCACACATAGTTTATACTAAAACTATTTTGGTTCGAGAAATGTTTCATTAAGTTTTTTCCCAAAATATTATTAACCAAATAAATTATTATAATTCATAACTAAATACCTTATAATGGATAGAAAATAGAATGGGATAAACTATCAAATTTTTTGTGATATTTTTTGGATAGGTATGTGGATTTAATCCCACTCATCGTACACCAGTGTGAATATTGACATGATAATCAACTAGTATTTTTCATGGTGATTACCACTTGGTGAATCTATGCAAAAACTAAATCCATATACCAATATCTAGATAGGGATGTAAATTATTAAAGAACCACATAATCTATAATTTTCCCAAACTTCATGATGTTTTCAAGTACTTAAACTTATCCCCTAGACATAACACTATCGATTTCTCTAAATTTTTCTTATCCAAATAAAAAATAAATATATTAATACTACAAAATAACAGAATAGTCCATTGATAATAACTGAGATACATCAAACCAAAACTCCAGGGCCCTATGAAAAAAGGGAATACTTATATAAATTAACGTTGATACCATGTGATATTATCCAAGATAAACATTCAAAGATTTCACCTTATTGTTATATATCATGATAATGTACACATATAAGATAACATTTTGGTTGAGTACATTTAAGGACCCATTATATAAATAACATATTTTAAAATACTTTTTATCATCTATTTATAATTAAAACAAACTAAAATCACTTCTATGCTTCCCATAGGTTACACTCATCTTAATAATGATGGAAAAGAAAAAATTAAAAAGGGGGAGATGAAAAACTCAGAATGGGTAAACATAGGAGATAAGAATAAATAATCATAAGTGAGCATAAAATGAGAAAAGGTTATAATAAAAGAACATTGATGATCATATGAAAAAAATCACCGTTTTATTTTCATGAGTCAGTAAATAATACTCAATACAATAAAATGCATGAGTAAAATAATTATGAAAACATATACAAATAATCAAATCCATGAGAGTGTAACATATACATTAGAATAAGTATAAAATTATCGAATTTCATTGAGGAAAACAGAGAGATAAAAAAACCTATTTGAATAAGAAAACATTTATACAAGAACTCATTATTCATCTGCATCTATGAAAAAAATCATTATATAATCACCAAAAAATGTGGGCAAACTTATTATGCCCGAACCAGTGTTATAAAACTCAATATGTCTATGTCAGACTATCTCATTATATATAAATATGAAAATATTATTTTTAGGGTGATATTTCCATTTCCTTAATCATTAATAGATATGTGTTCCATATGAAATGAATCATCATCATATCATAAATAACCCATGGGAATAAAATAGTATTCAAATCCTTTTAAAATTATATCACATAAAGAAAATAATCATTATTCAATCAATAATCATAAGATGATGCACTCATGGAAACGTAATGGGAATATAAATATATTATGTAAAATTTTAGGCAAAAACCATTAAAATTAAGATAATAAATAATATGATATTTACACTATATAGATAAAGGGTATATGGAGAAGTTAATAATTTTAGTATTTAATATATATATATATATATATATGGTATTTGGGTGAACAAATTTCAATCAATAGAAACAAAAATATTGTAATCACAAAGGAGATGCATTGAAAGAATAATTTGGTTATACAAAAAATATGATTAGGAATGATAAAGGTAGTTATGTATCATCTCTTTTATAAATATTGAATGTTGACTATTTTTAGAAATGTAGCTAAAAAGTAAACTAGTATATGTAGAATAATTTTTAATGATTTTTTGAATTTTACTTTGAAAATATTAAATAAATTGACAATTATTGCATGGAAACCCTATAAAATAAAACTCTAAGGGTAATTTTAAAAATTATTTTATTTTTCTAAAAAATGAATTCATGCAATGAATATTAAAAAATATGGTAATTCTGTTCTTCTGAAAATACTTTGAAAATAGTTTTATTCATATTAATAAAAAATATCCAATGATGAATGTCATTAGTTTTTTGTTGAAAACTCATTTTAAAAATAGATAGAAAAAATAATTAGACATATATTAAAAATAATAAATTTTTAAAAAATATTGAATAATTGAATCTTGAAAAACTCATTATGGTTTTATATAGAAAATATGTAGATGAAGATAAAAAAATTTATCTTGCATGATGAAATAAAATATTTTAAATAATTTTAAATACCCTTGTTGAATGCCCATATAGAAAATATTTATTATGATTTAAATATAAAAATATATAAAGTGAATTATGAGTCTTATATAAAATAATCAATATTTGAGTTCCCAAAAGGATAAGAGAGCTTTAATGGGAAGAAAAATAAGAACATGGAGGAAAAGATCAATTATATGGAGTGTGAGTTATTATTTATAAAGTAAAACAATTTTTGAGAAGTTATTTCATCAAACATTATTATATAAATGATAATATGTACAACCCATAGAGAAAAAGGCAAAATACCAAAGATAAAATTGATTTTGAGGATAAAATTGGATTATAAGATCATGATTATGTAGTGAATTTGTTACTTAATGAGAAAGAATTGAGTTGAGAAAATTGTTACATCTTGAGTGTCATTTAACATAAAACCCCTTTAATGAGAGATATCATGAAATTGAATATATAATACTATTTATAGTCATATTATCATGAATAAAATATTAAATGGTAAATATATACACAATTATAAATAAAACATGGCGTATAATAAGAAATATGTCTCAATGGGTGAACATCCAAGACATGAAACCTAACCTAGTTCCACCACCTACTTGAATAAATTCAAATCCTTAGTAAAAAAATATCCTAATCACCTATTTCAGACCCATTTTAATAAACATATCATTTTATAAACATAATTTATAATTATTCTACACATGTATATTAGTATGTTATTATCTCTTTTCAATGTCTGGTGTGAGAAATCTGGATTATTTTTAAACCGTTTCATATTATGAATATTGTAATTTATTATTTTACCAATTATCACAATTCCAAGATCTTACATTGTAGATGAATTTATGTTTCATAATTATGTATAATTTTATAATTTCATTATTTGATAGTTTTTTTATTAACCTTTAATACTAAATCAACGATTAACATATTTCAATGATTCTTAATAAACATTAGTCCTATCTTAATTAATGCGTTTAATATTTACATTATTATTCTATAAAAAAATAAAATAATTACATATTTATATCATATATTATGAGTAAATATGTTCTTACAACCATGATTTTTATTATTTTATTATATGGTTCAAGTATGAGGTTCAACCATCCAAAACATAAAAATAACATAATTAATGGATTGTTATGATTATGAAAGTATATTATATTATTTATAATAAAATTATTATAGACTCATATTGACATTATTTAAATAAATTTAATTTTTTGAAAAATGTGTTAATATATTTTAATATTTCTATTCTATAAAATTGATGAAAAATTATATATGTTACTTCATGGAGGTGGTAGTTCGCACACACACTAATAATGTTTTCATTTTTATTAATGGAAAGGGTAAAGGTGGAAAATATTTATTACATTAGAGTAATAAAATTCAGTATTAATATAATACTAATTCCAATATATAAGAATGAGAAAATTTAGTTAGGAAAATGATGAAAGGAAATTAAAGATATTCTGAAAGATGTACTCACACTGTAGACATGGGAATTCCCTTAGAAGACCCCTTGGAAATGGAAGACATAATATGATTTCCTATGTCTAGATTATGAAGGAAAATAATAAGATTCTAGGGTAAGGAGAAAATGTAGATTTTAAATATGAAATAGTATTTTTAGGGTAGTCTTAGTAGGGTAGTGGGAGGTCCCTTTTTAAGTGATGAGAATGGAATTTTATGTATATTCCCATTTAGTATAAAGAGACAAAATGATTTACATGAAAAGAAGACTAAGATAGTAACTAATTGATTTTGGGATGAGATAGGTTCAACAATACCTCATCTGTTCATTTTGACACATGTTTTAAACATGTTTTTAAGTCATCTACTCTATGCATTTCCCTATTTACAATTTTTTCCTTTACCATGGTTACTAAATATTTACCGAAGTAATATAAATTCAATTCCTAAGAAAAATTATAACTTATTACATAATTTGGAAATAAATGTTCCAAATATAGTATTCATTTTATCATATTATATTATGTAAAATAAAAATTATTTTTAACATTATCTCATGTAATGCATATAAACCCATTTTTAGAAAAGCTGTACTTTTATATAAATATTTATGAATATAGTAAAATTATCAATTAATTTTATTTTCATAAATTAAATTGGTTTATTACAAATAAAAAATGTAATTTTTTATTTAAAACCAATAAGAACCAAATTTTACCAAAATAATATTTAATTAAAATAAAAGACAAAAATTTGTTTTTATTAGAAAATATCACTTATGTTATTAAAATGTTAACAATTGGTTTTATAAATTCAGAATAGTTATTTGAAAATTTTTATATTAATTTTTTAAAAATACAAATTATATATTTTTATATAATGTTTTTAATTACTTATATAATTATAATGTTTCAGTTTTTTAGAAAATAGAATTTCACTATTCACCTAAATACTCAATAATTTGATACAAAATCACAAACAATTATCCTAATAAAATATTTCTATTATTTGTACAAAAACGTTTTTAATTTTCTTCAAATAAAATTCTTATATTTTTAAATCAACTTTTAAATATGAAATATAAATAAAATTCTTTTCATTTAAAAATAAAATTTCTTTTTCTTTTTCTTTTCTTTTTTCTTTTTTCTTTTTTTTCTTTTTTTTCTTTTTGTTTCTTTTTTTCTTTTAAAATTCAACATGAAAAATGTTTAAACTAAATTAATTAAATGAATTATTTCATTAATAATTACTTAATATCATATTCTTATTTTATTGTTAAATAACCATTGATGAAGTCCCCTTATGATCTATGGATAATGTAAGATCCTGTGAAATTTTGAGGGTGGTGATTCTACAAGCATAGATCTCATGAAAATTTTCAGGAGCATGAATTTCCCTCGCATGTGATTTCTCTCATTCAATAATTATTTTAATTTGGATTGGGATTCTTCTATATAAAAACTATTTAATAAATTTGATTTCTAATCTTGTAAAATGATCTTCATAAATGATACTCTTTCCAGACGATAACATTTCCTTCCATTCTCTTTACTAACTTCATAATATGGGCATTTATTTGTATACATAATAATTTAATGGAAATATTATAATTGTAAAAATATATTTTAATATATTTCAGTTTTATTTTAGTTCCATTTTTAATTTAGATCTTGTTATAAATATAATATTTATTTAATGAAAATACCAAGTGATATTTTTTGTCATTAAAATCGTTATTCTTAATGAAATTTCCTACTTTTAAAGATATAACCATACAGTTTCATTGTTAGAAAAAATGAATGTATTTGGTGTAATATTTATTTCATTTCATGTCAAGAAGAGTTATATTCTTCAATACAGATGGAGTGAATGTCATGCTCATTAGTGAGGAAGACCGTTATATGGGTTAATTATGCGTTGAATGATTATAATCTATGGTTATTGAGCAAATTTTTTGATCATTAGAAGTTTATCTGATGGTGTTTTGGGGGTAATGGAATACCACCATGATATTTTCCTTGAATAGGTTGTAATACTAACCCCCCAACATGAAATTAGGTTAGGTATATAGTTATATCCATGTGTCCATCTAATATCAATGTCTTCATATATGATGTAACATTTTGAGTTATGAGAGCTAAATTATAAAATTTATGATCTCTTATATAGTGGTTTTATTAGATTCAATGTGACTCCTTTGGGTGATCCAGTCTTGTTCATGTAAAGGGTGAATGAAAGATTGTAAATTTTTATTGATTATAATTTTTTTAAACATTCATCATTGAGGAATTTTTATCTTAATTCCTGTATTGGTGATCTATTCAATCAATTGAATAAATTTAATTGTTTCTTTAACCGAAATTAACAATCATGGTATCATCATATGTGGGTACATTCTGTGGTTATTATAAATACTCCGTTCATGTGCCTTTATTGTCACTATGTGTTTGTGGAAATTCCCTTTAAGTGTTATGATTGCACCATCCATATTTATGTCACTAATGAACTCTATGTTTTTTTTTCTTAAATATTTTTTGTAGTGTTCAGTAAATTCAACCTTATATATTCTATGTATGAGTAAGATCCCATATGAAATATTTTAGTAGGTTAGGAGTTTCTTTGGTATCATCATCTATTTTGGAAGCTATAAAATTATATGTCATGGGATTGTGATTTGAATTTATTGGTGGAAGGTTATGTCGTAGAGGGTATTAATTATAGATCCTTTTAAGAATTAGAAGGTTGTTTCTTAGTTATACCCAATAAATTTTATATAGGTCTCTAGTTTTATTGGTTTTCCAGTCTCTTACGGGAGGGTTGGGTTTGATTTTTATTAGATTAAAACTCTTCTAATATCATTTACTATAAAGGATCTATAATTTTTGTGGATGGAGTAGTGTCATTATTCTTTAGAATATTTAAAGGATAATTTATCCATTTCTCATGTTCTATATTTTATATAGGAATGATTTATATTTGAGGCTTTATATTATTCTACACACAAAGTCTTAGTTGGTGTTCAAATAGAGAAGAGATTATTCATTACCAATGGGTCCCAATAGTTGTGACCCAACACAAATTACTAGGCCACCAATGATATCAAGCTTTTTAAAGATTGTCTTCCTTGAAGTTTTTTATGGAACTATCTCATCAGTGAATACATTTTCGTATCATAAATTATTAGATTTTGATATATATCTTCTCACATTGTGACTATAATTTAAAATATTGATGGTTTATAAATTTTTATAGGATCACAACATTGATATTTCATATACAATATGGTAAATTAATGTTGTTGATGACAGGTTGAGTAGGAAGTCATGTGGTGATATTGTTCATGAGATTGAGGATTTATGGAGTGTAAGTGAAGAAATTATAGTAATGAATTTTTACGTATTATAATTCAAAAGTATAGGGTGTATCTTATAAATATTTCTTTAATAATCCTTGGTTTAATCGATTGAAGAATATTATTTGGGGTAATCTAAGGTTATATTTTGGTAGGATTAAGTTTTTTGTGATGTTACCCTGGAGGGATCGTTTAAGGATGGTAAATATTGGGTTTTACTCCATGATGGGATCTTCATTCCCTCGATGGTGATTGGGATTATTCTCTATGAGTTTTATAACACCCCCATAGTAGCATATCCCGGTGTGGCTAAGATGTCTCATAAATTAAGTACATAGTTATAATGGATAGGTATAGGGAGATCTGTCAAGAATTTCATATCAATATGTTTAGTATATTAGAAGGTGATGTCTGAATAATGTGTTCTTAGTAGGTTTGTTTAGTTGATAGATGTTCCTCATTAGAAGTGAGACCATATTTCAATGGAATTTGTTATGGATTTACCTTGTTCTTATTGTTGGGAAGATACTATTTATGTGATTTTATACTATTTGATTAATTCATCAGTCTTATTACTGATTAAAAATTCAATCATAATATATGTATTATCAAAATAGTATTTAGAGGAAATTTTTTTGATTCACATGGTTCTTAGGATGATCATCTCAATAAATGATCCTCATTTTACCTACCATGTATAGAATGATCACCAGTGTTCCTTGGGCACTTAGAAATTAAATATCCCAAATTTTAATTCATAAACTAATAGTCAGATGGAGTACACTATCCAAATATTAGAATAGATATTATACACTTGTGGTCTTGATTTTTCAGGTTCTTAGGTGAATCACTAACCCTTTTTTGAGTTTTATTATAATAATATTTATCACAAAACCATATTTCTAAACGCATTATATACCCTATATGACTAACCTATCTTATCATTATTATGTTGGTCTAGGATTGGAGATTTTGTTTTTGTCAGAAGAGAATTAGTGTAGAGCATGATATAGAAGATATAACTGATTCATTAGAGGATAATGGATGTTCAATATCATCCTAATTATTATGTATATCATTAGAGGGGGATTTTTAGTTTAAAAATTACATTTCAAATTTCTTAAAAGGTATCCCCTCATCATGGGAGATGAAGGTTTAGTCATGTGAGTAATCTTTATCGCTAATTTATGGGGACTTTCTAGGTGTTGGAGTGCATCAATTAGGTTTTATATTGATTTTCACTTCCTCAAAATAGGTTTCGGATGCATGATGTTTTCAACATGTCAAAGATTAATAATTTTCTTCATGATATCCCCTAAATTATTTACTGGGGTGAGTCAGATATCAAAGATGATGTGATGATCCTGGAGTGGAACATAGAGATTGAGTATCATAATAATAAGTTGTTGTGATGGCATTTCATTTCATAATATCTTGTTATATAGTGTCATAATGGCTTGTAAGAGCGATCTTGAGAATGTGAGTTAATAGTTCATGACCAATATCTTATTTTTTTAATGATTTATTTTTTACACAATATGGATAACCTTGGGATGATTCCAAATAATGATTTTTTTATTTTGGACACCTTTCTATATAATGGGATAGTTGTTCTCTTATTATAGTTAAGTCCCTATTTTAGAGGTATCGGAAATAATTTTTCCTGGAATATCCTTATCTTATTTTTTAGGTTGGGTTGTGATTCCTGTGGAAAATAATCATTTCACAGGTATATGATGTAACCACCTGGACTCTCTAGAAGCACTATGTTTCATCTTTTTGGTGTTTGAGGTGTTGGGAGAGAGTTGGTTGAAGGTTGGTGTTTCTAAATACAATAATCAATTTAAAATTGATTTGTTATGGAATGGTAATAGGTGCTTAACCATGAACAGTTCAATGGAAGAGGGTAGTTATGTAGTCTTGAGTGTCGTCCCATCTCACTGTTTTTTGAAAACTGTATGGAGAAACTGGTGTGTATCACTATGGGACACAGAATTAACCTATGAATATCGCTTTAGTTATAGAGTCATCCTTATATATGTAACCCTTATATATCCCCCTGTAGTAGAAGGTGACCCTTAAGTATCAACGTTTTCAATTATACAGTAATGGAGAGACTCTTACATATGTGTAAATGAATATGTAAAGGTTACTAGTAGTGTAAACCTAATTCGTCAACTCCAAACCCTTTTATATCGATGTCTCTAGCATTATGTCATTTTAAACCTGATAATTGATCCTTATATATGTAAATATCTTATTTTATTATATCACTTATATATGATTTTAATTTAATGAAGCATTTTCACATACATTGGGTTCTAATCATATCCCACGATATCACATATATCATAGATTATAGTATAAAGAAACAATGATATCATGTTTTATCATACATAATAATAAAAATAGTCATGTTTGAGATTGATATATCTATCTTATTTACCCTCACACAGTGGTGTCATTCAAACACATTTTAAATTAGTCAAAACTGTCACCGAGGTTGGGGGGTCAACCATTTTGATGACCTAGACACTACTGAAAATCAGGCCTTTAGCGACCGCCATTGGCGGTCGCTAAAGGCCTTTAGTGGCCGCTCAGCGACCGCCATTGGCGGTCGCTGTTGCCTCGTCGCTAGAGGCTTTCAGCGACCGCCAATGGCGGTCCCTATAGAAGGCCGGCAGATCGGCCTTCAACGACCGCCAAGCGGTCGCTGCAGCCCCTTTGCCGGGCACCCTATAGCGACCGCCTATGGCGGTCGCTATTATAAAAAAAAAATTAAATTTTTTTTATTGAATTGAAAATATAAATATATATATATATATATATATATATATATTCATATATATACTATTAAATACAATATTTTAAATATATATATATATATAATATTTTAAATGTTTTAATATATATATAATATATATATAATATCAAATCATTGTGCTATAATAATTTAAAAACTTCGATTCAATAAATAATCTCATTTCAGGTCTTTCGGAGCACATTTGCTCCGAATGGGACCGCCGCATGCAGTTTTGGTGTTTTATGGCACCGGAAACGCGTTTTCGGCCGCCGCGGTCAAACGGCACCTCCAAATGAGGTGTCGTCTGGCCGACCATTTCACAATTCACGCCCCCGGATGTTTTCGTACGGTTTCGTGGCATTCGGAGGTCGTTCGAGTGGTTTTGACCCCCCAACGCGCCATTTCAGCGCGCGCCGCGCTGCTAAAAAGGACACAATCGGACGTGTCGCGCGCAACCGCACGTCCGATGGACGTGCGACCTCCTCCTGCATCTCAGGAATAATATTTATATCGTTCCCGTGCGGTTTCAGGTCGTTCGGAGCACGTTTGCTCCGAATTGGACCGCCGCACGCCGTTTGGTGTTTTATGGCGCCGAAAACGCGTTTCCGGCCGCCGCGGTCACAACGGCACCTCCGAATGAGGTGCCTTCTGTCCGACCATTTCAAAATGCACGCCCCGGATGTTGTTGTACGGTTTCGTGGCATTCGAAGGTCGTTCGGGTGGTTTTGACCCCCCAACGCGCCATTTCAGCGCGCGCCGCGCTGCTAAAAAGAACACAATCGGACGTGCTGCACGCACCGCATGTCCGATGGACGTGCGGCCTCCTCCTGCATCTCAGGAAGAATATTTATATCGTTCCCGTGCGGTTTCAGGTCGTTCGGAGCACGTTTGCTCCGAATGGGACCGCCGCACTCCGTTTTGGTGTTTTATAGCGCCGGAAACGCGTTTTCGGCTGCCGCGGTCACACGGCACCTTCGAATGAGGTGCCGTCTGGCCGACCATTTCACAATTCACGCCTCGGATGTTTCCGTACGGTTTCGTGGCATTCGGAGGTCGTTCGGGTGGTTTTGACCCCCCAACGCGCCATTTCAGCGCGCGCCACGCTGCTGAAAAGGACACAACCGCCCATCCGATGGACGTGCGGCCTCCTCCTGCATCTCAGGAATAATATTTCTATCGTTTCCGTGCGGTTTCAGGTCGTTCGGAGCACGTTTGCTCCGAATTGGACCGCCGCACGCCGTTTTGATGTTTTATGGTGCCGGAAACGCGTTTCCGGCCGCCGCGGTCAAACGACACCTCCGAATGAGGTGCCGTCTAGCTGACCATTTCACAATTCATGCCCCGGATGTTGTCGTACGGTTTCGTGGCATTCGGAAGTCGTTCGGGTTGTTTTGACCCCCCAACGCGCCATTTCAGCGCGCGTCACGCTGCTGAAAAAGACACAATCGGACGTGTCGCGCGCACCCGCACGTCCGATGGACATGCGGCCTCCTCCTAAATCTCAGGAATAATATTTCTATCGTTCCCGTGCGGTTTCAGGTCGTTCGGAGCACGTTTGCTCCGAATTGGACCGCCGCACGCCGTTTTGGTGTTTTATGGCGCCAGAAACGCGTTTCCGGCCGCCGCGGTCACACGGAACCTCCGAATGAGGTGCTGTCTAGCCGACCATTTCACAATTCACGCCTCGGATATTGCCGTACGGTTTCGTGGCATTTGGAGGTCGTTCAGGTGGTTTTGACCCCCCCCCCCCCCCCCCAACGCGCCATTTCAGCGCGCGCCGCGCTGCTTAAAAGGACACAATCGGACGTGCCGCGCACACCGCACGTCCGATGGATGTGCGGCCTCCTCCTGCATCTCAGTAATAATATTTCTATCATTCCCGTGCGGTTTCTGGTCTTTCAGAGCACGTTTGCTCCGAATGGGACCGCCGCACGCCGTTTTGGTGTTTTATGGCGCCGGAAACGCGTTTCCGGCCGCCGCGGTCAAACGACACCTCCGAATGAGGTTCCTTCTGGCCGACCATTTCAAAATTCACTCCCCGGATGTTGTCGTACGGTTTCGTGGCATTCGGAGGTCGTTCGGGTGGTTTTGACCCCCCAACGCGTCATTTCAGCGCGCGCCGCGCTGCTGAAAAGGACACAATCGGACGTGCCGCGCACCACCGCACGTCCGATAGACATGCGGCCTCCTCCTGCATCTCAGGAATAATATTTCTATCATTCCCGTGCGGTTTCAGGTCGTTCGGAGCACGTTTGCTCCGAATTGGACCGCCGCACGGCGTTTTGGTGTTTTATGGCACCGGAAACGCGTTTCCGGCCGCCGCGGTCACACGACACCTCCGAATGAGGTGCCGTCTGGCCGACCATTTCACAATTCACGCCCCGGATGTTATCGTACGGTTTCTTGGCATTCGGAGGTCGTTCGAGTGGTTTTGACACCCCAACGCGCCATTTCAGCGCGCGCCGCGCTGCTGAAAAAGACACAATCGGACGTGTCGCGTGCACCGCACGTCCGATGGACGTGCGGCCTCCTCCTGCATCTCAGGAATAATATTTTTATCGTTCCCGTGCGGTTTCAGCTCGTTCGGAGCACGTTTGCTCCGAATTGGACCGCTGCACGCCGTTTTGGTGTTTTGTGGCGCCGGAAACGCGTTTCCGGCCGCCGCGGTCACAAGGCACCTCCGAATGAGGTGCCGTCTGGCCGACCATTTCACAATTCACGCCCCGGATGTTTCCGTATGTTTTTGTGGCATTCGGAGGTCATTCGGGTGGTTTTGACCCCCCAACGCGCCATTTCAGCGCACGCCGCGCTGCTGAAAAGGACACAATCGGACGTGTCGCGCGCACCGCACGTCCAATGGACGTGCGGCCTCCTCCTGCATCTCAGTAATAATATTTCTATCGTTCCCGTGCGGTTTCAGGTCGTTCGGAGGACGTTTGCTCCGAATTGGACCGCCGCACGCCGTTTTGGTGTTTTATGGCGCCGGAAACGCGTTTCCGGCCGCCGCGGTCACACGGAACCTCCGAATGAGGTTCCGTCTGGCCGACCATTTCACAATTCACGCCCCGGATGTTGTCGTACGGTTTCCAGGCATTCGGAGGTCGTTCGGGTGGTTTTGACCCCCCAACGCGCCATTTCAGCGCGCGCCACGCTGCTGAAAAGGACACAATCGGACGTGCGCGCGCACCGCACGTCCGATGGACGTGCGGCCTCCTCCTGCATCTCAGGAATAATATTTCTATCGTTCACTTGCGGTTTCAGGTCGTTTGGAGCACGTTTGCTCCGAATTGGACCGGCGCACGCCATTTTGGTGTTTTATGGCACCGGAAACGCGTTTCCGGCCGCCGCGGTCACACGGCACCTCCGAATGAGGTTCCGTCTGGCCGACCATTTCACAATTCACGCCCCGGATGTTGCCGTACGGTTTTGTGGCATTCGGAGGTCGTTCGGGTGGTTTTGACCCCCCAACGCGTCATTTCAGCGCGCGCCGCGCTGCTGAAAAGGACACAATCGGACGTGCCGCGCGCACCGCACGTCCGATGGATGTGCGGCCTCCTCCTGCATCTCAGGAATAATATTTATATCGTTCCCATACGGTTTCAGGTTGTTCGGAGCACGTTTGCTCCGAATTGGACCGCCGCACGCCGTTTTGGTGTTTTGTGGCGCCGGAAACACGTTTCCGGCCGCCGCGGTCACACGGCACCTCCGAATAAGGTTCCGTCTGGCCGACCATTTCAAAATTCACGCCTCGGATGTTGCCGTACGGTTTTGTGGCATTTGGAGGTCGTTCGGGTGGTTTTGACCCCCCAACGCGCCATTTCAGCGCGCGCCGCGCTGCTGAAAAGGATACAATCGGACGTGTCGCACGCACGGCACGTCCGATGGACGTGCGGACTCCTCCTGCATTTCAGGAATAATATTTCTATCGTTCCCGTGCGGTTTCAGGTCATTCGGAACACGTTTGCTCTGAATTGGACCGCCGCACTCCGTTTTGGTGTTTTATGGCGCCGGAAACGCGTTTCCGGCCGCCGCGGTCACACGGCACCTCCGAATGAGGTTCCGTCTGGCTGACCATTTCACAATTCACGCCCCGGATATTTACGTACGGTTTCGTGGCATTCGGAGGTCGTTCGGGTGGTTTTGACCCCCCAACGCGCCATTTTAGCGCGCGCCGCGCTACTGAAAAGGACACAATCGGACGTGCCGCGCGCGCCGCACGTCCGATGGACGTGCGGACTCCTCCTGCATCTCAGGAATAATATTTCTATCGTTCCCGTGCAGTTTCAGGTCGTTCGGAGCACGTTTGCTCCGAATTGGACCGTCGCACGCCGTTTTGGTGTTTTATGGCGCCGAAAACACGTTTCCGGCCGCCGCGGTCACACGGCACCTCCGAATGAGGTTCCGTCTGGCCGACCATTTCACAATTCACGGCCTGCATATTGTCGTACGGTTTCGTGGCATTCGGAGGTCGTTCGGGTGGTTTTGACCCCCCAACGCGCCATTTCAGCGCGCGTCGCGCTGCTGAAAAGGACACAATCGGACGTGTCGCGCGCACCGCACGTCCGATGGATGTGCGGCCTCCTCCTGAATCTTAGGAATAATATTTCTATTGTTCCCGTGCGGTTTCAGGTCGTTCGGAGCACGTTTGCTCCGAATTGGACCGCAGCACGCCGTTTTGGTGTTTTATGGCGCCAGAAACGCGTTTCCGGCCGCCGCGGTCACACGGCACCTCCGAATGAGGTGCTGTCTGGCCGACCATTTCAAAATTCATGCCCCGGATATTTCCGTATAGTTTCGTGGCATTTGTAGGTCATTCGGGTGGTTTTGACCCCCCAACGCGCCATTTCAGCGCGCGCCGCGCTGCTGAAAAGGACACAATCGGACGTGCCGCGCGCACCGCATGTCCGATGGACGTGCGGTCTCCTCCTGCATCTCAGGAAAAATATTTATATCGTTCCTGTGAGGATTCAGGTCATTCGGAGCACGTTTGCTCCGAATTGAACCGTCGCACGCCGTTTTGGTGTTTTATGGCGCCAGAAACGCGTTTCCGGCCACCGCGGTCACACGGCACCTTCGAATGAGGTGCCGTCTGGCCGGCCATTTCACAATTCACGCCCCGGATGTTGTCGACCGGTTTCGTGGAATTCGGAGGTCGTTTGGGGGGCTGTACGGTGGTGTTGGGGGCTGTACGGGGGTGCGGGGGGCTGTACGGGGGTGCGGGGGGGGGGGGGGGAGGTTGTACGGGGGTGCGGGGGGGCTGTACGGGTGTGTGGGGGGCTGTACGGGGGTGCAAGGGGGTTGTACGGGGGGGTTGTACGGGGGTGCGGGGTGGGGGGGGGGTGTACGGGGGTGCGGGGGGGCTGTACGGGGGTGCGGGGGGGCTGTACGGGGGTGCGGGGGGCTGTATGGGGGTGCGGGGGGGGGGGGGGGGCTGTACGGGGGTGCGGGGGGGCTGTACGGGGGTGCGGGGGGGCTGTACGGGGGTGCGGGGGGCTGTATGGTGGTGCGGGGGGGGGGGGGGGGGGGCTGTACGGGGGTGCGGGGGGTGTACGGGGGTGCGGGGGGGCTGTACGTGGGTGCGGGGGGGCTGTACGGGGGTGCGGGGGGCTGTACGGGGGTGCGGGGTGGCTGTACGGGGGTGCGGGGGGCTGTACGGGGGTGCGGGGGGCTGTACGGGGGTGCGGGGGGCTCTCCAGGGGTGCAAAGGCCATCCCATTGATTACAAAAGTGAAAAAAAGTGATAACATCTAATTAATACATATTTCTTTTATCGATACCATACAGAAATTTATAAAAAATATATTGGATAATACATAATCTATAATATCAGATTTATTGATCTGTTGGAATTAGTTCGACTTTTTCAAATGTAGAATCATTCAAGATTATCTGATCAAAAACTCAATATGTGTATAAAATATTTAAAAGACCACCATGGATGGTAATAATGCATTACTTAAAGGAATAAATACAGTACATCAATGTCAACCCTACCAGTAAAAACAAAAAACATATCTCGTGAATATATGGTGCGTCACGCGTTGTCATCCCTGCTACCTCCTTTTGGTGGGCCAGGTGCCTACAACAAATAAACATTATAAATATTTTAATAACAAAAATAATTTAAATTAAATAAATAAATACAGTATATACCTGCGTCGTATGATCCCCTGTACCATCAGCTCGATGCACATATTCCCGCAGTGCTCTAACCTCAGCTGTCAATTGCGCATTTTGACAACAACTTGCCAACTTGGATCCGAAGGCAAAGTAACGAAGAATACTTGTTCCACTTGTGATGTCAAAATGAAAGGCTCATTTTCAACTCGTTCATTATTTCTGTATAACATATAGTTAAAATTCACCAATGAAAACTGATATTGATCGACTTTACATCCACGCACTGGATCAACCCAATTACACTTTAACAATATGTACTTCAAACTGTGTGTGTATACAACTTCAATGATGTCTATCAATTGACCATAGTAATAACCAGAATCGACAAAGGGACAACCGATGCCACTGTTTTGTGTTGGTTGTTGTCGTCAACATCTTTAATGCGAAATCGAAAACCATTAGCATCAATAGCTTTATAACGACGAGCCGTTATAGATGGACCCTCAGCCAGTTGGATAAATACTTCAGGTAGCGTGGGGTCCCCTAACTCCCTCAGCTTATGAACCTACATAATTTACAAAAATCAATACTGATATATGCAGAAAGAATTAGTTTAATACTTCACTCATAATGAAAATCAATTTATACATACATAATCCTTGAACCAATCATGAAATGCCGCATAATGAGATTGTTGAATTTGAAACTCAGTCGCACGATGCATCTATTCTTTTATCTCATTAATGTGTTTCCTGCAAATGATTACGCGATGTTTAAAAGATCAACTTATGCAAACAAAACATGTAAAAGTTATACAAGCACATTGATAAGATACTTACTGCATTAATGGTGCAACTGATGGAGTATTGAACAAGATATATCGATGTGCTTGTATCCACTCGATGTTGTCCATATCAAATGTGGTTCCTTCTCCAACTGGACCATCATGAATCCGAGAGGGATTATCTAATTTTGTTTCAACATCCGTAAGATATTCTGCACAAAAGGTAGTACACTCATCCATCAAATAACCATTGGCTATTGATGCCTCTGGACAAACTCTGTTGCGTAAAAATCTTTTCAATGTACTCAAATACCGTTCAATAGGATACATCCACCTGAATTGCACTGGACCAGCAGCCATTACTTCATCAGTTAGGTGCACTGTCAAGTGGACCATAACTTCCAAAAATGAGGGGGGGAAAAGTTTCTCAAAGTGACAAAGCGTAAGTACAATTCGGTCCTCCAAACTTTTTAAATCACTCATTCGTTGATTTCTTAAACAAAGCTGTCTAAAAAAATTACTCATCTCAATCAAGGGCTGAACAACATTGGGGGATAAACAATCACAAATTGCGATTGGAATCAACTGCTGAAGTAATATGTGATTGTCATGACTTTTCAACCCTTGCAATGTCTTGCTCGTCAGATTCACACACTTTGAAATATTAGAAGAGTAACCATCAGGCACCTTGAACATCTTCAAAATGGAAAGAAATGTCTCTTTCTCCTCTGTAGTCATCGAATACTGTGCATCAGGCATATATTCCTTGTTTCCCTCAGCTAACTGTAAATGCAACTGTTTCCTTAAACCCATTTCTTCCAAATCACGGCGTGCATTAACATGGTCCTTTGACTTTCCACTGACACCTAAAATGGTCCACAATATGTTATCACAAACATTTTTTTCAATGTGCATGACATCCAAATTATGCCTCAACATGTTAGTTTTCCAATACGGAAGACTATAAAAAATACTTTTCTTTTTCCAATTGTGACTGCGCTACCTACCCGCAGCACGAATATTACGTACTGGAGGAGCCACCAAATCCTGAATTTCATATATCGTGCGGATGTTTTCTTCCTCAATCTGCGATAACATTTCGACTCCTGTCATGATCTTTGGTGCTAGGCTGAACTCTCTAGAACCATCAAATGCCACTCTGTCCTTTCTGAACCTGTGCTGGGGAGGGAGAAAACGCCTGTGACCCATGTATGCCCATTTTTTGGAATGATTAAGCCATACAGATTTTTTACTTTTATTGCAACAAGGGCAAGAAAATTCCCCTTTCGTACTCCAGCCTGATAAATTTGCATAAGCTGGGAAGTCATTGATTGTCCACAATAAAGCAGCATGCAGTTTGAACATTTCATTCGTTTCGCAGTCATAAGTCATCACACCATCGCCCCAAAATTCATTCAACTCATCAATCAATGGCTGAAGGTAAACATCAATCTTATCCCCCGGACTTTTAGGTCCATCAATAAGAGTGGAAAGTAATATAAATTGTTGCTTCATACAAAGCCACGGAGGAAGATTATATGGAACCAACACCACGGGCCATGTGCTATGAGTTGCACCAACCATAGACTTGAATGGATTAAAACCATCTGCTTCCAATCCCAATCGAACATTACGAACATCTTTAGCAAAGTCGGTATGTCTCTTATCAAAATCCTTCCATGCATGAGAGTCTGCCGGGTGGGTTAACATGTCACTTTCATGAACTCTTTCTGCATGCCATCTCATTAAATTAGAAACTTTAGATGACATAAAAAATCTTTTCAAACTCGGTTTAAGGGGAAAGTAACGCATTTGCTTTACGGCAATCGGTTTCCCCTGTATCGCAATCTGACTTTGATGAGTCTTATTTCCCCTGTTCTCTTTCCACCTGGAAGTGCCACAAACCGTACAAATATCCAAATGAGCAGTTTCATTTCTAAACAACATACAGTTGTTTGCACATGAATCTATAGTCTCATATGTAAAACCTACGTTCTCTGTCAACTTACGAGCATAGTAATACGACTCAGGAATCTTAGCGTCGACAGGAAGAACTTTTTTCAATAAAACCAAAATCATGTCGAATGATGTGTCTGACCAATTATTCAAAGTCTTCAAATGCAAAAACTCCACGATAAACGATAGTTTATTGTAAGAAGTACATCCAGGATATAATTCTGTTTTCGCATCATCAAGTACTTCATAAAACCTCCTCGAATCACGATCTACACCAGAGCGAAGATTTATCTCACCGGTCTCAAGATTCTGGATGTCAATGCCTTCAGGATCAAACCCACATACCATTTCAGTAAGCATTTCATGCATTGGATCAGTCATCCTTGCATCAACATCCATCTGAGCTGCATCTGTATTTTGACAACGAACATATTCTTCTCCATGACGAGTCCAACTGTTATAATTTTTCAGAAATCCATTAAAGAAAAGGTGCTCCCTCACAGTATCTCGTGTGAATTGATATCTATTAGCACATTTTCTACATGGACAACTAATATAGTCACTTTCAAATCCTCTCGTGAAGTCAATAAACTGCATAATGCCATTGAAATATTCTCTAGACGTTCGATTTGGAAGATCAATCCAACTCTTATCCATAATAATATCTGTATAACAAACATTTACACAATACTTATTACATTTAAATTTTTCAAATCAACTATATTCAAAATAAATATTAACCATTTGTTTATGAACCATTGATAAAATAATAATGTAACTGAATGCTCATGTTACCTGATTGAGCTACAAACCTGAAAGGGAGGGGAGCCGAAGGCGGTGCTGCGAGGGAGAGGAGGCAGCGAAGGAGAGCTGGAGCCAAAGGCGGTGCGACAAGGGAGGGGACGGGTGGCGGCGGCTGCGGGGAGCTGGAGGAGAGGACGCGGTGAGGGGATGGGGGACGGGCAGCCAGGGGGTGGGTGTCCGGGGTCGGGGGGGGGGGGGGGGGGGCGCTGTCCGAGGTGCGGGGAGGGGTGTCCGGGGTGTCGGGGGCCTGTCAGGGGTGCGGGAAGGGGTGTTCGGGGTGCGGGGGTGTCCGGGGTGCGGGGGGGGGGGGGGGGGGGGCTGTCTGGGGTGCGGGGGGCTATCGGGGGTACGGGGAGGCGTCCGGGGTGTGGGGGCGGTCCGGAGTGCGCGGGGGGGGGGGGGGGGGGGGGGGCTGTCCGGGGTGCGGGGAGGCGTCCGGGGTGCGGGGGCGGTCCAGAGTGCGCGAGGGGGGCTGTCCGGGGTGCGGGGAGGCGTCCGGGGTGCGGGGGGCGGTCCGGAGTGCGCGGTGGGGGCTTTCCGGGGTGCGGGTGCCGTCCGAGGTGGGGGGGGGGAGGGTCGAGAGGCCAGAGGGCAGCGGCCGGAGGCCGGAGGGCGGCGGCCGGAGGCCCGAGGGCGGAGGGCGGCGGCCGGAGGGCAGGGGGTGAGGGAGGGCGGGCGGCGGGGGAGGGCGGGCGGCGGGGGAGGGCGGGCGGCGGGGGAGGGTGGGAGGCGGGGGAGGGCGGGCGGCGGGGGAGGGCGGGCGGCGGGGGAGGGCGGGCGGCGGCGGAGGGCGGGCGGCGGGGGAGGCCGGGCGGCGGCGGAGGGCGGGCGGCGGGGGAGGCCGGGCGGCGGGGGCGGGGAGGGCGGCGAGGGAGGGAGGGGGTTAGGGCGGCGATCGGGGGATCGAGGTCGAGGGGGCGCGGGGGGGGGGGGGGGGGCAGAAGCCCCCCGTTTTTTTTATGTAGGTTAGCGACCGCCATTGGCGGTCGCTATTGGTTAGCTATAGCGACCGCCAATGGCGGTCACCCGAGTCTGGGGGGCTTCAATGCCCCCTTTCTAGTAGTGAGAGTTTCATATCATGTTTTAACCAAGGACACCATGACCATTTTGTAAGTCTCCATGTCATGGTGTGGGTTGTTTGGATATTCTCTAAAAATAAGTGTTCGGATTTCATTTGATTTTACTTTCATTCCATTTCATTGAGCATTACCAAACCCCATTCCCTACTCGGTGTTTTCCAGTCTTACCTTGGTGGATCATAACCACCTGAATTGTACAGTGGTTTCTTCCTTGATCCAAAGTGTACATGTTCACTCTCATATATATTTCCATTTTGAACTATTTATTAATATAGGTTAATATAGTGAGGTTTATTCGTATTTGTTTTAGTATTTGAGTATGGTTTGATGATTGGTTTTTGTGGTTAGGTCTCGAGGTGGTTCCCATTGAGATTGAAGATTCTTAATCCTTAGTTATTCCATTAGTGTTTTATATTAAATTAATATTCAATAAATGTATGGGTTTTGATATTCTAATAATTTATTAGTGAAAATGTAATATTTCTATGATTTGGTTTCAATGGGTTAATTATTAGTATTAACCAAAATAATATAAAAATCTATATTTAAATAATTGATGTGGGGATGGGAATTGAATGTGATTATGACTTTTCTTAGGTTATTGACTTGAAATATTAAATATATTTTTTAGTAGTTACTGACATGATCCTTTTCTTTAATACAACATAAGAATTTGTAAATAATGTTACAGATATTAATATAAATAGGATATTGATCATGTGATCGATAATGTTTAATGGACATCCACATAATTGTTCAATATGATATATCATTTTAGAGAGTAAAATAAATTGGTGTTTGTTACTACTATTATTTTATTATAATAGGTTTTTTTTATTTAGTAAATTCTTATAAAAGATTAAATTAATTAAGATGTTAAGATAAGATGGATTTTTTTGAAGTTATATTTTTGGATAAATATTTTCATTCCTTATTCTATTTAAGATTTTATGAATTGGTTGAAGTAGTTTTGAATGTTTACTAAAATTTTCTTTTGTTGGAAATATTTTTTTCCATCCAATTGTTTTTTAAATATTATAATCCTTATAAGAATTTAAATGGAATCCCAACACATATGGTTTCCATAAGAGGGTGGAGATATTCTTGACTTTGTTGTGGTGACAACTTATTTTGGTTTACTGTGGGATAACATAGAAGATGTATAAATGTGTAGGGATAATGATGCGGTAGATGGAATTAGTTGTAAGTTTCCTTTAGAAACTAGATATCTACCATTCATATATTTATTTTTATCTTAATTTGGTATTGATTTCTTATTTATTTTGGGGTATTATATCTTATTGACATCTGAATAGTTTTTTCTTAGCACCGAGAATTATGGATTGGTAATTAATTGTTACTTTAGTTAATGAGAATATTTTAGTATGATTTAATAGAAATATAATAATAATAAATTGGTTAATTGAGAAAAACATATTTAGGATGGATGTGAAGGATTATCAATTTGATGGTTTGTAGTAACCATGGTTTGAGTGAATGATGGCTTTAAAGGTAGTGATAATAATTAAGGAAGTATCAAATACAGGTTTGGTAATTAGAATTATAATCATTATAGGTAATCCATTGACATTGAATAATCAATGTAAATTTTAACATAGATTTGGTAACTTGATGTTATGTAATTATTTCTAAAAAAATTAAATGAAATATATTATTAATTAATCGTGATTCTTGTCATGTGCCTAGGAGAATATTATCTTCCAAGGTGTTTATAATGACATATAGGTTGTCAAGTGTGTCATTGGTTATACATTCAATATTATATTAGATACTTTCTCTTTGAATTGTTTTCTATTATAATCATTGGGTTTTTTTTATTTTTTATGCTCTACCACCAGAGTCAAATTACACGACGAATACCCCTATTTAGCATTTGGTTTTGGGTTTTTCCCCAAGATCTATGTTTTCAAAGATAAAAATGATTAACTAATAATCCAACCTCACTCACCCTTCCATATGTAATTTTTCATGTAGGAATATATGGGTTTTAATGTCTTATAGTTATTAAATGTGTAGTTTTCCATGGGTTATAATGGTTTGAGGATTAGTTTTTAATTACAGAGGTTGTAATGGATCTAAATTTTACTATATTATTATAGGTTTTTGATACTTATGTGTCGGTGATGTGTGTTTGTGGATGTGATTATGTGGATATGTTCATGATGTTCTTGTCTGAACATAAAACATATATTATAGATGGATGTGAGTTCCAAGAAATATATATTGGTTTTTAGGGAAAGTGGTTTAGTGGTAATGTGGAAAAATCCTACATTTCCTTATATATATGTTTATGATGATATGTTACTTAATCCTCTATGTTATTTATTATTTGAAACCTAGTGTGGTTGTAAATTTGGATCTTCTAATTTAGTTAACTATTTTATTTCACAATTTGTTTACAAGTATATGAGTATACTAATTCTACATGTATACAATAGTTTTTGGAAGGATACATCAAATTGTACCTTGATGATCTATCTCTATTTCTCTAATTTTGAAGTTTTTAGGAGGGATTTGTTGGTTCTCCTAGATGTTACTAGCTCAGTGATGTTATTTGTGGTTTCTAATGTTCATTTTATTAAGAGTTACTAATGGCATTTCTCTATTTTTTTCATTATTTGATTAAAATTAAATTTATTAGGATTGTTATATTTTATTTACATAGTTTATTGGTACATTTTTTATATTTTCCTGGAAATTTATACACCCTTGATCCTAGTCTAGAACTCAAGGCCTATTGATGTAGGGCTTCTGTGAAAACTCTTATCTTCACACCAAGCCTGAGAGGGGTTCTAGCGGGGCAGTTCGTGGCATCTTTTTTTTAAAAACATTGAAATTTTTTTCCCTAGAGCATCAATATACCATTAGGGATAAATCCCTACAACTCTCTATATTTGAATGTTAAGTGAGTTGGGAAACTAGCTAAGACCATGAAGGTTTGGAATCACTCTAAACGGAAAGAGCATTGGTGAATGGGTCTACATATTGATCCCTTGAGGGATGGACATAACTATAAATGGAATGGCTCTGGGAAAATATGGTTCCCAAGGGAACCTTTAAGGGTTGAACAAAACACAAATTTGGAGATCCCACGAACCATAATTAATCACCATTTATATATAGAGACCCTCCTCAAAAGGGGTTATTCAACCTAGCCAATATTTAAGAATGGGATGATTGGTTTCTATAACATCTAATGGGTTTTGATTCAACCATCAATTAAGAGAGTGTTTCTGATATATTCATAGTGATGGATATGGTTCTATGTGTTTAGTGGCTCTATTTTCATCTCTTTCGATGAAATGGGAGGAATTTGGACCCTTTTATTGGAAACATATTCTTGGGAATCCATATTTATGTGGTACATTTTTCAAAAATGTAGAGGGATTAGTTTCGATTCTCGGGTCATGTGAAACATTAACATGGTGTGTACACTTCTTTAATAGGTCACACATAAATTCTTTGTTAGGAAACTCTCATGGATATGGGATAGGTCATGATAATAAGAATAAATTAGGTAAAATAAGATATATTATAAAATTTCATGGAATTTAATTGAGTTGACCTAGGTCAAAATTTATTAAACATCCATAATAAAAAAACCAAAGTAAAATGGATAAAAAATTTGAACCATGAAATTTTGGACTCCACATTCATTCAAAATTAAATTAAAATAAATTGTTTTCTCATGAATCCTGGTAATATTTATAACAGAAAAAATTTATAGACCAAATATTTCTAGAAGAACCTCAAAAATGTTTTATAGAATTTGGAGGGGGCCATGATTATTTTTTGAAAACATTTTCTCACAACCATGCCATCAGGTTGGGAGATGTTTTGTAAGAATATCTACCCAACTGTGTTAGAAATAAGGAAAAATATGGATATCCAATATTCATAATCTTCTTACACTATGATATCATTATTTTAGAAATAATATTATATCATCTAGAGTAGGAACACAATTTATATTTAATATAAATATGCATAGAAACCATTTTATTATTATTAACATCATGGTATCTATAAAAATACATACTCGCTATATAGGATTTAATTCATGTCATGTTTTTTTGTATTTGTTCATTATTAGTTTAGAAATTATTTTGAAATTGATTTAGAACTATTTAGAGATTGACACAATGATAAAAAAACAAGTATTGATCATGGTTCTGTTAATGAGGAATAAAATAAATGAACTCACTATATCATGGTGTTAGTTTTTCATTAGAGATATTGTGTTTCTTTAAATCGTGTTTCAGTGGTGGTCATGGTCATAAGAGAATATGATACAGTAAAGGCCATGTCATTATCCATATGAATTAGTAATGTTTTTTTAGAGTTCATAGGTTTTGTTAAAAAAAATATTTCAGAACATAAGGCAAAAATACTCCATTGTATCCCCCTCACCATGTTGTGGACTCTCTAAAAGTTTATATTTCAATGATTTTTCTTATGTGTTATTATGTGTGACCCATGGATATCTGAATATTTCTTTTCAAAATTCTTTCTTTAAATAAACTGTGAGGGGAAGACCATCTATGATAAAGTGGATTAAATTAAAGAGAATAGTGCTGGAAGATGATGTTAGTTATCAATTTCTTATTTTAAAATTATAAATTCAATGAAGGAATGATAATTTTAGAGAGTAGCTATATTACACATTTTTTAGATTTTAATAGACTATGAATAAATTAGAGACAACCAAGAGAGTGAATAAATATATATTGTCTTAATTGTATCATTTGTTATTATTTAAATACTTTTTCGTGAATATTTAAGGCACCCTATAATTAAATATGGGTTGCTATTTTTTCAATAAAGTAATGATATTATTATAATTGATTATATGTAACAGCCCGATATTTTATGAAAAATATTATTTTTAATTTTATTAATGTCTTGTGTTGTACACTACACCAAAAGGAGCTTGCATAACATGCATCCTTGACTTGCCTTGCATTACACGCAATCACAACCTTCCTCGATAGCATGTGTAGTACGCAATACTGAGTTTCACGAAACAACGATATGCTATTAAAATATTATTAAAACTAGCCGTTATGAATAGTAATAAGCACTTTTTAAATTTTAGAAATTTTAGCTCTCAAAATGGACATCATTTTTGGATTTGAGGTATCGAATTTAGCCTAAGGTGAAATTTTGGTACTTTTCGGATAACTTTCATATTCTGGTGAATAGTGAAAATTACTAATTTATAATTAAAAACAACTTTTTTAATCGAAATAATTAATAGTGATAAATTATTAATTTGAGTGGTTTTAAAGTATATTTAGAATATATTTTTACAATTTAATACAATGTTGGTCATTGGATGTAATTTTACATTTAAACCAGACATAATCAAGTGTCAATCTTTTGATAGATATTGTTTCTTAAAAACACGCTATTTATTTTAATAGCGGGATTTAATTATAAAATTAATTAATGAAACTTCTATGTTATGAATTTTGTAAAATAGATTTCATTTTTGAATTCGGAATATGAAATATATCTTAGGATGAAATTTTGGCATTGTTCTGAAAAACATCAATTTTTGATGAATAGTGAAACTACTAAGTGGTAGGTTAAAAACTGAATTTTGCATAAAACTTAATTTTACCGCTTCTGTGAATGGAATTTCGAAAATCCGACAGACACGGTTGATATCAGTAAGTAAAATGTGGTTCAATGAGATAAAAATAATTTTTTGGTGAATAGTAACTTTTTACTTTTTTTTACCGCGGTTAATAGTAAATAGGGTAACTAAGGGTAAATATGATATTACTATTACCCTAACACATGTCCTAATTCTATTGGATAAGTGTAATTCGACCAAAAACAATCTTATGAATATAATATGACCATTTAGGTCCACTTGGATTAGATTATGACATTTAATATTATTTTATTTAATGAATAGTTAAAATAGTTAAAATCAAAGTTTAATAACTAAAACATTTTTATTATGGGTTTATACATAAGATAAATTCGATTATAAATATTCATTAGAAAGATAAAAAGATTTCCTACATAATGATTTCTTATTTATAATTTTTAGACTTTAAATAAATTAATTTATTTTTGACACAATGATGATGCAGTAATTACCCTTTTAAGGAAATGTTAACATAATTGATGTTATAAATGCCCAAATAAATGTAATTTGAGACTTTTTATGAATTACACTAATTTTCTAGGTTAATATGATATATTAGTGTTTATTTAATAATCTTGGTTCGAACATATAATTCTGTTATGACTTTCACAAAAATTATATATAAAATAGTGTCAAAATTGACACAAAATAGTTTTTAAATCAAATATTATATTTTTAATTGTTATTTTATTCCTAAAAATCTAAGGTTCGGCCAAATGACTTAGATAAGGATATATATATTAATAATAAACAATTTGGGGTTCGTTTGGCATGTTATAGTATGTGTATTAACCATATAATGTAAGAAAACAAAAATACATGGTAAAAGTTAAATTATTTAACTTAAAGTTAAATCTATTTGATAAGGTTAAAATAATAACCTAAAATTGTCTAAATCCTATTGGTTGATAGTATTTCGACCCATCCCCACTTTTGCATCGAAATAAGACCCTTTGGAAACATTATAACCCGATTTCGACTTTAATATAAAATAATATTTTGAGATATTCCTAAGGTGATCCTCTCCTCCCTTATAAAAGGACACCTCCTCCCTCTCCTCCTCACACCAATTTGAGCATTCAATCTCGGCCAAACACTACCAAAATATCTTCTCCACTTCCCTAGTATAATCTTAGAGGTCCTGGTCTTCTTAAAAGTCCAATTTTAGTGCCCTAAAAGGAGGTCTCAAAGAAGCACTTCAAAGAAGAGGTAATACCCATTACAGATCCTTTTCAATTTCTTTCTTCTTCAACTTCTTCTTCTTTAGTTGTTTCATGATAAAGTAATAACATCAGTATTTATTATATAATGATATGTTATTATAAATATGAAACAACTCTAATTAAACTTCTATCCATCCTACGGAAAAAGGAAATCACCGCGCGTGTGTACGTACGGAATACCGTCTCCACGTCGTAGTGTAATCTATTTTCCGCCACCACCTTAATTGGATGGCTATAAAGGTGTAATGAGTAACTATATATGATTATTATAAAGTGATATTGATACTGAAATAGTATACATACACTTCAACACAATTCCATGACCATGGGAACGATATCATCGCTCGTGCGTACGTACGGACTACCGTCTCCACGACGCGATGAGATTCATTCTCAATGATTAACCATTAATTAATGATTATAAAGTATATATAATAAGTACTAATGAAATATATGACCTGATAATGATACTGGAATTATTTATATTTATATGTATGTCATCTACTTAATTCCATTCAATTCAATAAGGAAACGAAAACAGCGTACGTACGGACTACCGTCTCCATGAACGGTGTATTTCTTTCCATTTACTGATTTATTATATATGTATATTCTGAATATATATATATAAATCATGTTTTATATTCTGGAATTATGTAATCATGATCCAAGTAATCATATTAATAATTACAAATTAAAAACACGAACGACAAATGAGACGATTTTACCCAAAATGCTACTTTAACATGAATTTACAAAAGAACGGGTAATATAAAGTCATAAGTGGACCATATATGATATAATAACAATGAATATGATTTTGGAATAAGTCAATAACATGATTTAAATCATTATACAGGAGGTTTGGATACTTACAAAGCAAGTCGGACCTAAGGTAAGGGGAAATATCACAATCTCATTTTTATCCGAGATTGTTTTTACTTTGGCATTTACTGGGGTGTATTTTATCATCCACATCCATGTTTCCTCAATATGTAATATTATTTACATCCACCTACAATTTTTTAAATACAATTTTTCCCTTTGATGAGTTTTTAGTAAAAGATATGAAAGGATTCTTTTGTCGTTTTTCATACGAGGTACTTTTTGACCTTTTCGACAAAAGTACGAAGAATGTTTTTTTATCTTATACGGCAAGAACGGATTTTTACAGTTTTATAAAGCCTTATTTTCATGAAGCTTCCTTCAAAATATTTAATTACTATTTTCAATAAAATCTCTTTCTTTTAAAATTTCATGACGTTTTGTGAAAAGAAATTGATTTTGAAGAAGAAAGGATATTTTCCTCAAGAATTCATTTCAAGTGTTTTATCAAACTTATTTTCCATCTAAGATAATAAAGGGTTCTGTTTCTATCTCTATTATTACATGGATTTGATTATGTTGTTATGGAAATATTTTTTATGAATTCCTTTATCTTATATGAATTGTTTTATGATGTCATGTTGTTTAAGAATCCCATTTTTATTACATGGGTTACGCTATGATGTATGGTTTATGATTATGTGGCACACATAAGAAAGGATTCATTATAAGATGGGTGGGTGATTAGTCACTGAAAGTGGCTAATATTCATTGTTAAGTTCTTAATATTAATGTGTTTAAAAGTTCATAAACATCAATTTTAGTCCAATTCAGAAATTGAACTTCATTTCCCATCATTGTGCAATTCATGCTTAAAATGTCAATTTGGGCCCACTCCATAATTTGCTTGTGGAAATTACAATATTCATCATTTTAATTTAAACTTTTAGGATATGATTGATCACTTTGTTTGGAACATTTTATCTTTTAGGTCTGATGGATGAATCCCAAAGGAAGATGGAGACGTTTGCGCCTGAAAGAAGAAACATGCTGGAAAAAGCATAATGGGCCTAAGGCCCATCAAACAAATGTGGGGCCCAGAAACCAAGCCCAATGAAACTCATATTTATACAGTAGAAAGATACAAATATGAGGATAATTTTATTCAACTGTGTCCGGAGCTAATTCTTATGTTATCATGATGATAAATGAATCTGAAGTTGAGATTTAAATGGTGGACATGACATTAATGCTCAAAACTCCGTCCCACCATTTCGACTATAACTTCCAAACGGATGAACGAAATTTCTTGAAATATTTGCAGCTCATAGAGGACAGATGGATGAAGATATTTCTCTTCTACAGACCCTCCGGATTCGGCCTTATTCAATTTAGAATTCACACGTCAATGTGGTGGACGAATCTGGACAGTTTTCCGGGTCTAATTCGAAACCTCAATTTCCTTTTGATTATTCACCCTCCATTTGACTCTATTAATTGTTGGGGGGTGAATTAATTGTTGGGGGATGTACCTATGGCTCCTAATATGCCTATATAAGGAGCTAGTGGTAAAGGGAATGGGTGTGGAAATTTTTCTTATCATCTTGGATGCTTTGTTTCATTGTAATGTTTTGCTTCCAAATTCCCTTTGTAATGTTTTCCATTTCCATGTAAGTTTTTTTTGTATCTTTATGTTCATAATAAACTTATTCTCTTATATATTTTCCATTTCATTTATTAAAACTTTATAATCACAAAGCACAGTGATATCTTTGTGTTGTTGTGAATTAGTTCACACATAGGTGTGAATTTCATTCACACACACGGAGGAGTGCTCTTTATTTCCGCGGTTTTAATTTCTTCAATCCAATTCTTGTTAGCCATATTCCGCCCACCATTGAGAGTATACCATCAATGGAGGGCTAAACCCTTAATGGGTTGATCTTAGGAGGATGCAAAGGATGGATTGAATGTTATTTTATGAACGAATTGTTGTTAAATGGATAATTAATTTAAGACATCCATTCTTCAGTTATTTCTACTCTTCATCTTTACTGTGTTTGAGCAAAATAAATTCAATTACTAAATAACCATATACCTCAGAGAGATCATGAATTTGGTTCTCTAAGTGTATAGAGGATTAGTAATTGTGTTTAGTAAGCACCAAACCAGAAAATGATGAAGGTAGTGT
The DNA here is from genome assembly GCA_963277665.1 of Viscum album. Lineage (NCBI taxonomy): Eukaryota > Viridiplantae > Streptophyta > Magnoliopsida > Santalales > Viscaceae > Viscum > Viscum album. Next base: position 110,913,766 of record OY728125.1, on the reverse strand, counting down.
TATTTTTAAAGAATGGATTCATCAAGAATTAATAAAACCAAAATTGTTTAAAGAAGTAAAATTCATTCAATCCACCCCGAGCATAATCCTAGATCAACCCATTTTCATTAAATTGAATTCACGTAGGTGTCTTAGTGTTATTTAAACCATCCAAAATCAAAACCAAAGTTGGCTACTTCATAGACCATCCTTCACCAAATCATAGCGTCTCAAGGTTACTTCTTCGGTCCCTGTGGACTCGACCCCTACATGTACTACATCGATCGCTTTTACCTGTAGGGTAAATTTGGGCACAACCAAATTTTGGCGCCGTTTCCGGGGACCAAGTAAGTTCCTTAGAACAAAAACCCTCTTTTCTTATCCCAATTCTTCTATTCTCATCCCAATTCTCTTATCTTTTCCCTTTCTCGCTTTTTTTTTTCTTTTGGCGCATGTCCGCCTACACCCGCAATAACTCAAACAGATTAGTTAGGGTGGATACTCCTAGGGCTGGGGAGTCAAGCACTAAAAGAGTTCTATTTCCTTTAGATCCAAATCTTCATAATACTCCAAATTCAGACGTTGAGTTCGATACAATGGAGAATATCCCACAAAATCAAATCATAAACCGGGGAGGGAACCAAAATAACGGGCAGGACCCTAACTTGGGAATTGTTGCAGACCCGACCATGAATGACTACCTCACACCAACCTGGACCAATGCACCCTCATGAATTAGGAATGATAACATAGGATATGCCCAATATGTTTTCAAACCCCATGTCCTGAACCACCTTCCAACCTTTCATGGGATGGAGTCTGAGGTGCCTTACCTTCATGTTAAAGAATTTAATGACATTGTCAAAACCATGTGCCCACCAAATCAAATTGAATCTGCTAAAATGAGACTTTTCTCTTTTTCCCTTAAGGACCGAGCAAAGAATTGGTTAAACAATTTGAGACCAGCATCCATTCACTCTTGGGACCAACTTCAATGAGAATTTTATAAAAAATACTTCCCCCATCACAAAACAATTTCACTTAAAAAGAGCATACAAAACTTTTTTGAAAGAGAGGGAGAAACATTCTATGAAACATGGGAAAGGTTCAAGGAAACATTAAACATGGTACCGCACCATGGTTTCTTAATCCCAGAACAAGTGAGAATTTTCTATGAAGGGTTGGGTCCCAGAAACAAACAATTCATTGATATGATGTGTAATGGAACCTTCAAAAACAAAGCCCCAAATGATGCTTACGAGTATCTAGAAAATCTTGCTGAACAAAACCAAACATGGGGAACATCACCATACTATGAGAAGCCACCCAAATCTGGTGTAATGTACAATCTTGGAGAAGAAGAAAACCTTAGAGCAAAACTTGCTACACTCACGAGGAAAGTTGAGGAGATTGATCTTAGGAAGGTCCAGAAAACCCAAACTATTGAGCTTGTTTGTACAATTTGTGACAAGAATGACCATAAGACTGATAATTGCCCAACCATTCCTTCCATCAAGGATGTTCTTTTATGAGGACCACCAGAAGATGTTAATGCAATGAACTTTCAAAAGCCACAATTCACGAACACCTTTAATCCAAGGTATAACGACCATCCGGGATTTCGTTGGAAGGACAATCAACAACCAACACAACAACAATGTATCAACCCATACCCTCAACAAAAATTTCAACCTCATAATCAGTTCCAACCACAACCGGTCCAATTCCAACATCCTCATGTCCAATATCAACAACATATCCAACAACCCATTCAACAACCTATCCAACAACCAAAGTATCCTCCTGGAATAAACCCACAAGCTCAAGCACCAACCCAAAATGTTCCACAAAGCCTACTAGAACAACTGTGCAAACAAATGGACAAAATGAACACAGAATTCTCATCCATTAAAAAAGAACTTCAAACCATAAAAACTGGAAAGGCACACATGCCCACACAGGCCATTCCACAACAAACATCAAGGGGAGAGACAAGTTTCACTCAAAAAACTCACGAACAAATAAAGGTTGTGACAGTTTTAAGAAGTGGGAAATCAATTGAAAAACCTGAACAGATATGTCAGAAACCATGTGAAGCTTCAAACTCTAATGAAAATTCAAATGAACTACAAGATCAAACTGAAGAAACTGATAATAATGTGAATGAAACAACACTTCAACAAACAACTCCACAATCTGCACCATTTCCTCAACGCATGAGGGGGAAAACTAAGCCTAAATTGAGTGAAACATTGAGGGAAATCTTCTCACAAGTCAAGTTGAACATTCCCCTTCTCGATGCCATCCAAACCATACCTTCCTACTCAAAATACCTTAAGGACTTGTGCACATTTAAAAGAAAATTTTCACATAAAAACCAAGTCCTTTTGGCTGCTAATGTGAGTACCACCATTCAAGGGACCATTCCTCCTAAGATGAAAGACCCAGGATGCCCTTACATAAATGTTGAACTAGGAGAGAAAAAAGTTGTCAAAGCCTTGTGTGATCTAGGTGCTAGTTTGAACCTCATTCCATATGCCATGTACTGTTAGTTAGGGCTCGATGAACTCCAACCCACATCTGTCACTCTTCAACTTGCTGATCGTAGTGTTCGAGTTCCAAAGGGGATCTTAAAAGATGTTTTGGTGAAAGTTGAAATTTTCATTTACCCAGCTGACTTCATTGTTATGGACAATCACCCAAGCTTAGGTCCTAGGGAGCAAACCCCAATCATACATGGTCGTCCCTTCCTTTCAATAATCAACTCTGTAATCTGAGTCCGAAATGGGAACATGACCATCACCTTTGGGAACATGAGCTTAGACTTGAACATCTACAATGCAAACTCTCAAATTGGGGATGATGAAGAGATCCATGAGGTTAATTGGATTGGTAGTGTTGATAATGAACTCAATGAACATCAAGGAGTTACCGAAGGATGGTTAAGTCAAGAAGAGATTGATTTTCTTTATTCACATGAGGGAAATTTACCTCCTTGGATTGAATCTATTTCAGAAAGCTCTATTGATGAATTTCTAGAATCACCAATCAATGATACCATGGTTGAAATCAATAACATTGAGTCCATATCCATTCATGACACTACTCTGGAAAAATTAGTGGATGAAAATTCTGTTCACAAGGAACCAATTTTGTTAAGAAATCTGAAAAAAGAAACTAAGTTCAATACAAAGTCTCATCCATTCTTGGAAAGTCATGACCAATCTGATCTTGAATTTAAAGTCTTACCTTCATCACTAAAGTATGCTTTATTAGGGGACAATCAATCCTTTCCTGTTGTCATTTCTTCCTCCCTTGAATCCGATCATGAGAGGATGCTTCTAGATGTTCTTAGGAGACAAAAGAAAGCCATTGGATGGACCCTATCTGATATCCCTGGGATTAGCCCACTTATCGGGACTCATAGAATTATTCTTGAATCTGAGTCAAAGCCATGTCGTCAACCTCAGAGGCGACTCAACCATAATCTCATGGAAGTAGTGAGAAAAGAACTTTTGAAATTGTTAAAAGCTGATATCATCTATCCTATAGATGAGAGTGAGTGGGTTAGCCCAATCCATGTGGTTCCAAAGAAGGCTGGAATCACAGTAATAACCAACAAGGATGGAGAGATGCTTCCAACAAGAGTCAATAGTGGATGGAGAGTTTGTATTGACTATAGGAAGCTCAACTCTTGTACCAAGAAAGACCATTTCCCCTTACCCTTTATTGATCAAGTCCTCAAGCGAGTGGCGGGTCATCAATTCTTTTGCTTCCTAGATAGATTATCAGGGTATAATCAAATCGAAGTCTCCGTAGAGGATCAAGGAAAAACAACCTTCACTTGTCCATTTGGCACTTTTCCCTTCAAACGCATGCCATTTGGGTTATGTAATGCCCCTGGTACCTTCCAGCGGTGCATGATGGGAATATTCTCGGATATGGTGGGGGATTTTTTAGAGGTCTTCATGGATGACTTCTCCATCTTTGGGGATACTTTTGAGGGATTCCTTATAAATTTTGAAAAGGTTTTTTCAAGGTGCGAGGATAAGAATCTCATACTAAATTGGGAAAAATTCCATTTCATGGTAAGGGAAGGACTTGTTCTAGGTCATCTGGTATCTAGTAGAGGGATTGAAGTTGATAAAGCTAAGGTTGACATCATTCGTCACCTTCCCTCTCCAAAAACTGTTAAGGAAGTGAGGTCCTTCTTAGGACATGCTGGTTTTTATAGAAGGTTCATTTGGAATTTCAGCTCTATTTCTCGACCACTTTGTGCTCTATTGGTAAAAGATGCACCATTTTTATGGACAGAAAGCTGTGAGGAATCATTCTCTACACTCAAGTCAACTCTTATATCTCCACCTATCATGCAATCTCCAAATTGGAAACTTCCTTTTGAGCTCATGTGTGATGCAAGTGATTTCGCTGTAGGAGCAGTCTTAGGACAACAGTGTGAGAAAACTCCACATGTCATTTCTTATGCAAGCAAATCTTTAAATGATGCACAAATAAACTACACCACCACAGAGAAAGAGTTGCTTTCTATTGTCTTTGCCTTAGAGAAATTCAGGTCTTATCTCTTAGGATCACCCATCATTGTCTTCACTGATCATTCAGCCCTAAAATACCTTTTTCAAAAACAAGATGCCAAGGCTAGATTGATTAGGTGGGTCCTTCTTCTTCAAGAGTTCGATTTAACCATTAAGGATAAAAAGGGTGTTGAAAATATTGTAGCTGATCACCTCTCTAGGATGCAATTCAAAGACAACTCACACCACCTCTCTGTGTCTGATTCATTTCCCGATGAGCACCTCTATTCAGTGAGTGATTTCCCTTGGTATGCTGACATAGCAAACCATTTGGTGACGGGTGACATTCCAAAATTCATGGGGACCCAAGCTAAGAGTAAATTCCTTTCTGATGTAAAACACTATGTTTTTGATGATCCTTACCTCTTCAAGTTCTGTCCAGATCAAATCATCAGGAGATGTATTCTCGAGTCTGAGCAAGAGTCCATTCTAAAATTTTGTCATGGAGAGGCATGTGGAGGCCACTTTTCAACAAAGAAAACCACTGCAAAGGTCCTACAAAGTGGTTTATACTGGCTGAGCCTTTCTAAGGATTCCTTCCAATTCTGTAAAAGTTGTCCTCAGTGTCAGAAATTAGGATCCATTACCAAAAGGAATCAAATGCCCCTCACTCCCATTCTAGTCGTTGAAATCTTTGATTGTTGGGGAATTGATTTCATGGGGCCTTTTCCAAACTCTAAGGGATACCTCTACATCCTCTTAGCTATTGATTATGTCTCAAAATGGGTTGAAGCCATTCCCACCAAGTCCAATGACCACCATGTTGTGATCCGATTTCTAAAAGAGCATATATTTTCTCGATTTGGAATTCCTAGGGCTATAATCAGTGATCGTGGAACCCATTTCTGCAACCTCCCATTATCTTCACTCATGTCTAAGTATGGTATTACTCATAAAGTTTCCACTGCATACCATCCTCAAACCAACGGTCAAGATGAGTTGGAAAATAGAGAAATTAAACAAATTCTTGAAAAAACTGTCAATCCCTCTAGGAAAGATTGGACCAAGAAACTCTTAGATGCCCTTTGGGCATATCGAACTGCTTTCAAAACTATCCTAGGCATGTCACCGTATAGATTGGTTTATGGAAAAGCATGTCATTTACCTGTTGAAATTGAGCATAAGGCCTTTTGGGCAATAAAAAAAATGAACTTTGACATTTCTTTGGCTGAAACAAAAAGGAAATTAGATCTTAATGAACTCGAGGAACTTAGGATGGAGGCTTACAAAAATTCAAGGATCAATAAATCTAAAGTTCAAGCCTACCAATCTAGGAATCTCAAAGTCAAACACTTTGAACTGGGAAAATTTGTGCTCTGGTATAGTTCAAAACTTCATCTACACCCAGGAAAGCTAAAGTCCAGATGGTCTGGTCCATACCTAGTGCATCATGTGTACCCTCATGGGGCAATAGAGATTCAGGATCCCACAAGTGGTCATGTCAATGGTCATAGGTTAAAACCATTCATTGAATCATTCAATAAACAAGAAACCAAGGAGGAGTTAACTGAGCCAACATATGAACCAGAGAAAAATTGATAGATTTAGGGTACAAGTCGGGCTAACGACGTTAAACAAAAGCGTTGCACGGGAGGCAACCCGTGTTTTTCATGTTTCCAATCACTGGGAATCATCTTTTGTTTCCTTCTGCTTAATTTTGTTACTTTTTTATATATATATATAGATTGTTGACCTGTTCTTCTTTTATGAGTAAGGATGGGTATGAAAGGGGAGCACCGTATTCATCTGTGTCACGCGGTGTGATCCCTGAGTAATACCTTACCCAGAAATTTAAAGAAGACAATGTATCATCAGTTTATTTTATTTATGTTTTTGTAGGTTTAAAAAAAATATTAGACTCTTGACCTGTTCTTCTTTTATGAGTATGGATGGGTATGAAAGGGGAGAACCGTATTCATCCGTGTCACGCGGTGTGATCCCTGAGTAATACCTTACCCAGAAATTTAAAAGAAGACAATGTATCATTAGTTTGATTTTAAAAAAAACCTGAAAATGATAGTACTTGGAATTAAATAAATCATTGTGTTGTTTGTTTTGTCTGCTTTTTCCTTCTTTTTATGGTTCAGGAACTATTTTGGGTGATACATGTTCAATCAAGGAGGTGCCTACATCCCCAAAGAGATCAAAGGAGTAATTTAGAGCATCATGAACCTCAACTTTAAAAACCAGGTGAATTTGTTCCATGTTTTTCATTCTCAATTTTATCTTTGAACTCCTCTCCTACCCCCTTCTAACTTTTTTTTTCTTTAAACACTGGGGACAGTGTTATTCTAAGTTGGGGGGGGGGATAAAAAATGATTTTTATTTTGAATAAGAACATGCATGAAAAAAAAATTCCATTAACCATAAACACGATAAAGACACATTGCAAACTCTAAAATTGGATATCAAATAAATTTTTCATGCCTTGATTCTGATTTTAATGCAAGTTTAAGTTCATGAGCATAGTTTTTGGAAAGTGCGGTTGTCCGATGTGATTTTTCAAAGTTTACATTTTCATCCTCTTAATAAAAATGCCACAATGCACGTCTTTTGGATTGTGGGTGTAAATTTGAGTTCTTGGGTCCCTTTCATTATAGCATAGGGTTATGGGGTCACTTTTAGTTTAATTTGAGTATCCAAAAAAAAAAGACCACATAGAGCAATGTTTTGTCCAAATGCATGGCGTCCGGCACTTGGGGATCGTGACTCCATAGTTGTCTTGCCCAGAGTTAGGCTTTATATCTCTGTTGTAGAGCATGAAATTGACAATATGTGGGGTGTCCGACACTTGGGGATCGTGACTCCATAGTTGTCTTGCCTAGTGTTAGTCTTTTCATATCTATTGTGGTTAAAAAAAATAAAAAAAAATAAAAAAAGGGATACTCATCTTAAGGTTTAATGTGATTCCCACCTAGCGCTTCCATTTTTTCCCCTTGAACAATAAAATGGGCCCCATATCTTTTATGATGCACAACACTTTATCATGCTTAATTGGAATTGGATGAAATGTGGCAATGAATTTGAACAAAGGAATGGGATTGGGCTTGGGATATTCTTATGGACCTAGCTTGTTTTAAATGATTTTTATGGGTTCCATAATTTTTTTGGTATGAGATCTTTTGAGTGAGCAATGTGTATTTAAATGTTTTTGGAAAAGGGGATTTGGATTTCATATTTGTAATTTATTTTGCTCGGGACTAGAAAAACTCAAGTTGTGGGGTGTGATTAGTCACTGAAAGTGGCTAATATTCATTTTGAAGTTATTAATATTAATGTGTATAAAAGTTCATAAACATCAATTTTAGTCCAATTCAGAAATTGAACTTCATTTCCCATCATTGTGCAATTCATGCTAAAAATGTCAATTTGGGCCCACTCAATAATTTGCTTTTGGAAATTACAATATTCATCATTTTAATTTGAAATTTTGGGATATTATTTATCACTTTGTTTGAAACATTTTATCTTTTAGGTCCGATGGATGAATCCCAAAGGAAGATGGAGAAGTTTTCACCTGAAGGCAGAAAGATGCTGGAAAAAGCATAATGGGCCTAAGGCCCATCAAATAAATGTGGGGCCCAGAAACCAAGCCCAATGAAGCTCAAATTTATACAGTAGAAAGATAAAAATATGAGGATCATTTTATTCAACTGTGTCCATAGCTAATTCTTATGTTATCATGATGATAAATGGATCTGAAGTTGAGATTTAAATGGTGGACATGACATTAATGCTCAAAATTCCGTCTCACCATTTCGACTATAACTTCCAAACGGCTGAGCAAAATTTCCTGAAATGTTTGAAGCTCATAGAGGACAGATGGAGGAAGATATTTCTCTTCTACAGACCCTCCGGATTCGGCCTTCTTCAATTTCTAATTCACATGTCAATGTGGTGGACGAATTTGGACAGTTTTCCGGGTCAAATTCGAAACATTAATTTCCTTATGATTATTCACCCTCCATTTGACTATATTAATTGTTGGGGGTGAATTAATTGTTGGTGGATGTACCTAAGGCTCCTAATATGCCTATATAAGGAGCTAGTGGTTAAGGGAATGGGTGTGGAAAATTTTCTTATCATCTTGGATGCTTTGTTTCATTGTAATGTTTTGCTTCCAAATTTCCTTTGTAATGTTTTCCATTTCCATGTAAGTTTTTTTTGTATCTTTATGTTCTTAATAAAATTCTTCTCTTATATATTTTCCATTTCATTTATTAAAACTTTATAATCACAAAGCCTAGTGATATCTTTGTGTTGTTGTGAATTAGTTCACACATAGGTGTGAATTCCATTCACACACACGGAGGAGTGCTCGTTATTTCCGCGATTTTAATTTCTTCAATCCAATTCTTGTTAGCCATCTTCCGCCCACCACTTAGAGTATACCATCAATTGAGGGATAAACCCTTAATGGGTTGATCTTATGAGGATGCAAAGGCTGGATTGAATGTTATTTTATGAACGAATTGTTGTTAAATGGATAATTAATTTAAGACATCCATTCTTCAGTTATTTCTACTCTTCATCTTTACTGTGTTTGAGCAAAATAAATTCAATTACTAAATGACCATATAACTCGGAGAGATCATGAATTTGGTTCTCTATGTGTATAGGGGATTAGTAATTGTGTTTAGTAAGCACCAAACCAGAAAATGATGAAGTCAGTGTTATTTTTGAAGATTGGATTCATCAAGAATTAATAAAACAAAAATTGTTTAAAGAAGTAAAATTCATTCAATCCACCCCGAGCATAATCCTAGATCAACCCATTTTCATTAAATTGAATTCACGTAGGTGTATTAGTGTTATTTAAACCATCCAAAATCAAAACCAAAGTTGGCTACTTCATAGCCCATCCTTCACCAAATCATAGCGTCTCAAGGTTACTTCTTCGGTCCCTGTGGACTCGACCCCTACATGTACTACATCGATCGCTTTTACCCGTAGGGTAAATTTGGGCGCAACCAGTGGGACCTATATCCCCCTCCAATGCATTGGGTAAATATTACATATCTCATGAGATAGACATGGTTGGAATGGTAGGTTATACCGGTTCAGTGAAATAGGACTAAAACGAGGGTGACTCGATTCAGAAAGGGACTTTGTCCACTAAGATAGTCTTGGAAATGAGTCATGACTAACAAGAAATGATTCTCTATGATTATGTGTGTACGCCACAAAGTTTCATGTTTTAAGTTATGATTATTGTGATTACATTTCACTACTATGATTTATCCCATGTTATGAAATTATGCTCTCTTTTGCAGGTTAAGATTTCCAAAATGTTATGTTCTTATGAATATGATGTGATTGATATTTCTTTTGTGTACCCTTACTGAGCATTTGAGCTCACCCTTTTATGTTTACTTTTCCCCAGGATATAAAGAAAGGTTTTAGGTATAAAAAAAGGGAAGATCTTTATGGGAGATTTTGAAGATCTTTCACCAGGATTAGAAGATTATACTCCGAGTTTCCAAAGGCACTAAACTATTATGATCCTTGTGTGTGTGTTTTTGTAATGTACTAAGTATTCCGAAAAAGTAATGTAATGTCCATGTACGTCAGGCTTCGGGTCTCTATAGTTGGTATCAGATGAAAGGTTTAGTCAACCTTTGGAAACTAGGATGCGAAAATGTTAGTGAGATCCCTAGAGATATTTCTACGGTATGTCTAGGGATGTCCCTAAGGTTAAGTATACGTATAGGTTATAGTACTAGAACTACGATAACGATCATAGAATTAAACCTAAGATGTTAGATATTGAAGGCACTCCCCTTTATTATGTTTTTTCCCTAGCATGATTTTTGCCTCTCACACTATTCTTTTTGGGTTTTAGATGATGGCTGGAACCCGAAGGAACCGTGTTGGTCAATGCAATGGACAATGCAATGATTTCCCTCCTGAACAAACAAATGTTATGGGTGATGGAGTGCAAAATATTATTTCTATACTTACACAAGCTATGAATCATTCTGGACTTCCAAATGAGCAGACAAGGGAACAATATTCTATTGAGTCCTTCATGAGGCAACGTCCACCTTCTTTCAGTGGGTCTTCTGATTCACTTGTTTCTGAACAATGGATCAGTACCACTGAAAAGATATTTTCAGTTCTTCAATGTTCTGAGCATGATAAAGTCATCTTAGCAGTATATCGTTTGGAAGGTGAAGCTGATAAATGGTGGAATCTTATCAAGAATACGAGGCAAAGAGATGAAATTGAGTCTATGGAATGGGACGAGTTCAAGAACTTGTTTTTTAGTAAGTACTTCCCTCGTATTCTTCGAACAAAGATGGAAAAGGAGTTTCTTGAGCTGAAGCAGAAGGATGATGAATCTGTTGGTATATACGAAGCAAATTTTACAAGACTTGCAAGGTATGCATCTGGCATTATCATCCAACCTGAAAGTAAAGTCGATCGATTTTTCAGTGGCTTAAAACCAAGTCTTCGAAGGGCATTAGCTATAAGAGACTTTTGTAGCTATGAAGAAATTGTGCGTTGTGCTATCAAGGTAGAAATGGAAGTTGGTGTTACATATCCTTCTCATGGTTTTGACAAGAAACGAAAGATGGAGTTCAAGGAGAAATCTCAGAATAATGGTGAAAAGAAGATGAATGTTTCCTTATGCACAAAGAGTGGAAAGAAGCATGGTGGAGATTGTCTTAAAGGGAATAGAAAATGTTTTAAGTGTGGAAAAGAAGGTTATCGAGCAGCTGAGTGTCAAAGTAATGGAAAAAGGGATTCTAATGATGTGAATAATGAAAACACTGCAGAGAACGCACTACCAACACTTCAATGCTTCAAGTGTAAGGAAATGGGGCATTATGCTAATAAATGCCCTAATCCAAGGGTTAGTGATGATCGACATGAGCAACCGCTTAAGGCAAAGGACAAAGGGAAGTCACATGCGATCACCATTGGCGATGTTGAATATGATAACGATGTGGTGGAATGATTAAGTGTTTATGTAATGGGATTCCAAAATAATGTTGTATCATAAAGTATTGGAATATTTATGTATTGGTCTAATGTGGTATTCAAAGTGATTGAGATATTTTTTGAAATAAGATGATATGAGCATAATGAAGGGAAAATGAGAAAACGAAATGTTTAACAGTATTCATGAGCTCATGATTGATATAAGGACTAAGTGATATCATTGTTTGAGTATATAGAATTTTGAGGATTTTGGTATGTGGAAAGTGTTAAATTTTAACTGCATTCATGTTTTCACTAAGGTATTCAAGAGAATACATGATTAAGGACTTTTAATGTTTGGAATGTGACCAACAAAACATATCGTATGATATATGGGGATCGACGATGGTGTTAAATCTCTGGTAATCGTTTTCACTATGTTATGAGAATGGACTGCAGTATTATGAATAAGCCTAAAGATTGGAATGGATTATGTTGGACATAAGTTAGTATTGTTTAAGGATAGAAGTTTTCTCGATATTATTGATGGGATGTTATAGTATTATAGTTTTAGAAAAAGGACAACCTGCAGGATGGGTGACAGCCCATCGCTTCGGACAAGGCTGTGGGAATCGAACCCACAACCGAAGTGCGACTGGCCTTTATCGCCTACCACTGGCCTACAGGAAGTCCTTGTTTAGTAGAAACTAGTTTTATTATATTAAGCTATATGACATATGATGTATAAGTCCATTTTAGGAACCATATATGATTAATCTCACTATAGATCGAATTATGTATATAATGTTTTTGCTAACCTTTTGTTTGAGACAGATGGAATGACCCGTCATTCTATCACATGATCTGCTAACACTTCACGAATAACAAATTCAACATCATTTATTTAAGAGATTAAGTGGAAATTGTTAAAGGCACGAACAACAGTGAGATTGTACCAAAATAAAGTAAGTATTTATTCTAATTCAAATTCTTTAACTTTAGGGAAACGATCTTGAAAACCAAAAATGATGTCCTAGTGATCTTATATCTGATGAATCAGATGGTACCTTAGATCGTCACAAATTTATGGCTTTGTGATTGCTGGCTTTTCCATAGCCATGTTCTCTACCACTCTCCATTAGAACATGATGGTTAGATTTCTCTTCCACATCCATATTTTCACCTATGTGGAAACCCAGTGATTAGTGTATTTGGGTAACCGTTACGTTTCATACTTTTGTTTTTAAAGATTGGTTTTGATATTCCTTTTTACGATGTGGGTTTCTATTAAAGAAACTTTCGAATAGTAAACCATTTATAACCCCGACGAATTTCGAGGGCGAAATTCATTTTAAGGGGGGTAGAATGTAACAGCCCGAGATTTTATGAAAAATATTCTTTTTAATTTTATTAATGTCTTGTGTTGTACGCTACACCAAAAGGAGATTGCATAACACGCATCCTTGACTTGCCTTTCATTACACGCAATCTCAACCTTCCTCGATAGCGTGTGTAGTACGCAATACTGAGTTTCACGAAACAACGATATGCTATTAAAATATTATTAAAACTAGCTGTTATGAATAGTAATAACCACTTTTTAAATTTTAGAAATTTTAGCTCTCAAAATGGACTTCATTTTTGGATTCGGAGTATCGAATTTACCCTAAGGTGAAATTTTGGTACTTTTCGGATAACTTTCATATTCTGATTAATAGTGAAAATTACTAAATTATAATTAAAAACAACTTTTTTAATCGAAATAATTAATAGTGATAAATTATTAATTTGAGTGGTTTTAAAGTATATTTAGAATATATTTTTAAAATTTAATAAAATGTTGGTCATTGGATGTAATTTCACATTTAAACCAGACATAATCAAGTGTCAATCTTTTGATAGATATTGTTTTCTAAAAACACGCTATTTGTTTTAACAACGGGATTTAATTATAAAATTAATTAATGCAACTTCTATGTTATGAATTTGGTAAAATAGATTTCATTTTTGAATTCGGAATATGAAATATAGCTTAGGATGAAATTTTGGCATTGTTCTGAAAAACATCAATTTTTGATGAATAGTGAAACTACTAAGTGGTAGGTTAAAAACTGAATTTTGCATAAAACTTAATTTTACCGCTTCTGTGAATGGAATTTCGAAAATCCGACAGACACGGTTGATATCAGTAACTAAAATGTGGTTTAATGAGATAAAAATAATTTTTTGGTGAATAGTAACTTTTTACTTTTTTTTACCGCGGTTAATAGTAAATAGGGTAACTAAGGGTAAATATGATATTATTATTACCCTAACACAAGTCCTAATTCTATTGGATACGTGTAATTAGACCAAAAACAACCTTATGAATATAATATGACCATTTAGGTCCACTTGGATTAGATTATGACATTTAATATTATTTTATTTAATGAATAGTTAAATTAGTTAAAATCAAAGTTTAATAACTAAAACATTTTTAATATGAGTTTATACATAAGATAAATTTGATTGTAAATATTCATTATAAAGATAAAACGATTTCCTACATAATGATATTTTATTTATAATTTTTAGACTTTAAATAAATTAATTTATTTTTGACACAACGATGATGCAGTAATTACCCTTTTAAAGAAATGTTAACAAAATTGATGTTATAAATGCCCAAATAAATGTAATTTGAGACTTTTTATGAATTCCACTAATTTTCTAGGTTACTATGATATATTAGTGTTGATTTAATCAACTTGTTTTGAACATATAAATCTGTTATGACTTTCACAAAAATCATATATAAAATAGTGTCAAAATTGACGCAAAATAGTTTTTAAATCAAATATTATATTATTAATTGTTATTTTATTCCTAAAAATCTAAGGTTCGGACAAATGACTTATATAAGGATATATATATTAATATTAAACAATTTGGGGTTCGTTTGACATATTATAGTAAGTGTATTAACCATATAATGTAATAAAATAAAAAGACACGGTAAAAGTTAAATTATTTAACTTAAATCTAAATCTATTTGATAAGGTTAAAATAATAACCTAAACTTGTCTAAATCCTATTGGATGATAGGATTTCGACCCATCCCCACTTTAGCTTCGAAATAAGACCCTTTGGAAACATTATAAACCGATTTTGACTTTAATATAAAATAATATTTTGAGATATTCCTAAGGTGCTCCTCTCCTCCCTTATAAAAGGACACCTCCTCCCTCTCCTCCTCACACCAATTTGAGCATTCAAGCTCGGCCAAACCCTGCCAAAATCTCTTCTCCACTTCCCTAGTATCATCATAGAGGTCCTAGTCTTCTTAAAAGTCCAATTTTAGTGCCCGAAAAGGAGGTCTCAAAGAAGCACTTCAAAGAAGAGGTAATACCCATTACTGATCCTTTTCAATTTCTTTCTTCTTCAACTTCTTCTTCATTAGTTGTTTCATGATAAAGTAATAACATAAGTATTTCTTATATACTGATATGTTATTATAAATATGAAACAACTCTAATTAACCTTTTATCCATCCTACGGAAAAAGGAAATCACCGCGCGTGCGTACGTACGGAATACCGTCTCCACGCTGTGGTGTAATCTATTTTCCGCCACCACATTAATTGGATGGGTATAAAGGTGTAATGAGTAACTATATATGATTATTATAAAGTGATATTGATACTGAAATAGTATACATACACTTCAACACAATTCCACGACCATGGGAATGATATCATCGCTCGTGCGTACGTACGGACTACCGTCTCCACGACGCGATGAGATTCATTCTCAATGACTAACCATTCATGAATGATTATAAAGTATATATAATAAGTACTAATGAAATATATGACCTGATAATTATACTGGAATTATTTATATTTATATGTATGTCATCTACTTAATTCCATTCAATTCAATAAGGAAACGAAAACAGCGTTCATGCGTACGTACGGACTACCGTCTCCATGAATGGTGTATTTCTTTCCATTTACTGATTTATTATATATGTATATTCTGAATATATATATATAAATCATGTTTTATATTCTGGAATTATGTAATCATGATCCAAGTAATCATATTAATGATTACAAGTTAAAAACACGAACGACAAATGAGACGATTTTACCCAAAACGCTACTTTAACATGAATTTACAAAATAACGGGTAATATAAAGTCATAAGTGGACCATATATGATATAATAACAATGAATATGATTCTGGAATAAGTCAATAACATGATTTAAATCATTATACAGGAGGTTCAGACACTTACAAAGCAAGTCGGACCTAAGGTAAGGGGAAATATCACAATCTCATTTTTATCTGAGATTGTTTTTACTTTGGCATTTACTGGGGTGTATTTTATCATCCACATCCATGTTTCCTCAATATGTAATATTATTTACATCCACCTACAATTTTTTAAATCCAATTTTTCCCTTTGGTGAGTTTTTAGTAAAATATATGAAAGGAATCTTTTGTCATTTTTCATACGAGGTACTTTTTGACCTTTTCGACAAAAGTACGAAGAATGTTTTTTTAACTTATACGGCACGAACGGATTTTTACAGTTTTATAAAGCCTTATTTTCATGAAGCTTACTTCAAAAGATTTCATGACTATTTTCAATAAAATCTATTTCTTTTAAAATTGCATGACGTTTTGTGAAAAGAAATTGATTTTGAAGAAGAAAGGATATTTTCCTCAAGAATTCATTTCAAGTGTTTTATCAAACTTATTTTCCATCGAAGATAATAAAGGGTTCTATTTCTATCTCTATTATTACATGGATTTGATTATGTTGTGATGGAAATATTTTTTATGAATTCCTTTATCTTATATGAATTGTTTTATGATGTCATGTTGTTTAAGAATCCCATTTTTATTACATGGGTTACGCTATGATGTATGGTTTATGATTATGTGGAACACATAAGAAATGATTCATTATAAGATGTGTGGGACCTATATCTCCCTCCAATGCATTGGGTAAAGATTACATATCTCATGAGATAGACATGGCCGGAATGGTAGGTTATACCAGTTTAGTGAAACATGACTGAAACGAGGGTGACTCGATTCAGAAAGGGACTTTGTCCACTAAGATAGTCTTGGCAATGAGTCATGACTAACAAGAAATGATTCTCTATGATTATGTGTGTACGCCACAAAGTTTCATGTTTTAAGTTATGATTATTATGATTACATTTCACTACTATGATTTATCCCATGTTATGAAATTATGCTCTCTTTTGCAGGTTAAGATTTCCAAAATGTTATGTTCTTATGAATATGATGTGATTGATATTTCTTTTGTTTACCCTTACTGAGCATTTGAGCTCACCCTTTTATGTTTACTTTTCCCCAGGATATAAAGAAAGGTTTTAAGTATAAAAAAAGGGAAGATATTTATGGGATATGTTGAAGATCTTTCACCAGGATTAGAAGATTATACTTCGAGTTTCCAAAGACACTAAACTATTACGATACTTGTGTGTGTGTTTTTGTAATGTACTAAGTATTCCGCAAAAGTAATGTAATGACCATGTACGTCAGGCTTTGGGTCTCTACATTATATATCCTTGTTTTTTTGGATATTTATACATGAATAAGTTAATATGATTTTGGGTTGTTTTATATAGACTTCTCTTACTAGTTTGTTGGATAATTCCATGTGTGAAGAAGCAAAGTTGATTTTGAACACATATACATAAAATTATTGTTTCTTGATGAACAGTAGAGACTATTCTTTCTATATATAAAAAATGATATCATTTTTATTTTTAGGAATAATTTTAAATTAAGGGGATATTTTTTTGCCATGTGAACTCAGGGATATATCCTTCTAAATTATATCCATGATGATTATATAAGATCATGTGGACTTAGGTTTTTCATATCATGTCAAAGAAATATAAATTCATATAAAATGGTGATCACTAAAATCCATTGTGACCATTGTGATTTCATTATTTAGAGTGTCTGATTATTTAATTAAGTGATTAATTCATTTAGATCCAATATATAAGTGGAATAAAAATCAAAACATTAGGCAAGTCAATAATCATAACAACTGAAGAAGTTTGTTTGATTAAATTTTTTAAAATAAATTGATTCACTGATTCACCTCATGCTCTAAGAATACTTAAAGATACTAATACCTATTGAAATCATGGTATATATAATTGTTATCATAGGTGTCTAATAGGTTACCATAGATTCAATTAAAGGCTATTGTAACTAAAAATTGATGAGTGTTCTCTTTTTTTGAAGTTGATTAGTTTGAAATTTTTTAGTCTATAATAGATCATATCATTTCAATTAATATCAATAATGTTTCAAAATTTTATGGTAATAGCTTCCAAATGTTGAAAAATTGTATGATACCATATCTATTAGCATTTATTTTTAATGTTATTAAAGTTACAATGAATGTGTATTTGACTTCTTTAAAAGGTATTTTGATGACTACAGTTGATGAGAAAAAATATTGACAATGGTGGTCATGAAGAAATTTATATTCATTAATATATTTCATAGAAATATTATATCAAATTCATGGGTATTAAGACAAATAAGTAAAATGAAACCAGTATTAAAATATCAATGAAGGGAATTTCAATGTTCGAATATCAAAATTATATATTTCGAATTTAATTTATAGAGACATCTATATTTTTGATGATGGATTAGTTGATGATTTATTTATATGATTCAATGAAGTGGTAAATACCATTATAGTATTTGGTGACACCCCTAAGGATTCTATGATATTAACAAATATACATTATATTTTGTTGGGAAAAATTGATGTCATGGTATTAGAACTTGAAGTTTGTAGTGTTGACACATTTTTACTAAATTATTTTTATAGAATTTTTATTTCTTATGAGTTGATGAAGGAAATAATTATGTTGAATAAGATAAATTATTGAAAGGAAATCCAGTTTAAATTTTTATAAAAGGAGAAGTTTAAAAATCATCAAGATAGAAGAATACATCATTAATTATGAGGAAGATATAAAGATAAAATTTTACAATTTGATGTCAATTATCTCGAGGTGCATTCAATAATGAAAAGGAACATATTTATGATAATTCCATAAAGTGTTCTATGATGGATATATTCCCTAAATCCTATATACATTTTATGTATATTTGTTAATATCATATTATATTTTTTACTATTGGCATAGGGTATGAAATTCATTATTTAAAAGGAATATTTTTTGTATCTAATATATTGTTTTATATTATATAGAGATATAATATTATTACTTTTTTGGATAGTTATATTTCATGACATGGCATCAAGAGTTGTTTTTATATATTTTCTACTTCACAATTGATTAGGGAAGTTGAAAATTTAGTGGTTAACATTATAATCACATCCTTGTTGGCTATAATTTACTATAAATGTTAATAATATGAAACATATGGGAGATAAAATTCACATAAGTGATGTGTTTATGGAAACAATTTTATGAATGTTTTAAATAGATAGCATAATATGAATATTATGTGTTATTCTAATAAATTCCATACAAGTCATGAGAGTGTCATGGGGACTATATAAAAAAGTATAGGCCATTGACATAGTGTTTCTAAGAGTTAATGATCATTTTTCATGACCCCCTTCCCACAAAGTGTACCCCTCCTGGGCCGATAATGTGAGAAGGGAGATAATGACCCCTGATTCCCGCCTCTAGTACACCCCGAGTTGGTGACTAGCACCGAGGGTATAGAAAACAAACAAATGGGAGGCATTACCCTCTAAGAGAACACATGTGGAAGAGAGAGATAAGATAGACACCAACCAACACCAACTCAACCAGTAAGATGAAAAAATTCCCAAGTACACATATGAAATGTCATGCAAAACTACTACAACTAAAAGGGTAAAAACTGCAAGTACCCAAAAGAAAGTAAAACAGCAGCAACCACAAGCCCGAAAAGCGTCTACAACCACAAGCTAGTAGTAACCACACCGATCTCCAACCTGATCCAAGTGACCCAAAAATAGTTTATATATAAATGGGGTGACTATAACAGTATACATAGTAGTATCCTCCCAGAAGCCTCTCATTAAAAAGTAATGAAAGCATGTTAAATCATAGTAAACAAGAAGTGAAACTAACTTGTCATCTAAAGAGGTATACTAAGTTCCCAGCCTCACTATGGCTACTCTCACCATGTAATGCATACAAGAGTATATATTATAATAAAGAATATCAAGGGTACATCTCTACTACTTCCCCACTAGTTTTCCGCTTTCCCCCAATGTTGCACGTCCAAAGTATATCTCTCCAAAAAGGCTTGCCCGCAGACACCTGGGTGAAACACCACAACATGCACCTCATGCAACAAAACCACCACGTCCACATAAGAAAAGTAACTAGGTTGTTTCTGGGGTCCACCATAGCTCGCATAATGTGTTTCATACATCGGGTATTATACATAAATCCATTATCGCCCATACACCAAGTAAGGATCCTCAAGCTATCACAGCCTATACACGTTACACCTATAGTATTCCATAGAAAACTATATCCATAATTTATGTGTGTGAATAACCACAAGCCATTACAGCCCTCTACACACATATATGGGAAAAAATAACCAATGTGCCTTCCAGCAAAACTGACTACCAAGAGAAGAGTATAGGAAAAAATGGGGTAGTCAGCCATTCATCCTCCCACCGGAATGTTGGGGAAAACACCCCCCAGGGCTCAAGAATCCATGGGCTGTCAATATCCCTTACTGATAGGTTGGATTAGTGTATATAAATACATAAATTACAAAAATATATTGTATCTCACAACCACACTATGGGCATAACCTTGTCATAGATTCAACTATAGCTAACATCTCTCGGAATCTGTGCTACTACTTTTAATAATAGGTATCCTATAAGCACACAACCATTTAAAGAGCTTTCATAGATTATTTCATTCTATTTTTTTTATCTGTTATACTTTACATTAATTAATTCTTTAAACATTAATTAACCATTTACAATTCAACATAAAACTTTGTTAGCATCACACCCAAATTTCATTGTCCCTTTAAAATTACAACCCCATCATTATGTTCCAGCAACTCCAACCCCAAGGGTTAACATCATTTATTCAATTATTCATTACCTAATTACTTTCCAATATTCCCAAGCATTCTAGAAAAAAATTCTATGCTACTAAACACAAGGGGGATCAATACGGTGAGTAGATGTACTACCCGTCGAGTCTTTTACACCTATAAGAAGAGCATAGACCCATCCTCTCTAAAGAATCTAAACACAGAAAGAACATGCCATACCCAGCGCATCGTTACCTCTTTCTGAAGAAGGGTAAGCAAGACCAGCTGCCTTGAGAAGTGGGGAAAAGTAAAGCAGATAATCAACCAATAAGAATGAGCAAGCATACAACAATCACATCAATCTTGTTCCATCATCCCTGGTGTCCTCCCTGACACCCACATGCATAAACCGATGCATCTCACTGCTCTAGGAGATATCTGCTACCATAACCAAAGGTCTCCATGCCCCCAACAGCCATCCAGACTCACATCACAACACAAGTAGTAGGAAAACAGGCATCAAAATAATTGGGATCTTGGCCCTTTAACAAACAATAGGGTAACTCAGAACCCTTCAAGAAATTATCAAACAATCAGTTCTTTAGTCCATTTTGAATTAACTCATTTACTATTCATAGGTTCTAAATTCGGGAAACCTAATTAGTAAGCTATCAAAAATAATTAAACATGCTTACTGCGCCAATTGGATTATCATCAAATTACAACGAGGAGAACCGAATTAATTTACTTTCCTCTTTATCTTTTAGCCAAATATTATCAATTAATTTTTGTTTACTTTCATTTCCAATTTCCATCAATAACGTACAGCTAAACAAGCAGGCATAGATATCACACAATCTAGAAAAACAAGAGCCAATAACATACAATTGATATCAATTTTTTTATCTGGTTCGAATATTTATTAGGTCAATTCCATTGTATTCTAGTGGGATAAAACATGCTAACAATACAGTTGCACGTAAAATAAGATAGAAGCAATGAATCCCCTACCATAACCGGTTCTTGATGTTCTTTATATGAGAATAGTCCACACAATGGGTCATGATCCTCCTCTCATGACAACTGTGTCCACTCGAGGATACCACGATATGACTGCACCAACAGAAACCCAATAAAACTCCATTATAAGCATGTATATCACATGCTATAATATGGAAGGAGAAACAGGAGAAGATAAACCCCAAAAGAACGATGATAAAACATAACTTATATCATAGATTGATCGATACAGCTTGGTTACATAAAAACTGAGCAGAACCAATCTGAAGATGAAAGTTTGATTGTGCAACTCCTATGAGAAGGAATGGGATGTTCAATCATCTCACACCCGAGAACAAAGAGAAAGAATTAGGGAGGAAGATATCCTATCCCTTTAGAAGTATTAATGGAGAAACGAATTAAGATACGATTAATTTCCCATTAGAAGATGATCACATTAAACCATGTGGTTTGACCAAGTAAAAACATTCCAAGAATTATGGTTATTAATATAGTATTTATGGCCTTTGAATTGATCTTAGAGTCTATAAAATGAGGCTTTAAATTCATTTTATGTCAAAATAAACGTCAAAGGGGTGAAACAGTATGAAGCTGGAAACACTATTCACTGTTGAAACCTCACTATTCTCAAAAAAATATTCATGAACCTCACCATTGGAACCTCACTATTCTAGAAACACTATTAACCTATGTCTACCATTGGAACTATTCACATAAGGTTAATGTTGACACTTTTCACCTAAGTCTACCATTGGAACTGTTCACAAAAGGTTAATATTGACACTGTTCGCCTAAGTCTACCATTTTACTATCCACAAAAGGTTAATGTTTAAACTATTCACCTAATTATACAGTTGGAACTATTCAAAGAAGGTTAATGTTGACACTGATCACCTAAGTCTAGCATTGGAACTATTCACATAAGGTTAATGTTGAAATTGTTCACCTAAGGTTACCATTGCACTATTCACAGAAGGTTAATGTTGATAGTGTTCAACTAAGTCTACTGTTGGAACTGTTAACTGAAGGTTAATGCTGACACTGTTCACCTAAGGTTACCTTTGCAATGTTCACAATGTTCTACCATTGGAACTGTTCACAGAAGGTCACCGTTGCACTATCCATAATGGTCTACCATTGGAACTGTTCACAGAAGGTCACTGTTGCATTGTTCACAATGGTCTACCATTGGAACTGTTCACCAAACTGTAAATTTGGAAAACTGTTGGGGACAAGTCACCTTGCCCTCCCAGAACACCTCAAACACCATATTTTCTCAAAGGAATGGACCAGATAGGTCTGGGCCATTACATCGGATACCTCTCAAAACATTCTCATCCTTGAGAATTCAAAACCCACCTAAATGGAAAACTAAATGGGGTCCGAACAACCACCCATCAAGATAACTATCAAAAGAGAGAATGCCACAAGAAGCAACAAAAGAAATTCATATTATAACCATGAATGGTATAACCACAAAGGGGACATCGTTACATGAAAGGAGTTAAACATCAAACAACTCTGGGTACTGAGCACGTATTTGTGACTCACATTCCCAGGTTCTCTCCTCCATGTCACCATGTCTCCAATAGAAATGAACTAAGGGGATAGAACGCCCCCCCCCCCCAACACCTTATCCTTGTGGTCTTGGATCTCCACAGGTCGCTCCTCCATGGTCACATCATCATCAACATCGATCTCTCCCCAATCGATGATGTGAGAATCATCATGAAGATAATGACGGAGCTGTGAGACATGGAAAATATCATGTATCTGACTCACCTATGGGGGAATTCCTACTCGATACGCCACAGATCCAACACAAACTAACACCTCGAAAGGCCCAACAAAGTGGGGAGAAAGCTTAATCCCACAACCAAACCTTCACTGCCCATGATGGGGAGTCACCTTCAAGAACACATGATCCCCAACATTAAATTCCAATGGTCTTATAATTTGATTACCATATGATTTATGACGATCTTGCACTGTATTCGTCCTCTCACTAATCACCTGAACCATCTCTATTTTATTCTTCACTAGTTACGATCTGAGAATTGCTGATTCTCTAACCCCAATCCAGTGCAATGGAGAATGGCATGGTCGGCCATACAATGCTTCAACCGGTTCCACACCTATAGTGGAGTGATAACTATTGCTGTAAGAGAACTCCACCAAGCGTAAGTACTTAATCCACAAACCTCCAAAATCTAGGACACAAGAGCATAACATGTCATCAAGAGTCTTGATGGTTTTCTCTATCTGACCATCTGTTTGAGGATATAAAGAAATTCTAAGTAATAGTTGAGAACTGAAATCATTTTGGAGACCTCTCTACACCATGGAGGTAAAATGAGGATCTCAATCAGAAATGATCATCCTTGGGACTCCATTAAGTATCACCACCTCCTCCAGATACATCCTCGACAAAACATTCTCTGAGCTCGACTCCTTGATCTCTATGAAGTGGGATGATTTTTTTAAATGATCCACTACCACACAGATAGCATCATGTCCTCCTGGAGCTCAAGTTAAACCAGAAATAATGTCCATTGATATGTCCTCCCACTTCCACTGAGGAATTTCTAGTGTCTAGAGAAGACCACCAGGAACACGTTGTTCGACCTTCACCTTCTGGCAGATCAAACATCGAGGCACAAACTTTGCAACTTCATGCTTCAGCTTCAGCCACCAAAACTAGCTCCTCAAGGCTCTGTAAATATTTTTCACACCAAGATTCAATTCTAAAAAAACTATGAAACTCTCGGAGAACCATCTCATGCATCATCAAAGTAACAAAAATCCTTCCTTGATACAATACTCGGTGTTTTCCATCCTCCGACCAACCATCTGGGGCCTTTCCACAAACAACTCGGTCCCTCCAGACCTACACCTCTAGATCCCCCAACTGGGACTCTTCCACCTTCAGCATCAGGGATGACTGTACCATCATCTGAAAAAGACAACCTCTACCCCCATCTTCTCCCATATAAAGTTGTAATGTTGATAGCTTGTCCCTTACTCTCCAAGAATCACCAGATTCACACACCACATCACTATGTGACTTTCGGTATAGTGCATCAGATACAACATTCCCCTTTCCTTGTGTATATGATATCTTGAATTCGTATTCCTATAAGAACTCCATCCACTGACACTATCATAATTTCAAGTCACACTGGGAGAAAACATACCTCAAACTCTTATGATCGGTGAAAACCACAATGCTCTCGCCAATTAGGTCGTGTCTCCACAAATTCATAGAAAACACCATGTCTACTAACTCAAGATCATTGGTGGAATAGTTACGTTCATGGGGATACAACTACTGAGAACCATTAAAAACAACTGACCTTTTTAGCATGAGAACACAACCTAACCCCAGATGCGAAGCGTTGCAAAAAACATTAAACTAAACTCCCTCAGCTGGAAGAAAAAGAACTGGAGAACTTCTTAAATTCTCCTTTAGATACTCGAATGCTACCTAACATTGACCAAACCATATGAATAATTGATCCTTCTTGGTCAAAGCTGTCATAGGAGTCACAAATCGTGAGAAATAGGCTACAAACATCCTGTAGTAGCCTACTAGACCAAGGAAACTTCACACCTCTAACACTGTCTTGGGGGCTTCCCAAGACACAAGGGCTTCTATCTTCGATAGATCCATAGCTACTCCATGTTGGGACAAAACATTCCCCATGAAACATAATTCTCGAACCTAAAAGTCACACTTCGAAAACTTCCCAAACAGCTGATGTTGACGAAGAACTCTCAAAATGGCGTGTATATTTTCTTCATGCTCCTCCTTAGATATGGAGTATACTAGGATTTCATCAATGAAAACCACCACAAACTTGTCTAGGAACTCACGGGACACAGCATTCATTAATCCCATGAACTCAGTTGGATCATTCATCACGCCAAATGGCATTACAACGAACTCATAATGCCCATGACAACAACAGAAAGCAGTCTTCGAGATATCCTCATCCATTACACTCATAGGATGATATCCTGACCACAAGTCGATCTTTGAGAACCAACTTTCACCCTTCAATTGATGGAATAATTCATCAATACACAGAAGAAGATAGCAATTATTTATTTTCATTTTGTTTAATCAACGATAATCAACACACAACCGCAAAATGACGTCAACCATCTTCACAAACAAAACTGGTGTACCCCATGGTGACAAACTTGGCCAAACAAAACAGCACTATAATAGACCATCAAGACGTATACGTTGCACTTGTAACACAGAAGGGGACATCCTATGTGGAGACATAGAGATATGAGACGCTCCTGGTTGTAGATCCATCCCAAACTTGATCTCTCATTGAGGGGGTAATGCTATAACCTCTTCTAGAAATACATCAGAGTACTCTTCTACAACCCTAGGAAATTCCAACTACTGAACCTCTGAAGAACTCATCATCATCTTATCCATCATTGAATATTATGACGGAACATGCCTATGATCCATCAAAGGATCTCTCTCACCAACAAACACAACTATCTCTCTATCATCACCAATGAAAATGACCTTCTTCCTGAAGCAATCCACGATAGCCTACACCGATGAAAACCAATCCATGGTGATAATGACATCATATGGTTGTATTCATAAACATGGGAAATATCACCAAGAGCGGTGTTTCCCAAAAACTAGCTCATAGTCTCTACATACTTTAAACAAGTCAGCTCGACCTCCAATGGGCATAGTAAACGCCATGGGCACTAGAAGCCCCTCTACCTCAATCCCCAAAGCATGAAAAAGGGTAGGTGATATGAAGGAGTGTGTCACTCTGGAATCAAACAAGGCATACACCAAGGTATAAAACAAGAAAAGGTTACCTCGAATGACGTCTGGCTCGCCTGGAGCTGGCAACGCTAGAGAATGAAGCTGACCACAATCTCCTCCATGGCCTCTTTGACCCTGATGATGACCACCACCACGGCCGCACTCTACTCTCTCAGGATGAGGAGTACCATGGGGATGTCCTCTACTGGCCCCATCTACCCTCTTATGATCTAAAGCTAGTGCAACCTTCTACTGCTTCCTCAGCTGGAACTACCTCAACGGAGGAACCTGGAGTGTTGCACCTAGCGTATGATGGCTGCTCTAAAATGTTGGGAACTCCCACTACTAATGACCATAACCACCACATGAAAAACAAGCACCTGATCCCTTGGCTTAATCCTGAGATTTGATGCCTCTGGAGAAATGAGATGTGAAGGGCTGGGACCTACCCCAACTAAATGGAACCTCTTCTGCGCTGAAAACTAGGAACCTCGGACCACAGTTCTGCTTCATGAGGAATCATGAAGATTCCCCTATCGTGATGATCTGGTCTTGGCCAAAGTCATCTTGAAAACCTTTTCCCTCCCCAACACCTCAACATATGTTTTCAGCATAAATGGGGTGACCAGGCGCTGGATCTCTGGATGCAAAGCCTCCTCAAAATGCCTCGCCCTGGCCTCCTCATCTGGCAGCTTGTCCAAATCATATCGTAAAAGGTTCTTGAAACAGATTCCAAAAACTCAAACACTAGAGTTCCCATGTTGAAGGGTATGAATCTCTTAGTGACTGGACACCTTCGTAGTCAATGATATAAAATCGACTCTAAACATGTCTTGGAAATCCTCCCATGAGATCATTGACTCCTCACGATCCTCAAGGAATATGAACCACCACTACCTTGCAACTCCATGCAGCATCATCACAGCCAAGGACACCAAGTGCTCCTTCTGAGCACAGATCGAACTAAATCCTATCTCGACCTCCACCAAATAGTGTTCCGTGACTGCATCTGAAATGGATTCATCGTACTTAAACAGCCTATGGTGCTGAAACACACAGAGTGTCTTCCTTCAAGTGCCATCATCATCAACCTCCACCCTACGGTGATCTGCTAGAATATCCTGCTAGAGATTTTCTGTGAAAACCTGACGAGGACATTGACCTAGAGCCATACCTATAAAACAAAAACTTGTTAGAGATCCTAAACCAGGAATATGGAGGTCTCAACATTAATTAATTATTTTTTTCATTCATTGATTTTATGTTAACCTATCCCAAGGTCTACCCATTCAAACACAGGCATAAAGAAGAATGATGCATGATCCTTTCCTAGGTCTCTACCCTGCAATAAGTATCACCTTGTTTAGTAGCCATTGTAAACTTATGTAAGAACCCGATTCTTATTTTTGAGGTACGGGCTTCTTCTTTTTCCTTTTCCTTAAGTATTTTCAAGAAAATATGGAAAATGGGGGAAAATGAAAAATCTCGAAACTACACGCCGTGTACTTTGTCCACACATCATGTACTTTTGGCCGTGTTGGGATGAGTATACGGGGTGTGTAGCCTTGTCGATGATGAGGGGTGTAGGAACTGACTACACTCCGTGTATTGGTACCTTACACGCCATGTAGTCAGTCTGCAGGCTTGAATAGTAAGGCGGTGGATTCACTGCCAATTGGGTGACAGTACATGCCGTGTACTTAGGAGTACATGTCGTGTACTCATGTTGATGGATGAACAGTGTGGCGGTGCCACCAAGTGAACAGTTAAATGAAATAAGTACATGCCGTGTACTTTGTTTTTTCGGCTTAAAACAGGCAGTAGCCTCCTCATTTGGCAAAGGAAGCGTTTGATCCATTTCGGAGCCAAAGGAGGAGGCCAGACCTTTGAAGATCCTCCGGGGGTTCGTTTGGAATCGGTTTCCTCCTCGGATGATCTCGTTGGAACCGCACGGGTAAGCCCTCTCTTCTCCTAGAATGTTTCTTACCAATTCTTCTCCTAACGTAAGTTATTTACATTTTAATGGGTTTTTTTCTTCGTCAAATATATTCCATTCTTGGGTGTTTCTGGAGTCGAAGTTCAAGTATAACGTTCATTGGCATATAAGGTAGGTGGCTTAGTGTATGTTTACTGCTTCCGCTGTCATTGTATGTTTATTTTGGTATTCCGCTACGCTACACTTTGACAAATGAGGGCATAGTTTCCTCTCTATCAGACTTGGGCCCTCACTGCTAGTTGATAGTCTCTGGAGTTTAGGGGAATTCGCTTGAGGTCATGTGGAGAACCGGGCTTGGGACACCAGTTGCGTGGCACCTGGGTCCCGGATGTTACAAAGTGGTATCAAAGGAGTACTTTTCTTTGACTTACTATTTGGATTCGTAGTCTGGGATAGGATGGAACGGTAGTTGGTAATAATATGTGCCTGGGTGTATCTAACCCATGTACAGGGAAAATCCAATTTACCTTGTGATTGTAATTTTGGTTGATTTTTCAATTTACAGTTGATTTGTTTTCACCGTTGGGTGACGCACTTGAGATTGTGATGTTTATATTTTATCTGTGGGTTCTATTTAGATGCAACCCGATGAGATGAGGGTATGCCATCTCATGCATCATATAGGCACATGCTAGATATCACATGCCATGCATAGTTTCCATGTCATGTAGGTGCATTAGAAATTCTCATGTTGTTGTGATAGTTGTTGTGCTAGAAAAGAATGTTGTTTTGATAGCTGCTTGATAAATACCTGCCATGTGATATGTTGTTTTTGTTTGAGCCTGTTTATAGAATGGACGCCAAACTTTGGTTTTTGGGGAGTATGGGCCCCCATTGACCAGAATTTTGTGGATCTTTGACTTTTTATTGGTTATAACATATATAAGATATCAAACTTTGATTCGTGGGGAGTATGGGCTCCCACGGGTCGGAATTTGACACTTAGGTATTGTTTTACGGTATTTTATGGGTTCCGGAGAAGTTTTTGAGGCATACTGTCCGGAAACCCAGTATACACAACGTGTAGTACTTTTATACATGCCGTGTATGCTCTTCTGTTCAGGAAGAAAAATGAACTTTTTAAGTACACACCGTGTACCCAGAGTACACGCTGTGTAGTCTCTTTCCGTGTCACAAACCGTGTGGGTGGCGACATGGGGTAGGGAAAGGCTTGGGTAAAACACACCGTGTACCGAATGGACACGCCATGTAGT
This sequence comes from Viscum album, assembly GCA_963277665.1. Lineage (NCBI taxonomy): Eukaryota > Viridiplantae > Streptophyta > Magnoliopsida > Santalales > Viscaceae > Viscum > Viscum album. Next base: position 110,884,150 of record OY728125.1, on the reverse strand, counting down.
GTGACCTAGAGCCCAACTGTGTAACTAACAACACGGGGCGGTGAACTCCTTGACAGAACACGCCATGTCAATTACAAACACGCCGTGTAGTGTGACCTGGGGACTCGGCCATGTAGCTAACAACACGGGCAGATGTCACCTCTCCCTGAACATGTCATGTACCTATGGGACATGCCGTGTAGACTTGTCTAAGGATAGACCATGTGGAGTTAGCCGTGTGGCTGGGTAACAGGGTGGCGTACACGCCGTGTGTGGGTGTAACATGTCGTGTAGTGTCAAGCTGAGTAGTCGGCCGTGTCACAAACGACACGGGCTGTTAGAAAATAACATCGCACACACTGTGTAAATATTATACATGCCGTGTAGTTTTGTTCAATGGAATCCATGTGGATTAGCCGTGTAGAAGGACCCGGGCAGGGGAAGGAATGTCAAGTACACGCCATGTAGTCATTGTACACGCTGTGTAGTATTGTTTTGAAAATTTTTAATTCCTTCTTCCTCTTGTTTCCTTTGTGATTCCTTCGTTTTTCTGTCATAATAATATTGAATCTGAGGCGTGCTTTTGAGCATGTAGTGTCATGCCACCTAGACGACCGCGAGTTGTTCACCAGGAGAGCGGAAACAATTATACTTCGGAGATGGTGGGCCATGGGATACTAGTGGATCCTCCAGCAGAGCCAGATGCGGCACCAGCTGTTATACCGGACACAGGTGCGGAGGCGCAGTTCCGTGAAGGTTTTATGCGGTTTATGCAGACCTTTCAGGGAGCACCACATGCTGCTACATCTATGGATGAGCTGACTCGTATCTTTCAGCAGCAACATTCGCCTACGTTTTCAGGGGATGGCGGACCACAGGCTACAGAGTCTTGGCTTGGATCGATGCAGACTATTTTCGAGCATCTGGAGACGCCTCCCGGGTGGAGTGTCAAGTTCGTGACTTACATGTTGTGGGATTCCTCCAAGAGGAGGTGGGATGTTACCACCCAGTTAGAGCATCACAGGGAGATGGCGTGGGAAGATTTTCAGGCATTCTTCTATGAATTCTTCTTTCCCAAGATGTTGAGGGCAGATAGAGCTCAAGATTTCATGAATCTATAGTAGGGCTCAATGTCGGTGATGGACAATTCTGCTCATTTTACAGACCTTCATCATTTTGCACCCGTGATGGTGGGTGATGAGAAGTTGAGAGCCAGACGTTTTGGGGATGGTATTTGGTATGACATTCGAGCATTGGTGAATGTTTTCAGGTTACCTACTGTACACACAATTGTGAACCAGGCGTTGATTTCAGAGAGGAACCTGCGGGAATCAAGTGGTGTGGGCCAGGGTGGTTCAGCACAAGTTACTGGTGTGATTTCTGCTGGAAAGAGGAAGAGACAGATGGACTTCTCTCAGTGTGGTAGTACCTACCAGGCAGCTTCATCAGGTGGCCCGATTAGGTGCTACCAGTGTGGCAGAGAGGGGCAAAAGAGACCGCAAAGTCCACGAGACCCAGCAGAGTGTCGAGCTTGCAGCAAGATGGGTCATCTGCAATGCTTTTGTTGGGCATTTCTACCAGTGGCTAGTGAGAGGGGTTCTGTGAAAAATCCACGTGCAGGAGCAGGACCAGTGGCTTCTTACCAGTCAGGGAACTGGAATACGTCAGGGCGTGCAGGAAGAGATGGTGGTCGTGGTCGTGGTGGCCAGACACTAGGATCGCGGAGGCAGCAGGGCGGGATAGCTTAGGGTGGCCAGGCTGTGTCGCAGGGCCGCGACACTGGGCAGGCATATGCAATGCAATAGACCCAGTAAGAGCAGGATCTCGGACCTTTTAAAGTCAGAGGTACTATTCTAGTAGCTTCTATCTTGTCTTCAGTACTTTTCGATACGGGTGCTACACATAGTTTCATATCTGTACCCGTTGTGGAGAGCCTTGGGCTCTGTTTTTCTACTTCTTCTGATATCATGACACTAGACACTCCGTTGGGGACTATAACGGCTAGTGTGCGTAAGTGCAAGGAGTTCCCCCTTGAGGTTGGTGGGTTTTACTTCCTTTGGGACCTCTATGTCTTGGAGATGACGCGCTATGACTTCATTCTCGGGATGTACTGGTTGGTTCACTTTTGAGCCTTTGTAGACTTCTATCGTCTCAGGGTGCATTTCACGCCACCAGAGGGCGGAGAGTGTCTATACAAGGGAGAATGGGATGTTCAGGCGAGTTGACCTGGACCAGAGCATCATGGGAGAGGTGGAGGCATAGCCCAGATAGTGAGCTTATATCTGGATGATCAGGGGACTTTTCAGATGGATTTCCCTCTGGTTGTTGATCGTTTCAGGTATGTCTTCCCAGAAGACTTTTCAAGTCTACCTCTGGTGCGGGAGGTGGATTTCTCTATAGATATTGTGTCAGGAGAAGCACCGGTGTCCATTCCTCCTTATAGGATGGCCACGCCTGAGTTTCAGGAGCTTAAGAGGCAGTTAGAGGAGCTATAGGCGAAGGGTTTTATCCGACCCAGTACTTCTCCTTGGGGTTCTCCGGTCCTTTTTGCGAAAAAGGCGGAAGGTACCCTTAGACATTGTGTGGATTATCAGAAGCTGAACCAGTTGACGGTTAAGAACTGATATCCCTTGCCGAGGATAGATGATCTATTTGATCAGCATGACGGAGCACGAGTGTTCTCGAAGATTGACTTGAGATCCGGATATCATCAGCTGTGCGTTAGACCATCTGATATACCTCTCATAGCTTTCAGGAGTAGGATATGGTCTATATGAGTATACAGTTATGTTGTTCGGACTGACGAATGCGCCAGCAGTTTTTATGGCTCTGATGAATCATGTGTTCTATCCATACCTTGATTCTTTTGTGGTAGTATTCGTGGATGACATATTGGTGTACTCTCACACTCGACATGACCATGCCGCCCATATTGAGATCATATTGAGTACACTAAGAGAGCATCGGCTATATGCTAAGCTCTCAAAGTGCCACTTTTGGATGGACCAGATTCACTTCTTAGGTCACATCATCTCAGATGTAGGAGTTGCAGTAGACCCAGAGAAGGTGAGAGCAGTAGTTTCCTGGGAGCAGCCAAAGAACATATTTGAGATACGGAGTTTCTTAGGGATGGCTGGTTACTACAGACGCTTCATATAGGACTTCTCCCACTTATCAGCACTGTTGACAGGCCTGACTAAGAAGAGTGTGAAGTTCGTTTGGTCATAGGCTTGCGAGACAGCTTTTCAGGACCTGAAGGGAAGGTTGACATCAGCACCGAGCCTGATACTCCCAGAGCAGGGGAAGAGATATACAGTTTATTGTGATTCATCAGGGATTGGGCGGGGATCAGTGTTGATGCAGGGCGATCGAGTCGTTGCGTACGGGTCTCGGCAGTTGAGGCCACATGAGAGTAATTACCCGATGCATGATCTCGAGTTAGCTGCAGTTGTTCATGCGTTGCGCTGTTGGTGACATTACCTGTTGAGAGAGAATTTTTTGGTTTTCACCAACCACAAAAGTCTCATGTATATATTTACTCAGCGTGACCTGAATCTGAGGTAGAGAAGGTGGGTCGAGTACCTACAGTCCTTTGATTTTGATCATGCCTATACACCTGGTAAAGGAAATGAAGTAGCTGATGCACTGAGCAGGAAGACTCAGATATAGGCAGTGCAGGAGGCTAGTGGTGAGTGGGAGCTCAATGATTTGTTCTCTGAGATGCATCTGGAGTTGCACGAAAGTTAGGGGCAGGCTTATATTTCCTCGTTAGCTGTTACTTCTACCCTCCTGGACAGAGTAAGGATGAGGCAGCTATCGGTTTCAGAAGGCCCAGTTCTACGGGAGTCGGTGGCAAGTGAGGACCCTCCTCCCGATTAGAAGATAGGTGATGATGAGGTTTTGCGTTTCCATGGACGTGTATGGGTTCCATGGGATATACACGAGGAGCTGATTAGGGAGTTTCATGCTTTAGCTTGGGCAGTTCATCCCAGGGTTACCAAGATGTACCAAGACTTGAGACTTCAGTACTGGTGGCCGGGTATAAAGAGAGAGATAGTTGGTTTTGTTACGAGGGGTGTAGGGATCGACTACATGTCGTGTAGTGGTACCTTACACGCCGTGTAGTCAGTCGGCAGGCTTGAATAGAAAGGCGGTGGAGTCTCTGCTAGCTGGGCGACAGTGCACGCTGTGTACTTGGAAGTACATGCCATGTACTCATGTCGACGGATGAACAGTGTGGTAGTGCCTTCAAATGAATAGTTAAATGAAATAATTACACGCCGTGTACTTTGTTTTTTCAGCTTAAAACAGGAAGTAGCCTCCTCATTTTGTAGAGGAGGCGTTTGATCTATTTTAGAGCCAAAGGAGGAGGTCGGACCTTTGAAGATCCGATGGGGGTCTGTTTGGAATCGGTTTCCACCTCGGACGATCTCGTTGGAACCGCACGGGTAAGCCCTCTCTTCTCCTAGCGTGTTTCTTACCAATTATTCTCCTAACGTAAGTTATTTACATTTAAATGGGTTCTGTTCTTCATCAGATCTAAGCCGTTCTTGGGCGTTTCTGGAGTCGGCGTTCAATTATAACGTTCGTTGGCGTATAAGGTGGGTGGCTTGGTGTTATTTTTCTTTCTTTCATGCATTTTTGTGCATTTTTGAGCTACGAACCCATATTGGGGTGCCGTGCGGCTAAGGTCGTGGCTAATTTAACTACCTAGAAGTATATAGGTAATTAAATAAAGTTGTAAAAATGTTGTTTGGGATCGTTGCATGGATCGAGGACCATCCCGAGGGGTGCGTTCCTCTGTTTAGCCGTTTGGCCAGGATACCCAAGGGTATGCCTTTAAAGTGGTAATTGTAGAATTTCCTTGAGAGGAATTTCTTGTTACTGCTTGTTTACCTATTGGGCATGGCCCAGTTACCTATTTAGCCTGAGGGCATTGTTTTATTTAGCCTGAGGGCATTGTTGTGATTATCCTGAGGGAACTACACTATTTAGCTCGAGGGCTGTAGTATTTCGCCTGAGGGAAACCTTTCGTGCATGAGGGCTTGACTTATGTGCTTGAGGGCGACACTTCCTACACCTGAGGGAAATTTCTATTACGCCTGAGGGATATACCTGTGGGTTGGATTCTGCTTACCCGAGGGTAAGGTTTTCCTTGTCTGAGGACGTGGACTATTTGTTTAGAAATGCACTGTAGTGATTTCTAGTATATAATGAATTCAATGAATAATAAAATGGTAATTTATTTGTTATGTTAGTTACTTGGAAGTACTGATTACATTATTGCATTTTACTGTTCACACTGTTGTTGCATGCTTACACGCAGTTGGTCACGGGCCTTTGGTGGGTGCCTACTGAGATATATTTCTCACACCCTGTTTGGGTCATGGTTTTCGGCCCAAACAGATTAGATTGCTGTAGGTGTAGATAGTGGAAAGAGTCCCTATATAGGTACTTGACTGTTGCTGAGGAGTAGGAGGGCATGGGACCGAGCCTAGGCTCACGATGCCGCTGCCAGCTGTTTTTCTTGTTTTGATGTACTCTGTATTTTGTTTTACTATATTGATGTATAACATGTTCTTCCTATTTTCATAGAACTTGAAATATGTAGCATCATCACTTTTATACTGTTGGTTATATCCACTGCTGTAGTTATTTCAGTTGTGTATGTTTACTGCTTCTGCTGTCTTTATATGTTTATTTTGGTATTCCGCTGCACTACACTTTGACAAATGAGGGAATAGTTTCCCCACTATCAGACCTGGGCCCTCACTGCTAGTCGGCAGCCTCTGGTGTTCGGGGAAATACGCTTGAGGTCACGTGGTGAACCGGGCTTGGGGAACCCGTTGCGTGGCACCCGAGTCCGGGATGTTACAACTTAAAGGTCCTTACATCAGATCATAGGGGGCCCAAAACACCTATGTCTCATCTAGTCTCTAGTGTTTACATCACTTTCTAAACATGAATGACATTGTTTCCATACCAACCCATGCATCCTCGCTTGTGCCTAACACAAATCTCCATCATATCCCTCAACCAGACTTCTAATACCACTCTGTCACGATCCCCTCCCCACAAAGTGTACCCCTCCTGGGTGGGAAATGTGAGAAGGGAGATAATGACCCCAGAGTCCCGCCTCCAGTAGGCCCCCGGTTGGTGACTAACACCAAGGGTATAGCATGCACCCAAATGAGAGGTATTACCCTCTAAGTGAACACATGCGGAAAAGAGAGATAAGATGGACACCAACCAACTCCAACTCAACCAGGAAGATGAAATAAATCCCAAGTACACGTATGAAATTTCATGCAAAACTACTTCAACTGAAATGGGAAAAACTACAAGTACCCAAAAGAAAGTAAAACAGCAGAAACCACAAGCCCGAACAACTCCTGCAACCACAAGCTAGTAGTAATCAGCCTGATCTCCAACCTTCTCCAAGTGACCTGAAAAACAGTTTATATATACATGGGGTGAGTATAATATTATACTCAGTAGGATCTTCCCTAAAGTCTCTTGTGAAAAAGTAATGAAAATGTGATAAAGCAAAGTGAAGAAAAATTGAAACTAACTCGTCATCTAAATAGGTACACTATGTTCCCACCCTCACCATTGCTACTCTCACAAAGTAAAACATACAAGAGTATATAGTATAATTAAAGATATCAAGGGTACCCCACTACAAATTCCCCACTGGTTTGCCGCTTTGCCCCAACGTCGCACGTCCTAAGCATCTCTCTCCAAAAATTCTTGCTCATAGACACCTGGGCGAAGCACCAAAACATGCACCTCGTGCAAAAAAACCACCACGTTCACGTAAGAAAAGTAACCAGATAGTTTCTGGGAGCCACCATAGCTCGTATGATGTGTATCATACATCAGTTATTATACCTCAAGCCATTATAGCCCATACACCAAGTAAGGATCCTCAAGCCATCGTAGCCTATACACGTTACAGCTATAGTAGTCCATAGAAAACTATATACCCGAATATATGTGTGTGAATAACCAAAAGCCATTACAGCCCTCTACCCACATATATGGGGAACACAGACCAATGTGTCTGCCAGGACAAGTAACTACCAAGAGAAGAGTGCAGGGCCAAAGGGGGTAGTCATCCATTCATCCTCCCACCAGAATGTTGGGGAAAACACCCCCGGGGCTCCGAATCCTCATGGTATCAGTTTCCTTTACTGACAAGGTAGAGTAGCGTATAGAAAGGCAAAAGTACATGATATACTATATCTCACAACCACACTATGGGAATAACCTATTCATAGACTCGACTGCAGCTAACTCCTCTTGGACTTTGGGTTACTACTTCTAAGACTAGGTATCCAATAAGCAGACAAACATTTAAAGAGCATTAATAGATTATTTAATTCAATTTTTTTATTAGTTCTACTTTACATTAATTAATTATTTAAACACTAATTAACCATTTATAATTCCACATTAAACATCGTTAGCATCACACCCAATGTTAATTGTCCCTTTAAAATTACAACCTCATCATTATGTTCCAGCAACTCCAACCCCAATGGTTAACATCATTTATTCAATTATTCATTACAGAATTACATTCCCATGTTCCCAGGCATTCTAGAAAAACATTCTACGCTACTAAAAATAAGGGGGCTCAACATGGTGAGAAGATGTACTACCCGTAGAGTCTTTGTCGCCTATATGAAGAGTGTAGATCCATCCTCCCTTGAGAAGATAAACACGGAAAGCACGTGGCATACCCCGCGCTTCTTCACCTCTCTCGGAAGAAGGGTAAGCAAGACCAATAGCCTTGTGGAGTGGGGAAAAGTAATTCCGATAATCAACCAATAAGAATGAGCATGCATCCAACAATAACATCCATCCTGTTCCATCATCCCTAGTGTCCTCCCCGACACCCACATGCATAAACCGATGCATCTCTCCACTCTAGGCATCATCTGCTACCACAACCAAAGGTCTCCATGCCACCACATACCACAACTGCCATCCAGGATCACATCACAACACAAGCAGCAGGAAAACAATCATCTTAAGAATTGAGATCTTGTCCCTTTAACAAACAAGAGGGTAACTTAGAAACCTTCAAGGGGTTATCAAACAATCAGGTCTTTAATAAATTTTGAATTAACCAATTTACTATTCATAGGTTCCAAATTAGGGAATCCTAATCTGTATGATATCAAAAATAATTAAACATTCTTACTGCGCCAATTTGATTAAAATAAAATTAAAACAAGGAGAATCGGATTCATTTAAATTCCTCTTTATCTTTTAACCAAAAAATTATCAATTAATTATTGTTTACGTTCATTACCAATTTCCATAAAGAATGAATAGCTAAACAAGTAAGCATATATATCACACTATCTAGAAAAACAATAGGCAATAACATATGATCGATATCAATTTTTTTCTTCTGTTCAAATATTTATTAGGTCAATTACATTGTGATCTTGCGGGATAAAACATGCTGACAATATATTTGCACGTAAATGAAGATAAGAGAAACGAATCCCCTACCTCAAATAGTTCTTGATGTTCTTTATATGAGAACAGTCCACATAATGGGTCATGATCCTCCTCTCGCGACAACTGCATCCACCCGAGGATGCCACGGTACGACTACACCAACCAAAACCCAAGAAAACTCTATTAGAAGCATGGATATCACATGCTATAATATCTAAGGAGAAACAGGAGAAGATGAACCCCAAAAGAATGATAATAAAACATACCTTATATCGAATATTGATCGATACAGCTTGGATGCATCAAAACCGAGCGGAACCAATCTGAGGATGAAATTTTGATCGTGAAACTCCTATGAGAAGGAATGGGATGTTCGAGCATCTCACACCCGAGGACAAGGAGAAAGAATTATAGAGGAAGATATCCCGTCCCTTTAGAATATTTAATGGAGCGACGGTTTAAGATACACTAAATTTCAAATTAAAAGCGTATCGCATTAAACCACACGGTTTGACCAAGTAAAAACATCCCAAGACTTAGGGATAATTTATATAAGAGTTATGGAATTTGAATTGGACTTAGTGTCGTTAAAATGAGCCCTTAAATGCATTTTACTTCAAAAGAAATGTCAAAGGGGTGAAACAGTATGAAGTTGGAATCATTGTTCACCGTTGGAACCTCACTGTTCTGGAAACACTGTTCATGAACCTCAGCGTTGGAACCTCACTATTCTGGAAACATTGTTCACCTAAGTCTACCGTTTGAACTGTTTACAGAAGGTTAATGTTGACACTATTCACCTAAGTCTACCATTCGATCTATTCACAGAAGGTTAATGTTGACACTGTTCACCTAAGTCTACCATTTCATTGTTTACAGAATGTTAATGTTGACACTATTCACCTAAGTCTACCATTGGAACTGTTCATAAAAGGTTAATGTTGACATTTTTCACCTAATTATATCATTGGAATTGCTCACAGAAGGTTAATTTTGACACTAATCACCTAAGGTTACCATTTAAATGTTCACAGAAGGTTAATGTTGACATTGTTCACCTAAGTCTACCATTGGAACTGTTCATAGAAGGTTAATGATGACACTATTCACCTAAGGTTACCGTTGCACTTTTCACAACGGTCTACTATTGGTACTGTTCACAGAAGGTCACTGTTGCACTGTTCACAATGGTCTACCATTGGAACTGTTCATAGAAGGTCACCGTTGCATTGTTCACAAACGTCTACTGTTGGAAATGTTCACCTAACTATAAATTGGGAAAAGTGTTGGGGATAAGTCACCTTGACCTCCTAAAACACCTCAAAACCCTTATTTTCACAAACCAATGGACCAGAGAGGTCCGGGACATTACATCATTCTATTAATTTTCCAAAATGATCTATTCCTACTTATTATTTTAATATATTGTTTCTATAAATAGTGTATTTTTAGAGAGTTGGGTAATTTGGTCGACCCATTTATTCACCATAGTTTAACTAATGGTTACTTCTTTGGGGTCTACATCTTGTATATGATTGAAGGTGGTGGATGAGGCAATCATCAATACATTATACATGTTATTCATTTATATTATGCATGGTTTCATTTTTTCAATTCATGGTCATATTGGGTTTTTTTATTTTTTTCTTCCAAAATAATGAATAAGTGATATTTTGTCCTTATAAACCCTTTAGTGGTATTGAATCTTTTTATGTTTCTTGATCTTGAAATCATGATTGAAAAGAAAAGAGCAAGTATATCATATTGGATATAGTAGGATATTTTTTTTTCTATTTTGAATTGAATAGTGTAATCAAAATAAATAAATATGATATATTATTTTTACTATGGTTTCTTATATGATAAATGATAAAAAAAAGTGGTGAAGTAAATATTTTACTAAGGATGATATTAAGATATGAGATATCATAAAAACCAATATGATCACTCCATATGATGTAGGATTTCATAATCAATGACATAATATAATCCATTGGTTTGATAATATATCATAATATATGATATGTTTACTCAAAGAATATGATAATGTTGTTTTATTTTTAAAAGTCTGAAAAAATAATGTATCATATTGTAGTTAAGAAATATGAGATTTCCTAAATTATGATCACCACCTTCCAAAGTTTATATCATACATCACTATAATTTATCAAAATATAATATTCCCAGTGATGCACTATCAATTATAGGCTTCAGTTCCCAGTCTTAATATCTGATATCATTTCAAATATTATGATATATCATTAAAAACAATATAGAATAAAAAATTAAATTTTTCTTGAAAATAATTTCATGGGGGTTTTAACCATACTTAAAATGAGTTGGTTTATTTGATCGAGGTTTAATATGGATATATATTGTGAATAATTTATAAATCATTTATATATTTAAAATAAGGAAACTACTAGAAAACAATATTTATTTATGAACTATTCAAAAATATAAATATAATTGTTTTATATTAACTATCTGTTTTGAATATTATTTAAAATATTACAAAAGAGAGTTTTTTTATTATTTGATAAATGTTTTAAATGACATCAAATATGAGATAAATAAATTGTATAATTTTTTATTTAAAATATAAAATTTTTATTATACAATAATAATATTGTTCATAAAATATATCTTATTTGGATTATAAATGAGCTCGTATTAAAATAATTAAAATGATAATCTGAAATATTAATATTGTATTAATGTAAAGTTTCCATGTTTATCCATGTCAAATATATAAATAGTAAATATTTTATTAATGAATTCTTCATAAATTATTTATCTTATGTCTAAATATATGAAATATTTATTTGTTTAGTTTATCACCTACTAAATTAATGAATAAATTTTTCATATATTAGATTGATATATGATTTAGTTTATAGTGTTAAATTTTTTATTCAAATATTCATACATGTATTTGAGGAGTTAAATGCTATGTGTGAAAAATGAATTATTAAAGGAATAAATACCTAATGGGAATAATATAATATAGGATGGTGAGATTAAATCTTCTACAAAATACTATATTTTATATTCCTTGTAATTAAAAAATTGATAAGAAAGTGATCATCCAACTGGGTAAGTCAGACTAATGTTGGGTTCCCATGGATTGCCTTGTGTAAGGAAATAAATCAATGAGTTACCCTAATGGATGATTTTTCTATTTTTGGTCTTTTCATTGGGTTGAACAAAGCTAGAAAATCCTAATAAGATTAAAATTCATCACCTAAAAAATACAAGAGTCTTATCTAAAATAATTTAAATGATTCTCTTCCAATATATCTCAATGCTGGGAGAAAATCTAAAGTAGCCCATTGAATAGTGAAATAGGGATCTTGTATCACTAATTGATATGATTCTATTTAATATAAGATATATTTTAAGTGAGAATAAATTTAATAAATTTCTTTATTAAATTAACATAACACAAGATACACAATTTTTAAGATATTTTTTTAGATAAGTTTACTAATAATCATCAAACATGACCTGGAGAAAATTTTTATAATACATTATATCAATTTAATAAACTTATGATAAGTGTACTAAAACTTAAAAAAATTCTTATATAAGAATGGAAAATCAATTTTTCAAAGTTATACATTTCAAGATAGTGATTTTTTGAAGTAGTTAAATACGTAGATTTAATTGATTATAAGAAGTATATATTAATTCACTTGTGGTATCATTGGTATTATAAATGAATATTAACAAAGGTAATTTAGTATATGATGACATCTTAAGCATGACTGGTTATACCAATGAATAGTTGTAACGAGAGATATCATCTAAATCATGGTTTAGTTTATTAATTCAATCTATAATCATCATTGAAGATGTTATAAAAATGAGAATAATTTCAATAAAAGTTTAACCAAAACCCTCAAAGTATTTAGGATAAATGATAAATACCAGGAATTTTTAGACTCCTGTAATGTGTTGATAGTACAATTGGGTAATTCTTCAAGTTAGAAAAAGAATATTATATTTTCCCAATAGTCAACATTGTTCTTTAAAAACTAAATGTAGTTTCATGAAAGAGTTGAAATGTTTCAATAGGATTAAACTTTTATGGTCTACTTGAATGGGGTTGTGAAACTTCATAGAGATTCCATGTCACTTAAATGTGTTATCAACAAAAATTATTTTATTTTCAATGGAATATGATATTGAATATAGTTTTTATACTTGATTTTATTTAAAAATAGTTTAAGATCATGAAAATTATTAACAAATATTTTAGTTTTCATTTAAATTATGATGAAAAGTGTTGTTTAATCCTAAATTTGAAATAAAAGGAATATTTCAAGTGTAGATGAATCCAAATATTATATTTCTATAGTTATCGCATTTGAATTATATGATAAAATATTTTTTTCTAACAAGTATTTGTTATAAACAATATAAGGAAATTATTTAAATAAACATGGTTTATGATTCTTTAGATTTTATAACATTTTTGTAAATAAGATATGTATAAAAGAATTTTTATCAAGTATAAAATCATTTATCCTTTTTTTAAATGATTTACATGATCCCACCACATTTCAGGGAATATTTTAAAGACTAAATTATTCTTTTCAATATATTTATCAAAACAAATAAAATTAAATATATAATTTAGATGAAATTGTTTTTCAAATATTCCCACTAATAGAAATAAATAATATTAACTGACATAAATTTTTTGGTGTCTCTCGGTATGATATTTTGAAAAAGAAAATTTATAAGAGGATAGTGGGAATATGATAGGAATAAGAAATTTTAGAAGATAACAAATAAAATATTATACTAGTTAAAAAGGAAAATTTATTGTCACTTAGGGTATATTGTTTAAGAGAAATGAAAAGATTAAATTTAGTTACAATAACAAAGTGAATATCATATTATATCCCAAAAAAGTTTAGGATTTGGTGGTAAATAAATAAGGTAACGAATTAAATTCATTAAAATTTTAACTTAAGGAAGAATTTGATTTAATATATCTTTGAGTTATGATGATGAGGAACTTATAAATGGTTATAAGAAGACATAATAAGTTATTGACATCGTAACATTTGATATTGTGAACTAAAATATTTTTAATACAATGTTCAATGATTTTATCATTTCGAATATGATTCCTAAGCATCACTATTATTTATGAAAACATTATTGTTACCTATTAAAGAGTTTCGTGAGAGGGAATTATCAAATTGTTGTATGATATATGGTAGAAATTGAATAATTATGTAATGAATTTTAAAAAAATATTAAAAGAGTGTTAAACATAAGGCCTCTCTAATGGGTTATCATATGTGATATGATTATATGTGAACTTATGTATGGTTTTTGTAATAATATTAAAAGAGATAATGAATAAAAAATTTACAATTTATAAAAAAGGAATGTCTACTTATTTATTATTCAATCACATTGGGTGTATATACTTTAAGAAGTGAAATAGTAATTGAACTATCATAGTATGGATTTAATAAATCATAACCAATTTTTATCAGTGTGTATTATTATTTCTCATGAAATATTAAGGTTTTTAGGGGTAATATTTTATATAGAGATATATAATATTCCGTTAGGGAAAAAATGGGTTTTGTGTGTTGGATGAGCCACTAAGTATACAACATTGAGTTTTATAAACTACATATTTGTTATACTAGTGGTTTTTTTCATATTGAATCCCCATACCTATGATTGGAAAGTAACCTAGAACAAGAACCATCATTCATTAATAAAGTAATTACACAATCCTTTTGGATTAGCTATTCTGGTGGTGGTTGGGTATGTTATTAACCATGTCATCTATTTATCCTTAACCAAAATTTGAAATTTCATCTCATATGATGAGTATGAAATATATCCTTTCATTTAGATATACTAAGTACGTGTGTTTCCATACATAGATATGGTGGATGTGATTCAATTATACATTTATATGAATAGAATATGATTTATTTTTTCACTTATATCAATGAAATGGGAGGTATTCATCAACCTGAAAATTATATACTCGGAGAATCAAGAACATTTGAGGAGGTTATATAATATTGGAATACACCATGTACCAAGATCACTCAATGTCTCCTAAAATGTTATTATATGATTATAAAGAAATGTATATGATATAGAAAGTGGATAGAAGTCTAGTGATATATGTGTTTGATGAATATATATCTAGATACATTTGTATCTTAATTATCATTAATAATTTTATAAAAAACATATTTTACATACATTTATAAATTCACTAATACATATTTGGGTTTAATGAAATAATGATCTGTGTGGTCACAATTTTTTATTTACTAAATAAATATTTTGTTTTAATAAACATATAGATCTTGTATAAAATTATTTCATTATTTATCAAAATAAGGTTGTTTTAATAGATATTCACAAGGTAAATCATATGATGTGATAAATGATGAATTTGATGATATATTTCCAAAAGTTTTTTTGGAAGATATCAAAACGTAATTGTGAATATTATTTCACAACGTAGTCTATATGATACAATATAAGTGGAAATAGAAAACAATTATACATGTATTCAGTGCATGTGTGAGATTTATGGAGATATTCCATAAATACTATATACATTTAAAATATTTTTGGGTCAAACAATTTAATATGATTTGGTGATATGATAAATAATTATATTAATTTAATAAAATGAATATTTTATTTTTTTTCAAATAATTTTATATGATATATATAAGAATTGTATTAAAACTATTTTTTTGGTTACATTGTAATGACGTGGCTATATTATATGATAGTATCAGTTGTATTATATAATATATGTTAAAATTATGATCTAACAAAGCAGTTGAATTTTATATTGTTAATGTTCAAATATACTATATAATATCATTCCTTATCATTTAATTTTTTTATAAGATGAAACATAACATTGATCAAATGTAATTATGTTTATATTTCATTGATAAATGTTTATAAACATTTTAAATGAATAAAAATTATAAAAATTATGCAACATTTAAATAAATTCTATAAAAATATTGAGAGAGTCCTATGGAATATATAATTAAGGACAATGAATGGATATGGTGTTCATAAAATTTAATGATTATTCTTTAAATTCTCCTTGAATATATCTTCCTCCTTCCGTTTACTTGATATATATTAGCGTATCATGTTGATAAGGAGTGTACATCCCGAGCGTCGGGTGATTTGTTTGACCCCTAGATACACCATAATGGAATGAATCCAATTTTTTTTTTCAATTAGATATCCATCGAGAATATGATTAAAGGTAGTAGTGGACACTATCATTAGATCAATGAACAAGTAATTTATTTCATTTATACACGGTTTCAATTTTTCTTTTCACGTTATTTTGGGATGGTGGATTCAAATATCATCCACTATATTAAATAATGGTGATTTGATCCTTATAAACCCATAATTTTAAATTTTTATGTACTGAAAATTTCACTACCAATTATCTAATATTTAAGGAAGAATAAATATATATTGAAGAAGAATATTTTATAAGTTATTAAAATAAGAAAATATCAAAGATGAAGATGTAGAATATTCCCTCTATATAAAAGGATAATAGTTACTCTAATCTAATAAATGAAAATTTATTATCTAAATTGGATGATGAAAAATAGTTGATGATGATAATGAATTTTAATTTTTAGGACAATAAAATAGAATATGTTGATGAAAAAGTAAATGATGATGTGTACTATAGTGGTGGAGATGATGATAATGGAAAGTATGAGAAAATTGAAATGATGTTCTTTTTGAATTTACGGTTTAAGGAGACTACTTTAAAGATAAAAGAGTTCTATAAAGGAAAATATTTATTAAATAAAGCCACACAAACATAAAAATAATTTTTTCTTTCAATATTAAAAAAGAATCAATATTATATAAGGAGAATGTATATTTGAAGATGATTCTTTTTTAAGAGAATAATTTAAAGTAGGAAATTTAAGTTATGGTAAAAGATAAACAAAAGGAAAATTAAAATTATTTGAAAAATTTATTATAAATAGAAAATTATATAAATAAGTATATATTTAACTTTAAGAAATTAATGTAATAAATTAGACATTGAATGAAGGAAATATTAATATCATTGAAGCCTTTCTTAAGCTTTATAGAAATTTAAATTAGAAATGACCTTAATGAAAGTCTAAAAATGTTCAGGTATTTTTGTAAGGAAAGGTTTATATGATATTGATATAAAACTATGTGATGTTTATAGTAAATGGAGAAAAAATATAAAGTGTATAAATTCAAGAAGTTTCAACTTTATAGATATTTTTAATACCAATGGAAAATAAAAAATAAATGAAGAAAATTTATATGAATGATAATATGTCATACGTACCTAATATATTTTTTTTATAAAGAGAATCCAAAATAAAAGGTCTCAATATTAATAGATAGCATGTGACATGGTCTGGACAGTAACTTGTTTATAAGAGAAATTATTCTTGTAGTGTATGCTATTCATGTTGGGGTAGATTCGAAAACATTTCTTGGATATATTGATTTAATGAAAGAATTTATATGGAATAAAAATATTTTTAAGGTTGTATTTAATGGGGATTAAACTTTATTAGGATATTTAAATTTAGAAGAAATAGGAAATTTATACAGTGAAAAGCAAGAATAATGTTCTGATTTTAAAAGGCATTTTGGTATATGTGATCAACTAGGTTACAATACTGAATTTTTTTTAATATATTAGTGCTTTAGTTTATTATGAATTATCATATCCAAAAAAATTAGAATAAAAAGAATAAAATAAAAGTTAAATCACTTATGGTTGAAGTTAGAAATAGAATGTTCATGAATTATGGACTATGAATATTTATCTCATATGATAAGATATATGAATATTTTCAAATATTTTAAAAATTATAAGGAATATTCAGTGAAATTTTTGAGTAATTGGTCACTAAAATACAAATAAGTTGGCTTAGTGGAGATTAGATAAAGCATGTTGAAATCAAATAATACACTTTATGTTAATGGATTGAAGAATAAATATCTCAGTGCTTCACAACATTATGACTATGTAACCGATTTGTTTTTTCAAAAATAAGAATACTTGGTAAAACATACAGAGGATTTTTCATATCATACCAAGAGAACAAAGAATAAGGGGTAACTTACTTCAACTATGAAATGATAAAAATCATTCTTATTGAAGATTGAAAAAAGGAAATGGGTTTTTAATTGAAGTGTTGATAATATTTTTCAAAAAAAATAAGAACTATATTAAGTGGTGGAATAATCATCATAATGTTCCAATGTGGAATAGATAATGGATATTTCTTTTTTCCACATAGCAAAATGAAATATTATTTACTCTTCACCCAGTAAATAGCAGATTTAATCTTCTCAACCATTAATTTTTTTTTATTAAGATATTTGTTGCATTGACAAAAATAATACAATGAATTGAGATAAGTAATATATATTATTTATCTAAAAATTTTCATAGATTACAGGAATTATGTTCATTAAACATAAATCACATCACTTGGTAATTTTTATGAGTTTTAGAAGAAGTGCTGAAAAAGAATGTGGTTATTCTTTGAAGATAATAAAAATGGACAATAGGGATGAGTATACAAGTGGGTTTTTAAAGATTATTTTTTGAAACATAATATTTGGACTGATTATAGTTCCTCATATACCCCAAAAAAATTTTGATTCTAAATAGAATAATAAACTCTTGGAGGAGATGGATTGAATGATGTTAGTAGTGCATAATCATTCACATTTATTTTGGAGAGTAGTGATTTTGAAAATGATTATTATTCAAAACTATTTCTCATATAATCAAAATTTATTTTTGAATCATTATTAATTTTAATATAATAATACTCTTATATTATTATAAATAAAGGGTTTTATTATCCATTTCATCATCATATTTACAGAATTAAACATTTGGATGTTTTATTAAAAAAGAGTCGATGAAAGTTTCGTAATTTATCTCTGAAATAAAGAGGAGATCACTACTACAATAACCAAAAAATAAATATTGTCGATGTTTGTAATTTAAAGGTGTTATAATGATTATTTAAGGATTTTTGAAAATATATAACACATTCTATAAGTGATGAATATAAAGATTAATTTATTGGAAAAAATATGTTAATTCTAAAAATGATGAATATTCGAGCAATTTAAATGGGGAAGATAATGATTCAGGATAATACATTTAAGAATAAAATCCAATTTCAGTTCATACAAGGGTGGGAAATTAATTTAATGTTTATAATGTCATTTTTTATCATTCGATTTTTTTTAAAAAGGATTACTATGAGGAAAAAATAACAGACCACATTTATTTGTTAAGTTGAACTAATAAGTATTCATTACACCTTAAAATATCAAGAGTGTATAGATTATATGAATAAGAAATTAGAACATAATGATATAAAAAAGTCTTTATAGTTGGATATTAAGTTTATAATCAAAATTTATTTTTGAATAGATTGGTTGTTCCCTAAAAAGATAAATGATAAAGGTGAGGTGATCATTTATAAGGAAATAAACATTTTCAAAGGTTGTTCTTAGGTTTATGGTATTGAATTAAATGATGATTTTTATATGGTTGAATGGATTCAAACAATATATATATATATATATTTATATCTCTTATAAATGATGATGTAATATTTTTTGAAAGGATTTTAAATAATTATTCCCTAATAGTGAACGTAAAGACGAAGTGTATTGAAAAACCTGAGGGTTTCACGCATATAGATAATGGTAGGTGTTTTTTTCAAGTTGAAGAAGGAAATGTACAAGTTAAAATAATATCCAATGGAATGGTTTTTAAAGATTAAATTGTGTTTAAATGAGTTCATTTTCGAAAAGGTAATGGGGGAAAACAACCATTACATCCAAGAAATAATTTCATAATCTCTAATTGTTATAATGATTATTGACGATAATATATTTATTATAAATGAATAAGGTTCAATAAAATAGTTATCCAATCAAATGAAAGAGTTTTTTTGACATATATATGATAGGAGAGATGAATCAATTTTGGGGTCTATAAATTTCATAAAATATGGTTAATATATTTATATTTAAATAGGATTATGTTTTGTAACATTAAAAAATGTTTTGCAATGGATAAAGAAAATATAATTAATACACAAAATGTAATGGGAACTAAAATTTCTGAAGATGATGATGGTAAAGAAGTAAATTAAATGGAGATTAGATAACTCATTAAGAGTTTACCCTATATGACTTCTCAATGATTTTACATCACTTATATTGTCATATTATATGAAAATTATACTTATGCATTTTTAATTTATTATAGGAAAGTGTATTATAAGGTACATAAAATATGAATTTGATTAAAGGTAAACACCTCAAAAAAATTAAATTATATCTCTATATATTTATTGATTTGCATTGGGAAGAATTTTTTCATGATATGAATTCTACATCCTATCAAGTTTCTTCTTGAGATAGAACCATGTGTTTTGGTACTCAAATAAAAAATATTTTGTTTTTTTAAAAAAAATATAGGGACTATGTTTTTTTGAATCAAGTAATAACACAATTGATGCAGATGAGAAATCAAATAAAAGATATTAAGGTGGAGATAAAGTTAAAATTAAATATAATATATGATTATCAAAGTAATATTAATATTTTAAGAAATATAGTTCAACATTACTAGTATAAGAAAATTGATATCATGTACCATATATACAAGGTATGGTTAAACATTGGTCATGATTGAGATTGTTTCCTACTAAGGAGAAAATGGTGAATGTTGTTACAAAATCCTTTTGAAGGATATATTCAACGGTTTTAGGTTAATGATCAAAGTTCAATGTATTATTTAATTAGGCTAAGGTATATTCTACCCATCCTTTATCTATGTTTTATTTAGATTTTTTTTAAACATGGAGATAAAAAATGTTATCAAACAATATTTTCATTTCTTAAATGAGATTTATTTCTCATTTAGGAGAAGAATGCATTTTTGGAGATGCATTCAAAGGGGGAAAATAGTGATTTTATAATGTGTTCATGGTAATCTATAAATTATTCTAATTTTGTGTTGAGTAAGTGTGTTGGGGAATAAATTTTCACATATAAGGTGAAAGTTTTGGGAAGATGATATATTATTGGAAGTAAAATCAATTGTGATGTTTTTATTTTTTGTTGATAGATATATTTTATATTCTACATTGATAATTATTTTTCCAATAATATGTATGCTCATATAGGATTATAATTTATTAAATGATGCATTTTTAGAAATTATTTGAATAATTATTGATAAAAAATCCATATATAGAGATTTTCGAATCCATAAAATATTATTGAAGTCATGTTTTGAGTTATCATGATGTTTATAGTGATTTAATAGAGTGTGTGTTGGATTTTTTCAACACATGTCAATTCTGGGAAGAAATTTATTAACACATATAATTATGGAAAGGAATATCTTTTATAGATGGTTTGAATATAATTTTTATCAATTATTACTAATAGAAAAATTTTAGAGAAAAGATATAGTATTTGAATCCATTTTTATTAAAGGTAGGAAAACATGTCATGATGTTAAGTTATCCATGTTGTGATTTATACCTAAGGAAAACTATAGTTTGAATGAAAATACTAGTTTTTCATGAGGATGATAAATCATATTTTTGGTGGAGTTTTTTGAGTTTTGTTTAAAATTTATAAGTCTTTGATTTAGGAATGGTTGTGGTGTGGATTTGAGATGAAGAAAATAGAGACTAACCATAATTATCTAGATAAGAATGAAAAATGGTTAACACATCATTTTATAGTGTATCCATTGTGGTCATAGTCTTACATTGGATATTTCACAGTTCGTCCAATAATTTTGAAGTGGTAGTTGTTGAACTAATGCGATGAAGAAAATGGTGAAGACCATTATTTAGACTATCTAAGTTTTTTGAGGTTTTGGAGTTCAAAGGCATAGTTCAGAAAAATTCCTAGAAGTTAACCTGATATTGTTGTGAGATCATAAAACAAAATTAAAATTCTCCTAAAATTAACTACTGTGGATGATCAGGGTCATCAATCAAAGCAAGTCACCTATACATACAACACTCTATTTTCATTTATTAATTTATTTAAAACCAATTCATAAAAATATTAAAATAAATTGGCGGATGAAAATTAAAAATACATAAGATAAACATAAATGTTTTTGATAAAATGAAAATAAATATAGAACATTAAATAAAATAATATACTCCCTATACTAGCATAAATATTACTTTATCCATTAAATTTATTTCCTATTATAACTTTATGATTGTTCCCACAAGGCTTGTATACTCATCCAATGTGCACTTATTTTTTGAATAAATAATAAAACTTATGTCACGGACCACCCCCACTAGAACCCCTTCTAGGATGGAAGTGAAGATGATCATAAGACTCACAACCCTCGTTCAATTTTCAATGAGTTGGGGACTAGCTCTGTGGATATGAAGACACACATATGAGGGATATTACCCTCAGAAATCCCAAGAATAAGTATAGGTCCACTAATAAACTCCATAATATAACACATAAACTAATACGACAATACATTTAATGCCATAAATTAACCAAAATCTATAAATTAAATACATGAGACCATTACTTCTATAATAACTCGACAAAACATCAATGACACAAACAATCATTGTGATCTAGTAATGTCAATAGCATTCACAAAACTCATCTTACTTACCTAAAAATTAAATATATCTTCAAATATTTATATATTTGTGAGAATTAAATTATTCTTAGTATAATCCTCTCAAAAAAACTCCAAAAAATATGGAATGATCATATTAATTCTATAATTAATAAATTATGAATCCAAATCACTACCTATACCAGTCCAACTAATTTCCCATCCTCACCTAAATTAGCTCACCCAAATTGAAAAACAAGTAAGGTAATATAATATCAAGAAAATATTTATGGAAAGGTACCATACATCTAACTCCCCACTAAACTAGTCACACTCTTATACCAATGGCTTATGTCCGGGTGCTCTAATCCCGTTTATGAATCACATCACTATATATAACAATATCACGAATTCACAAAAGTATAACCACATATTAAAAAACACACATTAATACTTACATATGTCTCCAAAATCATCATGATATAGTTTTTGATCATGGATGAAATCAACATCATTCCATCCCCAAATTATATTTCCCCCACTATGTTCCCACATCACAACCATATATTGTCAAGCTATCACATACTACACTATGTTCAGAAGAGAGAGTGGGGACGCAAAAGTAATCAACCATCCAAATAATTTCAATATTGGATAATGGAGAAAACATGTAGGAGTGAAAACCTTCATACTTGTGAAAGTCATTATTTTGATAGGTTTCTAATGGGTTAAATTTTTGAAAACATATACAGCCAACAAATCACATGTCAATGATGAGAAATTTAATTGTAGACATGCTTTCCAAGGGCAGGTTGTCTGTGGGTATTCTTACCAATGATTATTAAGAATTTAAATTGGTTTAGATTGTGATAGGTCAGGCTTATAACACCTTTTAGAGGGGCTTTGTTCCTACTCTTGTATGTTTAGTATATTTAATGAATATTCCCCCAAATATTAAACCAGAATAGGTTACCCCTATGTGAAAAGTTAGTTATTCAACATGAATCAATGTGAATATATATATATATATATATTATATGTTATCCATTATAACTAACATCTTTATATAGAACTAATTCTCTATCAAAAAACCATATGTATGTATCATAGGTTCTACATATTGATTCTTTATAACTTAGTGGTTATTAATTTTAGAGGTATGTTGTTTAAAGCCACATAGTTGGTCCATATATAGGTTTTGACCATAATTTTATTTGGTGGTTGTTCATGGTTTTGTCATCAATCCCATGATAAATGATTCCAAAATATCATTGTAAAATAATTAGAACCAATATAAATTAGTTTCACTTAATAGAGAATTATACACCATTTAAGCTAGGGTGAAATGGATTGAAACATGCAGGTTAACATCATGTAGTGCTAAAAAATATGTAAAAGAATCATAGAAATAGACAGTGTTGGATATATTCATAAAAACCCTTTCTAGTAAACATCTAGTGGAATATATCATAATAAGATTATGTCAGTCTCAAAAAGAATGTGTCTAGCTGCGGATAGTCCCCATGTTGAATATAGACCATCAAGGGATATATAATGGGACTAGAAGAGAATATAGACCTCTGAGTGGGTATGATTTTAACAATATAATGGATTGATAGAGGGATGATAAAAAATGAATATTGACCTGGTGGAAGCAAATGGAATCTTAAAGAGAATATGACCCAATGAGTGAGCATCTCCAAACATACATGAATATTACCTGATAAGGAGAGACATAGATGGGATTGATGTTGGGATTTAATACTGAATTTGAATATATTCACGTGTATTTCAATATGTATGGTTTAAATTTATGAATTTATACCTTCCATATTGTTTAATTTCATGGGAAAATAATGTGCACTACGTAGTTCAAAGTCGCAAAAACACAGAAAACTATGTGATTATTGAAATGGATTTCAATTATTCAAATGGAATAAACAAATAATCCACCAATACCTTTTTATTCATGTGTGGTATGAGAGTGAATATATATAAGATTAGTCATATTTCATTAGAGTGCACAATAGTACATTGAATGGGGATTACACATTAGTGCTTCCTGGGAATGATTCATTTTTTTGGAAAGAGGGAATAATAAGAGAACAAGTGGGACTTGTTCATGACCTTCCATTACATACATTATCAATTAAATGATTTAGGCAGATTAATTTTTGGGCTTTACACCTATTTGGAGACCGATGTGGTAAGATAATTATAGGGAATACACCTAGTAAGAGGCTTAATTATATA
Organism: Viscum album; assembly: GCA_963277665.1. Classification (NCBI taxonomy): domain Eukaryota; kingdom Viridiplantae; phylum Streptophyta; class Magnoliopsida; order Santalales; family Viscaceae; genus Viscum; species Viscum album. Next base: position 110,859,735 of record OY728125.1, on the reverse strand, counting down.
GGTATTTTTATTGTGTTAATGGAATGATCATCACTTATCTATAGGTCCATATGATCCATAAACAGTGTGAGAGAGAATATATAAAAAGGATTATGTGCATTATATGAGGATACAAAATAGAATTTGATAGGGATTAAACCCTGAGATTTCCCATGAATGATGTTAGCTCATCTCATGATCGGGTCATGAGGCATCATATACTTGTTGTGTGGGGTATTCTTTATGCATCACATTGGGTTAGTGTAACATCCCAGGTAAATAAAGGACATGAAATTTTCATATTTAATAATATTTTTTGGATTAAATATTAATTTTACTTTAAAGTTAATGCTATGTTGTATGGCATACCCGATACACAACAATGGGTTTCTTTTAAATCTTATGTTGCACACTAATAATAAAATAATATTATTTTAAATGGTAGTTAACACATAGTTGTTGTATTGGCGGGAATGGATAGAACAAACTAAAATATTATTATATATGTTTGTTAAATGTTTTTACAATTATCCAATAATAGTTAGTGGCTTAAAATGTGAATGAATCAAATTTTATGCACAAATAATCTAATATTCATCAAAAGGTCGATTTATCGCCTTTTAATGGTGAACCCTCTTTAAATATAGTTGTGGTGAATCTTATATTATTTATTTGACAAAATAAAAATTTTTAGAATCAGGATATCAAAATTTAATTTGGGTAAATTTTTGGTATTTTTCTGATAAAGTTTATTTTTTATGAATAGTGAAAAATACTATATTTTAATTCAAAAAATGATTTTAATATAATTTATTTATATGGTCATATTATCTTTTTAATTTGTTTTAAAGTGTAAATAAATTATTTTTTTACCATTTAATCAAATGTTGGTCATTGGAATTAATTTCACATTAAAATTTTACATAAACAAGTGTCAATATTTTTATAGTTATTGTTTCTTAAAAACAAAAAATTTGTTTTGACAATGGAAATTAATTCTAAATTAATTAATGAAACTTCTATGTTTTGAATTTCGTAAAATAGAAATCATTTTTAAATTTTGTATATCAAATATTTCTTGGGCTGAAATTTTGGTATTTTTCAAAAAAACATAAATTTTGATGAATAGTGAAACCACTTATTAGTAGTTCAAAAACTGAATTTTTCATTTAAATGAAATTTTACTGTTTCTGTGAAATAAATTTTGAAAATCCAACCTAAACGGTTGTTATTAGTTAATTAATTTTTACATGGGGTTATATAAGTCATCATTTTGACTATAAATATTCATTGTAAAGATAAAATGATTTACTACATCATGGTATGATTATTATAATTTTTAGACATCAAATAAATGAAATTATATATGACACAATAATGATGTTGTATTTACCTCATTAGTAAATCATTTAAATAAATAAGATTATAAATATTAAAATAATATCCAAAACTTATCCAATTATTATTGGATGATTTTATTTCATCCATGAGTCATCTTCTCTTCAACTTTAATGATTTTTGGACCTTTTGAAACCGAATATATGTTCATAATAAAGTAATTGTTTCAAACTTTCCTAAAGAGCCCCTCCTTCCTGTTCTAAAAGGACACCACTTATAACCAATTCCACACACCTCTCAAGACTTTTGGCTCATCCAACCTCTCTCCAATTAATCTCACTACATCCCTCTCATATTCCTAGAATCTTTACCTTAGGTATAAGGCACATTAAGAAGTCCTTTTGTTTCAAAGAAAAGGATGTTACTCAAATTAAAGGTAACAATTTCTCTTAAATTCTTTTGTTTTATTTTGTTTTATTTTACTTATATAACCCCCTAAACTCTTTTTATTCATTTATTTTATAACAACTCTAGTATACACAATATAATAGGATGTTTTTATGACAATTATTTGAACTACACTTACACACACCTCCATATAATGGGAGAAGAACATACTGTTTCTATGGATGATAAACTAACGCCTCACAAAACGATGATATTTTGATTATCTCCTACCACCTATCATGGTTTCCATTACAATGGCACTGAATTTATATATGATATATATTTTTTTTATCTTTCCTTTATGCTTCTGTGTTTTTCATTTATAGAATACCTTTTTGGTTTCTATTATGGGTAAATGTGATAATTTAATTTGAGGAAGTGTGGACTACCGCCCTCTCAAAGTGATATGACTCATTCATTCCATACGTGGGACATATAAAGGATAGAGTTAATGATATTATATATGATATTATACAGGAATTATAATATACCTATGTTTAATTATGTTTTAATTCCATTAAAAATATAAATATAAATGAATGTATCATTCATGAGTACGTACGGCTTACCATCTCCATGAACGGTGCATTTCATTTTTTATCTCGAAATGTTATGTACTGTTATAAATTACTAGATATACTGTATATATATGATATATATGATATATATGATATATATGATATCTACATCATGAATATCATTCTGGAGATAATGTATGTTTGACCACATGAACAATTTGTAATTATAAGAAGTTCATTTTTGACTCAAGTACCAAATATCTACAAAACAACCATTATTAACTTAAATGATAACATAATGTTTATAAAATTGTAATAATTGATAATAAAATAATAATAAACTTGAAAAAGGTTATTAATCAAGTAGAAACTAACTTTAGTTTATTATTAATGAGATTAAAGAACGAACAGGTCATGTCGGACAACGAGGTTAGGGATTTCTTATCTCACTTTTAATTCCGTGTGATTTCCATTATTCAACACTTATTCATTGAATGTTTTGTACTGTGTACTTACATTATATATATATATATATATATATTATCATAATTATCATTTTATTCATGGTATTCTATGATTCATTTGGTGGTTATTAACTTTTGGTGATACTACTCAGTTGATTAAAACGTGGTAAAGGGTTTCATCTCACTTTTTATTCCCTTGAGATTCATGCTATATTTGACACGATTTCCTATTGTATTAGGTATTTACTTCCCATGATTGTAATATTTGTGTAATATAATTTCATTTATGAGTATTTACATCTTCATTGTATGATCCTTCACTCATGTGGCATATGTTTGGTAAATTGCCTAATCGGTAAGGGAACCATTCACCTTTCTCTTTTTAAAAAAGACTTCTTTTTGTTATGTCTTTTAATTTACATATTATTATGTGAGGATATGTTCTCCAATATCCGTATTGATGTAAATTTTATGTTCAATTGATGAGATACCCTTTTTATCTCATCAACTCATTTTCCGAATTTTAAAGTGACGTCGTTAGGCTTCTGATTTTTTGCAAAGGAACATCTTAACCCAATTTCACTTCTCTGGGTTAAACTTGTATTTATTGAATATGTCATCTTATTAATATGTTTTATTGACCTATTATTGTTTTACACAAAATATAAACTTATATTGGGTGTATTTATATTTTTCACACATAATTATGTGATTGATTTATCCTCAATTTAAGGATACCGTCTTTATAAGGGATTTCATCTCAATTGGATTTTTATTGAGAATTCAATGTTGCTATGCACCAATTCACTATTATATGGTGTATATACTATCCTTTTTCATATTATATCATGAATCCCTTTATTCTCATGATATTATAATGTTTGGAATAAATTTTATTCCTCAATTATTTTTATTCAAGAGTCTCTCATTTTGTTAAAAAATCTTTAACTAAAATATCATTTTAAATATTTTAAATATTTATTATTATAAATATTTATCTTTAATGTCTGTGTTTTAAAAATGGTTTTGAGTATTTTTTTTATATAGACATTAATTTTTTAAAATTATAATTCCATTAAAAGCTTCAATGTTTTATGGGACACTTTGATTTGAAAATCTATTTTAAAATGGTTTATGAAAATGGATTGATTATTTCAATATTACTTCTTGTGATTGCAAATAAAATGTTATTAGTGAAATGTTTATATTTACAATATTTTATGTGTTATTATGGTACATGGATAATTGATCGGCGGTACGTGATAAACCATATGTTAGGTGGTGCCGTGATAAACCAGGACAGGTGGTTACGTTATAACCTCCAATGCATTGGGTATGGAAGTCGGTCGTAAGTCTATTCCATTTAGTGATATGGGTGGAAGTCAACCCTATGGTTATTACATTTAAGTATATTTATGTCCCAAGTTACATTTATATGTTATGTGTTCTTTATATGGGTTTTATGTTAATATTTTGGTTACAAAATGGTAAGTATTGATCTTTTATTCAATGAAGTGTATTTACTACTTCGTAAAGGTGAAAAGTATTAATATTGATAAAGTATTCATTGTTTACTTGTTGTTTTGAAAAAACTAACAGTTTTCCTTTATTTTTTATCCCTTAATGAGATTTTTATGCTCATCCCATGTTTTTGAATTTTTTTTACAGGACATAAAGTGGAATAGGGTCATGGATGGGATTAAGAAAAATTCATGTTATCCAAAACATGGAACTAGACATGTCTCATTCTCTTCAAGAGTTTTTATTTTATGAAAATAAATGGAAACTGAGTAGAAGTGTCTACATTGTAATTTTTGAGATGTAATGTAATAGTAATATTTTAACTCTCTAAAACTCTTAACCTGAAAATTTCATCAATGTAAATTATTCATTTAGTTCAAGATTATGGAATGTTTAAGGATGGGTCCTTATAGTTGGTATCAAAGGTAGGTTTAGATATCTTTAGAGGTTAGGGTGTTATCTAAGCATAAGTAAAATAACCATACTGATTAACATATTAGAAATAGTTTTAGTTATTTTAAATGAGTTTAAGATTAAATGAATAAGTATAGATTTGTATTTACCCTCATCATAATATATTATATGATGATATACTAACACTAACTTTTTGGCTTTAGTAAATGGCTGGATCTAGCAGGCACCAAAGTAATAGTGGATGTGACGAAAACTGTGATGGTTTTCTGACCAAGAAACTGAATGAAATGGGATCTTCCATGAGGTCTCTTGTGGTTCTCCTAAACAAACTATCTGGAGTCATGATTGACAACATGATCCTTGGTGATTTTTATATGTCATCGTATATGTGAGGAAAGAATCCCTCTGGATGTTAAGTTAATAATCATAAAGGTAAGTATGATCAAAAACCTATGTTTCAAGGATGTGGAAAGAAAAACCTAGGAAAATGCTTCAAAGGGACGGGAAGATGATATAGATGTTAGAATCAAGGTCATAAAGCAAGAACCTTCCATGGAAAAAAGAAGCATCTAGCTGACTCAAGAAAAGGGAAATATGTTCTTTCTGAGGGATCAATTAAATGTTTTAAATGTGGTGTTCATGGTCATTATACAAGAAGATTTCGTACAAAGATTTTTCAAGAATGGGATCACCAGGATCGTACCAATATATGTTTACCAATATTTAATTCCATTCCAATCGGGGATGAAGAAACTGACAATGACCAATGAAAGGTATGAATTATTTCTTAACATATGTTTTGGAATTATTAAATCTTAGGATATGATTTATGATTTTGTTTATAAGAATGAAGTCTTTTAGAATAAGTTGGTAAATAATGGTTAATAGATTATCATGAATTTTGAATGAGTAAGAAGTCAACATATAAGGGATTCAATAGTTATGGTATATTTTCTGATTACAAAATACTTAAAAGTATTAAGGCTCTTTTGATGATGTGATTATATTGGAAGACTTTTTATAGTATGGGTAACCCTAATGTTTGATATATGAAAATTTTATTCAATAAATAATTATCTTTTCTTTTGATGAGTAATGGTGGAATTTTATTTTGGGAGAATCTATGTTTTTTTATTTACATGTGGTTATTTGGGTTTTTTATGGAAATGATTAGCCTATCATAGAGAATATGTGATTTGGTTAATTACCCTTCATTATGAAATTTAAGAGTAGTCTATTTTTATTTGGAGAAAAATGTTAAGATTTACAGTGGAAGACTATGTTATTAAATCCTTCTGAGATATGGGTTACAATCTTAGGTTGGGTTATTTTGAAAAATTTTAAGGACAATGGTATATTGAATGGTCTTTATTGAACTTTGGGTACCTTTTGATGAATTTTGGAGATTAAGAGTAGTATTTATTTTTATAAATGATTTTCCTTTTTTGGGATTATATGATCTCATACTAACCATTTTTGGTTTCAGTTAATGTTTAAAGACAGGGGAAATATATAGCTTGTTTTGGTGGATTATGTGATTCTCTAGAAGTTGATTATTGTTCTTTTGTTGTAACTAATACGTTTTGAATTCTATTTTTTTGGAGAAAATATTAGTTTTTGGTAAAAAATTATTAAAGGCTGAAACTCTACTGGAAGGTATGTATATTTTTTTACGTTCTAATTCTATGTAGTAAATTAATTCCTCAAATTATGAAAAGGAACTTAAAACAAAAAAAAACTTTGTCAGTTTACGTTTCCTACTGGGTAATCAAATACAGATTTACACATCCGAAGTTTGTGATTTTCGGTTGGTTAACTTTCTCTTAATCATGATTTTTATCACTCTCCATCTGAACTTGATCATTTTTTTCTCTTCCATATCCATGTTTTCAAACATGGAATCCTAGTATAAGTTATCTCGTGTAAACTTTGTGTTTATTTTTTTTCTTTTAAAGTGATAGTTTTATTAAATCTTTTTCCGATGTGGGACTTTAAATGATGTTTCTGAGCCCAATTTTAAAATTGTGAGGACGCAATTTCCAAAAGGGGGAAGGATGTAAATCCCAGGTAAATAATGAACATGAAAATTTCATGTTTCCTAATATTTTTTGGATTAAATATTAATTTTACTTTAAAGGGGATTCTATGTTTGCTGGTGTGCCCGATACGCAACAATGGGTTTCTTTTAAATCTTACGTTTCACACTAATAATATAATATTATTATTTTAAATGGTAGTTAACGCATATTCGTTGTATTGGCAGGAATGGATAAAACTAACTAAGATATGATTATATATGTTTGTTAAAAGTTTTTACATTTATCCAATAAAAGTTAGTGTCTTAATATGTGAATGAATCGTATTTTTATCACAAATAATCTAATATTCTTTAAAAGTTTGATTTACCACCTTTTAATGGAAAACTCCCATTACATCTAGTTGTGGTTACTTTTATATGATCTATTTGACAAAATAAAAATCTTTTTTAGTATTGTTATATCAAAATTTTTCTTTGGGTAATTGTTTGGTATTTTTCAGATAAAGTTTAATTTTTTATGAATAGTGAAAAATATTGTATTTTAATTCAAAACTGCCTTTTAATATAATTAAATTATATGGTTAGAGTATCTTTTTAATTGTTTTCAAAGTGTAATTAAATTATATTTTTACCATTTAATCCAATTTTTGTCATTGTAATTAATTACACTTTGAAATTGGACATAAACAAGTGTCAATCTTTTGATAGTTACTGTTTCTTAAAAACACATTATTTGTTTTGAAAAAGGGTATTAATTTTAAATTAATTAATGAAACTTCTATGTTTTGAATTTGTAAAAATATAAATCCTTTTTTAATTTGTAATATCAAATACATCTTAGGCTAATGTTTTGGTATTTTTCTAAAAAACTTCAATTTTTTGATGAATAGTGAAACTACTTTGTAGTAGTTCAAAAACTAACTTTTTCCTTTAAATGAAATTTTACTGCTTCTGTGAATTGAATTTTGAAAATCTGACATACATGGTTGTTATTAGTAAGTAAAATTTGTTTCAATAAGATGAAAATAAATTTGTGTGAATAGTAACTTTGGACTTTTATTTACAGTGGTTAAAGATAAATAGGGTAATTCAAGGTAAAAAGAATATCATAATAATACCAAATTACCTTAACACTAGTCCGAACCTTATTGGATGAGTAATGGGAAACCATGGGCATCCTTGGGGCTATTTGTGGACCCCATGTAGCCACTTATTAATGATAATGACACATGATTTTAATTTACTTAAAGTAATGGTAAAAATGGCATAAACAAATATCTTTTAGTAAATCAATTTTTAGATAGGGTTATATAAGTCATCTTTTAGACTATAAATATTAATTGTAAAGATACAAATATATACTAAATCATGGTTTTTTTTATAATTTTTATACAACAATGCAATTAAAGTATATATGACCCAATAATGATGTTGTATTTACCTCATTAATAAATGATTTAACTAAATAAGATTATAAATATTAAAATAAAATCCAAAACCTGTCCAATTATTATTAGATGATTTTAGTTTGACCATGAGTCCTATTATATTTCACTTTAATGCTTTTTGGACCTTTTAAAACCGAAAATAAGTTTATAATAAAATAATTGTTTCAATCTTTCCTAAAGATCCCCTCCTCCCCCTTATAAAAGGACAACACTTTTATCTAATTCCTTACACCTCTCTAGAATTTTGGCTCATTAAACCTATGACCAATTATGGTCACTACGTCCCTCTCCTCTTCATAAAAGAATTACATTAGGAATAAGGCACTTAAATAAGTCCTTTTTATTCAAACAAAAGGAAGTTACCCAATTTAAATGTAACAGTTTCTCTTAAATTATTTTGTTTTATTTTGTTTTATTTTACTTTTCCAATAAGGACCCTGCCTTAGTACAAAACATATTCTTGAATTAATTTAATAATTCACATTCAGGATCTTTTTAGTTTTAGATTTTCAGAGAATTAGGACATAACTATTACATCTCAAAGATTACAAGGTAGACACATCCACTCAGTTTCCATTTTTTTCACAAAATATAAACTCTTGAACAAAATATTCATGTCTAGTTCCATGTTTTAGACATCATGACATTTCCTTGATCCCATCCTTGACCGTATTCCACTTTAAGTCCTGTGGAAAACATTTCAAAAACATGGGATGAGCATAAAAAGCTCAGTAAGGGTTATAAAAATACGGAAAGAAAACATTAGTCCATGTATACATAAGAATCAATGAAATTATACTTTACTCATAAAACATAAGAACTTTAACATACCTCATTAAATCATAAGATTTAGGAATAACTCAGATAAATCATAAGACGTAAAGGTAACTGGAGCCATTCATAACATTATTACGTAGGGAGTAACCCTCATGGTTAAATTTGGAATACCCATCACAGTATATTCCCTAAATCTATTCGGAGAAACCTTAGAGTTTAACTCCTCCGCGTTACCCAATGCATTGGGGAGCTATATCGGGCTCACCGGCCCTTAGTTTATCATGTAACCACCCAATTTCATAACATTTCCCAAGAACCATAACATAATCATAACACTTAAAACATGTACAAAAGAAACATAAAATTTCCACATTTCCATCACAAGAGATCACATCATGATATTATCATAAATAAAAACATCTAATAAAATCATTAAAACTCTATGAGAGAAAAACCCCTTTATACTTTGAAAATATTAAAAGAAAACATTTAAAATATATTTTAGAATCCAAGTGTCCCATACCACTTAGAAACTTCTGAAAATGTATTAAAACATTCATGTCAATATAAATAAATCCTTAAAAACCATTTTAAAACATGGACATGGATGATAAATGTTTAAAAGAACAAATCTTCAAAACCATTTAAAACAATGTTTTAATAAAAGAGTCCTTTTCCATTTTGAATATTTAATTTAAAAGGCGCATGAAAGTAGACCATTTTCAAAACATTTAAATGAATTTAGTATAGACATAATATGGATATGGAAAGTCAAAGGGTCTGTATATACACTTTATAAAAGAATAAAAGTGTATATCATTAAGAAATTTCTCAATGAGAAGAAATTGAGATGTAATCCCAATTAAGGATCATGCCATTAGAGCAAGGATAAAGAAATGAAATAATTGTGTATGAAAAATATAAATACACTAAATATAAGTGGATACTCAGTGTAAAACAATCAGATGTCATCCACACATATTCATAGAATGACATAATCAATAAGTAGAGGTTTAACCCAAAGAATTGGAATTGAGTTAAGAAGTTCCCTTGCAAAAATTCGATAGCCTAACGGTGTCACATAAAATTTTAGAAAAATAGTATATGAGAGAGATAAAGGGTATCTCATCACTTGGAAATAAACATTACAGCAATAAGGATATATAAGAACATGTCCCAACATATGAATATGTAATTTAAAATACATAACTAAAGATGTCTTTCAAAAAAAAGGAGGGTGAAAGGTTCCCTTACTGATTTGGGTAACTTTCAAAACGTACAGCACATGAAATAACGACTATAAAACATTGATGTAAATACCCATAAAAGAAATTATATTACACAAATAGTAGAATAATGGGCAGTACATACACCACTGAAAGGAAATGGTGGAAAATGTAGCATAAATCTCACGGGAATAAAAGTGAGATGAAAAATCCCTTACGAAAACTCGGCAGCCTAATGGCACCACTTAATACTTCCAAATACGGATTTAGGAGATAAAATATGGTATCTCAAAATATTAACATAAAAAAAATAAAGTAAGAGGAATATATAAGAACATCCCCCAACATAAGAAAAATGAACTTAAAGAAAGGTGACATAAAAGAGAGTACTTAGAAAGAAAGAGAGAGGTTGGACCCCTTACCTCAAGTCCGACTTGTCTTGTTCATTTATTTATATTCCTGAATAATAAATGTTGTTCAATTTATAGTTACTTAAGGAAATAATAAAAAGTTTATTATCCAATTATTTTCATATATTATCATGTTATAATAATTAGTTAATTTTGTCAGTTCATATCATACGTTTTGTCGATGTTCGGTACATGAGTCAAAAATGATCTTGTTTGAAAATCATTGTCAATGTAGTTGTAAGTACATCATATCCAGAATAGTATTAATGATGTAAATATAATATATATCCAGTATATATTAGTTTTATACTTATTCCATAATATTTGGATATAAAAAGAAATGAAATGCACCGTTCATAGAGACTGCAGGCCGTACATATGCATGAACGCTACTTTCATTGCTTTGGAACATTAATGGAATTAAAACTAGATGAGAGAGATATATATATTATAATTACACTATAATATATATGTTATTTGGGTCACGTAATTTCATTAATTTCATTATTTATACATTCCATGTATTGCATGAATGAGTCACATCACTTGAGGGGGCGGTAGTCCACACTTCCTCAAATGAAATTATCGCATTTGCACAACATGAAAAGCATAAAGGTATGTTTTAAATATAAAATACAGAAGCATATAGAGGACATAAATATAATATATATCATATATAAAAATAGTTCCATCATAATGTCCACCATGAGAGGTGGTTGGAGAATATAGAACAATCGTCGTTTTGTGAGGTAGTAATTCTCCATCCACGGAAACAGTATGTTCTTTAACCATTAAATGGATGTGTGTGTAAGTGTAGCTCGAATACTTCTCATACAAACATCCTAGTATGTTGAAGATACTATTTTTGTTTCAAAATAAAGGAATAAAAAGAGTTTAGGGGGTTGGAGAAGTAAAATAAAATAAAATAACTTTAGGGTAGACTTTACCTTTAAATCAGGTAACTCCCCTTGGTTTGAACCAAAAGGGTTTCTTGAAGAGCTTCCTACCTAAAGGGAAGGCTTATAGGATGAATAGTGGTATGTGGAGATATAAATGATCATATTTTGGCCGAGCCGATGGCTTGAGAGGTGTGGGTAAGGAGGTAGAGGTGGGGTCTTTTATAAGAGCGAGGAGGGGCACTCTTGGAAAGTAAAGATATGTACTTTATATTAAAATGAGTTTCAGATTTTTAAGGTCCCACATTGATATATTTCAAGGATAAGGTAGTAAGGGTTCTAAATATACTCATACAATAGGTTTTAGACAAGTTTATGTCTTATATTTTACATTATCTTTTCATTTTATTTAAGTCATTCATTAATGAGATAATCGTTGCATCATCATGGTGTCATAAATAAATAAATTAATTTAATGTCTAAAAATTATAAACAAATACTATGATGTGGGAAATCTTTTTATATTTCCAATTACTACTTATAGTACAAGATATCATTTACGGAGACAAAACTAAAATTATTTTACTTGGGTGATACATACTTTGGTTATACTTCCCTTTTAAAAACATAAAATTAAAAAGTGTCACTATCACCCCAAAGGTGATTCCATGGGGTCCCAAAGTTTGGAAAAAGGCATACCATGGTCGGACATGACACAACCAGTAGCATTAGGACACATGTTTGGGTCATTTATTATTATTATTATATTATTTTATTACCCTTAACTACCTGATTACTCATTAATCACGATAATTAAAGATAATTACTGTCGTTACTATTCATAATGTCCAAAAACAAAAGAGTATTAATTACATAATTTTTACCTTATTATTCCAAATATGGAATCCATTTTACCAAATTCAAAACACATAAATTGAAATAATTTATTTAAAAATAATTCCTGTTGTCAAAACAAATAGCGGGTTTTTTAGAAACAATTTCTATTAAAAGTTTGACAATTGTTTATGTCCAATTTCAAAGTGAAATTAATAATAATGACCAAAATTGGATTAAATGGTTAAAATATATTATACTTACACTTTAAAACCAATTAAAATGGTAATCTATCCATATAATTAAATTATATGAAAAATTAGTTTTGAAGTAAAATGCAGTATTTTTCACTATTCATTAAAAAGGAACATTGTCAGAAAAATACCAAAAATATATCCAAAGTAAATTTCAATATTCCAATTCTAAATAATAAGTTCATATTTAAAAATAGATCTTATAAAATTGTCAAAAGTTGGTTTTAAAAAAGGTTCGCCATCAAAAGGCGGTAAAACAATCTTTTAAAAATATTAGAGTATTTATTATTAAAATTGGATTCATTTGCATTTTAAGCCTCTAAAATTTATTGTATAAATGTAAAAATATTTAACAAACATATGTAATAATTTTTTAGTTAGTTCTGTTCATTCCCTCCATTACAACGGCTAGGCATTAACAATTAAAAATAATATTATTATATTATTAGTGTGCAACGTAAGATTTCAAAGAAACTTGTTGTTGCGTATTGGGTAAGCCATCGAGCATAGAATTACCTTTAAAGTAATATTAATATTTTATTCACAAATATTAATAAATATGAAAATTTCATATTCCTTATTTACCTGGGATGCTACATCCTTCCCCCCTTTTGGGAATTGCGTCCTCGTAATTTTAAAATTGGGCTTGGAAACTTCATTGAAAGCCCCACATCGGAAAAAAGAGTAAGTTTAACTATCACTTTAAAAGAAAGAAAGAGAAGGAAAAGGGTCACCCAAGTTAACCCATACTAGGATTTCATGTAGGAAAACATGGATATTGAAGAAAAAACAAACGGTCATGTTCTGAGGGAGAGTTATAGAAAACATGTTTAGGAGAAATTTAACCACCAGAAAATCACAAACTTGTGATGGGTTAAACGGTATTTGATTCCCCAGTCGAAAAAATTAACAGACAACATTTTTGTTTTAAATTAATTTTAATTGAGGAATTTATTTATGTGCTTGACTAAAACATTACGAAACATACTTTCTTGTCATGTTGACTTTCAACTTTTTCTAGATTTCTTACATAAACTCATATTTTCTCCAAAAGTCGAGTATTTAAAATAACTTGTTCACATTAAGAGCACTATAATAAACTTCTAGAGAATCACCTAATCCATAAAAGGGAACTATATAATTTCCATGTCTTGAGATCAAAACCAAATCCAAAACCGAAATTGTTAGTACATGATCAGATAATATCCAAAAAAGGATAATCCTTTATAAAAATAAATACTACTCTTAATCTCCAAAATTTGACAAACGTTATCCAAAGTTCAATAGATACCATTCAATAAACATCTTCCCATAAAAGTATTCAAAGATAAAACAAACTATTATTGAAACCCAAATCTCCAAAGGATTTAATCACATAGTCTTCCAAGGTAAATCTTAACATTTATCTCCAAATAACATCAGTTACTCTTAAAGTATCATACTAAAAAGTAATTAACCTAATCACATATCCTCCATGATAGGTTAATAATTTCCATAGATAGCCCATAATTAACTTATTATAGAGTAATAATATCATATAATTAAAAATAATTAGTCAAACTAACCAGGGACTTCACGTAGTCCAGTGGTAGGCGATAAATACCAGTCACACTTTTGTTGTGGGTTCAATTCCCATAGCTTCGTCCAACGCGGCAGGTTGTCACGCAGTATACATGTTGTCCTTTTTCCAAAACTACATAATTCTTATAACATTCCCCAAAAATGGATAAAATCTTCAAAAATAACCATAAAATAATTTAACCTCAAGTTTATCTCATGCCTTTCATATTCCATCATATCATGTAGTAACCCATAATTACCTCAAAAGCAAGGATCATAAAAACCCTAATGGTTACCTTTATAATTATTACTTGAACTTTCACATTGAGTTGGTTCTCTCATACATGATGCATTAGAGAACTCACCAAGGTTCAAGTGGTTGATCATGACTCATGATAGTTGGTTTAGAATAACCATGATATTTCTCATTGAATCTCCCATTTCATACAATCTCTTAATCAAAGGACCACCACATTTTCCTTCAAACCCTTTGTCACTTTGGTGCCTACTAGATCCATCCATTTACTAAAACCAAAATGGTCAGTGTGATTATATCAACAAAATAATCATGTACTTAAGAGGAAGATAAATACTAATATATTCTTATCCAAATTATCTCAAACTTATTCCAACTTTCATAAATAACAATGACTATATCTAACATAATAACCACTGTGGTTATACACAACTTGTCACTTATGCTTAAACAACAATCTAACCTCTAAAGTTATCTAAACCTACCTCTGATACCAACTATAAGGACACTGCCTTATTACAAAACATATTCTTGAATTAAATGAATAATTCACATTGAGGATCTTTTTAGGTTTAGATTTTTAGAGAATTAGGACATAACTATTACATCTCAAAAATTACAAGGTAGAAACACCTGCTCAGTTTCCATTTTTTCACAAAATATAAACTCTTGAACAAAAGATTCATGTCTAGTTCCATTTTTTAGACATCATTACATTTCCTTGATCCCATCCTTGACTGTATTCCACTTTAAGTCCTGTGGAAAACATTTCAAAAAATTGGGATAAGCATAAAAAGCTCCGTAAGGGTTATAACAATATGGAAAGAAAACATTAGTCCATGTATACATAAGAATCAATGAAATCATACTTTACTCATAAAACATAAGAACTTTAACATACATCATTAAATCATAAGATTTTGGAATAACTTATAGAAATAAAAAGACGTAAAGGTAACTTGAGGCATTCATAACATTCTTACGTAGGGAGTAACCCTCATGGTTACGTTTGGAATACCCATCACAGTATATTCCCTAAATCTCTTCGGATAAACCATAGCGTTTAACTCCTTCGCATTACCCAATTCATTGGAGAGATATATCGGGATCACTCGCCCTTAGTTTATAATGGAACCACCTGATTTCATAACATTTCCCAAGAACCATAACATAATCATAAAACTTAAGAAATGTATAAAAGAAACATAAAATTTCCACATTTCAATCACAAGAGATCACATCATGATATTATCATAAATAAAAACATCTAATAAAATCATTAAAACTCTATGAGATAAAAATCCATTTATACTTTGAAAATATTAACAGAATACATTTAAAAGAGATTTTAGAATCAAAGTGTCTCATACCACTTCGAAACTTTTGAAAATGTTTTAAAACATTCATGTCCATATAAATAAATCCTTAAAAACCATTTTAAAACATGGGCATGGATGATAAATGTTTAAAAGAATAAATCTTTAAAACCATTTAAAACAGTTTTTTAATAAAAGAGTCCTTTTCCATTTTGAACATTTAAATTACATGCCACATGAAATTAGACCATTTTCAAAACATTTAAATGACTTTAAAATAGACATAATATGGATATGGAAAGTCAAAGGGGCTGTATATACACTTTATAAAAGAATAAAAGTGCATATCATTAAGAAATGTCTCAATGAGAAGAAATTGAGATGTTATCCCAATTAAGGATCATGCCATTAGAGCAAGGATAAAGAAATGAAATTATTATGTATGAAAAATATAAATACACTAAATATAAGTGGGTATGCAGTGTAAAACAATCAGATGTCATACACACATATTCATATCATGACATAATCAAGAAGTAGAGGTTTAACCCAAAGAATTGGAATTGGGTTAAGAAGTTCCCTTGCAAAAATTTGATAGCCTTACAACGTCACATCAAATTTTAGAAAAAAGAGTTGATGAGAGAGATAAAGGGTATATCATCACTTGGAAATAAACTTTACAGTAATAAGGATATATAAGAACATATCCCAACATAAGAAGATGTAATTTAAAAGACATAACAAAAGAAGTCTTTTAAAAAAAGGAGGGTGAAAGGTTCCCTTACCGATTTGGGTAACTTTCAAAACGTACACCACATGAAATAAGGACTATACAACATTTATGTAAATACCCATAAAGTAAATTATATTACACAAATAGTACAATAATTGGTAGTACATACACCACTTAAAGGAAATGGTGGAAAATGTAGCATAAATCTCATGGGAATAAAAGTGAGATGAAATATACCTTACGAGAACTCGGCAGCCTAACGGCGCCACTTAAAACTTCCATAAATGGATTTATGAGATAAAATAGGGTCTATCATAATATGAACATAAAAGAAATAAATTAAGAGGAATATATAAGAACATCCCCCAACATAATAAAGTGTAACTTAAAAAAAAGGTGACATAAAAGAGAGTACTTAAAAAGAAAGAGAGAGGTTGGATCCCTTACCTCAAGTCCGACTTGTCTTGTTCATTTCTTTATATTCCAGAATAATAAACATTGGTCAATTTATATTTGCTTAAGGACATACTTTAAATTTTATTAATCAATTAATGTCATATATTATCATGTTATAATAATTAGTTAATTATGTGAGTTCATATCATACGTTTTGTCGATGTACGGTACATGAGTCAAAAATGATCTTGTTTGAAAAGCATTGTCAATGTAGTTGTAAGTACATCATATCCAGAAAAGTATTAATGATGTAAATATAATATATATCCAGTATATATTCGTTTTATACTTATTCCATAATATTTGGAGAAAAAAAGAAATGAAATGCACCGTTCATGGAGACAGTAGGTCGTACTTACGCATGAACGCTACTTTCATTGCTTTAAAAAATTAATGGAATTAAAACTAGATGAGAGATATATATATATATATATATATTATAATTCCAGTATAATATATATGTTATGTGGTTCACATAAATTTATTAATTTCATTCTTTATACTTTCCATGTATTTCATGAATGAGTCACATCACTTGAGGGGGCGGTAGTCCACACTTCCTCAAATGAAATTATCGCATTTGCACAACATGAAAAGCATAAAGGTATGTTTTAAATATAAAATATAGAAGCATATAGAGGACATAAATATAATATATATCATATATAAAAATAGTTCCATCATAATGGCCACCACGATAGGTGGTAGGAGAAGATAGTACAATCATCGTTTCGTGAGGCAGTAATTCCCCATCCACGGAAACAGTATGTTCTTTAACTATTAGACGGAGGTGTGTGTAAGTGTAGCTCAAATAATTCTCATAAAAACATCATAGTATGTTCAAGATAATTTTTTTGTTACAAAATAAATTAATAAAAAGATTTAAGGGGTTGGAGAAGCAAAATAAAACAAAAAAACATTAGGGAAGACTTTACCTTTAAATCGGGTTACTCCCCTTGGTTTGAACAAAAACAGTTTCTTGAAGAGATTAATGCCTAAAGGGAAGGAATATAGGAGGAAGAGAGGGATATAGATAGATAAAATGATCAAAGTTTGGCCGAGCCAATGGATTGAGAGGTGTGGGTAAGGAGGTAGAGGTGGGGGCCTTTTATAAGAGGGAGGAGGGGAACTCTTGGAATGTAAAGAAATGTTACTTTATATTAAAATGAATTTCCGATTTTAAAGGTCCCAAATTGATATATTTCAAGGAAAAGGTGGTAAGGGTTCTAAATATACTCATCCAATAGGTTTTAGACAAGTTTAAGTATCATATTTTACAATATTCTTTAATTTTATTTAAATCGTTCATTAATGAGATAATCGCTGCATCATCATGGTGTCATAAATAAATTAATTTATTTAATATCTAAAAATTATAAAAAAATACCATGATGTAGGAAATATTTGTATATTTCCAATTACTATTTATAGTCCAAGAGAGAATTTATGCAGAGAAAAATAAAATTGTTTTACTTGGGTGATACATACTTTGGTTATACTTTCATTTTAAAAACATAAAATTAAAAACTGTCACTATCACCCCAAAATTGATTCCATGGGGTCCCAAAGTTTGGCACAAGGCATCCCATGGTCAGCCATGACACAAAACGTAGAATTAGGACACATGTTGGAGTCACTTGTTATTATTATTATATTATTTTATTACTCTTAACTACCCGATTTCTAATTAATCACGATAATTAATGATAATTACCATCGTTACTATTCATTTTGTCCAAAAACAAAAGAGTCTTAATTACATAATTTGGACCTTATGATTACAAATATGGAATCCATTTTACCAAATTCCAAAAACAGAAATTGCAATAATTAATTTAAAAATAATCCCCGTTGTCAAAACAAATAGCGGGTTTTTTAGAAACAACTTCTATCAAAAGTTTTACAATTGTTTATGTCCAATTTCTAAGTGAAATTAATACCAATGACCACCATTGGATTAAATGGAAAAAATATATTCTATTTACACTTTAAAACCAATTAAAAATATAATTTATCTATATAATTAAATTATATGAAAAAGTAGTTTTGATGTAAAATGCATTATTTTTCACTATTCATTAAAAAATGAACATTGTCAGAAAAATACCAAAAAAATATCAAAAGTAAATTTCAATATCCCAATTCTAAAGAATAAGTTTATTTTCAAAAATAGAGCTTATAAAATTGTCAAAAGTTGGATTTAAAAATTGTTCGCCATCAAAATCTGGTAAAACAATCTTTTAAAAATATTAGAGTATTTTTTAATAAAATTGGATTCAGTTTCATTTTAAGCCTCTAAAATTTATTGGATAAATGTAAAAATATTTAACAAACATATGTAATCATTTTTTAGTTAGTTCTGTTTATTCCCTCCATTACAACGACAATGCATTAACTATTTGAAATAATATTATTATATTATTAGTGTGCAACATAAGATTTCAAAAAAACTCATTGTTGCGTATTAGGTACGCCATTGAGAATAGCATTCCCTTTAAAGTAATATTAATATTTTATTCAAAAATATTAATAAATACAAAAATTTCATATTTTTTATTTACCTGGGATGTTACATTTCCAACCCCCTAAACACTTTTTATTAGTTTATTTTATAACAACACCAGTATACTCAATATAATATTATGTTTTTATGCGAAGTATTCAAACTACACTTACACACACCTCCATATAATGAGTCAAGAACATACTGTTTCTGTGGATGGAAAACTAACGCCTCACGAAACAATGATTTATCGATTATATCCTACCGCCTATCATGGTGGCCATTAAGATGGAATTGAATTTATATATGATATATATTATGTTTATTTTTTCATTATGCTTCTGTATTTTTCATTTATATAATACCTTTATGGTTTCCATTATGGGTAATCACGATAATTTCCTTTGAGGAAGTGTGGACTACCTCCCCCTCAAAGTGATATGACTCATCCAAGCCATATGCGGGATGTATAAAGGATAGAGTTAATGGTATTATATATGATATTATACTGAAATTATAATATACCTATGTATCATTTAGTTTTAATTCTATTAAAATAAGAAATAGAAATTAAAGTTGCGTTCATCCGTTCGTACGACTTACAGTCTCCATGAACAGTGTATTTCATTTCTTATCTACAAACATTATGTACTATTTTAAATACATATATATACTATATATATATGATATATATGATATCCACATAATTAATATAATTCTAGAGATAATGGATTTTTGAACACATGACACTACTGGAAATCTCATTTTTACCAACGCTTATATCCCAACGGTTTGATAAACCGTTGGGAATGGTTTTGTATACCAACGGTTTTCTTAAAACCGTTGGTACAGAGGATTTTATGAAGAAATTTACCTACGGTTTGTAAAACCGTTTGTATAGGCCTCTTTTACCAATGGTTATACACTAACCGTTGTTATAGGCCTCAATCTATCCCACCTTTTACCAACGGTTTAAAGAAATCGTTGGTATAGGACTACATTCCCAACAGTTTTTAAAAACCATTGGGAAAGTTTTCCCCTAAATCCAGTTCGGGTGTCCAGTAGCCCCTCCGCTCGATTGTAGTCCCCCTCCGCTCGACTGCAGCCCTAAATTGAAGCTCTCCCGACACTCTCTCGTTACCCAGTCTCTGAAACTCCATCCATCCTCTTCAATCAAACATTTTTTCTATTCTACACTTCAAATATGTAAGTTCTACCTCAGTTATAATGCTCCTCATCTATTTTTTTATTTTATGTTTTGATTTGACCTAAACGTCTGGGATCTCTATATACAAAGACTCAAAAATTCTTTCCACTCATAGATCAATCTTAAATCAAATAATTTTGTAGTTTTACACTCTAAATCTATATGTACTACCTTAGTTTTAATGTTTTTCATCTATTATTTTTGTTTTCTATTTTAATTTGGTATAAAGTAGGTTGTGTTGTTTATGGCATGCGAAGGTTAGTGATATTGAGGATGAATTTGATGTTGGTTGGGTGATGGATTGGAATTTTGATGTTTTTTGGATTACGTTTAGTTAATTTTCAATGAATTATTTGGGTATTTCCTCCCTTTAACAGAGCCCCAACTCCTCATGGACCCTAGACACCCCCCCCCTCTTGGACCCTGGACAGTCCCCCCCCTCCTGGAACTTGGATAGCCTGGCCCCCCTCTTTCATGAAACTTGGACAGCCCCCCTCTTGGACCCTGGAGAACCCCCCCTCCACCCTCCTCACAGGACCTTGTATAGTCCCCCTCCTTCCTGGACCCTAGGAAGCCCCCCACCCTCCACCCCAGACCCTGGATAGCCCCCCTCCTCGATGGACCCTGGACAGCCCCCCCTCCTTCATGGACCATGGACAGCCCCTTCTCCCCTCCTCCTTGACCCTGGACAGCCCCCACCCCCCTTCCTGGACCCTGTACAGCCCCCACCCCTCCTCCTAGACCTTGGACATCCCCCACATCCCCCTTCTCAACCACCAAATACTCCCCCACTTCAAAACATTGACCACCAAACTTGGACATGCGGGATTTTCTCTAAAAAGATTGATTTGATCCTCAAACCACCTCAGTAATGTCCTAATTAATGCTTACAATGTGGTTTTCACCACATAACATCCAATTGTATTCCAAGTCACTAGTCTATCCTCCCTTTTCTAGATTTTACAAAAAAGTGTTCAACCTTAAGGATCCAAATAAAAATAAATTGATATATGACATTTGATAATGGATTAAAATTTTAAATTGGGATCCAATGAGGAATATTTGAGATATTATACATCATTTCCATGAGTAAATCCATTTTTATATATCCGATAAGTTATTTTTCACAATTTTCACACATTAATTGTTTGTAAAAATGGGACAAACATCTATAAAGGTTATAATATATAAAAATGAATCTATTTGTGGATGTAGCTTAACTAACAATGTCTAGCTTGTCTGCCTCTTCCATGATCATCAATGTGCACATCCCATCTCTATATGACCTCGAACGATGGGTGAATCAGTGTCTGGCTGATGACGAGCACCATATTCTCTTACTTCCATGCCAGATTCACGCCCGCTACGCTCCGGAAGTGATCAATCCCACTAATTGTCCTTATGAGCTTGATGACACGACCACCAGTTCTTGTAAGAGGAAGAGGAGTTCTGAGCTGATGGACCAAGACGATTGACCAGTTTCTATCCATCTGGCTAAAGACGTAAAACTTAGCGCTTCTTGGGAGGAAACCCATGTTCTAGAGTTTCATCATTTTTCTTTTTTTACTTTGTTTTAGGAAATAAACATGGCATGTATGCAACAAGTTTTTAGCTGCTTCTGATCTGTATGTGCACTTGTCATTACTCTGCATGACTTCTTCTATTTTGTCTGATCCTTGGTGTTATATTTTTATAACATGATGCAGCTATGTGATGTCTATGTGTAGATTTTACAGGTACATAAGTATGTGCACTTTTCATTATTCCATTCTTTCAGTGCTTAGGCCGATGGTACGAGGGAGGTTCGTACCAGAGGTAGACAAGCATCTCTGCGTACCTGACTAGACCCTTCCACTCCGACCAAACACATTCTGATTCTATTTAATCTTAAGGGAAATGATCCATGGGTCAAATGTGACATGTATAAGTCAACCCCACCTCAATAAAAGGCACGGTGTAGCCAGGATAACTCAATTTTCCTCTCTTTTGTTCTAAATTGACTTATTTTTAAGTGAAATCAACAACTGACATATGGGAAACTGAACAATGCCTTCGGATTGTGTTGAAACTTTAGTACAACGATACATGGGTCATATGTGACATGCAAAATTCAACTCCTCCTCAATCCGATGTGCGGTGTGGCCGAAATCACTCCAAGTGTATGTATTTTGTTTAAAATGGACAATATTTTACGTACATACGCCAATCCAATCAAATAGATTTTTATTGTGTTGATATTTTTTCCCAATGATCCATGACTCATATGCGTCGTGTATGAGTCAACCCGGCCTCAATTAGAGGCTCATTGTGGCTGATACCACTCAAAGTGCCTCTGTTTTGTTAAAAATGGACTTAATTTTAACTGAAATCAACAACTGACATACGACAAACTGACCAAAAGCATTAGGATTCTGTTGAAACATAAGTAAAAAGATCCATGAGTCAAATTTGACGTGTATGAGTCAACTCCACCTCAATATGAGGCTCGGTGTGGCCGAAACCACTCAAAATGCCTCTGTTTTGTTAAAAATGGACTTAATTTTAAGTGAAATCAACAACTGACATACGGTAAACCAACCAAACGCATTCAGATTATATTGATACTATTGTAAAATGATCCATGGGTCATATGTGATGTGTACGAGTCAACCTAGCCTCAATCCAAGGCACGGTGTGGACGATACCATTCAAAATGTCTCTTTTTTGTTCAAAATGACTTTAATTTTAAGTGAAAACAACAACTGGCCTACGGAAAACCGACCAAATGCGTTCCAAATATATTGAAACATTATGAAAATGATCCATGGGTCATATGTGACATGTACGAGTCAACCCCGCCTCAATCCGAGGTGCGGTGTGGCTGGAACCACCCAAACTGTCCCTCTTTTGTTTAAAATGGACAATATTTTACGTACATGAGTCAAACCGATCAAACGGCTATTGATTGTGTTGATACTTTTGAATAACGATCCATGACTCATATGTGATGTGTACGAGTCAACACCTCCTCTATTCGAGGCCCAGTGTGGCCGACACCACTCAAAGTGCCTCTATTTTGGTAAAAATGGACTTAATTTTAAGTGAAATCAACAACTAACATACGACAAACTGACCAAACGCATTCATGTTATATTGAAACATAATAAAAACGATCCATGAGTCAAATGTGACGTGTACGAGTAAACCCTGCCTCAATATGAGGCTCGGTGTGGCCGACACCACTCAAAATGCCTCTGTTTTCTTAAAAATGGACTTAATTTTAAGTGAAATCAACAACTGGCATACAGTAAACCCACCAAACACATTAAGATTCTATTTATACTATAGGAAAACGATCCATGGGTCATATGTGACGTGTACGAGTTAACCCCGCCTTAATCCAAGGCGCAGTGTGGATGGTACCATTCAAAATATCTCTCTTTTGTTCAAAATGACTTTAATTTTAAGTGAAAACATCAACTGGAAAACGAAAAACCGAACAAATATGTTCTGAATCTATTGAAACTTTAGGAAAACGATTCATGGGTCATATGTGACGTGTAAGAGTCAACCCTGCCTCAATCTGAGGCGCGGTGTGGCTGGAACCACCCAAATTGTCCCTCTTTTGTTTAAAATGGACAATATTTTACGTACATACGTCAAACTGATCAAACAGATTTTGATTGTGTTGATACTTTTTAAAAATGATCCATGACTCATATGTGATGTGTATGAGTCAACTCCGTCTCAATCTAAGTCCCGATGTGGCCGACACCACTCAAAATGCCTCTGTTTTGTTAAAAATGGACTTAATTTTAAGTGAAATCAACTACTGACATACAAAAAACTGACCAAACGCATTCAGATTCTGTTGAGACTTAAGGAAAACGATCCATGGGTCAAATGTGACGTGTACGAGTCAACTTTTCCTCAATATGGGGCGTGGTGTGGTCGGAACCACTCAAACTCTCTCTCTTTTGTTCAAAATGGACTTATTTTTAAGTGAAATCAACAACTGACATATGGGAAACCAACCAAACGCCTTCGGATTGTATTTACACTTTAGGAAAACGATCCATGGGTTGTGTAAGAGTCAACCCCAGCTTAATCTGATGTGCGGTGGGGCCGGTATCACTCCAAGTGTATGTATTTTGTTTAAAATGGACAATATTTTACGTACATATTCCAAACCAATCAAACGGATTTTGATTGTGTTTATACTTTTTAACAATGATCCATGGCTCATATGTGATGTGTATGAGTCAACCCTGCCTCAATCCGAGGCCCGATGTGGCCGACACCAGTCAAAGTGCCTCTGTTTTGTTAAAAATGGTCTTAATTTTAAGTGAAATCAACAACTGACATACGGAAAACTGACCAAACGCATTCAAATTCTGTTGAAACTTAAGGAAAATGATCCATGGGTCAAATGTGACGTTTACAAGTCAACTTAGCCTCTATTCGTGGTGTGGTGTGGTCGAGACCACTCAAACTTTCTCTCTTTTGTTCAAAATGGACTTATTTTTAAGTGAAATCAACAACTCACAGATGGGAAACCAACCAAACGCCTTCGGATTGTGTTGACACTTTAAATCAATGATAAAAGGGTTATATGTGATGTGTATGAGTCAACCCTGGCTCAATTAGAAGCACAGTGCGGCCGATATCACTCTATGTTTATGTATTTTGTTTAAAATGGACAATATTTTTCGTACATATGCCAAACCGATCAAATGGCTTCTGATTGTGTTGATACTTTTGCACAACAATCCATGTCTCATATGTGACATGTTCGAGTCAACCCTGCCTCAATCTGAGGCCTCGTTGTGGCCGCCACGTCTCAAAGTGAATCACTTTTCTTTGAAACGGAAAACATTTTAAGTGAAAACAACAACTGACATACTGAAACCCAACAAAACGCATTCGGTTTCCATTGAAACATTAGGACAATGATCCATGGGTCATTTGTGATGTGTATGAGTCAACCCCGCCTCAATCAGAGTCGTGGTGTAGCCGGGATCACTCTAAGTGTTTCTCTTTTGTTAAAAATGGAAAACATTTTAAGTACATACGGAAAACCGACCAAACGGATTCTGATTGTGTTGATACTTTAGCACAAAGATCCATGAGTCATATGTGATGTGTAAAAGTCAACCCCTCCTCAATCCGAGGCGTGGTGTGGCTGACACCACTCATAGTGTATCTCTTTCGTTTAAAATATACATCATTTTAACTGAAAAGAACAACTGGCATACGGAAAAATGACCAAACACATTCATAATCGGTTGAAACTTTAGGAAAACGATCCATGGGTCATATGTGACGTGTACGAGTCAACCCCACCTCAATCCAAGGCACGGTGTGGCCGAAACCACTCGAAGTGTCTCTCTTTTGTTTCAAAAGGACATCATTTTTAGTGAAAACAACAACTGACATACAGAAAACTGACCAAATGCATTTGTATTCCATTTAAACGTTAGGAAAACAATCCATGAGTCATATGTGACATGTACGAGTAAAACCCACCTCAATCCGATGAGCGGTGTAGCCGGAACCACTCGAGGTGGCTCTCTATAGTTTAAAATGGACATCATTTTAAGTGAAAAGAACAACTGACATACGGAAAACTGACCAAACACATTTGGATTCTATTGATACTTAAGGAAAAGGATCCATGGGTCATTTGTGACGTGTATGAGTAAACCGTACCTCAATCCAATCCTCGGTGTGGCCGCCACGACTCAAAGTGACTCACTTTTCTTTGAAATGGAAAACATTTTAAGTGAAAACAACAACTGACATACTAAAACACCACAAAACACATTTGGATTCTGTTGAAACTTTAAGAAAACAATAAATGGTTCATTTTTTATGTTTATGAGTCAACTGAGCCTCAATCCGAGCCTTGGTGTGGCCGGTACAACTCAAAGTGACTCACTTTTCTTTGAATTGGAAAACATTTTAAGTGAAAACAACAATTGACATTCTGAAAACCGACCAAACGCATTAGGATTTCGTTGAAACTTTAGGACAATGATCCATGGGTCATTTGTGATGTGTAAGAGTCAACACCACATCAATCCGAGTTGCGGTGTGGCCGGGATCACTCTAAGTGTCTCTCTATAGTTTAAAATGGACTTCATTTTAAGTGAAAAGAACAACTAAAATACGGAAAACCAACCAAACACATTCAGACTGTGTTGATACTTTATAAAAAGGATCCATTGGTCATTTGTGATGTGTACAAGTCAACTGCGCCTCAATCTGAGCCTTGTTGTGGCCGCCACAACTCAAAGTGGATCACTTTTATTTGAAATGGAATGAATTTTAAGTGAAAACAACAACTGACATACGAAAAACTGAACAAACGCATTCAGGTTCTGTTGAATCTTTAGGACAAAAATCCATGGGTTATTTTGACGTTTACGAGTCATCCCCACCTCAATCTAAGTCGCGGTGTGGTGGGGATCACTCAAAAATGTCATTTTTTTAATGAACCACATTTTAAGTGATAATAACTGGCATACGGAAAACCAACAAAACCTTTTCGGAATATGTTGATACTTTAGGAAAATGATCAATGGGTCATGTGTGATGTGCACTAGTCAATCATGCCTCAATACGAGGCATGGTGTGACCGGTACTACTCCAAGTGCATTAATTTTGTTTAAAATGGATATCATATATAGTAAAAACACACGTATTCGAAAAACCGAACAAATTATGAATTGAATTCCAAATTTCACAAATAATTGTCATCTAAATTTGAAAGTGAATTCTAAACGAATTTTAGAATGAATTCTAAATGAATTCTAAATGAATTTTAAAATGAATTTTAAATTATGTATCTTTATAATTACGTTATGAATTCTAATTTAATTCTGAATGTGAATGTGTATAGTTTCAGGATGTATTATATGTTAAATGTATATGAATTTGTTCTGTATATGTTTATGTTAGTTGGTTATTGCCGGTAAAGGAGAGGGATTGAAGAATAATAAGTGAATGGAGAACCTGCTCCTCCCCTGTGCAAATTGCATGCTGCTGTGCATATTGCAGGCTACTGTGCAATTTGCACAGCATAGGCTATGCCAGCGGTTTGAAACCGTTGACATAGTCTTCTAAGGAGGTTTATACCAACGGTTCCCTGAACCGTTGGTATAAACTCTTTCCCCATGGTTTCAAACCATTGGGAAAAGATGTATAGTTGGCTTTTTCCCAACGGTTTTGAGTGAACCGTTAGCAAAAGCTAGAGATTTTGTTGGGTTTTCCCAAAGGTTTACTTAAAACCGTTGGGAAAACATATGACAACGGTTAATATAAACAGTTGGGATAGGTTGATTTTTCCAACCTATCCCAACGGTTCTTTGTAAACCGTTGGGAAAACTTTTCCCAACGGCTTACTTCCCCACGGTTTGCAGAACCGTTCGGATAGATATTCCCAATGGTTCATCGGCCTTTCCCAATAGTTGTGAACCATTGGAAATGCCTCTTTTTCTAGTAGTGTGAATAATTTATAATTATAAGAAGTTCATTTTTGACTCGAGTACCAAATATCGACAAAACAACCAATATTAACTTAAATGATTACATAATGTTTATAACATGGTAATAATTGATATAAAAAGAATAATAAACTTGAAAAGGGTTCTTAATCAAGTAGAAATTAACTTTATTTTATTATTTTGGAGATTAAAGAACGAACGGGTCGAGTTGGAAAATGAGGTAAGGGATTTCTTATCTCACTTTTAATTATGTGAGATTTACATTGTTCGTGATTTATTCATTGCATGTGGCGATTTTGTACTACCATTTGATATATATATATATATATATATTCTCATTATTCTCATTATATTAATTGTATTCTGTGATTCATTTGGTGGTTATTAACTTTTAGTCATACGAATCAGTTGATTACAACGTAGTAAAGGGTTTCATCTCACTTTTTATTCTAGTGAGATTCATTATATATTTTCCAATATTTCCTTTTGTGTGGTATATGTACTTCCCATGATTGAACTATTTGTGTAATATACTTTCATTTATGAGTATTTACATATTCATTTTATGATCCTTCTTTCATGTGTCCTATGTTGTGTAAGTTACCAAATCGGTAAGGGAACCCTTCACCCTCCTCTTTTTAAAAAAGTATTCTTTTTGTTATGTATTTTAATTTACATATTATTATATTGGGATATGTTCTTGTATATCCTTATTGATGTAAATTTTATGTCCAAGTGATGAGATACCCTATTTATCTCATCAAATCATTTTCTTAATTTTAAATTTATGCCATTAGGCTTTCGAATTTTTGCAAGGGAACATCTTAACCCAATTTCAATTCTTTGGCTTAAACTTGTACTTCTTGAATATTTCATCTTATGAATATGTTTGAATGACCTATGATTTTTTTACACTTAATATCCACTTATATTGGGTGTATTTATATTTTTCACAAATAATTATGTGATTGATTTATCATTAATTTAAGGATACTGTCTTTATAAAGGATTTCATCTCAATTTACATTTCCATTGACACTTCATAGTTGTTATGCACCAATTCACTCTTATATGGTGTCTATACTGTCCTTTTTCATATTATATCATGAATAAATTTATTCTCATTATATTATAATGTTCTGATTAAATGTTATTTTTAAATTATTTTTATTCAAGGGTCTCTCATTTTGTTAAAAACTCTTTAACTAAAATAGCATTTTAAATGTTTTAATGATTTATTATTCTAAATCATTATCATTAATGTCTATGTTTTAAAATTTGTTTTGAGTATTTATAATTATGGAAATTAATTTCTTAAAATTATAATTCCATTAAATGCTTCAATGTCGTATGGGACACATTGATTCAAATATCTCTTTAAATGGTTTATGAAAATGGATCAATTATTTAAATATTACTTCTTGTGATTTCAAATCAAATGTTATTAGTGAAATGTTTATATTTGCAATATTTAATGTGTTATGATGGTACATGGAAAATTGATGGGTGGTTACATGATAAACCATATGACGGGAGGTGGCGTGATAAACAAGGATGGGTGGTTACGTTATAACCTCAAATGCATTGGGCATGGAAGTTGGCCGAATGGCTACTCCATTTAATGATATGTTTGGAAGTCGACCCTATGTTTATTCCATTTAAGTATTTTTATGTCCCAAGTTACCTTTATATGTTATGTGTTATTTATATGGGGTTTATGGTAATATTTTGGTTAAAAAATGGTAATTATAGATCTTTTATTCGATGAAAAGTATTTAATACTTTGTAATGGTAAAAAGTATTACTTATGATAAAGTATTAATGGTTTACTTGTTGTTTTGAAAAAAAACTAACAGTTCTCCATCTTTGTGTGTCCCTTTTTGATATTTTAATGCTCAGCCCAATTTTTTGAAATGTTTTTCATAGGACATAAAGTGGAATAGGGTTAAGGATGGTATCAAAGAAAATTCATGCTATTGAAAACATGGAACTAAACATGTATCATTTTCTTCAAAAGTTTTGATTTTATGGAAAAAATGGAAAGTGAGTATAAGTGTCTACTTTGTAATTTTTGAGATGTAATATAATTGTAATGAACTATCTCTCTAAAACACTAAACCTAAAAAAACCTCAATGTGAATTATTCATTTAATTCAAGATTATGAAATCTTTAAGGCCATATCCTTATAGTTAGCTTATAGTTTTACATGTTATTATGCTGTTGTTTTCCACATAGTTTAAAATAATCATTATAGGATGTTATTATTTAAATTATATCACCATATAGATAAAATTCTGGGAGTTTTCATAGAGATGAAACTAAATAGTTGCGTAGATCTAAAACAGAGGAACCCGATTAATCTACTAGACATGGAACATGATTCTTGTGAAGATATATTTTGGTGATTACTCCAAATAGGATTCCCATGCCAGATAATTAGGATGAATTTATAAGATCTAGGAAATGATGAAATATAGAGGAGTATATCAACTCAAGGTGAATGTGTGGGGCTTAAACATAGGTGATTCCTATTTAACACCATATGATTTTGAAAAACTATTTTTATTGGAATAATTTTAATAATTTTGTTATTTTTCATTACACACAACACTATATTTATCTTGAATAATAGGAAACACCGTGTTTAACCTCGGTTACGTGAAATACCACTTTTAAATGAATCATGAAATGCTATTACAAAATTATTATTTAATGTGATAGTTATCAAATATCCCTTTAAATAATTGGTATTAATTGGAAAGAAAAAATTATGAATGTTTTATAAATTTATATACAATTAATTAATTAGTTACCAATTAATTATAAAGAAAGATAAAAATGAGTAGGAAATAAATGAAATCATTTTCTTAAAAACAAAATTTTTCCACAAAAACATGTTTTATCTCAATAAATTAAAAAAAATTATCTTTTTTGAATGGTTTTAATAAAATTTATATATTATATATTTAATAAAAAATTTAAGATTTATCTAATCTCTGTTCTAGGAAAGAGATTAGAATAAAACTAATTTAACCCTTAAAACTATATTTTTCTAAAAAACACATCTTTTCACTTATTTTCAAATTTATTTTTGAGAATATTATAAAATATTTTTCGAAAAATACTATTATTTTTTAAAATAATAATTTCAAATTTATCAAAGAGTGAGTTTTTGATAAATTTTTAAGATGATAAATATTTCAATAAATAGTTAAAAATAACGGATTTTATTAAAAATTGTCATTTGTTGTAATGAATTTAAAGACAAAAAAAATTCATGATCTATTATAGGTAAATTTAGTTACATTATTTATATTTTAATCCAATTTAAGTTATATAAATAAATTTAATATTTAATTTGGATATAAAAACTTTTTAAACATCTGAACATTTTCTCTTTGCAAAATCATTTTCTCATCACGTTTATGGAATTAATTTAAAATTAAAATTTTCTATCTATGTTAAGGCAAAATGAAAAAATGGATTCAATATATTAATAATAGTAAAATATATTCCATAATATCATAAACGTAATTTTTCACAAAAATTAATAGTAAAATTAGAAGAAATGTGTTTTACTATTAAGGTAAAAATGGGGTTTCTAGGGGTTACACTAAAAATATATGGGTTAAAAATGACCAAAAACATGTGAAACACTAATTTTATGTCCATATTTCAACCTTATATCTTATGTTTTTAATAATGGACAATTTTGGGGCCTTTTTGCATTTGGAAAATGTTTGCATACCTTTTTCTTTTGAAAACTTACAAGTGTTCCATCACATCACTTATAAAGGAACCTGCCCAATCCTATCCTCTTCACACACCCAAAACTATTTGATTTGGAAAATAAGATAAAAAATTACTTAATTCACTCTTATCATACTAGAAGTCATATTTTTTTCATAAATCTAACCTAATACGTCTTCTGGTGAAAACCAAAAGATGTTGATTGAAAAAGATGTAATGTCCTTAATAGAGAGTTGTATTTTATGTCGGTCTTACATCCTTAGATTCTTATTGAAACATGATAATATAATAATATTAGAACATTATATATACTAATATATTATTATTTAAATTTAATAACATAAACCCTTATCGTATTCTATAAAATGTGTTCAGAAATCGTCATTCGTGTATATAACAGACTACCACCTCACGAACCGATGTCCTTATCTTTCCGTCAACACCTATCACAGATGGATATAATGATGGATTTATTGTTTATATATAATATATATGATATTTTTATTCATTTTTTACCATTATATTTATTTTTCCTCATTTCCTTCAATTCTATGAAAATATGATAACATCGTTCGTGTGTATGGATGACTACCACCTCATGAAGTAATGTGATTTGTTCACGCATTACATGGATGGAAATAATGATATTTTTCATAAACTTATGTGATATATATGATAGAAAAATTATTTTATATTTGTAATATAATATTTACCTTTCTTTAATACCTTACATTTGGAAAATCAATACATCATCCATGAGTATGTATGGCCTACTGTCTCTAGGGAGGGTGTATTTTATTTTCTATTTATAAAATTTATAGATCACTATAAATAAATATATACTGAATGTATATAATATTTATATCATTATTAATATGCTAGATATAATGGAACCATTATCAAATTAATTATACAAAGTATGAAAAAATCATAATAGACACGAAGAACAAGGAATTTATTTCCCCTTACATGACTTAAAGGTGAAATTGTTAATAAATGGGTAAATAAAGGTAATAGTAAATCATATAATATATGATATATATATATATATATATATATATATTGTTATGAAATATAAGTATAATCAACTTATATTTATTATATAGTATTTTTTAACCTGTATGATGGTTTTTGATACTAATGGTTAGAGAAATAACATCTCATTTTTTAGAGACACATTTAATACTCACCACATATTTCATTCATGTGGTGATTATATTACCCATGAATTTATTTTGTGCTGGTTCTCTAGGTAAATATTCGTATTTACTTATCAATTTAAATATCTCTATTTAATGGAGTTTTATATACCAATGTTAACTACATGGTATGTATTTTATGATATAATCTCATTGTTTATCAGGATTGATTATATTTATATTTTAGATGATAAAATATTATGATTCAACACTCAATAAACTTATGAAATTGCTGCTCTTGTAGTTATTTCTAGAAAATAAATAGTTTCCTTTCATTTTACTCTCTTTATATACTCTGTATTTCAAATGAATGTTTTCAATGAAAACTGAATTTATTTCTCTCTTCTGCTAAAATCCGTTTTCTCCCAAAATCAGGTTTTCAAAAAATGTTTTGAAACGTATTTTTTTTACAAAAATTATTTATTAAATTAAAATTTACCCATGTTTTCCCTATTGTATATTTTTTTTGAAAGTATTCTACATTTTATATTCTGAACAATGACTGTTTAGTTTTTACTGAAAAGGTGAATGGAATCATTGTTTTAATGTATGTGACATAAATGATATTTTCTACTATCTTGATCAAATAACACTAAGGGAAAAATGGGTAATAGCGACGGGGTATTTGCGACGGGAATTATTCCCGTCGCAAATACGTTTCGCAAAGGAGTATTTGCGATGGGCAACTATTCCCGTTGCAAATAATCTGTTATTTGCGACAGGTTTTTTTACCCGTCACAAATAGTTTGGCGCGAAATGCGCGCCAAACCGCGAAAAGGTTATTTGCAACGGGGTTCTATCCCCGTCGCAAATAACCGGCTGCAGTTAAAGACTATTTGGGACGGGACTGCAGTCCCGTCGCAAATACTCCTGCGGTAGGGGTTATTTGCGACGGGCCCCGTCACAAATAACCATTTTAAAGCCGCCAATAATTAAATACAGTCAGTGTTATTTGTGACGGGTCCCGTCACAAATATCGTTATTTGCGATGGGTTTTCCGTCACAAAAAGCCCGTCACAATTAATCTAACCTATAAATACTGCCAACCATTACAATTTTCTCACTCTCAACCGTCCGAATTTTTCCGCTCTGAATCTTTTACGACTTTCAGTTGTAAAAAAAATTTTCCGACTTCGAGGATTCAGTTGGTGGTGTTCTACAATTACAACGGCTCGACATTGATATCAAGTTTAAGGTTTTTATCTGAATTTTAATTTAATATTTATTTTATTTATTATATTTTTTTAGTTTATTTTTTTAGAATTTTTTTTCCTGATTTCTAATTAGAAATAATTATGAATAAGTATTAATAATTAACAGTAATTAGAGACAATTAAACACTAATTAATTTAAAATAGTCAGCTGTAATTACATTTAACTAGCAGTAATTATGAAAAATTAAAATTAATTGGAATTAATTAATAATAATTAGAAATAATTAACATTAATTAGTAATAATTTATAATAATTACCAATAATTAGTAATAATTACTCATAATTAGTAATAATTACTAATAATTCCCAATATTCATTAATTACCAATATTTTTCAATATTTGTCAATATTTTTTCCAACAATTACCAATATTTACCAAGAATTGCAAATAATTGTTAATATTTACCAATAATTAGGAATAATTACTAATAATTAGGAATAATTACCAATAATTATGAATAATTACCAATAATTAGAAATAATTAACAATAATTAGGAATAATTACCAATAATTAGTAATAATTACCAATAATTAGGAATAATTACAAATAATTACCAATAATTACCAATAATTAGTAATAATTTCCAATAATTAGAAATAATTACCAATAATTAGTAATAATTAGTAATAATTAGTAATAATTAGTAATAATTAGAAATAATTAGTAATAATTACCAATAATTAGGAATAATTAGAAATAATTAGTAATAATTACCACTAATTCGTAATAATTACCAATAATTCATAATAATTACCAATAATTAGTAATAATTAGTAACAAATAGTAATAATTAGTAATAATTAGTAATAATTACCAATAATTACCAACAATTAGTAATAATTAGAAATAATTACCAATAATTAGTAATAATTACCAATAATTACCAATAATTAGTAATAATTCGTAATAATTAAGAATAATTACCAATAATTAGGAATAATTCGTAATAATTAGAAATAATTAGTAATAATTAGTAATAATTAGTAATAATTAGTAATAATTACCAATAATTACCAATAATTACCAATAATTACCAATAATTACAAATAATTACCAGTAATTATTAATAACTACCAATAATTAGTAATAATTGCCAATAATTAGTAATCATTCGTAATAATTAGGAATAATTACCAATAATTAGGAATAATTCGTAATAATTAGTAATAATTAGTAATAATTACCAATAATTAGTAATAATTAACAATAATTTGTAATAATTTCAATAATTACCAATAATTAGTAATAATTACCAATAATTACCAATAACTAGTAATAATTTCCAATAATTAGTAATAATTACCAATAATTAATAATAATTAGTAACAATTTCCAATAATTAGTAATAATTAGTAATAATTATTAATAATTAGTAATAATTATTAATAATTATCAATAATTAAGAATAATTAGTAATAATTACCAATAATTACCATAATTAGTAATAACTAGTAATAATTAGCAATAATTACCAATAATTAGCAATAATTAGTAATAATTACCAATAATTAGTAATAATTACCAATAATTACCAATAATTAGTAATAATTACCAATAATTACCCATAATTAGTAATAATTACCAATAATTACCAATAATTAGTAATAATTAGTACTAATTATCACTAATTACCAATAATTAGTAATAATTAGTAATAATTACCAATAATTAGTAATAATTAGAAATAATTACCAATAATTACCAATAATTAGTAATAATTAATAATAATTACCAATAATTAGTAATAATTAGTAATAATTACCAATAATTAGTAATAATTAGTAATAATTACCAATAATTAGGAATAATTACCAATAATTAGGAATAATTAAAAATAATTACTAATAATTACCAATAATTAGTAATAATTACCAATAATTACCAATAATTATCAATATTTTCTAATATTTACCAATATTTACCAATATTTACCAATATTTACCAATATTTTCAAATAATTACCAATAATTTCCAATATTTACCAATAATTAGGAATAATAAAATTATTACATTATTAGTATATATTATTATTAATATTAAAATAATATAATTTTCTATATTATATAAAATTCTCCTTTCATCTGTGTGTTTTCTATCTCCACATGTAATATTTGCATTCTTTTTCAAAATTATCAACCTACTCACCAATGGAGAGGTGAAAGTGAATGCAAATATTACATGTGGAGACAGAATGCTAAACACACGGATGAAAGGAGAATTGTATATAATATAGAAAATTATATTATTTTAATATTAATAATAAAATATAATAATAATGTAATAATGTTATTATTATATAATTAATATTTATGAAAAAATAATATTAGTATTATTAAAATAATAAAAAAAAATATAATATTAAAATTATCAATATTTGTAACAGGTTTTTCTTTATTCTCAACATATTCAATTCTTAAAGGGTCAATTTTTAGGTCTATCTCAATAAAGAGTTTGTGTCAGTCGTGTCTAATGTAAACTCTATAATTGTCCTTGCTTGAGTGTTTTTTCTAACAAATTATTCAAAACCAGTAATGCTTTTATATTTTATAGAAAAATATGGAACAAAGAGGTCATCCACAGTCATTATTAGATGATCGCATATGGATAAATCAACGTAGAAATCCAAACGGTTCTGGTTTAAATCCAGTATATATAGAGGGTGTGGAGACTTTTTTATCATTTGCGGCATCAAATCCAGAATTTGTTTTAGAAGGAAAAATAAAATTCCCTTGTAGAAAATGTGCATTGAGAACATTTGACATGTTTGACAAAGTGGGGTGACATCTCTTGCGTTTTTGTTTCCAACCAGATTATGTTTTTTGGTATCAACATGGTGAACGATGTTCCAGAGTAGGTGATACCAACTTGATTCTGGATCCATCCTAGTTTCAAGATTTAGTACATAATGTTGCAGGTTCATCTGTTCAACATAAAGAAACTCCGGATGATATAGCTTCAAATCCTGAGTTGGCACCGTCTGAATTTTATGAGTTGTTGAGGTCTGCTGAGGATGCATTATATCCTGGCTACAAGATGAGCAAATTAGAAGCAGTTGCAAAATTTATGGCTATAAAATCAGATAATGGATTGTCAAACACCTGTTTTGACCAGATATTTTCTTTGCTTAAAACACTATTACCGAAAGGAAATGTTTTGCCTGCAAATTACTATGAGAGTAAGAGTCTGGTTCGAAATTTGGGACTTACTTGTCAGAAGATTCATGCATGTTCAAATGACTGCATTTTATATTCTGGGGAAAATGAGTTGTTGGATAGTTGTCCCACATGTGGGCAACTGATATATAAAGAAGGGAAACATGGGAAGTCTGTTTTGATTCCTGTAAAATAGTTGAGATATTTTCTGCTCACATACAGACTTCAGCGTTTATTCATGTCTAAGAATACAGCGATAATGATGTCATGGCATAAAGCGAATATTTCAACCGATAAAAGATTGAATCATCCAGCCGATGGTGATTCATGGAAACATTTTGATAGAGTGTATCCATCCTTTGATTTAGAAGCTATAAATTTTCGACTGGGCCTTTCCACTGATGGTTTTTGTCCATTCGGATCTTATGGTAGTTAATATTCATGTTGGCCTGTTTTTTTAACTCCGTACAATTTACCTCCATAGATGTTGATGAAGGAGCCATATATCTTTTTAACTTTACTAATTCCAGGACATCCGAAGAAGAACATTGATGTTTATTTAAAACCTTTGATTGATGAATTAAGTTTATTGTGAAGTACTGGTGTTAGTACATATGATGTTGAAACGAAACAGAATTTCATTCTGAGAGCAGCATTGATGTGAACAATTAATGACTTCCTGGCTTATGGAATGTTATCTGGCTGGAGTACACATGGTCAGAAATCATGTCCTTACTGTATGGGAGAGAACAAAACATTTATGCTCATTCATGGAAAGAAACCTTGTTATTTTGACTGTCATTGCAGATTTCTTCCAGCTGATCATCCTTTTCGCAAAAACAGATCTCATTTCAGAAAAGGAATAGTTAAAAGGGATGGACCTCCAAAAATGCTATCAGCTTCGGAGTTAAAATCAGTTTTATTTTCATTAACTCCCATCACTTTTGCTCCCACACTAAACCAACAGAAAATTTCTAGTTTTGGTAAAGAACACAATTGGATTAAACATAGCATATTTTGGGATTTGCAATATTGGTCTGATTTGTTGGTCCGCCACATGTTGGATGTCATGCATATTGAGAAGAACTGTTTTGATAATTTGTTTCATACAGTTTTGGATACGCCAGGAAAGAGAAAATACAATGTAAATGCACGTTTAGATCTTGCCCAAATTTGTAGGCGTCCAGAACTGGAACTGTTTGAGAATGTCAGAATAGAAAGGTTACTGAAACCAAAAGTAGCTTATACACTGTCTATAGAAAACCGTTTATTATTTTGTTAGTAGATTGTAGATTTGAGACTTCCAGATGGTTGTGCTTCCAATTTGGGTAGATGTGTAAAGAATGGTCATATTACTGGATTAAAAAGTCATGATTGTCATGTTATAATGGAAAGACTTCTACCCATTGGATTAAGAGGTCTGTTGAATTCTGTGATTTATGATTCCATAATAGACATGTCTCATTTTTTTCGGGAAATTTTTGCAGCTACAACAGATTATGATGCTCTATGCAAACTTGAAGAACATGTTGTTGTAATTATATGTAAACTGTAAAAAATATTTCTGTCGTCTTTCTTCAACTCAATGGAACATTTGATGTTACATTTTCCATATGAAGCCAAATGTGGAGGTTCAGTACAGTTTCGATGAATGTACCCATTTGAAAGATGCATGCAAAAATTGAAAAGAAAAGTATGTAACAAAGCATCTGTTGAAGGATCTATTGTAGAAGCTTATTTGCAAGAGGAAATATCTTTTTTCTGCTCCCATTATTTTGAATCTGAGTGTCCTTCAAAACACAACCGAATGGGACGGAACGAGAGGAATATTGATGAAATCGACAATCAATTATCTGTTTTCAACCATCCAGATCTTGGTTTTGGTGGAGTTTATGAATGGTGGCTTTCAGATGATGAACATCACAGAGCTCATACGTATGTTCTTCTCAACTGTGAAGAGATGACATCAGTTGTACTGTAAGTGTTTATATCACTTATTTTATCATTTATGTTACCGTAAATAACTTTGTTTTTTATAGGTTCTATGATAATCATATCAAGAAAGAAATTCCACAAATTACAGCAGCATCTCTCGAAGAACGCCGATAGAAAAATTTATCTCAGTGGTTTCAAAAACTGGTAATATAAATTCTTTATCTTTTAGCAACTCATTCAATGTATAGTTTATTATATTGATAATTATTTCACAAATTTTTGGGTGTCTCAACATGCTGATAAAATTGACAAAGAGCTGTGTATATTGAGTAACCCACCTTCCAAACTTGTTAAAACTTATAATGCATATGTGGTGAATGGATTTCGATTTCACACACATGCATATGGGGAATAAAAAAACAATGAACAGTGGAGTTAGCTTGATAGGATCTCAACATCGAGAAAATGAAGTTGACTTTTATGGCATACTTGATGAAATCATTGAACTCTGTTATCTTGGACAACATTACATAACCATGTTCAAATTTCGGTGGTTGGATACAGATAGAGGCGTGCGTGTTCATCCGACTCATGGAATCATCGATATTAAATTTAAAAGTGTTCTCGCAGTAAATGAACCATTCTTATTGGCTCAACAGGCCCCTCATGTTTATTACGTAAAGTACTGTGCTACATCAAGAGACTTGACTGATTGGTGAAGTGTAATAAAAATCAAAATTCGAGACAATAAGTTTTGTCAAAGTGAATGTGCTTTCACTGATGTGCAAAGAATTGAAGTTTTTTAAGAGAGTACTCAAAATAAATCTTTTTTACAAAGAGAGATGAGTATCGATGACGACACCCCACATTTAAGAGTCGGTGATGACGATGATGTTAATGATGTCACGTATGAATTTGAAATGGTAAGAGATGAAGCAACTGGAACTCGAATGGATATCGATGATGTTGAGGAGGAATATTAATATGACATTGACATATATGAATATTTTGATGAAGATGAACACTGATAGAATTCCATGGTAGTTATATACAATCATAACTAATATATATGTATATATAATAGTAATTATCAATTATTTGTTAACAACATTATCATTTTCTGTTTCATATGGAAGACGACACATTTCGTGAGTTGGCGGATGCTGACCTGACATTCGATGTGGATGAGTTGCTGGTAGATGACCCTCAGCCTGCAGGTGCTCCAGGGAGTATGCGGAGGGGGCGTGGTCTTGCATGATTGATGATTCCTGACCCCGTCCCCGAGCGACGTCGACGTCTTGGGTTTGATCCACGCACACGAAGGTGTGATAACCTGTGTGATAACCTGTGGATTTGACTAAGATTTCATTAATATATTCACATAATAAATGTTTATTATTTTTACAGTTTTCCGCATATAGCAGTCAGACAGGGCAGCGCTATTTTGCGCAACTATTTCTCTCAGCCTTGGACCACATGGGAGAAGATTCCCATTGATGTGCAGCAAGACATGTTCGCCCATTGGTTGGTACGTATGTAAGTAAATAGTTTTTATTTTGAAAATTATTTCATTTCTAACTTGATATTTTGATTTATTTGTATGGTTTATGGTATCCAATCGAGGATACCATGCGTAACGTCATCCACGAGGCATGGGAGGTGGCCATGCGTGATCACTTTCGTCAATTTTTTGAACAATTTAAGAAAAGCTGCCACGAAGAAAGCAGGAGTGTCAAATTTTGACGAGTCATGTAGAGCACACCGACCATAGTACATTTCATCCCATGTATGGGATGGATTATGTGCGCACTAGTTGAGTGATGCCTTTCAGAGGAGATCATCGGTGGGGAGGCAGAATCGTGGGAGACAGGAGGTGACTCATCGAGCTGGGAGTCATACTTTCAGTACTCATATACAGCATCTGGTACGTACATTATTTATAAATATTTTATATAACTATAAATATTAACAGTTTATT
This sequence comes from Viscum album, assembly GCA_963277665.1. Taxonomy (NCBI): domain Eukaryota; kingdom Viridiplantae; phylum Streptophyta; class Magnoliopsida; order Santalales; family Viscaceae; genus Viscum; species Viscum album. Next base: position 110,818,424 of record OY728125.1, on the reverse strand, counting down.
TTTTATTCTTATAGGCTGTCGAGCACGCCGATATTACAGAGTACGACGTATATCTGAGGATTTATAGTGATCCTGCTACTGGGGAGCTCAAAGGTGATCATCAGCGTCACATCGTGGTCAGTATTATTTGTTTTCATGTTTAAAAATTAACTGCATATAATATATTCACAATTTTAATTTCAAATTGCAACTACAGGAGTCATATGAGGCCGCAGCGTCACAGACCCGGCCTGAGATTCAGGCCGAGTCCTCAGATCAGACCACTGGCCATCAGTTTGATGAGGCGGCATGGATGCAGGCCACCTAGTATGCCTTCGAGAAGGGTCGGGTAGTTGGTATCAGCTCTCGACTGACTCCCGGAGATTATTATGGCAGTGTTGCGATGTCGGCGTCCAGCTCGAGAGGAGCTCGTGCATCTTCTTCTGATACACAGTATGAGGATCAGTTGCGATCTCAGACTGCACTGATAGAGAGTCTCCGACAGGAGAAGGAGCAGATGCGTCAGCAGCAGCAGCAGCATGAGGAGGAGCGTCGACGCCAGCAACAGTTGTACGAGGAGCAGATGAGTCGGTGGCAGCAGCAACACCAGGAGCAGATGGAGTACATGCGCCGAGTCACTCATAGGGATGGAGTTTCCTCCACCAGCATCTGCAGATCCCCCCTCCCCCCTCCTTCAGATTAGAGTTTTTTTTATGTTATAAAGTTTGTTAAATCAAAATATAAATTTTTTTTCAATTCGTAGTTTCAGTCTCATTATAAAATGTTAATAATATTATATTTTGAAATAACAATATTAATATTAATAACAATATTATTTATATTTTATAATATTAAATTTTTTATATATATTAAAATTTTATAATATTATAATTTAATTATATTTTTTTGTAATATTTGAATTATTTTAATAGTTGAATTTAAAATAAAATCTTATTATTTTTATATTAATTAAAATAACTTATTAATATTTTTTTATTTATGAATTATAATTCTAATATTATTATATTAATTAAAATCATTTATTAATATTCTATTATTTTTTATTTTTCAATTATAATTCTATTATTATTATATTAATTAAAATAATTTATTAATAATTTATTATTTTTATTTGTGAATTATAATTCTATTATTATATTAATTAAAATAATTTATTAGTATTTGTGACGGGCCCATTGCAAATACTATATTAAAATGTTTTTTAAAAATATACGGACTGATATTTGCGACGGGAAGGATCTACGTTGCAAATAATACCTTTAGCGATGAGCCCATCACAAATAATTGTTGTTGCGATGCCGTTTTCCGTAACGGGATATTTGCGACGGGGGCCCGTCGCAAAAGCCTATTAGCGACGGGATCCCGACGCAAATGCCCCGTCGCAAATGCCATTATTTCCAGTAGTGTAATTTTTTTAAAAAATCTTTTATAATTTTCAAAGTGTTTTTCTAATAAAGTGATTTCTAAAGTATTTTATTAATTTTTTTAACAAGTGACTTTAAAAAAAAAGGGATATTTTCATCAAATAATGTTTTAAATTATTTTAATGATTCTTGTATAAGATTCCAAGGTTATTTTTAATGAAAATGATTTCTAAAATGTTCCATGATTGAAAACAAAAATTAAAATTTGAAAGGATATATTCCTTAGGAAATGTTCCATGTTATATTTCAATAATATTTTCTTTCTATAATGACATACCATAATGTTAATTTTGAATTACTGTTGATAATGTTGAATGATACTGTCCTTATTCTTTCTCAAGATGGTTAATATTTATATTGATGAACTGCTTTCAAAAACAATTTACTTTTCATTGGTTATGCTATGTTGAATTCATGATATTTTTATGGAAACAATTTTATTTACAAAGGTTATGATGTGATGATACGATGAATGTTGTATGATATTTTGTCACACATAATTATGGTTTTCATTGTGAGATTGGTGGGACCAATATATCCTTCCTATGATTTTGGTAAATCTTTATATCTCATGAATAAAAAATATTTAACATGTTTATCATATTGATCCATTATTGGAAACCTATGTTTCATAATCGAATATGGGAAATAGGTGCATCCAGATCCCTACCGGAAAATAGGTGATAAGTCTAGATCCATTATGTTGATATTCTTGGTAGTTTACATTGACATATGAAATGGTTTTTCTATATTTATTTTGGTTCCAAACTCTTATTAAATTATAATATGGTTAATTATTGATGTATGATGATTTATCACACTTATGGGCCATGTTTTCTGAAATAATAATGTTTTATTCCAGGGATCATATTTATGATCTATGTCAAGATGGATACGAACATTCTATGTTATGTTAATGACCAAATATATACATTATTATCTTATTATTTGGTGTGATCAAATATTTATATCTCATATTTTTATGCTTACTATGAATGTGATATCACTATATCTTATATTTCCTTCCCTAGGTTATGAAGAAAGGATTGGGTAGTGTATTCATAAGGGGATTACCATGTGATAAGTTCTTTTTTGAAGATTTTGAAGATATTTTATGAAACAAGAATATTTTTTTTCTAGTATTGAGAGACACTAAAATATTATGGTCCCCATTAACATGTTTAACAAATTTATTGAATATTCAATTAAAAATACATGATATTAATGAATATAATATTGGGATTCTATAGTTGTTATCAGACTAAGAGAAGGAATATGATCCTTGGGAATTATCATATGTGATTGTTAGATAGAGAATGGATCTCTACACAAGGTCTTTAAGAGGAAATGGATTCCAATGGGGATAATAGTGTGTCATGTCCAAGAGGTGTAGCCTCCTATGGGATACATTGATAGGTACTAATTACAGTCCACTTGGGATAATTATAGACTACTATATTTGGGATTATAGTAATGTTTTAGTCAATTATTAGAGATTATAATTAGAAAATCCTTATTTATATCTCTAGGGATATTCCAAATTATATATCTAGTGATATTTATAGGGATATCTACAAGGATAAGTCTGATGATAATTCTATATATAGGGAAATATCTTGGAATTTTTTTTGAAGCATAGATAAAGGGGTTTCCAATAAATCACAATCCTACCAATTTACTAAAAGTAGATGTGGCTCTAGCATAGTGGTACCATTGGATAATAACATTGGAAATGGTGAATTGATTTGAACATGATCATTGCTTAGTGCACTATATTGGGCCTTGTTGCACACCTATTTTTACACTCTTAGGGGATATGATTTAGAATTTAAAAAATACTTTGAAAACCACCATAAAGGATTTATATAATGACTATGGATAATATAGTTTCAGCTTATTGTTTCATATATTTAAAAGAAGGTGTCATGATTTAAAAATTATATAAATGATTTATCATCATTATGTGGTTCTCCACTATTATTAGTGTTTCTCACGCTATGGTTTTTTTATTGATAAATGGTTGGAAACCAAAGGAACCATGTTAATGCTAAGTGTGATAGATAATGCAATGATTTTAATTTGTAGAAACCAAATGTTATGGGGGATGGAATAAAAAATATTATTTCTATTCTCATAAAAATTTCTAATGATATAAATAATTATGAGAATTTAAATGAGATAACTGGGGAACAATGTTAAGTTGATTATTTCTTGGGGAAATTTCTACATTTTTGTGGTTTCGGTGATCCACTAGTTTATGAGAAATGGATTAGTATGAATAAGATAATATTTCCCATTATTAAGTGATATTATCTAGAAAATATCACTTTCTATGTCAATCATATAGAATATGAATTAGATCAATGGTGTATTCATATCACGAACATGGTGGAATAAGAAAAAATTGAATCAATAGAACAGTAAGAGTTTAAGGAGATAATTCTTAGTAAGTACTTCACTAATATTATATGAACAATTATGGCCAAGGAATTTCAGGATATTATGAAAAATGGTGAATAATATATGATACATATGAATCTAAATTTACAAAACTTCCATGTTATGCTTCTAGTTTAATCATTAAACATGAAAGAAAAATTGATCCATTATCTAGTGGTTAAAACCAAGTCTTAAAAAGTCCATATCTATAAGAGACTTTAGTGCATATGAATAATTCATTAAATTTTCATTGAATATAGAAATTTAAATTGTATATTCTCACTATTAAAATGGATTTGATATGAAAAATAAGATTGAGTCTCATAAAAACTAAAACTCTATAAAAAAATTCCAGCAATCTTCAAGATTGAAATACAAGAAAAACATTCAAGGGAATTACATGAATAGAACTAGGATGTGATTTACATATGGAATGAAATATAATAGCACCTATAAATGTTGAAATAAAATTAATGGTATTATTAATATAATGGAGGATAAGAGGATTCCAACTAATTTAGCACCCACAATATAGTTTTTCAATTTCATGAAGTATGAGCATTATGTGAATAAATAACCCAATCCAACGGATAATGTGGATGATAATCCACAAAAACTCTAAATAAAAATGAAAATATGAAATATTATGAAATAAAAATGGATTAAGTGATTCATTATAATAATGGTACACTTATCCTACACTCCTTGGTTGGGATTTTTAGGATTTCATTTCTTTGAATGAGCCTTATGAAAATCTTTTTATTTAGAAATTATTTATATTTCATGTGATTACCTCCCCCAAAAAGATCGTGGAATAATGAAATTACCATGAATATTTTATTGACACAATGATGAACGCAATCTTAAAATGAAATTGTTTTTATATAAGAAAATAGCATATATAATTAATAAAGTGAGAATTAACTAGTGGTTATTTGTATGTCTCCATGTAAGATTAACTTAAGAGTTATGGATACCAAAATTATTTTATGATTTTAATGGTGATCATAAATTCAAATCCATTGAAACACCTTTTATGATTTATTATATAAGATTTTATCAATATTAAGTATATTTTAATAGTAAATTTATTCCATATAACCCTTTAGTTCCATTTATGCATTAGTGATGAAGTTATTTAAGGTGGAATGACTTTACACTTTTTTGAAATATGGTTAAAGGTAATGGTAATAGTTAGGGTTTATATTTTCATTGAAGTTGATGTAATTATGGGATGTTTTCAATCACATTATGATGTTAACACACTTCATTTCCAATAGGGAAGATTTCTATCTAGATCATATTACCAGAATATACATTAAGTTAATGGTAAGGATTCATGGGGTACAACATTCAATTGAATTTGATAAATATATGAAGTTTACGTTCAATTTTTGGTGATGTATTTAGCAATATGTTGAGAGAGAGTTTAGTTTTAACACCACCTATCATCCACAGAAGGATGTATAGACTGAGTGAGAAATTCCAACCCTAGAGTATATGCTAAGAACTTGTTCTAAGTATTTCAAAGGTGGTTGGGATGAACATATTCCTCTAGATGATTTTTCATTCAACATTATCATTCAATAAATAATTTATATGGCTCTTTATGAGACCATTAATGGAAATAAGTGTAGAACTCCAACATATTGGGATAATTTTGAAAAAAGAATGATTTTGGGACATGAGAAAGTAGTTGAGATGGAATAGAATGTTAAATCCATTCAACAACAAGTATGTACAACACAAGGTTTAAAAAAATGTTATTATGATAATCATACACAAGATATAGAGTTTGAATTTAGTGAAAATGAATTTTTATGAATTTTTATATGGAATAAAAAATAGAAAACTATGCCCTGTGTATATCGGTATCTTTGAAATATGTAATCATATAAAGAGAGAATCGTATCATTTGGTTCTTCCACCAAACCTCTCTCAGGATCCCAATGTGTTCCATGTAAATATATTTTAGATGTACATACAAGATCCTTCTCCAATATGAAGCTCATAAGTCCTACCACTGGAGCGTGATGTTCTTTATAACGAACAATTTGTTGAGATTTTGTATCATACAGATAAAGATATATGGAACAAGACATATGACATAGTCAATTTTTAATGAAAAAACACCATCTTGAGGAAACTATTTGGGAATATGATGGTGTAATGAGGTAGAAGTATCCTCATTCATTAGTACCAAAGTGACTAATTTTGAGGGTTAAATTCATTTTAAGGGTGTTAGAATATAACACCGTAATATTTTTCAAATTGTAAAAAAAATAGTATTTTAAATATTTTTTGTTAGAAATAACACTGAGTTTCCCTTTTTTAACATGAAAAAACTATGTCTAGCATGTATTACACATAAGACCATGTTTAAATAAAATACGACATACTATTAAAATGTTATTACTTAATGTGGTAGTTATCACCTAACTTTTGGAATTGTGGGTATGGGTAGGATAAACTAAATTTAGAAAATATATGGATTACACATCTATATATAAGTAATTTCTTGTTGGCCTATTAATTATAAATGACAATGAAAACAATTTGAAAATAAGGGGAATACTTTTATAAAAAACAATTTATGCAAAAACACTTGTTTTATCTAAAAAATTATAATAACTGTTGAAGAATTATTTTATTGAAATTTCTTTTTTATATAATCAATAAAATTATTAACATTTATGTTATGTTTTTTCAAGATAATAGATAATAATAAATCTAATTTTATTCTTAAAACTATTTACTTCTAAAATGATGTTTGTCCCATTTAGCAAAAAAAATTAATTTTTTTTTGAAAATTTTAGAAACATTATGAGATAAAATAAAATAAATTTTTTAAATGGGAATTTTGAAATTACGTTAGAGTGAATTTTTTATAATTTGTTAAGAAGATAAATATTTTGATGTATAATGAAAAATACATGTTTTTGTTAAGACCTATCATTTATTTTAAAGCATTTAAACACATAAAAATTGATTAAAAATGGTTTTAAAGGAAAATTAGTTCAATGATATATATATTTATTTAATTTGGGTCACTGGAATAAATTTAATTTTGAACTTTTATATAAAAACTCTAAAAACATTGAAACTTTTTTCCTGGGAAAACTGTTTTCTCTTCACGTCTATGGGATAAATTTTGAATTAAAATTATCCAATTATATGAATGGAATTTGAAAAAAAGGGATTCCATATTTTCAATCATAATAATATATATTATCTTATAAATTTAAATTAATATTTAATGTAAGTAATAGTAAAAAATGTAAAAAATTGGTATTGATGTTAAGGTATAAATGAGTTTACTAGGGGTTAAACTAAAATGATAAGGGTTAAAAGTGACCCAAAACATATCAAAATAAAACTTTTATGAAAATATTTAGACCTTATCACTTAAGAATTATATAACTGAACATTTTTAATCATTTTTTCATATGAAAAATTTGGGTACACCGTTTTCTTTTCAATAATTACTGGTGTGCCACTCAACTCACCTATGAAAGGTCACCCCCTCTCCACTATTTAAACTTCCAAAACAATTTATTCTACCAATAAATACCCAGATAACTGTGTTAATTACAAAATATCATCTTATAATATTTATTATTATTATAAATCCAACCTATTAACCCTTTCTTGTAAATCAGAAGACGTTTACGGAAAAATGTATAGTGCCCCTAACTAAGTGTTTTATATTATTTCTTTCTCCACCTCCTAAAATTTTTATTGATAAATTATTATATAATATAAATTATATATTTAATATATTTATATGTTATTAGGTTAATATAATAACCTCAATCATTCCCCTCTTTGATCAAATGGTTTATAAAATCATCATTTGTGTATACGATAGACCATCACCTCACGAACTGATGTTATTTGTTTTCCATAACCACCAATCATGGATGCATATAATTTGAATTTATTTGTTATATATAAGATATTTATTATATTCTTGTAAATTTTTTAATAATTATGTCACATGTTTTTTTTGCCTTTCATTCCAATGAAATATGATAATCGCATTTGTTTGAACGAAGGACTACCACCTGCTCCGCAAAGTGATTTGTTCATGATTGACACCGAAGGTAATAAATATGTGTTTACATAACACATGTTATATATATAATATAAATATTACTCAATAATGGTAATATATATTTAACCTTTATTTCCATTAGGAAAACATAAATAGCGTCCACGCAAATGTACAACCTACCATCTCCCAGAAATGTGTATTTCATTATATATCTCTAATTTATAAATAAATATAAATAAATTTTTCCTGAATATAAGTTATATTTATATCATGGTTAAAATTGTGTAGATTATGAAAACAATATCAATGTAATAGGATGACAAATAAAAAATTAAAACATAAATGAATAACCAATCTATTATTGTGTTAAATGTTACTTTAACATGAATTTGTTAGTAAACATTTAATTAAAGGACATAAATATATCATATATGATATGAAATATATAATTATGGTTCTAATATGAATATATAATAAACTTATATTTATTATAAAAGAGGTTCAAACACGTATGAAAGAATTCTAGAATTATGGTGTTGGATTTCCATTCCATTTTTATTTTATATGAGACCCATGACATATTCACTACATGTTTAATTTATGTGGTGTATATACTGCTCATGAATTTAATAAATTATTATTCACCTAAAAATTATTTGGATTTTAATATTCATTTTAGTGTATTTATTTAAAGGGGTTATGGTACAAAATATAAAAAATTGGTAAGGGTTTTTATGATATAATCTCATCATTTATTTGGGTTTTTTATGTATGTCCTTATGATGATGAACAATTGTGAGCCCTATCTCAAGAAATTCATGAAATTTCATATACTATTGTTATTTTCTGAATATACATGGTTTACCTTCATTTTTATATCTTTTTTTACTAAATAGTTCAAAATAATTTTTTTAAACCGAGTTTATTTCTCTCTTCAACTGAAAATATATTTTCTTCTAAACCCATGTTTTATAAAAGTGCATTCAATTTTTTTTTTCAAATCCTAATAAATATTTTTTAATTGTACATTACAAATGATTGATCTTTAAAAATAATTAATGAAATCCTCATTTCATTTTCCAAAAAAATCTCATTTATCTTTTAATGAAATGTTAAAGGAATCATTGTTTTATCATGTAAAACATTAGCAATATTTTCTAAATTCATGAAGAAATAATTTTTTAATTCTTACAATATATATTTAAATGTATATTTAGAAAAAAGTGTTTATAATTTTTTATGAATTTTTAGTTTGAGAGAGTGATTTTCTAAATGGAAAGGATATTTTCTCATGAAATGTTCTAAATAATTATTAGATATTACTTTATATATTTCAATGGTTATTTTTAAATAAAGGTATTATGAAAATATTTTGTGTTTTAAAAGGTTCTTTTAAGTGGAAATGATATATTTCTCGTGAAATGTTCCAAGTGATATTTCAAAATCATTTTCTATCTAAGATGATATCCATGAATTTTACTTATACTTTAATAGGGATAATATTGAATGATACCAATCGTATTATTTATCTATATGGTTAATGTTTTTGTTGATTTAAATGGTTATGAAACCCATTTAATTTTTACAATTTATTATTGGTGAATTGGTGATTTTTTTTTAATTTTTTTGTCTTTATATAGGCTATGATATGATGATATGATGAATGTTTCATTTTATTATACCTCACATATGTTTGGTTTTCATTTAGAGATGGGTGAGACATGTACCTACCAAACATTCAATGTGAAAATTTTTATATATCATGAGATAATAATAGGAAACAAGTTGATGAGCTTGATCTACTATGGGAAAGCGGTATGTCCTAATATACAATAGGAAACAAGTGTATCCAAATCAAAAATGAGAAATTGGTTAAAACACTTGGTACATTATGTTGATGGACTTAGAAGATATAATGGACATAAATTTTTTTTTTCTGTATTTATGATCGAACAACACATTTTATGAATGTATCATATGGTAGTGATTGATTTATGATGAATTTTCATCTTGTGGGATATTGTTTCTTAAGTGATAATTTTTTACGGCAAGAATCGTGTTTATGATCTATGATAGGATGGGTATGAACTTCTTTTGTTATCTACAGAATCAAAAACCCTAATTATTATAATATGACTTCATTTTATGATAGATTGCTTTTTCCTATGATTACCCTAAATGAGAATATAATAACACCCTTTATTAAGTTTCCTTCCTTGAGTTATGAAGAAATGTATAGGGAGGGTATTCCTAAGATTAGTACTGTGTTTGAATTTATTTTTCATAGATGTGTAATCTCATTCATGAAATATTATGATTGTGTTTTTAGTCTATAAAGAAATTAAACTATTACAGTCTCTGAGCGTGTGTTTATGAAATGTATTGAGTCATTATATAAAAAGATGTGACATATATGTATAAAATCATGGGTCACTGTAAACTACAATTACGTAATTCAGTCATAGATTCATGTGATGATTAGGATAGATAGAGGTATACTCCAAGGAGGATTCCCTTTAAGTTAGTGTTATTGAGAACTTATCCCTTTTAAGGTTTATAATCTCTAGATTTAGAAACCACCAGGGTTATTTCTATGGATTCCAGCCTGGAGGATGACTTGAGTAGAAGATATGACACGAGTTAAATAATATTATTTCTGTATTAGTGTTATCAACAATAACATTAAGAAGAAAAATTATTCTTGGGGTGTGATAATGTAATATTGTGAAATTAAAATATTTATAAATACAAATTTCATATTGGATAAGGTGTTAGGTGAGGTTGGTATTTCCCCCAAATGGGGCCACATATACTTCATAATGAATTTATTCTGAAGATTCCAACATTTAGAACTCTTTACAAGGAACCGTCTCCAAACCACCCTCCATGAATAACACATCACAAAGGAAATTTGTTTTCCAAATATACCCTTTGAGGATGATTTGTAGAGGTTATTTATTGTGAATTTCGTGGATTTATTTCTATTTTTTATGATTTATATTTTTACAATATAGAAACTAGTCCTCACACATTCTTATGGGTTCAATGTATATCTTCCTCTATCCATCTATGTGTTCATTCATTCTTCCCATATTTTTTATAGAGTATTGTATTTATAGATGGTGTTGGGTAATTTTTTTCTCAATAAAATGGGTCCACATGATTGTATAAAAAGTAATGGACATTACTTTTCATATAATGTAAATAGTGGGGGTGGTAAAATACTATCACATAACACTGCCTCCAAGATTCTACAAACGAAAAGCATAAAAACTACTATGTGAAGGAATTGTTATGAAATAATGTAGAAAAATACTTTTCCACCTCAAATTAGGGGGTTTCTTTACCTCCATTAAGATGATTTTATTGGAGGAAGTCACCTCCCTTCACAAATGAGGGATAGTTCGTGAATGAGGTTTTCTTTGTGGTGAGGGATTAATAGTTTTTGATAAAGCCTATTTTTTTGTGGATTTTCTTTTAAAAAATCAATTCAATTTAAATTTTCACATGGGTTATTTACTCCATTGTATGTGATACCAAAATGTGTAGTCTTCAATAATAACCCCCCCCCCCCCACTAACCCACCCATGGAATGGGGTCTAGTTAGAATAAAATAGAACTTATTATGTGTAATAAATGGTATCACAAAAACAACTTCGTAGTCCATTGGGGAGAGTTCATCCTCCTATAAAGGGTATCTATACCACTCATCTATTACTATTTTTTGGGAACTATGTGCTTGACTGATATATTGGTACTAGAACTCATAGGATACTCTCTTTGTTAATATTGATGACATCACATATGATCCATTCTTTGTGGATGACTAGGTATTTTGTGAATAATTATTGATTCTTTGTGGGGAAATAATCTTATGTGAAATTTCTAACCCATATAAAAATGATTAACATAGTGTTTCAAGAACTATGTGATTCACATCACACCTATAATGCTATGTGTAATATTGGAATCTGGATGAAGTTTTGGTTTTTTCACTTTTATTCACATCATTTTGAATTGTAGGTGTAATGGATTTCAGACCAATGTAAAACTACTGCTACAAGGATGTTGTCGAAAAAAATAATGAATCTAACCCTCAATATCATATTATTACTAAAAATGATACCCTAAAGAATCATCTTTCAGCCAATTTCAACAATTACCCATTGTCTAAAAATATGAATCATTATACATTTTGGTTGAAAAAGTATGTGTTGATTTTGATAACTCGAAAAATTTGTATATCTTCCCAGTTTTAAATATCTGCTAATTGTGTTTAGGTGAACTTCTACACCATGAGTAGGATATTCTTAGAGTCATGTCAATGATGTATCTTCATCATGAAAAACTCTTAATGGTTCAAGGATAATTATGTTGTGTCATAATAATCAATCACTATGGATTAATCATCCATTTTAATATTTTATTGGATAATTCTAATGGAATATGGATTCCAACGTGGGACATATGGTCCAAAAAATTAAAAATAATGGGTGTAGGATTTCTAAGTACATTAATGATTCATAAAATTTCCTGAGTTGGTGGATTTATTTTGTTTATGACAAGAAGTATATACATATTAATTAATGATATATCCAAAAAATGAGATTTACCAATGATAATCATCCATTGTTTGTGAAATATCAACATATCAATTCTACCATATAGTGAGTTCAGGATTAATTTGTGGAATATTTTTCAATGTGGATGATTCCCAATATTTGGGGAGATTTATGATGAGTTTTAACCTACATATTACCCATTGGAAGATTCATATCGAATACCTCCTATAGTGAGGGACATGTAAATCATGATGAATAGATCATTAGAAAAATTTGTTCATAAACATTCAATTACCACATTTGGTGATAGGGAAAAAAATATTTCTATAACTTAATGGGTTAATACCAAATGCCATGTTCATAATTACCCACCCTTCTCAATAGTCACAATATATCTAAGGCTTATACTAGGATATCTTAAATGAAATCTTGGACACCTCATTGAGTTAAATAGTATTTCTATATATCTCATCAGATTAGTTGTCAACTATATTTTTTCCATGTTTCTGATTGGATGTATTTTCCTTGATCGTAATGATCATTATGGTTTCAATATCATCACCCTGATGATTCCAAATACATTGTAATAAGGATATCCTATTAACATGGTAGTACCCAACCTTTCTTAGTATTGTCACTTAGTAGGATATATATTTGAAGGAAGGTCTCCACATCATATTTGAGGGCCATTCCGATTTCTATATAGTTTTATAGAGGAACATTTCCAAGTTTATGTGCATAAAATTTTTTCAACAATACCTTGTTATTACTCCCATTCTAGGTTGATCAAAAATTTTATTTTTCATCTAATATCCTTATATTTTATCATTGTTATTGAGATGTTGAGGAATCACATTGATTTTAACTTTTTTCTATATGTCACGCATCTTGGAATAATAATATATAATGGTGGAGGCACTAAGGTAGAATTTTCTTACATTATATAATTTTGAGATGGGGTTTTTATATCTAAAATAGAAGGATTTATTATCTGTGACCACTAAACCCCAAATAGGTTCACAAAATAGTTTGGATTTATTCAAATATTAATGTTTTTACCTATTACTATGGTTAATAAAGAGACACATCTTACTATCATTTTTCATCACTACTCGATGCTAACATAGAAGGATGTAGGAATATTGATTATTTTTCCATCCATTTGTGCTTCAACTATATTATCATGCGAATAAGAAAAATAAACAGTGGATAATTATGCACATTACAAATTTGGATAACAAGTTTCATGTGTGAACAAAATATTGACTTCTCCGAGTCCTTCAGTGGAAATCCATTCAAAAAATATTTTCAAAATGAATACTAATATAGCCAAGCATTAAAAAAATTGGGAAATTTTTTCAGGTTCTTTTATCTTTCATATTTTTAAGAATCTAGTGTTTCGACCAAGGTTTTTAGTATTTTTACTAACATTGATTCTATCATAAAAATGAAATGTAATAATTAGGTGGTGGTCACCCCAATCTAATAAGTACCCAAACTAATGTGGGAAGAAATAAAAAAGGATTATCCCTACCATTTTTACCAACTAAACTATTATCCTCTTTTTAAACATTTATTTTGGATTCTATACCAGAAGAATAAATTAAACTGGGTCTAGATCCAAACTAAATAGTAGAAAACAAGGCTGTGAGAAAGTGGGATTATCACCTGGTTCATACTATCAGTACAAAGGATCCTTTAGATGAGATTATTGATAAATTGAATACCCTTAACCAAATATTATATTGATTTGGATTATGAGGTTTCATTTAGTGACCCTTTCACCCACACAGACATCAAAATCTTACTTCCTGAGAGGAGATGGTGTCCAATGAATGTGATCTCCTACTATTTGATCTTATTAACCATCATGAGAATGATATGGAGGGTAGAAATATTGAGATACATCAGTATTATACTGATGATTCATGGATTTATTATTTTATATCCATGCATATTGTAGAACTATGGTAATATGAATCATGTGTGGAAATGGGTAAGGTGAAACTACTATTATCATACATTGGGTTTAAGGAAATTGTATGAAGGAGCTAGGAGGTGACATCTCATGTTGAACAAACAAATCCACTGGCTGAAGTAGATGTTATTAAATGGATGAATCCTCAGTAGTCTATCAATAATTCTTGTGAAGCTTTGGATAAATTTTTAAATAAGAAAAATTGTAGAATATTGTAGATGTTTTTTTTCATTCATCTTTACATACAATGTTATTGAGAGATTCAAGGATGTGGATGCTCCTCATTTTTTATATTTATTGATTTTTTAAAATTAAATTATTTTTCTAATTATTTTATAGTTCTTATTCTAATTATTATTTCATAAAAACTTATGAAGGCTATAAAAAAATAAAATCAAGATAATTCAGTACATATTGATAGTTCATTTAGGGAATGGGTTGAGTTAAACATGGTTACAAAACACTTGAATAGAAAGAGATTTTATCTTCGTCATTGATCATGGATTATTATATGAATAAATACCACTGTTATAACAATATAGTTGTTCAATTATGATAACCAATTACCTCTTATGCATGGCTCACAAACATATATTGGAAACAATAATACCAATTTAACACTGTATTTGGTTCATTTCAATGAAATAGTTCATCCTAGGAAGGTCCCATGGATTTTTATAGGCATAAGTACCTTCATCGTAATAGTATACTTGGTCAATTCAAATGATTAGTTGAGTCAATGTGATATGCATTGCAAGGCAAAATTTGGAATAAATATTCCAATGTAGAAATGAGTTATAACACCAAGTATTTTTATCTCAAAAGAAAATCATGAAGATCATAAGGATAGATAAATTTATGATGAGAGAATGATATAATGCCTTAACTTTTACATAGGGCATGGGGCCTTGTGATCAATACATGACTTGTATTGGTTTCATATTGTGTACATGGTAATATTTCATAAATTTATTTTATCACCATAAAATATTTCTAAGACTCATATTGGGGATGAATTGAGTGAAAGGAAATGATTTTTTCTTATATTTCTATTTATGGGTTTTCAACCTAAAATATTTTTCCCTTTTTAAATTTAATTTCTTAATTTTTCTAGAATCAATAGAGGTTTGTTTCTAATGAGCGAAGAATTAATTTAATATAGATCTCTGTTTACATGATTCATCATAGTGAGACCTATATCTCTATTTGAATATCAATGTAGGACAAGTTAGTCAGAACAATGTGGTAATGATTAAATTCTAACTACTAAAACCCAAGTACATATATTTCATGACCATGATGTGTGGACTAAAAGGTGAGGTGACCATCCAAGAAACACAATTGAAGTTAACTTGATGTGAATTAACCAATAATTATTTCATAGAATCAAATGATCTCATGAGTAAATAGTGCCCAATAAACCTTATAAAAAATACCACTACTTTTGATGATAGTGGGTGTAAAATCACTGAGATAATTCTAGAGATTATTTTGCATTATGAAGATGTAGATATGTGAACTCTCTAGTTCGAAATAAAATCAGATAAAAAAGTGATGCATAAATTTTACTACATATGAATGATGTTTTAGGGACCACCCTATAGCATAGGGATTCAATTTACGATAATGAAGCTCGTAACATTAGGCCTTATGAGTTATAGCCACAAGAAATGTCCAATTAATTGTTAGAGGATGAAATTTGAAACTCTATCTTTGAAAATGAGTTTGATATTCATCTATGTAACATCGAGGGTATTAAATTCACTTAAATAGTATGATTATGGGTTGTGTAAATCATAAATTTTGAATTTTGAATAAGGAATGGTGAGGTGGGATGTAACACCTCGATATTTTATGAGATATATTCTTTTTAATTTCTTTCATATCTTCTATTGTACGCTATGCCAAGATTCTCTTGCACTATACGAAACACCGTATTAGCCTGCAGTATACGCAACACTATTATTGTCTCGTGTTACACAGAATTTCAAGTTCGTTTTGTGGAAATTATTCTACGCAACATTAAGAATAGATTTTGTTTAATGTATAAAGGAAATAAGTTTTGATTATGTTATACGCAACACCAGACGGAGCTTTCACTACACGCAGCCCTGACATGGCTTGCGTTACACGCAATCCAGACATTATTCGATAGCGTGTGTAGTACGCAATACCAAGTTTCACTAAATGAAATATTATTATAATATTAAAATGAAATAGCCGTTAGGAATAGTAATACACACTATTTGAAATTTTATAAATTTTAACTTTTAAAATGTACTTCATTTTTGAATTCGGAATATCGAAATTAGCCTAGGGTGAAATTTTGGTATTTTTCTGAAAACTTTCAATTTTTGATGAATAGTAAAAACACTAGGTTACTAATTATAAACCGAATTTTTATTTAAATAATTATTTATTTTATATAAATTTATTTTAGGTCAAAATTTATACATACTAACTATATAATTTCAATGTAATTCGTTGGATTCATTTTATAATAATTTTATATATGTAAAAATTTTATTGAACTTTTCACCATCTTTTACCCACATCCTAAGAGCATTTGCAATCGTACATAAAACATAATTTTACCACTTATGTGAGTTGAATTTTAAAAATCCAAGGGACACAGTTAATATCAAGGAGTAAAATGTGGTTCAATAAGATAACAATAATTTTTTATGAATAGTAACTTTTTATTTTTATTTACCACGGTTAAAAGTAAATAGGGTAATTAAGGGTAAAAATGATATTATTATTACCCTAAAACATGTACTAATTCTATTTTATAAGTTTAATTTGACCAAAAACAACCTTATGAATAAAATATTACCCTTTAGGTCCACTTGGATTAGATTACGACACTTGTTATTATTTTATTTAAAGAATAGTTAAAATAGTTATAATCAAAGTTTAATAAATAAAACGTTTTTAATAAAGGGTTATACAGTAGATAAATTCTACTATAAATATTAATTTGGAAGATAAAAATATTTCCTGTATAATGGTATTTTATTTATAATTTTTAGACATTAAATAATTTAATTTATTTATGACACAATGATGATACAGTAATTACCTTATTAATGAAATATTAACATAATTGATGTTATAAATTCCAAAATAAATGTAATATGAGACTTTTTATAAATTCCACTAATTTTTAGGTTAATATGACATGTTATTGTTGATTCAATTAACTTTTTTCTAACTAATCATGCTGTTATAAGTTTCACAAAAATCAATCACCAAATAGTGTCAAAATTGACATAAAATAGTTTTTTAAACAAAATTATATTATTAATAGTTATTCTATTCCAAAAAAAATATATGTTTCGGCCAAATTACTTAGATAAGGTTATATATATTAATACATAACCACTTTTGGTTCTTTTGGCTTGTTATAGTATGTTTATTAACCATATAGTGTAAGAAAACAAGAAGACGTGGTAAAAGTTAAATTATTTAACTTAGAGTTAAATCTAAATGATAAGGTTAAAATAGTAACCTAAATTTGTCTAAAACAAATTGGTTGAGAGGATTTATACCCATACCCACTATATATTAGAAATAAATTATTTTTGAGCTATTATAAACCGAATATTAATTTATTATATAATAATATTTTAAGATTTTTCAAAGGTGCCCCTCTCCTCCCTTATAAAAAGGGCACCCCTTCCCACTTCTCTTCACACCCTTTTGATCCTTTAATATCAGCCAACCCCTACCAATTACTCTTTTAAACCTCTCTAGTTATATCATATAGGTTCTGGTCTTATCAAAAGACCAACTCTATTGCCCTAAGAAGAAGTTTAAAGGAGGTGCATCTAGGAAGAGGTAATCTCTTCTACCAACTCATTCAAGTTTCTTTCTTCTTATACATCCTCTTCTTTAGTTGTTTCATTATAAAGTAATAACATCAGTATTAATTATATACTAATATGTTATTATAAATATGAAACAACACTATTTCACCTTCTATCCATCCTATGGAAAACGAAATCACCCCGCGTGCGTAAGTACGTAATACCGTCTCTACGCCGTGGTGTAATCAGTTTTTCCACCACCACCTTACTTGGAAGGGTATAATGGTGTAAAGAATAACTATATATGATTATTTTAACATCATACAGATTCTAAGATATTATATCATCCAATAATATTCTATTCAATAAATATGGGAATGATATAATCGCTCATGCAAACTTACGGATTACCGTCTCCACGACGCGATGAGATTCATTTTCCATGTTAACAATTCAAGAATGATTATAAAGTATATATAATAAGTAATCATGAAATATATAAAATAATAGTGCTACTATATTTATTTATATATTTATGTATTTCATATACTTAATTCCATTCAATTCCATAAGGAAATGAAAAACAACGTTCATGTGTACGTACGACCTACCGTCTCCATGAACGGTGTATTTCTTTCCATTTATCGATCTAGTATATATATGTTTATTCTGAATATATTTTATATATAAATAATGTTTTATATTATGTAATTAAGTAGTCATGATCTATGTAATCATATTAATAATTACAAGTCAAAACACGGATGATAAATGAAACGATTTTACCCAAAATGCTTCTTTAAAATGGAATTTTACAAAAGAACGGGTAATATAAAGTCATAAGTGAACCATATATGATATCACAATAATGAATATTATTATGTAATAATTAAATGAAATTATTTAAATCATTATACAGGTGGTTCAGATACATACCAAGCATATCATACATAAGGTAAGGGATAACTTTTCCAATCTGGTTTGTTTTATCTGAGATTGTTTATTTGTAAGTAATTACTGGGGTTATATTTATCATCCATGTACCTGTTTTCTAAAAAAAATTCATGTATGTTAAATGTCATTTTTACCCATTTTTTACTTTTACTACATGGTATGTAAGGAATATTTCTTTTGTTTACGTTATGAAGTACCTTTTTGACTTTTCTGGAAAAAGTACGAGAAGAATGTTTTTTTAACTTATTCGACATGAATGGATTTTTACAGTTTCATAACGTCTTATTTTCATGAAGCTTACTCTACAAGATTTAATGAATATTTTCAACAAAATCCTTTTCTTTTAAAATTTCATGCCATTTTGTGAAAAGAAAATGATTTTGAGGAAGAAATGGTATTTTCCTCAAGAATTCATTTCAATTGTTTTATCAAAACCATTTTCCATATAAGATGGAATTATTTCATATGTGTATGTTTCAAGTATAATGCCTCTATGATTTAAATGGTTTCACTTTTATTATGATGAAATGATATCCATTTTTTTAATGGATTATGTTATGGTTGGATGATGTTTATGAAACCCATTTTATACTTTGGGTAATGATGAATGATTTATGTTCATGTTGTGCCACAAGTAATAATGATTTCATTATGAGAAGGGTGGGACCTATATCTCCCTCCAATGCATTGGGTAAATATTTATATCTCATTATATAGACATGGCTGGAACGGTAAGTTAATCTGATTCAGTGGTACAATACTAGAACGAGGAGTGAACTCGATTACGTAAGGGACTTTGTCCACTAAGATGGTCTTGGCGGCATTGCCTTAGATACTATTGAAATTATATCATATACGTAATGGTTTTATACAATTAAATGTTTTATTCCCATGCTATTTTATCATGATTGATGTTCCTTTCTGATATATTCCTTACGTACTTCCAATATTTATGTCTTTGCTCAAGATTTTTATGTTTAGATTTTATGTTCATGTTTTGTCATTAAAATTTTTATGGATTGTTTTATGTTCTCTATGTTTAGACTTACTGAGAATTTGAGCTCACCCTTTTTATGTTTTCTTTTCCCCATGAAATAAAGATAGGTTTTAGGTAAGAAAACCAAAGGGGGAGGTCTTTATGTGAGATGTTGAAGATATTTCACCATGATTAGAAGATTATGTTCCAAGTTTTCAATGACACTAAACTATTACGGTCCTTTGGTGTCTGTTTTTGTTATGTATTAGATATTCCGAAAAAGTAATGTAATTTCTAGGTACGACAAGCTTTGGGTCTCTACATGGGACACATATGTTAGGGATGAACATGTACCATATTAAAAAGATTGGTTCCACAAAAATTGTGTTGGGGTATAAGGATTTTGAGGATGGTCCCTTTTATTATAAAGAGTATCTGGTTGATGAGCTATATTGCGGGATCTTATGATGATCTGTATCAAGGGAATAGTATTAATAATAAAAAAATGACTTTTGGGGTTGAGTATGCTCATTATTGATATCCAAGGAATATAAATGGATTGAAACACATATAGAATAAAGTAGGTTCATGGCATGAAGTATTATAAAAGATGGTTTCTAACACCATAATGGCTCTAAAACCATTCATGAACAATATAATTTGTGTTTATAGATATAATATTTCACTGCTCTAGTATTTTCTTGATCCAATCGGTCCAGTGAGAAGGAATTGACTTTTTTAGGTAAATATCATTGGCCCTATAGTCTTTATGAATTTTCAAAATAATTTACATTTTAATTTTTCCTAATCCCCAGAAAAATGTAGAGGCTTAGTGAGAATATAATCAAATTTTTATCAGCATAATATTATTGGGTTTTTAGCCTAACTAGTTTTATTACTTTTTCACCTAGATCGTAAATTCATATGGTTAGGAAAACCAACAGTTTGGAGATTATGGTCATATAACATTGAACAGATAATACTAAGTCTATTATCATGAATATTTGACTTTATTTGAAGTGGTGTAATCTACATATAATAGGTTACATGAAACACAATGTGAATAGTGAGACTAATCATAGTATAAATGGTCTTATGTGAGCTATCTACATAGTTTAAGGTCACAGTGATTGGAATAAAATGGTGTTAGAAATTCCATTTTTTAATGTGAGATTTGAGATAATATAAATGGATATTCCAATTCCATTATAGATTATCTCAGGGAGGACACATAGTTTACGTTCAAGATCAGTTAGAATAATGGAGGAGAATATAAATGCAAATAGTTCCCATATGATAAAAATGTTCTAACACTATTTGAATAGGGACTTGTTATATCATAAATCAAAACATGATCTTATTGTATTAGGGGAATTAATGTAGAGGAGGTTCACAAGGGATGATAATGAACCATATTTGAAATATATACCTACTACTATGTTGTGAAGGAATATATAAATTGAATGATTTCCCCACATATATTGAATATTCCTATGTTTGATGGTTCACATAAAAGAAACATATACATAGATAAATCAGGGTTATAGTATGAACAATAAATCATATATATCCCTTGGGATTGAAGACATTCATTATTGATAACCTATAAATGGTTCATATAAATTCAAGACACTTAATCAGTGATGTTAAATTTTTAAATTGGTGAGTGTAAATAAAGTAAAAGAATCCTATTTGACTCATTCTCTTCATAGCTAGGATGAAATGGTTCCTTTTGAAGTGGTGTAATCTAATGGGGTCATGTTGTAGGGTCCAAAATATGGTGTTTGTACATACATCCCAATTCAGTATCATTAAAGTGATACAAAGTCCTAAAATTTATGGGGAGGTTTTAAACATTATGGTATGCTTTTTAACCCAACAATATCACAAATAAGCTCAGTGAATATAATCTAGAATAGTATGTGACTCTGCAAATCATCCATATCATTCCTTGTAGAAAAAACATTATGTGTGACCAGTACTTTTCATGGTGTAACCACAAAATATTTATCTTACGGGGTGAGGTAGTATTATCATATCCCTTATTAATGGAATATGATTACCAAGTGAGGTGGTGGCATTCTAACCCCCCCCCCCCACCAAATGAAAATATTTTTACTTAATAGGTGGTAATTTATTTCCCAATGAAAAAAAAATTAAATTTCTAGGGTGAAGCATCTTTTATGGACTCTTCATAGAACCTGGTAGGTTATGTGTCTCCCTATACATTTTCAGGAAATATTTATTCTTGTACATTATAAATACTTAATATTCCCACCAGAAATGGGGACAATGATCAAAGAAGAAGGTTATAAGAGAAGAATAAGCGAGAAACATCATGTTTGTAAAGTAATTCACTTACATCAAAAAACAAATTAAATGGAAACATTATAAGGGTATACTCATCTAAGAGAATCCCCTCATAATGGGTCCCCATTATTAGAAAAATGACCCCCTTAGTAACCTATAAAGGGGACCCCCATTCATTCGGGATGAAATCATCTCGTGAATAAATACCCTTTGTTGAACAACACATTAATGATTCCCCATCCCACATAGTAAGAAAAATATGTGGAACGGGGTATCCTTATTGTATTTTACCTTTATCTCTAGATTACTTCTTTCTATGTACCATTTGTATTCATCTTAACTCCATGAAAAATTGTTAAAATTGGATCCTTATGACCAACACCAAGTCCTAGGAATTCCATAATTAATACCTCCCCTGTAGCCACCAGATCCATCTAGACTGGGGATGAGACACATCAATATATCCCTTTTGGGATCATGAGTTAACATGGTAAAGTAATCCCTACATTTAAATATCATATTATCTAGTTTCATTTAAATTTGAAATATCTTTCATTATCATTGTAATGAAGAACCTAGTGTTGTAACCATGATCTTCTATGCATGATTTGGAGTATGGTTTGTGTTTGTTTTCAATCCTTAGTGGAAGTTCAGAATGTGTACCAGTAAAGAGATCATACAGTTCAAGCAGACAACAGTATTGAAGGTGGCGTTGTTTCCCAGTGTTTGCCAAATTTTTGGGCCTAAAAATCGTCAAATGGATAAAAGTGTTTTTTGGAAAAAAAAAAGACTTGCATGTCTTATACTTGAAGTAGAGGAAACTTGCGCGCCATATGTTTTTCAAGATTAGAACATGGGAAAATGGCAATGGGATAAGGGTCGCGCAAGTTTTGGGCTGGTCGCGCAAGTGACCTGCGCGCCGTGAAGAGACTTGTGCGCTGATGCCTAGGAGGATTGGAAACTTGTGCGTCTATTGGTTTACAAGATTATAACTTCAAAATATGGAAATGTAAAGAGGGCCGTGCAAGTATTTGTGTTGTCGTGCAAGTGAGTATCACGACAGAGGCTAGGGAGGATGAGCTACGCACCGGAACCTATGCGTTGAGGGAAGACTTGCACGCCACCACGCAGGGTTTCCAGTTTGCCTATAAATAGAGGACCACCCATCCTCATTTGTAACGAAGTTCAAGACTTAGAGATTTTTTGAGCTCTCGTCGCGCAAATAGTTGAGTCGCGCAAGTGGTTGTTGGGTTGCCCAAGTAGAGGTTGCGCGCTGGTTGTTGGATGTGCGACCAAGGCAGTTGGGGAGTTGAAGCCGCAACGTAGTGCAAGTTTGGAGTTGAAAGAGGCAGTGTCGCGCAAGTGGGTTGGTGTCACCTACACGCTGAATTTGTACCGCGCAAGTGACTTGTGCACCGGGATTGAAACTTGCACGTCGGGCTTGGAGAAGCGCGTCGGGGTTGTTAAAGTACATCTATCCTTTTGAAGATGCATGAAAGCTGGAAGATCGCCCGGTACCCTCAGCGCAAAGTGAGATTCTTCTTCTCGTGCGAATTGGACTTCAATAGAGCAAATACATACGACGGCAGATGCATTCTTATTCAATAATGAAGATACCTTCACGTCTATAAACTGAGTGTGACTTCACCAAGGTCAGTGAGCCAGGGGGAGTTAACGGGAGTGACCCAAGGGAATCAGTGAGCTATCCCTGAACCTTTGTAAAGGTAGTGAGCCTGGGACAGAGTGACTGTGCTTGAACCTTTGTAATCCACAACTAGTGAATATTAGTGGTATTTGGTATGACCGAAAACTTATTGGTGTATGCTCCTTGGACTAATCCCTTACTGGTGAACCAAGTAAAAAGTGTTGCGTCTTCTCTATGCATGTGAATGTTTTCTTTCTGATCATATTCATCATACAGGTTCAACAAGTTCCTACCAACATGGAAACAAGATCCATCACATTAAAAGAAAAATTTGTCACCCTGATTCACCCCTCCCCTCTCAGGGTGTCCTGGGATCCTTCACCTAGCCAAATATATGGTGTACGTGGTTCAGTTTCTGGAATTTATCCAATGTATTATATCAAAAATGAGAAGTTAATTGAGTAAAATATACATATTAATAAGATTAAAATACATATTCCAAGGTTTAAAAACATTCAGAAAGAAGAGAATGTTTAAATTTAACCTTTCTTTGGATCACCCCACCATCGCCTCACCCTAATCTACCAGTAGATAAATAGAAAATATCCACAACAGGTATCCATCTGGAAGTAAGATCCTAGTCTTTACTGTTATATATCACCTTATTTATACAACTTTACCCTCATTGACCAATAAAATAGGAAGAAAAAATAAAATGGGCTTCTAATTTAGGATTAAGTACCTTTGTCACGAACCAACCCGGGTCGACCCTAAATCGGTCACCCGAGATGGTCCGCGACATGGCCCGAGAGGCGTTCTCGATACTCCCGGGCTGGCGACAAGCTCTAGGGCATCAACAGAGGCTGTGGGAATGATTTTTCCCAATATAAATAAATAAAACAGAAGAAATAATACAGATAAGTGCAGAATAGATAAACCAAATAAAGTGACTAAACAGGAAAAGAAGAAAAATAAAACTGACCAAATACGACGTCCGAACTAACTCCGTGCGACCTCACGGGTCACTCTCCGACTCAACGATCAAGCGTCTCCCTAAGCGAGTGCACTCAAGTTATAGCATGCACAAACACTAAAAATAGAAAAGAACTATAGGCGTGAGTATTAAAACTCAGTAGGCTAGCTCAATATCTATTCCCAATGCACTACCTTGAAAATAAAAGAAACATCCTTTCAAGTTTGAACTACAATTTATAAAAGTATTTTTTTTCTGAACATTTTACTTAAAAAAAAGTACGAACTATTGACCTTAACCATTTCTAAATTTGGGATCATCTCATTAGTGTCAATGATTTTTTAAAAAGGGAAAGTGATGTTTACATTTTCAAATTTGTACAAAAAGTATTAAACACTTTCATTTTAAAACCATTTTTAGAAACCTAAACAAAAGCAATTTATCACTTTCCAAGGAAAACAAAACACCAGAAATGCACAAGGTAAAACACCTAGCAAGGGCAATGTAGGTATATATATGAACATCATAATCACTATTTCAAGGAACAAAAGCTGAATAGACAAGGGTGAACCTAGGAGATCTAGAATAAACTATAAGACACCAATACATGAGAAATCATCCTTGTTGACATGTCACAATGAAATAAAAACGCCCAATACTCTTGACCATCCTCTCTCAGGCAGGTCGAGGGAAAATCCCATAGTAATAATCCCAATATATCGACCTACTATGGGCCATTGTTCAGTACCATAACCTACCAGTGCAGCAATAATTCTTAGAATAGTCTCTCAATATGCCAGATTCCCATGTCTCAAGTGTTTGGAAAGGGGGTGAGCCAACCAATACCAACCAATCATCCAATCATATATATATATATAAATCACAATAGGAATCACCCCGAGCCACTCCATGGAAGAACCTATTTACTTTAAACTACTCATGTACCCGGGAGCCTCTAAGTGTGGCCTCCAAAACAATCAACTGCATCTAAGGCAAGAGATTAATCCTAGGAGGTTTTCATCAAAAAAATCACATCATTTTCCATAAAGTGCCAATCAGGCATTAACCACTTTTCACAATCACAACTAAAAAAATGTACAACTTCTTTATAAGACCAATCCCAGTTTAAAACAACTTAAAGAACCCCCAAAACACTACATCACAGGATGCCAAAATTTTTATAAAAACAAACCAAAACATTTTATTTTTCCAAATAAACTTTAAGATCCAACCGGGAAATTTCTCTAAAGAACCAAAGTACTTATTCACGCTTCAAAATAAATCTTTTATCATTAAACCAAAACTCTATTTTATATTATGTGAATTATGATTAAATCCAAACAAGAATTATTTCACTAATGGGTGTCCGCTCATCAAGAAAATATTTCAAGCGTCGTGTATAAAAAAACGGCTCTTTTTACACCAAATTATCATTTAAAAATGAACTATCTTATATTAAAAATTAATTATCGTATATTATCTCTTAGTTATTAAAATTAATAAAATATTTATTTTGAACAATTTGTGTGTGTAAATAGAAGGAAATAATGTAACATAAATTTTAAAATCAGTGCAAAGGGAACCTACCTCGGATACACGATGCGATGAAACGACACACATTCGAAAAAGCACGGTAAAGTCCAAAGCCCTACATAATAAATATCAAGGACTCAAAACACATACATAACCCCATTTAAAGTATGGGAAACCAAGCGGCGGAAGAAAAACTCACCTTGAAACTAAAAAGCGACGATGACGGAACTTCGGAAATAAGGCGCGACAATGGCGCTCACTCAGAAATGCCCTGCGTGGGTCCTAAAAATCCTAAACCAACCAAAAAAAACTTACCATAAATTAAAACCCATAATCCAATAAGAGTAAAATGATAATAATAAAAATAAAAATAATAATAATAATAATAATGAAAATAAGAATAAGAATTAGAATAATAATAATGATAATAACAATAATAATAATAATAATAAAATAATAATAATAATAACAATAATATAATAAGAATAAGAATAAGAATAAAAATAAAAATAATAATAATCTAAGTAAAAAATAAAAAAAATAAAAAAAAATAAACCTTGGGGTATGAGGGCTGGCCGTGGTGCTATGGCGAACCGAGAGGAGCCGGGTTTGGTTCGGTGTTGCGGACAGAGGGAAGACGGTGGATCCAAGCGCCGGGGGTGGGGAGCTGCTATGCGGGCTGGAGTAATGGAGGAGAGGAGGGCTGGGGCATGCGGCAGTAGGGAGGCTGAGGCAGGGAGTTCCGAGGGCTTCAGAGGGGTTGTTGCGGACATAGGAGGGGAGGGAGCAGTGACGGGCTACTAGAGGAATCCGGTCGAGGGGTTGTGTGTCGTACCGGGAGGGAGGAGGGGGTGCTGATGGAAGGAGGGGGAGTCGTGGGTCCTCCTGTTCACGCTGCACACCACGAAGAGGCCATGGGCGACGACTGTAGGGAAACATGAGGTGGGTTATGGGGAGGAGGAGGTAGATCCGGGTGATGGGTCACCACGGCAAGGAGATGATAGGAAACTACAGGGAGCGAGGTGCTATAGGGGAGGTGAAAGAAAGAGGCAGATCTACTCGAACCGGCACAAGGAGGCAGAGCAGGGTGGCGGGTTGCGCTGTGGGAAGATGCTGGCTGGGTGTCTGGCGGCTGGACGCTGCAAAGGTGGAGCGGTCTGATGCTGCGTGAAGAAGGGAGAAAAAAGAAAAGAGGATCTGCTGGAGGCGAGGCGTCAGGCAGCAGCGGCGGACAGATTGGAGGGCGAGGCGTTGAGCTATGTGCGTTGGACAGGGGCGCGGGGAGTAGAAGAGGGAAATGGGAGAGAGATATGGGTTGTAGTACTCATGGGGGATACGAGATAAAACCCTAGGCCAAAAAGGTTAAGGAGAAATAAAATAATTATAAAAAAAATACAATAAAAAGTAAATCAAAAATAAAACAATAACCAATACATGAAATAGAATAAACATTGATCTATAAAAATAACTCATAAAAATAACAATAAGAAAAATACTGACAATTGTAATAATAACCTTAATCATTAATAATAATAATAATAACATTACTTACAATAATATTATTAATACACTTAATAATAATAAAAACATCTTTAATAATGGTAGTATCCGTTTTATTTTAATTCAATTTCATTATACTTTATTTAATTTTATTTATTTGAATATTTCAAATGCCTGGTCCGTGCAAGCGGCCGTACACGGACCGTGCGGTAGTTTCCGCCTACTCCAAGAAGTCGATGTATAGGTACCCAGGTCGACCGCACGTCCACCACGAATCGCGCGGTGCCCGCGCACCGATCTAAGAGCCATCTCCACTCTTGTTAAAATAAAAATAATAATCATGATAACAATAATAATTAATAACATATTTGTTAAGATCAAAAAAAAATATAATGGTAGTCGTAATGATAGTAATAATAATAATAATAATAATAATAATAATAGTAATAATAATAAAATTATTAACCATAAAAAATTCATATAACACAATAAATCAAAAACATCACTCATTTTAAATTTTCCTAAGGCAGGCGAATCATGCTGATGCCTAAGCGGAGCCGCGTGGGGTTTCCAACACGCGCTCCGCCCGTGCGCCCAGTGACATCAGCTGAAAAACACACAGTTTTTAACAGAACTCAAAAGTTTTTTGTCGGGAACTCAACCCAAACCCCCAAAAAATTTTAAAATTAAAATAAAATTATAAAATAAAATAAAATATGGAGTGGGGTGTAATAATTCTCCCCACCATAATGCTTTCCACCCCCAGAAAGACACAACACCATACAGTCGATCGATCAACACCTAAGGATTCCACACAACACGATCCAACCTCTTATCCCAAGGACATCACACCGACTACCAGCGAGACTAAACCTCATTGCCCGAAATAAATCACCAACAGAGGGGAGGCCTGAACGGGATCCCTGCCATAAGCACTCAACTATCATCTGATAAGGACTTAAGAGAAAACCTAGAGAGATGGTGGGTATCCCCACCATAACGAACCAACCTAATAACGACCAAACGGAAAACCAGGACAGACATGCATGAGGCCTTGTTCAAGCTAAAAGAAACACAGTAAGAACATTCACCCCACTCACTCTCATCCAAAATGGATGAGATATGGACTGAAAAATCTGTGCAAACCAAAAACCCCAACCCCATTGGTGGGGAGGGAGGCCCCGAGGATTGAAGAAATGAAACTACAACGGAAAACTACTCACGACTCCTCACTTCGGGATGGACACAAACCAAAGTTGCAACTGATTCACTTCGGTGACCCAAGCAAAGACACTGATTAGCAACTTACATCCAAAAGGCACAATTCCCGACATTACACAATTGATAAGTCCATCACGCACTTTGTGACAAGAGGAAAACAAAAACGACATAGAAACCAGAGTAGAAACACCATTACTATCTCACCACACGGTAGAGGCACAACTTTAACCAGACTCCTTAAAAATTTCTCAGGGGTTCCTGACTACACGCTGGCTTCACTCCGAGGCCTTTTGGCTGGAGCTTTTATGGATGAAGTGTCTCCTGCCTCGTTGTCAGGTTCTGATAATCTCAATAGGAAACATACATCTTTTGATTTGACAAAGGAAAGAACCAAAATTTTAAAATAAAACAACACTGACATTGAAAATCGAAGTTCATCAAAAGACACAGGACATTCCCATACATTTCAAACCCAAAACAACACCCATACAATAGCCATGATAAGAGGTCCCTTAAACTGGAAGGAAATTTACATAAGAAACATTAAATAAAAACCCGAAAACACATCACTTCTGAGAACTTCCTCTGTGACGCTTTCTAGCAACACCCCAACAGAATCGTCGCAAGTGACCTAGGCGTCCACATGCCTGGCAGGGCTTTGGAGTGCCTGGGCACGACAGCTTCTTGTGACCCCACTTTACACACTGATAACACACAATAATCTCTCGCTCCAAAGAGGTTCATGAAAGATCCAGAGGCCTCTTGATTCCACAACCTTCTCCATCCACTTTCATTTGCTTACTCATCTCCTTTCCAGAATCTTCACCAGTGCTCATAGGGATCGAAGGAGGGAGAACTAATTTGAGCACTCCTGTCATCGCGGCTTCGACATGAAAATCTTGTCTCGCCGCATCTACAAAAGAAGTTAGGTTGGAATCTGACACCTTCGACTTTAGATCAGGGCGGAGACCCTCCTTGAAGCATCGAGCCTTCATGGGTTCATTCATGGCATACCCTGAATCATAAGGTACTAGCTCCACAAAGCGCTGGAAATATTCCAAAACGGGTCCATCGCCCTGTTGTAGACAACACATTTCCATCCCCTTTCTCACCCTTTATTCCTCAAAGAAATACTAACGAATGAACAAAGCCTTGAAAATCTCCCAGGTAATCTCTTGATGGGGCTTGTTCCGAAACACCGACTTCCACCACATCCATGGTGAACCTTCAAGAATGAAGGTCACAAACTTGACCTTCAACGAATCGGGAAACTCAATGAGGTTAAATTCCCTTTCAATCTTCCACATCCACTCCTCTGATATGGAAGTTTCTTCTTGACCATAAAAGAGAGGTGGATCTAGCTTCCGAAACTCAAGCATAAAATCCTTAGGTTGATCAACCGTACTACGATCACCCATCAAAGCTTAAAATGGAGAACTTCTGTACAAGGAAAAGTAGAAAACCCAATCAAGGCCACTAAATAAATAAAAATCCTCAAAAACAAACATTGTATACATGAAAGGCTCTAAAAAGAAGAAAATGATCCAGCATAAAATCAAAACATTTCTTTTGAAAACATCTTTAATTTAAAATGATCTTGGTGGGTTAAACCCTCACCATTGGTATTATTTAGAGTCTCACTCACATGCATGTATTCGTGCCACCCTGGGCATCCATCCACCATACCAAAAAAATCCATCCACATTTCCAACATACCACTATGCATGTGAGCACTCATCGGAACACCAAGGCCAAAACAAATCAACTTCATTTTCCAAAAACAAGTCATTCGTACCACTTCATTTAAAACAATCCACAAATTAAACATGTCATTTCAAACAACCATTTTTTTTCAAAACCATATTTTTTTTATTCAAACCACTTCCATAAATCAAAGGAAACTAAAAAAAACTCAAACAAGGAACTACTGTCAGTGGGTGACCTGACCATATGGTTGGCGGCCATATGCCAAACACGTCACTGACACAAACACCCTTCTTGGACTATGCTCCTATCTCTGCATGGATTTCCAGGACTTGAGGCTTAGGACTATTAGTCCAAATCCCTTTGTTGTATCCCAATCACAAAACATTTCCATAAAAACTCAAACAAACAAATTAAACTTGACATTCCATGGAAAGTTGTGGATCAGAATGAGCAAGAGTTTGCAATGCTCTTCCCGCTCATACCCCTCAAGTCCCGACAATCCTACTCCATCTACCTTGACATACCAAATAACAAAGGGAGATCTTAAAAGTGAGTTCTGCTAAGAGATGACCTCCTCTGATACCATTTTGTCACGAACCCACCTGGGTCGACCCTGAACCAGTCACTTGAGATGGTCCGCGACATAGCCCGAGAGGCATTCCCGATCCTACCGGGATGAAGACAAGTGCCAGGGCATCAACAAAGGCTGTGGGAATGATTTCTCCCAATATAAATAAATAAAATATCAGAAATGATACAGATCAGTGTAGAATAGATAAACCAAATAATGTGACTAAACAGGAAAATAAGAAAAACAAAACAGACCAAATACAATGTCCGAACTTACTCCATGCGACCTCACGGGTCGCTCTTCGACTCAACAATCAAGCGTCTCCCTAGGCGAGTACACTCAAGCTATATCCTACACAAACACTAATATAGAAAATAAATATAGGCATGAGTATTAAAACTCAGTAGGCTAGCTCGATTTCTATTCCCAATGCACTACCTTTAAAATAAAAGAAACATCATTTCAAGTTTGAACTACAATTTATAAAAGTATGTTTTTTCTAAACATTTTACTTAAAAACAAAGTACGAACCATTTCCCTTAACCATTTCTGAATTTGGGTTCATTTCATTAGTGTCAATGTCTTTTTAGAAAAGGAAAGTGATGTTTACATTTTCAAATTTAAACAAAGAGTAGTAAACACTTTCATTTTAAAACCATTTTTAGAAACCTAATCAAAATCAATTTACCACTTTTCAAGGAAAACAAAACACCAGAAATGCACAAGGTAAAAGACCCAGTAAGGGAAATGTAGGTATACATATAAACATCATAATCACTATTTCAATCAACAAAAGCTGAATAGACAAGGGTGACCCCAGGAGATTGAGAATAAACCAGAAGACACTAATACATGAGAAATCATCCTTGTTGACATGTCATGATGAAATCAAAATGCACAATACGCTTGACCATCCTCTCTCGGGCAGGTCGAGGGAAAACCCCATAGTAATAAACCCAATATATCCACCTACTATGGGCCACTGGCCAGTACCATAACATACCTGTGTAGAAATCATTCTTATAATATTCTTTCAATATGCTAGATTCCCATGTCTCAAGTGTTTGGAAAGGGGCTGAGCCAACCGATGCCAACTGAGCATCCAATCATATATATATATATATATATATAGTGCACAACAGGCATCACCCCAAGCCACTCCATTAAACAACCTCTTGTCTTTAAACTACTCAAGTACCCCGGGATCCTCTAATCATGGCCTCCCAAACAATCAATTACATCTAAGGTAGGAGAGTTATCCTAGGAGGGTTATCATCAAAACAATCACATCATTTTCGATAAAGTGCCAAATAGGCATTAAACACCTGTCACAATCACAACTAAAAAAAGTAAAACATCTTTATAATACCAAACGCAGTTTAAAACCATTTAAAGAACCCCCAAACCACTACTTCACATGCTGCCAATATTTTTATAAAACCAAACCAAAACATTTTATTTTTCCAAATAAACATTAAGAGCCAACCGGGCAATTTCTCAAAAGAACCAAAGTACTTGTTCACGCTTCAAAAGAAATATTTTATCATTAAACCATAATTCTATTTTATATTCTCTGAATTGTATTAAAATGTCAAGCGAGCATTTTTTCACTACTGGGTGTCTGCTCGTCAAGAAAATATTTCAAGCGTCGTGTATAAAATAAACGGCTCTTTTTACACCAAATAAACATTTAAAAATTAATTATCTTATATTAAACATTAATTATCATATATTATCTCTCAGTTATTAAAATTAATAAAATATTTATTTTGAACAATTAGTGTGCACAAACAGTAGGAAATAATGATACTTAAATTTTAAAAGCAGTGCAAAGGGAACCTACCTCGGATACAAGACGCGATGAAACGACGCACGTTCGAAAAAGCGTGGTAAAGTCCAACATCGTACATAATAAATATCAAGGACTCAAAACACATACATAACCCCATTTAAAGTATACTAAACCAAGTTCTAGGAAGAAACACTCACCTTGAAACTAAAGCGCGATGATGACGGATCTTCGGAAATAAGGCGCGACAATGGCGCTCACTCGGAAACGCCCTGCGTGGGTCCTAAAAATCCTAAACCAACCAATAAAAACTCCCCATCAATTAAAACCCATAATCAAAAAAGAGTAAAATGATAATATTAAAAATAATAGTAATAATAATAATAATGATGATGAAAATAAGAATAATAATTATAATAAAAATAATGATAATAATAACAACAACAACAACAACAATAATAATAATAATAACAATAACAATAATAATAAGAATAATAATAATAATAATAATAATAATAATAATAATAATAATCAAATTAAAAATAAATAAAAGAAACCTTGGGGTATGCGGGTTGGCTGTGGTGCAGCGGTGAACCGAGAGGAGTCGGGGCTGGGTCACTGCTGCGGACAGAGGGAAGACGGCAGAGCCGAGCGCCGAGGGGGGGGGGAGCTGCTGTGCAGGCTGGAGTAAGGGAGGAGAGGAGGGTTGGTGCGTGCGGCTACTGGGAGGCGGAGGCAGGGAGGTCTGAGGGGTCCGGAGGGGTTCCTGCAGACAGAGGAGGGGAGGGATCAGTGGCGGGATGCTAGAGGAATCTGGATGAGGGGTTGTGTGCCGCACTAGGAGGGAGGAGGGGGCGCTGCTAGAAGGAGGGTGAGCCGCGGGTCCTCCTGTTCACACCACACACAAGGAAGAGGCCACGAGTGATGACTGTAGGGAAACAGGAGGCGAGCTATGGGGAGGAGGAGGCAGAGTCGGCTGATGGGTCATCGCGGCAAGGACATGAGAGGCAACTACACGGAGCGAGGTGCTACAGGGGAGGTGGAAGAAGGAGGTAGATCTGCTGGAACCGGCGCAAGTAGGCAATGCAGGGCGGCGGGTTGCACTACGGGCGGATGCTGGCTGGGTGTCCGGCGGCTGGACACTGAAAAGGTGGAGCGGGCTGATGCTACGTGAAGAAGGGAGAAAAAAATAGGAGGATTTGCTGGAGACAAGGCATCTATAGTAGCGGCAGACAGATTGGAGGGCGAGGCGTCAGGCTGTGCACGTTGGACAGGGGCGTGGGGAGAAGAAGAGAGAAATGGGGGAGAGATAGGGGGTGGCGGTGCTCAAGGGGGCTACGTGATAAAACCCTAGGCCAAAAAGGTTAGGGAGAAATAAAATAATTAGAAAAAAAATAAAATAAAAAGTAAATCAAATATAAAACAATAACCAATAAATGAAATAGAATAAACATTGATCTATAAAAATAACTCCTAAAAATAGCAATAAGAAAAATACTGAAAATATTAATAATATCCTTAGTCTATAATATTAATTAAAATAACATTACTTACAATAATATTATTAATACACTTAATAATAATTAAAACATCTTTAATAATGTTAGTATCTGTTTTCTTTTAATTCAATTTCATTCTACTTTATTTAATTTTATTTATTTGAATATTTCAACTGCGTGGTTTGAACTCACCACAAGCGGTCACGCACAGACCGTGTGGTAGCTTCTGCATACTCCAAGAAGTTGCCGCACAAGTACCCAGGTTGACCGCACGGCCACCGCGAACAGCGCGGTGCCCACGCACCGGTCTAAGACCCATCTCCACTCTTGTTAAAATAAAAAAAATAATCATGATAACAATAATAATTAATAACACCTTTATTAAGATCAAAAAAATAATAATGGTAGTAGTAATGATAGTAATAATAATAATAGTAGTAATAATAATAAAATTATTAACCATAAAAATTTCATATAACAAAATAAATCACAAACTTCACTCATTTTAAATTTTATGAAGGCAGGCGAATCATGATGATGCTTAAGTGGAGCCGCGCAGGGTTTCCAACACACGCTCTGCCCGTGCGCCCAACGACATCAGCCGAAAAATGCGCACTTTTTAATATAACTCAAAAGTTTTTTGTCCGGCACTCAACCTGAACCCCAACAAAAATTTAAAAGTCAAATAAAATTATAAAATAAAATAAAAGATAGAGTGGGGTGTGAAAACCTTCCCCAAAAAGATTGTTTCACATGATGCTCTTTTACAATCACTTATTTCTCACATTGAGAATGACTCATGTGGTCATAGAGAGCAGTGGGGATCATATCACTGGTATTGTCAAAATAGCCTAAATAGGTATCCCAAGTACGTGAATGTCACAATTTTTTGTGAACTAAATTTTCTTGGATTCTCATCCAAATGGGTTACTTAGGAATAATCCCTGATGCTCAAACCCAACACCCTCAATACAACACTATCTTTATTGGGCCATACCCCCAGTAAGATAAAACTTCACCTCAGAATCAATATCTCCTCTAGGCACATTACACTTCATCCCCATCAACCCAAATACAAGGTGAAGTATATCTTCATATGTCTATATTATATTTAATTTTGATCTGATTCTGTTAGGATGTATTTTTTTATTGGTTCAGCACGAAAGATAAACTAATTCATTTTTTCTCCACCAACCATTTCTATGTACCATTCACCCAGATCTCCTTCCACCGTGATATTAAAATTCATGTTTTGTTCCTTTTCACATGACCATAAATTGTATGAAGTGTCCCATTAAGTGTAACTAAACTACACGGGTTCTAATTCCTTTCACAAGGATGCAATGAAAGCCCTTCTCATGGGCCCAACCCCAATATTAGGTCATTTTTCTCACTATATGGTGATAAATTATTTAGATTCCCACAATGATGATTAAAAAAATATCAGAAAATAATATTTAATCATGTTAGATAACCTATGATACAAAAAATGGTAACATCAATTTAGAACTTCTAAAAAATATTATTAACGTAAGGGAGATTAGTCCCACACTTGATTTTCGGGGAGGATTCTTGAATATGTTTAAAACCTATAAGAGAGTCCCAGGATACGTAAAAATTACCCCCAAATGGTTTGATGAGCCCAACCACCCATCCTATCAACCAACACATGTTCCTATGAGTCATCAGAAGAATAAACAATGATCACATACCTTTGGGAAGAATGCTCATGACCTACCATGGATGTGGGAACCGTTGGGTGTTTTTTGTTCCGTGAATAAACCCAATTTTATACTACCTGGAAAAGGGGTGTGAGATAAAACTGGTGAACCCCACATGAATCCCTCATTAATAAAAATTATAGCATTACAAACAAGTTAATCCATTTCACTACACTAATTTAAAAAGAAACAATAATCGATAATGATCTTTTAAATCAATGAATCAGCATATATGTTTCTTTTGTGCTTCCACTTCTATGGGTTTTTATTATTCTATATGTTACATACCATCAAGACCACCCACTGAAACACTATTCAATCCAAAATGGAATCATTTATTTGGAAACAAAATCATTGGCTATTGTATAAGATGGATCCTCATATTTCCAAATGACACCATTACCAACATGAATCTTCAAAATTAAGTCTCAAATGAACTAAGCTATCCACAAGGCCCCTCATCATAGTAGGAAGATCGAATGGAATGAAGATCCCCCAAACACCATCCACCCTGAACATTCTCCCTAGGGAATATGATTTATAATTTCTTTTTGTGGTTAGACATTAATCCATGTTTGTAGTCCTCCCAATTATGGCATTTACTATGAAGTCCCTCCCCATGGTGCTATCTAATTTTGATAAGAAGGTCCCCCCCCCATTTCCAAATGAATTATTAGAATGACCACATGTTGTTAGAAGCTTGGAAAGATAATGTTAGTCATGATGGATAACTTACAACTGACATGTTATATTCTTTCTCAACCAGATGTATCTTAAGGAAATGTTCATTCTTTGAACCACCCTTCGATCTTCTATATTTCATCATGATAGAGGATATTCCTATAAATCTCAATGCCTATAAAAATTAAACAGGAAACACCTACATTGGTTTGATATAGTGGAGGAATAACTTATGGAAAGAGAAGAGATTATTATTCTTACAAGGAAGTAGCTGGATAAATATAATATACAGGTTATGTTTGGCCCTTAGTTGATCCTCAATATAAAATTGTGGAATTTTTTTAGAAAACTGTGTAAATGAAATTTTCCTACATATTTTGACAACTATTCAACACCTTAAAACTAATTTTTTCCTTATAACAAATATTCAATTAAAATCAATGTTATACAAGATTTTTGTTATTATATCAACTTATAAACTATTTTGGTGGTAAGATTGGTAAAATTTGGAAAAAAATATGATAGTAAAAATTGTTTATGTCATAATTGTTTGTGTAAACTTTTTCATTTTATCTTCAATACATCATATTGAATGAATATCCTCTGATGGGTTGAACAGGAGGTGTTGAATTATAACTTTCTCTCTAACTATAAAATCCTGACAAAAGTGACTTCACACAAATTCATTGCTTCAAACCAACTATTAGATGTGAGATCTCCCCCATAGAAGATAGTATTCTTAGTACAAATCATCCCTGGCCACATCTCAGAAGAATATAGTATGATGATAAAAATCCATTGAAAGAATATTTCAAAAAGTGTTTGAGAATATTGAGTTGGATTACCACATGTAGAATGCGAATCATTTAATAATGGCTATGTCATCAGATTTGATAAAAAATAATCCATTCACTATACCCATGTAATGTGTGAATGAATATTCATAAGATCAATAGAGATTCTACAATATCCAAATTTCAACTATACATGTTTATCCCTAGCCAACATAACTAAGTGTATTTTCAATATTGATTATTCCCTTAAGGACACAAAATATAGCTTGGGAAATCATAGTGAAATAAGGAGAATAGTTCCAGACTAAAGGATTTTAGAAATTTTTACGTCAAAATAAAACACAGTGGAGATGAACATTTTCCCATTTAGGAGGAGCACCATAGGGTTATTTCCCCAGTTTGAGTCCCCTCATGGAAGGATTCCTTTTTGGGAATATTCAAAATTGAATTTTCTATTGATTCTCTTTTAATCAGAATTCAAAAAATGGATCTACGATAAGCTTTAAAGTAAATGATGAAATCCCATAGTGGTCAATAGTAAAAGAGACATAACAATGGTACAACTAGTCCCAAATATCATAGTTTTTTTAGTTAATAACTCTAGGTAAAATAACCATCACAACATTTAGGTGATAATGAGGCACCTTTGATGCATTATACATCAATAAAGGTTATCATCACTTCCCCATAGATGCTACAGAACATGAATCAAGTAAAGGTGAATATAAGGATGATATATCTCTCTGAAATAAATTCCATGCAAAAGTGATTTATGATGGTGTGTGCACCGGTAATTAGAAGTTATACAATAATTCATGGGGCCCCTCAAATGTTCCCTTAAAATCTCCCCAGTGAGTATCATTCAATGAAAAGGGAAATGGTTGGCTGTATCCCACCCAGCACATGGGGAGATTGATCATCTCATACTTGAAGAAAAACATTCCTAGTAAGAGATAGTGATGAAGGAATTGATAATTGTCAATGAATAAAATCTCAAAGGAAATATTCAGGCTTGATATACTCTTCAAATAGAATATTATCTTTCACTCCAATTATATCTCCCTCAGTAGGAAGAATCCAACATACCAAAAAAATTGGAACTAGTGAACCGGCCTAATTAGGGATCTAAATAACAAATATATCTATATCTGATGGTGTTGAGATTCTAAAACTTCTGTATATTTAAAAATAATCCAAAATTGTGTCATATTACTTATAATAGGACTATATATACAAGTTATAAACCAAATATAAATGTAGAAAAACCACATATTATTCATACCATTGTTTCCCCTATTCAAACTCCTTCATAGCCCATCTTTCCCTATGATCTCATAAATACCATTGATCCATTGATAGCCCAATTAGAATATATGGATGGATAGTGTTCACTAGTATAATAGGAGAGGAATCCCTTCAATGAATGAGTAGATGAATCTCTTCCCCTGCTTATTTTTAGGAATATGAAGTTTCCAAAATATAATATCTCAGGGGATCCAGAACAGCATCAAACACACTTAATTTCCCAATGTGGCCTCATGATGGGATTCATGGAGCAATAAAAAGCATCCAAACTTAGGTGCTTAATTCAGATAAGGGAAGGTATAGCCATCATCTAGTATACTATTTTACTAGATAGGTTGATAATTTATGGGAAGATATTTACTGAAAATACTCTATATTTTTAGCTCCATGTTATTAGAAGATTTTAATCATTGGCCTCTCAAATTTTTAACAATGAGATAATGAGAGGGTCTCGTATTTCTTATCTATGTGAAAGGTTTTGATATAATCCATGATCCTAGATCTTCCTCAAGAGTAATTTTTTTTCTCTATATATAGATCCATTTTGATGAACTATAAAAAATCACT
This sequence comes from Viscum album, assembly GCA_963277665.1. Lineage (NCBI taxonomy): Eukaryota > Viridiplantae > Streptophyta > Magnoliopsida > Santalales > Viscaceae > Viscum > Viscum album. The sequence continues at coordinate 110,778,412 of OY728125.1, read as the reverse complement.
CATTATAATAAGATATCGATGGGGATTTTGGGAACATTCCAATGCAGCACATATTTTAGAAGATTCCTATTGGAAAACTGAAGCTAGGTCTTGACCAATGGTGAAAGATCAAGGGAATATAATAGGAAAAGTATTAATGGTGATCGTGACACATAATCTAGCTCCTACATCAGCTCCATCTATGAAGCCTACACCATATCAAATGAAACCTCGTCCTGAACAACAATAGAAATAGAAATAGCCTCATCAGGCTGAAAAAAATGTTTAGAAAGACTCCTAATTAAATGATCAAAATAATAAAGTTTATTCCTTCCAAGATGAACATATCCCTTGTAATGTTTTTCATATATAGAGAATAACATGGTAAAATTTATGGATCCAAACATTCTTGATCAATTTTTCCTAAAAAACGTCCCCAATTAAAACAAATTTTATCAATTATTGGGATATACCATACAACATTTCTTTGTTTTTAAATGTATCTTATAAAATATGGTATATTATAGGTATGTTAATCTTGGTAAACCACCAACTCAAGTTCCACATGTTTCCACTAATGTCTATGTGGAAGAAGATGAATAGAAAGAGGTTACCCTCAAGGGTGTTCTTAAGTTCAATGATTTTATGACTAAAAAGATGATAAAATGGAATCATGTTATCTTTATGATGTATTTAAAACAACCAAATCCAGCCCTATTTTATTTTTCTATATTGTGACCAACCTAATAGGTGGAGCAATTCTCTATGTTCTAACCTTCTAGGAAACAGAATAAGTGGAAAGGAAAAAATAATGTACATGAATGTGAGCTTATATTGATGCCAAATATTTTCTTGGTTCTCTAGTAAAATATTCCTCTTTTCCTGAGAGAATGGACATTGTCCCATCAAATGATACCAGATCCACCACCCCACCAAACAGAATCATCATTAAACAATAAATGAATCTTTGGTTCTATTTATTTCATTCATCAAATGTACTGGTTTATTATATTTTCATGCTTGAGGGTATAATTATAGAAGAACACACACACAACACCCCCAGAGAGGCCAAAATGTCAAGTCATATTCCCCCCAAAAGGGGTAAACCACCCTAATAGACACCTTATTACATATATGATTTTTTTCCAAAGGACCATTGGGGGTGAATCCTATTAAATCACCTATATACACAACATTGGATGGCCCAATGACCCCTCTTGTATCATCCCTACATCATTGCCTTCCCATCATGTCTATGTCACCTCCCTTTTTGTGGGCCTGAAGTCCCATGTGGCTTGTAGTCCCAATCTGCTGGCCTGAATGCCCAAACAGAAGAATAGTTCTGAATGCCAATGTTTTACTATAGTATTGCTACAGTAATTGGGAAATCTTCCTCCACTGGGATTTCATCATGGTGTTCATGCATGATTACTAGGTGCATTTACCACTCAACTACCACCCCAATGTGTATAGTTAGGAATGTGAGTTCCCCATGCCGAACTAGGAAACTATGGGAAAATGCTACAGAATTTGAGGAAGCTATAGAAGACACAGTCTTGGAAGAATACAATATTCCTACTACATCCCAACCATATGTATTTATGTCGTAGAAACTCATTTGAAATCACTTCATCAAGACTAACAAGTGCATGAAAATTCACACACATTGGCTGATTATTGTTAGATCCTTTTTTTAATACTGGATGGTGAAGATGTACCATTCCAATTAATCCAAATGGTTTGGAAGAACAATTCAACATAACCCAACAATGACAAGTATACCCTCGACACTTTTTCATAAGGGAAACCTATTTACCTAAAATATTTCAGTCCCTAAGGAGCCTAAAATGGAGCACTGTACCCCCGGTTAGAAAACATAGATCTTTAACTGAAAAATATGATATCCAGAAATAGTTTTATTTATTACTATAAAAAAATAAAAATTCAGGATGCACTATGTTTATAAAAGGATATATGGGAAGAACTTATAGAAGCCTTGTTGAGACCATAAGAGTTTGAAGCTGAATTCATGGTCGTTAGAGTAAATCATGTGTAGATCGACCCTCTGGAGTATCATATGATCATCTCTTTCATGGAATAGAATTTGGATACTATTACAGAAGGTCCCATTATACCCTTTTATATGTATGTTATGCTAGATGACGATGATATCCAATGTTCCTTCTTTTATAATTATTCAAGGATCAATCCCATTACATTTAGAACACTTCATATATTAGGTTACAAAGAATATTATGCGTCCTATTATTCCATAACACATCATAGTTAGGATAAAATCAACCAAAATCCCATAATTGAAATGAAACTCAGAGATCAATTTCAGATATTTTATCAGAATTTGACTTTTTTGTTGTTCGATAGGAAACAACATTCAATGTTCTGGTTGGAAGGCCCCAGTTAAACCAACATATAGCAGTACCTTCATCATATCATCAATGTCTCGAATACTCTATTAATGGATTGATCTGAAAATTTTTGGGTGATAAATCTCTATTAGAGTCATGTGAATCTTAATGCATCTATGTTGGGTTTTATTAGAGAGAAAGGAATCATCCAATCATTGATGATTTTTCTTGAGTTACAACTCCAAATGGTTTATAAATGACCTAATATAACCCATTCAAAAATATATGCTTGGAATAAGAAGTACCCATTAACTAGATTGAAGACCTAAGTTCAAATTTTGATTTTTACTCATAAACTCTAATGATATTAGAAATGTTAGATGAACCCAAAATCAATGAAAATGTATTTGATCCTAAAATTAGTGGAGAGACATCATGGAAAATGACCATGATTCATCCTCAGATCATCAACAGACCCATACATCATTTTATGTGTAAGAATGATCTCTCATATCATAAATGGATAGTTGGAATATACCCACATCACCTCTTGGATTTTAGAACGTGAACCTATTTTACAACATTAATGATTATACTTTAATTCCCATCCCTCTAGAAGAATTTATGAATGAGGAAGAGGAATATAAATAATAAGTTGAAGAGGAAGACCTCAAATATTCCCCTATTTCATTTGAGGAAGGTGTCTCTACCACTTTTGACAAAACTATGGTAGAAAAACCATGGTACAGAGGGGGATTTATGACTTACACTAATCATCATGGACATATCCCTAGTTGATAATGTTAAATAAATATTATTTATAAATATTAACCATGATTTTGTTTCTATAATTATACATAAATTATAGGCTATTATCTCAAAATAGACACCTGCTACTTGGGTTTTTCTGAATATCCTCGCGGTTACAAGCAGGTAGTCAAGAGAACTCATCCAAATCATGTATACAAAGTTGATGCTATGTATGATATACTAATCAAAGCCAACTTCATTTGGGAGGTTCATTAGAAAATATTTCATTCTAATATTATCTTTTCCAAACATAAAAATGGTCAAATCGTAGAACTCATCTATTTTCAGGATCTTAATCTGTATTTTCATAAATACGAATTCCCAGTTTTGATTACAAATCTTTTAATTGTTGAAAATATCATTTTTCAAGACAATTTCTTTTTAGACAGTTCCTAAGGATACAACCAAATAAGGATGTCCCTCAAAGATTAAATGTCCACCACTTTTATGGAACACTATGTGGTAAAATACTATCACGTTATTCCCTTTGGATTGAAGAATGTTGGCACTGTGTATTAGTGAATCATGAAGCACGTTTTTAAACCTTTATTGGGAATGTCAGATGAATGTTATGTCAATGATTATGTGGTGAAATCCTAACAACATCATTATCTTCTCTCTTACATAAAATATGTCTTCAACAATGTTATAACAATAAAGAATGAAAATGAATCCATTGAAATGTGCTTTATTATTACCTTATGGAAAATTCTTGTCTTCACAGTACTTCATCATATCATAAAACTTTATCCGGATAAGACTAAGAATATCATTTGTATGTCACCTCCTCCAAAGAATAAATATATGAGAGGACTATAGGAACACCTCAAAAAAATATAACTCTTTATAGAAAATCTTAAAGTAAAATGTTTACCCATTACCAAGATAATTAATAGGGGGATCTAATTATTAGTCTATGAATATTTTCAAGAATCCTTGGAAAATATCACAAACAAATTCATGATTCCACCAGTATTAATTCCACCTGTTGAAGTTAAAACAAAAATTCACTACTTGAAATACTTCGAGATATCATTTAATGATTTTCTTGAACAAAATAATAATTTAGTAAATGAGATTAGCCTATATTGTCTTAAATGAGCAATGATTAATTCTAATACTTAATATTCAGATATTGAGAAGAATTTCCTTCCATTAATCTTTATAATAGATAAAAAAAGACATTACCTATAGCACCGTGAGGTCTACCTGATATCTCGTATTGGCCCACTCAAATATGTCATCAATATTTCTCTTCTGAATAGAATATTAGAATGATGGGTGGTCATATTATAACATTTTAACATTTAGTTTGTTCCAAAAATAATAATAAAAGGGAATGAATTATTAAATTTCATTGTAGTTCATCACTTGTAAAAACAATGTTTTTAAATAATGAATTATATGATGAAGAGATATTCTCTATTCATTCCCCCACCCCCATACAAGGAATATATATTTTGATGTTGTATCTGAAATACCAACAAGAATGTGAATGGAAGATGCAAACACCAATATAGTCAGGTTGGGAGTTGTTCTTATCTCTTAAGTAAAAGAAGCTCTACCTTATTTATTCATATTTTTAAATGCTGCACCAATACTGAATCTGAATATAAATCCCCCATCATAAGTTTCAAAATATCCCAAAAAATACCAATATACAATAATATGGTCAAGGTATTTTAGACTTAGTAATCAAGAAAATCAGTTGAGATTATTCTATGATAAAGGAAAATCCATCACCCTACTTGAATATGTGTGGGGGTTGATTGATAAATTACCTTCAAAGCTATCATTAACTCATGTATCATGCTTATGAAAATCTATAGAAAATATGTTATCAAATACAACTAAAACACTAGTAAATCTATACCAGGATGAATCATTCATCAACATTATGCACCACATAATGGTATCTCCAAATATTAATGATAGCATGGAAGAGATCAATGAGATTAATTCTGTCAACAAACCATACGGTGCTTCAAGTATTTATAAGGGGCCCATACATTATAATCTCCTAAATGTATTTCATACATAATATAGAGCCAAAAAAGTTAAAATTCTATAATTTGAGGTCAACATCAATATTTTTGGAATCGAGAATCATTGTAAATTCTTATATAAATTGGGAATTAATGGGGTCCACCTTGTATGTATTGGTATGGAATAGACTATTTCTATAATTCTCGAATACAACTGTCTCATCAAATTATGAGGCTTTTATATTTTTTGCCTTCAATTATATATTATTGCATCGAATTCACCAAAATGTGTCATTCCTATCAAATGAACACCATCTTTATTCATCATCCACCAGAGTTTTTTACACCACCAAATACTCTTTTTCATTTTCCATGTGGGGAATGGATTTCGTGGATCCATATCCTCCAACAATGGCCAAGTATTTCAAGTACATCCTTACTATTACCAACTTATTCATCAATTTGACCAAGGAAATCAACCTCAAGGAAGTTGGTAAAAGGACCATCATCAATTTCATGGAGTCTAGAATTATCACCAGATTTGGTGCCCCTTATAATATATTGATGGATAATGGTAGTCACTTTATTTCTTATGAATTTAAACTTTTCTTCTAGTATTAAAATATTGGGTCTAAACATTTATCTCACAATCAAGCAGTAGTGAACAAACAAAATGTGGCATTAAATGAAACTTTATTGAACATACTCCATAAAATGGTATACAATGAAAGGAATTAATTTCCTAAAATGATTTATATTTTTTTGTGTAAAAACCATCTGAATACCTCTTCCATCACACTATAAACATTTATTCAATGAAAAATTGTATAGAATAAATTCCTCCCATAGAAGTCTAATTTCCTTCACACCAGATTGTTGTTTCGGACCATCTATCCAAATAAGAGTATACATAGAATCACTTAGATGAATTGTAAAGGCTCAATGATAAAATATTGTATACCTTTTATCATTGGGAGGATAAAAAAATTTAATAACAAAAGATTTTAACAAGAATGTTCTACTATTTTCATTCCTCTAAGGATAAATTGTTTTTGTTCTTAGGACCACAATAATAACTAGGATGAAACATCCAAATCCTAATCCAAAATGTGTGGGGACTTTTACATCTATATAGTCAACACCAATATAAAATATTAAATGATTACCATTGATGGTTATAATATCATGGCCACTTCCAATTTAGGATTTCTCAACAAATATTTCATATGATTAAACAAATTTGACCAACGATCCTTATCACATGACCTTAATAAGAATGACCAACAATTCTTGTCATATGTATTTAAACGGAATGACCAATGGTACTTATCTCATAATCATAAAAGTCTTGACAAATTTTACTTTTCACAAGACATTAAAAATAATGAGAAATGGTCCTTGTAACATGACCTCAAAAGGCATGAATAATAGTCATTGGTGTGTGGCCTAAAAAGGTATTTCCAATATTCCTAATAATAAGAACATAAAAGGAATAACCTATAATCATTGTTGTGTTACCATAAATGAAATGAACAATAGTTCTATTCACATGACCTTAAATTGAATGACCAAGGGTCCAAGATGTAAACACATAAAATGAACATTGTATCTTCTCACTATAATATGTTCAACTATAAGGTCAATGTCCCTTTTTATGACATAAAACTAAGCATTATCATCGACCTCGCTTAAGAGGACCTCCAATTACTTTTTTAGTCTCTTACCTTAATAGATTTTTTTCCTCACTTTCATATAATAAAGGAATCCCTAACAATTGATTTTTCATCACACTGAACATGGATCACAGGGGGCTAGGAATCATGGTAGGGTTTCCCCTCATGGTCAAGATTCACCAAATGAATGTTTGGTCTAAATATCCTGACGTTAAACTATATAATGTTTACTCCAACCAATTTTTTGTGGTAAGAGACCTTCTTTTCATTGTTTTAATGTTATGTTACCTCTCCAACACCACATAAACACTTTTAGAAGCCTTATACTTACCATAGGTCATTACCGGGTCACACAATGTTTAACTATATAATATCATGGTCAATGATCTAAGAAATTAAAAATATAGAAAACTCACATTCCTTATCGTACAACATTAAATTCCATGTCCAACATCCTTACCATATGACATAAACTACATGTTTAATTTCACTATTGTAAAACGAAAAATATAATATTGTTACATCCCTCACATGAGAGGACACCTATTATTAGTGTTAGTATTCTACTACACAAACTAAACTAAAATAAGAACGACATGTGTCTTGATTCTTCTTCCAATTGGATACACAGTGATGCGTAGATACCTTATTCTAAGACTATCCACAAAAGATAAAATAATATTCCCCTTATGCACATAATATCTCAATCTATACAGTGAACCATATCATAAGAAATATATGTGGTATGATTCCTACTCATATGGGATACATAGTGATACATGGTTTCCAAAATAGAAGCACAACCCTGACCAAGAAAACCTATCCACCCTCTTGTGTATGATCTGAATCTACATTGTAGAGTCTAACATTGATCTTACTTTCATTAATAAATTTACATTTTATTCAAAGAAAAGAAAACCCCCACACAAATGAACTTCATTAGTATGAGGAACTTCTACCCAAGATCTATGCGTGGATCGATTATCTTCCAAATGATGTAAGTAGTAATGCATTAATCCATCATTCCTGGCCCATCCCAACTAAAAAATAATGTGTGTACCCTCTATCATACATAAGACCCTAGTCCATGATGGAGAATCTAAAATTAATTCCCTCATATAAAAGATCGTGATTGAAACAAGATTTTCCCAAACAAAAAATAATATCTATGTAAGGAAGTTTCCTTCTATGGATAATGTATATCTAAATGATTCTAACATGATCTGATATATTTCTTTCACAAATCACTATATTTTTCTTGGTAAAAAAAGATCATCAAAAACCTCTTTTATATATTAGTGATAAGAGAATCTAACTTTAAGGACAACACTGTTTGGACGATGAATAATACACCCTAAATAAATAATGTCAACTAGAGTAATCTTCATAATTAGGTGAAAATAATATTATATTTGTATGGTTTGAAAAAATCATAACATTAACCACATTTTGAACATTTCCAGGGTCATTATTTACATAATATTCACATGCCACTTCTTTAGATCTTATAACCATAAGATCTTGGTTTACAACTTCCTACTTTATATCTAGAATATACATGATCATTTTTCGGCTCAATAATCATTATTTTTTCTTTATTCCCATAATTTTTTGGTCAAATATTTTTTCCCTTAAATTGTAGAAACAATTATTCTTTTTCTAAGGATGTTAAACTATGAGGCGATGTCCACACCCTAAAATAAAAAATGTCATGTGATGATTGGGAGTGGAAATACTCAACTGGTATAGACAACCATCCAATTTCATCTTGTTTATTACACTAATCAAGACTCACATGGGACTAGAGATTATGGAGTATTATAACCTTTTATATGGTTAAATCACATCACATCCAAAGTTGGAAAATGTGTGTTCCAGGATGCAAGGACATAAAAGGATCACCAGATATCCTTTAAAGATTGTGTTAAACTAATAATCAATGTCCAAGTCATAATATGTTAAACTATATGGTTCATGTACTATTCACATGATTTAAAACTTTGTGATACTTAGGACCTCCCCTGATAGGACCCATGTTCATGGTGTCAATTTCCTACCACACCACCAACTATATTTTTAAGAAACACGTACAACTTGATTCTCACCCAAATGAGATATGTAGTGATTCTTGGATCCTATATCCTAGCCTAGCTACGATATATATAAAATCCCCCTTATCAATTCCTATGAGATTGGAATGGGAAAGGAACTCCTTGTGAGAGCCTTGTAAAATGTGGCATCAACATCTCAATTGGATTATATACACTATTTCAATGATAGAATCAATAATACATTCTCAAATTAAATTTATCAACCATATATCTCCTTATAAGATACACATCATGGTCTCAAGGTACTTGGATCACCAAAGGATTCACTTGGATATCAATGATAAGAGTATTCAGATTTTGGGGGCACATTTGTCTTTAAAATTCATAAAATTGCCCGATATGGCTCCGTATAATATGCGCCAATTTGGGTAGTCAACCAGAGGCATCTTCATCCTCAAGAGAGAATCCATTTATCTCTGTACTCTCTAACAACACTTTCACAAATCCATTTTTTACATTGTTTTTGTTTACCCTTTTAGTACTTTTCTATTGTAATTTCATCAAATCTATGAACCCATAAACCAAGAATTAAAATTTTTCTCCTTGGTTCTAAAAGATGTTGGAGCATTGTTGTCCCAAAAGATCTATCTTCAGTTATTATCCCTATAACTTTTGGTCAACATTGTTCGACCTAAAACATCATATGAATAGGCCCATCTAGTAATACCAAAAACTACCAATGAAAAAAAAAGGAACAAAGCTTATTGATTAAAAAAACCCATAATGGGTGACCTAAGAAAAAACCATTCCTTTACCTCTACATCCTATTTATAAGATATTTAAAAAAAATTAGGGCGGTGATGCAATGTACACAGGGTTTATATGGTCTATCTTGTGACCCTTGCAATAGAAAAATTATACTCTCTAGGCCCTTTAACTTTGGAAAAGAATAAAATACTACATATATCTATTCCTCGAATTTTAGATTAGGTATTCTAGAAAAAAATGAAATAGTGTGATACAAGTTTATTCATTAAAATAGGATAAATTTGGTGTTATAGTGATAGTAATTATGCTTTTATGCATCAATGAGCTACATGATGAAAAATAATGAATAAATGATATCAAATTCTATAGTAATAATTACATCTAACATTGTTATTTTTTGGTTGGATTATATTGGATATTTTCATATAAACTTACAAAATATTTAATGTTTTTATAAATATTAGATCAAATTAAAACAAAATATACAAAATTGAGAAAATCTATGTTTTCATTTATTCATAAAAAATGGGAAAACTGGTACATTCACAACCAACAATATCTCCTTTGAATTATGATTATAATGTTTCAAATAAAATAGATAAAACAAAAATTGAATAGATTTTTTGAACAAATCATAACATGACATAAAATAAGCATTGAAGGACTAATAAAGATTTTATATCTCACTGGATTGGGCTTGAGACAATGGGAATATTTTCTAAACATATAAATCTTGCTCCCAACATCTTTGTCCAAGGGATTCTGGGAAATTGTTTTCCTATAAAAATTGTTCCTTCACTATAGTTACATGAGGCTAACATTCTCATTTCTCCCTATATGGTATACTAATCTGATCATGGAGTTGGGATTTCTCAGTAGCCAAATGATGTAACTCCATAGATAAATCTTTCAAAGATTTCGTATTAAATTTGGAATGACTAAATTGGATGAGAACACAATGTAATGTTTCAAACTCATATTATAAATTGAATAATTAATTGTAAAGGATATAAAAAATGTTGGTAGTGAAACCCACTTCTTCCCAAGCCAAGGAAGAGATTATGGAGACTCTCTACCTTATGAATAATCTACCCAAAAGGAGTCTTGATTATAATCATGAACATATGGTGCCAAAACCCATTCAATGAATCCTGAACTATAAGGGAATCATTAATATCCATAATATATTCTCCTACTCCTGTATGAATATATTCTAGAACTAGTTTCACTATTGACGATATTGATTCAATTAGGGACACTATGTAAGGGGATTCCTTCATCGCTTCTTCCTGATCAGATTTGGGGATTTTGTCAATAAGCATGACAAAGATAGATTTATTTCTTAGAACAATTTTAGTGGATCCAAATTCAATAAATCAACTAGAATCATTGGTTAAAAATTTCAATCCTATAACACATTCGATCTGAGGGGGGATTTAAGATAAAAATTCCCTGTAATAATCCAAATACATGGACATATGATCTTCTATTTTGGAAATAGGTTACAAAGGTGTAGAAAATGAGGGACCTTGGAAAATCAATGATTAATTCACATGATAGTCCAACCTCCATTGTATTCCATGAAGATAACACTCTAACCATATTTTAGAATAATCCAATGGAATGTTCATTATAGAACCAATGAATGGAAGTATGATTTTCATGCCAGTGTCCACATGCATCATCATTAACCAATTTTCAAAGAATTTTGGTGGTTATGACTCTGCCTTAATATTTGGGAGAGGTAAATACAAAGTTTTTGTATGAATACAAACTATATCACAAACCTATATGGTGTGTTAGGTTTTGAAATGATCTCTTTATCTATTTGAGAGGTCATAATCCCATCTTGAAATGAGATGATGTAATAAAGTTCTTTTAATTTTTCGCAAAAACTTATAAATATGAACAACTGTAGGATTAACCAAGTTAATAGGTTTTTCTTTATTCCAATCCATCTTCCATAATAAATGTTCTTACGTGAAAATCAAATTAAAAATCATTGTCCAAAAAATCCATTGATATAGAAACATATCAAATAATTTTTCCATTGTAAAATATAATTATTTCTTCCACCCAAATCATGTAACACCCTGAAGTATGATAACCCACTTCTACAGTGTTACATTTTGTGATCAATATGCATCATGACTATTGGATATTGTGAGTCTAGATACCCCTAACCTCCATCTTTGCACCACTATATTGCAATAGTATTTTTACCAAGTCATAGAATACACTTATTTAGTAGGTATGAAGAGGGTAACCTAATTAGTTCTCTACCATAGTTAATAAGTCCCTTACTAAGGGGGAAATCTATTTAACATACACTTAATTATTAACCACATGGAGGAATTAACCATACATCCCTAAAATAATCATGATTCATCTATGTCTATGGATATCCCTTAAACCAATCCCGACTTAACTATTTGGTAGATGAAATGTGGTCGTTTCTGAACACCAATAACTTATCAATTTAGGGTAGCACCTAGTTGGTGAGTATAATATTAATATTGTAAACACATATGGATTGAAATAAATCAATAACCTATAATCATTTATAACATTATATAAAGGCATTATTCAGCTATAAAGCATTTTCCCATTCATAATAGTAACACCCATAAGGCTGCAAGTCCCACTTCAAACCCCATCACCCATTCATGATGTTCCCCAAAAGGATAAATATTGATGGATAGTATAAATTAGATGGTTATGGGGGTATATCATGACTATATTAGACACCCTGATTTCATGAATATATATTCAAAACAAATACATTTCCTTGGCTTGTATCTAGTATTATGTAACCTATGGTATATATTTTTACTTAAATATATTTTGGGAAAACATGAAACCAAGAAGAAAAAAATTTACTGGGGTTTCAAATTAGGGGTTCATCTTACAACAACAAATTTTACAGTGGAAATATTATTGACAATAGGTAATTATGGAAATCAGGTTAAATAATATCCAAAAAGATCCCATCTCAAGGAATAATGTGGTCTTTATTGAGAAATTATATTCCACCCCCCTCAATAGAACTCATTGCACCAGAAAGGTGCTTTGGATAATAAACCATTACTCTACAAACAAAACAATTAAATATGAATTTATCCAAAAAATAATAATACAGGTATAAGTTTAATAAGTTACAAATGAACAACATAACAATAAAGTTGGTATGTAGAAAATTTCAACTGAAAAGTGAGGTATTCAATTCAAGGGGATAAAATTCTCTGATGATAACGGTTCAATATTTTGAAGAGTTTGATGCAAAGGGAAGTCTTTATATGGTACTGGTGGTAGTTCATGATCATAGAACATGGAACAAACCAAGAATCCTAACTTCATGGAAAAACGTTATATTGGAAATTTTATATAGTCGTGGTCCCTCATACAGGTCCACATGATCCCCATAAATCATTGAATTGGGTCAAATTATTTTTTAAAATCAACTCCTCTTCATGCTAATAATATTGAATTATAATGAGGGAACTTCAGGCATCCAATTTTTTCTTCAAATAACCTCAATCAATAGAATCTAGGAAGGTTAATGAAACTGAAAGGAATCTGTCTCTTTCTATAGAGAACATCTGCTATGAATGACTGTTTATTCACATTGAATTTCCAAAAAACAATTTTCTTATGGGGAAAGGTTGTAATCTCCTACCCCTTTAAAATGAAGGTCATTCGTTGGTTGAGTTAGTGAAATCATGCACCCTAAAAATAATTTTCATTTGTGGGATGATGTTATAATTTCATACCAACCCCCCAAATGATTTCCATTTACAGCATGTGATATCTTTTATGGCCATCTGCATTGTGTTAGGAAGTCTTAGTGTCCAACTAACCATTTTAGGAAAATGGTTATTATCATGACTTATGAATACCAAATTCTCCCACTATAAATGGGGATATTGAGGAGGATAGAAGGATATAGGGAAATATTGAGAACAAAACATGTAGTTCATAAGGTAATTTACAAACCACACACCACCAAGGAAAATAAGAGCACACAAAGGGATCCTCACCTAAGAGCTCTAACTTGTAAATGGGTCCTCTTCATGAGAGTGAGGGATTTCTGGTCATATGGAAAGGGGGCCCTTCTTTAATCAATAAAGAAAACCTCTCGTGATAAAATCCAATTTTTAGAAGAACCAATTTTTTATCCTCCATCCCGCATAGTAAGAAGAGTGTGTGTAATGGGGAATACATCGGGTATTTTACACTTCCAACAGGATTCCCTACATCCTATTAGAATTTAAAATCATCATACCCCTCCATGAAATATAAAAAATGGTTCACTCTAACCCAAAAAACCCCTCGGTAAGGTCATGATTGAGACCTCTTCCACCAGCACAAAATTCTTCTATCTCTGGGAGAACACACATCAATGTATCCATCTAATGATCACGCATTCCCATAGTAATATAAGGCCAAAATTTAACCTCCCTAGTGTCTAGGATACATGAAATGTTCATACACATGCATTCTCATGATAATGAGGATCCCAACCCTACGGATGATATATGATATTCAAGAAAAAAAATCAACCCATGTTTGTTATTTTGAAATATGAAGTGAATTAAGAAACATTCTCACATTCAAGGTATTTTTATACCCTAATATATGGTATAGAATTATTTTGGAAGATGGTAATGGGTAGATCCAACCTTTCATCCTAACCATCCCATCACTGCCTCACCCTTATCTTCCAGAAAATGAAGAGAAAAAATCCACAATGGGGAGCCCTATTAGATTCATCCCCTAGACTTTATTGTAGGATAATAACTACTATCCATTTCCCTACTCTCATCTAGAAATAAGAAAGGAATAAATTACCAAATTGGATTCCAATTAAGGTTTATATCACATCCTGGATATGATTATGAGACATGGGGGTATTTTTTCTCTTATTTCATAGAACAAGGAATAATCTTGTGGGATTAATGGTCAGTGCCAATAAGGTCACTTTCAAGGTCAAAATATCCTAAACGGACCTCAAAAGTATGTGTAAGTCAAAAAAATTCTGAAATATGTGGGCTTTTATTCTCATCGAAACATGACCCATATAATTCCTCCTTGAAGATATGATACACCACCCTAAACACACCACCATATTTATTTATCCTTATTTCTATTAATATTTAACATCACATGGGATGTTATAAGTCCTATGGTTCCTTTTTATATTATCCTCAAAGACATGTATCCTTGAAGTGGGATATCATTATAGAAATATATTCTATATAATATCAATATGATTCCATCGAGACATATTCCCTATGAGTTCAACCAAAAAGGTTATATCTTGAAAACCTCCCCTACGAGCCTCTATAATGTACCATTATCCAAGAGGTCCTCACCACATAATGATAAAATACATGGTTAGTTTATTTTCACATGAGCATAAATGGTACAATGTGCTATGATAAGTGGAACTGAACTATGTAGTTTCTAATTCCTATCACATTGATATATAGGAATCCCTTATCAAAGGACCTATCTCAATATCAAACCACATTTCACCATGTAAAATGATAAATTACAAAGTTATCCACTATGTAGATTAAAACATTCCTCAAAAAATAATTAATGATATAAGATGGAGAAACTCTGATATATAAATATGTTACCCTTTATGGAGAACCTCTTATACATATAGGTATCACCATTAATAAATAATATATGATACATATGTAGGGTTTAACAACAACACATGTTACTAATTGATTATTAATATTATTGTGACTAGTCCCCCATTTGAGGTTTGGGGAAGATTCAAAAATACATCTTAAATCCATAAGAGTGTTATAATGTAGGAAACAATTTCTCATAAAAGGATGTGATGGGCCTCAACTCCCATCCTCTTGATTAGTGTGAGTTCCTAAATATCATTTTAAAAATAATAAATGATGACCTGTGATTGGAAATATGGTCTATAACCCATCATGGAAGTGGTAACCATTGGGTGTTTCTATTTCCATGGTGAAACCCCATTGAATAATGCATGAAAAAGAGGTGTGAAACAATAGTACTGAGAATGTAGAATTTTATCCATATGTCTATTTGGATATTGATCCAATGTTCTATACCCATACATGGATATGGCTCTCATTTATGGAAACTGGGTCATTTGTAAGAGACCACTCTAAAAAATTTAATGTTATACAGGGTGGAGAATGATTTGTGAAGTCTAATGTTATTTAATAAGCAGTCAAATTCCATTTTCTAAAAATGGGGACGTTTTATCCTATAAAAGGACCATTGATATATATTATAAATTCTAGGATATGTTATTTTTTACGCTTATTCATAGTGAAATGTTTCTTATGAATCTTCATTATAAACTTCTATGTATAGTATAGGAAGGAATTTCAGTTAATAAAATATGCAGTTGGGTATTAGATAGAGGATCTAGGAATCACTATATATCTTAATGGAATAAGAATATAACAACACATACTTCTTTTATTGGTCTCCTCAAGAAGATCTAGCTGATGCATGTGGGAGAAGTAATTAAAATGAAGGTTCACAATTGAATAGTTCTACGATGAAGACCCTATATAGATATAGTACATATATAAGAGAAGGGGAATTATACAAGGTGCATTTGAATAAATTTTATTATGCATTGAACATGTATTTTTTATTCTTCCCTACACAATTCTTATGAGTCCCCTCCTATAAAAACTAAACTTTTGTGTAGGGGAATAAAACTATACTTCACTGTGGAATATTTCAATGAGAAAAGAGATTTATTATGAAGAGGCACAAGACTCTATTGTGAAAGATTGTATTTTCATTATTGGAAATCATAGTTGGTCCGGTGATAAGTGATCCTGAAATCAATATATATCCTACTGAAGGAAAAATCAATCAACACATAGTTTTTGAAGTGAAATTCCATACATAGATATATCTCAAATGAAGGGAAATATGTATTTTTTTCATAAATGTATAAGATCGTGAAAAGATATCGCAAAATCACTAGGTATTCCACTGATATGGGAATCACACACACATAGGTATTAAAGATACATTCTTCTTATGGATATAGCCCTTATGTAGGGAAAGTATTTTTTGGGTTTTTTGCTTAGGATCATCATTAGATATCTCTGTGTCATTGTGTGTCATACCAGAGTTAGAATGAAGCCACACATTATTCTTATAGTGAGATACTTCATATAAAACTAGATAATGTATAGGTAAAGGGTTATTTTGGGGATTTTTTCTCGTATCAAGCTAAGAGATCCTAGAATCCTTATTTATCCTACCAGAGAAGGATTCATTACACACATCATTTTTATTTTAGTTTCTCTATAATGCAGATTATAATTTTTCATGCGTCAAGGGAATATCTCAATTTTTATAGGTTGAAAAATTGTCTGATGATAATCTATACATAGGTTTGGATATAATGTCCGATGATTTGTCCATGTGGACCACTCTAAGTAGTTTAATTTTATGCAGGTTTGACTAAACCATCCCGTATACTTAGCTACAGTGTTTTTTATTCATCCTAGTAAGAAAAATAAAACAAAATTTATAATCTGACGTGATTAATCCTTGATGTGAGAAACAAAATGAAATTAGTGTGTTATATACACTACATTAGAACAACTATGAAGGAATTTTTTGTTCCACCATATGAGTTAACATTCTATGTTAATGAAATTGTCATGGAGTTTAACATCATGCATATAGGATGTTATTTTGGGGTTTTCCAACATGTGATTGGAATACTTTCATGAAATTTTATGTCGTGTAAATATGAAGTTGTCTTACAGTTTCACATCATGTGATGAGTATTCTATTTTGTGCATTTTAAAATACTGAATGTTGGAATCATATCACGTTTTTTAGCTTCATCTAATAATGGTAAAAATGTCATGCATTTTAGTGTCTTACAAAAATGAACTATTAAATTTTGTAGGATTTTTCTACAATTTAAATATTGATAAATCATATATTGGTATGTAGTGTGATGATTTGTCCATCTATTGTGACTAAGGATTAATCTTTTATTGTAAACCACGAATTTGACATAGGTTCTCACCCACTTTGGTTTGAGCATTGCTGGTTTCTACCATTGTACAATTATATTTATGAGAACTAATTCGATATCTTCTTGGTGTAATGAATCGATATGGACCTTTATATTATAGGATCATCTAACCCTATTTTTATGAACTTACTAGTAGTACAATGTGAACATTTTGGTATCTTCATGTCACTCTAAATCATCCCATTTCTAATGATATCATTCATATTGATAGAGATTATTTTAGTTGAAAATGAGAAGTGAGGGTGGATGGATATCTATATATAGGACAAGTTATATCCATTATAAAAGAAGATATTGGATCACTGGAAAAGTTATACTAGTTGTTCTTCCATATGCTCACAAATCATGATGAGGATTTTTAGTCTAGAATGGAAAATATTTACCCACCCTATTATAGAGTATGATAGATTGAGTCTTATTGAAAGCCTAAATATATAATTTTTTTAAATAAATGTTAGATGTATAATAGTTTAGAATGTATTCCATATTACTGATAAAACCTTTTAAATTTAGAATAAAATAATTTTGTTCCATTGTAAATACCTTGAACATGTGCTTTTGGATTCAGTGCTAAAAAAATATTGTGTATTATCTTTTGAAACTGATAACTATACATATAGATATACACATTCTAATTCCATTACTAGTCTAGGATATTTAAAAATAGAAAACGCAATAAACTTTAACCAATGTTGTACCAAAATAAAATAAAAAAATTATTTCACTTTGAGTGTGCTAACTGAAAAACTAAATTCTTCCATCTTAGAACATCTAAAATAACAATGAAAATTATTTTAAAATAACGAATGGCCATTAAATTACCCAGTAAGGGGTTTTAAAACTAGTAAAAAAACTTTTATAAAAATTTATTAATATAATTTTAAAATACTTTAAATCAAATATATATATTTAATATATATATATAAACTCTTAAAAAACACTTATTTTGACATTTTTATTCAAAAATAATAATTTGAAAAAATATTTCTCCAATGATGTTTTTAAATAACAATTTCATTACGTATTATTTTGAGAATTTTATAATCCTATTAAAAAAATGTGTCCAAAAGAAATATCACCAATAGGAAAACATCCTGGGAGTTATTGGATTCACTCCTCATCCCTCATTCTCCCACCTGATAACCAAGTGAAACATTAAATTTTTAAGAAAAAATGTTAAGATATGCCTTTCTCAATCTTAACCCAAAAAAAACATTACAAAAAAATTTGAATTATTTTAATAGAATAAATTAATTATACTTCTTTGATTCTTTCTCAAAATGAGGTTTTTATAAAATGTATTTAAAATTTGGAGAAATCAATCAATTTAGTAATTTCAATTTTTAAAAATAAATACACCTCAAAATTTAATTAAAGTTATATTTTATTCAATGTACGGATTGTTAGGAATAATATATTATTTATGGCCTCATCCACATTAGCAGGTTTTAATGTTGAACACACAGTATGAAATTCTTTTAAATTCTTATGTGGATCTTCTCCAGGCAGTCCATGAAATCTTGGTAATAAATGAATTAAACCAGATTTTAGTTCAAAATTGGGTGCCTCGCCTTGTAATTGAATGTAAGTGGGTTGGATATCAACATCAGGTGAGGTTAGTTCTTTTAGTGTTCTATTATTTTCAGCCATGTTATACAAGTTATGTTCAATTTTAACTTTGGTTTCAGAAGAAGAAGAAGTATCAAGAAGAATTTTTAGATTTGATGTCTCCTCCTTCAAAGTGTGGTCTTGTATGTCTCGGTTTCTTTGATGTAGGATCCTCTCCTATTCGGGTTCGAAAGTTTGTAGGTCTCCCGGAGTAGAACGCATCATACAAAGAACCTACACAATAAATAAATTAGAACGCAAAAACAAATTCAAAGGTAGAAGATAAAACAAACAAATATTCACAAAAATTACAAAAATTTTATCAAAAACATGCACAAAAAACCAAAGCGCTCCCCGGCAACGGCGCCAAAATTTGACCGCGTTGTCATGACATGTAAAATTGATTATATTTTTAAGGTTGATTTATAGTCTAGGGAAGACCCTAGGTATTCTCTCAAGGAGCGTTGGTAGGTTTAGAGTGTGTATTTTTAATAAAAATGACTAAGAGAGGGGGTGGTTTTGAAAACAGTTTAAAACAATGAATTAGTTGAAATAGCCTAAAAAAATGAGTGACCAAGTGGATTTTGTGAAATATGAGATAAAAGGGTCGATGTTATTTCACTACACACATATCAAGTTCATTGTTCATAGCGATTCATCTCAGGTTTAGAGTAATTCTTTGGTTGGAGTTAATTGGAATCCTGATTAATTCCTAAGCTTTTATTTCAATGCTTTAAGGACCCAACCTTGACGTAACAATCGTATTGTCAAGGTCTAGTACTTATGCAGGGAATAATAGCTTCCAAAGAATATTGAAATCTCAATAAGGTGGTTATGAATAGGATTCTTGTGATTTCCTATCGTAACAACACAAGTCAAGCACTCAAAACCTCACACCGATCGGTTAGAAATTAAGAGCATAACATTCACATGCATCAAATCAAGCATTCAAATCTGAAATAAAATAAGATACATGGAATGAAATGTTTAAACACCCAAATTGATCCAAACCAGTAGATAATTTATGCATCGAAACTCCCTTGACATGTGTGTAGCTCCCTCACAATGAACACCCAACTTTTAGCTAGACATCTGGAGGAGGAGGAAGCTCGGGTTGAACCCCTTCTTCATTGTTGATACCCCTATGAGGATAGGGGCCTCCAAAACCTCCAAGGTGATTAGGAGACTCCTATAGGACTCCAAATTGGCATCACTTCACTCTTTGGCCGAACTTACAAATGAGGAGCCTAAGGTGCCCTTTTATAGGAAATGTGGGAGGTGGTTTTGGGCACACAGATTTCATCAATCCACTTGCACGACGTGTTTCGGCATTCAGACAGTCTTATCTCGCTTTGGAGAAAATATAAAAGTTGTATCCCTACCTCTTGAATGTCTCTACGGAATGTTTGTAACCGTTTGGACAACTACAGCTCAAGATATCGATAAAATACAAAACACCGCATTTGACTTGGTCCAAATTCGGTGGCTAGGACAGATCCGTTCGGATGGGCCCTATAAAAGCCGAATCAGGATTGGGTTCCTTAATATGAAATGTAGAATATTGAATTTTGGACAGTCCCACAAAAGTTAATCCCATTTGGATTCACTTATTGCCTGTAATGTTCAACACAGTGGACAGATGTCCATGGATCCATGCAATTTTGGCCCATTTTTCTTTCACTTCATCAAGGGCCCTCCAAATCACCTCCACCTACATTGTAATTTTCAAAACAAGTATCATTGACCTATTTAACAGTGATAAACACAAAATTATTTAATCAAACATGAAGCACAATTTGATATTATTTTTATAATTTTTAATACAAAATATATTTAGCACAACGGTGTAAGGGTGAAAATGAAACAGTGAATCATGGTACGATCAGGTGGCACGAGTACTGGTGGAATCAAGAGGTATTTCTTGAGAATATTGAATGATTCTTGACATTCTTCAGTCCACTGGTAAGAGACTCCCTTCTTCATCAATTTGGTGAAGGGTAAACTTTTGCCTGCTAAATTGGCGATGAAATGCCGAATATAGGTTAAGTCCTTGAAGTCCTCTTAATTATTTCAAATTTTGAGGAGGTGAAATACCAAGGATTGACTTGGTATTCTTAGGATCAACTTCAATACCACGATGGCATACAACAAAGCTAAGAAATTTTCCTGAGGTTACCCCAAAATCACATTTTAAGGGGTTCATCTTCAAATTATATTTTCGAAGCTTATGGAATATGACTTCCAAATCAGCAAAGTGATTAGAACGTTGTTTGGATTTAACCACCAAATCATCTACATATCATTCAACAAACATCCCTAAGAAGGGTTTCAAGATACGATGCATGGCACGCTGATATGTTGCACCTGCATTATTTAGTCCGAAGGGCATTACCCGGTAGCAAAACACACCCTGAGGGGCTCTAAAGGATGTAGATTCCTTGTCTTCTGGGGACATTCGGATCTGATTATATCTGGAATATCCATCCATGAAAGAAAGTGCTTCATAGCCAGCTGTTGCATCAATTAAAAGTTCCGTAATCGGAACTGGGAAATCATCCATAGGACAATGCCGATTAAGATCTCTGAAATCGATGGAAACACTAATTTTTCCATTCTTCTTATTTACATGAACAATATTATCCAACCACTTGGGATATTGAACTTCTCTGGCGATGTTAGATTTGATAAGATTATCCACTTCAACTTCAATTTTAGAATCATAAGTTGGGTGTGTTCTTCTCGCGGCTTGCTTAAATCCTCGATGTTCTTCTGGTAAACCCAAATGATGAGTAGCAACATCAGGATCAAGCCCGGGCATTTCTGTATAGTTCCAAGAAAATATATCTCTATTTTTCTTTAGAAAAGAAATATACATCTCTTTCTCTTCAAGAGTCATGGCCGCACTGATTAAAGTGGGGCGTGGATCTTCTTTTGTACCAAGATTTATTTCTCTGAGTTCATCCACAGTGATAGAGATACCCTCTTCAAATTATGGAGGAGCATCTCTGGCCTCTTCCTTTTCTTCTTCATCATGTGTTATTTCTTCCATTTCTACTTTCATAGTAGATGATAAAATAGAATTTTCATAATCAGAAGAGATGTCAAAATTTTCATATCTTGAAGAAGAAGCTTCCATTTCCGACCCGATTGATGATGAAGAGTCTTCTTTGAGTAATAAAGAGGAGATGATGGATTGAGAATCGATATCATTGTTCACCTCCAATGTTTCTATAACTTATTCTGGAATAATTGGAGAAGCATAGACTTGTTTGATTTCAGCAGATGAAATGAAGACATCACCATTTGTGCTTTCATAACTGCTTGGTAGATTACCAATTTCTCCCATGTTGTCTGGCTCGATTTCCGTAATTGACATTATAGATATTTCCATAAGAGTATTTTGATTTGGGTCTATCTTGTTAGTTTGACTGACAGGAAACACATAATCTGTAATCACATGTGTAAATGGATTTACTTGAATTTTCTCCAAACCATATGGAGCATTAACTTTGGTAATCTCCTTGGTTGTGGATTTCTCCCTTCCCTTCATGTGATAGAATTCCGCCCCAATGTATTGAGACTCACATGTCTTGAATGAGGCCTTATCACCATACAATGTCCCAACTTGACCATAGAAACAATATTTGAGACATTGATGGTATGATGAAGGGATAGTCGCATGTTGATGTAGCCAAGGTCCTCCAAGAAAGATGTTGAAGGCTGAGTCTTGATCAATAACCATGAAATTTGAATTGGATACAAGATCTCCAAACTGAGTTCTAAGTGTAACTTCGCTCAGGGGTTCTTGTTCATTTTTATCATATCCTTGTAACATCATGGTAGAAGGTGATAAATCAGATTCCGTGAGGTCCAATCGACGAAGTGTACGAATGGGCATGAGGTTGACTCCTAAACCATTGTCAATGAAAGTTCTTCAGAAGTCTACGCCATTGACCTTGCCAAACAAGTACAATGGTCTAATATTTCCATGAACAAGATCATCTTCATCTTCATCAGTAAAAGATATTATTGCATGTCATTTTGTAGGATTATTCTCTATGTGATAGACTTCAGCTCCATCAATTTCAGTTTCAATCTCCTGAGGACTTGAAAAAGCCTCGATTAGTGCTTCCCGAAGATCTTTTGACAGATTCAGAGCATCCAGAATTGATAAATCGGCTGGTACTTGGGCCAAGTGTTTCAATATATCATACTTTTGATCCAAAGGTCTGCGTTTCCCAATAGGAATATGTGGTTTAGCAGGTACCTTAGAAGCAGATTCTTTGGAAGTTGATGCATCTTGTATCGGGATAGGAGTTGGCAATAATCCTGGTTTTGGAAGATTAGACCGATTAGGTCCATTTACTTGCTGATAGGAAGAAGATGGGACCTTCAAACGGTCTTCCAAAATAACTTTTCCAGGACTAAATTTTCTATTGGTAGAAGAACTTGCTTGTTCTTTCTGAGCTCGCTGAAGGGATCTACCATGAGTTTCTGCTGCGTACACAGATCTAGCAGGGGTAGAATTGGAATAGTGGCTTCTGAAAGATCCATGTCTTCCACTATATCCTGAGCCTCTAGAACTTCCTCTAATTCCCCTATTTGATACAAGGAATTCAGGCTCATTGAAATCGAAACTGTGACTGGCATATGGATCTGTTAATTGAATCATATTAACAGAACCAAAGATTAACTCTTCATCTGATGAAGACTTTGCCTGATTAGCCTATTTAGGCTATGCCGTTTGGTGGGGCAGTGCTCGTGGCTTTTATGTAGATGGCATGAAGTCCGCCAAAGTCAAAGACAACTTCGGTTTTGACACATACTCATCTTCTTCTGATTATTTTTCTTTCTTTGAATCATGCCGTTTCTTTGAGGACTTTCCCTCTGACAAAGAGGGTTTTGCCGTAACATTCATGGCAGAAGACACAATTGGTTTCTTTAATTGTGTTCACAAAATATCATGAGTTCTGTTGATTGTATTTCTGACCATCCAATCATCATACATTTGTGCATTTTTTCTTTTGACTTCTTTCCATTCGCCTTCCTCCTCTGGAACTGTAGCAGTAACACATGCTACCTGAGTTGAAGAACCTTTCAGTTTGACTTGTCTCGAGTCGACCATATTTTTAAGGAGGTCTTTGAAGAAAAAACACTCTTGGATGGGATTCCCCAACATTTTATGAAAAGGTAAATAATTGGGATGGTCTTCATCTACTTTCTTATTTGGCTTCTTGGGTATTGGAAATTGAACCAAATTGTTTTCCAAAGCCGAAATGAAATAACTAGGAACTTGTTCATTTCGGAAAGAGTATGTTTTTCTCTTCAGATCCTCAAATTGTTTTCGTCTTTGATCTCTTTGATCATCTGGATGAAATGGCCTTTGTTGTTGGCACTCAGGAGGTGGAGCCCTTTGAGAAAATGAAGGTTTTGTGGTAGAAACAGGTACATGTGCCTGTTTAAGCATAACTGTAGCAGTTTCTTCTTTACCCATTCTCCTTCCTGGAGCTGATGGAATTACACGAGATTTAGCCTTAGCCTGTATAAGGGAATCTCCAATCTGCTGAGTGATTGAAGTAAGGTCTCGAAACCCTCCTATGTGTTTCAAAGGGATTAACGGCGTGCGTAATTCATCACACAGATTTGCCACACAGATTGGAAAAAATTCTTCTTGAGGGAGTGCTAAGCTCAAGGAATATGTTAATCCCTTCCAGCGAGCAATGAAATCATAGACCCTTTCACTCTCCCTTTGTTTACAGTTTGTAAGATCGAAAACTGTTGTCTTTGGAAAAGTTGACCTGAACTGAATTAGGAATTTTTGGCGAAGATCCTCCCATCCGGTAATTGACCGAGATTGCAAGCTTGTATACCAGAGAAAAGCTGGTCCTTGCAAGGTTCGCACGAAGCATCTGAGTTTCACTACTTCTTGTTGCTCCGGAGTTCCCATCATAGGATCGCAACAAGACACGTAATGCGTCAAATGTTGTTCAGGATCTCCTGATCCATTGAAAATAGGGAATACAGGGTTCCCAAAACTAGATGGAGGAGAGATTGAATCTACCCATTTAGGGTAAACTTTTTTTTCTGGTTGAACTTGCGCGCATGTTTCCATTCCATAGTTTCTAATCAAGTTGTTAATGACTCAATAGTAGTTATTAACATTTGAGAAACATTTGGTTGAACTTGGACTTGGGTAGGAGCGATGACTGGAGCTTGGACAGATGTGGTGGTTGGTGCTGCAACTGATGGTAGCACTGCCAACTATTGTTGCACTTGACCCGTAGGATTAGACCTGTGAGGGTGTACTGATAGAGGAGGTTATTCTTGATCCATACCAGTATTTGCAACAAATTCCTTTGGCTGACTGACTCCAACATGCTTAAGAAGAAGACTACTCTGAAGTAGTTCTGCATTCAACCTTCTTAATTCCTTCATTTCTTCCTCCTGTTGTGCAAACCTTTGCTCTAGTGAGAGTGATTGACCTTCTCCAGAAGAAGGATATGTGACCTGGTTCTTTCCCTTCCCTTTTTTGGATCCTTTTCGAAGAGGGGGAAGTGGGTTACTCGAAGGATTACCTAGGTTCTGAGTAATCCTTTGATTTTGTGTACGCACACCTTCATCATTTGTGTCGGTGCATACATATTCTTGAGTAGGAACCTCTTCATCTGAGTCCCCTGAGTGAGCCTCATCTGGTGGATCTGCAACAATGGCATTAATGACATTGATTGATGCATAACTCATCGCATCCCTTCTATCATCATTTCTGTGATATTGTCTTCTTCCATGTCTTTGATGAGACATTGCCTTTTGTTGATTTGATCCCTTAGGAACTTCTTAACGAACCATAATTTGGAGGGAATATCCAGATAATTTTTCTCTTCATTCCTCTTGAGGCTTCTTCCCCAATAGAGAAAAGACCGAATTTCTCTGAGGATGGGATTGATGATTTGAAAAAGTCCCCAGTCCGGTGGACTGGGGTTGTTCCTTCTCAACTCCTTGAATCTTATTTGTTGATTCTGAGGGTTGGTTTAAAAGAGTCCCTAGTCTGGCGAGCTGGGGTGGCTCTTGACATGCTATGTCTGAGACTTTCTTAAAAGCTATCCTGATCTTGCAAACCTTAGTCCGGAAATTAGCTGGATGCATTAACCTGTATCCACTTTTATCACCTAGTTCAAAAGACTTTTGGATGATTTCTGACACTTCTGTCACTTGGTGACGTTCTTGCTCCAAACGAGAGGCATGTTCAATATTCTCGTTTACTTGATGCATGAGTAATTCAACAACTTGTTCGATGTATTCTTGATTTTGAGATGAACTAGTTAAGGCCAGTTCTAGGGAAATATTTTGATTACAATCAAAGCCCATTGATTGTGGCCGGCCATGGTCAATAACATTGCATGATACCATTTTCAGTGGGCTTTGCTGACTAGAGAGCACTGTGAAATGAAGTGCTCCATGAACACCCCATACACTGACACGAATACCAGATGGGGCATTGTAAATTAACTGACGCAATCTTCTTAGTGCGCCAAAGCATGAATGTTGAAGGGTTCTCTGTTGCTTTTTAGCCTTCGGATATCGAGAGACTTATAGAGACGCCAAATCAATCTGACATTGTAACCCTTCTATTATCTTAAGATGATTTTCATATTCATCATAAGAGAATACTTTCTCTTTCAACTGACAGAGAGTTTTCCATATGTTGAGATGAATATCATGAATTTCATCTTCCATCAACATTTCCGGAATGTCATACTGAGAGTCAGCCAGAGGAAAAAACATGACTGACACTTCACCTTTCACCAGTTGTTTTCTCATGTTCAGCATTTCCTCTTTATCATTTGATGAAGATTATTCTACCTGATTTGACCAGAGTTGGTGTTTCCTTGTTGATTCATTGGATTCAATAGGATTGGTAGAGAAATCATTGATCAAACTAGAGATTCATGACATAGGGGTGGTTCAGAGAATGTCCTACACCCTGGGCTATCTTCTGATTCAGAAAGTATTTCACCTGCTAGAGATGAAGCATCAGACATGACTGGTTTTGCATTTTCAAGTGCCTCAAGATAAGAGGGCTTTCTTGGCACTACATTTTCAACTGGAGCATTTTCCGGTCAATGTGCATCACTACTGCGGAGAGGACTTTCGCAGCGAAATTCATCATCATGGGAAGGACCACCATAATGGGTTACAACAAAAGATGATATCTCTTTCTCCTTGGTCTTCTGACCACACCGAGGGTTCCTGTGGCTCTCATCTGAAGTCCAGATCGACCGAATTGTCATGAAGTAATACTTCATGAGGAGTGTCTGTTGAAGACCTTCGGAATTAATGTTCCCACTATTGGTAAATGAGGGAGTATAATCTTGAATTTCAATAGATAATTGTTTGAGAGCTTCAAGAACTCTATCATCGAGCAAGGCCTTGATACAGATTGGCTCTTGATCTCCTGACTGTGTTGGGAGGGTCTTTTTCTTAGACACCTTCTTACTCGCTTTGGAAACCACTTGTTGATGAAAGTGGATGCTCTGAGCAGTTGTATGTGCCTGATCAGGGAAGATGGTCAGGTTAGGCTGATGATCTCCACTCAAATCAGGTGTATGTGCCTGACTTGGTTGTCCGTATGATATGGGGGAGTATGCCCCACAACCCTCTTGGACTGGAACAGATGTGTGTGTCTGTTCTAGAGTGAATTATTGATGTGTCACTCCACTGGTAGGGATAGATTTATGTGTCTTTCCCTGAGATTCTGCTGAAGTTGTTATAATATCCTGGCAGGCATCCAGAATATGAGCAAGGATTTTCTTCTGCTCTTTCACCATCGATAGAATATGCTTGGTGACTTCAGCTGCCGGAACGGGAATATACGTCCATTCTGGGCTTGGAGTAGGTGTATGTGCCTGCTCCTGTCCTCCTTTTCCTATCAGTGAATCCTGACAGAACTTAAGTGGGGGGACAGAGAGTTGATTCTGCCTCCTATTTATTATCGGGGCTTTCCGACTAACTTCTCCGAATGCTACCAAGTGAGACTGTTGGTATGCTTGATTAGTACTAGCAGGTGTATGTGCCTGTTGATTACACTTCACCGAACATAGTTGATGAGATCCATCATATGTAGTTAGACAAGCCTACTGACTAGCTGATGATGTATAAACAAGTGTATGTTCCTGCCTATAGTACTCCGTCGGAATTGCCTGGCAGGATTGGCGTGATGCTGCTAGACGAGTCTGCTGGATAGCAGAATTAAAATGGGTAGGTGTGTGTTCCTACTCATTGCTTTCCACCAAGTTAGGTTAGTGGACTTCTCCGTAGATGACAGAGATGAGAACCTGATCACTGTTAACCGGACTTCGCCTCTGGCGATTTGTGTTGCCTGCTCGGGTTCGAGGAACCTGAGCCGAATGCCTGGAGTCGGTACCCTCATCATGTTAAGGGCGCACTGCCGCACGAGTCTGGCGGCGATTGTTGGTGGGATCCCTCAGGAAGGACTCCTGTCTATTTGAATTAAGGCCCTGAGGGACCTACTCATTCACCTCCCTAGAATAAGGGAGCGAATGGTGATTTCGTTCCGGGGATAATGACCCGAAAAGGTTGGAGACGGTAGTCAGCATTTCCTACTTCTTGATCACTGGTTTTCGTTGTCCGGACGACCGGTGTGAGTTTTCCACTTGGAGGGTTTTTCGGGCAGCCTCTAGAGTTGGGATGGTACTTTGTTGATAGTACTCCTTAACCATCACATTTGATACCCAGCATTGAAGATGCTGAGTAGGTGATATCATCCTCAGAGTGGACAATGATCCAGCAGGAGTAGCAGTAGTGGCATTTGCAACAGCAGTATTCACAGGTGTGAACTTGAGAGCAACCATTCTAGAAATGCAGAAGATCTTGGAAAAGAGTGCCTTTTTGATATAACAGACGTAATCAAGATAAATTCAGCCACTACTTATTTTGGATGAGCACATATGTCAATGATTTTTTTTGTCCCTCTTATTGAGATTTAAATAGGGGTCAAACAAATAGGTAAAACATCATTTTAACTTGGTTAAGGATTGAAGTCGGGTTCACCATTTTTTTTCCTCGAACTTCGGGGATGACCTCCTTTGATGGAAGGTTCAAAAATTTCAATCGGTTTCTAATGGGTTTGTTCGTAGAACAAGAAATATCCAATGATTCCACATCCATTCGGACCTACTTTCCAAAGGTAGGTGCTCATTAGTTTGTGGACTGATAAGGCTTAGGAATTTTCATTGGTCGAGAGGATGGGAGGTCAGACTCATCACACCTTTTTTAGGGGAATTATTGTCTACTTCGGGACTCTCTTTATAGATTTAAGTTATGTTTGTGAATCCTTATTACATTACCAAGTATAAAATGAGTTTTCCTTTAGATCTGACAATCAATGATCGATATGTAGGAAATTTAGAGAATATTTTATATGTATTTGAGGTTCTTCACTGATAAAGAATCATCTGTATTTGTTAGAGATTATTAGTCAATGGTATCCTTTGATACGTAAAAGTCTGTTGGTCCTTATGATGACCATACTGATTTTAAAGCCACTTAGTGGGGCACTTTAAGTTTATTGTCATTCAGAAGGACATGAATTATTTCAGAGTTGGAATCGAACCCGCATATGGGCTACCTACGTATCCTTTGTTTATAAAAGGAATCCGAACCCACGTAGTTCAATTAAGGGAGTATAATGTTTGTGATTGATGGCTCAAAGAAGGATGTCATAATTAATTTTACACTCTAATCTCACGTGAGTCATGCTCGGTGTGAGAAACAAGAGGTATTGGTAAAAATCAGACAATTGTGCCATGAAATATGCAATCATAAGAAATAATGTGAGGCTTATGTATGTATGACTTCCCAGATAAATGAAGATTAGGATTTACTTCGGGGAAGAAATACAGGAACATGATCCATAAAGGTATATGTGCTTCATGGAGATTTGAATACTCTAATTTGGGGATTACTCCTGAAAAGGAGGCCCAAATTAGGAGAGGACTTATGATTGGGTTTTACTCTTGAAAAGGAATCCCAGATCAAAGTTAAATTAGGACTGTTTAAGAGAAATTAAGACTTGGGCTTACTCCTGAAAAGGAGGCCCAGGTTAAGAGACTTTAAAAATTAAGCGACTGAGGCTTACTCCTGAAAAGGAGGCCCAAATTAGAGGACTGGGGCTTACTCCTAAGGAGGATGCCCAGGTTAATGAGTTCTCTCATCGTAAAGGATGAGGTTGAATGAATGAAATCTTGAATACTCTAACTTGGGGATTACTCCTGAAAAGGAGTCCCAAATTAGGAGACTAAGGCTTACTCCTAAGGAGGATTCCCGGGTTAATGAGTTCTCTCATCGTAAAGGATGAGTTTTAATGAATGAAATCTCAATCTTTAGTGACATAAAGATGTGTAAATCGCTATATTGTGAGAGTTATTACACCGAATTCCTTTCAGATAAGGATGTCAAATCAAGAAATCATGCCATAAATGTCTTTGAAGAGTGTCTTGAAGACTAAATCTTGAATAGTAGTGGTGGAATGAAATAAGAGGGGTGAAATGGGTAATAAGGGCACCCATGGAGGCAAAGGCACACAAGTCTTGGCAGGCACGCATGTACTACATGGGCGCGCAAGTCCCGGTCATGTAGGTATACCTGCGCGACACATGGGTACTTACGCGATGGTTAACCAGCAGGGTAATACATGAGTGACTCTTAGTTAAAGCCTTTAGAATCTTCTTGAGGTTATTCTAGAAGAGGGGCGCACAAGTTCTATTAAAGGAGTAAGGCGGCACGCAAGTGTGGCCTTTTCCCTTAAGGGCTGGCCACTTAGGCACGCAAGTGTTGATGAGTTTCAACACTTAGGCCTTCCTCCCCCTCTTTAGATCTTCTGTTCTAAGTAAGAAATTACCTTATAAGTGTTTCGGACGCTTTGACAAGAGACTAGGGCGCCGAGAGCTCAAATATGAGTTTATGGAAAAAATTCCTCTTCCAATTGGGGGGCCCACAAGGTCTATTTATAGGCAGGAGAAGACCCCAGGCTGTTATCACTTAGGTCGCGCAAGTCACTTGCGCGACCATTATGCGTCGCACAAGTGGACTTGCGCGACCTATGGGAAATGTTCTCTTTGTTCATCCCTTTTTCGATTTTTGATGTTTTCTTCAAAAGCTGAATCATTTTTTTCTCAGATATTCCCCTTTTCCAATCATTAGATTCTGTGACGAAAGGAGCATCAACAGTGGGTCTGTTAAATAATTCTATTTAATTGGTAAATGATTAATGTTTATGAACTCAAATTTTACACTATAGGTTATAAAAATCCCAAAAGATGGTAAACAATAGGTTATACAAAACTTGAACTAGATACATGGGTGACTATACCAATTGTAACATGTGATGAATGTCTCAATGGATACCCTAGAAATAAGATTTATATGACTATGATTATAACACATATTTCCGAGCCCCTATCTATGAAATTTTATTATGCTTATGATCTCTGATTCTTCTATGACTCGTGTCTTATGATCTCTCAATGTCTTATGTTATGATTGTTATCAATGAATTGTTGGGTATGATTTTTAAATGTTAAGATCATATTCCTAAACCCTTATTCCTGAAATATATATTCATATAATCATTTATTGATATATATATATATATAGTATACCCCAAGGAGAATTTGATATTACCCTTTATTATATTTCTTTTTTTCCGAGTAATAATGTAACACCCAAATGTTTTTCTAAAATATTTTATTAAAATAATATTAATTCTTCAATAGCTTACATTGCACCTAATCATTGGTTTAAATGAATCGTCATATACCATTAATATAAAATGACCAAAATAACCTATCCATTAAATTATAAGTAATAAATATACTGAACATATGAAACTATATGTTGAATTCAGTAGCTACTAATTATTTATGAAAAATATAAACCAATTAAATGTAAAGGAAATATTTGTATTTCTAATCAATTGATTAAGCCAATTACAATTAGTAAATGAAATTAATGACTTATATATGTTATATATTTAATAATTGTTTTTTCATTTTCATAAAAATTATTTTTTGGTCATAGGATACGAGTAACCCCAATTTTATATATAAAACTATATATTTACCAAAAGGGTAATTTTACTTCTTTTTAATTGAAAACCAATCTTAAATTAAACATTTAACTTATTAATAATTATTATATGACAAAATAAACTTGTTATTTGGAATTGGTATATAAAAATATAGGTTTTATAAATTTTTAATATTTTTATGATAAGATTCGGGATTGATGAATAACAGAAAATATACAGAATTTTAATTTAAAATAACTTTTTTCATTGAAATAATTATTATCGGTAAATTATATTATTTATTGTTTTTATTGAATAAATAGATTTTGTTTATAATTTAATATGATTTATGTCATTGTAATTAAGTTTAAAATAAATTTATATATCCAAACATTTCAATATTTTACATATTTTAACATTTAAAACAATTTTTCTAATTCTGAAAATGTGATTAATTTAAAAGAAATTATGACAACATCTAAGTTTTTAATTTTAAAAAATTTATTCCATATTTTGAATTATTGTGTCCAAATTATTTAAATGGATTTATATTATTTTTGGGCATCATGAATAGTATCTTCAGTAATTTTTATTAATATAGTAAAAAAGGTAAATTGAGTAATTAAGGGTAAATATAATATTATTAAATTACCATAACACTTGTCTTAAAGTAATTTTATGAGCTTGTTTCAACCTAAATTATCATTTGGTCGAAATGGTATCCTTTTTAATCGCCTTTTATGAAATTATGAAATTTAATATATTTTATTTAAAGTATGTTTAATGATATCTTAATCAAATTTTAAAGAGTATAAATTTTTTAATATAAGATTATACAAAATATAAATTAGAATATAAATACTCTTTTAAAAGCTAAAATTTGTTTATTTATCATGATGATTTATTTATAATTTTATGAAATAAATAATTACCTTAAAGGATTATATATTGTTGATACCAAAATTATTTAATTCTAGGAAAATAAATAAACTTATTTTAATTTGAATGATAATAACCATTAAAAGACCAATTAAAATTAAAAAATATTATTGTTCGAGTACATCATGATCATAATCTTCAAGGTGCTAAATTATTGGCCATTAAAATCCACAAGTAAATGAATATGATATTTATAATATTTTATCTAAAGTAATGTTAAAGTTATCGCATTCATGTTTTAATAAATATAACATTTTTATGTAGGATTTTACAAAAGTCATATTCGACAATAAGTATTATTATGAAATCTAGAGAATTTATCTTCACCATTGTATTTTATTTTTAATTTTTTTTCAACAAATTGTTATATTAAAAAACTATTTAAAACTGATGTGGTAATTATTTTATTAATAAAAATATCAAATAAATTATATTAAAAATAATAAAATAATTATAATTCGGGATAATTAATATATCTAATGAATGTTATGGAAGACCATGACCTATTATAAATATAATAAAATATCTGGTTCCAAGATAACTTGCTATCTTAATATTTTTAAAAACCAATGAATTGAATAGTGTTAAAATTTACAATATTTATTGTTTTCAAAATAATGTTTTATTATCTTATTTAAAAAACATATAACATTTTTTCAAAATACCAAATTGTAATGGCCTGGGTTTTTGGGGTCCATTAGTTTGTGAAAATCTCGTTTTGGGTTTTTAGGTCTGGGAATCACGGTGGTGTAGGCCTACCGGTAGCCTTAGCCTACCGGTAGCAGGCCTACCGGTAGCTCTGTCTACCGGTAGCTCGGTCTATCGGTAGGTGCATCTACGGGTAGCTCTGTCTACCAGTAGCTGCAGCCTACCGGTAGCTCGGCCTACCGGTAGCTGCAGCCTACCGGTAGCTCGGCCTACCGGTCGCTGCAGCCTACCGGTCGTTGTAGCCTACCGGTAGCTCAGCTACCGGTAGCTGTCACCCACCGGTAGCTCTCAGCTACCGGTGGCTCTGGCCTACCCCGCGGGTTATTTCCAGTAGCGCTCCCTTTTACGCAAATAGGGTTTTAAACCCTATTTTGACCTGTTTGAGCGTGTTTTAACGGACCGTAACACACATAATAGTTTTAATTAAATACTTAATCAATTAATGATTCAGTTTAAACCACACGACCCTTTAATGACGAGTGGAGCCGTGTGATCAACCCACGACCCCCGCGCCTTACACGGTTTCACGTTCTCACCTCAACCGTCCGCGGCTCTTATAAAATAAGGTTTAGTCGTGGTTTCTCCTTTACTCGATCGTGGCTTTTCACAAACAGCTTATGGTACATCGGGCGCATCGTTATCCGTAAAGTTCCGCGCCCGGCCTAAGCATTGATAGACGAAGCGATTTTCGTTCAGGCGAGCCGAATCGCTATCTGTGAACTTCCTCCCCCGGCCTCAGCGTAGATCGTTGATCCAACAAGTAGGAAATTTCTCCTCTACCTCTCTCTTTTGTGTATCATGTGGGGTGGGCGTGCTTTTGATTCTGTATAATTGGATAAACCATACCTAATTAAAGATAATGAACGAATTCTTTATATAAAGGAGGGGGGCTGTGATCGTTGATGTTGTCTTATATTTTGATGTTGGTTCTTTATGACCATCTTGTTGAGTTGTGTTGTCTTATGCCTTCTGAAAATCGAGGTCGTTGGTGGTCGTTGTTTGTGCACTAATGAACCCCTGCTGATGTTTTAAATGGATTTTTGTGGTTGTAAACTCCTGCTGTTAAAAAGTAATTTGGTTAATCACGCATACCCGGCTGAATAAATTGAAAGCACCAGGATCAATCCCTTCTGTGCTAACACCGGTCAAATGGAATTGAAATCATGGAACGTGAAAAATCTTTTAAATCTGAAGCTACAGGCTTGGCCTTGCTTAGTGTTGGTGGCAGTGTTTTGGTGAATTTCTCTTACGAGTCGATTGCTGGAGATGTGGGAGGGGATGGGATCCCCTATTCTTTTATACCCTCAGTGGTTGTGTGAAATTGGGGAATGTGATCCCCAGTTTGTATGGATTCGGTGGTTGTGAGTTTTAAGACTGGGTGGATACTTGTTTATATCATGAATTGGGGTGGAATCCTTTGTTGTTGAGAACCGAGTATGGGCGTTATGGTTGTTGCTTGATTGTTTACCTTCCTGGACTTATGCCTATGCCTACTAGTTTCCCAGTAGGGCTTAAAAATAAACATTATTACTGAACCTGAAATAAGAAAAGGGGGACAAATGCATTGTTAGCGTGAGTCGTGACTCGGACTTGAGTGATGTTGTGATCTGTAGGAAGTCTGAAGAAAAACCTAGCTTGGGTGAGTGCTTGTTACCTATATATATATATACTTGTAGATTTGTGTTTCTTATTCGCTCCCCACCCAAGTTGAGCACTTAGTGACGAACAACACCATTTCATGGGGGAGGGTGTTTTTCCCAACACTATTCTTAGTGGCTGGTTATTAGCTCCTTTTCTGCTCCCTTTCCCGGATAGCCCAAGTATCTTTGGGCAGGATGTGATGGCCTGAGATCCGTTATTATCCCAATAACCTTCGGGTGGGGTAGTGTGGTGGTCGGCCAGGTGTGTGCGGCAGGTGGTTTCCCAAGTGTCTTCGGGATGAGGCACAGGTGTCTTCGGGGGTGGTGGTGGTTGCTCTGGCCTAGGTGTTTGCAGGCGGGATTTCAGCAGTGGGACTGCGTGTGGTTGTGGCCCAGGTGTGTGCGGGCGGGTGTGGTAGTGGGACTGCGGTGAGAATGACGGAATTGGTCCGATGCGTAGGATGTCTCAATAACCAGTGGGAAAGTGGGGTGGGTTACCCAAACATCGATGTTCTCTTAATATATATATTACTTGACTTGCGTTATTTGGGGAGTGTGCCTTGGTGAGGCCTGGGGTGGATAGTTTACCTTGATAGGTGTTTGGTTTACTCCTTTTCTCACGGGACTTTAGTACGTTCCCCCACTTGTGCACGAGAGACTTTGGTTTTCCCTACTGACTATACTTGTTTGCTCACCCTACGTATATAAAATTGCTTTCAGGTTTCCAGGAGGACTTCGGGGATCATGCGGGACCATACTAGCTCGGATCCTTGGAGCAGTTGCAGTTGTCGTTTTTCTTTCTTTGGTACTTACCTTTGTAGACACCATTTGCACCTTGTGGCTTTTACTTTTGAAACATGCATGTTGGAATGGTTTACTGTTGGCTTTACTTTTCTTTTTACCTTGGTGTTGTTGGGATTTCTTCTTCTTATCTCTCGATCCTATAAAATAAAAAGGGTAATGCCTTCCATTTGTGTGAAATTTCCATACCCTTGGTGCTAGTCGCCACTCCGGGACCTATTGAAGGCAGGTTTCGGGGGTCGTTATCTCTCCTTCAACTTAAAGAAGGAAGGGCCTGGAAATCTGCTGACCCTTCCCTCCTTTTGGTGAAGGCGGGTCGTGACAGAATGGTATCAGAGGCAGGTTGAGAGATAGGATGGAGTCTGGAGTTAGTCATAGTGAGGATTGCATGGGATGGTAAGGCAACAGTGTTGGGTGACCTTGGCACGTGAATTAGGCCAGGGAAGACCGGCTGGGACATGGGATTTTAGGGCCCCCCATGATCTGATGCAAGGACTCTGGACCTACCGAACGACCAAGTGAGGCCACACTGATTGCAGGGTAGAGACCCTAGGAAAGGTACATGCATCATAATGACTTGTGTTCTTGTGTTTCTGGGATTTCTTGGGGATTAAGAATAAATTAAATTTTAAGAAGTTTTAAGAACAATATTCTGCACTAATTGGGCTTAGGCATTCCTTGTTTACCTTGCAGCTATGGCACCTGGAAGGCGACCACATGTGGTACAGGCGATCGAGGCCCCAGAGACTACTTTGGTTGATCAGCAGAGAGCTGATCGAGAGGAAGAGGACGACCAGTGGCAGAAGACTCTTCGAGCCTTCCAGCGACAGGCCCTCGAGAAGTATGAGGGAAGCACCTCCGATATGAAGATGGAAGGCTGGCTAGAGGATCTAGTTATAGCTTTCGGCCTAATTAGGGCCCCATCCGAGTACTGGGTTCCTCTGGCCATCATCCAGATGTGGGGAGCGGCACGTTAGTGGTGGACGCTTTACCTGGGGGAGAGGAGAGAGTCTGAGGTGGCTTGGTCGGATTTCGAGAGGGAGTTCCGGGTGGAATTCCTCTCCTCGACGATGAAGGCAGAAAAGAGGCAGGAACTACTCTCCCTCCAGCAGGGGAGTATGTTCGTGAGGGAGCTAGGGATCAAATTCAAGGACCTCCTACGTTTTGCTTCGGACCTCTTTCCCGACGAGGAGTCTCAGGAAAGACGTTTAGAGGAGGCGCTTCGACCCTCCCTCCAGTATGATGTTACCCCCTTCACCCTGCCGACGTACTTGGAGGTCCAGAAGAAGGCTGAAGTGGTGGAGAGGATGCATGTTCTTGGAGGAGTGTCGCGAGAGGGGATCCAGCTGGGACCATCGAAGGGGAAGGCCGCCAACACCAGGCCTCCAGTGTTAGGACCCTCCAGGTTCCGACCAGCAGGGAGCAGGCCGCGACAGTTTCAGTTTCGATCCCCCGGCCCTCACCCTTTTCCTACGGGCCCGGGACTGTGGTGCTTAATCTGTGGGAGCCCTGGGAATCTCCGGTGTTAGTTCCCCGACCTGGTGCATTGCAGTAGTGGCAGTCATCCCCATCACCCACCCCAGCAGCAGCTTCCAGCCAAACCTTTCCAGCAGCAGCAGCAGGGACAGTGAGCTCCCGCTCCTCCGAGGGCAGACGTAGGAGGAGGAGGCCGACCTCAGGGCGATCCATAGGGACCTCGACCAGGGCGTGGTCGGGGAGGTGGCCGACAGCTAAGAGGTAGGGGATCTGGGCGTGGAAAATTACACGCCGCAGAGGCAGTAGTTCCGACAGGGCCAGAGGTTGTTTGAGGTATGATCAGTCTGTTTAGCACTCTTGCTTATGCCTTGTTCGATACTGGAGCTTCGCACTCCTTTGTTGCACCCAGCCTAGCCCGTGCCTTGGGTTTAGATGCAGAGAGACTTCCAGTGCCCCTGATGTTGAGCACACCAGTCGGAGGTCAGACCAACTTGTTGTTTGTTTGTTGGGGATGTAGACTGATGATGGGGCCACATCAGTCGGTTAGGGATCTTCTTCTGCTACAGATTCAGTCATAAGATGTCATCCTAGGCATAGACTGGATATTTTCTATGTTCGTCGTCATCGACTATTTTCGAAGAAGGGTGGTGTTCTCAGACTTGAACAGCCGGCGTGTTACCTTCACCGGCGAGCGGAGCAGACCGAAGGGAAACATGAGAGAGGAAACTCTCTTCTCCTTGTTGACTGAGCTGACATTGGAATCAGTAGATGCTGAAATTGTGGAAGTGCCAGAGATCGTCTGCGAATTTATGGACATCTTTCTTGAGGAGGTGACGACTCTACCCCCTCGACGTGATATCGATTTTGGGATAGACCTGCAGCCCGACGCTCGTCCAATCTCGATGGATCCTTACCGGATGGAACCTTTGGAGCTACGGGAGTTGCGGATACAGATTGACAATATTATGAAGAGAGGTTATGTTCGACTGAGTGCGTCATCGTGGGGTGCTTCGGTCTTGTTTGCAAAGAAGGCAGATGGTGGTCTCAGGTTGTGCATAGACTACAGAAGGCTGAATCAGGTGACGATCAAGAATAGATACCTTATTCCGAGGATAGATTATCTTTTCGACCAACTGTAAGGGGCAGGATGGTTATCGAAGATTGACCTGTGGTCTGGGTACCACCAGCTGAGGGTGAAAGAGAGCGACATCCTGAAGATAGCGTTCAGGTGCAGGTATGGACACTTCGAGTTCGTAGTCATTCCCTTTGGTGTTACGAACACCCTGGCTGTGTTCATGGGGCTTATGAACTCTATCTTCTGGGAGTACCTAGATCGGTTCGTGGTTGTGTTCATCAACGACATCCTGGTCTACTCTAGATTAGAGGAGGACCACGCAGAGCACCTGAGGACAGTTTTGGAGGTCCTCCGACAGCACCAGCTCTATGGGAATTTGTCAAAGTGCATGTTCTGGACACGAGAAGTGCACTTCCTCGGGCACGTGGTGTCCGAGTAGGGGGTAGTGGTGGACCCATCAAAAGTTGAGGCGATTTTTTCTTGGGAAGCACCCAAGAATGTGGAGGAAGTCCGAAGTTTCCTCGGACTGGCGGGTTACTGCCGGAGATTCGTACCCAACTTCTCCTGAGTTACGGCCCCTTTGACGGCTCTGACCAAGAAGGACCAGGCTTTCGTATGTAGTGAGCAGTTCCAGTCAGCCTTCAGCTATCTGAAGGAGAAGTTGGTCAGTGCCCCAGTGCTGAGATTACCAAAATAAGGGGTGGCCTATGAGGTATTCTATGATGCTTTAGGATAGGTCCTGGGATGCGTGTTGATGTAGCAACAAGGGGTGATCTCTTATGGGTCCAGGCAGCTGCGTTCCCATGAGCGTAATTATTCCACCGACGACATGGAGCTTGCAGCGGTCGTTTTTGCGCTAAAGTTATGGCGGAACTACCTCATCGGGGAACACTTTGTGGTCTTCACGGATCACAAAAGCCTGAGGTATATCTTCTCCCAGCGGGACTTAAACTTACGACAGTGGAGATGGGTGGAGTTCTTCCAGGATTACGACTTCGAGATCTCTTATACTGAAGGCAAGGGAAATGTGGTGGCCGATTCCTTGAGCAGGAGGGCGTAGAAGGATGCGGTTTGAGAGTCAGCAGATGCCTGGAAGGCAATGGAAGAGTCGGCTACCTTACACCTGGATGCGAGGATGGATAGCGAAAGAGGCTGCCTATATTAGATGATAGTGCAGTCATCTCTGTTTCGACAAGTGGTGGAGTCTCAATGGGGAGACCTGGAGTGCGAAGTGATGCGTGACCGGGTTGACCAGGGCAATGCTCCGGAAGGATGGACAGAGGATGGTCAGAACTGGATGCTTTTCCAGAAAAGGTTTTTTGTTCCAGGAGTGATGCGTGGCAAGGTTCTCAGTGAGTTCCACAACTCACCCCTGGCGGTACACCCAGGAGTTTCCAAGATGTACCAGGGTTTGAAGAGGCAGTTTTGGTGGCCCGGAGTTAAGCGAGTGGTGGCAGAGTTCGTGGCCAAGTGCTTAGTGTGTCAACAAGTAAAGGCTGAACACCGAGTTCTAGGCGGCCTACTGCGGCCTCTAGATGTCCCCGAGTGGAAGTGGGATGACATCTCGATGGATTTCTTCACGGGACTACCCAAGGTCCAAGGAGGGTATGACTCCATCTGGGTGGTAGTGGACAGGTTGACGAAATCGGCTCACTTTCTGGCAATCAGGGAGTCGAGTATTGTGGACGCTTTGGCACGAAAGTGCGTGGATGAGGTGGTGAGGTTTCATGGAGTTCCGAGGTTTATAGTCTCGGATAGGGATGCATGGTTTACCTCGCGAGTCTGGAGAGGATTGCAACATGAGTTTGGCACCCAGTTATGCCTTAGCACTGCTTTCCATCCCCAGAAAGATAGACAAATAGAGCGCACCATCCAAACCTTGGAGGATATGTTACGGGCATGTGTTCTGGACTCAGGAGGATCATGGGTGCAACACTTGTCCCTGGTAGAGTTCGCTTACAATAATAGATATCACTCTACCATAAGTATGGCCTCGTTTGAAGCCTTGTACGGGAGGCCATGTCTTTCACCTATGTGTTGGGCCGAAGTAGGAGAGGCAGGAATCCTTGGCCCGGAGGTGGTACAGAACACAACAGAGAAGGTTCAGCTCATACGGGAAAGGATGAAGGCGGCCCAGGACCGACAGAAATTGTATGTTGATACCAGGAGGAGGCCCTTGGAGTTTGAGGTTGGGGACCACGTGTTATTGAAGGTCTCCCCTCGGCGTGGGCAGCGGAGGTTCAGCAAGGGGAGTAAGCTTTCCCCTAGGTTCATTGGACCCTTCTAAGTATTGTGGCGGGTCGGCGAGGTGGCTTACCAGCTAGCGTTGCCACCGCCGCTACTGAGGATACATGGTGGCTTCAAAGTGTCCCAGCTCCGTCGGTATCTGAACGAAGATTCACACGTCCTCGATTGGGGTGAGCTGGACATCGAGGACGACATGACCTTTGTGGAGAGACCAGTGATGATCGAGGATCGCAAGGAGAAGGTGCTTCGTTGGCGAACCATTCCCTTGGTTCGCGTGTTGAGGAGACATGGTGGGCTTGAGGAGAGTACGTGGGAGAGGGAAGCACAGATGCGTACCCAGTACCCAGAGTTGTTTTGAGTTTTTCTCCTTGTTGTACCTGTTGTGGTAAAACGTTTTGTCTTTTGGCTACGAAATGTACTGGTTTTATTTCCTCTGTTTGTGTGTGAAAAGCCCTGGCTATGGGGGAGGAGAGAACCTGACCCCTAATTAAGACGCATTAAGGTGGATGCGATTAAACCCGTGCGGGCGAGTCAGTGCCGCCCAAAGCGGATAATATCTTGACATGGGGAAGGAGACTCCCCAACCCACATGCCCGGGGAGTTTGGCATGGTATGTTTCTTGGTTCTTGGCGGGGAAATTTTTTAGTTAGCATGAGTTCACTCCTAAGAGGTATCTTTCTAGGTGGTTGTTCGGACCCTCTCTTCCCTTCTGTTTTTGTTTTGATTCTCGAGGACGAGAATATTTTAAGAGGTATCTGATGTAGTGGCCTGGGTTTTTGGGGTCTATTACTTTGTGAAAATATCGTTTTGGGTTTTCGGGTTTGGGAATCACGGTGGTGTAGGCCTACCGGTAGCCTTAGCCTATCGGTAGCAGGCCTACCAGTAGCTCGGTCTACAGGTGGCTGTAGCCTACCGGTAGCTCTGTCTACCGGTAGCTTGGTCTACCGGTAGCTGCAGCCTATAGGTAGCTCGGTCTACCGGTAGCTG
Organism: Viscum album; assembly: GCA_963277665.1. Classification (NCBI taxonomy): domain Eukaryota; kingdom Viridiplantae; phylum Streptophyta; class Magnoliopsida; order Santalales; family Viscaceae; genus Viscum; species Viscum album. Next base: position 110,736,141 of record OY728125.1, on the reverse strand, counting down.
CAGCCTACCGGTAGCTCAGTCTACTGGTAGCTGCAGCCTGCTGGTAGCTCGGTCTACAAGTAGCTGCAGCCTACCGGTCGCTCGACCTACCGGTCGCAGCAGCCTACCGGTAGCTGTCACCCACGGGTAGCTCTCAGCTACCGGTGGCTCTGGCCTACCTCGCGGGTTATTTCCAGTAGTGCTCCCTTTTGCACAAATAGGGTTTTAAACCCTATTTTGACCTGTTTGAGCATGTTTTAAAGGCCCGTAATGCGCAAAATAGTTTTAATTAAATACTTAATCAATTAATGAGTCAGTTTAGACAACTCGACCCTTTAATGACGAGTGGAGCCGTGGGATCAACCCACGACCCTCGCGCCTTACGCGGTTTTGCGTTCTCACCTCAACCGTCCGTGGCTCTTATAAAATAAGGGTTATCCGTGGTTTCTCCTTTCCTCGATCGTGGCTTTTCACAAACAGATTATGGTACATCGGGCGCATCGTTATCCGTAAGGTTCCGCGCCCGGCCTAAGCATTGATAGACAAAGCGATTTTTGTTCATGTGAGCCGAATCGCTATCCGTGAACTTCCTCCCCTGGCCTCAGTGTAGATCATTGATCCAGCAAGTAGAGAATTTCTCCTATACCTCTCTATTTTGTGTATCATGCGGGGTGGGCGTGCTTTTGATTCTGTAGAATTGGATAAACCAGACCTAATTAAATATAATGAATGAATTATTTAAATAAAGGAGGGGGGATGTGATCGTTGATGTTGTCTTATATTTTGATGTTGTTTCTTTATGACCATCATTTTTAGTTGTGCTTTCTTATTCCTTCTGAAAATCGAGGTCATTGGTGGTCATTGTTTGTGCACTAATGAACCCCTGCTGATGTTTTAAATGGCTTGTTGTGGTTGTAAACTCCTGCTGTGAAAACATAATTTGGTCAATCACGCATACCCGGCTGAGTAAATTGAAAGCACCAGGATCAATCTCTTCTGTGCTAACCCCGGTAAAATGGAATTTAAATCATGGAACGTGAAAAATCTTTTAAATCTGAAGCTACAGGCTTGGCCTTGCTTAGTGTTGGTGGCAATGTTTTGGTGGATTTCTCTTACGAGTCGATTGTTGGAGATGTGGGAGGGTATGGGATCCCCTGTTCTTTTATACCCTCGGTGGTTGTGTGGAATTGGGGGATGGGATCCCCTGTTGGTATGGATTCGGTGGTTGTGATTTTTAAGACCAGGTGGATACTTCTTTATATCACGAATTGGGGTGGAATCCTCTGTTGTTGAGAACCGGGTATGGGCGTTATGGTTGTTGCTTTATTGTTTACCTTCCTGGACTTATGCATATGCCAAATAGTTTCCCATTAGTGCTTAAACATAAACATTATTACTAAACGTGAAATAAGAAAAGGGGGACAAATGGGTTGTTAGCGTGAGTCGTGACTCAGACTTGAGTGCTGTTGTGATCTGCAGGAAGTCTGAAGAAAAACCTAGCTTGGGTGAGTGCTTGTTACCTATATATATTTATATATATATATATATACCTGTAGCTTTGTGTTTCTTATTCGCACCCCACCCAAGTTGAGCACTTAGTGCCGAACACCCCCCATTTCATGGGGGAGGGTGTTTTTCCCAACACTATTCTTAGTGGCTGGTTATTAGCTCCTTTTCTGCTCCCTTTCCCGGATAGCCCAAGTATCTTCGGGCAGGCTGTGATGTCCTGAGGTCCATTATTAGCCCAAGAACCTTCTGGCGGGGTAGTGTGGTGGTTGGTCAGGTGTGTGTGGCAGGTGGTTTCCCAAGTGTCTTCGGGATGAGGCCCAGGTGTCTTCGGGCGTGGTGGTGGTTACTCTGGACTAGGTGTTTGCAGGCATGGTTACATGTGACAGTTGTGGCCCGAGTGTGTGCGGGCAGGATTCAGCAGTGGGACTGCGTGCGGTTGAGGCCCAGGTGTGTGCGGGCGGGATTTCTGCAGTGGGACTGCATGTGGTTGTAGCCCAGGTGTGTGCGGGCGGGTGTGGCAGTGGGACTGCGGTGAGAATGGCGGGATTGGTCCGATGCGTAGGATGTCTCAATAACCAGTGGGAAAGTGGCACGGGGTACCCAAACATCGATGTGATCTTAATATATATATTACTTGACTTGTGTTATTTGGGGAGTGTGCCTTGGTGAGGCCTGGGGTGGATAGTTTACCTTGATAGGTGTTTGGTTTACTCCTTTTCTCATGGGACTTTAGTACATTCCCCCACTTGTGCATGAGAGTCTTTGGTTTTCCCTACTGAGTGTACTTGTATGCTCACCCTACGTATATAAAATTGCTTTCAGGTTTCTAGGAGGACTTCAGGGATCGTGCGGTACCATACTAGCTCGGATCCTTGGAGCAGTTGCAGTTGTCGTTTTTCTTTCTTTGGTACTTACCCTTGTAGACACATTTTGTACCTTGTGGCTTTTACATTTGAATCATGCATGTGGGAATGGTTTACTATTGGCTTTACTTTTCTTTTTACCTTGGTGTTGTTGGGTTTTCTTCTTCTTATCTCTCGATCCTATAAAATAAAAAGGGTAATGCATTCCATTTGTGTGAAATTTCCATACCCTTGGTGCTAGTAGCCACTCCGGGACCTATTGAAGGCGGGTTTTGGGGGTCATTATCTCTCCTTTAACTTAAAGAAGGAAGGGCCTGGCAATCTGCTGACCCTTCCCTCCTTTTGGTGAAGGCGGGTCGTGACACAAATAATTACTTAGTGATATAAAATTTTCTAAATTGTATTTTTATGGTTTAATTGACATAAAATAATTTAAATTTATAGTATTTTAATATTGAGAAATTTGTTCCCTTATTTAGTATTAAAATAGAATAACTATGGGTTAATTAAAAAATAAAAGAGTTAAATTGATAAAACAATTATATAAAATTTATTTCCTGAACATATTAAAAACCTTATCTCATTTAATATTCTAAAATATGACATTTTGGAAGTGTTTTGTTGTTGGTTTATTTTATTATAAATTAATATTTTTGGAGATTCCAAAAGTTCTCTCACCTAAATTATAAAAATAAACCTCCTACCTCATTTATTCACTAAAAATTATTCCATAAATATCATCCATATTCTACCCAATTCACTTATAAACATTCCAATCCACATTCTAGTTGCTCTGTTCTTCTCAAAAGACCATCTATAGTCACTAGTGCAGAAAACGTTTTTTACGTCACCATTTTTTATGTCGGTTATATATAACCGACGTAAAACATGCGGCGAGTAGCTTTTTCACGTCGGTTATTTTCATAACCAACGTTTCAAATCGCGCCTGTTCCTTTTTTACGTCGGTTATAGGATAACCGACGTAAAAAACGAGATATCTACGCGTTTTTTACATCGATTATAAAAAAACTGACGTAAAAAACTAAAGCACGGGGGGGGGGGGGGGGGTTTACGTCGGTTTTAAAATAACCGACGTTAAAAACCCGTACATAACTCGTTTTTTATGTCGGTTACAAAATAACCGACGTAAAAAACTAAAGAGTGGGAGGTTTTTGATGTCGGTTTTAAAATAACCGATGTTATATATTTAAAAAATATTTTATAATGTCGGTTATTATATAACCGATGTTATAAAACTTTTAAAGAAATTAAAGCCCTGTGGACTTTCATTTACGATTTTTCGATTGAAAGTCCGCCGGCTCGTCTCTCTCGCGCGTTAAACCCTAATCGGCTCGTCGATCGACCTGTGTTAAACTCATTTTGGCTTCATTGTTTATCTTCTTCACTCCTTTCGGATCTATCATCTCAACTCACAACATTAAATTAAGCCTTCCACGAATTTATTTCGTTCATTTGTTTTCACGGATATTCTATAATTATGTTTTGCGATTTTTGATGTGAACCATTAGGTCGAGAATGTGTACCTTATAAATTATATGACATGTGCCTTGAAATACTGGTCTGTGGGGCACATAATATCCGAGGCATGTATGGAAAATACTTTTGGAAATATCTACCTTGGTGTACATGGTATCAAAAAAGATACACACCTGTGTGTAGTTCCATATAGATCCAATGGCAATTACACCATGTACCCACCGAACTAACCAACTACGGTTCAAAAGGCATGTGGATTCATCACACAAAATATGGTATTTAACTCCATATAGACACCTTATCTTATCCATAGAGGGGACTACACAACCTATCATCATTGGAATACACGTCATGTATAGTAGGATTTTGATAGAACATCTGGTTTCCCACACGGTTCCACTCATACTACCGATGCATACTATCCGGCTACCAATATTTCCCATGAATCATATATCTTATTTTGACTATGAATTTTTCAGTAGTTTCTAGATTATATACATCCAATCTACTGGGGCATATATCCTCATTGCACTGCATCACCAAAATCCATTCCTATGAACCATCATCATCAGATATATCACTTGATTGTACATCATCATTGTAAAACATGGATCACCCCAATGATCCTTATTTCAAACTCAATGTATCAATTTGTTTAATTGATTACTAGTTTCATAGAGATCATTCATTTTTTATTTTTTGAACAAATATTAAAAAAAATTGGTGACACATGTCTAATAATGGAGGGATGAAATGAACAAAGAATGTAGACTGGGAACAAACCTCAATAATTGAACATGTTGGCCTCAATAAATTTTTATTAAAATGATAAATGAGTAATAAAAAAATTATCTTCAAAATTGCAAACTATTTATTGAAATCTGTATACCAAAAATCATCATTCAACCATTGAATTTTTGAAATAGTGGGTGCTCTCGACCCATCTATGTAATGTTTTTGATTACCATATCATGTATACAGATTTCTGTAAATGATTTTTTTACCATTATATTATATACTATTCTATGCCTACAATTGAAATGATAATTTTTATAGATTAATTATTTAGATTCCTTTTTTCATAGGGCTTTAGTGTTCTTCCTCAACATTTTCATGAGATGTTTTAGGGAGGATTTTACTATGTATACATGTTATGCCCACCATACATAAATATAAACAATTTTTTTAGTTTTTAAAAGCAATTTGTAGTTTTTTATAGATGTTAGTAGCATGGAAGTGTTGTGGAGTAGCTTTCATGAGTATATAGAGTTTATTGTTTCTTCCTAGTTTTACTTTTAGTACTAATAATCTTCTTTTTGGTTTATGTACAACAATACTTGTATGAATTCATGCATAATTATCTAAATTTATTCATTTCGAACTGAGGAGGGTTACTTTTGGTGGGAGAAGATCCTAAATGATATAGTATGAATTCATTCTATCATAACCATAAATAAAATATAGTTGTATTTTATTTATCATATACATCAAGATATACTCTTCTTTCTCATCACAAACCCTTTGAGAATAAAAAACCAAACTAAGGGCTTTGGTATCCACATTTCCTTTTGTTATAGAATATGGGACATCAAAATCAATTGATTGAACATATTCCTCCCAAAAACACTTCCATTGATTTTTATAATTGTGTGAAAATATTTACCAAATGGATTTAGGGTCTACAGAAACCATTAATAACATGTTAAATAGGTATTTTATCTAATATATTAAAACATCAAAACTGCAATAAATATTAAACTATGTAGGCGTCATGGTTTTCTTTGATTCAATGAAATTTAAAACTGTTATATATAACTATATTTTGTTTAAAAATAATATTCAAGCGTATTTTCTTAAATACCTATATATTTGTTTTATATTTTAAATTGTTTTACATTCAAATTATGATTTTTTTCATATTAACATATATTTATCTTATCTTAAAAATATATATTTTTTGTTGATATTTGTTATAGGTAATAATGAGTCGAAGTTGGATTACGGCAGATCAAATGAGCAATGAATTTGAGGAAGGTGTTGATGCCTTTTTGGAATTTGCAAAACAAAATGTTCCAAGTAGTTACATTTTTTTCTGTCCATGCCTGAAATGTTTGAATATGAAGAAGTTGAAAAGTAGAGAGATAAAAGATCATCTGATTTGTCATGGTTTTAATCCGAGTTACAGCCCTTGGATTTGGCATGGTGAAACTGGACGGAATTTCACTGATGATGATGATTCACAAGATGGTAACTCCGATGGAATTGAAGAAATGATTCGCGATATTGTAGCAGAACAAATTGAGATAGAACTGACAGTTGCGAATCTATATGGTGATGATGAAAAACCATTATATCCCGGTTGTACAGATTTTACGGTTTTGTTAGTGGTGTTAAGATTGATTAACCTGAAGGCGAAGCATGGATGGAGTGACAGAAGTTTTACAGATCTGCTACAATTGATGAAAGTCAATCTTCCAAAAGATAACGATCTTCCAGATTCACATTACAAAGCCAAGAAAATATTATGCCCGATGGGATTGGGATACAAGAAAATACATGCTTGTCCGAATGACTGCATTATATATAGGAATGAATATGAATTTCTTTCAGAGTGTCCTAAATGTGGGACGTCACGGTATAAGGTGAAAGAAATATCACAGGCTGATGCAGAGATTACAAAGCTCCCTTCAAAGGTATTTCGGTATCTTCCTATAATTAATCATTTCAAATGTTTATTTGCTAATTCACAAGATGCAAAAAGGTTAAGATGGCATGCTGATGATCGGGTATGTGATGGAAAAATACGTCATCCAGCTGATTGTCCACAATTGAAGAAAATTTATGCGCATTATTCTATATTTGGAAATGAAATTAGAAATCTCAGACTAGGGTTGTGCACAGATGGAATGAATCCATACCGAACACTCAGTAGCACACATAGTTCATGGCCTATTTTATTGGTAATTTACAACCTCTCTCCTGAAGTTTGTATGAAGCGCAAATATGTCATGTTGAGTACAATGATATCTGGTCCAAAGTAACCCGGTAATGATATTGATGTTTACTTGTCACCGTTGATTGATGATTTGAAACTGTTATGGGTTGATGGTATTAGGGTGTATGATTCTTATAAAATGGAATATTTTCAACTGCATGTAGTGCTTCTGTTCACTATAAATGACTTCCCAGCGTATGGAAATTTGTCTGGATATAGTGTTAAAGGGAATAAACATGTCCAATTTGCGAACAACAAATATCCTATTGTCAATTGCATCATGGGAGGAAAACAATGTACATGGGTCATCGAAAGTTTTTGCCTATGGAACACCCTTATAGAAGACTAAAAAAGTCATTCAATGGCTCACAAGAATTTGATACTACTCCAAAACCTTTATCCCCTGATCTGTATTTTGAGAGGGTGAAAAACCTTGATGTGACATTGGGAAAGACACAGAAATCTGGTAATGATAGACATATTTGGAAGAAAATGTCAATTTTTTTGAGCTACCATATTGGAGGTATCATGAAGTTAAAAATAATATTGATGTCATGCACGTGGAGAAGAATATATGTGATTCTTTGATTGTAACATTGTTAGATATTAAAGGAAATACTAATGATGGGTTGAATTCAAGATTAGACTTACTATCAATGGGAATACGTTTGGAGTTAGCTCCCACTCCTAAAGGAAGACGAACATTTCTTCCCTCGGCTTTTCATGCATTATCGAAGAGGGAGAAAATTATCTTCTGTCAGTGTCTTCATGATACCAAAGTGCCTCAAGGTTATTCTTCTAATGTAAAAATTTTTGTCTCATTGAAGGACTTTAAGTTGATAGGTATGAAATCACATGATTGTCACGTCATGATGCAAAAAATTCTACCAGTTTCATTGCGTGGAATATTTCCCATTCGTGTCAGAAAGACTATAATGAAGTTGTGTTATTTTTTCAATTCAATTTGTAACAAGGCGATTGATGTGAATGCTTTGAACATTTTGGAAAAGGATGCAATTTTTATACTTTGTCAATTGGAAATGTATTTTCCTCTAACTTTTTTTGATATAATGGTGCATTTAATGATTCATCTGGTTCGAGAAATAAAGCTTTGTGGACCTATATATCTTCGTTGGATGTATCCTTTTGAAAGGTATATGAAAATATTAAAGGGGTATGTTAAAAATCTATATCGACCTGAAGCCTCCATTATTGAAAAGTATATTTCTGAGGAGGTAGCATATTTTTGTACGAGCTACTTGGCTACGGCGCAACACATAGGTTTTCCTCCATCTCACCATGAACGAGTTAATAATGAGGGAAAGGGGATTCACGACTTGAAAGTCAAATCATTGTCAGCTGAACAGATGAAGAAGTTAGAATCATACATCTTGAATAACATAGCTGATGCTCAACCGTATATCACATTGCATATTAATGAGTTGAAACAATGTCATCCAAAGAAGAAAGAAATGTGGATTTTGAATGAGCACAACAAAACTTTTTTGTCATGGATTAAAAAGACTTTTCTTGGTAGATCAGATGTATCAGAGACATTAAAATGGATAGTGGGTGGTCCATGTTTAAATGTGATAACATGGTCCGGTTATGATATTAATGGTTATACATTTTATACAAAAGCTCAGGACAATAGAAGTGCAGTTCAGCATAGTGGTGTATTGGTGTTTGCAGATGCAATGCATTTTTCGAGTGCTAAGGACAAAAACCCAATTTCTGCATCAAATGCATATTATGGAGTGATTGAAGACATATGGGAGGTTGATTACTTTAAAATTAAAGTTCCCATTTTTAACTGTAAATGGTTTAACGGTAACAACAGCGTCAGACACGATGAATTTGGAATGACACTTGTTAATCTGAATAGATTGGAAGACACAGCTGATTCTTTTATAATGGCAACACATGCAAAACAAATTTTTTATGTAGTAGATCAATCAGATATGCAGTGGGCTGTTGTTTTACAAGGGAAAAACAATATGTTGGTGAGGATGAACTTGATGAATATGCTGATTTATGTGAGACCCCTACTTCCATGGAAATATTAACAAAACATAATGACGGTCATGTTGAAGACATAATTTGTGCCATAAGGAATGATCACGACGAAGGAATTTGGGAAAAAAATCCATTTGTACATTCCTAAAATTACAGGTAACATATGTTTATTTCTTGTTTACATTTATTTTTTCCATAAATGTTAGATATTGTAAGTTTTTTAATTAGTAAAACATGTTTTAAAATAAAATAAGTATATGTTTTTGTTCGTTTTAAGTTTGTTTAGTTTACTTTATCATGTTTATAACCATTACATGAATTTTAAAATGCTTATTTTTGTTCACTGACAATTAGTTTACCATGTTTACAATGTTTAACAGGTTTACCATTTTTACCATTTTTACCGTCTTGACCATCTTGATCATCTTTTCCATCTTTACCATTGTTTAACATGCTTACTATATTGCCAATGTTTACTATTATGTAACTTAGTACACTTTTCTATTTTTTGATTACAGTAGTATTAAAATATTTGAATTTGTATATTTGTGAACTGACGTTTGTTTTTTTGATTTTAAGGATAATGACAGATCATTCAGATGATCAACCACATGATTCTGGAGAGGAGCATATTGCTGGTCATACCTCTAGGGATGAACATTCACATGCTCCTATTACGACAAAGAGTTCAAAGGTTGGTAAACGTGGGTGCACACGTTTACCAAAATTATCACTTGCCCATACGCAGGATCAGAGGATAGTAGTTGAGTTTGATGATGATGATATTCCTAGAGGTGTGAACGCCAAAGATTTTAAGAGTTTTGTTGAAACTCAGGCTAAGACCAAAGTAAGCATTCTGTATGATGATTGGAGAGGTGTGGATAAAGCGATTATCTCTCAGTTGTGGGAGATGATTTTGGTAAGATCTTTTTTCCCTGTTTGACCATTCTTTTAATGTTTCTAGTATATATAATATGTTTAACCTCTTCTTTATCAGATGACATTTGATATTCCTGACACTGGAGGATTCAGGAAGAAATGCTTATCGTTGGCTGCCAGGAGATGGAGGGATTTCAAATCAACCCTCTTATCTGATTTCATTTATGGTCATAGGAGTCATGACAATCCATGTCCTATATATCCTTTTATAGATGAAAACACATGGAGACAGTTTTTTGAAAGTAGAAAAAAAGAGTCATTTCTGGTAAGGGAAATGTAAACTTTTATAAAATTTCTTATATAAATGATTTTATTAATGTTTTGTTAATGATTTCTTATTCTTAAATTACAGAAAACAAGGAAAGCTCATCAGGAGATCCAATCTAAAAATTTATACCCTCATAGTTTATCTTGGGGAGGGTATACATTATTGGAAGAAAAAATGATGGCGGAAAAATTTCAACAACTAAGAGCTGAGTCTTCAAGCTCTGGAGAGGTGGCCCCTCCATCCCCTCCATCTAGACATGAAAAATGGAAGAGAGCTCGAAAGGGAAAAAAGGGCAATATCTTTTGGAAGAATCGAGAATCTTAGCTGATAGGATTGTAAGATATCTATTTAATTTATTTAAGTTAACGTTTTTCTTCATATAAGTTTCAATCATTACAGAAATGTTCAATTAATTAATACAGGAATCTCTTGAGGAGCAGAGTTCAGAGGGGACATTTACAACTACTGGGAGGGAAGATATTTTATTTGCAGCATTGGGAAGGCCCGAACATCTTGGTCGTGTAAGAGGATATCCGGCAGGTGTATCGGTAAGAAAAGTGTTTCCACATTCTTCAACTTCTAACATTGAGGAGGTTTATAAAAAAATAGAATCCTTGGAGGCTGAAGTTCAAAATATTAATGCGATGATGGAAGAAAAGATTAGAGAGTCGGTGCAGTCTATGTTTGCAGAAATGCAAAGACAATTTCAGACTGCAGCTCCTACTCCTCCACCTCCCCCTACAGACCCCATTATTTATCCTCCACCTCCGCCAGTAGCTCTCACACCCCCACCTCAGCCTTCGGACCCCATTTTTTATCCTACGCCTCCGCTGCAACTTCCTACATATTGCGAGTTGTATGTTGATGATTCTCAACATCATATAGTAGCATATGGGTTGGTATATTGTATAGGAGATATAGTTCATCATCAAAAATTAGAGGTAGAGAATCAGAGGGTCACTATACAAGATATTGTAGATAGATCAGCTAGGGTACCAATACCTACAGATGAGGTGGCGACAGTTGGACAGAGTATCATCCATTTTTTAGTTTGGCCATCCAGACTTCTTCGACTCATTACCATAGAGGTATGAATGTTATATCTTTTATTTTATTTTTTTTATTAAAGTTGTTTTATAATTTGAAAACTACTATATTTCTCATTTTTTTCACAGGAATACTTCAAAGGTAAAGAAATACTGCATAGACAACAACAAAGACAACAGGCTATGACATCAGATACAGATTCCAGTGGTCTTGACAGATTGTCAAGATATTCACATTTGTTGTTGGGTTTTTATGAGTTTCAAATGGAATCTCATGTTTGTGGACGTGAAATAAGTGTGGGGATTACAAAATCTGATATCATGGAGCTTGTTATTGGAGATAAGTTGGGCATCAACGTGGTGCAAATTTTTTCCATGTAAGTCTTAACACATTTTCCCTACATTATATTTATTAAAAATGTATACTTATGTATGTTTTGTATTAGGTATCTTTATAAAATTTGTGAGAGGAATGAACTGAAAGAAGTATATGGATTCGTGGACCCGCAATTGATTTCCCCTGAAGCATGTGCGTTGACTGAGGAACAAAGAATGGTTTATATTGCTGAAAGATTTGAAAAGAATATAATCAGACAATGTTGGATGATGCCTTTTTGTGAGAGGTATGAAACACATTTCTCTCAAAGAGTTAATTATCTTTTAACATAAAAAACCACTAACATTAAATTTCCTTTTATCAGTGATCATTGGATGTTATGGTTTTTTTGCCCAAGGGAGAAAGCTCTTTATTGGATATGCTCTGTTCATGGTGATGTGCGGGAAAGTTTTAAGAATATATTGGAAAAGTAAGTTTCAATTTATCAATAGTTTTATATATTATAATGAATTTTAAATTTACCCCATTCGTATTATTTTCTAACAGTGCATGGGTCTACTTTCGAAGAAACACAAAGAAAAGAAATGCAAAGATCAAATATGTAAACGTGAAGGTAAATTTCCATTTATAATTTGTACTTTTTGATTTATTACATAAAAATAATATATTGAATTTACACTCATTCAAAATAGAATTCTCATGAACAACAAGGCCTCATCGAATGCGGATATTATATGTTAAGATTTATGTATGAAATAATAACAACTCGAAAAATTGTGAATTTTGACCTGGTACGATTTCCTCTTAAACTTTGCCATAATATTTAAATTTGATTTATTCATTGTACAAGTTAACTATATTCTTTTTCATTTGTAGCTTTTTTATGACCCTCAACCCTATACTGCTGAAGACATCAAACACGTACAAGTGGAGTGGTCAAATTATTTTACAGGTTTGATTGAATTTTAGTTGTTTGTAATGTAAAATGTAATTTTGAATATTGTCGTTTTAATTGTGTATTTGGTAGTTGTTTAGGTTGGATTTAATTTTTTTTTTGAAGTTGACAGTGTAAGTTTTGAATGTTATATAAGTGAATGTTTAATTTTGCTCTACTTCTTATTTTGGTCTACTTTTGATGGTTTTTCTGGTATGGATTTGGGTCTGTGGGGGAGGGGTTCCAAGGGTGTGGGGGTGTGTTCAGTGGGGTTGGGGGGTGTCCAGCGGTTTGGGAGGGATGTCCGGTGGGGTGGGGGGACAGTCCTGGGGGGTGGCAGGGATGTCCAGGGGTGTGGGGGTGTGTTTAGTGGGGTTGGGGGTGTCCAGCGGTTTGGGAGGGCTGTCCGGTGGGGTGGGGGATAGTCCTGGGGGTGGCAGGGATGTCCAGGGGTGTGGGAAGCCGGTCCAGGGGTGGGGGAGTGCTGTCCATGGGTGGGGGGGTTGTCCAGGGGTGTTTGGGGATTTCCAGGGGTGTGGTGGGGGCTGTCAAGTGGGGTGAGGGGTTGAGGAGGTGTTGTTCAAGCGGGTGGGGGGTTGTTGAGGGGTGTTTGGGGGTGTCCGGGGGTCGGGGGGTAGTCCAGGAGTGTGGTGGGGGCTCCAATGGGGTGGGGGAGGGTTGTACAAGGGGTATATATGAGGGTGGGAGCTCCAATGGGGTGGGGGAGGGTTTTCCAGGGGGTATACATGAGGGTGAGCACTCCAACGGGGTGGGGGAGGGTTGTCCATGGGGTATAAATGAGGGTGGATGCTGTCTAGGGGTAAGTTTTATATGTTATCTATGTACATGCTTAATTTTTATGTACTTCTATTTTTGTGGTACGATTTCTTGATTTGTTTTCTGGTTGATTCTGGTGGAGAGAAGATGACTGCATTCTGTTAAAAAAAAATTGGGTTTATCACGTCGGTTATTTAATAACCGACGTGATAAAATGCCTGGAAAATAGTTTATCACGTCGATTATTTAATAACCGACATGATAAAAGGCCTGCAGATTGGTTTATCATGGTTTTTATTTAATAACCAATGTGATAAAAGGCCTGGAGAATGGTTTATAACGTCGGTTATTTAATAAATGACTTGATAAAGGTCCTGGAGAATGGTTTATCACGTCGGTTATTGAAAAACTGATGTGATAAACCATTCTCCACGCCCTTTATCACGTCGGTTCTATATGAACCGACATGATGAACCCCCTCACCCCGGTTTATCATGTCAGTTGTTTAGGAACCGACGTGATAAACCATTGTCCAGGACGTTTATCACGTCGGTTATTGAATAACCGACGTGATAAACTATTCTCCAGGACCTTTATCACGTCGGTTCTAAAATAACTGATGTGATAAACGTCCCGATTTTATGTTTTTGATGTCGGTTGTTAAATAACTGACGTCAAAACCTTATTTATAATGTCGCACGTATTAACGTCGGCTAGAAACCGACGTAAAAAATTAAAAATAAAAGACGTAAAAAACGTTTTCTGCACTAGTGAGTGTCTTTAAGAGGAGATATATAGGGATCTCGCAGAAGAAAAGGTAATCTCCATTACCGACTCTCTGAAGATCATTTCTTCTTCTACATAACTTAAAATGTTTTTTTAATTATAAAATAATAAATTCATTATTAAATATATGGTTAAATTTTTTTAAAATTATAGAACAACCATATTCTACCTTTTATCCATCTAATGAAAAATGAAATCACCACGTGTGTGTATGTAAGACCTACCATATCCACGCCATGGTATATTCTATTTTTCAGCACATTATTTTTATGGATATAATGATATAAATAAGATGATTATATAGTGATTATAACATGATATTGATTATGTAACAACAAATATATCAACCTCTTTTGTGCGTATGACAAACCATCTCCATGACGCAATACGGTTCATTTTCATCAACACCGTTCATGAATTATTATATAAATGTATATAATAAATAAAAATGATATACATTAACTTAATATATTTGTATAACCTAGGGAAGTATATCCTATTTACATGAATTTGGAATTATGTAAGAAAACGTGCATGAAAAAATAATGCAGTTAACAACTGAAAAAGTGTAAAAATAAAATATTATTAAACGGGTGATAATATGATCATATATGATACAATACATATAAATATGGTAATATAAAAAGTTAATAACATTATTTAATACATTATATAGGAGGTTTAGATTAATACCCAGACAATTATACCTAAGGTAAGGGATTATTTTTTTCTCACTTTATTTTTGTGAGAAACATGTCGTATACACTACTTGTTTCTTCTAAGTGGTGTATATATTGCCCATGTATATATTTTATGATAATTCCCAGAAGAGTATGTTATTTTTGAAATTTTATTTCTTTCATAGTGAATAATATTCTATTGATTATAATGTAAAGAGTATTTATTTCAATGTATTTCCAATATTTTGAATTGTTTTGTTCTAATCACCATCAAGGGAATATTTATCATCCATAACCATGTTTTTTTTTAAAAATCATAAAATGTTTTTCCTTTATCATATGAACATTTAAAGTCATTTTTACCCATTTGTTACTTTTTTACTGCATGTTTTGACTGTAATCATTCATTCATTTTCTAAATAAGTAAAAATTTTACTTTTTATAAAAACTACAAGAAGAATGTTTTCTTTTAACTTATAAAGCATGGAATACATGTTATACTTCGATAATGATTTATTTACTTGATGGTTTTCCTAAAAATTACATGTTTTTTTTTTCAAAAAAAAGTATTTTTTTAAAAAAATTCCTTGGATTTTAATAGAATAAAACATTTTGGATGGTGAATTGATATTTTGTGCAAAAATTATTTTAAAGTGTAATATGAAAATTATAATCCATATAATATTACATTTTCTATGTTATATATGCTTTAATGGGGAAATTTGTTTTCAATTATATTATCTCTATTATTCAAATTATTTTGTTTTTTTATGACTGAATGATATTCATGAAATCCATTTCTTTTTCATGGATAATGTTATTTTATAAAGAGTTTTATGAAACCTAGTTATTTCCATGGTCTATAAAGAATTATTTAATTTCATATTTTAGATATATATATGGTTTTCAATATTAGATTGGTGGGACCTATATCTTCCTCCAATACATTGTGTGAACATTTATATCTCATAATATTTATTAGAATGGAATGATAAATGATATCAGTTTAGAAATAGAGGGACGAAATGGTATGTAAACTCGGTTCAGTAATACAGGGCCAGAACAGGAAGTAAAACTAGTTTAGTAATATATGGCAGGAATGAGGAGTGAACTTAATTCAATAAATAACTTTTTCCACTATGATGTTATTAACAATCACCCTTTCCTAATATGAAAGTGTTTTTCTATGCATATTTGTTTCCCATAATTATATGTTTTATGCCAATGATATTTTCTCATGGACTATGTTCCTTTATGGTTTATGACCTATGAACTACCATGATTTATTTCATGACTCGTTATTTTTATATATGTTGTACATGGTATTATTTTCAAATATTATGTTCATGTTTTTATATTCTTATGTTTTTTTGTTTGATATTTTCTTTTCTATCTTTACTTGGCGTCTAAGATCACCCTTTTTATATGATTTCTTTTCCCCATGATATAAACAAAGGTTTTAGATAGGAAAAATAAAGAGGAATACCTTTATGGGATATATTGAATACCACTCAATAAATTAAAAAAATGTGTTCCATGTTTCCAAAGGCACTAAACTAATACAGTCATTCGGTGTGTGATTGTATAATGAATATAATATTCCTAAAAAATAATGTAATGAATATATACGTTAAAGATGGGTTGTTAGAGATGGTATCATAGAGAAGGGTTATTTATCCTTTGGAAACTTTGATGAAATATACTTTATTGAGATCCCTATAGATATTTATAAGGACATATCTAGTGATGTCCCTAAGTATGAGTCTATGTATAAGTTAATATACAATAATTTTAGTTATGATCATGGAAAACCTATGATGAAATATAAGATTTTAGAGATTGGGATTTCAATCCCTTGATAATTTGGATTCCCCGGTATCATTTTTTCCACACATACAATTCATTATGGGTTTTATACAATGGTTGGGACCAAGAGGATTCATGTTAATGATAAAAAATATGGAAAATTTAATGATATTCCCCATTATAAACTAAATAAAATGGGAGTCTGAAGGAAAAATATTTTTACTATGAATAATCTTCAATCTCATAATATGATCAATAATCTCAACTTTGGAGAGTTTCCTGACCCACCTAATAAGATAAATGCAGACTTTAATTGTGACCATAGGGGAACTAAAGTTAAATTTTCCTAATGTAAATCATGTGGGAAGAGGGATAAAGGATAATGTTTCAAATCAACTAGAAGATTAATTAGGTGTGGAAAAGAAGGACACAAAGGAAGTAATTTCAAAGTAAAAGGTTAAATTAACAAAATGGGCAAAGATAATGGTATTTTAAAGGAATCAATGATTGTTAAATGGTTAAAATTTGGAATTTATGGAAATTATGTAAATAATCCCCCAGGGATGATGATCATGAAGATAATCATCAAGGACTTATGAATAATTTTTATATTGATGGTGATGAAGTAACTAAAAATGATATGTTAGATGAAAGAAGTGTTAAGGAATAAAAGGATGAATCTTGGTTAATGGTTTAAGAAGATGTTAGAATGATTTCATGACTATGTATTGGAATTCAAAAATATGGTAATAATGGTACTTTTATGGTGTTATGGATTAATGAAACATCTAAGGATTGTTTGGATATATGGTATCCATAAGTGTTTGAAAGTTTATGTTAAATAGTACTAGTAATAATGAATAGCGATGGAGTTCAAGAGGGAATATTTTTATAGAACATATGATTAATGGAAGGATAAACCTTAATATGTGAATACTATTGGGATAATGAAATAAAGATATTTTTGGTAGTATTAATTACTTTGGGATTAATATAAAGAAAAGGTGGTATTATAGAATATTTGGATTTGTGTAATGAGAAAATAGTTAATTTTTGAAAGCATTCATGTTTTCACTAAGGTTTTATGGTAATTTATGTTATTAAAATATTTAAAGGAAATACATGAAAATATTTTCCACATGTTTTGTGTGTGATAATTAAGGGATATATAAAGATGTTTTTGGAATTAATAATAATTTTATTTAAGAAATTTATTGACCGTATTAAAATGTTTTGGTTTTTGGCCTTTTTAAAGGATCATAAAGGTAACCATCTATGAATTTTTTTTAAGGTTATATAGTTTAAAGTATTATCCTTCCATATGAGTATTTATCCATATTGGATAACTTATGATAAACATTTTTGTTGTGATAAAGACATATGGAATGAATTATCATTCTATTTATGTATCTCATGATCTTAAAATGAGTACGGAGTGAAAAATGTACCTTCATTTCATGGAAAAAGAGATGACTTTGAAATTGATCATGGGAGAATGAACGGATGCAGTTATACTTAATCAAGAAGTATTTATTCTCATTAGTCAACTATATGGAAACGATCTTGAAACTAACAATGATATCCTACTACATTTTTACCAATGAATCAGATAGTCCCTCAGATCGTCACATATTTATGTATTTTTATTATTGAATTTATCCTAACTATTTTCTCTATCACTCTCCATTAGAACTTGATAGTTTTATTTCACTTCCTTCTATAAGTTTTTAGTTTCCACCTATGTTCTCCTTGGTGGAAACCCATTTTTGAGTAACTATGGGTAACCATTATATTTCTAACATTCCTTTCCAAAAGTATGTCTTATTATTAATTTTTCTAATTTTGTTTTCTATGAAATGAACTTTCAAGTAGTAATACTTTGATAACCTAGATTTATTTTTAGGTAAAAATTAATTTTTAGGGGGTGGAATTTGACACCATTGTTTTTTTATGAAATGTTTTCTTTAAATAATTTTAATTCTTCAATATCTTGAATTGCATGAAATCGTGAGTATAAACCAACAATGAGACACCATTATTATAAAATGACCATTATAACATCATTTTTATGTTAACAAGAATAAATATAATTAACTTGAGAAAATATATGGTGAATTTATTGTCTACTAATAATTTGTTTAAAATATGAACCAATTAAATGTAAACAAATTTTTTTTATTTTTTTTGATGAAAAATTATGTTATTTAGAATTAATAAATGAAATTAACAAAATATATATGTTATATATTTAATAAAATATTTTTTATATTCATAGAAAATGTTATATGTTCATTGGATATGATTAAACCCTATTTTATGTATAAAAACATACATTTTTTAAAATGGTAATTTTATTTAATTTTAATGTCGATCCCATTTATAATAAATATATTTTCGCAATAATAATTTTTATACAACATCCTAAACTTATTCGTTGGATTTTGGATATAAAAATTTATTTTAGATGAATTTTTGATATTTTTTGATAAGTGTCATGTTTTGATGAATAATAAAAAAATATAATAAATTTTCATTGAAAATTACTTTTCTAATCAAAATATTTATAAGGATAAATTATATTATTTAATTGTATTAATGTATAAATTGATTCAATTTTTATAATTTAAAATAATTTAGTTCATTATCATTAATTTTACATTAAATTTAGATATAAAAACATTTCAATCTGTTTCATGTTTTAAATCATCAAACTCGTTTTCTCATTTTGAAAATCCGATTAATTTTAAATTAATTACTGTAACTTATAGGTTTTGAATTTGGAATAAGTGGTTCCATATTTTGAATCACTGGATCCCAATTATTAAAATAAGTGTCTTTTAGTTTTTGGGAATTATGAATAACAACTTCAGTAATTTTTATTAATATGTTAAAAAGGTAATGCAAGTAATTAAGGGTAAAAATAATGCTATAAAAATTACCCAAACACTTTTCCCAATATAATTTCTTAAGTGTGTTTCAACCTAATATATCTATGAATGGATATGGTATCTTTTGGAGGCCACTTTGATGAGATTAGTACATTTAGTACATTTAATTTAAAGTCATGTCAAAGATGTCTTACTCAAATTTGAATAACTATATTATTTTTATTATAAGGTTACATAGAAACAAAATTAGATTATAAATTATATTTGGAAAGAAAGTTTTTTTAATTATCATTGAAATTTATTTAAAAATTTTAGAAAATAAAAAATTACACTAATGGTGTATATAATTACGATGCATAAATTAATTAACTGATGAAAAATAATAAATTTTTTTTAGTAAAATAATAATAACCAATAAAAGATGAAAAAATATATTGAAATATTATTGGTCAATTATATCTCAACTATCCATGGGTATAATTATTTACCATTTTGATCCACATGTAAATGATTATGAAGATTATAGTATTTTATCTAAAGTAATATTGAAGTAGTCACATTCAAGTTTTGATAAATATAACATTTTTAATATAGGATTTTGATGATAATATATTTGAATATAAGCATTATTATTAAATATACAGATTTTTTATTTTTTTATATTATTTTATTTTTAATTTTTATTCAACAATAATTTTTGGTAAATAATTACACAAAAATGATTTATAAATTATTTTATTAATAGAAATATCAAATAAATGTCTTTAAAATATAAAACTAAATGTAATTTTTGATATTTAATACATCCAATGAATTTTATAGATGACCATAACCTCTTAGAAATATAATAAAATATATTTCTCAAAGATAACTTTTTATCTCAATATTTTTAAAAATAAATAATTCAAATGGTGTCAAAATTGACACTATTGATTGTTTATCAAAATAATAATTTTTTACTTTATTTAAAAATAATAAAAAAAAAATTAAAAAATATAAATAATTATTATATAATCTAATATATTATAATTTTCCCATTAAGGCTTTAATTAAAATAAAATAATAAAAAATTATACTCTTTTAATATTGACATATTTGTTACCTTAGTTAAAATTAAAATAGAATAACTATGGGTTAATTAAAATGATATGGTTTAAATTGATAATAAATCATGTCTAAAATTTATTTTATGATTCCATTAAAACCTTATATCATCTCATATTAAAAAATATGACATTTTTTATGTTTTTAATTTGGTTTTCTTTTATTATTAATTAATATTTTTGGAGATTTCAAATGTGCCCCCACCTCAATTATAAAAGGGCACCTCCTCCCTCATTTATTCACATCACATTAACCCATCAAGATCCACCATTATCTAACCAATTCCATTATCAACATTCCTATACATTTTCTAGAGGTTATTTTCTTCTCAAAATTCTAACTCTAGTGTCTCTAATAGGTGATCTAGAGGGAGCTCACCGAAGAAGAGGTAATCTTCTTTACTAACTCACTCAATATCATTTCATCTTCTACTTCATATTCGTATGATATTTAAATTATAAATAAATAAATATAGTATAAATAATATTCTAATATTTTATAACAATTATTGAACAAAAATATTCAACCTTTTATCCATCCTGTGAAAAATTAAATCCACACACGTGAATTTGTAAGACCTCTTGTCTCCACTCTATGGTGTAATATGATTTCCACAAAATTATTTTTGATGGGTATAATGATTTAAATAATATATATATATATATATATTGATTATTACATGATATTGATTCTAGAATGACAAATATACCATCCACTTCTATACTTTTTACATTTAAGGAAATGATACCATTGCTTGAGCATAAGTACATTCTACCATATCCATGATGATATGCAATTAATTTCCACATCCACCATTCAAGTGTGATTATATAAAGGTGTATAATGAATAAATTTCACATATACTACATTAATATAATTCTCTAAATAATGGATATATATATTATTTACAGGAACTGGGACTTATATGAAAAAACATGTGTAAACAAATGATGTAGTTATCACCCAAAAGATGCTTAAAAATAACATATTATAAAACAAGTGATAATATTATTATATATTACATCATAAATATAAATATGGATCTAGAATAATTTCATTGCATTCTTTAAACAATTATACTGGAGGTTCTGAAATGTATTAATGGAATCTGACCTAATGTAATGGAATATGATTGTCTCACCATTACTTCTATGAGACGCATGTTGTATATCCTACTTGTTTTTTATAAGTGGGGTATATAGTACCCATGACTATATTTTATGAATCCTATTTATGGGATTATGTTATTTTCATAATTTGATTTCATTCATATGGCATACAATGTTTTTTAATTATTAAGTGAAGTGTATTTATTTCAAAATTTCTTCAATATTCAAAATTGTTTAGTTTTAGTCCTCCATTAGGGAATATTTATCATACGTGTCCATGTTTTCTAAAATTAGATTCATAAAATTTTTTCATAAATTTTTTTATTATTCACCTATGGATATTTAAATTATTTTTACCCGTTTTTTTATTTAATACACTGTTTGAAATGAATATTTCCTTTGTTTTCTAAATGAGGTACTTTTTTACTTTTCTGATAAAATTATGAAAACAATGTTTCCTTTTATCATATACACCAATAAAAAAATTATATTTTCATAATGATTATTTCCTTGAAGCTTCCCATACGTTATTACAAGGTTATTTCCACTGAAATTATTTTCTTTTAAAATTGTACAGAATTTTGAGAAATGAAGACATTTATGATGAAGAAATGATAATTTCCTCACGAATTATTTTGAAGTGTTCTATCAAAATTGTCTTCCACCTAATATTACATTCATTGATGTCATGTTTTCTTTAATAGGGACAATATTTTTCAAGGATATTATCCATATTGTTCAAATGTTTTGATTATGTTTATTATGAATGGATATTTATTGAATCTATTTCTTTTAAATGGATTTTCTTTTGATGGATTGATATTTATAAAATCCATTTGATTCCATGGGGTATGATGAATGATTTTTTTTCTTTTGGAAGAAATGTGTATAGTTTTAATTGTGAGATTAGTGGGACCTATATCTCCCTCCAATGCATTGTGTAATGATTTATATCTCATGAGATAAATATGACTAGAATGAGAAATGATCTCAGTTCAGTAATACATGGTTGGAATGAGAAATGATATTGATTAAGTAATACAGGGTTGGAATGGTTAGTATACCTTATCCAGTAATACAAGGATAGAATGGGATATAAAATCAGTTCAGTAATACGGAGCTGGAATAAGGAGTGAACTCTATTCAATAAAGAAATTTGTCTATAATGCTGCTATTGGAAATGAACATTTTCTAATATGGAAATTATTTTCTATGCATATGTATTTTTCAAAGTTTCATGTTTTCTGCCAATGATATTTTCTCATGGATCACGTTACTTTTTGATTTATTCATTCTTAACTTCTAAGATTTATTCCATGAATCAGTATTTTATTATATGTTATACATAGTATGATTTTTAAAATTTATTCTCATGTTTTAACATTATTATATTCATGTTGTGTTTGATATTTTCCTTAATTCGGTGTACTGAGAATTTTATCTCACCCTTTTCATATTATTTCATTTCCCTGGGATATTAAAAATGGATTTAGGTAGTAAAACTGTAGGGGAATATCATTATGGGATATATTTAAGACCTATTACCAAATTAGAATAATTTATTCCACGTTTTCAAAGGAACTAAACTAATATGGTCATTGGGTATGTGAATGAGTAATGTATGAATGATTCTTAAATAAATAATTTAATGTTTACATACATAAAAACTGGGTCATTAGAGTTAGTATCTGAGCAAAGTTTTAGTTAACATTTTGAAACTAGTATTAGAATACTTTTGTGAGATCCATTTAAATATTACTAAGAATATATCTAGAGATTCCCCTATGGATAAGTCTAAGTATATGGCACAATCCTATAATTTTGGTTAGGATAATGGAAAACCTAGGATTAAACCTAATATGTTAGTGGTAGAAAGTATTTTCTCTTAATTATTTAGTTTTCCCTTTATAATTTTTTCCTCTCATACTATTCTTTTTTTAGGGTTTTGAGATAATGGATGAAACCTGGAGGATTCATGTTAATGAGGAGTAGGATAGACAATGGAATGATCTTCCTCATAAGAAACCAAAACATTGGGAGTTGGAAGGAGAAATATTGTTATTATAACTAATCAGTAATCTCATAATATTATCAATAATTTAAACATTTCTTATTCTCTTGACCCACCTAATATGAGAAAGATGCAGTTTCATGGTGACCATAATGGAATGGAAGTTCATCTTTTCTCAAGTAAATCGGGTGGGAAGATAAATCAAGGAGTATATTTCAAATGAACAAGAAGTTGAATTGTGTGTGGAAGATAAGGACATAATGTAAGTAATTGAAAAGTAAAATGTTTATTTAACACAATGGATATGGATAATGGTGTTTCTAAGGCATCATCGAGAATGAAATGTTTTAAATGTGGAATGTATGGGCATTATGAAAATTGATTCCCTAGGGGGGAATATCATCAAGAGAATCAGAAAGGCCTTATGAATAATTGTTATAACTATGGTGATAGAGATATTGTGAATGATATGTTAAATGAAATAAGTGTTAAATAATAAAAGGAAGAAGTTTGTTTAATTGTTGAAGAGGATATAGGAATAATTTCATTTCGATATATTGAAATTCAATAATAAGTTTATAAAAGTCATTTATGGTATTATGTATTTATAAAACATCTATGTTTTGTTCCACAATAGTTTTTCCTTAATTATTTGAGAGTTTATGTTGAATGGTACTTGTAACCATGGATAATTATGGAGGTCAGTCGGTAATATTTTTGGAGAACACAAAATTAAGGGAAATATAAACCTTAATATGTGTAAAATGTAGGGATAATGAAATAAGGAGATGTTTGATAGTAATAATGACCTCAGGACTAATATGATGAAAAAAGTGGTTTTATATAATCTTTTGATTTACTGTATAAGGAAATATATAATTTTTAAAAGAATGCATTTTTTCCCAAAAGGATTATGGTAATTTAGTTTATTATCATGTTTAAATAGAATAAAAGAAAATATTTTTCACATGTTTTTTATGTGATAATTAAAGGTCATGTTAAGTTGTTTTGGGAATTAATGATTCATTTATTTGGGATATTTGGTGATGTTATTTGAAAGGAGTTAATTTTATCCTTTTTGAATGATCATAAAGGTAACCATTTATGAAATTGTTTAATGTTTTATATATTAAATTATTATCATTCCAAATGATTATTTATGCATATTGGATAACAATTTCTATCATTTTTTGTGATAAGGACAAATTGAATGACCTATCATTCTATTAGTGGATATCATGATCTGTTAATGCATAAGGAATGAAAAATTCACCATCATTTATTAGAATAAGAGATGAAGAGGAGATTGATCAGGGAATAACCAAAGGATTCAATTATACTAAATCACATAATTATTTATTTTCATTCCTCATCTTTATTGAAATGATCTTGAAATAAAAAATATTTTCCTAGTACCTTCTTTATTGATGAATCAGATGGTCCCTTAGATTATCTCGGATTTATGGATTTTGATTTTTAACATTATCATAATGATTTTCTCTATCTATCTCCATCAAAACATGATAGTTTTTTTCCTTTCATGTGCATGTTTTCACTTGTAACCGATGTTCTCCAAGATGGAAACCTAATTATGAGTAACATTGGGTAAATGTTACGTTACTAACATTCCTTTTTTAATGATGTTTTATTATTCATCTTGACAGTGTGGGTTTCAATGAAATGAATATTGAATTGTTAAACCTTTGACAACGCAGATGAATTTTGAGGGAAAACCATTTTAAGGGGGGTATAATGTAACACCTAGATGTTTTTATGAAATTGTTTCCTTAACTAATTTTATTTTTTCAATAGACTGCATTTCATGCAATCTTGAGTTTAAATGAATTATGATATGCCATTAGTATAAAATGACCATTATAAACTATATTTAAAGTTATCACTATTAAACTAATTGAACTTATGAAAATATTTCGTGAATTAATTAGCTACCAATAGTTTATAAAAAATATAAACCAATTAAATGTATGGGAAATATTTTTATTTTTTATTAATAAATTAAGTTAATTATTGTTATTAGATAAAATTAATGAAATATATATATGTTATATATTTAATGAAATATTATTATATTAATAAATAAGATTTTTTTAGACAAATGATATGAATAAATCCTATTTTTATAAAAAACTATATTTTTCAAATGGGTAATTTTACAGCATTTTAATGGAGAACCAATTTTTAATAATCATTTTGACACATTATTAATTTTTATATCACCACATAAACTTCATCTTTATATGAGGTATATAAAAAATTACATTCGATGAATTTTTGATATTTTTCTGATAAGATTATTGTCTTAATAAATAGTAAAATATATACTAAATTTTAATTGAAAGTTACTTTTTTCCTCAAAAAGCATATTTTTCTAGATTATATTATTGAATGGTTTTAAATTCTCAATAGGTTATATTTTTTTCATATAATATAATTTAGGTCATTGGAATTTATTTTACACTAAATTTAGATGTAAAAATACTTCAATTTTTTACCTATTTTAATATTTGAAACTCATTTTCTCACTCTAACAATGAGATTAATTTTATATTGTTTACTAAAAATTAGATGTTTTTAATTTTGAAAATTGGATTCCATGTTTTTAACTTTTGGTTCCAAATTATTTAAATTTTTTTTCTTTATTTTAGAAAAATATTAATTCTAACTTCAGTAGTTTTTATTAATACAGTAAAAAGGTAAAGCGGGTGATTAAGGCAAAAAAGTATAGTATAAAATTACCGTATTCTTTTCCTAATATAGTTGGATGAGAGTTTTTCGAACTAAAATGGGTTTGGGTATAAATGGTATCCTTTTAAATCCACATGGATGATATTATATATTTAATATATTTTATTTAAATAAAATCTAAAGGTGTCTTACTCAAATTTTAATAACTAAATTAGTTTTAAAATAAGGTAATACTGAATATAAATTTGACTTTAAATACTCCATTTAAATGAAAAATCTTTTTCATTATCATGCTGATTTATTTTTAATTTTTAGGTAATAAATAATTACCTTAATATCGTATACAATGATGATGCATAATTTATTTAATTGATGGAAAATCAAAAGAGTAATTTTAATTAAAATTTTAATAACCATTAAAAGACCAAACAATGTGTCCACATATTATTGTTTGAATATATCTCATCCAAAATCATTTTATTTCCATATTAGTGACCATTTTTTCCACATGGAAATGATTATGACTTGTGTAATGTTTTATCTAAAGTAATATTAAAGTTTTCACATTCTTGTTTTAATAAAAATATTTTTAATGTAGTATTCTATAGAAGATATATTCGACTATAATTATTCTTGTGAAATATATAGAATTTATCTTTATCATGGAATTTTATTTTTAATCCTCATTAAAAAATTAAGTATGTTGAATAATTAAACAAAATTGATGTAGCAATTATTTTATGAATTGAAA
Organism: Viscum album; assembly: GCA_963277665.1. Classification (NCBI taxonomy): domain Eukaryota; kingdom Viridiplantae; phylum Streptophyta; class Magnoliopsida; order Santalales; family Viscaceae; genus Viscum; species Viscum album. The sequence continues at coordinate 110,709,140 of OY728125.1, read as the reverse complement.
TATCAAATAAATATTATTTAAAATATTAAAATAAATATAATTTTAGGTAATTAATATATCCATCTAATTTTATTGATGAACATGATCTCTTAATAATATAATAAAAAAATTCAAAGAAAACGTGTTATCTTAATATTTTAAAAAATTATTCAATCGAATAGTATATAAATTGACATTATCCATTGTTTATTAAAATACTATTTTATAAATTATTTAATGATAATAAAATATTTTTATGAATAAAAAATAATAGTGAAATGATATAAAATATTATAAATTGTTAATATATGTATTAATTTACCTAAATAATTAAACATTATACCCTTTTAAGATTAACATATTTGTTACCTTAGTTGAAATTTAAGTAAAATAACTAAGGTTTATTTTAAAATTATAGGTTTTAAATTGATAGAAAAAATTGTGAAAATGTTATTTTTTTATAATATTACAACCTTATAACATTTTATATCATAAAATATCAGAATTTGGAATTTGTGGGATGTGCTTTGGTTTTATTATAAATTAATATTATTTGAGATTCCAAAAGTGCCTCTCACCTCAATTGTGAAAGGGAACATCCTCTGTCATTTCATCAATTCACTTTGTTCCTTTAAGATCAGACATCTAATGAAAAATTTCTTTATTAACCTTTTTACCTATGTTTTATAGGTTTTTGTCATCTCAAAAGTCTAACTCTAGTGTCTCTAAGAGGATATCTAGTGGGAGCTCGCCGAAGAAGATGTAATGTACTTTACTAACTCCTTCAAGATAATATCTTATTCTACATCCTCTTCTTATGTTGTTTAAATTTTAAATTAAAATATATAGTAATAATTATATTCTTATATATTGTTACAATTATGGAACACCCATATTTTATCTTTTATCTATCCTACAAAAATTGAAATCACCATGTGTGTGTACTTACGATCTACTATCTCCTTTTCGGGGTGTAATCTATTTTTAACCACTTTATTTAGATGTGTATAATGATGGAAATAATATAAATATATAGTGAATATAAATGATATTTATTCCAAAACAAAAATAAACCATCCACTTCCATACTTTTTACTATTGAAGAGATGATATCATCACTCGTGTGTATGTATGACCTACCATCTCCATGACGTGATGTGATTCATTTCCAAATCCACCATTAATGAATGATTATATTGTGGATGCCGAAAAGTGAAAAAGTGCTGGAGAAAGTTTCAAAACAAAAAAGTGAAGTCATATTCGGACCCGAAGGCACGGTCCGGAGGATCGGGAGAAGTTGCGTGGAAAAAAAGATGAGGTGCGTGAAAAAAGTTGTCCCGCGCGGAAAGTGACGGGATTCGTAAAGGATCCCCGATGCGGGTGGGAAATAATTTCGCACCCCCGCCTCGCGCAGTTGATCTTTCATGCCTCCACCTCTATCGCAAAATTATTTCGTGCATCCCTGAATTTTGCTCCCTATGTTGCCTATAAATAGTAGGCAACCCCCTTCCTTTTCAGGACTGAAGAATTCAAACCACCTCTCATGTGCGTACTTGGAATTCTGTGCGCGTGCAATATGGCCTTCAGGTATGGTTCCTTTTCACGCCATGTCACCCTAGGATCCACCTTCGCATGAGATCCCCATGGATTAGACTAAAATCAAAACCCTTAGGGGTTTTCCCCTTGCGCTCAATCACTTTTGGGGCGCGCAATCCAGTTAAGCCACATGCAATCCTTCCTTTGCGCGCACACCCCTTCCTTTGCGCGCAATCCTCTCTCTTGCACACAATTCCTCCCAGCCACACGCAATAATTCATCCCCCCTATTTCGTGCAATCAACACTGATTTCGCACCAACCTGGTGCTTTTCACACCGGGACCCTCTATTTCGCACAAACCCCAAGAGATGCGCACAATCCCCCCGAGGCTCTTCACCTATGTACTCTTCAGGCGTCCCCTTGCGTGAGCGCTCGATGCCCTTCTTCCAGGTGCCATTCACAGGTGTCTTGTGCACCCTAACCATCCACATCATACATGGTTTTCCTGTACGACATTCTAGGCATGTACGATGTAACATCAATGTCCCTTTGTCAATCCTTCCTGTTGTGTTGCTTCGCCTCATGCTTCTTCACATAGGCACGTTAACCGCTATTACTTCTTCGCATACCCACGCTAACATGGACTGTCACGACCCATCCCTGCGGGTCCCACTTCGTGACTCCCCAATCCCATCTCTAATAGGCCAGGGGCTGGTGACTAGCACCGAGTGGGCATATTACTAACATGGGATGCATTGCCTCTATATCAGTACACACGCACACATCTCCAAGCCTAGAATTCTGAAATGTAAAAACCACTAAGTAACAAAAGTGCATGTATACCACTATACCAAACCAACAGAGTACGACGAAACGCAGTGTACTAAAATGTAAATTGGGCCAATTTACTTTTTAGTACTCTACCTTTCGTCGTACTATTTTGGTTGTTTTTAGTTGTATGCATGAATTTTTGTTCCTTAGTGGTTTTTACATTTCAGCATTGTGGGCTTGAAGATGTGTGCATGTGTACAGGTACATAGGCAATTCCTACCATGTTAGTAATATGCCTACTCTGTGCTAGTAACTAGTCCCTGGCCTATTAAAGGTGGGCTTGGGGAGTCACGACACGGGCCCCACTAGGACGGGCCGTGACGGAGTGGTATCAGAGGTGTTCGGTTCTACCGTAGGACCAAGAGTCTGTGAGTTTGGTTTCGGGCCAAAATGATGAGTGTTTCGGGTTCAGATTTTAGGCCATAGATTCCTGTGTTGGTGCGGCGGCTGACGTATCCATACATCATTACTCTGATAACCTTCTTTTCGACTCGGTACACGAAAACACGGGTTCCGGGGGAATAAAAGGTATATACATCATATAGAAATGGTTTGTGTTTTCCATGTCCTTTGTGTCTGCTATCCAGATATACTCTTTGACCATGGTACATCTTGTTTCCTTATAAGATGCCTTCGCGATGCATACCCACTAGGATTCAGTAGCACGATCACGAGGATTCCCCTCTCAGTGACAATGCATCGATACAGGGACCAGTTCCCCAGGCGTTGCCACGAGGTGGTGCACTAGTTATGCCACCACCAGTGGAACAAACAGTGGTGCCTGCAGTACCGACCGGCGAGGAGCACATGCTTTGAGAACTCCATGAGTTCCAGAGATAGAGATTCCTCAGGTTTCAAGGTGAGCCCGACCCTCAGGCGGCTAAGGACTGGCTTGAGGCGGTGACTAGAGTTTTCCATCTAGTGAGGACACTAGCATCCCAGATGGTGATCCTAGGAGCGAGCCTTATTCAGGGTTCAGCGGGACAATGGTGGATTCTGACCACACAGACTCACGAAGAGGAGACTATTTCATGCACAGAGTTTGAGAGACTCTTCAGGGAGGATTTCTCTCCGGTTACGATGAGATCAGTATGCATCCAGGAGCTTCTTCAGCTTCAGCAGGGTTGTATGACAGTAGATGAATATTCATCGAGGTTCACCAACCTCTCCAGGTACTCGATGAATATGGTCAGGGATCAGTACTTCAGAGCTCAGACCTTCAAGTGAGGTCTATGATGAGACATCCGAGCTAGTATCGTGCCTCTATGAATATCGACTTATACTGGAGTGCTCGAGCGGGCCTTGGTGATCGAGATCTTCTTGGCGAAGCAGAGACAGCCGTCGGCAGACAACAGCAGGCAGATAGGTGCAGAGACCCCAGAAGCAGGGAGCCGATGTCAGGCATAGGGATCTGGACGTGGGAAACATCATAGGAGGACCCAAGCCAGGGGATCGATAGTCCAGGGCTCTCAGGCTGGATCCAATCAGCCTAGGGAGAAGCGATGCTACGCATGCGACGGTAGGGGACATCTCGCTAATGATTACCGACCCGTCGAACTGCTGACAGGGAAGTGGTGAAAGGACCACCAAGGTAGAGACTGAGAATGGAACAGGCAGACCCATCAGGCGCCGAACGTGGAAGAGGAGTAGGGAGAGCTGCAGGTGGTGACAGATGCTTCGACTAACTTCCACCACCACCCCCAGGAGGTCCGCACCAGGCTCAGGGAGCTGGGGGACAAGGGCAGGGACAACTGCATGCAGTCGAGGCATATGACCCAGGGAATCCAGGGATGATTCGATTTAAGAGCTGTGTCTTCTCTACCTTATCATATGTGCTTATAGACACAGGTTCCAGTCATTCCTTCATAGCCACATGTCTTTCAAGAAACCTCAAGATTCCGGTAGAACAGTTGACTCGATCCTTACGTTTCCAGACATCGACAAGAGGAGACTCGACGATCCTGCACCTTTTCAGACAGTGTGATCTTACCCTTGGAGGCGTGAGTTTCATTTGGAACCTCTTGGTGGTAGTGTCGAGGCCTTACGACGTCATTCTCGGTATGGATTAGTTATCTTCAGTCCATGCCCAGATTGATTGTTTTAGGAAAAGAGTGTGGTGTGTCCGCCGTGATGGAATGAAGTTTTCCATTGTTGGAGAGAAGGAAACCCAGGTAGCACAGAATAGACTTATGCACAGGAGGGTGCATCCAATCGTTCATTAGTTGGCTAGACTTTCCCTCGGAGTAGTGGATGTTGTGAGGTCCCAGTTCCCAGCAGTAGTGGCGGAGTACGAGGACGCCTTTCCGAAATATGTTCCAGGAGTACCTCCCCGCCGGGATATCGACTTCTGCATCGACTTACACCCCGGGATGAAACTGATTTCCTCATCAGCATATCGGATGGCTCCTATAGAGCTTCGCGAGATGAGGTTGATGTTGGAGGATTTGCAGAGCAAGGGTTTCGTGAGATCCAGCGTCTCACCATGGGTGGCCCTAGTCTTGTTTTCCAAGAAGGCTGATGGGAGTCTGAGGTTGTGCGTGGATTACCGGCGCCTGAACCTGGTGATGGTGAAGAACAAGTATCCACTTCTAAGAATCGATGACCTCTACTTTCAGCTAAGAGTGGTACAGTGGTTCTCGAAGGTTGACCTTGGATCAGGCTATCACCAGCTACGAGTGCAGGATAAGAATATACCGAAGTTGGCTTTCAGATGCCGCTATGGTCACTATGAGTACTTGGTGATGCCTTTTGGCATGACTAACTCCCCCAAAGTGTTCATGGGACTAATGAACCAGATCATCCAGCCATACTTGGACAAGTTTGTAGTGGTCTTCATCGAGGTCATCCTTGTGTACCCGGTGTCAGAGGAGGAGCACGTGAGACACTTTCAGATGGTTCTGGACGTACTCAAGGAGCACCAACTTTATGGGAAGCTCTCTAAGTGCCAGTTCTAGATTTAGGAGGTCCACTTTCAAGGACATGTCATCTCAGAGGATGGATTATCTATTGACCCAGTCAAGGTGGAGGTTGTGTTACCATGGGATCCTCCTCGGAGCGTGACAGAGGTGCGAAGCTTCCTTGGGTTGGAAGAATATTACCAGAGATTCATCCATAATTTCTCCTAGATATCAGCACCAATGAAGGCCTTGACCAGGAAGGGACAACCCTTCATATGTATGGAGAAGTGCCAGTAAGTTTTTGAGCAGTTGAGACAGAGTTCGACGAGCGCCCAAGTCTTGAGATTGCCGGAGGAGGGTGTCGAGTACGTAGTTTTCTGTGACGCATCAAGGACTGGGCTCGGTTGTGTCCTGATGCAGCGGCATGAAGTGATTACTTATGGTTCACACCAACTTAGGCCACATGAGCAGAACTATGTGATGCGTGATCTCAAGTTGGCAGTGGTGGTCTTCGCGTTGAAGATGTGGCAACACTACCTGATGGGCGAGCGGTTTATTGTCTACTCTGACCAAAATATCCTCAGGTACATCTTTTTGCAGAAAGATCGGAATCTGTGGTAGAGATGATGGCTAGAGTTTCTCCAAGAATATTATTTCAAGATCATCTATACTCCTGGAAAGGGGAAAAAGGTGTCGGATTATCTTAGCAGAAGGTCTATCTCACTACTATTGACTGAGGTGACACAACAGTTAGTCGCGTTGTATTTATCCTTCATGGATGGGGATGATACAGCTTACCTACAGTCGATGGTTGTCACCCCTCCACTCTTACAGCGAGTTAGGGAGGCACAGCTTGGGGATGTCGACTGTGTATCTTTACGTGCTCATTTATCCACAGGACATGCTCCTGATGGATATTCACAAGTTGGGGAGCACGTACTTCTTTTCATAGGATTCACTTTTGTACCAGTGGTGTTGCAGGAGGAGGTCCTGAGGGAGTTTCATACATCCCATTTTTTGTTACATCATGTGGTGGAAAAGATGTACCAGGATATTTGATGACAGTTCTGGTGGTCAGGCATGAAGAAAGCAGTAGCAAAGTTCGTTTATCGATTACTCACATGCCAGCAGGTGAAGGCTGAGCACAAGGTTCCAGCGAGATTAGCTTACCCCTGGAAGTTCCAGAGTGGAAGTGGGATGGAATATCGATGGACTTAGTGATAGGCTTACCACAGACTTCCAAGGGGCATGATTCCATCTGGGTGATCATTGACCAACTCACCAAGTCGTCCCACTTCCTAGCTATCAGGGAGCAGAGTTCTGTAGAGATCCTGGGATGCCTCTACGTGCAGGAGATAATTTGGCTTCATGGAGTCCCCTTGCCTATAATCTCAGATCGAGATTCCTGATTCACATCCCAATTGTGTAAGGGATTACAGGAGGCTTTTGGGACTCGGTTACGCTTGAGCATAGTTTTTCATCCCCAGACAGATGGTTAGACAGAGAGGACCATTCAGGTTCTGGAGGATATGTTGTGAGCTTGTATCTAGGACTTTTTTCTTAGCTGGGAGGACCACCTACCACTAGTGGAGTTTTCATACAACAACATCTATCACTCCACCATTGGTATGGAACCATTCGAGTCCTTATACGGGAGACCATGTCGATCACCACTTTGCTAGACCGACCCCAAAGAGTCAGCACTCATGGGTCCAGAGCTGGTGTGGGATACCATAGAGAAGGTTCATATTATCCAAGAAAGTATGAAGACTACACAGAGCTGGCAGAAGTCCCCTGTTTACCGGTGATGGAGGCTTCTTGAGTTCGAAGAGGGAGACCACGTCTTTCTTTAGGAATCACCTTGATGAGTGTTACATAGATTTGGACGAGGTGGAAAGCTATCTCCGAGGTTTATCGAACCTTCCCAGATACTATGCAGAGTTGGAGAGGTGGCGTATCGTCTAGCTCTACCTCCATAGTTGCATCGGGTATATGATTTCTTCCACGTTTCATAGCTGAGGAGGTACGTGCACGACCCGTCGCACGTCATCAACTGGGGTGAGCTTGACATCGAGGATGGAGTGACCTTTGCTGAGTACCTGGTAGAGATTGAGGATCAGAAAGAGAGGATCCTTCATGGGTGATTGATTCCCTAGGTTCGCATCTGGTGGCAGTACAGAAATCTTCAGGAGAGCACGTGGGAGCGGGAGGCCCGGATCCGTGCCCAGTACCCACATCTTTTTGAGTAGCCATTTTTTTTAGCTTTTCGGGGATGTAAATCCCAAAGGTTTGGATAATTTAATGTCTCGGAATTTTCCATATATTATTTTTAAATTTTATATGGAATTATTTTGAGACCGGGCGTGAATACAGCACATCATTCTGAGGTCCTGTGAGCCCAGAATGGTGGATTGATCTTTTTTAAGTTAAGTGAGTCAGCACTTGTGCGTGGTTGTGGAAGTTTCCAATCGGATGCCCAGATTAAAAATCTGAGGGCACCATTGCATTTGGGACGATGAATTTACTTAAGAATGAGCCTAACCTCGACTGGTGTGGTTCAAGGGAAAAAGATAATTTTTGGATGTTTTTTGTAAAATGAAAATAAAATAAATTGCTAAATGTTTATCTTTTTTTATGGAAACATCTGCTGCATCGTAGTGACGGGACATTTGTTTCCTTTTTAATGACGCTTCATAGTGTCTCAAGAATGGAAAGACAGATTCATTAATACCATAGAGTATCTTAAATTCCAATCATGTTTCTCTTTTTACTGGGTTATGCGGTTGGTAGTCATTGACAAACTTTTGGGAGAAATCGTTGGAGGATCCATAGAGCACTGGAGCGAATCCCCAATGGAGAACGACGATAGATCGGAGTTGATAATCATTGCGCCAACGACGTTGAAGGATCTCGATGACGGTGGCAGCACGAAACCTTTGTCAACGATCGATCCCAGTTAAGGTAGTGGTTTTTTATTTGAATCCTTTTCCCCGTTTTTGATTTTTAACAACGAATGTGGATCAAACACGAACAAGTTGATCCACAGATTCATCCGTTCCTGGGGGAGGGTTTTATCAGGATGATTTGGGGAATTGATACATGTTTTTTTGTTATTGTTGATTCTTTCTCCATTTAAGGCTGCTAACGGAAGAGGATCAATGCCATGACGAACGAAGTCGGGGGGTTTGTTCCTCACTTAGTTTATTAGATTTCTTCCCCTTTATTTTCTAGCTCGTTCATCGTGTTCTTCGCGGGGCGACGAACAATGGATCATTGTGAATCCGTTACATGATGCAACAATCCCAAATTGAAGGTTCGACACTGCAATGACCTTGCAGAGGTGCGACGACGATGGCAGATGACGAATCAGACCGGATCGGAAAAGGGCGTTCTTCGAGCGTTCTTAGCGCAGGAAGATCAAAATATGTTTTCAGAGCCAATCGGAGACCCAAAAACACCGGAAGAGTCTTCATGGTGTCGGGGCAACCAAAACCTGAAGGTTTCGGGGCGATTGGATGGACGTATCAATGATCAGAGTAGCATGGGATGCGTGTGGGAGAAGAACGTCGTTTTTCGAAATTTCCAGAATACACGGCGTGTACTTCCTAGGAACACACCGTGTAGTTTGGTGGTGACTAGGGTTCGAGTGTCAGAGCGAAATCACACGGCGTGTGACCCTAGTCACACGGTGTGTCGTACTTCCACAAAGCTCGGTGTGTATCTTGGAAAATACCCAGACACAGGATGATCTACACGGCTTCAGGCGACACGGCATGTACAACATGATAGCAGTGGCTACGCGGGACTCAGTGTGTATCCCGGGGATACACAGACACTGGTTGGAATACACGGGTTGATAACCATTTATGGGCACATGGAAAACATACACGGGGCCAACCCGAGTCACTCGGACACAGCGTGTACATCGTACTACACGCCGTATACTCAGTTTTTCTACACGATCAACCTACGACACTGGCCGTTGTACACGGGCAGTACTTGAGGTCCGATAACACAGCGTGTAACATTCTACACACCGTGTACTTTTTCGAAAATCACATGGTCCTCTTTCTCAGCGTATTTTGGACATATTTCTTTTGGGTTAGTGCCCCTTATTCTCATTACCCTAAAGGTCAAGCATCATTTTCTCACACAGGTGTATGATTCATTCAGCATGACATTCTGTGATAGAGTCAGGCATCCATCCGAGAGGCCCACATCGAGATCCTCTATCCATTCCTGACCCTAGTTAGAGTCAGACATCGACGTCACCAACTCTACCAGGCGTTGATCCTCTACCAAGCTGGTGTATCACCTAACTGGTGAATCTGGATGAGTCGCGGAATCCGCCATGGCCCTGGCAGTGATCCTCATTTGTGTATTGTGATCTTTCCCACTTGGGAGGGTGTCTCCTGTAATGAGTGCTTCTATCAATCGGAAATCTTCCCGCTCAAGAGTGTGTCTACTGTAATGAGTGTGACTACCTGTCGTGACGGTTCCCGAAGAATAGTACTTCTTGAATGGACATCATCAGAGCTATAATACTCATGGAGTATGTTCTCCCAGAACGAGTGCATCGCAGAATCTTTGAACTGTATCCCTATAGGGGGTATTCGGTTGTGAGTCTTATATCTAGACTATAGGTCTGGGTTTTTAGTATATCTTGTTTTTTATATATGTTCTCTAGACAAACATTGTGCATAGCTGACTGTACCTTTACCTTGTGTACCGTTTTGTGGTTTTCGGGGTCCTCTACTAAGTATTGTTATACTCACCCCTGCACGGGCTTTTCCCGCACATATGTTGTCTTGTGTAGATGAGAAGCCTTTCGACAAAGTCCTGGGTGTAATAGGATAGGGCCGAGCTTTCTGAGTTCCCTACAGGCTGAGGTGTTTCTATGGCTACGAGCAGTAGTCCCGGTACCTTTTGTGCTTACAGGTTGGACTTTGTAGTTTTCAGACTCTAGTTTTTGGTGGGCTTGTATTCTGGCCCGGTTTACTTTTTAGTACTCTACCTTTCATCGTACTCTGTTGGTTGGGTTTAGTTGTATGCATGCATTTTTGTTCCTTAGTGGTTTTTACATTTCAGCATTGTGGGCTGGGAGATGTGTGTGTGTGTACAGGTATATAGGCAATGCCTCCCAGGTTAGTAATATGCCTACTCGGTGCTAGTCACTAGCCTGAGGCCTAATGGAGGCAGGCTTGGGGAGTCCTGGCATGGGCCCCACTCGGATGGTTCATGATAGAGGGATACACGCTGAGTCCCGCGTAGCCGCTCCTGTCATGCTGTACACGCCATGACACCTGAAGCCGTGTAGATCATCTCGTGTCCGTGTATTTCCCAAGATAGATGCCAAGCTTCGGGGAAGTTTGACACGTCGTGTGACCAGGGTCACACGATGTGTGCTTCCGCTCTGACCCCCGAACCCTAGCCTCCACTGAACTACATGGCTTGTTCTTAGGAAGTACACATCATGTATTCTGGAAATTTCAAGAAATGGTGCTCTTCACTAGCACGCCTCCCGTGCTGCTCCGATCGTTGATCCGGCTATCCGACAGCCACGAAACATTCAGTTTTTGGTCTCACTGACACCACGAAGACTCTTCCAGTGTTTTCGGGCATCTGATCGGCTCTGAAAACATATTTTGATCTTCCCATGTGAAGAATGCTTGAAGAACACCATTTTCTAATCTGGTCCGATCCGTCGTCCTCCATCATCTTCACACATCTTCAAGGTCATTGCGGTGTCAAACCTTCTATTTTGGATCATTGTCTCACGGAATGGATCTGAAATGATCCATTGTTCTTCGCCCTGTGAAGAACATGAAGAACACGCGAGAAAAGAAAGTGTGAGAAATCCAATAAACAAAGTGAGGAACGGATCCCTGCCGTCGTTCGTCACAGCGTTGATCCACTCCCATTAGAAGGCTTAAATGGAGCAAGAATAATCAATAACAAAACAACATGGATCAATTCCCTAAATCATCCTGACAAAACCCTCCCGCAAGAACGGATGAATCTGCGGATCAACTTGTTCTTGGTTGATCCACGTTTGTCGTTAAAAATAAAAAATGGGGAAAAGGATTCAAATAACAATCCCCTACCTCAGCTGGGATTGATCGCTGATGAAGGTGTTGCACTGTCGCCACCGTCGAGATCCTTCAACATCATTGGCGCAATGATTCTCAACTCCGATCTGTCATCGTTCTCCACTGACGATTCACTCCAGCGCTTCGTGGATCTGCCAACGATTTCTCCCAAAAGTTCGTCAACGACCACCACTCGCTTAGCCCATTAAAAAGAAAAACATGATTGGAATTTAAGATACGTTGTGGTATTAATGACTCTGTCTTTCCATTCTTGAGTCATTATGATGCATCGTTAAAAAGGAAACAGATGTGTCATTGCTGCGCTGCAGCAGATGTTTCCATAAAAAAAGATAAACATTTAGAAATTTATTTTATTTTCATTTTACTAAAAACATCCGAAAAGTAACTTTTTCCCTCGACCCGCACCGGTCGAGGTTAGGCTCATTCTTAAATAAAGTCATCTTCTCAGACGCAATAGTTCCCTCATATTTCTAATCCGGTCATCCGTTTGGAAACTACCACAACCGCGCACAAGTACCGACTCACTTAACTTGAAAAAGTTCAAATCACCATTCTAGGCTCATTGGACCTCATAATGATGTTCCTTCTTCGCGCACGGTCTCGAAATAATTCCATATAATATTTAAAAATAATACACATAAAATTATGAGACATTACATGGACCCCTCTATGGTTCACTCCGAGACACTCCCTCGCTACGGCCTTGTTGATGCCTTCCCTTCCACAAGGGGCAGAGGGTATCGGTTATGTAAATCCTAGGGTGTAGAGCAATCCCACTTCATCTGAGCTAAAGGACGTTAAACTACCAAGCATCTTGTCCTCAACACATGACATTAAACTGTGACCCGACCACATGCCTCTCATGCAGGGTCCCCCCACATCGGACATTCTCCACGCCCACTCGTCTCCATGGAGATGGGATCACACCTCACCAGGGATGATTTCCTCCTTGTTGGAGCGGCGTTTATCTGCAGGGAAGGGCAGCTGCCCTGGAGTAAGCCCCTGGCCTTCCTTCTAGGGGGAAGCACCCCTGCTCCTCCTCACTTCCTCGGTTCCAAGGCTAGCGGAGGGAATGATAGGGAATGAGGCCCTTCCTCTCTTCTTGGGTTCCAAATACATCTCCTGCTACACTTTGTCACTCCCGGGCCTCCATCCTGGAGTAAGTCCCGACACCATGGGCTTCTCAACATGTAAACCCCTTTTCACTTCCCATGGATGCACCCTTCGCGACATGATCATCAGGTCTCTGCTACCTCTTGTTTCTCACACTGAGCATGAATCCTGTGATCTTAGAGTGATCACTGACCATGACACACCATGTGCTGCCTTAGAGCATATCCCCCAAACATCCCCGTCCAGCATGACGTTAAAATTTCCATCCCAAACTATGGGGACTTTGATCTGTGCTAAGGCATGGTTCGTAGGAATCCTCCACGAGGTTCAATCCCCACCACCATGGGTCATCTCAGAGCATATGCTCCAACCTACCTAAACTATGGGGACTTTGATCCGTGCTAAGTCATGGTATGTAGAAAGCCTCCATGAGGTTCAAGCCCCACAACTATCAGTCATCTCATAGCATAAACCCCAACCAACCCAATCTATGGGGACTTTGATCCAGGCTAAGGCATGGTACATAGGAAGCCTCCATGAGGTTCAAGCCCCACCACCATGGGTCATCTCAGAGCGTAAGCCGCAACCAATCGGAACCACGGGGACTTTGATCCATGCTAATGCATTGTATGTAGGAATCCTCCACGAGGTTCAAGCCCCACCACCATGGGACATCTTAGAGAGTAAGCCCCAACCATCCTGAACTATGAGGACTTTGATCCATTCTAATTCATCGTACGTAGGAATCCTCCACAAGTTTCAAGACTGCCAAACCATTGGCCTCGACCGTCTTTATGTCAGTGTGTCAAACCCCATTTCCCCCTTCATCCGCCTCAGAGTATAATCCCCAATCCACCCGGACCCCAGTTCCCTCTTCACGTCGGTTCACCGACTCCAACTTTGGGCCGTCTCAGAGAGTAAGCCCCAAATTCCCCCATCCCGCATGATGTTAAATTGTATTCCATCCTGAACTACGGGGACTTTGATCTGTGGTAAGGAATCGTACGTAGGAAGCCTCCATGAGGCTCAAGCCCATCACTCATGTATCATCCTAATCTCTCCCTCGAGCCCACACATCTTGGGAAGCTCATTCCCTAACCCGGAGGTTCCACTTCCTCTGGGTCCCATCCATGCATTTATTCTGAAGGGTCACCCCTTCAGGTGTCCCACAGTATCATCAAACTATGCGAACATTGATTCCCTACCACGGGGTTACGTAGGAAGTCTCTTCGAGAACCATGCCCAAAGCCTCCTTCCATCCTGATTCTTACCTGGACTGCCACATCCCAGTGGGATCAAGCCACTTCACACCTCACTCCAATCCATTACAACTTAAAATACACACACGTGATGGCCCCAACATCGGTGTTCCCTCCAGGGGGTTCTTCAATATGATCCACTCAAGCTAGTGTTCCGATCAGTCTGATCCATCTTCACTAGACATTAAACTTATGGAATACCATGTGTTGAACATGAAAAGATGAGGAAAACCTCAGATACATGCCTATGACATATAATTCCCCACGTTCGATGTGGGATTCCTGGGATTCCGCTCCCTCGAGAAGCACTATAATAAGTGATAGAATACAGACATGCCAATACCCAGCATCAAGACATGACAGTGATGCCCCAACATGACTGCTCTCCAAACTGAAGGTTGCTGCCATGACCGGACTCCTTGGAAGGTCCTGACAGAAGCACCATAATTAACTGTTGTCCCTAAAGATATGGCACTGGGAGGATCTTCACAAAATACGTTTTAAATCTATGAGGGAGACCTGGACTAGGTGATGATATCTGAGGAGGAATCCACGAAAGGAAGAACTGACATCCCATCATCCCGTTTTGATCAAGGAGCAAACATACCTGAATAAGGAGTGGATGTCACCCACCTTTGGTAAGCGAGAATGCAGGGTAACAGCAGCACGTACTCTACATGACAGATGTGTGTGCCTCGGAAAAAGCATCAGAAACAGAAAATGGTGAACCCAACGTGAATCTCCTCTCCTAATCATGGAGGCTCGTAGCGTTCGGGAAATCGATGGATAAGCATGTCTTCTGACCTCATCATCTGATACCAGGTCCCAACAAACAGGCCTGACGTGAAACTCGCTAGAATTTGGGACATTCAAAATGTTGAGCATTCCGTTCTACGACATTGTCAGTGTGGATTCATCTTTCCGACCACAGGAGATGGAATGGTGTTGTGTCACTGGTTGTCAATTTCATTTCCTCACAGTGTTAATGAGTTTTTCTCCCTGCTTTCAAGAATCCAGTTGTTGCATCCAAAGCTCGATCACCTGCCCACCGATGCAAGGGTAGGGGAAATATCTACATGGCTTCCCCACATGGTTTTTCCTCTTCCATGATGGCCACGACTGCCATGACTGCTGGGCGCCCACACCCCCTCTCCCCATCAGAGATTATCTAGAGAAGGGTAATCAATGACCTTGCACGCAGGTACTCGGAGGAGGGGGTTATCCCCACTAGGGGTATGGCCCAGTTAGATCTTGAGGTATCCACACCTCACCATCCACGCCACCCCCAAGGGCTGCACAGGGAGCCGCAGCTCCCCACCCAAACGTTCAATCGCTTCGGGAGTTTGTCCCTAGAGTGCCTCGACAGCTCCCTCCCTTATTCCAACGAAGTAGGGGATATCCAGGTTGGCCCGATGAGAGTCCCACTTCCAGGGCTCCAGGAGAGGTCCCCCACCAGGCAGCGTCAGCGCCGCCGCCTAGTTCCTCGAGCTGAAGAGTTGGTAAGCCATGTGCCTACACCACTGGCGCCAGTCCATCTGACCTGGTACCAGCGTCGGGCATGAGCAGAAGAAGACGCTTGCTGTGTGGCGTCAATGTCAGCGACTAATGTGGCCCAATACACCGCTGGTTCATATCCCCAAATCCCTGCATACGTTGAGTAGGGGCTGCTATATGCCTGACTTGGATCGAGTACCCAACCGCCCCATGGGAAGGTTTGGTCAACTCTCCTGGTCTCTGGAATAGGTGATGGCTTCCGCAGACCAATCCGTAGCAATGCCGCCCAGTGTGGAGTCTCACTCTACACCACCACTACGGAGGGTATGAGCCCTCCCCGCTTCAAACCTCGGCATAGAGGTCTTCCCTAGGCCACCTTCAACCCAGGTGTGGGTCTTCCCTATGACATCAACACTCCATATGGGGGTCTCTCCTATGCTCAATACACTGGGTACGAGACCACTCCCGCAGCCGTGAACCGCGATCATGGAGACGTTTCATGTCCGGTCACTCACCAAAATGGAGGTCCTCCCCATGTCCCTGTGCCTATCAGGGAAGGTCCTCCCCGCCCCAGTAATCAGAGAGGTGGAAGCCAACCTTACTTCACTAACGTCCAGCACGGAGGTCCTCCCCGTGTCCCTTTAGACATTCGTCCCGGTGCTCCTCACACCTCGGCTTCTTCGGGTGGAAACTTTCTCCACCCTGAAACAAGTGCAGCCGAAGGACCCCATGTCGGAAATCAGACCTGCCCTAAAGAACCATCCAGGGGCGGAAGAGTAGGTTTCCGCTGCCGCAAGAGGAATTCTGGGAAAGGCTGGATGGGGATTAGACTAGTCCGCTTCTCAGACTCTAAGGTGGAGTACGATTCAGCACAGGAGCCCTCCCCTCAGTCCTCCGAGTCAAGGGATGGGGAAGGAACGAGGTGCATCATCCTCGTGATCCCATAATGTGAGATCCACAGGATCCCTACTTCCCTACGAAGGTATATTCATAAGGATGAGACTCTTTCATATTTCCAAGGGCTGACCACGCAGTCGCCACCATCATTTCTGGGAGCACCCTCTGCCTCAGATCTATTTTAGGGGTCAATAACAGAAAATTCAGGGCGTAGCCCATCCCCGGCAGACGCTACTGCAGTGTCAGGAGCTCTAGTTGCATGTCCATATTATCGTTACATGATGGCCATGCTGCTGCAACCCTCATAGGATAGCCCAAGATTCAGCGGCCAATCAGCTCGCTTGCTGTATTCTCCGCCGACCAGCTTGCCGGCCCAGCGGCCCACCTCAGTGCCACTACTAGTCTTTCAGCCACCCTCAGTTGAAGAGTGGGGAAATCAGAGGCTAGAATATGAATCTAAGCCAGGGAGCTTCTGGACCATCCTCGTGGCATGCCACTTCCCCAAGGAGTTTTGGCTAGTTGTGGGATCAAACTTTGATACTCCAGAATCGCTCACCCCAGAGGAGTTTGAATGTTTCCGCCAGACCCTTTGGGTGACTCAACTTCATCCTCACCACCGGTGGGATAATTATCCTAGTAGCCAAGAGAACCTCGAAACATCGGCAAAAAATGCTGCCTAGTTGACATGACCACACTCCATGCGGTCCGACACAATGAGTCACCTAGCCACAAGAGGGCCCTCCAGCAATAATGCGTTCAGAGTTTCCAAGTACTCCACAGAGTTATCAAGGTGGCCACCCCCCACATTCAAGTCCATGGCTGGGTGTAGTATGTTTCCATCCTCTTCAGTACGATTCATCGGCAGCCTGACTCACTTAGCGGTAGTGAGGATATGCCCCCAGGAAGAGTGGCGGTCAATGTGACCGATCTAATAGAAGAGTCGAATGAGCTGGGACTTCTCGATGGGGGTGTCCCCCCTGAGGATGTGCCGCCACGGGACCCATCAAGATGGATTACTCACCAGTAGAGGAAACTAATAGGTCTCCCTCCACCCACCAAGGCATGGGTACTGATCCGGAATGTCAGTAAAGGCAAAGAGCATGTTGGATCAGTCAAGTACTCCGACCCGTCGGCCTCAGTGCAGAAGACGGAAGAGGACCCCCGGAAAGGCCACACTGCACCAGCAGCTTGCTGAGTAGAAGAAGTTGGTTGATGAACTTCTGGATGAATGCATTGCAGAGCGGTGACCCGACTACGGTGATGCTAGGTCGGGGCAGTAGGGGTAGGAACAACTACCCCTCAGCGATATTCTCCTAGGCATCCCTGATCATGTCGTATTCACCGATAGGGAAGAAGCTGGAGCCCATGGCAAGAGGGCACGATATGTTTCGCCGAACCCTCCTGAACGACGCGACCACCCAGGGAACCCTGTCTAAGCTCCTCCAGCCTCCCCAAGGGTCGCTCCACCAGCCGCTCTGTGAGCTGTTGAGCTGGGTTATCGCATTGATGAGCTTAGAAATGTGCTCGTGGTTAGGGATCCTCGTCAGGACTGGTACCCGTGTCCATAAAATCTAATGGCGACACTCATTTCCACCTGGATAATTTGAAAATGTGATAGGTGGTTATCCCGCTCGATGGAAAGCCATACCTGGCATGGGTGAATGACATGTCGGCACCCCCGGGATTTGGGAATCCCACTTTCTGCCCCTTTAATGGTACGGGGGACCCTCCGTAACACCTGGCACACTTTAACTCGAGGTGTGGGCCTATGTTAGGGACCCCAATGCATGAGGAGGACACCAACCTCCGTTTCTTTGTTCAGATGCTGGAGGGGGTGGCATTCATTTGGTACAGCCCGCTCCCCGTTGGATCCGTGACTAGCTGGGAGGACCTTCGCAGGTAGTTTCTTTACCAGTTCAGCTTTACCACCTGGAAGACGAACATCACAGACCTCTTCAGGTGTAAGCAGAGGCCCGATGAGCGGGTCTCATACATCATTGCCCGGTGGAAGGGGCTCACATACTCCCTTGACATGCCACTAACTCATGAGAAATTACTAACAATGTTCGCAGGGAATTTCAAGACGAAATTGGATCCCTCCCTGATCACTCAGAATTATCCCGGAGGGTTTTGAGACTTCTCAGATAAGGCCCAGCACCATGAAAAAATCCCTGTAACATGCTAGCTAGACACACCTGCCGCCTCCTATAATCCCTGCAAGGAGGGATGCCATAGTTGAGCCTGCCGATGTGGCACTTGTATAAGCCCCCAGTCAGCTAGAATTGGTACCAATGGAGCCATCTCCATAGCCTCGTAGAGGCCATCCTCCACAGGCACAGTTTCTAGCCCATCAGGGCCCACCCCAGAATCGGCAGGCACCTCCGCCTAACGCGCCGCCTCCACCTCGGCAAGATAATCAAGTTACTCCCCCTCGGTAGGCTCCTTCAGCCCCCCATCAGGGTTAGGGTACTAGAGCCCCCTTTCCGGATAGAAGGAATCAGACCTACTCATTCGACGAGGCTCAGGTCCCCGGCTACTTTCGCAGCGCCTTAGAGCAGAGAATCGTATGACTGCCTAGGTTCTGGAAGTCAGAAGTGACGCATCTCATTGATCACCCCAACTACTGCCCTGATCCATGGATCTTGGGGAACACCATAAAGAAATACTATGTGTTCAAGGACTATCTATAATATCATATTAACAACAACATAGTCTGGTTGGGCCCGTCCCTGGCCCAAGTGGAGGGTGTCTTTGTGGGATTAGATTACAGTGGCGATGATGGAGGTGAGTGGAAGTAGGTTCCTGACCACAGGTCCTAGAAATCTAATGACTGGATGGATTGTAGGATGGTCGCCCATGCCCATGGCATTATCCGTGCATTCCTAAATCAGTCATAGCCTTTATAATCTGCGGCCACCACTTTTGTATCATCATCTTAGCCGGCCTCTTCCCAAAAGAGCAAGCACCGGTGGCGCAAGAAGAAGAAATGCACCCTGCCAAGGCCATTGTTGTCTTACACTATTGGTGACTTCATGCCCCCAGAGATGGGCATGCCTCCCAGAATCCTCCCATTGGTGGATGATTTTTCAAGTGATAGTCAAAGGTAATCTTCAATTAAAACCGTCGAGTAGGTAAATCCCTATATGACTCCTGACAAGAGGAAGTGCCAGATGAACCTCCCCGATTTCCCCAGCTGACGCCAAAGTCAGCGGAACCGTGACCATATGGGTCACTAAGGCGCTTCAGTTGGCACCTCTAGACATGCCGTGCATGATGTTGAGACCAGACACTAGGCCCAACGCAGAACTCAGCACACAAAACCTCTTCATCCGGTGTCTATAGGTCCGCCTCCACCACCGTTTGTGCTACTAGATCTAGTAGAGACACTTCAGCAATATCACAACCAGCTTCGCCCTACTACAGGCCGATCTCAGTCGCCTGGTCCTTATCCAGTAGCTACCCCCCGAGCCTCAACTAGTGAGACGGTCCATCCAACAGGATCCGTCATGCCTCCAGTCATAGAGCAGCCTCCTATAAGCATAAGTTCATGCATGGAATGGAAGTATGATGTTTTAAAGCACCTCACTGGCATCCCATCAAGGCTCTCCATCCTGGAAGCCCATTTCCTATTGCTAGATATGTGCTAAGAACTCCCCGAGGCTTTAAGAAGCCCCCTCCAGTTTGAGACAGAGATAGCAGTTGCAGAGGCCTTCCATGCTGAAGCAGTTGAGGACGCCGAATGCCAGTCTTTCATCTCTTTCTCCGTAGAGGATGAAGGCTCCCCCTTACAAGGGCACATCCGTCCGCTGTACATCACCAGCCAATTCAATGATGTGGAGATTTTCCGCTGTCTTGTTGACACCAGTTCCGGGATCAACCTTATCCCGACACGGACACTACAGAAGCTAGTGATATCCGAAGATGACCTTACTCCCTTCGATTTAAGGATCCAGGGATATGATAGGATAGAGTAGAAACCGGTCAGTAAGATCCATCTGAAGACTCAGTTTGGTGGCTGGATTTCCCGCACTGAGTTCATGGTTGTCTCCCAGGATACCATGTACAACGCATTGATGGGTAGGTCATGGCTCCATCTATACACGGTGATCCCCTCATCATATCACCAATGCCTCAAGTACTCCCTTAATGTTCAAGTATGCATACTCTATGGTGATTCATCTCCTTTAACCTCTTGCGAAGCCCGCTACTTGGATGCTGATTATTACAAGAGAAAGGATAAGCAAGTCCAGGAAAGAGAAATTGAGCCTGTTTCCGCTACGATCGACCCTTTGGAAGACCTAAATGACACCTACGTCTTCCTGATCCATTGTTTGGAGGCCACAACCCCAGATATGGGGCAATGTTTTGTCATTTCCGTTACAAGGGGGAATAATGGTCCCAAATCTAGGCAGCATCGGAAGATCACTTCTTATTCTTATACAAACCAGGATCCAGTGATCCCGGAGCCTCCCACTCCCATTATGTATTGAGACGTCCGGCTCATGGAAACGATAGTGCATCATACTTTTTTGTTTCACCGGGTTGGAAAAAGTTGGCTCCGTCCAACGCGCCACTACTGCTTCAATATTATCAAGCGTGGCCCCTTGGGCTGGAGACCAGATGGGATCGGGTCGACAACCTTCATATCCATGGTCTCAACAGTGCCGGAGTGCCCCGATGCAATGACCATGGCCGCACAAGATGGTTGCAGCCTCCCATCAGTGTTAGTTAGATCAAAAGAATCTTCCCCCACTAAAGACCCCTCCATAAGTGGAGAATAAGATATGGAGGACACTCCCCCTGCTTTTGAGGAAGGTGTCTCTACCACGGTCGACGAGCGGGTGCAGGTGAGCCTTGGTAGAGAGGCAGATCCTAGAACCACATTGATCCACGCCGCTACGTCCCCTGAGGAGCAACAACGGTACATGAATTCCTCAAATAGCATCGTGATTTATTTTCCTGGAGTTACGACAAGATGCCAGGACTAGATCCTCAGGTAGTCATCCACCGCCTCAGTCTCCTGACAAACCATCATGGGTTCAAGAGCCTCCCAGAAAGATGAATCAGTCTCCCTGTTCCATGGTTGAGGCCGAAGTTGACAAAATCATCATAGCCAACTTCATCACAGAGGTCCACTACCCCATGTGGTTATCCAAAATTGTGCCAATCAGAAAGAAGTATGGGCAGATCAGAGTCTGCATCCACTTCCGCGATCTCAACTGTCACTGTCTGAAAGATGATTTTCCCCTTCCAATGATAGCATTGTTGATCAACACTATGACAGGGTACCAAGCCCTCTCTTTCATGGATGGTTACTCTGGATATTATCAGATCCATATGGCCTCCTAGGATGAGGAGTCTATCACTTTCAGGGCACCCCAAGGTACTTTCAATTACCAGGTTATGCCCTTCGGCCTAAAGAATGCAGGTTCCACCTATCAGAGGGCCATGCATCGCATATTCAAGCCAATCCTAGGAAAATTGGTGTAATGCTATGTGGATGATCTGGTGGTCAAATCTTGCCAGTTCCAGGACCATCTCAAGGATCTTGAGATAGTATTCAGTTTCCTCCATTCCTACCACCTGAAGATGAACCCATTGAAGTGTGCCTTTGGAGTCACCTTAGGGAAATTCCTTAGCTTTTTTGTCAGATACCAAGGCATCGAGATCGACCCGGAGAAGATAAAGGCCATCAGCTAGATGCCTCCCCCGTGAAACATTCGGGAGCTTCGAGGTATCCAAGGCCACTTAGCCTAAATACGTCAATTCATTGCGAATCCAGCTGGAGAGTGTATGCCCTTTTCTCGACTTATGAATAAGGGCACTGCTTATGAGTGGGGCAAGGATTTTAAGACCGCTTTTGAGGAAATCATGAAATTTTTCTCCACCCCCTGGTCTTGATGCCAACAATATCCGAGAAGCCACTGATTTTCTATGTCACTGCTCTGGAATGATCCCTTGGAGACCTTCTCACCCAGAAGAACAATGAGGGGACAGAGAAAATCCTCTACTACCTCAGTCTCATGATCCTCGATACGGATACTTGTTACTCCCCCATCGAGAAGAGCAGCCTTGCCCTCGTTTTTGCTGTGAAGAAACTATGGCATTACTTGCAGTACCACAAGGTACAGCTGGTCTCTCGAGTAGACCTACTGAAGTATATTCTAATCCGTCCCATGTTGACTGGACAACTAGTGTGGCGAGCGGTGATCCTCCAGCAGTTTGACATTAGGTTCGTGACCTAGAAGGATATCAAGGGGCAGCCATTGGTAGACTTTCTAGATGCCCGTCTAACCTCCATGAACTAGTACCTGGACCTACATTTTCCTGATGAGGCGATCCTATCAGCCAATCAAGCTATCCCATGTTGGCTGATGCACTTTGATGGTGCCTCCCGGAGCCCCACTGGAAGGAAGCTCAGTTATCCTTGGATCAATAGAGTAGGTCTGGGTATCATTTTCATTACCCCAATGGAATCCATTCTTCCGTACTCATTCCTATTATCAGAAGGCTTCACCAACAATGAGTCAGAGTATCAGGCCCTCATTACTGGTCTCGAGCTGGACCTTGAGATCGATGTGCCCTAGTTGCATGTGAAAGGGGATTTTGAGCTAGTTATCTAGCAGGTCAATGGTGACTATGTTGTCCGAAAGCCATAGCTCGTACCATTGTTAGAACACACTCTCCAGCTAATGGCCTAGTTCCCTTCTCATCCAGAGGTTATCCATGTCCCTCAGTCACAGAATGGTTGAGGAGATGCTTTAGCCAGCCTGGCAGCATCGCTTGAAGAGCCTGAGCAGGATGATCTGATTATCCACGTGGTCCACAGAAGAGTCATTGCTCCCTTCACCCCAGAGGATGATGACGGCCCGTAGGTAAACCATATTACCGATGGTGACTCTACGTCAGGGCCCTTGGGTGGTTCAAATGTGGTGATTGAGGTAATGGTTGATTGGAGGACACCCTTTGTCGAATACCTTCAACACGGTAATATCCCGTCAGAACGAGCCGAGCGTGAGCGAATCCGATGCCACGCGCTACAGTTTACTCTCCAGAGTGGTCCCAGCCTTGAGAAGATCCACTATAAACTCGGATTTGATGGTATTCCCCTCCGTTGCATCCAAGGAGTAAAGATTAAACAGGTCATACGAGAGGTTCACGCTAGTTCATGTGGTGCCCATCAGGCTGGGCCATAGCTGTCCCACCAAATACAGAGACTAGGGTATTTTTTTCCCTCCATGATCCACGACTGCATCAAGTTATCCAAGAGGTTCCATGCATGCCATGTTCATGCTAACTTTCTACATCGGCCACCGGAGCCTCTCCATACTACCATATACTCTTGAACCTATGCAGTCTGAGGGTTAGATGTCGTAAGACCATACCCACCGGCAACGGCTCGCCAATGTCGATTCATTTTGACCTCTACGGATTTCTTTTCCAAGTGGGCAAAGGAAATTCCGCTCAAGGAAGTCAAGGCCCATTCTATCGTTGACTTCTTGAGTTCCAATATCATATATCGATTTGGGGTACCTCACGCTATCCTTACCGATAACGGCGCCAACTTCCGGTCAGTCGAGCTAATGAAATTGTACGCCAAGTAAAATCGTCGCTCCAACCATACCTCCCGCTATCAAATGCAAGATAATGGACAGATTGAGGAGTTCAATAAAACCCTCTCTAACATTCTACAAAAAATAGTTGGTCAGAGCAAGAAGAGTTGGCCGGATAAGCTCCCCAACTCCCTCTGGGCTTATTGGACGACGAACCCTAATTCCACCCAGGTGATCCCATATTCCCTAGTCTACGGAATGGAGGTCATCCTACCCATTGAGATTCAATTTCTGTTATTTCACACATCAGTCTATGACCAGCAAGTGCCAGATAAAGTGGCTGAAATCTGTCTAGGTTAATTGGAAGCACTGGATGAGAATAGGATTCATGCCCTGCACAACCTAGAGAGGCATCAGAGATGGGTGGCTCGAGCTTTCAATGAGAAGGTTTTCCTCCGCTCTTTCTAGAAAGGTGACTTGGTATTATCCCTCATAGCGCCAATGATCCCTGGAAGGAAAACACCCAAGTTGGAGCCCAAATGGGAAGGACCTTTCATTGTTCTTAAGGTTTGTCCCAATAGAGAATAATCCCTGGTATCTATAGATGGTGATTGTATAACTCATCCCACTAATGCCAAGTTCATCAAGAAATACTTTGTCTTATCGCATTCGGACCCCCATGACCTTAAACTGGATTGTGGTCCTGTATGGACCAAAACTGCATGATGGCCCTGCATGACCCTGAACTGCATGATGGTCATACATTTGGGCCCGTAAGGTCCTCCATGACCAAAAACTGGATTGCGGACCCCTATGACCATAAACTGGATTTTGGTCCTGCACGACCTTAAACTGTGTTTGGTCCTACATTCGGGCTCGTACGGTCCCGCATGACCTTAAACTTCTTGCTCGTCCTGCATGATGTTGAACTGCAAGCTACCCAGGCATTCTTGACCGAGGCCTAGCCTCATGCCCCTTGGCCTTCTTGGACTCCAGTCCTAGTTCTTCCTGGAGTGTACGGTGTGTCGTGGGATTATGTCCTCATTCACGCCAGGCTGTTCACCATGCCGTACACCCCCCTTTGATATGGTATCCTACCCCTGGATGTCTTCAAGAACTACGTGTGGCTTGATTCCCATTCTTATGGGATACGTAGGACCGCCTGAACATCTAGATTTAAGGTCCATCCCCATCTCTTAAATGATATCTCCAATCTCCTAGGCACCTAGGCCCCTTGTCATGTCCCTCTCCACGAGGGGGATATATAGGTGTGGTACATGGTTTTTGGCACCATTCCCCCCTTCTCTCAGGAATCCTCCATCTCTTGGCTGCTCTCAAATTGAGTCCCTTGACCCTTTACAGTGGTCCGCCAATGTGTTCAGAGTACTCTGGTCTACCACCAGGAGTGTCAAATTCATCTTGGGCATGTTCCTTCCACTTGTCAAGCTTCATGTTCACCTTCATTTGGTCCCCTGTTATCTCTCATGCCTGAAGGGACCCCCAAAAAATGACCTGGATACCACACCTAAGTTCTCTCCTAATGTTACGGGCCAACACCCCTAAAGGTTTCAGACAAAAAATTGATACAAATCTCGCGTTGTGAACATGGTCAGTTGTCGATGCTCATTTTTCTGTCCCCATTTCAGGCTAACGTGACGGGATATTGTGTTGCAAACATGGTCAGCAGTAATCCTTAGTCATCACGCCACCCCCTTTAGTCCTTTAATGTTGGTTGCATTAATCACATTATGTTCCACCCCATCATGTCCAGGTGGAATATCGACACTCTTGGCACTATCCCTTAGTGCACCTTCACACGTCAGGGGGACAAAGCTACAATATGTCATCTCTCAAGGATCCCGCGATCCGAGTGATAAGAATATAGGTTGGGATATTCATTAAGGGCTATGTAAAGCTCAATCCTTATCCCCATGGGATATGTGGGATCACCTGAACATCGAACTTTCAGGTCCAGCTCAGCTGGGAGCTAGTCTCTCCTTCCCCTCGTCCTCTAACCCTCGCTGGCCTCCTGGCCCGAGGCTCCTCTATTAGGATCGCGCACGGTGATGATGTAGACCACACCCACATTCATGCTGGGTAGGTTTTATCGCGTCATGGACATTCCCATAGGTCCAAGCCATACGACATAAAACTATGCTGTTTGGTCCTACCACATCACCATAAACTATGACCATATCATCCCGACCGCACGAATAAAAACGGTATTGCATTGTGATAACCTTATCATAAAGGATATCACGTTGGGTATCGGTCATTTCCTGTACCATTTATCAATGCCCGTACACAGATTTATTATTGTGGCAATGCCTGAAAAATTTTACCCTAGGTCGGTCGCTCCACAAAAGAGAAATCATTCACCTTAAAGGACAAACAAGATACATCAAATGCCACTTCTTTTGGTGAGAGGGCTAGACCCGCACGCCCTTTTCATACTTTTCACTGGTACCTTATCGTGCCATCCCTATCCTCCCAAGAACTATGTATGGATTCATTCTCATCTTCATGAGATACGTAGGAGCGCCCATGAGCTTCCCCGCAGGCCCAGCCTAACTGTCGGGTTCAGTCCATTGACCAGATCACTTCCCCAGGGAACACATGGTGAGTAGGACTCATTCCCCCATTCACGTCGGGCTTCATAATCACCTTACCATGTGTCTCCTTCTCTCGTTACCCATCCTTGTTTTGAGTTATAAGACCTTAAACTAAGGTCATTTCTAGAACTACGTGTGGCTTGATTCCCATCCTTATAGAATACGTAGGAATGACCAGACATTTTGTCTTGGGTCCAGTCCCAGGGATCACCAAATCTCGTCCCTCCTCACTGTCGGCCCCTTGTCTTGAATTATTTGGGAGTTGTCTAACTGTATAATTTTCCCCGAATAAGTTCGGGATGCCCCATAATGACATTGGGAAGTGACAATTCCCTCACCAGGGAGGTCCTATCTAAAAATTGGAATGATATGTGACCAGATTAATGCGCCCGCCTAACATGCTTCCATCACGGTGGCATAATCTTGGGAGTGTTCGATTCTGTTAGAACAAACCACCACTTAACTTTCCACACTTTTTGTTCCCCTTTATTTAGATCATCATCCTCTTTCGTGTTTGAAGGGACTCCCTAATGGTAGGGATGCTCGACCTATGGTCCGCCTGCTATCCTGGGCCAACATTCCAGAAAACTGATCACATCTCGAAGGACCCCCTAACAGTATGGATGCTCGACCTATGGTCTGCCTACTGTCCTGGGACACTGTTCAAAAAGACTGATCGATGAGATTTGACTTAGGCCCCGTGTTGCGAACATAGTCAGCATTCGGCCCTCATTTGTTATCCCCATTCCAGGCTAGTGCTAGGGGGATGATGTGTTTCAAAAATGGTCAACAGTCATCCTTTGTTGCCATTCCCCTCTCATAGTTTTCCAAATTTGGGTAACGTGATTCACATTTCTCATTCCCCTATGTTCGTACTGATTACAATGCCCCTAGCATTTCCCCGCTCATGTGCTAGGGCACGTTGAGAAGACGATGCATTGTTTGGTCTGAGGTCCTCTTCTTTTGGATGGGCCTCCATCTTCTCCTCAGAAATCCAGGTTCAAATTTCGAATGCCCGAACCATGGGTGACGCTCCCATGATCAAACGAAGTGATGATACGAGCCTCATTTGCTTCTCACGCCCCACGTGAGCATAGGGATGGATTGTTATTTATTTCGGGATTATGGTTGAGTATTTTAATCAAGGAAGCATTTAAGTAAATTTTTATATACATACAGCTCCAAAGAACAAGCAGCAGTAAAGCGGGAAAAGTTTATGGATTTGGCTAAACCCAGGCCCCTAAGGTTCAGATTCTTGGATAAGTCTCCCCAATGCCACCA
Organism: Viscum album; assembly: GCA_963277665.1. Lineage (NCBI taxonomy): Eukaryota > Viridiplantae > Streptophyta > Magnoliopsida > Santalales > Viscaceae > Viscum > Viscum album. The sequence goes on along the minus strand of OY728125.1, from coordinate 110,681,577 downwards.
CCCTTTCATTGGAGGACTCCAAGATGGCCTCCCATCCCCTAAGGACCCTTTCTTCACCAGCGACCACGGAGCGCAACTCACTGACCCTGGCCAGTGCCCACACCTGTTCAGCTTGGAGCTCGGTTATCTGTCAACTCGCTTCTATGAGTTGTTCTTGGGTGTCTACCAGCTGAGCCATCAACTGCTCCATGAGCTCAAAGCAGTTTGCGATGAATACCTCCTTCTCTTCCGCTTGTACGTCGAGGTGTTGAACCACCTGCTCTGCCATCAGAAATGATCAGGTACTCTCCGACTCCTCCTGGCACAGGATGATGTCGGCATGCTGGCTGCTCTCACGCATCTTCTTGGCCATGTAATCATAGACTTTCAGTTTAAGATGTTGATAATCCGCCCCTCCAGCACATAGGAAGTGCATCCAGGTGTGGAGTGACCCCATCTGCTTCATCCATTCTTCTTGGGGCTAGTTGAGGAAACGCCGGATGCACATCCACCCCTTGTGTCACATTATCCGACTCTCCTCGGCTGATTCCGAATCTGAATCGTCAATTTCTTCGGGATCAGCAGGCCAATAGATAGGGAAGATAGCCAATAGGGTAGCAGCAAGGTTTTCCTTAGAGATTCCTCCCAGGGGAATATGCTCCTTACCATTTGGGTGACCTTCCTCTCTCCCCTCGGTCCTGGTGGTGCCCGCGTCAATTTTCGACCCTGCCCTGATGGCAGTACCTCCAATTTCTACCGCTCCCTATTCACTAATTTCCGGATCCAACTCAGTTTGGGAGGAATGTTTTGGACGGGGCGACACGTTTTCCATCGACACGCTAACAGATAGTCAAGGCACAGCAGCCCAGTGAGCCTCCAGCGCCGTGATCACTGTATAGACAAGGAGCACCCTGGTCAGTTGAGTCCTCTGATAGTGAGTACTGGTATCGATGTAAGGAACATACAAAACCCAAGGCATCGACCTCTATCACTCTAGCCACTACAGTAGTTGTAGTGGCGGGGGATCCCTCAGCACTTGTCAGCTTGATAATGAGTGTCGGTGCCCCGCCTTGCCCTATTGATGCTTACTCCCCTCCTTCAGCAGGAGACGCTTGGTTAGAACTGATTTTCTCCTGAGTTGGATGAGAAAGGTGGTATAAGGGTAGCAAAGGAAAGAGAATACATGAAAATAAAGATAAGGGTTGGAGCCTACCTCGAGCATCTCGGTAACATCCATATCGGAGCCAACGATCTCATCGCTCTCCCGGAGACTCCCTTGGTGGGACACCCCTTGCGACCCTTCGCCTTTGGGTTACCCTTCTCCTTCTCCTTCACCTTCCCCTTCTCCTTCTGCCTCCTCTCCTGTTTCATCATCCTCTGACTCATCACTGCTTTCATCATCCTCCTCCGACAGCTTTCTCGGGTCATGTTCCTGGCCGAGCATCTCATTCACCAAGAAGGATGTCTCCTTGCACCGACCCCATTGGCGTGCGTATCTGTCCATGGCCATTAGATATGTATGTCGTTGGTGGAAGTTCACTCTGTCGGCGACCTGGAAAAGCCCGAATTCCGGCAGCTGGATCCCGTCTTGCACTATCTTCTGCCAGAGGGATTCAGTACTCATTGATTACCAAAGGGTTATCCAAGATGACCACAGTACAAGGAAGACGAAATCCAGGGAAGGTTGAATAAAGTATCTTATTTTCTTCCTAGTAAGTTCTCTGGCTGCTCCGTGGTACCCTCCTCCTCTTGGCAATGAGGGCGCGACCACGCCATGCGACGCCCCCTTGGCTGAGGTCCCGACCCGTGCAGGCCATGTTCCCTAAGGCTATTCTTGTCCTCCTCCCCTAGCGGCACCCTTCCCACTCTCTCGCCACTGAGGTTCCGCACTGGCGACCTTGAGTTTCCAGACTCACTTCCGCAGAAGCCCCTCAACGTATGCTATGGTCCAATGTTTAGCATACTCGGTCAAGAGGCCAGCGTTGACTCCGGTGGGAGGAAAAGTAATGATGTCGCCGGAGCCATAGGTTTTGAACATCAGCCATAGCTGACGAAGAAAAAATGGATTCCTCTCCTTTCGAACATCTGTGTATACTCTCTTTGGCATTCGCTGGAGGCATCCTAACTGCCTAGCAAACCTGGATGGCACATAGGGCTCGCAGAAATTCTTCCCATCAATCTGGGCCATGAGCACCCCACATCTAATGCTCTGGAAGTACTTATTCTACTCTAGTGATCTTTTCCCATCTTCTATCAGCTGACCAGATGGGGCAGGTAATGGGATGAAGGCGAAGTTGGTAATAGCACCGCGATTCACTGTTTCATTTTCATCCCTATACCACTATGGTAAACTAGTTTTTTATTGAATATTATAAAAATAATACCAAATTTAATTCCATATTTGAATCATTAATTTTGTTTTTATCACTCTTAATGTGGGAATTGTTACTCGTTTTGAGGATTTAATTATAGTAGGACGTGATTTGGAGGCCCTGAAGATGATCCAAAAGGAAAATAGGCCAAAATTGCATGGATCCCAAGGAAACCAGTCCACATTTTTTAATAGTGCGTGGCATCCATGCATTTCAATGGGATGAAATTTTGTAATACTCTACAAAAAGTCATGGGATACAACTCTTATCAAATGACCGAAGCCTCATTCATCCATCTGGTGTCCCATCCGAACCATTTTTTCCAGGGGACAGAATCTGCCCGAATTCAAATGTTATGTTTGGTGGTGTGAACATATCTCCAAATCTGGCTGCCTAATGGATGCCAAATTTGACATGGAGACATTAAATAGGCCGAAAAACAACTTATCCCTTTTGTACATGTCATAATATTACTTTATACATGTCAATAACTGAGGCAAAAGTAGTATCTTCAAAACTGGGTTCTCAAAACCATGTGCCATTTTTTCTATAAAAAGGCACAAAGGGATCCTCATTTGGGAGTTTGAACAAGAAGCTATAATATGCCATTTTGGAGTCTTAGATGAGTCTCCTAATCACCTTGGATGTTCTGGAGGCCTATATCCTCATAGGGGAATCAATGATGAAGAAGGAGTTCCACCCAAGCTTCCTCCTCCTCCCGATGTCGAGCTAAAAGTTGGGTGTTCATTGTGAGGGAGCTACACACATGTCAAGGATGTTCCGATGCATAAACTATCTACTGTTTTGGAGTAATTTGGGTGTTAAAACATTTAATTCCATTTATCTAATTTTATTTCAGATTTGAATTCTTGATTTGATGCATGTGAGTGTTATGCTCTTAATTTCTAACCGATTGGTGTGAAGTTTTGAGTGCGTGACTTGTGTTATTCCGATTGGAAAACACAAGAATCATTTTCTTCCCCACTTTATTGAGATTTTAATATGATTTGGAAGCTCTTATTCTATGAATATGTTTTGGAGCTTTTCAATATGATTGTTATGTCAGGGTTTGGTTCTTCAAGCATTGAAATATGAGCTTAGGAATTAATCGGGAATCCAATTCATTCCAACCAAAGAATTACTCTAAACCTAAAATGAATCTCTATGAACAATGAACATGATATGTGTGTAGTGAAATCATGGGGAAACACTTCATGAATTTTGGGAAAGATTTAAAAGATTGTGTTCAAGTTTTCTACATCACCAAATAAGTGATCAACTTTTAATTCAGTATTTTTATGAAGGTTTAATCCCTATTAATCAAAACATGATTGATGTTGCTGCAGGTGGTGCACTAGTGGATAAACCCCCAATCGCTGCAAGGACCCTAATTGAGAACATGGTACAAAACACACAACAATTTGGTTCAAGGTCCACTGTACCAATTCGAGGTGTCCATGAGGTGCAATGTACTGAATTCTAGAAGAATGTGGATACAAAGTTTAAAGAGGTAAGTACCCTTCTACAACAACTCGCTCTTTCCCAAGGGCAATCTCAATCAACTCCCAAGGGCAATATAAAACTTAGGGCATTTCCATTTTCATTAAAAGACACGGCTAAAGATTGGTTGTGTTATGTTAATTCACTTATTATAGGTTGGGCGGACATGAAACGACTTTTTCTTGAAAAATACTTCCCAGCCTCTCAAATTGAAACAATAAGGAAAGAAATTTGTGGGATAAGACAACCTCAAGGAGAAACCCTTCATGAATATTGGGAACGATTTAAAATATTGTGTTCAAGTTGTCCACATCACCAAATAAGTGATCAACTTTTAATTCAGTATTTTTATGAGGTTTAATCCCTATTGATCGAAACATGATTGATGCTGCTGTAGGTGGTGCACTAGTGGATAAAACCCTAATCGCTGCAAGGTCCCTAACTGAGACCATGTCACAGAACACTCAAAAATTCAATTCAAGGTCCAGTATACCCATTCGAGGTGTCCGTGAGGTGCAAAGTACTCAATTCAAGAAGAAGGTGGACACAATGTTTGAAGAGGTGAGTACCCTTCTATGACAAGTTTCCCTTTCCCAAGGGAAATTCCAATCTCCTCCTCCCATACATTGTGGTATATGCTCTTCTGATACCCACTATTCTGACCAATGCCCCCAATTGAGAGAAACTTCTGAGAGTTGTGAGGCAATATTTCCAGGACGCCCCTTTAACCAACCCTTTAGGCAAGAACCATACTATCCATCCAACCAAGGGTGGAAGGACAACCAAGCCTATATGCAAGGGGTTATTCAAACCAACCTCAATAGTAATGGAACCAACAGGGTTAGAGTAGTCATCCACCACCACCCAGAAATCCTCAACCACCCCAAAGGCCATTCCAACCACCCCCTCCAAAAACCAAGCCTAGCCTAGAATATATGATGAAGAAAATGGATGCCAATAATATCCAATTCCAACAAACCAACCAAGCAGCCATTCAAGACCTAAAGACCCAACTAGGCCAACTTGCCAACTCGGTGGGGGAAATCCAAAGTCATGGGTTGGGTAAACTACCATCTCAACCATTAGTAAACCCTAGGGATAAAGGAAATGTTAGTTCCATCACCCTTAGGAGTGGGACACAACTCAAAATCCAAATGACCCCTACATTAGAGTCCTCCCATCCAAAGGAAACCACCATCCCAACTACTGAAAATGATCCAAGAGACGAAAACCCTTTTCCTGAGAGAATCCCTTCCAATGGAAAGATTGTGGCTGTTGATGAGCCACCTATCCCAACCATTCATCTTCCATTTCCTCAAAGGGCTGCCCAACCTAGGAAATAAAAAGAAACTGAACTTGATAAAGAAATCTTGAAAACATTCAAGAAAGTATAGGTTAACATTCCTTTGATTGATGCTGTGAAGAAAATTCCAAGATATGCCATGTTTCTGAAGGAGATGTGTACACACCGAAGGAGGCTTCATAGTGATGAGAAGGTGATCCTGGGGAGGAATGTTTCAGTATTGATAGAGTCATCATTTCCTACCAAGTGAAATGATCCTGGGACATTCTCGATTCCGTGCACCATAGGGGAGTATTCATGTTCCAACGCTATGCTTGATTTGGGTGCTTCTATTAATGTGACTCCTCACTCTATTTACTCTTCATTGCAAGTCGGTGAACTGAAGCCCACTGGTATTGTCGTTCAGCTAGAAAATCGGAGTATAGCACACCCCTCTGGTGTGCTAGAGGATGTTCTTGTGAGGGTGCCAAATTTAATTTTTCCTGCTGATTTTTACGTGCTTAAAATGGAAGATGATAGGATGAGTGGACATGCCCCAATTATATTGGGGAGACCTTTCTTGAAAACCACCAAAACCATAATTAATGTCCATAATGGTACATTATCTATGGAGTTTGGTGGTAATACTATCCACTTCAATATCCTTGATGCCATGAAGCACCCCTCAGAAGAACACTCCTCTCTCTCTGTCAATTCAATTGATGTTATCCCTTCCCCTGAAACAACTTATTTTCATTCACCTGATCCCCTTTCTAAGTTTTCTTCATTGATTGAAATGTTAGGTAATGAATCATGCATTGATTGTTGTAGCAGTCTAGAAAAATGGAATGCATGTTTGTTAATTGATGATTTCTTGAACATAGAGGATCACATGACCATCAATGATACTGCTAAGCTTGTAAAAGATCATTCCTCATCTGAGGATGTTACCATTGAGCAGTTAGATGATATTAGTGACTTCTCACTTTCACACACACTTCCATCAATCCAAAATCCCCCAGAATTGGAACTGAAACAACTGCCTCAAGATTTAAAATACTCATATCTTGATAATGGAAACAAGTTCCCGTCATCATTGCTAGTTCACTCCCTCCTGAGCATGAATTGCGACTGCTTGATCTTTTGAGGGAGTATAAAAAATCTTTAGGATGGACACTTGCTGACATTCCTGGCATTATCCCATCAATTTGTACACATCATATTTTATAAAATAAGGAGGCTAAACCAGTGAGGCAGTCACAACGTCGACTGAACCCAAACCTACTTGATGTTGTTAAAAAAGAAGTAACAAAACTATTGGCTACTGGAATCATTTACCCTATCTTTGACAGCCAATGGGTCAGTCCCGTTCATGTAGTTCCTAAAAAACTGGACTTACTGTAATTAAAAATGAAAACAATGAATTGGTTCCAACTCATGTATAGAATAGTTGGCGTGTCTGTATGGACTATCGTCGACTAAACCAACACATTAGGAAGGACCATTTACCATTGCCGTTCATTGACCAGATGCTAGAGAGGCTAGCAGGGAAGTCCCATTACTGTTTCCTTGATGGGTATTCTGGATACTTTCAGATCCATATTGCCCCTGAGGATCAGTAAAAGATAACCTTTACTTGCCCCTTTGGTACATTTTCTTATAGAAGGATGCCATTTGGTCTGTGCAATGCTCCATGTACTTTCCAACGATTTATGGTTAGTATTTTTTCGGATTTCCTGGAGAATTGCATGGAGGTTTTTATGGATGATTTTACTGTTTATGGATCCTCTTTTGATGAATGTTTGAGTAGTCTTGCTTCTGTCCTACGTCATTGTATTGAAAAGAATCTCATATTAAATTATGAGAAATGCCATTTCATGGTGCGACAAGGCATAGTTTTGGGACATGTCATTTATGGGGAAGTTATCCAAGTGGACAAATCAAAAGTAGATATCATTTCCTGCCTACCATTCCCTAAAAATGTTTGGGATGTGTGGTCCTTCCTGGGTCATTCTGGATTTTATCATCGTTCCATTCGTGACTTTAGTAAAATTTCACTCCCCCTCTCCCGATTACTCCAAAAAGAAAAAGAATTTGATTTTGATAAAAAAATGTGAGGAAGCTTTCAATAAATTAAAATGGAGTCTCACATCACCCTCGGTAATCCAACCACCTCGGTGGGATTTACCATTTGAGCTCATGTGTGACGCCTCTAACTATGCAGTTGGAGAAGTCTTGTCACAAAGGGTCGATCGAGCTCCACATGTCATTGCCTATGCCTCACGTACTGTGGAACCTGCCCAAGAAAACTACAGCACAACTGAAAAAGAATTTCTTGCCATTGTGTTTGCCTTGGATAAATTCATGTCATACCTTCTAGGGACCAAAGTCGTTGTGTTCTCAGACCATGGAGCCCTCCACTATCTCCTAAAGAAACCAAAAGCCAAACCACGTCTCATTCCCTAGATGCTCCTCCTTCAGAAATTTGATCTAGAAATTAGGGATAAAAAAGGAGCAGAGAATGTGGTTACTGACCATATCAATAGGATTCTCCCATCCTCGGACATTGAATCATCCCCCTGTATTTAGATAAATTAATTGTTTCCTGATGAGCAATTGTACCAAGTGCAAGATGTTATTCCATGGTATGCTGAAATTGTAAATTATTTGGTAGCGTATTGTATTCCTGCTGATTTCACCAAAAACCAGGCCGACAGTCTAAAACATGAGTCTCGTTGGTACATTTGGGATGACCCCTACCTCTGGCGCACATGTAGTGATCATGTTATTAGGCGTTGTGTTCCCGATAATGAGTTTCAGTCTGTCCTTAGGTTCTGCAACACACTTTCTTGTGGGGGCACCTTGGTCCCCAACGGACTGCTCGTAATGTCTTAGATTCTGGTCTCTTTTGGACCACATTGTTTAGGGATGCCCATGAATTCTGTAAATCTTGTCCTCATTGTCAAAGAATGGGGAATGTCTCTAAAAGAAATGAGAATCCCCAACAACCCTTGCTCTTCTATTAAATTTTTGATGTTTGGGGCATTGAATTTATGGGACCATTCCCCAATTCATTTGGGAGCCTTTACATTCTTCTGGCAGTGGATTATGTTTCAAAGTGGGTAGAGGAACGAGCCACAAGGACAGATGATTCCAAGACAGTTGTGGAATTTTTGAGAACCCAAATATTATGTAGGTTCGGATTACCTAGGTTTATCATCAGTGATCAGGGTTCTCATTTTTGCAACTGCACAATGCAATCTCTTTTGCGCAGGTATGGGTTTGGGCATCGAGTGTCTACTACTTATCACCCACAAACAAATGGTCAAGCCAAAGTGTCAAATAGAGAGGTAAAACAGATTCTTGAGAAAACAGTTCAGCTAAACAGAAAAGACTGGAGTCTTAGACTCGATGATTCATTATGGGCTTACCGTACTGCATTCAAAACTCCAATTGGAAAGTCACCATATCGGCTAGTTTTTGGGAAGAGTTGTCACCTCCCTATTGAGGTAGAGCACCATGCCTACTGGGCTATCAAACAATGCAATTCTAATCATTCTGGTGCAGGTGCTCAAAGGAAGTTGCAGATTCAAGAGATATAGGAAATGAGAAGAGATGCATATGAAAACTCCAGAATTTATAAGGAGATAAACAAGGCTGACCATGACCACCTTATCCTTCATCGTCAATTCCACATCGGGCAGAAGGTCCTCCTCTACAATGTAAGGCTGAAGTTTCACCCTGGTAAGCTTTGTCCCCGTTGGTTTGGACCTTACATTGTTACTAATGTCTCTCCATTTGGTGTTTTCCAGGTTCAAAATGAAGACACCAAGCAAACCTTCACTGTCAATGGGCAGCGGCTGAAGCACTTCCATGAAGCCATTCCGGAGTCCCCAATGGAGGAACTCCATGTTCAAGAAGAGGTCTATGAATAACACTCACCAGGTTTTATCCTTCCTTCCCACAGTCTCTTTTATTATAGTGAGGACACTGCAATCTCTAGGTGTGGGGGGATGGGTACATTCCTGGGTTAGTTAGGATTTTTTTTATCATCTTTCCTTCTTTTTTTCCACTTTTTCGCTTGCTGCATGGTATTGTCGCTTGCCCCCTATTTCCCACCCTCACTTCTGTGCTAAAATGATAATTTTGATGCCTAATTTATCATGGAAAATGATGCCCATTTTATCATTGATTTTATTGAAAATACATGAAGAATTTCCTATTTTCAAGTTGTTTTAACATTCAAAAAAAATTCTAATGAAATGTGAATTTCAGCATGAAATCAACATTGTGGTGTGAATTTATCTTGAAAATTGGTTGTTGGTCGATGATATGAATGGTTGTATCATTTTGAAGCCATTGAGAAGATTGGTACCCTTTTTTGTGAATAGTTTAAGGGGAAATTGTGTCATTTAATCTCTCCACAAATTTTTGCACCCAACCATGAAGTGTGAATATTTCTTACTTTATTGAAGGTAAATATATGTTAGGTTAATTTTTCTCTACTTTCCAAATGATCTTTACATATGTTCGTTCCTTATCCGATCTATTTTATTACTGTACTAGATTGACCTACGCGTGTGTACCTGTTATCCGATTATTGTACGCCCTAAAAAAACAAAAAAAATGGGGTTGTATTTTGGGAAGGTCAAAAACCACCCTTTCTTGACTTTTGATGTTGTTATAACTATAACAATTAATTTCATGAGGACATCAAACATGGGTTGAGATAAGAGTGTGAGATTTGTTCCAAGTTCAACTTTTGAAAAAAAAATATTGAGGGGAGTGATGAAATGTACAGCATATGGGGATATCTAGGTCGGGAGATTTAGGTTTGACTTCTGGGAATGCTTAATTGAGTGGGTCTTGGAATTTGATTGCAAAGGATGTAGGGCAGGTTCGGTGGAAAGAATCAAGTCAGTAGACTAATTTTAAAATAACTTATATTTATTTAATAGAAAGTGGAAAGAATAGCATGAAATGGTTGTCACACACACACGTGGAGAATTGGTGACATGATTAAATTTTGAATTATTTTCTTTGATTGGTATCATTAGTCTCTTCGAATTTCATTTGGATACAATTTTTGAGATGACTTTTTCCATGATCACTGAGAATAACTCCTCGGTGTGATTTGTGTATTGATCACAATTCTATTAGAAATTAATTTCTCAAGAATGTTAAATCCTCATGATGTTGGGAATATATACATGCATAATTTTTAGAAATGTGAATTTTCCCAGGAGTTCAAATGTTTAGGTGTGGGGGTGTGATCGTACCACGATTCACTGTTTCATTTTCACCCTTACACCGCTGTGCTAAACATATTTTGTATTAAAAATTATAAAAATATTATCAAATTGTGCTTCATTTATGATTAAATAATTTTTTGTTTATCACTGTTAAATAGGTCAATGATACTTGTTTTGAAAATTACAATGTAGGTGGAGGTGATTTGGAGGGCCCTTGATGAAGTGAAAGAAAAATGGGCCAAAATTGCATTGATCCATGGACATCTATCCACTCTTTTGAATATTAAACGCAATACGTGAATCCCAATGGGCTGAACGTTTGTGGTCCTGTCCAAAATTCAATATTCTACATTTCATATTAAGGAACCCAATCCTGATTCGGCTTTTATGGGGCCCATCCGAACTGATCTCTCCTAGCCACCGAATTTGAACCAAGTCAAATGCGGTGTTCTGTAGTTTATCAATATCTTGAGCTGTAGTTGTTAAAATGGTGCCAAACATTCGGTGGAGACATTCAAGAAGTAGGGATACAACTTTTATATTTTCTTGAAAGCGAGATAAGACCTTCTGAAGGCCAAAACGCGTCGTGGAAGTGGATTGATGAAATCTGTGTGCCCAAAACCACCTCCCACATTTCCTATAAAAGGGAACCTTGGGATCCTCATTTGTAAGTTTGGCCAAGAAGTGAAGTGCTGAAAATTTGTAGTCCTAGAAGATTCTACTAATCACCTTGGAGGTTCTGGAGGCCCCTATCCTCATAGGGGGATCAACAATGAAGAAGGAGTTCAACCCGAGCCTCCTCCTCCTCCCGATGTCGAGCTAAAAGTTGGGTGTTCGTTGTGAGGGAGATACACACATGTCAAGGGAGTTCCGGTGCATACATTAGCTACTGGTTTGGAGAAATTTGGGTGTTTAAAAATTTCATTCCATGTATCTTATTTTATTTCAGATTTGAATGCTTGATTTGATGCATGTGAATATTATGCTCTTAATTTCTAACCGATCGGTGTGAGGTTTTGAGTGCGTGATTTGTGTTGTTCTGATAGGACATCACAAGAATCCTTTTCGTACCCACATTATTGAGATTTCAATATGCTTTGGAAGATCTTATTCCATGCATAATTACTGGACCTTGACAATACGATTGTTACGTCAAGGTTGGGTCCTTAAAGCATTGAAATAAAAGCTTAGGAATTAATCGGGATTCTAATTAACTCCATCCAAAGAATTACTCTAAACCTGAGATGAATCGCTATGAACAATGAACTTGATATGTGTGTAGTGAAATCACATAGACCCTTTTATCTCATATTTCTCAAAATCCTCTTGGTCACTCTTTTTTTTAGGCTATTTCAACTAAGTCATTGTTTTAAACTGTTTTCAAAACCGCCCCCTCTCTTAGTCATTTTTATTAAAAATACACACTCTAAACCTACCAACTCTCCTTGAGAGACGACCTAGGGTCTTCCCTAGACTATAAATCAACCTTAAAAATATAATCAATTTGATGTGTCACGACAACGCGGTCAAATTTTGGCGCCGTTGCCGGGGAGCGCTTTGGTTTTTTGTGCGTGTTTTTGATAAATATTTTGTAATTTTTGTGAATATTTGTTTGTTTTATCTTCTACCTTTGAATTTGTTTTTGTGTTCTAATTTATTTATTGTGTAGGTTCTTTGTATGACGCGTTCTACTCCGAGAGACCTACAAACTTTCGAACCCGAACTGGAGAGGAACCTACATCAACGAAACCGAGACATACAAGACCACACTTTGAAGGAGGAGACATCAAATCTGAAAATTCTTCTTGATCCTTCTTCTTCTTCTGAAACCAAAGATAAAATTGAACATAACTTGTATAACATGGCTAAAAATAATAGAACACTAAAATAACTAACCTCACCTGATGTTGATATCCAACCCACTTACATTCAATTACAAGGCGAGGCACCCAATTTTGAACTAAAATCTGGTTTAATTCATTTATTACCAAGATTTCATGGACTGCTTGGAGAAGATCCACATAAGCATTTAAAAGAATTTCATACTGTGTGTTCAACATTAAAACTTTCTAATGTGGATGAAGAACAAGTAAAACTTAGGGCATTTCCATTTTCATTAGAAGACATGGCTAAAGATTGGTTGTATTATGTTAATTCACTTATTATAGGTTGGGCGGACATGAAACGACTTTTTCTTGAAAAATACTTCCCAGCCTCTCGAACTGCAAAAATAAGGAAAGAAATATGTGGGATAAGACAACCTCAAGGAGAAACCCTTCATGAATATTGGGAACGATTTAAAAGATTGTGTTCAAGTTTTCCACATCACCAAATAAGTGATTAACTTTTAATTCAGTATTTTTATGAAGGTTTAATCCCTATTGATCGAAGCATGATTGATGCTACTGCAGGTGGTGCACTAGTGGATAAAACCCCAATCGTGGCAAGGAACCTAATTGAGACCATGGCACAGAACACTCAACAATCCAATTCAAGGTCCAGTGTACCCATTCAAGGTGTCCATGAGGTGCAAAGTACTAAATTCGAGAAGAAGGTGGACACAAAGTTTGAAGAGGTGAGTACCCTTCTACGACAACTTTCCCTTTCCCAAGGGAAATTCCAATATCCTCCTCCCATAAATTGTGGTATATGCTCTTCTGATTCCCACTATTCTGACCAATGCCCCCAACTGAGAGAAACTTCTGAGAGTTGTGAGGCAATATTTCCAGGACGCCCCTTTAACCAACCCTTTAGGAAAGAACCATACTATCCATACAACCAAGGGTGGAAGGACAACCAAGCTTATAGGAAAGGGGGTTATTCAAACCAACCTCAACAGCAATGGAACCAACAGGGTCAGAGTATTCATCCACCACCACCCAGAAATCCTCAACCACCCCAAAGGCCATTCCAACCACCCCCTCCAAAAACCGAGCCTAGCCTAGAAGATATGATGAAGCAAATGGCTACTAATAATATCCAATTCCAACAAACCACCCAATCATCCATTCAAGACCTAAAGACCCAACTAGGCCAACTTGCCAACTTGGTGGGGGAAATCCAAAGACATGGGTCGGGTAAACTACCATCTCAACCAGTAGTAAACCCTAGGGATAAAGGAAATGTTAGTGCCATCACCCTTAGGAGTGGGACACAACTCAAAAGCCAAATGAACCCTCCATTTGAGTCCTCCCATCCAAAAGAATCCACCATCCCAACTGCTGAAAATGTTCCAAGAGAAGAAAACCCTTTTCCTAAGAGAAGCCCTTCCAAAGGAAAGACTGTGGCTGTTGATGAGACACCTATCCCAACCATTCCTCTTCAATTTCCTCAAAGGGTTACCCAACCTAGGAAACAAAAAGAAACCGAAATTGATAAAGAAATCTTGGAAACTTTCAAGAAAGTAAAGGTTAACATTCCTTTGATTGATGCTGTGAAGCAAATTCCAAGATATGCCAAGTTTCTGATGGAGATGTGTACACACCAAAGGAGGCTTCGTAGTGATGAGAAGGTGAGCCTGGGGAGGAATGTTTCAGCATTGATAGAGTCATCACTTCCTACCAAGTGCAATGATCATGGGACATTCTCGATTCTGTGCACCATAGGGGAGTATTCATGTTCCAATGCTATGCTTGATTTGGGTGCTGCTATTAATGTGATGCCTCACTCTATTTACTCTTCATTGCAGGTCGGTGAACTGAAGCCCACTGGTATTGTCGTTCAGCTAGAAAATCGGAGTACAACACACCCCTCTGGTGTTCTAGAGGATGTTCTTGTGAGGGTGCAAAATTTAATTTTTCCTGCTGATTTTTACGTGCTTAAAATGGAAGATGATAGGATGAATGGACATGCCCCAATTATATTGGGGAGACCTTTCTTGAAAACCACCAAAACCATAATTAATGTCCATAATGGTACATTATCTATGGAGTTTGGTGGTAATACTGTCCACTTCAATATCCTTGATGCCATGAAGCACCCCTCAGAAGAACACTCCTCTCTCTCTGTCAATTCAATTGATATTCTACCTTCCCCTGAAACAACTTATTTTCATTCACCTGATCCCCTTTCTGAGTTTTCTTCATGGATTGAAATGTTAGGTAATGAATCATGCATTGATTGTTGTAGCAGTCTAGAGAAATGTCATGCATGTTTGTTAATTGATGATTTCGTGAACACAGAGGATCACATGACCATCGATGATACAGCTAAGCTTGTAAAAGCTCATTCCTCATCTGAGGATGTTACCATTGAGCAGTTAGATGAGATTAGTGACTTCTCAATTTCACACACACTTCCATCAATCCAAAATCCCCCAGAATTGGAACTGAAACAACTACCTCAAGATTTAAAATACTCATATCTTGAGAATGGAAACAAGTTTCCCGTCATCATTGCTAGTTCACTCCCTCTTGAGCATGAATTGAGACTGCTTGATCTTTTGAAGGAGTATAAAAAAGCTTTCGGATGGACACTTGCTGACATTCCTGGCATTAGGCCATCAATTTGTACACATCATATTTTATTAAATAATGAGGCTAAACCAGTGAGGCAGTCACAACATCGACTGAACCCAAACCTACTTGATGTTGTTAAAAAAGAAGTAACCAAACTATTGGATGCTGGAATCATTTACCCTATCTTTGACAGCTAATGGGTCAGTGCCGTTCAAGTAGTTCCTAAAAAAACCGGCCTTACTGTAATTAAAAATGAAAACAATGAATTGGTTCCAACTCGTGTACAGAATAGTTGGCGTGTCTGTATAGACTATCATCGACTAAACCAACACACTAGGAAGGACCATTTCCCATTGCCATTCATTGAAAAGATGCTACAGAGGCTAGCAGGTAAGTCCCATTAATGTTTCCTTGATGGGTATTCTGGATACTTTCAGATCCATATTGCCCCTGAGGATTAGAAAAAGACAAACTTTACTTTCCCCTTTGGTACATTTTCTTATAGAAGGATGCCATTTGGTCTGTGCAATGCTCCAGGTACTTTCCAACGATGTATGGTTAGTATTTTTTCGGATTTCCTGGAGAATTGCATGGAGGTTTTTATTTATGATTTTACTGTTTATGGATCCTCTTTTGATGAATGTTTGAGTAGTCTTGCTTCTGTCCTACGTCGCTGTATTGAAAATAATCTCATATTAAATTATGAGAAATGCCATTTCATGGTGCGACAAGGCATAGTTTTGGTACATTTCATTTCTGGGGAAGGTATCCAAGTGGAAAAATCAAAAGTATATATCATTTGCTCCCTACCATGATGTGCAGTCTTTCCTCAGTCATGCTGGATTTTATCGTCGTTTCATTCGTGACTTTAGTAAAATTGCACCCCCCCTTCTCCCGATTACTCCAAAAAGAAAAAGAATTTTATTTTGATAAAAAATGTGAGGAATCTTTCAATAAGTTAAAATGGAGTCTCATGTCACCCCCGGTAATCCAACCACCTTGGTGGGATTTACCATTTGAGCTCATGTGTGACGCCTCTAACTATGCAGTTGGGGCAGTCTTGTCACAAAGGGTCGATCGAGCTCCACATGTCATTGCCTATGCCTCACGTACTTTGGACCCTGCCCAAGAAAACTACAGCACAACTGAAAAATAATTTCTTGCCATTGTGTTTGCCTTGGATAAATTCAGGTCATACCTTCTGGGGTCCAAAGTCGTTGTGTTCTCAGACCATGCAGCCCTCCACTATCTCCTAAAGAAACCAGAAGCCAAACCACGTCTCATTCGCTGGATGCTCCTCCTTCAGGAATTTTATCTAGAAATTAGGGATAAAAAAGGAGCAGAGAATGTGGTTGCTGACCATATCAGTAGGATTCTCCCATCCTCCGACATTGACTCATCCCCCTATATTCCCATAAATTAATTGTTTCCTGATGAGCAATTGTACCGAGTGCAAGATTCTATTCCTTGGTATGATGAAATTGTAAATTATTTGGTAGCGTCTTGCATTCCTGCTGATTTCACAAAAAACCAGGCTGATTGTCTAAAACATGAGTCTCGTTGGTACATTTGGGATGACCCCTACCTATGTTGCACATGTAGTGATCAAGTTATTAGGCGTTGGGTTCCCGATAATGAGTTTCAGTCTGTCCTTAGGTTCTGCCACACACTTGCTTGTGGGGGCCACTTTGGTCCCCAATGGACTGCTTGCAAGGTCTTAGATTCTGGTCTCTTTTGGCCCATATTGTTTAGGGATTCCCATGAATTCTTTAAATCTTGTCCTTGTTGTCAAAGAATGGGGAATGTCTCTAAAAGAAATGAGATGCCCCAAAAACCCTTGCTCTTCCATGAAATTTTTGATGTTTGGGGCATTGACTTTATGGGACCATTCCCCAATTCATTTGGGAACCTTTACATTCTTATGGCAGTGGATTATGTTTCAAAGTGGGTAGAGGCATGAGCCACGAGGACAGATGATTCCAAGACAGTTGTGGAATTTTTGAGAACCCAAATATTCTGTAGGTTTGGATTACCTAGGTTTATCATCAGTGATCAGGGTTCTCATTTTTGCAACCGCACAATGCAATCTCTTTTGCGCAGGTATGGGGTTGGGCATCGAGTGTCTACTGCTTATCACCCACAAACAAATGGTCAATCCGAAGTGTCAAATAGAGAGGTAAAACAGATTCTTGAGAAAACGGTTCAGCCAAACAGAAAAGACTGGAGTCTCAGACTCGATGATTCATTATGGGATTACCGTACTACATTCAAAACTCCAATTGGCATGTCACCATATCGGCTAGTTTTTGGGAAGAGTTGTCACCTCCCTGTTGAGGTAGAGAACCGGGCCTACTGGGCTATCAAACAATGCAATTCTAATCATTCTGGTGCAGGTGCTCAAAGGAAGTTGCAGATTCAGGAGCTAGAGGAAATGAGAAGAGATGCATATGAAAACTCCAGGATTTATAAGGAGAGAACCAAGGCATCCCATGGCCACCTTATCCTTCATCGTCAATTCCACATCAGGAAGAAGGTCCTCCTCTAAAATGCAAGGCTGAAGTTTCACCCTGGTAATCTTCGTTCCCGTTGGTTTGGACCTTACATTATTACTAATGTCTCTCCATTTGGTGTTGTCCAGGTTCAAAATTAAGACACCAAGCAAACCTTCACTGTCAATGGGCAGCGGGTGAAGCACTTCCATGAAGCCATTCCGGAGTCCCCAATGGAGGAACTCCATGTTCAAGAAGCGGTCTATGAATAACACTCACCAGGTTTTATCCTTCCTTCCCACAGTCTCTTTTATTACAGTGAGGACACTGCATTCTCTAGGTGTGTGAGGATCGGTACATTCCTAGGTTAGTTGGGAATTTTTTTTATCATCTTTCCTTCTTTTTTTCACTTTTTCGCTTTCTGCATGGTATTGTCACTTGCCCCCTATTTCCCACCCTCACTTCTATGCTAAAATGATAATTTTGATGCCTGATTTATCATGGAAAATGATGCCCATTTTAACATTGATTTTATTGAAAATACATGAGGAATTTCCCATTTTCAAGTTGTTTTAACATTCAAAAAAAAATTCTGATGAAATATGCATTTCAGCATGAATTCAACATTGTGGTGTGAATTTCTCTTGAAAATTGGTTGTTGGTCGATGATATGAATGGTTGTATCATTTTGAAGCCATTGAGAAGAGTGGTACCCTTTTTTGTGAATAGTTTAAGGGGAAATTGTGTCATTTAATCCCTCCACAAATTTTTTCACCCAACTATGAAGTGTGAATATTTCTTACTTTATTGAAGGTAAATATAAGTTAGGTTAATTTTTCTCTAATTTCCAAATGATCTTTACATACGTTCGTTCCTTATCCGATCGATTTCATTACTGTACTAGATTGACCTACGCATGTGTACCTGTTATCCGATTGTTGTACGCCCTAAAAAAAATGGGGTTGTATTTTGGGCAGGTCAAAAACCACCCTTTCTTGACTTTTGATGTTGTTATAACTATAACAATTAGTGTCGTGAGGACATCAAACATGGGTTGAGATAAGAGTGTGAGATTTTTTCCAAGTGCAACTTTTGAAAAAAAAAATATTGAGGGGTGTGATGAAATGTACAGAATATGGGGATATCTAGGTCAAGAGCTTTAGGTTTGACTTCTAGGAATGCTTAATTGAGTGGGTCTTGGAATTTGATTTCAAAGGATGTAGGGCAGGTTCGGTGGAAAGAATCAAGTCAGTAGACTAATTTTAAAATAACTTATATTTATTTAATAGAAAGTGGAAAGAATAGCATGAAATGGTTGTCACACACACATGTGGAGAATTGGTGACATGATTAAATTTTGAATTATTTTCTTTGATTGGTATCATTAGTCTCTTCGAATTTCATTTGGATACAATTTTTGAGACGACTTTTTCCATGATCACTGAGAATAACTCCTCGATGTGATTTGTGCATTGATCACAATTCTATTAGAAATTAATTTCTCAAGAATGTTAAATCCTCATGAAGTTGGGAATATCTACATGCATAATTTTTAGAAATGTGAATTTTCCCAGGAGTGCAAATGTTTAGGTGTGGGGGTGTGATCGTACCACGATTCACTGTTTCATTTTCACCCTTAAACCGCTGTGCTAAACATATTTTGTATTAAAAATTATAAAAATATTAACAAATTGTGCTTCATTTTTGATT
This sequence comes from Viscum album, assembly GCA_963277665.1. Classification (NCBI taxonomy): domain Eukaryota; kingdom Viridiplantae; phylum Streptophyta; class Magnoliopsida; order Santalales; family Viscaceae; genus Viscum; species Viscum album. The sequence continues at coordinate 110,662,536 of OY728125.1, read as the reverse complement.
AAATAATTTTGGGTTTACCACTGCTAAATAGGTCAATGATACTTTTTTTGAAAATTACAATGTAGGTGGAGGTGATTTGGGGGGCCCTTGATGAAGTGAAAGAAAAATGGGCCAAAATTGCATGGATCCATGGACCTATGTCCACTGTTTTGAATATTACATGCAATCCGTACATCCAAATGGGCTGCAATTTTGTGTTACTGTCCAGAATTCAATATTATACATTTCATATTAAGGAACCCAATCCTGATTCGGCTTGTATGGGTCCCATACGAACTGATCTGTCCTAGCCACCGAATTTGGACGAAGTCAAATGCGGTGTTATGTAGTTTATCAATATCTTAATATGTATTTGTCCGAACGGTGCGAAACTTTCTGTGGAGACAGTAAAGAGGTAGGGCTACAACTTTTATATTTTCTCCAAAGCAAGATAAGACTCTCTAAAGGCCGAAAGGCGTCGTGCAAGTGGATTGATGAAATCTATGTGCCCAAAACCACCTCCCACATTTCCTATAAAAGGGAACCTTGGGATCCTCATTTGTAAGTTCGGCCAAGGAGTGAAGTGTTTCCAATTTGTAGTCCTAGAGGTGTCTCCTAATCACCTTGGAGGTTCTGGAGGCCCCTATCCTCATACGGGGATCAACAATGAAGAAGGAGTTCAACCCGAGTTTCCTCCTCCCCCCGATGTCGAGCTAAAAGTTGGGTGTTCGTTGTGAGAGAGCTACACACATGTCAAGGGAGTTTTGATGCATACATTAGCTACTGGTTTGGAGAAATTTGGGTGTTTAAACATTTCATTCCATGTATCTTATTTTATTTCAGATTTGAATGCTTGATTTGATGCATGTGAATGTTATGCTCTTAATTTCTAGCCGATCGGTGTGAGGTTTTGAGTGCGTGACTTGTGTTGTTCTGATAGGACATCACAAGAATCCTTTTCATACCCACCTTATTAAGATTTCAATATTATTTGGAAGCTCTTACTACATGCATAAGTCATGGACCTTGACAATACGATTGTTACGTCAAGGTTGGGTCCTTAAATCATTGAAATAAAAGCTTAGGAATTAATCGGGATTCTAATTAACTCCAACCAAAGAATTACTCTAAACCTGAGATGAATCGCTATGAACAATGAACTTGATATGTGTGTAGTGAAATAACATCGACCCTTTTATCTCATATTTCTCAAAATCCACTTGGTCACGCATTTTTTTAGGCTATTTCAACTAAGTCATTGTTTTAAACTATTTTCAAAATCACCACCTCTCTTAGTCATTTTTATTAAAAATACACACTCTAAACCTACCAACGCTCCTTGAGAGACAACCTAGGGTCTTCCCTAGACTATAAATCAACCTTAAAAATATAATCAAGTTGACGTGTCATGAAGACGCGGTCACCACCTGTTGAAGGAATACCACTTATCCTCTACGTGACAGCTCAAGAGCGATCATTGGGTGCCTTTCTTGCTCAAAAGAATGATGCTGGGAATGAAAACAGCCTCTACTATCTCATTCGAACTATGCTTGAAGTAGAAACCCGGTATTCAAGTATTGAGAAGTGCTTCCTGGCATTAATATTTGCAGTTCAGAAGTTGAGACACTACCTGCAACATCACGAGGTCCAATTGGTATCTCGCAATAACCCGCTCAAATTCATCCTTAGTCGTCCAATGCTTACAGGACGTCTGGGAAGGTGGGAAGTTCTTTTGCAGCAATTCGACATTCAGTATGTGTCTCAAAAGGCAATAAAGGGCCAAGCTCTGGCTGATTTCTTGGCTGAACACCATTCAGTGGAAGACACATCTTCAGATATTGAACTCCCTAATGAGGAAGTCTTCTCTATCCAAGAAAGTCAATAGGCATGGGAAATGTATTTTGATGGTGCTTCCAGAAGTCCAACAGGGAGGAAAATGGAAAATCCTAAATTCAACAAAGTTGTCTTAGGAATTGTGCTCATTTCTCCAGAAAAGGCAGTGTCACCTTATTCCTTCTTATTGTGGGAAGGTTATACCAATAATGAAGCAGAATACCAAGCTCTCATCGTAGGCTTGGAATTAGCACTTTAAGCACAAGTGAATCACTTAAAGGTGAAAGGTGATTTAGACCTGGTAATCAAACATGTCAATGAGGATTATTCCATCAGAAGAGAAGAAATAATCCCTTTGTATGATTACATTAGAGAGTTAATAGCGGAATTCCCTTTGGAATTGACATTTTATTATGTCCCAAGATCACAAAATGCTCAAGCGGATGCACTGGCTAATATAGACACAGCTCTGGCAGATCCAAACCGGGACGAGACAACCATCAGTATTGACCACCGTCGTGCAATTTCACCTTATGTTCGAATCAGAACTGAGGAAAGTAATGAAATTAGTCCCATTCCTGAACCGTATGGTCATACTACAAGATGGATGTCACTTATTAGGAAATACCTTCAAAATGGAACACTTCCACCTGATAGAGCTGAGAAAGAACAAATTCGGCGACGTGTGGTCGATTTTACTCTTTATGATAGCCTAGATCACCTAGGGGAAATTCTCTACAAACAGGGTTTTGATGGAGTTCTCTTCAGATACATTAATGGTGAAGATACATTGGCTGTCATGAAAGAAGTGCATGCAGGAGTCTGTGGTGCCCACCAGTCTGGACATAGACTGTCTGATCAGATTCGAAGGCTTGGATACTTTTGGACTTCAATGATACAAGATTGTGTCGATTTCACAAAGAAGTTTCATTCATGCCAAGTACATGTCAACTTCATTCATCAACCTCCATAATTTCTTCATACATCTAAATACTCATGGCCATTTTCCACATGGGGAATGGATGTGGTGGGACCTTACCCTTCAGCTACGGCCAAACGGTTCAAGTACATTCTTACTTCTACTGACTTCTTTTCCAAATGGGAAAAGGCAATACCTCTCAAGGAAGTCAGTTCTAAATGCATTGTTAGCTTCATCAAGTCTAACATCATTACTAGATTTGGTGTCCCTCATACCATATTGATGGACAATGGCACCAACTTCTGTTCATCCGAGGTGAAGAAGTTGTATCAAAAATACAACATCAAATACAACCATTCATCTCGGTATCATGTAGTGGCCAACGGCCAGATAGAAGCCTTTAACAAGACTCTTTCAAATATACTACAAAAGATGTTGGATAAAGATAAGAGTTCATGGCCTGATAAACTCTTTCATGATTTATGGGCTTATCGGAATACCACCCGCACTGCAACTCGGTCAACTCTATATTCATTGGTATATGGAACGGAAGCCGTCTTTCCCATTAAAGTTCAACTACCCTCACTCAGAGTTTCTATTTGTGATCAATCATCTACAGATAAACAATCTCAAAAGCGATTGAATGAATTGGAATAGTTAGATGAGAAAAGATTGTGCACTTTGTTCCACTTGGAAGTCTATCAGAATCGAATATCACGAGCTTTTAACAAAAAAGTTCGTCTTCGTTCATTCACTCGGGGAGAATTGGTATTAGTTCTCAGAACTCCAATGATACCAGGAAAGAAACCTCCCAAGCTTGATCCAAAATGGGAAGGACCTTATTCAATACATAGGGTTTACTCCAATTGAACTTATTCATTAATCTCGATGGATGGAGAACTCATCACTGCTCCAACGAATGCCAGATTTTTGAAGAAGTATTTTGTATAAACAAAAAACCTTTTTTCCTTGCTATATGACGTTATAATATACAGAAATGGTCCATAAATATGACCTTAAACTATTTTCACATACGTCCAACATGACGTTAAACTGTGTCACCTTCATTGTCCTTGCTATATGACGTTAAACTATACAGCAATGGTCCATACATATGACCTTAATCTATTTGCACATACGTCCAACATGACATTAAACTGCGTCACCTTCATTGTCCTTTCTATATGATGTTAAACTATACAGCAATGGTCCATACATTTGACCTTAAACTATTTGTACATATGTCCAACATGACGTTAAACTGTGTCACCTTCATTGTCCTTGCTATATGACGTTAAACTATACAGTAATGGTCCATACATATGGCTTTAAACTATTTGCACATACGTCCAACATGACGTTAAACTGTGTCACCTTCATTGTCCTTTCTATATGATGTTAAACTATACAGCAATGGTCCATACATATGACCTTAAATTATTTGCACATACGTCCAACATGATGTTAAACTGTGTCACCTTCATTGTCCTTGCTATAGGACGTTAAAATATACAACAATGGTCTATACATATGTCCTTAAACTATTTGCACATACATCCAATATGATGTTAAACTATGTCACCTTCATTGTCCTTGCAATATGACGTTAAACTATACAGCAATGGTCCATACATATGACTTTAAACTATTTGCACATACGTCCAACATGACGTCAAACTGTGTCACCTTCATTGTCCTTGCTATATGACGTTAAACTATATAGCAATAATCCATACATATGACCTTAAACTATTTGCACATACGTCTAACATGACGTTAAACTGTGTCACCTTCATTTTCCTTGCTATGTGACGTTAAACTATACAGCAATGGTCCATACATATGACCTTAAACTATTTGCACATACGTCCAACATGACGTTAAATTGTGTCACCTTCATTGTCCTTGCTATATGACGTTAAACTATACAACAATGGTCCATACATATGACCTTAAACTACTTGCACATAAGTTCGACATGACGTTAAACTGTGTCACCTTCATTGTCCTTGCTATATGACGTTAAACTATACAGCAATGGTCCATACATATGACCTTAAACTATTTGTATTAATTTCTTCCCACACGACTTTAAACTATGAAAAAGTTCCCTAAATGGTCCAGTATGACCTTAAAATATAACTAGGTCCTGTATGACCTTAAACTACATCAATGGTCCAGTATGACCTTAAACTGCATCATCAACGGTCCATGCATATAACCCTAAACTGTTTGCAAGTCCCTTACATCCAACAAGACGTTAAACTATGATGTCCTAACTATATGACTCTAAACTGTATAAAAGTCCCTTATGTCCGGAAAGACGTTAAACTAAATAATCATCAAAGGTCCTGTATGACCTTAAACTACACTTTTGTCCATCATGACATTAAACTGCACCATCCACGGTCCATGCATATGACCTTAAACTATTCACACTTTCGTCCAACATGACGCTAAACTATATCGTCCCTTTTTCTTCCAACATGGCGTTAAACTGTGAAAAAAGTCCCCAATGCGTCCAACATGACGTTAAATGGTGTACTCTTTTGTCTTCACTACATGACATTAAACTGCACAGTCCCCCCTTTCGTCCAACATGACGTTAAACTATATTGTCCCCATCGTCCTAACTGCATGACGCTAAACTGTACAGAAAGTCCTTGATATGTCCTACATGACATTAAAATGTACTTTGTCTATGCTACATGACATTAAACTGTGCAACACCAATAGTCCTAACTGCAAGACTTTAAACTGCATAGTCCCTTTATATGTCCTACATGATATTAAACTATGCATCGTTAAGGTTGTTGTTACCTCTTGTTTCTCACACCGAGTATGACTCATGTGATCTTAGAGCAAACCTCAACCATAATACTATCTTTGGGATACTAACCATGTGTAAGTCTCAACAACATCATTTTTTTAGGTCTTTGTCCCCAGGAACAACTTGATCATTAATTCATTCTTTAATTGAACTACGCAGACTTTGATCCATGCCTTCCAGGCTGGGTATGTAGGCAACCTCCCAAGGTTCAACCCCAAAATCAATCTCTTCACATCGGTTCACCTCCATCTAATACGATTTTGATTCGTGAAACCGCCCTTATAATCAATATCTTTACATTGGTTCACTTTCGTCCTTGCTATACGACGTTAAACTATACAACAGTTTTTTCCAGTATGACAATGAACTACAATATTCTTTGATACCCTCACCTGATAGGGAACCATTATTTACATTGATTTTTCAATCATGTTTCATTTCAAAGACTACGTGCATACATGGCAATGCCCAAACCTTTTATCTTGGGTTAAACCATCATTGTACTAAAATCCCCTTTCACCCTTCACATGTACGAACCAAATTTGTACAGAGGGTATTTCTAGAACTACATGGGATTTATTCCCATCATTATGGGATACATAGGAATGTTCGAGTGTCCCTTGAATCCAGCCCCAAGTCTTTGGGCTTAACCCCAAATTCCACTTTCAGTCCCTTTGCTGAAACGTCCCCATGAAAACACACACTGTGTATTTCTTACAGTGGTCCAAGCTCTATGAACCTAAACTAAGATCTCTAATCCTTTTTTCCCGAACAACGCTGAACTGTAGTTTAAGAACTACATATGGCTTGATTCCCATCCTTATGGGATACGTAGTGAAATCCAACATTTCCATTCAGGACCCAGCCACAACATGATTATGGTTAGCATTGATCTGTGTATATCTGTATACATTGGACAATACCCATCTTTATGTGTCATAATACTAACCTTAAATATTTTCAGATCTTCATAACTCTATTCTTGACTTCTAGTATTAAAAATGTCAAACTTTTGAGAATTATATTGCCTGACTATGCAGCACGTGCCCATAGGCGGCCTAGCATAAACGGTATACATAACAGACTTGTTAGCCAAAAGGTACAATTATCTGACTATGAAACCAATGCCCTTAGGTGGCCCTGCATAATTCAACCCCCTAACAGGTTTTTCGGATAGTGGTAACTTCATTATTGGGAAGAATGCCTATTTTGTCCTTATTTGTCTTAAATGATAGTATGTAAAGATCCGCAAAAACAGTCATCCTTAACATATTTTTACAATATCCTTTTTCATGATCTAAAAGTATTCAAGTATATGGTTTATATTATCCTTCCCTATGTTTGGTTTAGACCTTCGTAGGAGTAATATCCATCCAGTTCTTCGATAATCTTTTTTGGAAATATCTTTTCCATATTTCAAGTACCTCTTTCCATACAGAAAACTGTATACTTTGGAAAATTTGAATCTCTATAAACTTTCATTGGCTTTTGGCACTAGGAAAGCAAATTTCTAAGAGTTCTTTTTCCTGACTATACAGCATGTGCCCATAGGTGGCCTTACATAAACAGTCTACATAACAAACTTGTTAGCCAAAAGATACTATTTATTTGACTATGCAGCCAATGCCCTTAGGTGGCCCTGCATAATTCAACCCCCTAATGGTTTTATTAAATAATGGTAACTTCATTCTTGGGAACTACTTCTTTTAATGACTTTTAGCTCTTTTTCATATCATTCCTCATATTAAAATATTCTTAAGTCGTAGTTTACATTTTTTCCCTTATACTTGGGTATGGTAATATTTTTTCAGATAAATTGTTAAAGAATTGAGTCAATTCTAATTCATTCAGTCAAAGATATTTCGACCTTAAACATTATCCTCTTTATGTCCGACATGCATGAATTTAAACTGCCCACAATAGACAAAGGAACTCTAAATAAAATTCAAGTTCCATCTCACTAAACATACATTTTGTATGAATTAGGTAATATTGAGCAATTAAAAGATTCAAAGTTTGTAGGGTTATTTACATTAATCCTAGTAAAAATCAAACTATGCTTACTAGGCCCATTGGCATAAGTAAAATCTAAATAATGTAGCAAAAGAATGCAGGTACAAATGATTGAAGGTGAAATTTTTTTTATTGATGCACAAGAGTTAGAAGGAAATCCACAGACTGGAGTCTCTTCTATTTTTTTTCAGGAATTACAAAAGACTTTCAACGTAACTCTTCATTCGATTTATGGCATCCCGAGCTTCATCAGCAGCCACCTGGAATTCATTCATTCAACTGGATACCATAAGAGATACGGTGATACCAGCTCTTCATGGAACAATTCTACAAGAATGTTCTTGTGTGCGGTTTGAGAAAATTCTCTGCTGATCAAACAGTGACTCTGTTTCTTTCCAAGAGACTTGGAAGATGGATACATGGATTTGAGAATGAAGCATTGGAAGTAAAGAGCCATTTGGAGAGAATACTCTTTTCAGATATTGCTCTAATACCATGTTTGTCTTCTCTCCACCAATCAGCAGCAGAAAACATTTCAAACCATGGGTTTTATACTTTCATATCTTCAAGGAAATGACATGGAGGAAGAATTTGAAAGTTCACACCATTGTTGTTGCTATTAATGCACAACATAACCGAAATAGAGGAGTAGTAGTGCAGCTACATCTCAGGCATATAGTTCTTTGAATCTGGAACATTGACTCCTTGCAGATGACCATGACCATATAGAGGCAGGTAGATGCTCTGTGGGAAATTAAGATGATATTTCTTCAAGTACTTAGCCAAATCTGGGAGAGTGCTGTCACAGATATCATAGTAATCATGGAAAATGATGTTCATAATGCCATCAATCCGCTTATTAGCCAGTTCATCATCCTTTCCGAGTCTAAGAGCCATTGATTCTGCACAAAAGTTGAATAAAATAACTCTTAAATGTGTTTATTTTTCATAAAAGTTTTGAAGGAATTCAGAAAAATGGATAAGGCATTAAGGCGCGCAAGTCTAAACATGGCGCGTAAGTATAGAGGTGCCGTGCAAGTTTTTGGTGTGCAAGTATCATCGCTCAAGTCCATATACCTATATAGCAGTGCGACAGCAAAGAAACATCATAAAACAGAGCAACCTGTGGGGCTAAGGTTACCTGCGCGGCGAGAGCTCGAGAGTTTCAAATCCATATGCTTGTACGGAAGTGAGGCCCTCTATTTATAGACCAGGCTGTCACCCAGTGCGCTCCAGCCCTATGTGACTCGAACCTGCGCGCCCAGTGTTGCGCACCGAAAGACCTGCGCGCCTCATTTTCTTTTGATTCTCTTTTTCCTCAGAGTTAAATCCTCTATTCTATTCGGATCCAACTCTGAGGGGGGACTTTTGTTGACGCTCCTTTCGTCACAGAATCTAGAGATTGGAAAATGGGAATATCTGAGCACAAATTGATTCAGCCTTTGAAGAAAACATCAAAAATCGACAAAGGAATGAACAAAGAAAATTTTACCTATAGCTCGCGCAAGTTCCCTCATAGTCGCGCAAGTCCACTTGTGCGACGCATAATGGTCACACAAGTGACTTGTGTGACCTAAGTGATAACCGCCTGAGGTCTTTTCCTGCCTATAAATAGACCATATGGGCCCCCCATTTGGAAGAGGATTTTTTTCCAGAAACTCAGATTTGAGCTCCCAGCACCCTAGTCTCTTCTCAAAGCTTCTGAAACACTTCTAAGGTAATTTTTTACCTATAATAGAATATCTAAAGAGGGGGAGGAAGGCCTAAGTGTTGAAACTCGTCAACACTTGCGCGCCTGAGTGTGAATCCCTTAAGGGAAAAGGCCACACTTGCGCGCCGCCTTACTCCTTCAATAGAACTTGTGTGCCCCTCTTCTGGAAGAACCTCAAGAGGATTCTAAAGGCTTTAACTAAGAGTCACTCAAGTATTACCCTGCTGGTTAATCATTGCGCAAGTACCCATGTGTTGCGCAGGTATACCTGCATGACCGGGACTTGTGCGCCCACGCAGTACTTGCGCGCCTGCCAAGACTTGCACGCCTCTGCCTCCATGGGTGCCCTTCTTATCAATTTCACCCCTCTTATTTCATTACAACTCTCCTATTCAAGATTCAATCTTCAAGACACTCTTCAAAGCCATTTATGGCATGATTTATTGATTTGACATCCTTATCTGAAAGGAATTCGGTGGAATAACTCTTAAAATCTAGTGATTTACACATCTTTATGTCACCAAAGATTGAGATTTCATTCATTAAACCTCATCCTTTACGATGAGAGAACTCATTAACCTGGGCATCCTCCTTAGAAGTAAGCCCTAGTATCCTAATTTGGGCCTCTTTTTCAGGAGTAAGACCCAAGTTAGAGTATTCAAGATTTCATTCATTCAACCTCATCCTTTACGATGAGAGAACTCATTAACTTGGGCATCCTCCTTAGGAGTAAGCCCCAGTCCACTAATCTGGGCCTCCTTTTTAGGAGTAAGCCCCAGTACCTTAATTTTTCAAGTCTCTTAACATGGGCCTCCTTTTCAAGAGTAAGCCCCAGTCTTAATTTCTCTTAACTAGTCCTAATTTACCTTTGATCTGGGATTCCTTTTTTGGAGTAAAACCCAATCATAAGTCCTCTCCTAATTTGGGCCTTATTTTCAGGAGTAAGCCCCATGTTAGAGTATTCAAATCTCCATGAAGCACATATACCTTTATGGACCCTGTTCCTAGATTTCTTCCCTGAAGTAAATCCTAATCTTCATTTATCTGGGCAGTCATACATACATAAGCCCCACATTATTTCTTATGATTGCTTCTTTCATGGAAAAATTGTCTGATTTTTACCAATACCTCTTGTTTCTCACACCGAGCATGACTCACGTGAGCTTAGAGTGTAAATGTAATTATGAAATCCTTCTTTGAGCCATCAATCACAAACATCATACTCCCTTACTCGAACTACATGGGTTCTGATTCCTTTTATAAACAAAGGATACGTAGGTAGCCCATCTGCGGGTTCGATCCCAACTCTGAAATAATTCATGTCCTTCTGAATGACAATAAACTTCAAGTGCCCCACTGAGTGGCTTTAAAACCATTCTGGTCATTATAAGGACCAAGAGACTTTTACGTATCAAAGGATACCATTGACTAAGAATCTTTAAAAAATAAAGATGATTCTTTATCAGGGAAGAACCTCGAATACATATAAAAAATTATCTAAATTTCCTACATATTGATCATTGATTGTCATATCTAAAGGAAAACTCATTTTATACATGGTAATGTAATAAGGATTCATGAACATATCTTAAATCTATAAAGAGAGTCGCAGAGTAGACAAAAATTCCCATAAAAAAGGTGTGATGAGTCTGACCTCCCATTCTCTCGACCAATGCAAATTCCTAAGCCTCATCAGTACACAAACTAATGAGCACCTACCTTTGGAAAGTAGGTCCGAATGGATGTGGAATCATTGGATGTTTCCGGTTCTATGAAAAAACCCATTAGAAACCAATCGGAATGTTTGAACCTCCCATCAAAGGAGGTCATCCCCGAAGTCTGAGGAAAAAACCCACCTATCAGATAATCAAAATCCAATTGAATGTATGATATAAGATCATGAAAATATTTATCATTTCTTCGTAGATTAATCATTGGAAAACAATATGGGATTAAACAAGATTTCATCAATATAACTAATAAATATATAGTGAAATAATAAGGATGGTATCATAAGGTCATATCCCTACTAAAGAATAAGTTACATCACTGAGTGTTTTTCTAGATGAAAATACTATTAAAAGATCACTAGAACATTTCTTGAGGAAAATACACTTTTTATTTTTAAATCACTTATTAAAAAAATTCAGAATATTGGGAAATAAATTTCTTTTAAAAGAAACAAGTAAAATTGTATTGGAATATTGATGGTGGGAAAAGTATTTTGGGTGGTATACATTAAAGAAAATATTTTATTAACACTTTTAATAAATATTACGTCATTCAGGAATCAACAATAATATTAATTTTAAAATTATTTAATTAAATTAAAAAATCGGTAAAAAAAATTAATCAATCATTTATGAATAATGAAAAAATTATTGATTTTTTTTACAAAAATATATACATGGAGTAAAATGATTCTTGGACAAAGCAATAAATAATGTCAATTTTTCATAAAAGTAGTGTTTCAGAATTTTGAGAAATTGGAGAGATTAAAATTAAAGGAAACCTTATAATCTATATAAAAAACAATATTATAAGAAAATAAATAATATTTAAGAAATATATTTCATATAATTTCATGATCATATATTTAATCATAAACAATCTTGGTAAAAAGTGAGGTTATAAAATAAATCCCTTACCTCACATTTAACACACTTCATAATTGTTTTTTACCTATGATATAATAAATTTATATTTATTATACTACTAGAATATAATTTTATTTATACATATAATAACATACATGGTTTAATTATTATACATTATCACCCATTAATTAACAATGTTTCATTATCATCGCCATTTCATGTGCTAACTACTTCATTTTTTATGAATGTTTCAATTATGTTGTTATTGTAATTGTATCATAATAATGGTTCCATAATCTATATAATATTAATAATGACATAAATATCATATATATTGATTATATACATATTTATAAAAATCCATAAATGGAAGATATAGAAAGATGAACTACACCACTCATGGACACAGTAGTTCGTACGTATGCATGAATGCTATTTTCATTTTAAAAAAATAGTAAGAAAGATAAATAATATTTTATCATTATTGAATCATAATTACATATTAAATATCATATATGAGTTTCAAATTCATCACTATTTCCATCAATGAGATCTGTTGATGGAAATGAATCACATCACTACGTGGAGGCGGTTGTCTATACGTACACATGAGCAAAACATTCATTTCCGATTTGATGGAAAAGAGGATAAAAATCATTTTCCCATAGTAAAAATATTATATTAATATAATTATTATAATTTATTATTTTCTTATGAGGGTTATAATATATTTTTAGGATGTAAATGAATAAATTAACCTGGAAAGAGACAGGTAAGGTGACTACCTCTAATTTGAGAGACCTCAAAATTAATCCTTAATCTTTCATAGGATGATATTAGGATAAAAACATAATTTGAATAATGAATGTAAGATATATATATATATATATATATATATTTTAGTTCTTGGTTTAGAAATATTTTTTAAATACTTTTAATAATGGAAGAAAAGAGGTGACATTTTATAAGTGATGTGAGGAAAAAAATCTAATTACATAATATATTTAAATAATATAATGTTATTTTCTTATGAATGTGAAACCAAATTTCCACTAAGATAAATTTATGATATGATATGTTATTTTTATATTAAAATAATAATATTTATATTGTTATATGTCCAATTTTTACCCTTGTATATTTATTTAACCCTCAGTAAACTAGTTTTGACACTAACAATTGTAACTAATCTTTACAGTTTTACTATTCAATATAACCAAAAATAAAATTGAAATCACAAAAAAAATTACATATTGAATCCAAATATAGAATTTATTTTATCAAATTTAGTTTCTATTAGTGATAGAAATTATTTTTTACAAAAATGTCCAAAATGAAACGATTTTTTTACTTAATTCAATTTAAGAAAAATGTGGATTTTATTTCATACATTTCCTTGTGAAAAATATTTAATGAATGATGAAATATTTTATAGAACTATTTTATTATTATTATTAATAAATAGTGATTTATTTAATTTTTTAACATAAAAATACATTGTATACAAAGAAACTACTTTCTATATAAATAGCTTTTTTACCTTCAAATGATTACATATTCATTACAAAAAACATAAAAGACTAATTAATGAAGGATTATTCATAAATTTAAAATAAATTTAATTAAATAAATTTTAATAGTGATTGATAGATATTTTTATATTAAAATTTATAACACCTAGGGAAATTTAGCTCTTACGAGAAATAAATCATTTAATCATGAAATCATTTTATTAAAATTGAATTATTTATTTTTAGGAACTAAGAAATATATTTTAGTCATGACACAATCATGACACTATCCTCCAAGTGGAATATGTCTGAAATGTTTCCAGCATGTACGTTTGGACTATTATATCTTGAGGGATGTGTCACATTCTTTTGGGCCATCCTCTAAGAGGGATGTGTTTGACATTGGTCGACATATGGGATTTGATGTATGCTTCTGTATTATCCATCAAGAGGGATATGATTCACCTTTATTGTTATGTACATGGGATGTGCCTACTAGTGGGAATGTGTAATACATGGTTTTGGTCTATTCCACAGAGTGGATGTGTCAGGCTAGTTACTGATGTTCCAACCGCCATTCTGTCAAAGAAGGTATGTTTTCTTGGAATTGTGCTAATGCCTATAGATTGGGTCCCTGAGATCCAAACATGTATGTTCTACTTGTTTGATTTATTTTTTTATTTATATACACTGTTTATTTTCATGGAATACAGAAGTAAATTTTATGCACTGTTCTTTAGGGTCATTGGTGGTATCCTACTGAGTCATATACTCAAACCCTACTATGGAATTTTAGTGCACTTATATACTTCATGAAAATAGTATCGGTGAATGGATTAAGTTCTATTGAATAATTTGATAAGGTAAATTAGGATGATGTGGTCATTTCTAGATAGTGTTCAAAAAGTTCACATGATACTGCCTTAATTTATTAGATTTATCTATACCAGAGTTGATTGTTGGATTTCAATTTTTTATCATCTATTACATCCTTCCAATTCTATATATAAACTTATAATTTTGTAAATTTATATATGATGTTATTATTTATCTATCCCAGAACATAATATTGGAGTGTATATTCTCCCCATATTTCCACTCAAGACCCTCACTTCTACAAACCAACATCTTCCGTATGAGGGTGCACACATAAAATCATGTTGAACTTCATATCAAACCTGGTAGATCAGGGAAGAATGTTAAAAAATGTTATCAAATGGATTTTTAGATAATTTTACCACCCAATAATTTTAAAGGGTTAAAGGGATAAATGATATGACTCATGTCAATGTGGTTCACATTTCATTTCATGATCCTACTAGATTAGAACTCCACAGTTAAGCGTTCATGGCCTAGAGTAGTGATCAGAATGGGTGACCTCCTATGAATTTTCTCAGGTCATGTGTGAGGGAGGTAAAATCATAGTAAAAGAAAAATTTTTGGCATATGGGGACATTCATAAGTCTGATGATCCATTATGGCATGTTAGTGGTCCATAGGTAGCGACCAACTCTCTATGGGGCAACTGGTGGTACTGGGTTTGCTAGGACCTGGCGACCATGATAAAGAGGGGTGCTTGTGCTATAATTGGGACCCAATTTTTACATTGTTATAAAAAAAGAACGCAACCAATTTTTTGTGGAACTAATTGGGTTGAGATATAGGGTCTATAATGAAAATGGTGTGCTCTAAAGAGGGGGTGAATGTAACACCCAATAATTTTAAAGGCTCAAATGGATAATTGATATAACTCATGTTAATAAGAGGGCACTTCCATTTTGGGATCCTATATTATTTGAACACTATAGTTAATATTTATTGTCATGGAGTAGTGATCAGGATGGGTGAACTCCTTGAAATTGTTTCAGTGTGTGTGTGAGTGAGGACAAAGCATGTTAAAAGAAAACGTGTTGGCATATGTGGATAATCAATAGTCTAAAGATCCATTCAGTCATATTTTTGTATGTAAAACCCTATAATGTTAATGGGTTAAAATTCTAAATGATATGACTCATTTTAAATATGGGATCCATTCATTTTGGGAGCCTATGTGATTAGAAATCTATAGTTAGGCATCCTTGGACTAAAGTAGTGATAATAATGAGTGACCTACTAGGGTGATTCTCATGGTGTTTGTGAGTGAGAAAAAATATGATAAATGAAAAGGTGTTTCCCTATGAGGATAGTCATTAGTCTGGTGATATGTTTGGGAAAATTGGTGGACCCCAGTTAGGGGAGCACCTATCTGTGGGGAAACTAGTGGTACCTAATGAGCAAGGACCTGATGACCATGTTAAGGTGGGGTGTTTGTGATGTCAGTGGGGATCAATTATTACAATTTAGAAACATGGTTTTGAATGAAATATTCTATAAAATAATTTCAATTTAACTCCATGTAATACATATAATATATATTGGTTTTATAAGAGGTTCATGAGAAACCCTATCTTATTAGTATGGGTTAGTTTTTTTTAACTTCCTAAACACTGGGGATCATCAAATCCCCGATGGGTCCAAGGTTTCACAACAGTAGAAAAAAGTTATCCCTAGCACACATGAATTTTCTAATTCATATCAGATCCTTTTCCCACTATATGGAATTCATTATTCTACAGTATGGGAAACATTACTTATGAGTAACCTCTACATTTTATCTCATCATGTGACAAGAGGTATAGGAGAACCCCGACCCCATAATTATGGGTTAGTTATTTTGATTTTTTAAACCCTGGGGATCATCAAATCCCCAATGGGTACAAGGATTCACAATAGTATAACCAAGTCATCCCTAGCTCATTGGGCATGGTGAATTAATATAAAAACATTCTACATCTTTATAAAAGACATCCTTCTCCAGTCTTAGAAACATTTCCTAGGAGGAAACTCCATATTTTATATCATCATGTGACTCATCCCCATCTTTGGGAACATTTCAATTATGAATTTCTAGGGATTCTCTCCAGATCAACCTCCCAAAACCAACTATAGGATAACATTGGAATAAAAAAGTGTCCCCCAATAAAGGCTACAAACTAAAGTGTTCTACTTATAATTTAAATGTAATGGGGAGTCATAATTATTCAATTGATGGATATTTATAATGAATCAAACCTATATTCCATTCTGATGAGGACATAATCCTAGAATCATATTACAAATTAGTGAGTTTCATCAATTCTTTCCAAATTAATAATCTAGAGTATGATTCCAAAATATAATATGGGGATACAGATTTCCATGTTGAAAATATAGTCCACAATGGAAAAAATTTTAAATGGTGAAAATACTCATCAGTATAGACATATTCAAAATCTAGGATCTCCCCTATAATTGTTCCTTAAAACGTCTCTTGAATGATTAAACCAAGGAAAAAGGGAAGGGTGCAACGAGGACCAACCCACCACCCGAACAGTTTGAACCTTTTACCATATAAATAATACTTTTCAATATGAAATGTGGATAAAATAATTAAAGTGACTCAATACCAAACTACTCCTTGGATACAATCCCATCAAGTGGAATCTTCCTGGATAATGTCATGTTTCTTTGTTAGAGAATTCCCTTATGCATTGAGAGGATGATCTACTAAGGAGGGTGTAGTTCACCCATACATCAAGAATAGTATTTAAATATCTAGTATAACTACACCCAACGGCTATAGAATATTTGTAGATTCTTTCTCTGGGGAGGCATCCATAATCATGTTTAATGAGCTACCCTAGGATGAAGTAGGTTGATAATTATAAAATGACATGACCAAGCCAACCATACCAGGTTAGGTCAACTACCTCCACCCAAGTATTTTTTCATCCATCAACTCCAGAAGAGTTTATTGAATCTATTAAATATCTAGTAGCTTAAATAAAGTCCATTGAGGGGTAACATATAACAATGAAATTGAAAAACAAATACCATGAATGGGATGACATGACTCATTCTCCTTAAAATGATAGGAATCTAACTTTCATAGTGTTAAGTGGAATTAGATACCTAGAGATGCATTTGATTCATTTTATATCAGGATATGATCCCGTGTTGGGAACCGTCAAGCAGCACAAAGTTGCTAAGATCAACTGTTTCTTCTAGAACCTGGATGAAACCAAGTTTATTTGGTATAATAATCTTCTAGTAAGATTGATCACATGAAATAATGAACTCTATCATCAATTTCTCTACTAATTCAGTTCAACGGTGTAGAAGATTCTAGTTTATAACCTAAAAAATTAAAAATAATGTTAAAATGAGCGAGTTTCAATATTTATTTATATGTTGAAGGGTTTGACCTATTACAAAAACATATAACTCCCTTAAGAAAAGTTTCTAAGAATATTTATTGAAAACCCCAATGTTTATTTACAAACACTTTTCATCATGGTAAGGTACCTAAGGGGTTCCATTAGGTTTCTATAGACTCACAAAGGATGAAAGATTCCATTTAGTGAACTAAACCCAATCCTCAGATAAATCCCACAAACTATATGTAAGTAGACTAACACGAAAGAAACAATAAATTTAATTCTTAAAACATATCTGAAACTACCTCCATGACCTAAACTGACATAATCCTAGATAAATCCCCATCCTAAATGAAAACAACAAAATCTCCCTCATCAATATGACATAAAAGAGTAGTGGTGCATGATAGAAGTAGAACATACAAATAAATTTTTTTCTTTAAAAGATTATAATGTCCCTATATATATTATCGTAAATATGTAAAATCATTTTATATAGTTTCTAGATCCCTGGTATGCTGATCATGTTTGTTTCAATGAATTACCTAATTACCATACCTAAAAGTTGATGTTGGGGAACACCATTTAAGAGTTATTTTTATTTTAATAAATCTTCTAGAAAATGGTAGATTTTGTAAATTTTAAGTCATATAAGGAATCAGAACAAGTGGATTATTTTTCTACCACTTTACCAAAATAGTAAGAGAATTTGTAGTAGGAACCAAACAAGGGTTCATAAAAGATTGAAAATTATATGACTAGAAATATTGTCAATTATGTGCATTATATTCTCAAGTAATAGTTGAATGAACCAATTATGACCCCACTATCCTATCTAAAAATCAAGATGAATAATTTAGTACCAAAACATTTCAAGAGACATTATTTTAAAAACTAGTTCCACTTGAATTATAATAGTGGGATGCAAGTGGAAGAACCCATGTTGAGGTCTAATTATGTTTTAAAACTCTAAAACCTCATGTCCATGACAATGAGAGTATATGAACCACTGCATAATTTTTTTAATGATAATTTCCCCACCAAATATTTCAATGGGAACCGAACCATAAAATGGGATCCATTTAACATGGTGAATCTCAATATGAATAATTTGATGTGATTCACTTATTAGATCTCTTCTCCAACATAAGAGATACAAACAATTCCCAATATCCTCACACAATCAAGGAGTATGAGGCCACCCTAACTGATGGGTCCAATGGAGACAAGGAATATTTAGATCTCCACATTCAGATTACTTCTCTAGTACTATCATACACACTACATACACCCAAATATATGAAATTTGGGGGGGGGGATGGAGAATCAAATTACATTAGATTTTTATATGGACAATTCGTGTCCCATCAATTTGGAGGATCGATAATAAATTCATCATCCATCTACTAAATATTGAACATTTGGAATGTAAAATAATCTCATCCCATATATGAACTAGATTCCCTCAACATATTATCAAGGAAGACAACCAAAAATACTGGAAAACTCTACTCTAAAGACCCGTAACAAGGAAAAGCCTTATACATGGAAACATAGACCTTTGGATCATAAGTATGATAACTTGAGATAGTTGGTTGTCATTTTAGACATTTATTAAATTTTTGATTCCCTATATCTTTCAAATAAAATCTATGAATCCCTCAATGATGATATCATAATAATCACATATTTACTGTTGAGGTCACCATTACTGATGTATACCATGTGTAAACTAACCATGTTGAGTGGAACACATTTAATTCATTTATAGAGAAAATATAAAGACTATATTACAATGAAATATTAAGCCCTAATATATTTTTGGAATGTTGAAAAACATGGATGTTAGATATGTTCACATTTATAAGTTTCAAGGATAAATCTCATTCCAATCCAAACTATCTGATGAATATTCCAAAACGAAGACAATTTTTATCCCTCCACTTTGAAAATCTAATGATATGAAAAAAGAAAGTCAAAGCCTATTGTTTGAAGAAATATTATAACCCAATTTAGAGACCTTGTATGTGATTTTGAATTTAGGTTTTTTCATCAAGATACAAAATTTAATTTCCTCATAGTAAGAGTATTAATTATTTTACATAAGGAAGTAACTTTATCATACCAACAATGCATCAAATACTTCGTTAATAGATGGTTTGGAGCGATTCATGGTGATAATACCCATTTTAATTCCTATGAATCTCAATACATATATGTGGGACTATAATGAAGATATGGAAAATATATTATTGTAGATGATAACACATAGTTTAGTTCCCCTAATGGTTTGGAGATGTATCCTTTAAAATTATTCAATTTAATGATTGATGCCTATTTATTTCCTTTAACTAAATAATGGTACTAACATTAAGATCAGATACATCTCCCATGTCTTCATGATATTAGTGAAATCATCTGAATACTTTTGTCTAGTTGTAGGGAGTGTTCCTAGAAACAATAGAAATGTATCATTTGAAAATGTTCCTTCTTCATCTCTCAGATTTGAGTAGACCCTTTCAATTCCACATATACCATAAAATATCCTAATATTATAGATTTGTGTTTAATATTCCCCAATATCACCTTCTGGATATTATTATTTCGCCACCTCTTTTTCTCCCAAAGATATCATAGTATAAGGGGTTTATATCTAGAATATTCTTAATGATAACTTCAATGCATTGGATATTTTAGAACTAGTAGATTCATCCTCATCATTCATTACAAAAAATGACCCCACATTTTCATCTAGCCCAATAAATATACGTTCATCAACAAAATTCACAAAAAATAAGGAATATTGATAAGTGGGAGAGTATATACAAAATAAACCCAATAATTATGCTCCCGTATTAGTATAATCAACTCTTTAATATGATTATCCCGTATTCATGTGGGATAAAAATTCCCATTCACTATTTCCTCATATGGAAATAATCCCTTCGTCACCCACTTCAAAAGATATTGAAGTAGAATAGAATAAATAAGATAATATTAGAGACATACCTATTGAATTTGAAGAATTCATATCAACTATAATTTATGAACACAAATCGGTGAATCTAGATACATAGGGAGACCCGAGACCCAGCTTAATCAGTGCCAACAAGTCCTCCAATGATAAATAGATATATATCACTTAATTTATGTGACATTGATATTTAGTAACTTCTAATTTCAAAAAATGTCTTGGATTGATTATGATGTGTCCATCCATCACACGGTCCTATATAAAGATCATCAGGATTTCAAGATGACTGTTTGGAGAATACATCTAACTCGTACGATAAATGTAAAAGTAGAAGTTGATAAGAATATCGAAGCTGACATCCTCTGAGAGGTTTAGTACCTTAAATTGCATTCCAATATCATCCATGTAAAGTAGAATAATAGGGAAATCATATTTCTGATTTACTTCAAGTATCCTAAACATCATTTCAAAAAGGATGATTTGTAAATTTTGAAAATGGAACTTTTGATTGATACAACTACTATGTTTCATTCCCCCTTCTTCATAGACAAATATTCTTTTAATATTTATATTTGAATGGACTAATACTATGAGGAGGACACTTTTTTCATGTCTACATTATCTTTGTATTCTTACAGATTAATTACCTTCAACTTGGAAAATATTTTCTCAATATATAAAATTTTCATGTACCATATATTCAATAATTTTCTGGTAAAGACTATGGGATGTTATTTCAATGATCTAGTGGTAAAATATTAATATCACTATGATCATTTGGATTAAATTGATGTACTTTTCAACAAGTTCTTGAAAATTAGGATAAATATTAACCCATTGAAATGCATTTTCAGTGTGATGCTCAAATTTGTTTTTGGATTTTGGGTATATCATCGTTGTGTCCAAGAAAACAATATAAAAACCCTGATGATACTTAAAACAAAAAATCCTTTATATAAAAAATATTTTAGAGGGATTCAAGGATGTATTTATTATATTAAACACTTCATAAGGAATCTTATATCCTTGTTCCTACTATTCACTTAGGTTGTGAATAATGGAGTGACTTTGCAATTGGATGAATATTATAGGAAATGTTTTTACAATATATTGAAATTCATCTCGATCAGACCAATGTTGATGCCACTGGTAGAGGATAAGCCTCTTACCTTTTATATAGAAACCCTATATCAAACACATGGTTCTATACCCACACAAAATAATGATTGAGGTAATGAAAATAGTTTTTATTCTCTCAAAATAACTATGATGGATATTGAAACTCATTATTCTCAAATCGAGATGAATTTCATGGCACTGATTTTTGTGGCTCAGAAGTTGAAGAAAAATCTATAGAATCATGAGGTTTATCTTTTATCTCACATTTAGCTTCTGAAGTACATATTCAGTAACAAAATTTTAACTGGGATTTTATAATGATAGATGATCATTCTTTAACAGATTTATATTCAATTCATACCACATAAGCCAGTTAAAGAGAATGAATTAACATAATTTATTTTGGTATGCCCCATAATGGGAAACATGCCAATGGTAGTTGAACTACCCAATGAAGGGGAATTATCCATTCAAAATTATCCCCAAACATGGGAGGTATATTTTGATTATACCTCCAGAATCTCAATAGAGAAAATTAGGGAAAACCTTATTTTGTTTTAGGAAATATTTTACTTTCTATAGAAAAATTAGTTTTCAATATTACTTAATGTTTTTAGAAGGATTCACTAATAATAAAGTAGATTACCATGCCCCCATATTATTTTTATAATTGACACATAAAAACAAGTGGTCTTCCTAAATATTAGTTGTGAATCAGAATTAGTGATAAAACTAATTAATGTGGAATATACTATCATGTAAGATTAATTGATTTCACCATTTGATGGTGTAAGAGGGTTAATTATAAAATTATGTTTCAAATTGATACTATTTGAAGTTCCTCAATTATAGAATACACATAAAATGTATTAGTTTATATAGATACCTCCCTAGAAGATATAAACTAGGATAAAACAATCATCGGTATGTTATAGGACAATATAGTGTCCCTATTTCAAAGAAACAAAAGAGTATAGGTAGATGAAATAAAAACCACCTTTGAGGAAGAATAGTCGATATCTGTAGAAAATGATACTGAAATATGATGGATTTCTTAGATACTAGATTATATTTTAATCAAAATTCATCTATCAAATAGATAAAAGAAGGATAATATCTGATGTTGCGTAATAAATTTTTTCCTTTTTATTGACTTGTATTGTATAATAGTCCTCAAATAAATATGATTTGAAGGTGTGATCCTCAAATATATTGAATGGGTTATACCATCATTATTATAATAGAATTCATTATAGGTGCTTGTGATGATCATCAATCTAAAACCAATATTTCGAACCAGATTAGACAAAAGGATACTTATGGATTTTGATGACATAATATCACATGGATTTCACAATGAAATCCCACACATGGTAGATACATGTAGATTTTATACATAAATCTACAGTGATGTTGTATATAGTTAAATATTCTTCGTCATTTTCTATTAGTGGAATAGGTGTCAATGGACCATATCCCCTAACTCAGCAAAGCAGTTCAAGTACATCCTTACTACCACTAACTTATTCTCTAAGTGGTTTAAGGACATATCCATAAAGATGTGATAATTAAGGTGATAATTAATTTCATGATAAAAAAATATGATCAGCATAATTAGAGGCCCTAACAACATATTGATGAACAATGGATGTAACTTCCCAATAATTTTAATATATCAAATAAGTGATTGATAAATGAATTTTTATGAAAGATAGATTATAAATTATGTGTTTTTAAAAAAAATAAAAAATTTATTAATTTTAATATATAAAATTATATAATTAATCATAGAAATAAAATTAATTTATATAAATTGTGATTTCAAAAAAATTATTCTTTTATAATATTTTTAAAAAAATTATTGATTTTAAAAAATAGGATTTGATTTTAAAAATTAAAAATAAATAATTTTTTATAGTATTAAAATGTTTAAAATAATATTTGGATATAAAAATATTTAATTGATTACGTTTTAAAGAATATGTTTTTGAAATAACAAAATAAAAACTTATTATGAAATTACTATAAGAAATTATCTCAAATTACATGAAATAAAAATTTGATTTAATATAATAAAAGAGGTTTTGAAATATAAATTTATTATAAATGATAAGTATTGACAAATAAATATATTAAACTATTTTTTCATGAAATAATATTTTTTTTAAAAATAATATAAATGATGGTTTAAAAACAATTACAAGAATTATACTTATGAATTTTTAATTCAGATAAATTAATTAAAATTAAAAAGTTTAAGTTAATTTATTAATTAAATTAGGAAAATATTAAAAAATGAAATATGAGTATAATAGTTTCTTAAAATATGGATTTCAAATTTTTTTATAAAAATAATAAATTATAATTTATTTATATATAAATTGAAATTTATATGAAATTTATATTTTTATTTTATTAAAAAATGTTGATAAATAAAAAAAAGTTAAAATCGATATAATAGGGGGATTAAAAAATTTAGACAACTAAGTGGTAAAGAAAATTAGGGTTGACCTTGAAAAGTGGAAAAATCGAGTAGAGGGATTTTGGGGAGGCTGAGCAGTGGGGTACCAAGGGTGAGCGTGATTGAGGGATAAATCTAGGATGGAGATCTCAAAACAAATGAGGGGTTCGAGGCTCATTCAAATTGGATTGATTGTAGGTGAGGAATTCTGTAGGTCGAGCTATCTTGCAGGTTCAACCATAGCTAGGAGTATCAAATGCCCATGAGGTTCGAAGCCCAAATCTGAGGCCAATGATGGTTTTAAATGTGGATGGCCTTTCTTTTTATGTTCTATTCAGTATGCAGATCTGTTCTAGGTTGGTCTATTTAATTTTTAGGGTGTCCAAATCTGGTTATTGATTTTATATTTCTTCTTCTCCTTTTTATTACTTATAATTGTTTGATTCATTTTTTTAAACATCCAATTCCAAGTTGGCTAGATTTTCTTCCTTGAAATCCAACCTATAACTAGAAATATTTATGTTTACTGTGCAATTAATTTTCTAGTTAGGTGAATCTATTGAAAAAAGGTATTAATTCATGATTTATTATTTCAACCAAATTATTTATCCTCAGAATTTATTTTTTAAATTATGTCGATTAGTTGAGAAGAAACTGAAGTTGAGATGATCTTTCTCAGAAGGCATTACTCATGAATCAAATATTTTTATTGGTCTATTTTTCATATATGATGGTTACAACTAATGAATGAGTATTAGGTAAGATTGTAATAACTTTTAATCCAAACAATATTTTGAATGAATAGAATGATCTGATATGGAAATATATATATGTATATATATATATATATATTATTTAATAATTGGCTATATAATTCATCCTTTATTCTTATTCATTCAACCGTTTCACACTATTTTTTGTGAAATGTATTTGGGAAAGGTAGTGATTTCCTTTTATTTATTCTTTTATTTTTGTTTTCTAATTATACTCTTATGAGAGATAATGAGAAGGCGAATTCTTCCAACAACAACAAGAAGATTCTTCTCTAAATAATTAGTAAGGGATTTATATTAAATTTATACTTCTTAAAACATAGATATTTTCGATAAAAAGTTATATTTAAATTATATTTGAGTAAATAAGAAAGTTATAATCTTATGTTTCTTATTTATGAGTAATAGAGTTAGTTTTTGTTGAAAAGTTATTCAATTATTGAAATACATTTTTCCTCAAATTATATTTTATTAAGGGGATAATTATTATTTATTATTGTTTACTTATTCAATTTACATAATAGTATGAGAATATTTATTTTTATGTTTCTAATTTATATGTAAGGAATAAATTATTATGATTTCATAAGTTATATTGTTTTCGAATGAAATATTCTTATTTTCATTAGATTCATTTAAATAGTTAAAATTATTCACTTTCTAATAATTTTTTCTAATGTAAAAATAATTAATTTATGGATAATTGTTAATTTTAATGGAATTTTCATAGGACATTAGGGATATTTCATATTATCATTTTATGAGAATGTTCTAATTGCATATATACATCGATATTAATCATTAATTATGCCTAAAAATCCAAAAATTGAATTAATCTATTGACATTAAATTAATTATAAGGTGTGTTTAATTTCAAACATTGAAATATTAAATTCATGGATATTTGTAAATTTTAAAATATTTTTATGAAGATAATGTTTTGACTATGAATCAAGGAAGTATAATTATCTTATTATTTAAAAATAATTCAACTAGTTTTGAAATGTTTTTTGTTGTGTTGTGATTGAGAAAGGAAAATCTTCAAAACATTTTCTTAAAATTTTGATCCAAAATAGGGTTATCATGCAGGAGAATGGGGAATGATGAGTTAATCCATGGCATCACGAGATATTTTCCTACTAGTGATTGTTCTTTTGGCCATATTATTTTAATAAGATCATCCAAGTATCAAAATAATCCACAAAAAATTACTATTTAAAAAAAATCAATTGATAAATCTATTTTTAAATGAAGTATTTTAGAATAGAATTTTCAAAATAATAATTTTTGAATTTTTTTTATATATTTTAAATATTTATATTTTATATGAAGTATTTTAAATGTTTTTAAATTTGTTTTTATTAAAATATTTCTCACTAGATTTAAAACTCCCTTCTGGGAAATTTAATCCATATTCGTTATTTTAAAATAATATTTAATTGTATTTTAGAAGTTCTATGGTGTAAAAATTCACTTTTGGAGTTAGCGCACCCAAAGTGGAATAGTTATTTTATTTTATTTTTGTACAACTCTGATTAAATTGTACGATTTTTTCTTAATTCTCCACAAACTGGATTGGAAAAGTTCCTATAATTTATATATCCATTTGTATTTTTTTAGTTATATTTTATATAAAAATATAAAACATGTTATTAGTACTATTTTTAGAAGTGAGGGCTTACTGTCTTTACATTTGGTATCATAACAATGGTCTAGAAAACATTGGAGATTATACATTGTCTTTTGAGAAAAAATTATAATTAATAGAATATATATGTTTTGAAATTCATGTTTTTTTTTAATTTTGAAGAAGGAAATTATGAATTTTTTTAAGTTTGATAAATGAATTTTAAGGACGCGGTATATTTAGTGAGGGGGGATATAACATTCCAAAAATTTTAAAATATCAAATAACTGTTTAACAAATGATTTTTTTATAAAAGATATTTTATAAAGTAAGAGTTTTAAATCAAAATAAAACATGATTAAATTTAATATTTAAAATTATATAGTGAAACATATAAGTAAAATTACTTTATAGAAATTGTGATTTTGTGAAAATTTATTGGTTTATAATATTTTTAAATATATTATTACTTTTAATTATTAATATTTGATTCATAAAATTATGAAAAAAATTTATAGTATTTTTTTAAAAATATTTTTATATAAATATATTAAATTTATTATTTTGGTAAAAATAAATGCTCAAAATAACAAAATCAAATGTTATTATGAAATTTTTATAAAACATTATATCAAATTAAATGCAATAAAAATATTTTTTAATATAATATAAGGGTATTTTAAAACTAAAATGATTCTCACTGGTATGTATTGACCCATAAATTTATAAAACGATTAGATCATGGAATAATACTTTTTTTTAACGAATACAATTTTTTTTAAATAAATAAATTATTGGAATTATATTTATATATGTCAGATTTTGGATAACTTAATTTAAATTACATAAATTAAGATATATAATTATCAAAATTATGAAAATATTAATAAATGAAAATGAGTGTTCTAATTATTTAAAATTTGTATTTTAAATTTTTCTATAAAAATTAATATTATGTTTTTTATCTATAAAATGAAATTTATATTATATATATATATATATATTCTATTTTATAAAAAATGAAGAGTAATAAAAAGAGATGAAATCAAGATAGAAGTGGAATTAAAAAAATAAAAAAATTATAAATAAAATGAGGGTCGACCTAAAAAAAATGAAAAATTGAGTAAAGGAATTTTAGGAAGGCCAATCATTAGAGATCCAAGGCCGAGTGTGATCGAGGAATCTAGATCAGATTGAGATATCGAGGTAGATTAGGGGTTCATGGATTGGTTGAATAGGATTGACCATGGGTGAGGACTTTGAGAGGTCAAGCTACTTTGAGTGTTTTACCACAGATATGGATATCGAATGCTCATGAGTTTCAAAGGCCGTATCAAAGGATGATGATGGGTTTGAACTTGGATGGAATTCCTCCTTCTATTTTTTCAGTTTGAATATCTATTTCAGGTTCGTATATTATGATTTTAAGGTGTTCAATTCTAGTTTTTGATTTTATTTTATTCTCCT
Organism: Viscum album; assembly: GCA_963277665.1. Taxonomy (NCBI): domain Eukaryota; kingdom Viridiplantae; phylum Streptophyta; class Magnoliopsida; order Santalales; family Viscaceae; genus Viscum; species Viscum album. Next base: position 110,634,487 of record OY728125.1, on the reverse strand, counting down.
CATTTTTATGAGTTTTAAATGATTGAATCATTTTTCAAACATCATGTTCCCAATTGGATTATTTTTCTTACTTCAAATCGAACCTATAACCATAAAAATTTATATTTGTGATGAAATTATTTTTCAAGTTTGGAAAATCTATTAAAGAAGTGTATTTAATCTAGATTCATTCTTTAAACAAAATTTTTTCACCTCTAGATTGATTTTTGAATTAAATCGATCGGTTGAAAATGCAACCACACACATCATTTAATTCATGCAGGCTGAAGTCAAATTAGATTTGATTGTTTCCCTAACATCATATTCTAATGAGACTTAATAAAGAAATAGTCCAGGGTCAATATGATGGGGAATTGAGATAGATGTAGGGGATTATAGTTTAGAACACTATATATAGGAGTCCTCGTGAGTTTATTTCAGTTCAAAAATAATATTTCAAAAGACTTAAGATTTGGAATCATAGATAGATATGGGACGAGAGTCAATTTCTAGGTTTTACATAAAAGATAACATTTATCCTAACTTGTTATGGTCCTAGGATATAGGCTGAGAATAAAATTGAGGACTCTAATTAGAAATGGTAAAATAACCTCATTCTAATTAGGAGGCAGCTATTCATTGATCTAGAAGTAACCACAACCTTATAGAATTAAGATTCTCTTTTAAGGAATTGACATAAGATCTTGGTACTTGCCTAATCTACTCCAATATGGTCTAGGTCATTCATTCATAGTACTTGTGCACAGGGTCATTCGAATGAATTGTACAGACATTTATTGTTTAAAATGATTACAATTATTTGGAATAGCAAGATGATAATTTAGAGATTCATTAAATTCAAGCACCCATATTCTTGACCCCTAAGCTAGGTGGTATATCCGCTCATGGAATACTTAATTGTAGATAGATATATAATTGAAATTTGGATTAACATGCCAATATAAATTTTGATTAAATTATTGAACACATGAAATGATTCAGATTAATCAATTACCGAACATAAAACTTGGAACAAGAAAAATAGTCCAGAATCAAAACACAATTTCAATCAATTACTTACCTGAAATAAGAATAGGAAAAACAATGTTAAGTAGAGGTTTTTTCATGATCGATGATTAAAATGATGAATGTATGAATAATGGTGTTAAACATATAAAACATGTTGAATAACATTATTGAAATAAATCCACACGGCTTATATTACAATAGTCTAATGAAAAATATTTAGGAAATTTAAGTTTGGGGTAGAGAGAGTATAAGAGAACGAGAGAAAAATGAAAGAAAAAATATTATCAACCCTCTAAATCATATGTGTGGCTGTTGTATATATAGAAGGAAAATTACACAATGTGTAATTGGTATTCACATTGTGTAATGCTGATATGGATTTATCTCCATGAATTGTGAATCTATGCCGATCTCATATGAATCTCATCTGAGATTTGGAATCTTGACCCCTTTCATGATGTGTAATGACATGTCACGTCGTGAAACTTCCTTTGGCTAGAGGGGAATACGATTTGAATGATTTACGTCATTGAATGGTGATTGATGTCATATAAGGAAGGTTCATTTCATGAAATATGTATTCACATCATGGAACTTGCCATGGGAGATTTAAATTCTTCACAGTATGGCTTCATGACTTGTAGCATGTGGGGAAATGATATTACATGATGTTTAATGAGGTTTCAAGATGTGTAATAACCAATTTTAATCCATTTTCTCATTTTTCCTTTGAACCTTGAAATTCCATTTTCTATAATAATCAACACATACCAGGTGGATTATCAAGTAAATAAAAGAAAATACTTAATCAAATGACAACAACATGTATATATGATTTTATCTTGTCAAATTCTCCAACACTTGAAAAATTTCTCTTCTTTAAGAAAAAATATCTCAATAGGGATTTGAAAAATGTAAGAAACTTTTAAAACACGAAACATTCATTATATCTAGGAAAATAAAACAACGTGTTTGATGAGAAATTATTTCTCTAAAATCATCCCTATATAGAAAATCAATCATTCCTCATACCTCACTTTTTTAAACAAATTATTAATCCTTTAATAACAATTTATAACCCTTTCCATGAACTCTATACCCATTTTGAATATACATAACAATGAGTTTTATCTCATCACCCAGTGTGAAATGAAAGTGGAGTTATGCTTGTACTCTAATTACATGCTCCTAACTAGAGGTTTTCATTTTTTTCTATCATCTCCACTTTGTAATAAAAATTAAAAAAAATCAGTCACGAGGGATTATAAAATAGGTTTTAATGGCTTTAAGGCAGTGGGTAGGTAGGTAAAAATTATAAAACAAACTCAAAAAGATGGGTTGGCTCTTGATTATAATCCATGAATGTCATGAAAAGTGTAAGGAAATGAGTCTCACATAGTTAATAAAGTCCATGCTCCTAGTAGCTCACATTGGATCCATGTATATATACCAAGTGATTTCAAAAAGGTTATCCAGTTCTTTTCTATTTCATATTTATTTGTATTTTTTAAAATTTATATCTATGTGAGGTCTTATATCCAACCCCTAATCGCATATGATCATTTAGAGGATTCATCGATTTGGAAATGGTGATTTTTGACCTTCCTATTACACAACCCAAATATTTTTTTTATTTTTTATTTTTTAAAGGAACAAGATAGATGTGAAATACTAAAAATTACACATGGACCAAAATCAATTGGTCTGGTAAGAAAAATAATACATATACATGCTAAAATCATATCATGATGGATGAAATGTCCCCCCACACTTGTCAAAGTAAAGTAATGCATTATACAAAGAGCAGTGTATGATGGGATAATCGGATTGAAATAGATGCATCCTAAAAGGTCATTAATGAAATATATATTATTAATGAAGGATTTTTTAGATTGGTCTCATAAAAATTAAAACAAAAATTATTATCTAAATCATTTAAAAAATTTATATGTTCAGTCATATACTCAATAAGATCTCAATTAATTTTTTTATAGGATTAGATGTCCCAGTTGTCACTCAATAAATATTCTCAAAAAATAATATCCAACTGAAGGCTTAAAATCTTCTTAGGAATATGAATAAATAAGTAAATGGAAATCACTAAGGGTAAAAAACTGAGTAATAATTCAATTATTAAAATTTTAAAAAAAATTTAATTTTAATTAAATTATTATGATCATCAATCATTATAAAAATAATAACATGAAAAAAACATGGATTCATAAAAATGATCAACATATATTTTTTATTTAAATGGTTGAAATGAGTTTTAGGTTTTAACTCATTCTTGAAAAAAGAAAATCCACTCATGGAAAATTGAGATTGTGAGGAAATTGATATTTATTGAAATTGAAACTCATAAAAAACTCCCCTACACTTAAAATGATATATTTTGTACAATGTTCATGGAAGTAATATTGGAGGGATACTGAAAATAAATCATAGATAAATTAAATGGAAATTGAAAAATTAAATATTGATGGAATCAATAGCTCCCTATAAGAATTGGCATACAATGAGGGAATAAGGACTATCTTGTTTTTGAATTTTAATTACTATGAAAATGGGTTATAAATACAAATCCTATACTAGATAAATCATTAGTCCAAAAATTTGAAACATTGGTATGGAGTAAAATATGTAGGTTCATAGTATGATGAGCAGTGATAATAAATTCTAGTTAAATATAGGAAGGTTTCTATTATAAATAATTAGGTATATAATGAAAAGAATAATAATAATCTAAAAATAGAATCTTCATAATGACTCAAATGTGAAAATAAATGAAATATGGGTTTCCTCCCATAAAGTGATAACAAATTTTGTCATCATCCTGAAAGATGGACTGAAATATTAGGAAATTTCCTTCATTGGATCAGTGTCTCCTCTATCATATATAGTTACTTGTGGAAGTATCCTCTAGCTCTAGAGGTCTTTTGTAAGTATTGATGAATTCAGGAGAATAACGAGCATGAATCTGATACGGAAGGAAGGGTATTTGTGCTCATGGGGGCAGCTACTGAGAATGAATATCTAGTGATAGATCCTAAAGCTAATTCTAGATCTCGGCTACATGATGAGTCACTCAACAAACTAGAACAGATGGTGGTATAAGTTTATCAAAAACTATATATGAAACATAGGAGCAATACATGGTTACTATAAAGGAGTAAATATGTGAAATATAATCCTTGTAAAATGTAGTAAAATATATTCCCCAAATTTAAACAATGTGTAACAGTACAACGTGAATGGAAGCATAGTCTACAAAGAAAATCATCATGTCGTAATACATAGGACCAAAACATAGATGGGTATGGTGGTCAACTAAGATAAGCAAGTAGACTTAAAAAATCATTTAGAATCCATTCATGAATAGGGAGTGGTTTCAGTTTTCCTTCATAGTTAGTGGAAGTAATGGCATAATGGGATGGTGCGTGGGCAATTAAGGGTAGAGTCATTGTGACAGAAAGATATTATAGGGTAGGTCAGGGGGGAGGTACCAATCCATAGTGGGATTATGTGTCTGGTATCTAGATAAATAAATGGAAACTCAGTTGATGTGGTAGTAGTAGGTCCCTTTCCCCACGGGTCTTACTTTTCAAGGTACTCTGGCTGGGTTGTTGGTTCAGAAATATTTGATGGAAAGACAACCTAGGATGTGGGGGGGGGGGTGGAAGAAGTGGAGGGGCCGATAGGTGCTGGTGGTGGTTGAGATTCTACGTTACGTGATGGTTGTGTAGGGTGGTAAAATAGGACAACTATACAAAGGGAATGTAAATATTCTCAGAGATCAATCTTATATTTTCTAGGATTCAAATCAGCTTGGTGAAAAAATCACTCATGGGGGGATGGACCTGGGGAGTATTAGTGGATGTGGGGGTGGGAGAGTTAGGGATTTGGGCGATAGGGGATTTAGGGGAAGTTTTGTGTGGAGATAGTTTATGGGTTGATGCATGATCTCTTCATGGCTAATCAGCTGCATCATAGACTCCTAGTGCCCATTAGTATGTTTCAACCACCCTAACCAGGACATGTATCCTGTGTATCCTCAAAAAATTGATAGAATCCATTGTCACATGAGATGTGAGTAAAAGAGATGAATTAAAAACTACAATATATATGTTCAGGAGGGTTATAAAGTAACCTCCAATCAATGTAACTCTGGTCCTATGAGCATGATCTCGATGGTAACATGAAAACAAAAACGTCATGTGGACAGAAGGCCTACCTATGGTTGCTTCTAAGATGAGGATGTCTAACTGGTTCACACTACCATGACATTCTACCATAGTATACAGTGCAAGAATCAATGCTTGATAAAGGATCCTAAGTGCTGGGATACATAGCTGTGTGGATTTTTTAATCTTGGGATCATGCACTGTCATAACATCTCAAATGATTATCTACCAAATCTATCTTGAATCAGACCTTGGAGGCTCGAGTAAGAGGGTTGGAAATATCTCATACATTGGAAAATACTATGTGTAAATGTCGATTCCTATCTCGAATTCATCAAATGAAATCTCATGAGGTCAAAATCTTTTTCTGAAGTACATTCAATCTACTATGACCTAGAATGTAGAGAGAAACTCCACAAACAGCTCCTGGTACATCTCCTCACATACCTCAATAATTTAAGAAATATGTAAATGGTTGAGAATTACACAAAGTGTGGGAATGTTTTGGGAAGGGTAATGAAGGGTTTTATAAATCTTTGGTAGACATATTACATCTCATGATATAGGGTTTATCGATGTTTAATTAATGGTTTTTCATAGTTTTGGTTCAAACCTTGGTATTTAGATCTCGACAGGTTCTAAGCTCTCCTAAGGATTATTATAACAAAATCTTGCATATGTTGACCTATTTTTGGTTGAATCCTAGTCAATAATTCTTTTAATACTGACATCATTAATCTCTGAGGCTCCGATTAATTTTCATGCTGATGACGTAGCCTTCATGGAAGGGTTCATGATATATTTTTAATCATTGAAAATTAACTTTAAATGGTGGTCCACATTCCATCATAATTTTAATGGTACCATAGGGGAAAACATGACTGACTTTAAAGGGTCTCAACCATCAATATTTCATCTTCCCATGGAACAATTTTAATATCGAATTGAATAAAAGGACCTTATTTCTTAGGAAAAGTAATCATCTTTCAATTCATTACACATTCAATTTCTTTGTTTTTTCTTTCTAGATCATGGAATTTTCATAATAATCATTTCATATTTCTTCCATTTCATCCAATTTCAACATCCATTCTTCTCTAACTTTGTTTAGAATCTAAAGTAAGCTTCTTAATTTTCCATTATGAGTGATTCTCCAATTCAACTTAAAGATGATATGCTTTTCAATAAACCAATATAAAAGGTGGTGGTACCAATGGGTGCTTTGTATGTAGTGTGTTATTCTCATAGTGAATTATTCAATTTGAGACTATGATCACTTTGATTTTTTGTCAACAATATTCTCCAAGATTTTCTTGATTTCACTATTAGACACTTCAACTTTCCCACTTATTTGCAAGAGGTAGGGAGTTTCTGTGTTATACAAGATTCTGTATTTTTATATAAGACCTTTAACATCTTGATTGGTAAAGTGTGTTCCTCAATCACTAATGACTAATATAAGAAATCCTAATTTTAACAACACATTAGTTTTCTGGAAATTCTTGAACACTTTTCTTGTTTCATGTTATGTAGCATCAGATTCTACCCTTTTGTAGATGTTGTAAATTCCAATAAGAATATTGTACTTTCCAAGTAAATTGGTAAATGGTCTCATCAAGTCTATTACCCATATGTCAAAGATTTTTATTTCCATTATTTTATTTTTAGTCATTTCATTTGTCGTCCCAATTATGTCTGTTGTTCGAACCTATCACAAATTTGACAGTAATCCCTTATTGGAACTTAATAGGATCTTTTCTACGATGTACTTGGGTATATGATTCCCATTAGTTGGTGAAATGTGACACAGATCTATCACATTTTGAATTTCATTCGAATGAATGAAACATTGCAATAATCTATCAGCACAATGCTTGAATTAGAGTTGTTTATCCCAATATTAGTGTGCCAAGTTAGCTAGAAAATTGTACTTTTTTGTAGGAGAGATCTTGGTGTATAAATATCATGCAAAGATATTTTCAATGCCAAAAAATCATGGCTGTAACTTTATGATAAAAAGTGTTTGATTAGAAAATTTGACAGTGATGTCAATATAATCATCGTCCATGATGATTGGAATAAGAAGTCATGATAGATGATATGTGATCACATTTTCCATGCCATTGGTATCTTGGATCAAAATATAAAATTTTGGGAGTAGGAGGATTTACCTTATCATACTTGGATTTGAATCATTTTTTTATTAAATAACTAAGGGTAGCATGATTGGTGTTCACAATCACTTTGGGAAAAACAAAATAAGAACATAATTTCTCAAAATAATACATAATAACTAATAATTATTTCTTAATAGTTGTGTAGTTGACTTGGCCTTCATTCATGTTTTGGATGGAATAGTAGATATGATAAAATATTTGAAAAACTCATTGTCCTAAAATAGCACCAATCATAAAGTCACTGTCCTTAAACATCAATTAAATATCTTTCTACCAGTTCAGTGAAATTATAACAGGGGTTGCTTTCAGGATTTTCATAAAATTATTGAATATTTTCTGACATTATTTAGTGAATTAACGTAGAACATCCTTTTATAATTGGGGCGTCCGAGGTTGGGACAATTTTTGAAAATCCTTTAAAAATTGCTTGTACAATCCAGCATGGCCTAGAAAGTTCCTTATAAACTTAACTATTGATGGTTCATGTAAATAATTAATGACCTTCATCTTAGTGTGATCAACTTCTATGCCCAATTTTTAAATTTTATTTCTAAGGACAATGAATCCTTAAACCACAAAATGAAATATTACCCAATTAAAAACTAGAAATTTATCTTCAAAAAATCGCAATACTATCTTAATATTTATTAGAAAAACATTGAAATATATTCCCTATAATGAAATTTTATCCATAAATTTTCTATGAATTACTCTTCCATATTAGGTAATATATGCGTCATGCATCTTTGAAATGTTTTCGGTGCATTATAAAAACCGAATGAAAAGAGCCTGTAGGAAAAGGTACCAAATGGAAAATTGAATATGGTTTTGGAGTAATCATATGTGTCAACTACAATTTGATTGTATCCTAAATATCAACCTAGAAGATAATAAAATTCATATATTATAAGTCTCTCTGTCATTTGATCCATAAAAGGAATGGGGAAATGATCTTTTTTAGGTTTCAATTTTTTAATTTATATAATCCTTGAAAACACACTATCTAGAGATGGTGTGTGTTGAGATCAATTCATTTTCCATATTTTTCTCATCGGTGAGTCTAACATTATTGGGAAAAACTTGTATTAGGAACACCCAGTCTCTATCAGATATCAAAAATATTATTACAATATTTAAAAGTTTCATTATTTATTTTTCAATTACTTCCTTCATTGGTGGTGTGACCCACCTCTATGGTTGATATTTGGGGTTTCTAGTTTCGTCAAGTAGGATTTTATAAGTTCATTCAAAAATATTGATTATATTAATGTCAACCACTCACTAGGAAATTGACCGATTGTGACTTTTTAATTCATGAACTAATTTTTTTCATATAACTGTGATTATTAAGAGTTAAATGTTTCTGGTAGAGAAGTTGAAGCTTCTAAGTATGAATACATAATATTACTATGTAGAGCCTTCAACTCTAATGTTGGTGGTTGAATAATTGAGGGTATGAAAGGTGGGAAATATCCTTTGGGGGAGTTTCATTGAATTCACCATCCTTAAACTAATTATATTATTCTACATCAAGGAGTGAATCCTCACAATCTTATTCTATGGCCATATATTCATTTCCCACTTGGGTAAGAGAGATTACATTGTAATCAAAGTAATCATCTGATGGTTTGAAATATTTGATTAGGTTGGATACTATCTATTCTTTTCCTACTCAAAAGATCAAACACCCTTGATTTACACCAATAAGATAATTTACTATGGTTAGGAATGGACTTCCAAGAATAATGGGGACATCTTCATCTTTTTACATCTCTAAAACTAGGAAGTCTTCTGTGAAGATTAACTTTACGACCATAACTAATAAATACTCGAGAATTATTTGAGGGTAGTTTACTAATTGGTCTGCAAGTTGTAGTGCTAGTAGAGTTGGTTTCATCTCTTAATGTCTCATCTTTTGAAATACACCCGTATACATGTGGTTAATACTTTACCCAATATAATATAGATATTTTACAAATATAATCTTTCCAATAGAAAATGGAATTTAAAAACAGCTAAGGTATCTCATACTAGGTAGAATTTTCTTCTGAAAAACAACATAAAATTCTTCATTTAGGGAGATGAAACCAAGATCTTCTATTTATCTTTTATTGGTTAGCATATATTTTTGGAATTTGGAATAAACCAATATCTTTAAAGTATCCTCTATAAAAGGAACGTTGATATGAAATTTCTTAAAAATTTCCATGAACATCCTGTATTGCGCCACCTTTCTTCTTTTAATTTCCCTTTCTAAAATTGGAAGTGGTGGCTTGTACAATGGTGGAGCAATGTAGATGGGATCTTTTTTATGATAATGTGTTTAGGTATTCGGGGCTGGGGATACCTCCCGGGGTTTTACTTAAGAAGTCCCATAATACTTTTTTTTCTTATAGTGGTGAATACTTCTTTGGTTTCCCAGTTTATAATTTTTCTCTATCACATGGTTTCTGAAAATATAATAAATTTCCACTGATCAACATGATAGCCTTACCTTATTCCTTTGGTTATGTCTCTATATTATAAAGTACAGTACCATGTATTCTCTCTAATAAAGTATTTGATATCTGAAAAATCTGAGTTTTGAGATGTCATAGGGAATCTCGATGGTTCTGCATCTATTTATCTTGAGTATTCATTCTCTAGTATGCTTAAAAAACAGTATCCTAGAGGTTCTCTAAGTTACAATGGAGATGACCATTTTACTGCTAAGGTATTTTTGGAGATGGGTGAAACTTTTATAGTCCTCTATGAGGGAAAGGATGTTGTTATTCTTATTATTGTGGTCTAGTTATAGGGTTCATGGGTGGTTACCTTAGTGACCACAGAGTATGAATTGGTGTTTGACCACTTCTCTATTGATAATAACCCCAGTTCTTTTGAGGGGGTTGATGAGACAACCTCTACTAATAGTAGTGCTGATCTTATTAGTATGGTGGATTTTTATAATTATAATTGATGTAGTTACAATCTTTAGTTACTTATTCCTCAAATCCTGTTTTTTATTCTTGGTATACATTTGGGTTATCGCACATTTCCCATAACTGAATCTCCATTACTGGAGCTAAAGTTAATGGTGTAATATGTAGCTGAAATGACTCTAACTTATTTGTGAATGCTTCTACTTGCACTGCCAGTCTAGTATTTTCTTCCATTTGGTGAACCCGCACAGTGGTGGTTCACTATCACTATACCATATACTAGAATTGTGATATACTTCACCCAAAAGTGCTCGACCTAACTTAGGAATCCTGAACATCAGAAGTCCCTCATGGGAAATATTGACAACTATGTGTGAGGCTAGTTGGAGGCCTTGGTAAAATTTTTGGAGTTGTATCCATGTTTCTAGTCCATGGTGAGGCAATTTTCTCATCATTTCCTTTAATTTTCCCCAATCTTCACATGAAAACACTATGTCGACCTGAGTGATGTTTTGTATATCATTCCAGAGCATCCAATCCCAAATTGGTGGGAATTATTTGTGTTAATATATCTTGTCTACATCATCCCAAGCCATGATTGACTTGGGATCCTGACTCTTGAGATAATCCTTAGATCTATCTAGAAAATAGAAAGTAAATAATAGATTTCTAATAAAATCAAAATACACACCGTCATTGCGAAAGGTATCAAGGTATTCTTGAAAGATAGAAATTTGTTCATGAGGGTATTTAATCTGAATCCTACTGAACTGGACCATGTTATTAATCTTGTGAATGTGTCTCATTTTTATTTCAAAGTTGTGTTCTCGAATAGGAGGGTGAAAAATAATTGGCATAGAACCGTGGATTGATGGAAATCTGTATTATATGATGGTGAATTCTTGATGCTCTAGCTTCTCTCTATGAAATAAATATTTCATGTTTGGAAGGATTTGTGGGTTGGGCCCCACCTTATTCTTTTGGTTGGTCATATTTTTCTGGAGATTGGAAAATAGATACCTTTCTATTTCAAACTCAAAGTCTAACAGTTCTTATGCTTCAAGGATCCTCAAAAAAATTAAATGGGCCTAGTGCATGCACTAATCCATAAAAAGAAGAAGGATGCATTGTTGTCTGAAAGAAAATGGAAAAGAAAATAAAAGGAAAATGTGGATATAGAGAGTTAATTCTAGGTCATTGGCCTTATGTTACCTTGAGAATCACATTAAAAGACTCCCCGACATTGACACCAAAATTTGACGCACCCACATAATTCGTTTAATTTGTGTGGGCTATAATAAAATTATATTATATTGTTTCTGAAACATCAGTTTATATTGAGATATAGTATATAAACATTTCTGGGTCAATACCATGGGGAATTTAGATGGCTATAGGAAAATACCATTTAGAACCCTACATGTAGGAGTCCTCATGTGTTTGGTATAATTTGGGAAAATTATTTCTGAAAATATAATGACTGTAATCTGAGATGGAAAAGGTACTAGGGTCAATATTAGGGTTTTAGTTAAAATATAATCTATATCCTATCATGGTATGGTCTAATGATCTAGTTTATTAGGTATGTGGAGGTCCCTAGTTTACAATGGACAAACCAACTAGTTCTACTTAGTTGGTTGTTATTATATGGTCAAGAAGTAACCACAACCAAAGCGCATTAATATTAGCATCTATGAAAGGAAGTGGCATAGGGTATTGGTATTATCCTAATATAATTGAATCATTATAGGGTTATTTTTCCAAACTACCTATGTATAGGGTCAATTTAATGAATTAGATATATTTTTAAACTGTTTACTATTCTTTGGGTTACCATGTTGATAATTTAAAGATTCATTAAATTCAGACACCCTTACTCTTGACCACAACCCTTGGTGGTATGGCCACTCATGGTAGAATTAATTATAGATAGAAAAATTAGTTACTTAATTCTTATCATGCCAAAAGGAATTGAGATTAAATTATTGACAAACATGAAATAATTCAGATTAATCAATTAATGAACATTTAACTAGGCATAAGAAATACAGATCTAGAATCAATACACAATTTCAATCAATTACTTACTTGAAATAGGAACATGAAAACACAATATTAAGTAGAGGTTCATTAATGATTTATGAAAAAAATTAATAACGTATGAGTAAAGTTATTGAGCACGTGAAACGTGTTGAAGAATGATATCAAATTCAATCGAAATGTATTGTATTAACATAAAACAATGAAAAATATTGATGAAATTAGAGTTTAGGGTAGAGGGATTAGAAGGGAATGAGAGAAGAATGAAAGAAAACAATATTGAGAACCCCCTAAATCTTGTTCAGAGATACTATTATATAAGAAAAATATTACATGATGTGTAATTTGTATTCAAGTCATGAAAGGATGATCTGGGGTTTCCTCTATGAATTTTGAATATTCACATATCTCATGCTAATCTCATCTAAGATTTGGAATCTTGACTCATTCCACAATGTGAAATGGGATTTCACATTTTGAATCTTCCTTTATCTAGAGGGAAATATGATTTGAATGCATTATAATGATTCTCAATATAAAAGGTAGGTTCACATTGTTTAATAAGGTTTCACGTCATGTAACTTTCCACGAGGAATAGAAATTCTTTATGATTTGGCTTCACAGCCTGCAACATGTGGTGAAATGACATTACATGATGTGAATGAGGTTTCATGTTGTGTAACAACCAATTTTTCTCTTTTTAGGAATTTTTTTCCTTTGAACCTTGACAACATATTTCCTATAATAATCAATAAATACCAGGTGCATTTTTGAATTAATAAATTAAAATTCTTTATAAAATTTATAAAAAAATGTATATATGATTTCATCTTATTATATGAGAACTATCTATAGATGAGCTAATCTATCTTGGAAAGTATTACACATGAATCACATATTTGGATGTGGCTATTTTTCTTATCTACTGTATATGGCTAATGAATGTTATTTAGGAGAGATTAAAATAAATTATATAAAACATTCATTTTAAATGTTACCAATCATATATTAGATATATATATACACATATAATAATTGGATCTATATGTATTTTGTGATTCTTATACATTCATGTGATTCACACTGCTGAGAGTGAAATATTTCGAGCAAGGGAGTGATTTCCTTTAACTAGTTCGCTTTTTTTTCTAATTCTAGGTCTACAACAGACAGTGAGAATGAGTCTTCCACCAAAAAAACAAGAATTGTATTATTCAAATAATTAGTAAGGAATTTATTTTAAATTTATACTTTCAAAAAATTAAATTCAAATTGTCAATAAATAATTATATCCAAATTCAATTTTAGTAAATAATTAAAATATAATCTTATGTTTCATTTTTATGAGTAATAGAGTTAGTTTTTGTAGTAACATTATTCTATGTTTGAAATAATTATTTTTCAGAATTATTTCATGAAATTATATTTTAGTAAGGGGAATAATTATTATTATTTTTATTCTTTACTTCTTCAAATTAGAGTATAGTATGAAAAATTTTTATGTTTTCAATTTATATATATGGAATAAATATATAAGTTGGATTTATTTTGAATGAAAATTCTTATTTTCATTAGAGTCAATTAAATTGTTCAAATTATTCAAATTATCATAATTTTTTCTAGTGAAAAAACTAATAATTTATGGATAAGTATTATTTCTAATGGAATTTCAAGGAAAATTAGGCATATTTCATATTATTGTTTTATTTTCTGATACCCACTATTCTGACCAATTCCCCCAAATGAGAGAAACTTCTGAGAGTTGTGAGGTGATATTTCCTGGAAGCCCCTATAACCAAATCTTTAGGCAAGAACCTTACTATCCATCCAACCCTAGGTGGAAAGATAACCAAGCCTATATGAAATGGGGTATTGAAACCAACCTCAATAAAAATAGAACCAACAATGTTAGAGTAGTCATCCACCACAACCTAGAAATCATAAACCACCCCAAAGGCCATTCCAAAAACCCCCTCCAAACACTGAGACTAGCCTAGAAGACATGATGAAAGAAATGGCTGCTAATAATCTCCAATTCAAACAAACCACTCAGGCATCCATACAAGAACTCAAAACCCAATTTGGTCAACTAGCTAACTCAGTGGGTGAAATCCAAATCCATGGGTCTGGTAAACTACCCACTCAAACACTTGTCAACCCTAGGGATAAGGGAAATGTTAGTGATATCACCATTAGAAGTGAAACTCAACTTAAAATCCAAATAACACCTCCATTAGAGTCACCCCCTCTTGAGAAAACCACCATTACAACCATTGAAAAAGGTCCAAATATTGAAAAACCTTGTCCTAAGAGGAGCCCTCCAAAAGGAATGAGTGTGTCTATTAATGACCCAACAAGCACACCCATTCCTCTTCTATTTCCCAAAAGGGCCACCCAACCAAGAAAACAAAATGAAACTGAACTTGACAAAGAAATATTGGAAACTTTCAAGAAAGTGCAGGTCAACATCCCCTTGATTTATGCCATCAAGGAAATTCCGAGATATGCCAAGTTTCTGAAGGAGATGTGTACCCACCGAAGGCGACTTAGAGGTGATGAGAAGGTGAGCCTGGGGAGGAACATCTCAGCATTGATATAACCATCACTTCCCACCAAGTGCAATGATCCTGGAACATTCTCGATTCCATGCACCATAGGGGATTATTCTTTCTCCAATGTTATGCTTGATTTGGGTGCTTCTATTAATGTGATGCCTCACTCCATATACTCTTCTTTGTAGGTCAGTGAACTAAAGACCACAAGAATAGTTGTTTAGCTAGAAAATTGGAGTATGACACACCCTTCTGGTGTGTTAGAGGATGTTCTTGTGAGGGTTCAAAATTTAATATTTCCTGCTGATTTTTATGTGCTAAAAATGAAAGATTATATGATGAATGGAAACGCCCCAATTATATTGGGGAGACCTTTCTTGAAAACTTCCAAAGCCATAATTAATGTCCATATTGGTACATTATCTATATAATTTGGTGGTGACATAGTCCATTTCAACATCCTTGATTCCATGAAGAACCCCTCAAAAAAAAATTCCTCTCTCTCGGTAAATTCAATTGATGTACTCCCTTCCCCTAAAATCAATTCATTTGTTTCCCCTGATCCCCTTCTTGAAATTTCCTCTTTGATTGAAATTCTTGGTAATGAATCATGTGTTGATTGTTTAAGTGGTCTAGAAAAGTGTCATGCATGTTTATTAATTGATAATTTTTTGAACACTGAGGATCACATGACCATCGATGATACTTCTACACTTGTAAAAGCTAATTCCTCATATGAGGATGATACAATTGAGCAGTTAGATGAGATTAGTGACCTATCACTTTCACATACCCTCCCATCAATCCAAAATCCACCTGAATTGGAACTAAATCAACAGCCTCAAAATTTAAAATATTCATATCTTGAGAATGGAAACAAGCTTCCTGTCATCATTTCTAGTTCACTCCCTGCTGAGCATGAATTTCAACCGCTTGAACTTTTGAGGTAGTATAAAGAAGAATTGGGATGGACACTTGAGGACATTCCTAGTATTAGCCCATCAATTTGTACACATCATATTTTATTAACTGATGAGGCTAAACTAGTGAGGCCGGAACAACGTCGACTGAACCCAAAACTCTTAGATGTAGTTAAAAATGAAGTAAAAAAATTATTTGTTGTTGTAATCATTTACCCCATCTCTGACAGAAAATGGGTCAGTCCCATTTAAGTAGTTCCTAAAACAACTGGCCTAATGGTAATTAAAAATGAAAACAATGAATTGGTTCCAACCCCTGTGCAGAATAGTTGATGTGTCTATATAGATTATCACTTACTAAACCAACACACTAGTAAGGACCATTTCCCATTTCCATTCATTGACCAAATGATAGAGAGGCTAGTGGGGAAGTCCCATTACTGTTTTCTTGATGGGTATTCTGGATACTTTCATATTGATATTTCCCTCGAGGATCAGGAAAAGATAACATTCACTTGCCCCTTTGGCACATTTTCCTATAGAAGGATTCCATTTGGCCTGTGAAATGCTCCGGGTACTTTCCAGTGATGTATGGTTAGTATTCTTTCGGATTACCTGGAGAATTTCATGGAAGTTTTCATGGATGATTTTACTATTTATGGATCCTCTTTTGATAAATGTTTAAGTAGTCTTGGTTCCATCCTAGGTCACTATATTGAAAAGAATCTTGTATTAAATTTTGAGAAATTCCATTTCATGGTGCGACAAGGTATAGTTTTGGGACATGTCATTTCTGGGGATGGTATCCAAGTAGATAAATCAAAAGTGGATGTCATTTATTCCCTACGAGTCCCTAAAAATGTATGTGATGTGCGGTCTTTCCTAGGTCATTCTGGATTTTACCATCGTTTCATTCGTGATTTTAGTAATATCGCACTTCCCCTCTACTGCTTACTCCAAAAAGAAAAGGATTTTTTTTTGATAAAGAATGTGAAGAAGCTTTTAAGAAATTAAAACGGAGTCTCACATCACCCTCGGTAATCCAACCACCTCAGTGGGATTTACCATTTGAGCTAATGTGTGACACCTCTTACTATGCAGTTGGGGCAGTCTAGTCACAAAGTGTCGACCGACCTCCACATGTCATAGCCTATGCCTCATGTACACTAGACCCTGCCCAAGAAAACTACACCACAACTGAAAAATAATTCCTTTCCATAGTGTTTTCCTTGGATAAATTCATGTCTTACATTTTAGGGTCCAAATTCATTGTGTTCTCAGACCATGCACCCCTCCGGTATCTCCTAAATAAACCGAAATCCAAACCACGTCTCATTTGATGGATGCTCATCCTTCAAGAATTAAATCTAGAAATTATAGATAAAAAAGGATCTGATAATGTGATCGCGGACCATATCAGTAGGATCCTCCCGTCCTTGAACATTGTCTCATCCCCCTGTATTCCCATTAATGACATGTTTCTTGATGAGAAATTGTACAAAGTGAAAGATTTTATTCCCTGGTATGCTGAAATTGTAAATTATTTAATAGAATCTTGCATTCCTACTAATTTCAACAAAAACCAAGCCAATCGTCTAAAACATGAGTCTCGTTGGTACATTTGGGTTGACATATACCTTTGGCGCAAATGTAGCGATCAGGTCCTTAGAATTTGTTTTCCCGATAGCGAGTTTCAGTCTGTCTTTAGATTCTGCCACATTTTGCTTGTTGGGGCCACTTTGGTCCCCAATGGACTGCTCGCAATGTTCTTGATTATGGTCTCTTTTGGACAACTCTTTTTCGGGATGCCCATGAATTTTGTAAATCTTGTCCTTGTTGTCAAAGAATGGGGAATGTCTCTAAAAGGAATGAAATGCCACAACAACCCTTCCTCTTTCATGACATCTTCGATGTTTGGGGTATTGAATTTATGGGGACATTTACCAATTATTTTGGCAACTTGTACATTCTTTTGGCCATTGATTACATATCAAAATGGGTAGAGGCACGAGCCATAAGGACATATGATTGAAAAACAATTGTAGAATTTTTGAGAACTCAGATCTTTTGTATATTTGGATTACCTAGGTTCATCATCAGTGACAAGGGTTCTCATTTCTGTAACCGAACAATGCAATCACTTTTGCACCGTTATGGGGTCGGTCATCGAGTATCTACTGCATATCACCCACAGACTTATGGTCAAGCTGAGGTGTCAAGTAGATAGGTAAAAAAAATTCTTGAAAAAAAGGTCCAACCCAACATGAAAGATTGGAGTCTTAGAATCTATGATTCATTATGGGCTTACCATACTGCTTTTAAAACTCCCATTAGAATGTCACCTTATAGGCTTGTTTTTGGAAAGAGTTGTCACCTCCTTATTGAGATTGAGCACCAAGCCTACTGGGCTAGTAAAAA
Organism: Viscum album; assembly: GCA_963277665.1. Classification (NCBI taxonomy): domain Eukaryota; kingdom Viridiplantae; phylum Streptophyta; class Magnoliopsida; order Santalales; family Viscaceae; genus Viscum; species Viscum album. The sequence goes on along the minus strand of OY728125.1, from coordinate 110,616,273 downwards.
ATGAAATTCTAACCTTTCTGGTGCAGGTTATCAAAGGAATTTATAGATATAGGAGCTGGAAGAAATGCGTAGAGATTCTTATGAGAACTCTAGGATTTATAAGGAGAAAACCAAGGTTGTCCATGACCACCTTATCCTTCATCGAGAGTTCCAAATTGGGAAGAAGGTCCTCCTCTACAATGCATGGCTGAAATTGCATCCTGGTAAGCTTCGTTCCCGCTGGTTTGGACAATAAATTGTTACTAATGTCTCTCCATTTAGTGTTGTCCAGGTTCAAAATTAAGAAACCAAGCAAACCTTCACAGTCAATGGGCCGCGACTGAAGCACTTTCATAAAGCCATTTTGGAGTCCCCGATGGAGGAACTTCAAGTTCAAGAAGCAAACTATGAATGACATCCACCAGGTTTTATCCTTCCTTCCCACATTTTCTTTTACTACAGTGAGGACACTACATACTCTAGGTGTGCGGGGATGGGTACATTCCTAGATTAGTTAGGAATTTTCATCTTTTTCATTCTTTATTTGTATTTTTGATTTCTGAATGGTATTGTCACTAGCCGCCCCCTTCCCCCGTTCCACCCCTTACTTTTTTTCCGGAATGCTAATTTTATCATGTAAAAAGATTCCCCCTAAATTGAATCATAAATGTTACTAAAAATGCATGAGGAATTTCCCTATTTTATGTTGTTTTAACATTTTAAAAAAAATCCCTAATGTAATGTGTGTTTTATCTTGAATTTAACATTGTGGTGTGACTTTATCTTGGAAATTAGTTTTTTATCGATGATATAAATGGTTGTATCATTTTGAAAACTTTGAGAAAAATAGTACCCTTTACTTGAGTAGTTCAAAGGAAAATTGTGGCACTTAATTTCTCTACACATTTTTGCACCCAACCAAGAAGTTTGATTTTTACTTACCCAATAGAAGTTAAATATAATTTAGGTTAATATTTATCTGTTTTCCAAATAATTCTTCCATACGTTTGTTCCTTATCTGATCATTTTCATTACTGTACCGGATTGACCTACGCGTGTGTACCTATTATCCAACTGTTGTACGCCCTAAGAAAATAGTTGTGTCTTGGTCAGGTCAAAAACCACTCTTCCTTGACTTTCGATCTTGTTATAACTATTACAATTAGTGTCGTGAGGAGATCAAACAAGGGTTGAGAGAAGGGTGTGAGATTTATTCCATGCACAACATTTCAAAAAAAATAAGGGGAGTGATGAAATGTACATCATATGGGGATATCTAGGTCATGAGATTATGGTTTGACTTCTCGGAATGCTTATGTGAGTGGGCCTTAAAATTTGATTGCAAAGGGTATAGGGCAAGTTTGGTGGACATAATCATTTAAGCAGAAAAATATTAAAATAACCTATATTTACTGGATAGAAAGTGGGTAGAATAGCATGAATTGGTTGTCACACACACACATAAAGTTTTAGTGACATTGTGGAATTTAGGATTACTTTCTCAAATTGGTATCATTAATCTCCCTAAATTTCATGCTGATACAATTTATGAGACACATTTTTGCATGATCATTGAGAATAACTCCATGGTGTGATTTTTTCTTTGATCACATTCCTTAAAAATTTTAAATTTTAATTGAATGTTAAATATTCATGAATTTGGGAATATCTCCATGCATAATTTTTGGAAATATCACTTTTCCCATGAGTGAAAATGTTTAGGTGTGGGGGTGTGATCACACCGCGATTCACTGTTTCATTTTCATCCATACACCACTAAGGTAAACTAGTTTTGTATTGAATATTATAAAAATAATACCAAATTTCATTCCATATTTGAATCATTAATTTTGATTTTATCACTGTTAAAATGGGATTTTTTTTAGGATTTGATTACTGGAGGAGGTGATTTGGAGGCCCTAAAGATGATCCAGAAGGAAAATAGGCCAAAATTGCATGGATCCCAAGGAAACATGTCCACTGATTTGAAAGGTGCGAGACATATGTGCATGAAAACGGTCTGATATTTTGTAATACTCTTCAAAACATCATGGGATACAACTATTCTCAAAGGATCGAATCCCCATTCGTCTATCTGGTGGCCCATCCAAACCATTCTGTCCAGGGGACAGAATCTGCCCAAATTCAAATGTTCAGTTCGGTGGTGTGAACATATCTCCAAATCCGGATACCTAATGGACACCAAATTTGACTTGGAGACCGTCAAGAGTCCATCCGACAACATATATATTTTTTCCAAGTTGTAATATTACTTTCTACTAGTCAAAAACCGAGGCACAATTAGTATCTTCAAAACTGGGTGCTCAAAACCATGTGCCATTTTGGCTATAAATAGACACAAAGGACTCCTCATTTGGGAGTTCAAACCAGAAGCTATAATCTGCCATTTTGGAGTTCTATAGGGGTCTTTTCAAAACCTTGGACGTTCTGGTGTCCCCTATCCTCATAGGGGAATCAAGGATGAAGAAGGAGTTCCACCCGAGCTTCCTCCTCCTCCCGATGTCAAGCTAAAAGATGGGTGTTCGTTGTGAGGGAGCTACACACATGTCAAGGGAGTTCCAATGCATACTCTATATATTGTATTGGAGTAATTTAGGTTTTTAAACATTTCATTCCATGTATCTTATTTTATTTCAGATTTGAATTCTTGATTTGATGCATGTGAGTGTTATGTTCTAAATTTCTAACCGATCGGTGTGAGGTTTTGAGTTCGTGACTTGTGTTGTTCCGATTGGACAACACAAGAATCATTTTATTCCCCAATTTATTGAGATTTCAATATGATTTGGAAGCTATTATTCCATACATAATTTCTGGACCTTGTAAATATGATTTTTATGTCAAGGTTTGGTTCTTAAAGCATTGAAATATGAGCTTAGGAATTAATCGGGATTCCAATTAATTCCATCCAAAGAATTACTCTAAACCTAAAATGAATCTCTATGAACAATGAACTTGATATGTGTGTAGTGAAATCACATCGACCCTTTTATCTCATATTTTTCAAAATCCACTTGGTCTTTCATCTTTTAAACTATTTTTATTAAGTTTCTTTCTTTAAGATGATTTCAAAATCACCCCCCTTTTTAGTAGACTTAATTAAAAAAACACACTCTAAACCTATCAACGCTCCTCGAGAGACGACCTATGGTCTTCCCTAGACTAAAAATCAACCTCAAATGCATAATAAATTTTACGTGTCATGACAACGCGGTCAAATTTTGGCGCCGTTGTCCAGGAGCATTTTTGTTTTAGTTCGTGTTTTTGATAAGTTATTTGTAAAATTTTTGTGAATATTTATTTGTTTTCTCTTCTACTTTTTCAGTAATTTTGTATTATGAACTATTACATGTGTAGGTTTGGTGCATGACGCATTCTAATATGGGAGATTTACCACCTTTCAAACCCGAGCCGGAGAGGATCCTACGTCAACGACACCGAGATACACAAGACAACAATTTGAAGGAGGACACACCACACACTGAAACATTCCTTCACCATTCTTCTTATTCTTATTCTGGAACCCAAATAAAAATTGAAATAAACTTATATAACATGGGTGAAAATAATAGAACATTAATGGAATTAACCTCACCCGATATTGATATCCAACCTACATACATTCAAATACAAGAAGAGTCACCTAATTTCGAACTAAAATCTGGTTTAATTCATTTATTACCTAGATTCCATGGACATCCTGGAGAGGACCCACATAAACATTTAAAATAATTTCATATTGTGTGTTCTACATTAAAGCATGATAATATTGATGAGGACCAAGTAAAACATAGAGAATTTCCATTTTAAATAGAAGAAACTGCTAAAGATTGGCTATACTATGTTAATTCACCAATTAGAGACTAGGCGGACATGAAACGCCTTTTTCTTGAAAAATATTTCCCAGCCTCTCGAACTGTAACAATAATGAATGAAATATATGGTATAAGACAATATCATGAGGAAACACTTCATGAATATTGGGAAATATTTAAAATATAGTGTTCAAGTTGTCTATATCACCAAATATGTGATCAACTTTTAATTCAGTATTTGTATGAAGGTTTAATCCTTATTGATCGAAACATGATTGATGCTGCTGCAGGTGGTGAACTAGTGGATAAAACCCCAATCACTACAAGGAACCTAATTGAGAACATGGCACAAAACACACAACAATTTGGTTCAAGTTCCACTGTACCAATTCGATGTGTCCATGAGGTGAAAAGTACTGAATTCGAGAAGAAGGTGGATACAATGTTTAAAGAGGTATGTACCCTTCTATGACAACTCTCTCTTTACCAAAGGCAATCTGAATCTACTCCTGCCATCCATTATGGTATTTTCTCTTCTGATACCCACTATTCTGACCAATTCCCCCAACTGAGAGAAACTTCTGAGAGTTGTGAGGAAATATTTCTTGGACGCCCCTATAACCAAACCTTTAGGCAAGAACCTTACTATCCATCCAACCGTGGGTGGAAAGAAAACCAAGCCTATAGTCAAGGGGGTATTCAAACCAACCTCAACAACAATGGAACTGACAAGGTCAGAGTAGTCATCCACCACCACCCAGAAATCCTCAACCACCCCAAAGGCCTTTCCAACAACCCTCTCCAAAAACTGAGCATAGCCTAGAACATATGATGAAACAAATGACTGCCAAAAATCTCCAATTCCAACAAACCACTCAGGCAGCCATACAAGACCTCAAAACCCAATTAGGCCAACTAGCTAACTCGGTGGGTGAAATCCAAATCCATGGGTCTGGTAAACTACCCTCTCGACCACTTTTCACCCCTAGGGATAAGGGAAATGTTAGTGCCATCACCCTTAGGAGTGGAAATCAACTTAAAAGACAAATAACACCTCCATTAGAGTCATCCCCTCCCGATAAAACCACCATTCCAACCATTGAAAAAGGTCCAAATATTGAAAAAACTTGTCCTAAGAGGATCCCTTCAAAATGAAAGAGTGTGTCTATTAATGAACCACTAAGCACACCCATTCTTCTTCCATTTTCCCAAAGGGACACCCAACTAAGAAAACAAAATGAAACTGAACTTGACAAAGAAATATTGGAAACTTTCAAGGAAGTGTAGGTCAACATCTCCTTGATTGATACCATCAAAAAAATTCCGAGATATCCCAAGTTTTTTAAGGAGATTTGTACCCACCGAAGGTGACTTAGAGGTGATGAGAAGGTGACCCTGGGGAGAAACATCTCAGAATCGATTCAACCATCACTTACCACCAAGTACAATGATCCTTAAACATTCTCTATTCTGTGCACAATAGGGGATTATTCTTTCTCCAATTCTATGCTTGATTTGGGTGCTTCTATTAATGTGATGCCTCACTCCATATACTCTTATTTGCAGGTCGGTGAACTAATGCCCACAGGAATAGTTGTCCAGGTAGAAAATCGGAGTACGGAACACCCTTCTGGTGTGTTAGAGGATGTTATTGTGAGGGTTCAAAATTTAATATTTCATGCTGATTTTTATGTGATAAAAATGGAAGATAATAGGATGAATGGACACACCCCAATTATATTGGGGAGACCTTTCTTGAAAACCACCAAATCCAGAATTAATGTCCATAATGGTACATTATCTATGAAATTTGGTGGTGACATAGTCCATTTCAACATCCTCGATGGCATGAAGCACCCCTCAGAAGAACATTCCTATCTCTTAGTAAATTCAATGGATGTACTCCCTTCCCCTAAAATCACTTCATTTGTTTCCCCTGATCCCCATTCTGAATATTCCTCTTTGATTGAAATTCTTGGTAATGAATCATGTGTTGATTATTGTAGTGGTCTAGAAAAGTGTCATGCATGTTTATTAATTGATAATTTCTTGAACACAGAGGATCACACGACCATTGATGATAATGCTACACTTTTAAAAGCTAATTCCTCATCTGAGGATGATACCATTGAGCAGTTAGATGAGATTAGTGACCTATAACTTTCACAAACCCTCCCATAAATCCAAAATCCACATGAATTGGAACTAAAGAAACTGCCTAAAAATTTAAAATATTCATATCTTCAGAATGGAAACAAGTTTCTCGTCATTATTTCTAGTTCACTCCCTCATGAGCATAAATTGTGACCGCTTGATCTTTTGAGGGAGTATAAATAAGAATTGGGATGGACACTTTCCAACATTCTGGGTATTATCCCATCAATTTGTACACATCATATTTTATTAACTGATGTGGCTAAACCAGTTAGGCAGGCACAACATCGACTAAACCCAAAACTCTTAGAAGTAGTTTAAAATGAAGTAACAAAATTATTGGCTGCTGGAATCATTTACCCCGTCTCTGAAAGCAAATGGGTCAGTCCTGTTCAAGTAGTTCCTAAGAAAACTAGCCTAATGGTAATTAAAATTGAAAACAATGAATTGGTTCCAACCCATGTGCAGAATAGTTGACGTGTCTGTATAGATTATCGCCGACTAAACCAACACACTAGGAAGGACCATTTCCCATTGCCATTCATTGACCAAATACTATAGAGGCTAATGGGGAAGTCTCATTACTGTTTTCTTGATGGGTATTCTGGATACTTTCATATCCATATTGCCCCCGAGGATCAGGAAATGGAAACCTTCACTTGCCCCTTTGGCACATTTTCCTATAGAAGGATTCCATTTGGCCTATTCAATGCTTCGGGTACTTTCCAGCGATGCATGGTTAGTATTTTTTCGTATTACCTGGAGAATTTCATGGAAGTTTTCATGGATGATTTTACTGTTTATGGATCCCCTTTTGATGAATTTTTAAGTAGTCTTGATTCCATCCTACGTCGCTGTATTGAAAAGAATCTAGTATTAAATTATGAGAAATGCCATTTCATGGGCGACAAGGTATAGTTTTGTGACATGTCATTTCTAGGGATGGTATTCAAGTAGATAAATCAAAAGTGGATGTCATTTCTTCCCTACCATTCCCTAATAATGTACGTGATGTGCGGGTTTTCCAAGGTCATGCTAAATTTTACCATCATTTCATTTGTGATTTTTGTAAGATTACACTTCCCCTCTCCCGCTTACTCTAAAAAGAAATTTTTTTTGTTTTTGATATAGAATGTGAAGAAGCTTTTAATAATTTAAAACAGAGTCTCACATCACCCTTGGTAATCCAACCACCTCGGTGGGATTTACCATTTGAGCTCATGTGTGACGCCTCTTACTATGTAGTTAGGGAAGTCTTGTCACAATCGGTCGACCGAGCTCCACATGTCATAGACTATGCCTCACGTCCACTAGACCCTACCCAAGAAAACTACACCACAACTAAAACGTAATTCCTTTCCATAGTGTTTTCCTTGGATAAATTTAGGTCATACCTTTTAGGGTCCAAAGTCATTGTGTTCTCAGACCATGCAGCCCTCCGGTATCTCCTAAAGAAACCAAAAGCCAAACCATGTCTCATTCGTTGGATGCTACTCCTTCAAGAATTCAATCTAGAAATTAGAGATAAAAAAGGAGCAGAGAATGTGGTGGCAGACCATATCAGTAGGATCCTCCCATCCCCGGACATTGTCTCATCCCCTCTGTATTCCCATTGATGACATGTTTCCTGATGAGCAATTGTACAAATTGCAAGATGCTATTCCCTGGTATGCTGAAATTATAAATTATTTGGTAGCATCATTCATTCCTACTGATTTCAAAAAAAACCAAGCCATTCATCTAAAACATGAGTCTTGTTGGTACATTTGGGATGAACCCTACCTTTCACACACATGTAGAGATCGGGTCCTTAGGCGTTGTGTTCCTGATAGCGAGTTTCATTCTGTCCTTAGATTCTGCCAAAATCTTGCTTGTTGGGGCCAATTTGGTCTCCAATGGACTGCTCGCAATGTTCTTGATTCTGGTCACTTTTGGCCAACACTTTTTCGGGATGCCCATGAATTTTGTAAATCTTTTCCTCATTGTCAAAGAATGGGGAATGTCTCTAAAAGGAATTAAATGCCACAATAACCCTTGATCTTTCATGACATCTTCAATGTTTGGGGTATTGACTTAATGGGGCCATTTTCCAATTCTTTTGGCAACTTGTACATTATTTTGGCCATTGATTACGTATAAAAACGGGTATAGGCACGAGCCACAAGGACAGATGTTTCCAAAACAGTTGTAGAATTTTTGAGAACTCGGATCTTTTGTAGGTTTGGATTACCTAGGTTCATCATCAGTGACCAAGGTTCTCATTTCTACAACCGAAAAATGCAATCACTTTTGCATCGGTATGGGGTCGGTAATCGAGTATCTACTGTGTATCACCCACAGACTAATGGTCAAGTCGAGGTGTCAAATAGAGAGGTAAAACAAATTTTTGAAAAAATGGTCTAACCCAACAGGAAATATTGGAGTCTTAGACTTCATGATTCATTATGGGCTTACCGTACTGCTTTTAAAACTCTCATTGGAATGTCACCTAATAGGCTTGTTTTTTGAAAGAGTTGTCACCTCCCTATTGAGATTAACACCGGGCCAACTAGGCCATTAAAAATGCAATTCTAACCTTTCTGGTGTAGGTTCTCAAAAAAAATTTACAAATATAGGAGCTGAAAGAAATGTGTAGATATTCTTATGAGAACTCCAGGATTTATAAGGAGCTAACCAAGGCTACCCATGACTGCCTTATCCTTCATCAAGAGTTCCAAATTGGGCAGAAGGTCCTCCTATACAATGCAAGGCTGAAATTGCATCCCGGTAAGCTTCGTTCAAGATGGTTTGGACCATACATGTTTACTAATGTCTCTCCATTTGGTTTTGTCCAGGTTCAAAATGAAGAAACCAAGCAAACCTTCACTGTCAATGGGCAGCGGCTGAAGCACTTTCATGAATCCATTTTGGAGTCCCCAATGGAGGAACTCCAAGTTCAAGAAGCAAACTATGAATGACATCCACAAGGTTTTATCCTTCCTTCCCACATTCTCTTTTACTATAGTGAGGACACTGTATACTCTAAGTGTGGGGGATGAGTACATTCCTGGGTTAGTTAGGAATTTTCATCGTTTTCTTTCTTTATTTGTCTTTTTTCTTTCTGAATGGTATTATCACTAGCCCCCCCTTCCCCCGTTCCACCCCTTAATTTTGTACCAGAATGCTAATTTTATCATGGAAAAATATGCCCCCTAAGTTGAATCATGAAAGTTACTGAAAATGCATGAGGAATTTCCCTATTTTATGTTGTTTTAACATTTTCAAAAAAAAATCACTGATGGAATGTGTGTTTTAGCTTGAATTTAACATTATGGTGTGAATTTCTCTTGGAAATTAGTTGTTTGTCGATGATATAAATGGTTGTATCGTTTTGAAAACATTGAGAAAAATAGTACCCTTTACATGAGTAATTTAAAGGAAAATTGTGGCACTTAATTTCTCTACACATTTTTGCACCCAACCAAGAAATGTGATTTTTACTTACTTAATAGAAGTTAAATATAAGTTAGGATAATATTTATCTGTTTTCCAGATGATTTTTCCATATGTTCATTCCTTATCCGATCATTTTCATTACTGTACCAGATTGACCTATGCGTGTGTACCTGTTATCTGACTGTTGTACGCCCTAAAAAAATTTGTGCCTTGGGCAGGTCAAAAACCACTCTTCATTGACTTTTGATCTTGTTATAACTATTACAATTAGTGTCGTGAGGAGATCAAACAAGGGTTGAGAGAAGGCTGAGAGATTTATTCCATGCACAAAATTTCAAAAAAATAAATAAATGAGGGGAGTGATGAAATGTACATAATATGGGGATATCTAGGTCAAGAGCTTATGATTTTACTTTCGGGAATACTTAAGTGAGTGGGTCTTGAAATTTGATTGCAAAGGGTATAAGATAGGTTCGGTGGACATAATCATTTAAGCAGAAAAATATTAAAATAAACTATATTTACTGGATAGAAAGTGGGTAGAATAGCATGAGTTGGTTGTCACACACACACGTGAAGATTTAGTGACATTGTGGACTTTAGGATTACTTGCTCATATTGGTATTATTAATCTCCCTGAATTTCATGCTGATACAATTTATGAGACACATTGTTGCATGATCATTGAGAATAACTCCATGGTTTGATTTTTTCTTTGATCACATTCCGTTCAAATTTTAAATTTTCATTGAAATTTAAATATTCATGAAGTTTGGAATATCTCCATACATAATTTTTGGAAATTTCACATTTCCCAAGAGTGAAAATGTTTAGTTGTGGGGGTGTGATCGCACCATGATTCACTATTTCATTTTCATCCCTACACCACTATGGTTAACTAGTTTTGTATTGAATATTATAAAAATAATACCAATTTGTATTCCATATTTGAATCATTAATTGTGTTTTTATCACTGTTAAAGTGGGAATTGTTACTTGTTTGAGGATTTGATTACAGGAGGAGGTGATTTGGAGGCTCTGAAGATGATCCAGAAGGAAAATAGGCCAAAATTGCATGGATCCCAAGGAAACATGTCCACTTTTTTGAACAGTGCGAGAAATGAATGCATTCGAATGGGATGAAATTTTTTAATTATCTTAAAAATATCATGGTATACAACTCTTCTCAAAGGACCGAAGCCCCATTCATCCATATGGTGGCCGATCTGAACCATTCTGTCCAGGGGACAGAATCTTCCCGAATTCAAATGTTCAGTTCGGTGGTGTGAACGTATCTCCAAATCCGGATTCCTAATGGATGCACAATTTTACTTGGAGACCTTCAAGAGGTCATCCAACAACTTATATCTTTTTTTTAAGTCGTAATATTACTTTATACTAGTAAAAAACTGAGTCACAAGTAGTATCTTCAAAATTGGGTTCTCAAAACCATGTTCCATTTTGGCTATAAAAAGGCCCAAAGGGATCCTCATTTGGGAGTTAGAACCAGAAGCTATAATCTACCATTTTGGAGTCCTAGAAGAGTCTCCTAATCACCTTGGAGGTTCTAGAGGCCCCTATCCTCATAGGGGAGTCAAGGATGAAGAAGGAGTTCCACCCGAGCTTCCTCCTCCTCCCGATGTCGAGCTAAAAGATGGGTGTTTGTTGTGAGGGAGATACAGACATGTCAAGGGAGTTCCAATGCATACACTAGCTAATGGTTTGGAGTAATTTCGGTTTTTAAAAATATGTATCCTATTTTATTTCATATTTTAATCCTCGATTTGATGCATGTGGGTGTTATGTTCTTAATTTCTAATCGATCAGTGTGTGGTTTTGAGTGCGTGACTTGTGTTGTTCCGATTGGACAACACAAGAATAATTTTCTTCCCTACTTTATTGAGATTTAAATATGATTTGGAAGCTCTTATTCCATAAATTAGTTCCATACCTTGGAAATATGATTGTTATGTCAAGGTTCGGTTCTTCAAGCATTGAAATATGAGCATAGGAATTAATCGGGATTCCAATTAATTCCAACCAAAGTATTACTCTAAACCTAAAATGAAACTCTATGAACAATGAACTTGATTTGTGAGTAGTGAAATCACATCGACCCTTTTATCCCATAATTCTCAAAATCCACTTGGTCTTTCATCTTTTAAACAATTTTGATTAAGTTACTTTCTTTAAGATGTTTTCAAAATCACCCCCCTTTTTAGTAGACTTAATTAAAAATAACACACTCTAAACCCATCAACGCTCTTCAAGAGATGACCTAGGGTCTTCCCTAGACTACAAATCAACCTTAAAAGCGTAATAAATTTGACGTGTCATGACAACACGGTCAAATTTTGGCACCGTTTTCGGGGAGCGTTTTTGTTTTAGTGTGTGATTTTGACAAGCTATTTGTAAAATTTTTGTGAATATTTATTTGTTTTCTCTTCTACCTTTTCAATCCTTTTGTATTCTGAACTATTCCATGTGTAGGTTTAGTACATGGTGCATTCTAATCTGGGAGATTTACCACCTTTCAAACCCTATCCAGAGAGGATCCTATATCAACGACACCGAGATACACAAGACAACAATTTGAAGGAGGACACACCACACACTGAAACATTCCTTCACCATTCTTCTTCTTCTTATTCTAGAACCCAAATAAAAACTGAAATAAACTTGTATAACATGGGTGAAAATAATATAACATTAAAGGAATTAACCTCACACGATGTTGATATCCAACTTGTATACATTCAAATACAAGGAGAGGCACCTAATTTCGAACTAAAATCCGGTTTAATTCATTTATTACCAAGATTCCGTGGACATCCTGGAGAGGACCCACATAAACATTTAAAAGAATTTCATATTTCGTGTTATACATTAAAGCCTGCTAATGTTTATGAGGACCAATTAAAACTTAGAGATTTTCCATTTTCATTAGAAGACGCTGCTAAAGATTGTCTATACTATGTTAATTCACCAATTAGAGGTTGGGCGGACATGAAACGCCTTTTTATTGAAAAATATTTCCCAGCCTCTCAAACTACATCAATAAGGAAAGAAATATGTGGTATAAGTCAATCTCATGGGGAAACACTTCATGAATATTGGGAAAGATTTAAAAGATTGTGTTCATGTTGTCTACATCACCAAATAAGTGATAAACTTTTAATTCAGTATTTTTATGAAGGTTTAATCCCTTTTGATCAAAACATGATTGATGTTGTTGTAGGTGGTGCACTAGTGGATTATAAACCAATCGCTGCAAAGACCCTAATTGAGAACATGGCACAAAACACTCAACAATTTGGTTCAAGGTCCACCATACCAATTCTTGGTGTCCATGAGGTGCAAAGTACTGAATTCGAGAAGAATTTTTATACAAATTTTGAAGAGTTAAGTACCCTTCTACGACAACTCGCTCTTTCCCAAGGGAAATCTCAATCTCCTCCTCCCATCCATTGTGGTATATGCTCTTCTGATACCCACTATTCTGACCAATGCCCCCAACTAAGAGAAACTTCTGAGAGTTGTGAGGCAATATTTCCTGGACGCTCCTATAACCAACCCTTTTGGAAATAACCTTACTATCCATCCAAACCTAGGTGCAAAGACAACCAAGCCTATAGGAAAGGGGGTATTCAAACCAACCTCAACAATAATGGAACCAACAAGGTCAGAATAGTCATCCACCACCACCCAGAAATCCTCAACCACCCCAAAGGCCTTTCCAACAACCCCCTCCAAAAACTGAGCATAGCTTAGAAGATATGATGAAACAAATGGCTGCCAATAATCTCCAATTCCAACAAACCACTCAGGCATCCATACAAGACCTCAAAACCCAATTAGGCCAACTAGCTAACACGGTTTGTGAAATCCAAAGCCACAGGTCTGGTAAACGACCCTCTCAACCACTTGTCAACTCTAGGGATAAGGGAATTGTTAGTTCCATCACCCTTAAGAGTGGAACTCAACTTAAAATCCAAATAACACCTCCATTAGAGTCATCCCCTCCTGAGAAAACCACCATTCCAACCATTGAAAAAGGTCCAAATATTGAAAAACCATGTCCTGAGAGGATCCCTTCAAAAGGAAAGAGTGTGTCTATTAATGAACCAAAAAGCACACCCATCTCTCTTCCATTTCCCTAAAGGGCCACCCTACCAAGAAAACAAAATAAAACTGAACTTGACAAAGAAATATTGGAAAATTTCAAGAAAGTGCAGGTCAGCATCCCCTTGATTGATGCATCATGAAAATTCTGAGATATGCCAAGTTTCTGAAGGAGATGTGTACCCACCGAAGGTGACTTAGAGGTGATGAGAAGGTGAGCCTGGGGAGGAACGTCTCAGTATTGATACAACCATCACTTCCCACCAAGTGCAATGATCCTGGAACATTCCCGATTCCGTGCACCATAGGGGATTATTCTTTCCCTAATGCTATGCTTGATTTTGGTGCATCAATTAATGTGATGCCTCACTCCATATACTCTTATTTGTAGGTCAGTGAAATAAATCCAACAGTAATAGTTGTTCAACTAGAAAATCGGAGAATGGCACACCCTTATGGTGTGTTAGAGGATGTTCTTGTGAGGGTTCAAAATTTAATATTTCCTACTGAATTTTATGTGTTAAAAATGTAAGATGATAGGATCAATGGACACACCCCAATTATATTGGGGATACCTTTCTTGAAAACCCCCAAATCCATAATTAATGTCCATAATGGTACATTATCTATGAAATTTGGTGGTGACATAGTCCATTTCAACATCCTGGATGCTATGAAGCACCACTCAGAAGAACATTCCCCTCCCTCTGTAAATTCAATTGATGTACTCCCTTCCCCTAAAATCACTTCCTTTGTTTTCCCTCATCCACTTTATGAATTTCCCTCTTTGATTGAAATTCGTGGTAATGAATCATGTGTTGATTGTTGTAGTGGTCTAAAAAAATGTCATTCATGTTTATTAATTGATAATTTCTTGAACACAGAGGATCACATTACCATCGATAATACTGCTTCGCTTGTAAAAGCTAATTCCTCATCTGAGGATGATACCATTGAGCAATTATATGAGATTAGTGACCTCTCACTTTCACACACCCTCCCATCAATCCAAAATCCACCTGAATTGGAACTAAAGCAATTGCCTATAAATTTAAAATATTCATATCTTGAGAATGGAAACAAGTTTCCCGTCATCATTGCTAGTTCACTCCCTCCTGAGCATGAATTGCGACCACTTGAACTTTTGAGGTAGTATAAACAAGATTTGGGATGGACACTTGCGGACATTCCTGGTATTATCCCATCAATTTGTACACATCATATTTTATTAACTGATGAGGGTAAACTAGTGAGGCAGGAACAACGTCGACTGAACCCAAACCTCTTAAAATTAGTTAAAAAGGAAGTAACAAAATTATTGGCTACTGGAATCATTTACCCCATCTCTGATAGCCAATGGGCCAGTCCCATTCAAGTAGTTCCTAAAAAACTAGCCTAACTATAATTAAAAATGAAAACAATGAATTGGTTCCAACCCGTGTGCAGAATAGTTGACGTGTATGTATAGATTATTGCCGACTAAACCAACACACTAGGAAGGACCATTTCCCATTGCCATTCATTGACCAAATGCTAGAGAGGCTAGCGGGGAAGTCACATTACTGTTTTCATGATGGGTATTCTGGATACTTTCAGATCCATATTGCCCCCAAAGATCAGGAAAAGACATCCTTCACTTGCCCCTTTGGCACATTTCGCTATAGAATGATGCCATTTGGCCTGTTCAATGCTCCGGGTACTTTCCAGCGATGTATGGTTAGTATTTTTTTGAATTACCTAGAGAATTGCATGGATGATTTTATTTTTTATGGATCCTCTTTTGATGAATGTTTAATTAGTCTTGGTTCCGTCCTACGTTTCTATATTGAAAAGAATCTTGTATTAAATTATGAGAAATGTCATTTCATGGTGCGACAAGGTATAGTTTTGGGAAATTTCATTTCTTGGGATGATATCCAAGTAGATAAATCAAAAGAGGATGTCATTTCTTCCCTACCATTCCCTAAAAATGTACATGATGTGCGGTATTTCCTAGGTCATGTTGTATTTTACAATCGTTTCATTGGTTATTTTAGTAATATTTCACTTCCCCTCTCCTGCTTACACCAAAAATAAAAATATTTTGTTTTTGATAAAGAATGTGCAGATGCGTTTAATAAATTAAAACAGAGTCTCAAATCACCCCTGGTAATCCAACCACCTCAGTGGGATTTACCATTTGAGCTCATGTGTGACGCCTCTTACTATGCAGTTGGGGTAGTATTGTCCCAAAGGGTCAACTGAGCTCCATATGTCATAGCCTATGCCTCACGTACACTGGACCCTACCATTAATGATATGTTCCTAATGAGAAATTGTACAAAGTGCAAGATGTTATTCCCTGGTATGCTGAAATTGTAAATTATTTGGTAGCATCTTGCATTCCTACTTATTTCAACAAAAACCAAGCCAGTCGTCTAAAACATGAGTCTCGTTGGTACATTTGGGATGACCCCTACCTTTGGCACACATGTAGCGATCCAGTCCTTAGGCGTTGTGTTCCCGATAGTGAGTTTCAGTCTGTCCTTAGATTCTGCCACACTCTTTCTTGTGGGGGCCACTTTGGTTCCCAATGGACTGATCGCAATGTTCTTGATTCTGGTCTCTTTTGGCCAACACTTTTTCGGGATGCCCATGAATTTTGTAAATCTTGTCCTCGTTGTCAAATAATGGGGAATGTCTCTAAAAGGAATGAAATGCCACAACAACCCTTGCTCTTTCATGATATCTTCGATGTTTTCTGGATTAACTTTATGGTGCCATTTCCCAATTCTTTTGGGAACTTTTACATTCTTTTGGATATTGATTACGTATCAAAATGGGTAGAGGCATGCGCCACAAGGGCAGATGATTCCAAAACAGTTGTAGAATTTTTGAGAACTCAGATCTTTTGTAGGTTTGGATTACATATGTTCATCATCAGCGACCAGGGTTCTCATTTATGCAACCGAACAATGCAATCACTTTTTCATCGGTAGGAGGTCGATCATCGAGTATCTACTGCATATCACCCAGAGACTAATGGTCAAGCCGAGGTGTCAAATAGAGAGGTAAAACAAATTCTTGAAAAAATGGTCCAACCAAACAGGAAAGATTGGAGTCTTAGACTCGATGATTCATTATGGGCTTACCATACTGCTTTTAAAACTCTCATTGGAATGTCACCTTATAGGTTTGTTTTTGGAAAGAGTTGTCACCTCCCTATTGAGATTGAGCAACGGGCTTACTGGGCCATTAAAAAATGCAATTCTAAACTTTCTAGTGCAGGTTCTCAAAGGAAGTTACAGATATAGGAGCTGTAATAAATGCGTAAAGATTCTTATGAGAACTCCAAGATTTATAAGGAGTGAACCAAGGCTGCCCATGACCGCCTTATCCTTCATCGAGAGTTCCAAATTGGGCAGAAGGTCCTCCTCTACAATGCAAGGCTAAAATTGCATCCCGGTAAGCATTTTTCCCGTTGTTTTGGACCATATATTGTTACTAATGTCTCTCTATTTGGTGTTTTCTAGGTTCAAAATGAAGAAACCAAGAAAATGTTCACTGTCAATGGGCAGCCATGAATCCATTTTGGAGTCCCTGATGGAGGAACTCCAAGTTCAAGAAGTAAACTATGAATGACATCTACCAGGTTTTATCCTTCCTTCCCACATTCACTTTTACTACATTGAGGACACTGCATACTCTAGGTGTGGGGGGATGGGTACATTCCTGGGTTAGTTAGAAATTTTCATCGTTTTCATTCTTTCTTTGTCTTTTTTCTTGTTGAATGGTATTTTCACTATCCCCCCTTACCTCGTTCCACCCCTTACTTTTGTTCCAGAATGCTAATTTTATCATGGAAAAAGATGCCCCCAAAATTGAATCATGAAATTTACTGAAAATGCATGAAGAATTTCCCTATTTTATATTGTTTTAACATTTTCAAAAAAATCACTGATGGAATGTGTGTTTTAGCTTGAATTTAACATTGTGGTCTGACTTTATCTTGGAAATTAGTTGTTTTTCGATGATATAAATGGTTTTATAATTTTGAAAAATTTGAGAAAAATAGTACCCTTTACGTGATTAGTTCAATGGAAAATTGTGGCACTTAATTTCTCTACGCATTTTTGCACCCAACCAAGAAGTGTGATTTTTACTTACTCAATAGAAGTTAAATATAAGTTATGTGAATATTTATCTGTTTTCCAAATGATTTTTCCATATGTTCGTTCCTTATCTGACCATTTTCATTACTGTACCGAATTGACCTACGCATGTGTACCTGTCATCCAACAGTTGTATTCCCTCAAAAAAATAGTTGTGTCTTAGGTAGGTCAAAAACCACTCTTCCTTGAGTTTTGAGCTTGTCATAACTATTACAATTAGTGTCGTGAGAAGATCAAACAAGGGTTGAGAGAAGGGTGTGAGATTTATTCCATGCACAACATTTCAAAAAAATAAATAAATGAGGGGAGTGATGAAATGTACATCATATGGGGATATATAGGTCAGGAGCTTATGGTTTGACTTCCGAAAATGCTTAAGTGAGTGGTTCTTGAAATTTGATTGCAAAGGGTATAGGATAGGTTCGGTGGACATAATCATTTAAGGAGAAAAATATTAAAATAACATATATTTACTGGATAGAAAGTGGGTAGAATAGCCTGAATTGGTTGTTACACACACACATGGAGATTTAGTGACATTGTGGACTTTAGGATTAGTTTCTCAAATTGGTATCATTAATCTCCCTGAATTTCATGCTGATACAATTTATGAGACACATTTTTCCATGATCATTGA
Organism: Viscum album; assembly: GCA_963277665.1. Lineage (NCBI taxonomy): Eukaryota > Viridiplantae > Streptophyta > Magnoliopsida > Santalales > Viscaceae > Viscum > Viscum album. Next base: position 110,597,959 of record OY728125.1, on the reverse strand, counting down.
GAATAACTCCATGGTGTGATTTTTGCTTTGATCACATTCCTTTCAAATTTTAAATTTTCATTGAATGTTAAATCCTCATGAAATTGGGATTATCTCCATGCATAATTTTTGGAAATATCACTTTTCCCAGGAGTGCAAATGTTTAGGTGTGGGGGTGTGATCGCACCGCGATTCACTGTTTCATTTTCATCCCTACACCACTACGGTAAACTAGTTTTGTATTGAATATTATAAAAATAATACCAAATTTCATTCCATATTAGAATAATTAATTTTGTGTTTATCACTGTTAAAATGGGAATTGTTACTTGTTTTGAGGATTTTATTATAGGAGGAGGTGATTTGGAGGCCCTGAAGATGATCCAGAAGGAAAATAGTCCAAAATTGCATGGATCCCAAGGAAACATGTCCACTGTTTAGAATAGTACGCGAAATCCTTGAATTAAAATGGGATGAAATTTTCTAATCCTCTTAAAAACTTCAATTTATACAAATCTTCTCAAAGTACCAAATCCCCATTCATCCTTCTGGGGGCACATCCGAACCATTCTTTCTAGGGGAATGAATCTGCCTGAATTCAAATGTTCTGTTCGGTGGTGTGAACATATCTCCTTATTTGGATTCCTAATGGACGCAAATTTGACTTGGAGACCTTCAAGAGGCCTTCCAACAACTTATATATTTTTTCCATGTCTTAATATTACTTTCTACTAGTCCAAAACCGAGGCACATGTAGTATCTTCAAAACTGTGTGCTCAAAACCATGTCCCATTTTGGCTATAAAAAGGCACAAATGGATCCTCATTTGAGAGTTCGAACCAGAAGCTATAATCTACCATGTTGGAGTCCTAGAGGAGTCTCATAATCACTTGGTAGGTTATGGAGGCCCCTATCCTCGTAGGGGAAACAAGGATGAAGAAGGAGTTCCACCCGAGCTTCCTCCTCCTCCCGATGTCGAGCTAAAAGATGGGTGTTCGTTGTGAGGGAGCTACACACATTTCAAGGGAGTTCTGATGCATACACTAGCTACTGGTTTGGAGTGATTTGGGTTGTTAAATATTTCATTCATTGTATATTATTTTATTTCAGATTTTATTGCTTTATTTGATGCATGTGATTGTTATGTTCTTAATTTCTAACCGATCGGTGTGAGGTTTTGAGTGCGTGACTTGTGTTGTTCCCATTGGACAACACAAGAATCATTTTCTTCTCCACTTAATTGAGATTTCAATATGATTTGGAAGCTCTTATTACATACATAAGTTTTGTACCTTGGCAATATGATTCTTATGTCAAGGTTTGGTTCTTCAAGCATTGAAATATGAGCTTAGGAATTAATCAGGATTCCAATTAATTCCAACCAAAGAATTACTCTAAACCTAAAATGAATCTCTATGAACAATGAACTTCATATTTGTGTAGTAAAATCACATCGACCCTTTTATCTCATATTTTTCAAAATCCACTTGGTCCTTCATCTTTTAAACTATTTTGATTAAGTTACTTTCTTTAAGTTGTTTTCAAAATCCCTGCACTTTTTAGTAGACTTAATTAAAAATAACACAGTCTAAACCTATCAACGCTCCTCGAGCGACGACCTAGGGTCTTCCCTAGAGTACAAATCAACCTTAAAAGCATAATCAATTTGACGTGTCATGACAAAGCAGCCATTTGGTGTGGTTACCAATCCTGATCCGTACCCCTCCCCCCCTCCCCCCCCCCCCTCATTGAGCATCATTGGCATGACCCCGACAATATTCAGCATAGAGGGTCACATGCCATTGCCCAGTGGATGGATGGTATCTGGGAAGGTATAGCCACCGCAGTGAGCTACAACCTATCCATGGAAGATCTGATGGGGATACACCCTCTCCTAGGAGATCCCCCTCTCGAGATGTGTCCCATGTTGGCGTACAACCGAGCCAGCATGGGGACCCCCAGGTTGAACCTCTTATTGGCAGCCATGATACACGCCATCACCAGAGTCACTGGACGGACATCCATCCTTGTGCCCAACACCGGAAAGAGCCACCCACTCAAGAATGTGGTGAGGAATCCGGCGTACTAGACATTCGTGTATTGACCCTCATTGATGTTGTAGCCCCATGATTGGTATTTCCCCGCCTCCAGGATTCTCCAATATGATCCTCTTTTGCTCCTCTGAGCCGTGGTTGGACACCGTTTTCCTCGCCCATGCATCTTGACCTCCAGATCCTTCTCCAGGAATAGGTTAAACCATTCCTTGTAGGCTATGTCTTTAAGGAAGTCCTTGACCTTCAGCTTCTCCTTGGCCAACTCTAGTAGATGCCACGTTTGTATGGGGGTTCGAGACCTGTCACCGCATATGTTCATCAGAGGGAGGAAATCATCATATTGATGGCCCTCCAAAGGGATGAATTTGATGCAATTGATATCCCAGAGACTGATGTCGACTTCCTCGTGGTGAAGATGGAATGTGTTGGTGTTAGGGGACCACTGGGTGAATAGATCTGATCCAAGCTCAGTTTGTCGGCAGAAGTGGAACTACGATGTCCACACCACCTCCAACAGACCAATGGCGCAGGTCGGCCCCTAATTGGTCACATGTGTTGCGAACCTAGTATGCCCAGCCCACTCACTGGTGAAGTTGCCTCCAGACCACAGATCTCAGTCCTGCAGCCAACCCTTGGTCTCGCCAGTCATTCTCTGACAGAAGGTGCTCGCGTAGAGGGCCTGTGAACTCTCTGCAACAGGGTCACCCCCAGAAATGGTCCTAGTTATTGGATTCGGGATATACACGTCTATGTGCCTGGTTTCTCTAGAAGTATGACTGTTATTGTATATGTTGTATCGAGGAAGGTCGTCTTCACGGGTCACACATAACTGTGGGATTTCCACTTCGAAGCCGTGAAGAGGGACCTCCTCCAGAATTCCAATGTTTCATAGTGGCAGATTGTCAGACAGGGCGTACTCTTTCTGGGAAGGGTTTAGCATGTTGAAGAGGGTGTGGTTCTCATAGACAACCCTATTTGCACCATAAACCTCCAGGTCCACACCCATATCAACCCTACGAGTAGCGGCCTACCCCTCATCAACCCGGTTTGAATCCATATTCTTCTAACTAAGTGTCTCAAAAGTTGGCATGAAATATGGAAGTCTGGCATGGAATCAGGGAGCCCGGCGCGTAAAATCAGTGGCTGGTGTGAGATTTCAGGCCGGTGCATGAAAAATATTGGGTTTTCACATAAAAGGATGCTAAATCTCAGTGGAATTACGCACGACCGAGGAGATTTTTGCACAAAAGCATAAGCAATTTCACGGATGAGAGATCAAGGATTGTCGCGTGAGAAATGCCATATGGAGCATGGGGCCCGTGAATGTTTTTATAGGCACAAACTAGGTTCCATGCCCGCGCGAAACGCAGCTTCCGTGCGCGGCCGGGTTTTGCGCCCTAGTCGCATTTTTTGCACGTAGGGGGCCCACGAGGCCCTGCATTTCAGCGTTTCCCTCGGAATCTGATTGTTGCGACACCTCATCAATCCAATTCTGAGGGGGGCATTTGTAGACGCCGAAAAGTGCATAAGTGCTGGAGAATGTTATGAAACAAAAAAGAAAAGTCATATTCAGACCCAGAGGCATGGTCTGGAGGGCCTGGAGATGTTGCACGTAAAAAAGGATGATGTGTGCGAAAAAATTTCTCCCACGAAAAAAGTTCCGGGATTCGCGAAGGATCCCCAGCGCGGGTGCGAAATAATTTTGCGCCCCCACCCCGCGCGGTTGATCTTTCACGTCGCCGCCTCGGTCATGCCATTCTTTCACACAAACCTGAATTCTGTGCCCTAGTTTGCATATAAATAGAAGGATACCCCCTTCCTTTTTAGGGCTGAATAATTTGAACCTCCTCTCATGAGTGTAATCAGAATTTCACGCATGCGCAATATAGCCGTCAGGTATGGTTCTTTTTCATGCCAAGTCTCTCTGGGATCCGCCTTCGTGCGAGATCCCCATGGCTTAGACTAAAATCCAAACCCTTCGGGGTCTTCCTCTTGCACAAAATCCCTTCTGGGGTGTGTAATCCGGTTAATCCACACGCAATCCTTCCTTTGCGCGCACACCCCTTCCTTTGCACACAATCCTTTCTCTTGCGTGCAATTCCTCCCAACCATGTGCAATACTTAACCCCCCCCCTATTTCGCGCAAGAAACACTGATTTCATGACAACCCAGGTATTTTCACACCGGGCCCCTCTATTTCGCACAAACCCCAAGAGTTGCACGCAATCCCCCCGGGGCCCTAGGCCTCGGTACTCTTCGGGCGTCCCCTTGCGCGAGCGCCCTATGTCCTTCTTCCGGGTGCCATCCGCAGATGTATTTTGCACCCCGGGCATCTGCATCGTACATGGTTTTCCAATATGACCTTCTAGGATTGTACAGAGTAACATCAAAGTCCCGTGGGCAATCCTTCCAGTTGCGTTGCTTCGCCTCATGCTTCTTCGCATAGGCACGCTAACAGCTATTTCTTCTTCGCATAGACACAATAACGTGGACTTCTTGATGGTTTGCTTCACGACACCCCCTCACTAAGGCCATGCCAATTCCTTCCCTTCCACAAGGGGAAGTGGGTACTGGTTATTTATGTCCTAGGTGTGCGGAGCAATCCCACTTCGTACAAGCAGTAGGACTTTAAACGGTTAAGCATCTCGTCCTCAACACATGACGTTAACCTGTGACCTGACCTCATGCCTCGCACATAGATTCCCCCCGCCTCAGACATTCTACACACCCACTCGTCTCCACGGGGATGGGATCACCCCTCACATGGGATGATATCCTCCTTGTTGGAGAGGCGTTTGTCTGTAGGGAAGGGCAGCTGCCCTGGCATAAGCCCCTAGCCTTCCTTCTAGGAGGCAGCACCCCTGCTCCTCCTCACTTCCTCAGTGCCAAGGCCAGTGGAGGGCATGATAGGGAATGGGGACCCTCCTCTCTTCCTGGGTTCCAAATCCCTCTCCCATTGTGCTTTGTCGCTCTCGGGCCTCCATCCTTAAGTAAGTACCGGCATCATGGGCCGCTCAACGTGTAAGCCCCTTTTCACTTCCCACGGATGCACTCCTCGCGACATTACCATCAGGTCTCTGCTAACTCTTGTTTCTCACACTAAGCATGAATCCCGCGAGCTTAGAGTGAGCACTGACCATGAAACACCGTGGGCCGCCTCAGAGCGTAAGCCCCAAACTACCCCGTCCCGCATGACGTTAAACTGTTCATCCTGAACTACGAGGACTTTGATCGGTTCTAAGGCATGGTACGTAGGAATCCTCCACGAGGTTCAAGCCCCACAACCATGGGTTGTCTCAGAGCATAAGCCCCAACCAACCGAAACTATGGTGACTTTGATCCATGCTAAGGCATGGTACATAGGAAGCCTCCACGAGGTTCAAGCCCCACCACTATGGGCCGTCTTAGAGCGTAAACCCCAACCAACCTGAACAACAGGGACTTTGATTCGTGCTAAGGCATGGTATGTTGGAATCCTCCACGAGGTTCAAGCCCCACCACTATAGTTCGTCTCAGAGCGTAAGCCCCAACCAACCCAAACTATGAGTACTATGATCAGTGCTAAGGAATGGTACATAGGAAGGCTCCATGAGGTTTAAGCTCCACCACCATGGGTCATCTCAGATTGTAATCCCCAACTATCCCGAACTATGGGGACTTTGATCCGTGATAAGGCATGGTATGTAGGAAGCCTCCATGAGGTTCAATCCCACCAAACCATTGGCCCCGACCATCTCCGTGTCAGTGTGCCAAGCCCCATTTAGATCTTAGGCCACCTCAGAGTGTAAGCCCCAATCCACCTGGACCCCAGGTCCCTCTTCACGTCAGTTCACCGACTCCAAGTTTGGGACGTCTCAGAGCGTATGCCCCATATGCCCCCGTCCCGCATGACGTTAAACTGCATTCCATCCCGAACTATGAGGAATTTGATCCATGATAAGGAATGGTACGTAGGAAGCCTCTATGAGGCTCAAGCCCATCACTCATGTCTCATCCTGATCTCTCCCTCGAGTCCACGCGTCTCGGGAAGCTCATTCCCTAGTCCGGAGGTTCCACTTCTTCTGGGTCGCATCCAGGCGTTCATTCTCATGGGTCTCCCCTTCAGGTGTCCCATCATATCATCGAACTACGCGGACTTTGATTCCCTACCACAGGGATATGTAGGAAGTCTCTTAGAGACCTAAGCCCAAAGCCACCATCCATCCTGATTCTTACCCGGGCCACCACATCCCGGTGGGATCATGCCACTTCACACCTCACTCCCCTCCACAGCATCCGGGAAGCCACCCATGTGCTAGCCCCGACATCATTGTTCCCTCTTGGGAGGTATTCAATCTGATCCACTCTAGATAGTGTTCCGATCAGTCTGATCCATCTCCGCTGGACGTTAAACTTGCGGCATACCCCGTGTTAAACATGGGAAGCTGAGGAAAATCTCAGATACATGCCTATGGCATATAATTCCCCGTGTTCGATGTGGGATGCCTCGGGCTTCAGTGCCCTCAAGAAGCCCTATAATATAGGAAAGAAGACAGACATGCCAATCCCCTGTGTCAAGACACGCCAGTGATGCCCCAGCACGACTTCTCTTCTAAACGAAGGTTTCTGCCCTGACCGGACTCCTTAGAAGGTCCTGATAGAAGCAGCATAATTAACTGGTGTCCATGAAGATATGGCGCCAGGAAGAGCTACACGAACTACGTTTTAAATCTATGAGAGAGACCCGGACTAGGTGATGAGCTCCATGGAGGAATCCACAGAATGAAGAATTGACATCCCATCATCTTGTTTCAATCAATGAGAAGACGTCTCTGAATAAGTAGTGGATGCCACCCACATTTGGAATGTGGGAATGAGGGGTAACAGTAGCGCGTCCTCTACGTGACGGATGCGCGCGCCCCATAGAATGCGTCAGAAACATATATAAAGGTATATAATGAATAAATATGACATATATTACTATAATATAAATTAATAATTTATTGAACTATTTCCAATTTACGAGAATTTAGACTTATTAGACACGCATGCAAGATAAAATAAAGTAGTTAACACCCAAAATATGCATAAAAAAAATATTATTAAACAAGTGATAATATGATAATATATAATATCATAAATAAAAATATGGTTATTGAATAAGTTAGCCACATTATTTATACCATTATATAATAGTTTTGGACACATACCAAGGGAATTAGACCTACGGTAAGGGATTATTTTTTCCTCACCATTATTTATATGAGACACATGATGCATACACTAATTGTTTCCTATATGTGGTCTATATTATACCCATGAATGTCTTTTATGAGTCTTATCTAGAAGAGTATTTTATTTTCATAATTTTCCTTCTTTGATAGGGAATATTAATTTATCGATTATAAAGTGAAGAGTATTTATTTCATAATCTCTTATATATTTAGAATTTTTTTTCAAGCCTTCTTTGGGGAATATTTATAATCCATGTCCATGTTTTATAAAAAGGTTTTCATAAAAGTATTTACTATTATCATATGGTTATTTAAAGTTATTTTTACATAATTTTTACTTTTTACTACATGTTTTTAAAGGAATAATTCTTTCATTTTCCAAATGAGTTACTTCTTGACTTTTATGGGAAAAGGATGAGAAGAATGTTTTCTTTTAACATATACATCATGAAATAATTTCTACTCTTTCATAATGATTTATTTCCTTCAATTGTCATTTATAGGATTACAAGGTTATTTTAAATGAAATTATTATTTTTAAATTGTTTGAAGTTTTACGAAAAGAAAACATTTTCGATGAAGAAAGGATATTTTCCTCAAGAATTATTTTAAAGTGTTCTTTAAAAGATATCTTCCCTATAATATTAAAACATTTATGTTATATATATTCTATAATGGGAAAATTGTTTTTAAAGGATAGTATCCCTATTATTCATATGATTTGATTATGTTTATGAGGGAATGATATTTATGAAATAGGTTTATTTTTCATGGATTATGATATGATGGAAGGATTTTTATGAAAACCATATGATTCTGCATGCTATGATAAATGATTTATGTTCTTATAAAACACATATGATCGTTTTTCATTAAAAGATGGATGGAAACTATATCTCCCACACATGAATTGGGTAAATATTTATATCACTTGTGATATACAGAACTATAATAAGAAATGATATCGGTTCAGTAATATAGGGATGGAATGGAAAATGATATCAGTTCAGTAAAATAGTACTAGAAAATTATATAATCCCAATTGAGTAATACAGGGCTATAATTGGTTGTAAATATGGTTTAATAATTCAAGGACAAAATAAGGACTTAACTCTACTAAATAAAGGACTTTTTCCACTATGATGGTATTCCCAATGATCCCTTGAAGATATGGAAATGATTTTCTATGCTTATGTGTTTTTCACAATTCCATGTTTTATTCAATTTCTATTTTCTCATGGATCAAGTTATTTTATGGTTTTTCCCTTATGAACTATGTATATAATTTCCATGAATCAAGATTTTGATATATGTTATTCATGGTATAATTTTTAAAAGTTATTTTCTGGTTTTTACATTATTATAGTCATTTTTGTTTCATATATTCTTTGTTTTCTCTTACTCGTCACATGAGCTCACCCAATTCATATGATTTCTTTTCTATATGATTTAAAGAATGGTTTTGGGTAGTAAAAAGAAATGGGAATATCTTTATGTGATATTTTTAAGGCCATTCACAAAATTATGAGAATTTATTACATGTTTTCAAAGGCACTAAACTAATATGGTCTTTGGGTGTAAGTTTGTGTAATGTATGCAAGATTCCACAAAAATAATGTAATATCTATCTATTTAAGCCTTGATCATTTGAGATAAAGAATAGATTTTTGTAGTGTATGATTAAAAAATGTACTATGTAAATAGATAATTATGAGAGATGTTGAATAAATATTAAGAAATTAGATGATTATGTATATAGTTTACAAAGACACTAATCCATTATAGTTCTAGGGAATGCTTTTTTCTGATATCTGTGGAGTATTCATCTAAAATAAAGTAATAATTATGTTTATAATGTTGGGGTATTCTCGTTTCTAATGTTTCAGCCACTACTACTACCCTTATGATTTTTTGGTCTTCCATTTGAGTATAGGCTTGATGTGATGAATGTTTGGAGCATGAACATCTTGACATAATTAATAGTGTTTCATGAAAATATTCGACATTATTAAAAAATGAATCTTTTTCAACATATTATATACCTTGATATGAGATCCTTTGAGTGGACCTCTCCCATTGATTTTTGTATTTCTAATTCATTGATATTTAATGATCTTAAAACCCTAATATTTTTTGACTTATTTATTTGTAAATAAATTTGATGTTTTCTATATCATTATTAACATAAAAAATGTGTTTAAAATATTCATGATATACTGTTCAAACATTATTATTAAATGTGGTTTTTATCACATAGCTTATAGATAAAGGGCATGGATATGACTATATAAATTATTTAATGTTAGTATAAATTTTTTTCCCTAATGAACCATTATTGAATAATACCTAGTAAATCAATAATGTTGAAAATAATCATGTTTTATGTTAAATGATCGATTTTTAAAAGTACTTTATTCTTCTATATCACTAATATAATAGTATTTTATTGATATATATTGGTATTAAACGCAAATAATTAATAATAATAATTCATTTACTATTAATTGGTGATAATTAAAAAGAAAAGTGTTTGAAGGTATAAATATATATTTTTTCAGAAAGATAATTTTATTATGTATAATGTATTTTATATTAAAAAATTGAATTAATCAGTATCAATGAATGGTTTTAATTAAAGGAATATAAAATATGATAACATTTATTTAATGTTTCCTTCTAGTCATGGAAGAAGAATAAATTCAATATTTGGAGTCAAAATACATTTTTAAAATGGGTCAGTGAGAATATGTGTCTATCCTGAAGTGGTCTTTAAAATCGATCATTGATCTCTAGTTGGAATGGAATTGTGTGTTTGATCCTATTGTTTATTATTTATTAGGATGTGTTGATGACCTTTATTAATGGGATAAAGTATGGGTTCTTGATCCCAAGTGGATCTTGAAATATCTTGGGGAGCTACTCTAGTTAAGGTTGTGTGAATATGTTTATGTACCCTATTGGCTATTGGGATACGTCAAAAACAATCTTTTTCATCCATTTCTAGGATATACAGATAGATTTGTAAAATATGAATTGGAATATATAAATATCCATAAATTGATACAATTTTTTATAGGATGTTATAGGGGGAAATTGATAGTATTGACCTCTCTTAATGGGATATGGGAAATTGGATTTCCTCTATCCTTTGGTTTTCATCGATATATGTTGATGTGATTGATGTGGGAGAGAAAAAAATCTGTTTATTTACCTAGTTATGAAATATGATATATTTTTAAGATTCCACTAATGCTTCCAGATTATGCAAGAATGATTGTAGAGTGGGAGTATAATTATGTGTCCACTCATCGGTTTGCATTAAGATATACATATTTTATTCATTAGTTGAAGTAGAAATATGCGTACAATCAATATTTTGAAAAACTCTCAACCCCTAAGAGTTTTCCTAGATTCCCCAGTCAGGATAATTGGAGAGGGGTTGTGAGGGTGTGTCTATAGTAAGATACTAAGCTATTGAGTTTGTATGACATAAGTGATAGTGGATATTAATTGGATCTCTATATGGAAGATCCTTTATTTTGATTAGGTTGTATATGGCATCCTGATCCACCTCTTTGAGATAAATAAGGGAATTATCAGTGAATTTTGGGTAAAGTCTCCCAAAATAGATGAATCTTGTAGCAAGTATCTCTAGTTTCTTTATGACCTATTATTGTGTGGATGTTCGATGGGGTTTTTTATTGATTAATGATTCTCATGAAACCTATTGGTTTGAGACTATACTATTGGGGTGAAACTAAAAAATAAATATATTAATTACCTAATACTAATGGAGCTCAGTATGTGAAATAATATTCGGAGTTGATGGTGCCCCAGCTATAACAAATTACAAGTAATACGTTTCTTACCATGAAATATAAGGAATATGTTTCTTACCATGAAGAATAAATTTATTTGGATTGAAGGGAGTTATGGTTTATCCTGGGAAGATAAAAAAGAATAAGAAAACACATCAATGTACCATTATAATTAAGTGTTAGACTCAACTGTTTTGATAATCCCAAATCATTTTTTGATAATCCCAAATCTTGTTTCAATTTAAGTGAGAACCATGTTTTCATTATATGCTAATTATGTTCCGTTAATGTTTCCTATTTCTATAGAGTAATATTCATATACTCTTAATCTCACTGCATGATTGGTTCAGTTTACAGTACAAAATTTATCTAAGTACAAGGTCATTCTTACAAGGTCACCATTACAAGGTCACTGTTATAAGGTCAGAGTTACAAGGTTACCGATACAGGGTCACTGTTACAAGGTCCCTCTTACAAGGTTACTGATACAAGGTTACCACTACAAGGTCACTAATACAAGGTCACCGATACAAGGTCATCGTTACAAGGTCACTGTTACAAGGTCACTGTTACAAGGTCACTGATACAAGGTTACTGATACAGGGTCACCAATGTAAGGTCACCGTTACATGGTCACTGATACAAGCTCACCGTTGTAAGACTACTGTTAATAGTTATGGATGAAGGCTACGGTTGGATGGTTATAGTTAGAGATTTCCGATGTGCACCTACTATTGAAACCTACCGATATGAAGTCTACCGTTACTAGTATACAGATGCTTATTCTTCTATACCTTTTCAATTTCTCAATATTATTCTAACGGTCATATTTGATAAATTTAATGCATCTAAAATTAATTAATGCCTATTATAAACGTTTCAGGAGACAGTACCTGGGACAATATGAGGTATGAGAAAGATTGCATGTGATCTACTCATTCTTATTGTCGGGCCTCAAATATAAAAATAGAAGACCGAGAATGAGAGAGAAAAATACATACATGCATACCAAGTAGTATGGAATATGAAGTGTGACAGAGTTTAATCACTAGATAAAATGTAGAACCATCCAGCACTAACACATTGAATCCACAAGTATCATGCAGATCATTCTAGGAAAACTCACTTCTGACTTCTGTGCCACATCAAATCTTGATCAACACCAGAACACTGAATGCTAGAACCTAGAGTTTCGACACTCTGTTTTGAAGAAAAGTTTTAGAGAAAGATTTCAACATCAAATTCTTCACTCTGAGGAGTCAAGAACTGAACTGCTGACACATAGAGCTCTCTAAACTCAAGCTTATTGTCTTAGCTCTATTGTGTTATTTCTTTTTACATCTCTGATAAGTGTGTTTTTATGTCTATCTCACACACTGTCTCATGTTCTAAAACTAGAGGATACTTAATATCCTCACATCAAACTTCACCATCATTTTGTTTCCCATGTATAACCGTGGAAGAGACCATGTGTGGTCTATGCTTTTTGTTTTTCCCATGTTGAACTATGGAAGAGGGTGTGATCCCTGGAAAGTTTGTGAAAACTGTTGTAAAGCCCGATACAGGTTGTGTATCCTATTTATTGCAAATATAAACTAGTTGGTGGTAGGTGATCACTAAGTGGAGAGGATCAATTCTTGGCTTGAGACTGAACCTCTTGTTTTACTTCACTATGCACTATATTTTATTATTCTCTATTTGTTCTATAATCCGTTGCTTACATTAGATAAAACTTAAAACTGTTTTTCTTTCACTTTGATAGTTATTTTTGGTTAGTGTGTATATATGCTTAATTGAGTAAACCTGTTTCAAAAGTTGAATTAGTGATTTCATTCATTCAACTGAGGACTAATAAACCTTAGAGAAATATTTTGAGAAATTAAACATTTCTATCTCTACTTCCTTAATTGACTAGGCTGTTTTGAATTGGGGGATTTTAACCATAAAGTTTTTAAATGAAAATTTAAATTGGATCTACTATGACCAACATTGGGTATCAAAGGTTTTTTATTTTCATGTTTTCAAATTATTTTCAACTGTGATTTTAGTTGTATCGTAATGATCGTAAAATTTCTGTCATATCTAAATTTTTAGTTCTTTAAATTCTAATTAACATGGAAGCTAGAGTTGAGGGTGTTGTTACTAATATACCACCTTTATTTAATTTTAATAACTATTCTTAGTGGAAATTATAAATGATAATGTATCTAGAGTATATGGGACTTGAAATCTGAGATACAATTGAAGAACAACATGTATTGCTTGCAACTGCTAGGGACACATGGTCTTAATTGACCAAATCCACATATAATAATAACTATAAATCAATGAATTCCTTGTACTATTCTATAGGTGATGAGGAATTCAATAGAATGTATACTTGTAAAAATGTATATGAAATTTGGGATACTTTAGCTATTTCTCATGAGGGGACAACTAATGATAAAGAAATGAGATTAAATACATACACTATTAAATATGGTAATTTTAAAATGAAGCCTGGAGAATTTATTTCTGAAATGTATATTAGGTTCAATGAAAAAGGGAACACCATGAGTCTACTTGGAAGACCAGTGGACAATAAGAACTATATTCTGAGACTGCTTCGATGCCTACTAGACAGATGGAAAAGAAAGTCTATTTCTATCAAAGAATATTGTGACATAAGAAAACTTCCAGTTAAGGAACTAATTAGAAGAATTTTCTTGTATAAAGAAGAGATTAAGGTGAATAAAGAATTAGATGAGGAACCAAGGAAGAAGTCAGTAGAATTCAACACTACAATCCTAAATAACAAAGACAAAGAAAATTTTCAAGCTCCTTTAGATAGTTCCACTAGTGAAGAGTCAAATTTAGACAGTGATGAGGAGATGGATCATCTTGAAAGGAGATTAAAAAAGTTAAACCAAAAGAAATAATACTTTAGGAAGTCAAAATACAAGGGAAATTATGATAGTAGGGGACAATGGAAGAATGATAGAAAATGGAATGACAACCTATAGGAAATTATCTACTATAAGTGCAAATTAAAAGGTCATGTGAAGACAAATTGCCCCAAGCATAAATTCAAGAAGAAATATGAAGATATGGGAAAGGGTTATAAAAAGGCTATGAAAGCTACTTGGAGTGCTTCAGAAGACAGCTCCAGTGGATCTAATACTTTTGATAGTGAACAGAACAATCATGTCAACTTATGTTTCATGACATAAACATCTGAGGTAACACTTAATTCTCCTACACATAATGCCTGTTATTATGAGAATAAGATTGAGTCACATAATGATGAATATATTTCTAAGGATGAATTATTTTAATACTGTGAAATTCTAGAGGATACCTTTAATGAGATCAAGGACAAATATAAATCATTAAAAATATAGCATGAAAATTACAATTCGGATTTAGATATTGAAAAAGAAAAACGTGCCCAACTGTTATATGAAAACACTAAACTTAAATTATCAAATTAACAATTAAAGAGAGATCTTGAGAAGTTTACTGCTAGTAAATATATCTTAACATAATTTCTAGGACAATAGATTTTCCTAAAATATACAACTATTCTAGGATATCAACCAGGATAGATAAGGATTATTAAAACTAATTTTTTTCTAAAATCTGGACAATTCATAGCTCGTTCAAGTTATGGACCATTTCTTGAAAAAAAATCTCTAAAGTAACAAACATATTTTTTATGTATCAAAATATATCTTCTGATTATAGTAAACCTATAACGAAAATTTGGGTTTCCAAAGTTTTACTTGCTAACCTCTTTGGACCTAAGAAAATATGGGTACCAAAGTTACCACATGCCTAGTCTTCTTTGCAGGAAAATTGCCTACAGAGTTCCTGTAAGACCTTGTGGTACTTGGACAATGGATGTTCAAGACATACAATAGGATATTACCCATGCTTCAAGATCCTAATCACAGATTATGGTGGACATGTAACTATTGGGGACAATGCAAAGGGAAAAATCATAGGCTTCTACCAGATTGGTAACCCTAATACTTTATTAATTTCAAAAGTACTTTTTGATGATGAGTTAAAAAAACAATATGCTAAGTATTTCTCAGTTGTGTGATGATGGTTTGAATTTCATGTTTTAAAATGATGCATGTAATATTTTTAATTCTAAAAATGATTTAATATTTTATGCTCTTAAAAATGAGAATTTATATGCTGTTGATTTAGATTCTTTAGTTAAGCAAAATGTTTCTTGTTTAAATGTGTTTAATAAGGAATCCCGATTGTGGAACAGAAGATTAAGACACTACAATGCGCACTCACATAAGACATTTACTAGGAAGGGTTTAGTTAGATACATACCTAAACTGGAATTCCCACTTAACAAAGTTTTAATCCTTTCCATAATGGAAAAAAACACAAATTTTCTTTCAAACCAAAGAAAGAAGTTTCCACTTCTCAACCACTTGTGTTGGTTCACATGGAATTGTTTGGATCATCAAGAGTTTCAGGTTTAAATGAGAAGCACTATGTTTATGTTCATGTACATGATTTTTCTAGGTACACTTGGGAATACTTTCTTGCTCACAAAAGTGAATCTTGTTCTTATTTTATTAAATAATCCAGTTATATATAAAATCATGGTGTACTTAGAATTAAGACCTTGAGAAGTGATCATGGCCGTGAGTTTGAAAATCCAGAGTTTAAATCTTATTTCTCACACAATGACTATAGTCACAATTTCTCTGCTCCTAGAACACCTCAACAAAATAGAGTCGTAGAAAGAAGAAATGGTACACTTCAAGAGATTTCCCAAACTATGCTTAGTGATTATAATCTACCTATTTATTTTTGGGTTGAAGCTGTAAATATAGCTTGTTATACCATCAATAGAGTCTTGATTAGATCTGTTCTAAAGAAGACCCCTCATGAGCTTTGTAACGATAGTAAGCCTAAGGTTAATTACTTTATAATTTTTTGTTGCAAAGTATTCATCCTTAACACTATGGACAATTTCGACAATTTTGCCTCCAAAAGTGATGAAGGAATTTTCCTAGGTTACTAAATCACAAGTAAAGCCTATAGAGTATTCAATAAGAAAACCAAATGTGTGGTAGAATCAGCTCATGTCAAACTTGATGAGACTGATCCACATGAACCCAAAACCTCTCTTGAATATCATGAGGAAGATATGTCAATTTTGGACCTTAATGATAATGATAGTGAACCTCTTATGAAAGTAAATAGTTCTGGGAATCCTCCAGAATTTGCATCTATTGATTCAGAACATGTAAACAATCATGAGGAGTCTAGTTCAACTCTTTCTATAGGTATTAGAACTCTCAATAATCATCCTTTAGATGTTGTAGTAGGTGATTTAAATAGAGGGACTCAAACTAGAGCTTCTATGAGAAACCAGGTTGAACATCAAGATTTTCTTGCACAGCTTGAACCCAAAAATATTAATGATGCTATCAATGATGAATTTTGGGTGATTGGTATGCAATAAGAATTAAATAAATTTCAAAGAAAAAAAGTTTGGGAACTAGTTTAAAGACCTATGGACACTTTGAAAATAGGCACTAAATGGGTTTTTAGGAACAACGTTGATGAGTTTGGAAATATAGTTTGAAACAAAGCTAGGTTAGTTGCACAAAGATATTTTGAAGAGGAAGGAATAGACTATGAGGAGACCTTTTCTCCTGTATCTATTATGTAGGCCATTGGGATACTACTTGCTTATTCAGCTCATCTGAATTTTAAACTTTATCAAATGGATGTTAAAAGTGATTTTCTAAATGGGTATATAGTTGACGATGTGTTTGTTGAACAACCCCCAGGTTTTACAAATACCCATTTTCCAAATCATTTTTTTAAACATTCAAAAATCTTTATATGGTTTAAATCAAGCTCCAAGAGCTTGGTATGTTAGGTTTAGCTCTTTTTTTATTTCAAAAATTTTTACTAAAGGAATAGTTAATCCTACTCCCTTCATTAAAAGAATTTCCAAAGATGTTTTGATAGTACAAATTTATGTAGATGATATAATTTTTGGATCCTCTAAAAATTATTTATGTACTTATTTTTTAAATATAATGCAAAATTAATTTGAAATGAGTTTAATGGGAGAACATAAATTTTTCCTTGGATTTCATATTTTTCACAGTAAAGATGGTATTGTTTTAAATCAAAGTATATGTGTTAAGGATCTTTTAAAATTGTTTGGTTTGGATAGTAGTAAAGGAAGTGATACACTTATGAGTAACACTTGTAAGTTGGATGTTGATGAAACTAGAGAACCAGTGCATCAAACCAACTACAAATGTATGATAGGGATTCTGCTCTACCTTACTGCTAGGAGAACTGACATTATATTCAGTGTATGCATGTGTGCTCATTTTCAAGAAAATCCCAAAGAGTCTCACTTAAATTGTGTTAAAAGGACTTATAAATATCTCATGCATACAATAAATTTAGGACTATTTTATCCAAGAGGACTACCATTTGATTTATTAAGTTATTTGGATGCTGACTTTGATACTTTCAAGTTAGATAGAAAAAGAACCTCTGGAACATGTCACATTTTAGTCAAGTCACTAGTATCATGTTGTAGTAAGAAATATAATTTTGTTGCATTATCTAATTTCGAAGTTGAATATATAGCTACTAGAAGTTGTTGTGATCAAATTCTATGGATGAAACACACTTTACTAGACTATGGATATCAATTAAAACATGTCTCTATAAACTGTGACAACAAAAGTACTATTAAAATCTCTAAAAATCCATTATCTCATTCTAGGAAAAAGCATATTGATGTAAGACATCACTTCTTAAGAGATTATTATCAAAGAAGTGATATAACTCTTGAATTCATTGATACTGAACACTAATCGGCTGATATATTCATGAAGCCATTGAATTTTGAGAGGTTAAATTACATCAGACATGAGTTAGGTATGATAAATTGTTGAGGATAGGACCTCACCGTTAGACCATACCGATAGGACCTCACCGTTAGACCTTACCGATAGGACAACACCATTAGACCATACTGATAGGACCTCACAGTTAGACCTTACCGATAGGAGATCACCATTAGACCTTACAAATAGGACCTCTCCATTAGACCTTACCGATAGGACCACTCCATTAGACCTTACCAATAGGACCTCATCATTAGACCTTACCGATAGGACCTCACCGTTAGAACTTACCTATATGACCTCACTATTATACCTTACTGATTGGACCTCACCATTAGACCTTACCAATAGGACCTCACCATCAGAACTTACTAATAGGACCTCACCATTAGACCTTACCCGAAGGACCTCACCGTTAGACCTTACTGATAATTCATTACCAATAGACGACTTGAATCTAGGACTTTATGTTTTTGTGATCTCAATCGGAATCTGAAATGTTTTCTGTATATTACTTTTTCATTTTTTATTTTTTATTTTTCCAATCCCTAAATGATAAAATTAAAACACAAATCACTTCTCAATCCACATCAAACCCCTTCCCGAACCTTTTGCTCCATAATCTCAGAATCTAAACCTCTACTGAAACCTTGAACTTCTCCAGATCAATGGAAAGAGTCAAAAGGCCATCAGTTGCTGATGAAGGAGGCACACCTAATCCTATGAGACCTAGATCTGAGTCGAGTAGTAGAATATAGAGAGTGGAAAAGGTGTTGAACCCTCATTTAACCAAGAGGTAAATAGTAGTTGAGAGGGGGTTAAGTTCAGAGTGGCTACTGTTGAGTCGGTCGTCAGTACTTAAGGCACTGGAAGCTCAGGGCTGGGTTGAATGTTTTGCAAACAATAATGGACCCTATTACCCGAAGTCAGTGAAGGAATTTTATGAGTACCTCAAGTTTGAGTAGTATGAGGATAAGCATCGAATGATTTATAGAGTAAATGGAGTAAGTGTGAACTTATCCTCTACTAAATGGGATGAATGCTTGAGGGTTCCGCATGAAGGGATTTTTTATTTTTACTTAGAAGTGATGCCTCCTACTAGTGAGTTATTCTACTATGAATAAGCATTAGGTGAACTAACAGTGAATGGAATCCCTAGAAAAGTCATTGCTGTTGAAATGGTAGGAGAAGATGAGCTACTTTTCATGTTTATTCAGCATTTTTTAAGTCCCAGGAGAGGGGACTTTGCAACTCTAAAGTATCCGGATGTCTTTCTCTTGTATCCATTAAATCATGAATAGTATATCATCTTATGTATGATTTTTATGATTCAACTAGATGATATGAACAAGCCTAGTTCCAAATCCAATGCCCTATTCCATGCTAAGTTGATATCCCTTATGTTAAAAGTGAAAGGATTTACTGGAGATAAGGAGGAAAATAGTGTTGTGAAAAATAACCATTGAATCACCAAAGTAATTTTCAAGTTGATGAAGATAAACTGGAATCCATGGCTGAGGAGATGGGTGAATGATGAGGCTAAGGTATATGATGAGTTTAATTCTGTAACTCATCCTACTGGGCCTATGAATAAGAGAGACCCTGGTCTTAAGCCTGTTGAAGTTGAGCCCACCTATTCATATGAAGAAGGAGAATAAGTTGTTGTTGTGCAAGAAATCGATGATTCTTCTATAGATGACAGGAGTGATCCGAACCTTCCCTCAAATCCCTATGTTAATACTATATCCTTTGGTGAGCCCAACCCACCAAATAGATTTCTAACAAGGGAGACTATCCTAAGGGATAGTGATAAGGAAACCAGTGAAGAAGAAGGGGCTAAAATTGTCTTAAGAGTAGTTAGAGATACCTCAGATGAGGATGAGAACTCTAAATAAAGTCATGATGACTTTGAGATAGATGCTTCTGAAAATGAAGAGGAATTTTTAAGTCATAGTCCTTTAATAGGACATAAAAAAAGGATAGAAAGTAGAGATGAAGAAGATGCTGATTCAGTCAAAGCTGGACTTGTTCTGGAAGTTTTTGAAGATTCTGTGGAGGAAGTTGCAGTGAACCTTCCTATTAATGAATCCAATAAAGGAGGTCAGATGGGGATATATGTGGTTGTTCAAGAGAATGCTCCAAGTGAGGGGGGAGGAACCTATTGCTACAGGGTCAGTTGTTGTTGCTCATGAAATAGAGGACTGGACAGAAGCTCCTGGCATTATGGTTTTAGGCCTAGATTTTGGAGACTCTGATGATGAACAGCCTATCAGAATCCCTCCAATTACTACTATCTCAGAAACTACCATTGTGCAGCCATTGGTTTTTCTACCTCGAGACTATGTAAAGAATAATGAATTGGATTCGTTGAAATAAAAATTGAAGCGGCATATTGATGAGAAAACCAATGAGATAGCAAGAACAATATATCTCAATAAAGAACTCATGACATCTACAGTGTAATGGATAGTCTCTGCCTCTCACTCAGCTATGTTACATGAGGTAAAGGAATGTCATAATTAGGTAAGAACATTGGAAGAGTCTATATAATCAATGAAATAGTCTATTGACAACTTAGATGCATATATGGATTCAAGCACTCAGGTGGAAAGAGACCATAGATATGTTAAATGTGTGGTTTAGAAAATGGTCATAGTGTTTGAGGATATTAAGAAGTCTATGGAAACACATGTGAAAGTCCAAGATGATGATGTACAAAGTCTGATCAGTGGGCCGACCAAATCAGTTAAGGAGACTGTGGATTTCTCTATGGCACCTCTGGGTGCATCTGCTTCCACTTCATCCTCCCCTCAAGTTGACATTGAAGATTTTAGGACCGTTGTTAGAGATGAAGTGGAAAATATCTCTAGTACTAGTACCTCATACTCTCAAGTCATTTCCTTTAGTAGGGAAATTCATAAGCTTGTGGGAGATTATTTAAGGGAAGCTGCTCAATATCATATAGCCATCAAGGATCAAGTTGAATTTTATTACAAACGGTTGTACACTAAGCATCATATGGATGGCCACTTCAAGTTACTATTGGAGAACTTGAGGATTCCCCATGTCACTCAGCCATTTAAAGATCATGTGAGCATGATTTGGGGGCTGAATCCTTCTTTCGAAAAATTCATGGAGAATAAGGATGATTTTATTTCTGCTATGGGAAGAGGGGGAAGCATTATTATGGACTTCAGGAATCTTCTCATGCCTTTCCTCCATGTGGAGTACACTCCCATCATTGTTCCTCCAGCTTTGAATTCTTCTTTAGCTGCCTCACATTCCACCAATGCTGCTCCTTTTATGACTCCTACCCAATCCATCAGAATATTAACCCCTACCATTCCTCAGAGATCTACTTACTATAGGTCTACTGATGATTCTATTGCAGATCCTCCTACACTACTTACTTCCATCCCTCGGCCTATCCCTCCACCTTTAGAACCTTCCGCCTCATATTGAAACTCCAAATCTCTAATGGACATATCTGTTGTAGATTGAGTGTGGATTTCCTTAGCTAATAGGGATTGGTGTATCTCTTTTTGTATATTGTACTTCTGTTTTCTTAATAAGGACCCTCTATTTTCACTATTTTTGTTCTGCACTCTTTTTTTTATAACATAGGTGGAGAAGATATTCAAGGGGAAGAAAAATATTAAAAATATGAATTCTATCAGGGAAAGAAGTGTTCATATGTGTTTATATTTGTTATATATGTTCTGGCATAAATTTAGTGTTCTATCACTGATGACATTAGAAGATGTGTTTAACCTCGATTCAAAACTCCTAAATCTAAATATTCAATGACATAATTGTTTATTATCAAAAAGGGGGAGATTGTTGGACTCATCTGTTTTGATAATCCCAAATTCGGTTTTGATAATCTCAAATCTTGTTTTCATTTATGTGAGAACCATGTTTTCATTTTATGATAATTATTTTCCTTTAATGTTTCTTGTTTCTATAGAGTAATATTCATATTATCTTAATCTCACTACTTGATTGGTTCAGTTTGCAGTACAAGATTTATCTAAGTACAAGGTCACCATTACAAGGTCACCATTATAAGGTCATAGTTACAAGGTTACCAATACAAGGTCACCATTACAAGGTCATATTTACAAGGTCACCATTACAAGGTTACCGGTACAAGGTTACCGCTACATGGTCACCAATACAAGGTCACCGATACAAGGTCACCGTTACAAGGTCACCGATACAAGGTCACCGTTACAAGGTCACCATTACAGGGTCACCACTACAAGGTCACTATTACGAGGTCACTGATACAAGGTTACTGTTACAGGGTCACCCATACATGGTCACTGATACATGGTCACTGATACAGGGTCCCCGATGTAAGACTACTATTAACAGTTATTGCTGAAGGCTACCGTTGGAAGGTTACAGTTAGAGATCACCGATGCGCACCTAATGTAGAAACCTACTGATATGAAGTCTACCGTTTCTAGTCTACCGACGCTTATTCTTCTATACATTGTCAATTTCTCAAAATTATTCTAATGGTCATATTTGATAAATTAAATGATTTTGACATTAATTACTTTCTATTGTAAATGTTACAGGAGACAATACCTGGGATATTACGAGGTACGAGAAAGATTGCATGTGATCTACTCATTCCTATTGTCAGAACCCAAATATAAAAATAGAGGACCAAGAAAGTGAGAGAAAAATACATACACACGTATGAAGTTGTATAGAATATGAAGTGTGATAGAGTTTAATATCTAGATAAAAAGAAGAACCATCCATCATTAACACTCTGAAACCACAAGCATCACGAAGATCATTCTAGGAAAAACTCACTTCTGACTTTTTTTCTCCATAAACTCTTGATCAACACCAGAATACTGAATTCTATAACCTGGAGTTGTGACACTCTGTTTTAAAGATATGTTTCATAGAAATA
This sequence comes from Viscum album, assembly GCA_963277665.1. Classification (NCBI taxonomy): domain Eukaryota; kingdom Viridiplantae; phylum Streptophyta; class Magnoliopsida; order Santalales; family Viscaceae; genus Viscum; species Viscum album. Next base: position 110,575,069 of record OY728125.1, on the reverse strand, counting down.
TTTCAACATCTAATTCTTCACTCTGAGGAGTTAATAATTGAACTTCTAACACATAGAGCTTTCTAAACTCAATATTATTGTCTTATCTTTATTGTGTTCTTTCTTTTTACATCTCTGAGAAGTGTGTTTGTCAATCTATCACACACACAGTCTCCTGTGCTTAAACTGGAGGTTACTAAATATCCTCACATCAAACTTCACCTTCATTTTGTTTCCCACATATAACTATGGAAGAGACCATGTGTTTTATGTGCTATTTGTTTTTCCCACGTTGAATTGTGGAAGAGGGTGTGAACCCTGGACAGTTTGTGAAAACTACTGTAAAGTCTGATACAGGTTTTGTATCAAGTTTATTGCTAATATAAACTTCTTGGTGGTAGGTGATCACCAAGTGGAGAGGATTAAGTCTCGACGTGAGACTGAACCTCTTATTTTACTTCACTGTGCACTATATTTTGTTATTATCTGTTGTTTCTATTATCTGATGCTTACATTAGCTAAAACATAAAACTGTTTTTCTTTCACTTTGATAGTTAGTTTTGGTTAGTGTGTATATATTCTTAATTCAGTAAACCTGTTTCAAAAGTTGAATTAGTTATGGCATTGATTAAACTGAGGACTAATCAACCTTAGATAAAGTTCATGAGAAATTAAACATTTATATCTCTACTACCTTAATTTACTATACAGTTTTGAATTGGGGGATTTTAACCATAAGGTTTTTAATATAAATTTTTAATTGGAACTAAATTCATGCCCCTCTTGAGTATCCAATCCAACCAATAATAACAAACATGTTTGACCAATAACATTCATAATAAAATTATTCACTTCAATCTATTTTTCATAATATGGGAGTGGTCTAGAATTTTTTTTGAAAGGATTCATAGTTTAAATATTCATCTTGGATTCACCATTTTTGTTTCACATGGAACCCGTTACAAATTAGACCTATTGGCAATGGAAAACTATCCCCTTTTATTAAATAAATGTGTGACACAGTTAGAAGATCCATGTTGGGTTCACCATTTTGGGAAAGATTGGTTTTTAATGTGGTGAATTTTGATAACCATAAACATCCAATACATCCCATTTCTATGATGATAAATTTCATTATGGACCTACTTTAAAATGGAAAATGGTCATTGGTACTTCTTATCAATTATTCTTATGATTGAGTATTGGTTGAGAGGGTGGGGGTTGGTCTCATCACACCTTTCTAAGGGTACTATTTCCAAATCGTGGATTGCTTATTGACTTAATATGTATTTCATGAACCTTCTTCATATCCTAGTGTGTAATAGGTTACCCTAGTGACAACAATTGGTCATTTAACTTATATCGATGTGAACATCTATATGTATCAGATGTTCTCTATCTTATTTAATTTTTTACATAGTGATTCTTAATTTTAAATGAATATGCTTTAATGACACCTAAATAAGAACTTTGGAGTTCATTACCACCCTAAAAAGTATTGGGTGATCGTGGTGATGTGATCGATTCCATGATAGGGTCTTCTTATATACCCTTGTAATCATAATCAGAACACTTATTGTCCAATGCCACTTAATATATCATGACATACCTTTTGAAGTCATTGGATAAGGATTTATCCTTGTATTTTAAAAAAAATATTGAATAAAACTAGGGTTTTGGTTCAAATAAATGGATAGTGTGGGACTTAAACATGAGAGTCCCTTTTTTGGTTAACCTTGATGAGAATATATCCCAATGTGATTAAGTTGGTATCACAAAGAATGTTTCCTTTTGAGGATGGGCCTCATAGGAATATTACACAATGAGGTTAATATAATGGGACCCATATAGAATATAGACCTCTAGTTGGTGTATGATTTTATCATTAGTATATCCAGATAAATGGATGATCTATGTAGAATATGGTATTGGTGGAATTGAGCCAAATCTTGGAGGGAATATGGCCCATTGAGTGAGATTGTCCAGACTTATGGGAATATGACTCATCAATGAGATATATATTGTTTTCATGTTGGGTTTTAACTTTTGTGAGGTGTCCTATATATCCTATCGAATAGGAACAACACTCCACATAGTTTCAGGCACACAGTTTAAGGTAGTGTGTTGGGACTATGTCATGAAATTCAATGTCATTCTAATTGCATGTTTGTTATGAAGTTTAAAGTCGTAAAAATCCAACTATTGGGTCATTCATTTGATGCATCTTAATAATTCTAACAGAAAGATAAACTAATACTTTGTCCCCATGAGAGTAATTCCTAATGAGAGAAATAATAGATAAAATATCATCCCCTATTATATTGTAGGGAACAACATGTGATTGAATGGGGCTAACACATTGGTGATTCCCTTATAAGATTCCTCTATTGTAAAAGGGGAGATAATAGGCAATAAAAAAAAGAGGGATTTACCATTACAAAATTAATAATAGATAATATATCCATTGGTAAAAAATGAATAATTCTAACATATATTAAATTATGTTGATATTAACTATTGGTAGCAATAATTATTTTTACCAATAGATATATCTTTGTATATTAATAGTTTAATACAAATTTTTTTTTACTAATATTTAAATTTGTTCCTTTATCATAATAATAATGAAAATTGATTTACCAATAAATGAATCTATTGTTATTAATTATTATTACCAAAAAATCATTTACCATTGTATGAATCTATTTGTAAGAAATTGTTCACTAATATAAAATATCATACAAACAATTGAATACATTGATATATATAATACCCATTACAATAATATCATTTTGATAATAAAAATATATGATAAAATAAAATATTCATAATTTAGTAATATTTATTGATTATATATATATAAACATACTACTTATACAGTATAATTTTTATATAAATTCATACTTTTTTTCATTATAGAAATATATATACAAAACAATAAAAATAAAAATAAAAATAAAACCCTCTGATGTATGCCCCATCCCAGACCCCTCATTCCCTACGACCCCTCCCCCAACCCTACGTCTATGTTCTAATTATTTGGAATTCCTCATAGATCTCAATATTGGAACCCGTCCCTATGCCTAGTCAATATCCCCCTCTGACATCATCGTGTGAACCCCCTCTATATTCCCAGCTGGTGTCCTCATGCGAAACCCATCATTGGACCTTACGATCCCATCCCACTATAATTACTAAAAAATATCCTCTATAACTCCCATTAGGAGATGGATGTGAATTTCATATTAGTACTATAATTTTTTATAAAAATGATTATTCACTTTATACATAATATTTTAAAAGCAAAGTATTAACTGAAACTTTTCCAGTCATAAAATCTTGTAGAATTTATTTTAAAGTGAAAAAATTCATTTTAGAATATACATACCTTTTGTTTTATATTTAAGATGATTTGAGAGAATCAAGTGTTGTATATATAGCACATGACCGGTTTTTTATCATTTCCAACTCATTACAAATGTATTGTTTAGCTTCCATTTATATAATTTTTGACATTTTTGTCAGTGGGTTTAAAATTTCTCATAATAGGTTACTTAAAATTTAACATGTTATTAAAGTTGTGTTTTTTGGGTTCCCGTTATCTTTTCTATGTTAACTCTTATGTCATAGTACATGTACAACATTAAATTATTTATTTTCAGTTTATATAGTTCGGAAATCAAATTCTTTATTAAAATAAAAATGTTCATGATGATAAAAGAGATGGTCCATAAAACAAGTAGTGAAAATGATATCGATCCGATAGGATAAAGTAATATTACATTCTATTGTGGAATTAGATTATTGATTTTGATTCTGATCTTGTTATTTGAAACAGGTTTTTTCCATGGTTATCACTTTTGCCCATGGATTTTGGGATTGGTATTTGAAATAGGCGAAGTTTATTTTGTTGATCTGCTATTCCATTGACGTTCAAGAAGAAAAATTCAATGATCATCCTTCCAACAATAATGTTACTTAGATTATTTGAAGAGAGGATGTAAAATCCTAGATACCCCCTACCAACCCACTTCCATTCACCCAAAATCGGGCCTCCAGGCCCCCATGATGATATGGAATTGACTTTTATATAAGTACAATGATTTTCATGAAAATGATTATCCAAAAATATTATTAGGATTTATGATATTCATATTCCATGATGAATTTTTTAGTATTTATTTAATGATATCAGGATTTTTTGATTATGCATTATAAAAAAATTCTCCACTATCATTCATTTTCTAGTTAATAAATCTGCTCTGTTATTTTTATTATCTATAAATGTGGTTGATAAAAAATTTATTCCACTAAAACTACTCCTAGAATGGTGTTATTTAACTATTGAATATCTAATTTTGTTATATATTTTATGTAATCAAATGAAGATCCGATTTTGAGTATAACTCAATTATCTCATTAGTAATAGAATGTTCCTTACAATATTTTGAACCTCCCCATATGTCATGGATTTCTCTAAAAACTATAAAACCATATAAATATGCAATGAAGATGAAAATAATACTACCATTTGATTGACTAGGGATATGTTTTTTTACGGTGGGGTAGAGTGAGGATGTAGAAGATTTTTGGAAGGAAATAACACCAACTATTTTATTCCATTAAGGATTGGTATTCAAACCTTCTCTAACTTATTCCAATATCAAACAGTGATGTGCAAGGTTCCATTAATTCGTTCCATGAGTGAGTGAAGTTCATTATGATGGAAGTAATTTGGATGGATGACATGAAAATAGCCTCAACTATAATAGTTATTAGTAACCATCAATCATTGAAAACACTAGTAATACTGGGTGATGATAATATTGTCAAGTGATATATGAAATGTTTGAGTGATGAATCAATAATGAATAAATTAGGAAACCTTTTCGTTTAATTTATACAATTATCGATTCACATAATATAAATTTTTAAAAATATATTGTTTTCTATTTTTGATTTTTTTTCACTTTCCTTAAAATTTACTATACATTTTCTATGGTTGTATTAATATATGCATATCCATATTAAAAAGTTCATAGTTTTATCAAATGGATGTCAATTTTGATGCTCATGTAATTGAAGTAGCCTTGAAATGTTGGGTTTTATCTAGATCATGTTGGTGTAATGGACATTTTCTATCCTGAAGACCCACAAGAAGGGGATTATTTGAATTTTCTAGTAGATTGGTGGGAAATTATTTTATTTGAATTTTTAATTTATGTACTTATATGCCATGTGCGGAATTTTTGAGGTTTTAAATATATAAAAAATTGAATTATCTTGGTTGAGAAGAAAAATATAAGGTAATTCAGGTGAGTGTAGTGTTTCACATTCTCAATTTTGTACCATGTTAATAAAGGTTTTATTCTTCATTTACTCATCTATTTTCCTTATTTCAATTATTTTATTTCTATACAAGGGAAGATGAAAATAAAAATTGATGATTTTATTGTTTTAAAGGATTTAGGAAACATAATCGCTGCTTTTTTATTATCATTTATTGCAATTACTTATGAGAACCTTATAAAATATGTATTATTATTTCATTGTTTCAGTTAGTTATATGCTCTTTGTTTCTATTTTCTTTCAGTTTGAGCATGTTCTAGTGTGTCGATGTTGTTTTATAGTTTCTTTTTTCAACCTAGAGTTTATGTTTTACCTATATTTGTTAATTCTTACTCCGCTAGAGCTACTTTGGAAACATGTGTGGGGACATCTTATGATTCTTATGACTAGCAAATACTAAATTCATTGTTAACTTTTTTTGGGAAGATACCTGAATCCACATGAATCAAAGATCTATGCGAGAATTGAACTAAAGATAAATATAAACTGGTTGTTTGGAATTGGATAACCCAACCTGTTAAAGAGGATATAGTTAATATAGAAATTACATTGATTAAAACATTATTTTATTATTTTATGTATCCAATTGTATGTTTTATTGGATTTTTAAATTGTGAAGGATGTGAAATAAATAAACCCATTATTCATGAAGATTAAGGTTTCTTATATTCTTATCAATATATATATTATAAATTCTTTATTGAAAACTGGTTTGGATTATAAAAAAATTATTTCAGAAGTCCATTTGATCCTCAAGTATTGGTGTGTGAGAAAAATTGGAATTTATCAATTATTTATATCCATGTATATGGAAATCATTGAAAGTAATAAAATTTTTACTAGTATTATATATTTGATTTATGTAAATAATTTATTTTTAGGCCTTGAAATGTTTTATGTGAACTAATATTTTGGTTCATTATTTTGATGATATTTTCTACTAAATATTACCCTTTTTATCCCCTATAAAGAGTGAGGATATGTTTAAAATTCCATATTAGTTTTGAATTTGATAAAAGAACATTGATCTAGGAGTTTATATTATTTATTCTATGTTTTATTAATTTGTTTATAGTTGATGACTTTTTTATTACTTCAAATAGAGCACTGATTAAAGACATGTTTGACAACATGATCATAACATTGAAATCTTATTGCAAACATATGTTTTTAAATACAAATTTTTTGTTCTTAGATGGCTCTTTTATGAACTGATGTTGTGGTGTTCTAGGGTTGGACTCTCTGGTGGAATCCTGAGCACACATGATGAATGTATGATATTAAATAATTAGAATAAAATGAGGTAAATATAGGTAAAAACCATCTTTTTTAGATTCCATGGTAGAAGAAAAGTACCAATAAGGTACTAATGTGTTAAATTGGAAGGTGTGATGGTGACTCAACCCTATTTCTATTGTCAATGTTTGGTTTGACTGACCTTATAATTTATTTTGTAATCTATTATATTTTAAATGACTGGTAGATTTCAATTATATTGATGTGTGTTTTATATTGGGCATAAATCATAGATTAATGGCTTTAATAGTAGACCACAAACTTTAACAGTAAAAAATGTCTAATATTTTTGAGGATTTACATTAAGGAACATTGGGAACAATGGTTCATTTATTCACAGGTTGAATTTTTCTTTGTTTTTAATTCCATAATTGAATATAATTTAGTTTCAAATTATGGTTATAAAACTAATAAAGGTTATGGATCTGAAAATAAACTAGTTTCTTGATAAATTAATATGAGAAGACTGGTTGGTCCTCATTTAGAAATGAGAATATTGGTTGATTTATTTTCAATATGTTATCAAAGTTACAATCTATTGAAACTAGTCTTAGACTTACTTGTTTATTAACAAACTGAATGATTGCAGATCAATTTTATTTAAAGATTACAAAATTGGATTCACCAAATGGGTGGGGACATTCTGGTGTGAGATTTTGGATGAACTAATTATATCCATAATTCCATGAATGTAGATACCTCTTACATGAGTTAGGATGATTAACCAATTTCAGCCACATATATATGAAATTGGGGATTTTCAACTTTATAATTCTAATGTGAGCCTATTATAGGTGATCACCACTATTATGGGAATTGCATGACCGGGTGTGCGAACAACATGTGTTAAACATTCCCCTAGTGTGCACCAAGATAGGGATAATTTATGTAATGGTGATTCATGTATTTTCATGGAGTCTGAAAATGATTTTAAATTATGTTTTAGCTTTTTTTTAAATAAAGCCTCAGTTTTTTGGAGTTCCATATAATAAACTTTTATAATTATTATATAATAAATATATTACATAAAATTTAATTAATAATTATAAAATAAAATTTATCTATAAATATTGGAATACCCATGTATAATATTTTATCTAAAATATAAAAAAAATAGATTTTAGTTATTCATATTAGTTATAAATGTTGATAATAATATTACCAATAGACAAATTTGTCTTATAAATATGTTACTAAACATTTTTACCAAGATATATAATATCTATTGGTATTATTATAATTGTAAAAAATGATTTTATCTATCACAATAGCATTTAGTGACAATGTTTTCTCGAGTAATTGTGTGACAGGAACATATAAGTTGGTAAACCCCTTTACCAATATAAAATGTAATTTTTTTAACAAAAGTTCCCATGTTAGAAAAATATAAATATTTTTTATTGATGTGATAGAGTGGGACTTATTCAAGGGTATACCTTAATAACATGACCTAGTAAATGAGTTAAGTGAACTTATGTTTGGGTATTACAGCTAGTATTATGAATATGTGGTAATATAATGTTAGGGCTTACTCATAGAAGGTGACCCAATGGGAGTCATTTTAATTTTCCTAATGGCATGGTCAACCGTGATATCTATGACCATGTGATCCATGATCGGTTTAATAGAAGAGATAATTTATTATCAAGAAAATTATATGAGGATTTATAATTAGATATGTATAGGTATTGTACACAAATATTTCTGGTGAATTATTTTTGGTCATCTCTTGTTCATGTCATAATGAATCCTATGATTGTTGCATGGGGTTGTCCCGTGTCATCACATTGGGTAAGATTATAGTTTAAATTTATATTTTGAGGGTTTTTTTCACATTTTCCATAAAAACTCTCTTATAATATTATGCTAAGTATTTTATCGAAATAAATTTTTGACAATGGGTGTCATCATAAAGGTATCATAGAAGGGTAAAAGAGGGCTTAGGAATAGGCTTCCATTTAAGGTACATAGCCTAGTTGTTGAGTAATGTGAAGTTATGTTATATGAAATTCACCTAAGAAGAGGACCATACATGATAAATATGGGGAATATATAAACATGAGTAAGTTAAGGAACCATGAGGAGTTTATCGACTCTAGGTGAATATATGTGGCTTATGCATTGCTTCTTACCAAACATAAAAAACATGGGAAGTTACCTAAGTGATGGTTGGGAGAGTAAGAAGATTACACATAGGTGTATTTCCTTTATGTTGTTATTATCAAGAACATTTTCCTTTAAAGGGTCTTATTCCTTATATATATACACCATCAATGTCATTGGAGTTGATGTAGACATGGAGGATAACTTTAGTATAAGATATAACATGAGTTAAATCCTTTTTGTCCATTATTATTTAATTTTTTATATAACTATAGGATTTTAAAATTCATTAATTAATGAAATCATGAAAAAATGGGTAATTAAAACCTATTAATCCAAAAACCTTTCATATAAGATTGTGTTATGAAATGTGGGTGTAGCCTATAATTTTGGGATGGTTTCTTTGTGACGAATTTTTCATGAAGAGGCATTTTTGAAAAACCATAATCAAAAGAGATTTCACAAAGAACCCAATGTGAATCAACTATTTTTAAGGATTTAGTTTCAAAAAATATTCCCCTGGTGGATGCTTTGGGAAGGTTATTTATTAGTGGTGGTGATAAAAGGCACTTTTTTCAAACATAACCACTATTTTTGGTGTTGTTGGCATGGATCCATGGATTCAATATCATCATAAGACATATGTCAGTAGTGATGATGAAACATTTGTAATATTAGTTTACATGTTCATTTATCACCATCATCTGTATAACCTCTATATGGTAAAAATAGTGAGGAAAACTGAGAGACAAAGGTGAAAGAAAAAAAAAATTCTTGGGTTTATGTGTATGTGATCATCTTATGTGGTCATTTGGGAGTATTATTAACATCAGGGTAACCCCTTCTATCACCCCACCTATTAGGAATTGTAGGGGTAATTTTACTATAATTATCAGTAGTAGAAACTCTATAGGAACATTTGAATCCAATTGTGATTAATTATTTAATACTAGGGATATTAATATTTGACATCCACTTTCTATTGAAGGAGAAAGAATACACATTAGGGAAATATCATCTATATTTTACATTGTCCATCAGAATATTATGGATGTTTGGAATAGTAATAATTCAGTCCCATATTCCCAATTTCAAAATTAAGGTGGCATATAACCATTAGTTTGATGACTTTGTGATAAGTATACATTAATGATAAATTATATTAAATCACTCATTATATTTCATTATATTTATTTTTAATATAATTTTATGGTATGGAAATAATTTAAAATTTTTTGATTAATTTTTAATTATCTAGTGTAACCTATCCAGATTCTTGTAATTAGAATTGTGAAATAAATATTTATTCAATGTAGAGTAAAAAGGGGAAATTTTGCTAACCAGAACTACTAGAGAATCTAGAGGCCCGTGGTAGTTCCCATGATCAACAATGGTGCAGTGATGGTGGCATAGAATAGTTGAGTCATAGCCATTCTAAGATGTTTCTAAGAGAGAGTATCATGGGTTGGAACTTAGATAATAGTAATGTGGACATAGTGTGATGTGACCCCCGTTTTTCCTTGAAGTGCTAGTTATTATCAAAAATATACTATATATCAAGAAAATATATTTTTGAAAACATGATGTTGGAATTTTGTAAGTTAAATTAAGTGATCATAAAATGAGTGAAGTAACACCATCAAGAATATTCTAATCCTCACTATAGAGTTTCTTTACAAGACACCACTGTGTGACTACATTTCTCATCCCATGACCATGAAAAAATTCATTACGTTTATTCTTGTTTATTATTGTATGATGAAATAGTTTGTTATGCCTGGTGTTTTCATTCAATGAGGACATTAACTAGTTCATGTAGCTGTAGTCTATAAAATAATTGTTTTCATATTTATGGAAGTTTCACCATAACCCCTGTAGAAAATGATAAAAAAATTTCTATAGAGAAAATAATATATATCAGATAATTTATTATGTAATATATTGTATAATTAAAAATTAAAATGGTTGAGGAGGATGGTGGTGCTTATGATATTCTCACACAATGAGATTGGTAGTGTTACTCCGCTTCTTATTCTATATTAGTGGACAGTGCGACATGCATGGGAGTCCCCACACTGTGGTGGAAGAAGCTAATGACTGTGATGAGGAAGAAAATGAGATATTCTATATCTTGAGGGTCACTACTATGGTTAAATATGACTTATCTCTATACACATGATAATATAGGATATGAAGTATGCATGTCAATACAATTAGAACTAGATTTTCATGACCATATATGAGTTGTAAAGGGAGTTCATGCAATGGAGAGGATCATGTTGCAATGTGCGAGGTTTCTATGACAAGGTCTGTATCTAGAAGAGTAGATCTTGGTAGTAAAGAAGATTGTCACTTGTAAATGTATAATTCTACACTATTAGGGTTTTTTCTATTAACTATATACATTATCTCACTCTCTATTTGTGTGATATTTTTAATACATCATTTTAGAGAGTTTTTGGAATTGTAGTACTCTTATTTTTGATCCATACTTATATATTGTTTGAGTGGGAGAATAAATAGTATATATGAGTGGAGATATTATGATATATAAGTGGAAAAAATTATATATACGATTGAGGTTTAGTTCTACACATTTGAATAAAATTTTCCCTGGGCAGTACAATGTTAGAGAATCAACAAGATATAAGTCTATTTATGATGGTTAATTTAGAATTTCATTTTCACTCTTCGATGGTCAAAATAATGGGGTAGTTTTTGTTCCATGATTTTATAATGAAAGGAGAATATGTTTTAAATTTTTTATTATATTTAATGTTTGATTATGTGGATATTTTTTTATTACTCCATTTTCCTAAATCAATTCTTAATTCATAAAACATTACTATTATTTATTTGAGTAAGGGAATACAATTTTGATGCCTCAATTTGTGTTTATCCTTATCCAATAACATTGGTATGGTTATTGAAAATTTTTAACTATGGATTTGTATTACCAAAATTCTATATAAACTGGAGTATTTCACCAAGAAAAAAGGGAATCATAGTGATTGGAGAGTCATGACCAAGATCAATGAATCTCTTTGATTTTTTTTGACAAATTCAGGTCTATATATTATAGTTTGCATGCATAAATAAATCACAAACCTAAAATTTTAAGGTCCTAGTAAATTCATCATTCACCACACTTCCAAAATAGTAGTTGTTTTTATTTCATTTTTAATTTTTAATCATGTATTTTGAGATAGAGCTTCCCCTTTCTAAATAACCTTGTCGTGGTGGGTTTAACCTGAGTGACTGCATATCCTATAATAGATCATAGTATTTGTAATTATTTTGTGTTGTTTCTATAAATTTATAAAATTTATAACCCATACAAGTTAATGACACCTTGTGGGAATTTAATTTTTTGGAACTTTCATCAAGAACTTCTGTATTGTATGAAGTATTAATATGATAAATTAAGAGAAATTATCTTTTTTAGATTCTAATTATTTTATTTTAAAGAAGTTTTTTTCCTTTTTTATGTGATTGGATGTTCTTTTTTATGATGGAAGGATTACAATTAATCATGAGCAGACATATATACTTTCCTATACATATTACTGATTGTATACAACAAATCTATCAACTCAAGGGGAAGATACTAATGTAAGGATGATGTGACCAAAAAACATACCCAAGTGAAGTTGATTCATTCCTCTTGGGATTGAAGAATGTTTTCAAACTGGTGGGTAAATATGTGGAGATGATGAAAAAGGAAGCTAATGAATTAAAATAGGCACCCAAAGGGGAATTGAACATAAAGTTATTACTTGAGGAAAAATATATTGTTGAGGAGTAGTTTTAGGGTGGATATCAGGTGACTTATGAGGATGAAGCTAAATCTTACATAGACCATGATGCGGAAACCCTCACAATTATTGAACTAGAGATGAAGGAAGTTCAATAAGACATAATCAAAGAAGAAGATAAAATATAATTGTATGCGGTGACTTCAAATATAATTGTGTATTTTTAGGAATAGAAATGAGATAAGGTGAGGAAATAAATGTTTATAATGTTTGGAAAAACCATAATCTACATTTCTATTATTTGGTACGATACACTACTTACTGTTGTCCTCAATACTGTTTCATGCTCCATTGAACAAAAATTAGGGTCATTCAAGGAAAAATAAGGGGGATGGCCACAAAAAATGACTTTAAATTTTTGTATTGGTTATATTTAGACATGGTAACTTCTTACCATACTCTAGTTATGTGACACATAAAGTAATTTATCGATTAATGGAATTAAAAAAATGTTTTTTGGAGGAATAAACCTAATATTCTTATTTTATTCTTGGATCTTCATAAATTCAATTTTTTTATTTTAGGGAATATTTTATGAATTTTTTTGAATTAGAATTAATCCCCCTTACGATTTGGAGCTTAAATAGAATATTTAGTTATGAATAACATAGTTGTTTTGATTTTATAGATTTGTGGTGACGAAGGAATACTAAGAGTAGGAGGATAAAAATTGAAGGGGGGATGAATCACTAGATATTTCATTATTAGTTTTAAATCATTATATCATTTACTTTACATATAATATTTTTTCATAATATTTTTTAGGAATAAGTGAATTTTAATACCACATTTAATATTTTTACTTTATTTTTGATGTAAGATAATTTTTTTTAGGAATCCCATCTTGACATGATTTAGATATCAGGTTTGAAAATATCTAATGAGTAATATGAAGGAGGAAATAATAATTATAAGAATGAGAGTATTAATTTCATAAATCATGATTTGGGATAATAATGGGTCAATGTAGATTAAGATCCTGTATCATTTTCATGAATTGATTATATGAATTTTATGTTGATTATTTTGTTATTATTATTCATGCCCAGAGTGGTTTTTTAAAATATAATTTTGCCACTCCATAGAGGGTTTTGAGTCATTTTTTCATATCCTTTCTAATATAATATTTTATGAGTGATATATGGGGATTGTTGACTACACGGTCTTTCATTTATATATTATTGAATTTATAAATAAAAATTGTACCATTAAATTAACTTATTGATTTTTTATGAGACTTGTATACCTTTGATCCCTACCATTACATTTGTTTTAATCCATTAGATTCCAAGAATTAGATCGAAAAAAGCTATATTATAAGCCTATTTTATTCATCCTACAAAACATTATGTGTTTTTATATCATTTATAATAGGATATGAGTGTGGGGAGATATTGTACAATGGAGTGAAGGGGATTATTTGTGTTAAAATTGTTATGATGTTAGGTATTATCATTGGTTGTAGGGAAATGGTTCATATATTTCTCCTCAATATGTTTTATTATCTATACTTTATAAAAAATTATATAAAAAAGAAAAGAACTAAATATAAAATAATTATTATTGGAAATATAGAGTGAAAAAATAGAATAACGATTTCTTGAAAATTGATTTACTTTAGAAAATATGGTATGATTTATTTTGTGCTTATTATCATGATATGTGAGACAATGAGATTAATAATATGAGTGTTGCGGGAAGTCATTTCTAGAGAAGGATTTTTTAATCTTTATATTATTTTTCTTGCAGGGGAGGGTTTTTTTTTTAAATAATTTTTTTTAAAAAAATATTTTTTAAAAACAGGCTAGGTTAAAAAAAATTCTGAAAATATGCCACAAAGGCGGCATCCTTGATGCCGCCTTTGGGCTCGGGTGAAAGGCGGCATCCTAGATGCCGCCTTTCCCCTAAAACAGAAAAAAAAAATTCTAGAATTTATATTTATATTTATTTTTTTTGTTTTGTTTATATATATATATATATATATATATATATAAACAAAACAAAACAAAACAGAAAAAACAAAAATAAAATTTTCAGCAGAATTTTTCCGCAATTTAAAATCCAGCAGTACTGCCATTACAGCAGTCTGGATTCTGACAGAAACTCTTACCCAGACCTCCCTTTTATAAGAGGGTTTGCCCTGAAAATCATTCTGCATTTTCGATGTGGGATTCAGGTTCTACCTCTACTATGCAGTACATTCTGCATTTCCGATGTGGGATTCTGTTTCAAGTACGTGACTTTTAAAGACTATAAAATATAAACTATAAGGCCAATATAAATGAAACTTAAAACATGGATTAAACATATAAAAAATAGTTGAAAACAAAAAGAATTTCCTCAAAAATTTTGATGAAAAATAATCTATAACCTTTCAAAACCACTTACTTTAAACATAAGAAGTTTCAAGCAGGTGATTTTGAAAGCTTATAAAATATAAATTATAAGATCAATATAAATGAAACTTAATACATGAATTAAACATAAAACAAATAATTGAAAATAAAAAGAATTTCATAAAAAATATTGATGAAATATAATTTATATGCTTTCAAAATGACCAACATGAAACTTAAAAATGTTTCAAGCACGTGACTTTGAAAGCCTATAAAATATAAACTATAAGACCGATATAAATGAAACATAAAACACGGATTAAACATATAACAAATAGTCGAAAATAAAAAGAATTTCGTAAAAAATGTTCATGAAAAATAATTTATTAGCTTTCAAAACCACCTACTTGAAACTTAAAATGATTAAAGTATGCGGTTTTGAAAGACTAAAATATAAACTATAAGACCGATATAATTTAAAGTTAAAACATGGATTAAACATATAATAATTTAGTTAATTATTAAATTAATATTATTAATAATTAATTATATAATAGTTAATTAGTAATATAATTATTCATTATAATTATTCATTAGTAATTATTAAAAATTATTATATAATAAATAAGTAGTTAATTAGTAATATATTTATTCATTATAATTATTCATTATAACTATTAATTATTATTTATTATTTATATAATACTTAATTAGTAATATTATGATTAATTATATAATTATTAACTATATAATAAATAATTATTTAATTAGTAATATCATTATTAATTATATAATAATTAATTAGTTAATTATAAATAAGATAATTAATTATAATAAGTAATTATAATTATTAATTAGTAATTATTAATAGATAATTATGTAAAAATTAATTAGTTAATTAATAATATTATTATTAATTATATAATAATTAATTAGTAAATTTGTAATATGATTTTTAATTATAATTATTCATTATAATAATTAATTAGTAAATTTGTAATATGATTTTTAATTATAATTATTCATTATAATTATTAATTAGTAATTAATAATAATTAATTATATAAAAATTAGTTAGTTAATTTTTAATATTATTATTAATTATATAATAATAAATTACTAAAATAGTAATATAATTTTTAATTACATTTATTCATTATAATTATTAATTAGTAATTAGTAATTAGTAATTAGTAATTATTAATTATTAATTATTAATATAAATATTAATTACAATTAGTCATTATAATTATTAATTATTAATTATTAATAATTAATTATATAATAGTTAGTTAGTTCATTAGTTATATAATTATTAATTATATAACAATTAATTAGTAAATTAGTAATATAATTTTTAATTACATTTATTCAGTATAATTTTTAATTATTAATTAGTAATTATTAATAATTAAATATGTCATAATTAATTAGTTAATTAGTAATATTATCATTAATTATATAATAATTAATTAGTAATATAATTATTACATATATAATAAATATTTAGTTAATTAGAAATACAATTAATAATTATAACTAATTAATTAGTAATTATTAATTATTAATTATTAAATATTTAATTAGTAATATAAATATTTATTATAATTATTCATTATAATTAGTAATTATTAATTAATAATTATTAATAAGTAATTATTAATTATTAATTAGTTAATTAGTAATATAAATATTAATTATAACTATTCATTAAATTATTAATTATTAATTATTACTCATTAATTATTACTTATATAATAACTAATTAGTTAATTATTAATATAACTATTAATTATATAATAATTAATTAGTTAATTAGTAATATAATTATAATCTTTCAAAGTCACATACTTGAAACATTTTTAAGTTTCAAGTAGGCGGTTTTGAAAGCTTATAAATTATTTTTCATTAACATTTTTTTGGAAATTGCTTTTGTTTTCAACTAAATATTATATGGTTAATCAATGTTTAACGTTTCATTTATATTGGTCTTCTATTTTATGTTTTATGGTCTTTCCAATTCACACACTTGAAAAATTTTAAGTTTCAAGTATGCGGTTTTGAAAGCTTATAAATTACTTTTCATCAACATTTTTTTTGGAAATTTCTTTTGTTTTCAACTATTTATTATATGTTTAATCAATGTTTAAAGTTTCAATTATATTCGGTTTATAGTTTACATTTTGCAGTCTTTCAAATTCACGTATTTGAAACATTTTTAAGTTTCAAGTAGGCGGTTTTGAAAGGTTATAGATTATTTTTCATCAACATTTTTGAGGAAATTCTTTTTGTTTTCAACTATTTATTATATGTTTAATCAATGTTTAAAATTTCATTTATATGGGCATTATAGTTTATATTTTATTGTATTTCAAAGTCACGTACTTGAAACAAAATCTCACATCGGAAATGCAGAATGTACTGCACAGTAAAGGTAGAACCTGAATCCCACATCGAAAATGCAGGCTGATTTTCAGGGCAAACCCTCTTATAAAAGTGAGGCATGGGTAAGAGTTTCTGTCAGAATCCAGACTGCTGTAATGGCTGTAGCGCTGGATCTTTAATAGCAGAGAAATTATGCTGAATTGTTTTGTTTTGATTATATATATATACATATATATATATATATATATATATAAACAAAACAAAACAAAAAAAATAAAAATAAAAATTTTCAAAAAAAATATTTTTTTAGGAGAAAGGCGGCATCGTGGATGTCGCCTTTCACCCGCAGTGCAAAAGCGGCATCGCGGATGCCGCCTTGCCCCCAAAATGCAAAGGCGGCATCCGAGATGCCGCCTTTAAGGTGCATTTTTAAAAAAAAATTTGCCGGAAGCGTTTTCTGGAAAATATTTTTTTTTAAAACGTAAAAAAAAAATCCTGCAGGGGAGGATTCTCCCGCAAGGGGCTTTGCGCTAGGGTTTACTCCCGGCCACCGCCTTCCTCTTCCCCGCGGTGGATCGGCGGGATTTCGTCGCTTCAGTCCGGCGAGCTTGTGGCATACAGTCTCTCTCCTGTTGTGGTGCATCATTGAGGACTCATTCATCATCTCTCTATTTTCCAACCTTTCCCACGCTCTATCCTACAATATGGACAGAGCTTCACATGGTGGCATGGTAGGGTTCAACGTTCGAGCTTTCTTCTGCTGCGGTGAAGGTTGATGATACATGTCAGAATCGACTAGGTGCGAGTTGGGCGGATCTGGCTGTCGTGCGTAGTCTCAAAGGCAGAAACGGGATTTATGGTTCTGGCTTGTGGCGGTCTTATTCTACTTCCCTCACAGGTTCATCATCGGAGGTCTTTGTGGTAAGGGGTTCGTTTTTATGGCTTTGATGTTCAAAGTTCGTCTGGATTTTTGCGGCGTCACCATAATTGGAGGCTTCCTGATTCCCCTCTCACTTCCCGTGCAAGATTCAGACTCCATTGAGGCTTCATTCCTGTGGTGTCCATGTCTGGTTGGGGATGGGATTGAGGTGAGATGTCGGCCTCAGTTCCGGTGAACGGTGAAGGTTTCATGGTGGATGGGTTCTTCTCTCGGGCTGAGTTGCGGCTCCTGGGACTGTATTGTGATGTTTTCGTTTACACGTTCTGTTCTGGTTTTTGTTCAGAGGAAACATCAGTATTGCAGTGACAGTGTGGAAGTTTTGATCTAGGAACTCCTCATGACATTTTTTTTCTTGCATTTTTCTGTGTTTCTGTTCTGTGGTGTGCGATTCTGGTGGATCTGATTTCAGTGAAGGAGCAAACAAAGTCGCAATGGAGATGCATGTTTGATTTCTTTCAACTTGGTGAAGTGCATCCAGTTTTCTTGCAGGGACTGCCCAGATGAGTTTCAGGGCAGGGAGCGTCCTCCTTATCCTCGCTACTTGGAATTGAATGTTTTGATATGGTATGACATTTTCCATTGGTACCGTGCCCGTGCTTCTTTGCACGAGACATATAGTCGTGCAACGATGGGAAGGTGGATGCTGATCATATTGATTTTTTGCGTGGGTGGGGATTTTCCTTTTATTAAATTAGATTGTCTTTTTTCTTGATGAACTTGCCCAATGAATGCATGGTTGTGTTTTAAGTCTTTGATGTCTTCTGGTTTCCCAGTTTTTCCTTAAAAGTGCTTTTGAAATAATAAATTTAATTTTCAGTCAGTCATATTATTTTTCATGCAT
Organism: Viscum album; assembly: GCA_963277665.1. Classification (NCBI taxonomy): domain Eukaryota; kingdom Viridiplantae; phylum Streptophyta; class Magnoliopsida; order Santalales; family Viscaceae; genus Viscum; species Viscum album. Next base: position 110,556,025 of record OY728125.1, on the reverse strand, counting down.
TGTAATTTAATACTTAACATCATTATATATCCATGTAATATTTTGATATCCAATACTTAGAAACCCTTAGTTTCATTTAATAGTTTTATAGAATCACTTGTGCTTCATATTGTTTATGGTATTTATGGGGTGAATATTTTGAGATACCATTTAAGACAACAGATAGGGAAAATGTGATTTACGTAAGGGAATTAATCTAGTCAAATGTTCCTTGATTGATGATAGAAAATCATTATGTGAGTTTGATCACAAATGCAATTCATATAAATAAAATGTTAAAAATGATAATGTAAGTTAAAAACAGTATCATCACTTAAAGTGGAAAAATTAAAATTCAAGGTCTTATGGTTTTCTTTAAAATTGAGATGTTGAAATTTTATTTCCCTTTTAATACATGAAAATTATTTTTTATTAGAGATTGGATGATTTTAGTGAATTTTTTATTTAATAATTACTATAAATATTTTTATATGAGATTATGTAGAGATTTTATTCTTCTGTAAAGGAAATATTATTTGTGTGTGGTGGGGATTGATAACAATCAGTCATGTTTAATTAATATTATTAAATCATTGATTTTATAGAATAAATAATTATTTTTTCCTTAAATATTTTGGTTTTTTACTTTTATATTAGATTATTTTTTAATTATTTAGAGTAACCATGTAAAATTATTAAAATTTCCAGAGGAAATCAATATTTATTGAGTGTAGAGTAAAAATGAGCCAACCAACTATCCATCACCACCAATGTAGTGTGCCACATGAGGAAATGGTCAATATTAATAATGATGTGGTAGTGGTTCCATATAAAAGAAAGAGAATATAGAGAATGGTTCGAAACTGGGGGATAATAGAATTTTTTCACTTATAAAACAATGATATTGGTCTCTATGTAGGGAGGCACCATGGGGGGACACATGTTAGTCCTTGGAGTACCAAGTATTATCAAAATTCTACTATATAAGTACAAATTTGATGTGAAAAACATGATTTTGTATCTATTTATGTGAAATAGAGGAAGTTATCATGTAGTGAATTGACACCATCTTGGCCATTTTCTTCTTTCTGATTGGGATTCATTCTAAGAATTTGTGTTTTGACTATGTTGACCATGACATATGCATGTATAAATTCCATGGTAGCTTCGAGGTTTGTTATTAAAGGACAAAAACGTTTTTTATGCCAATGTTTTTCGTACCATGAGGACTCGAACTAGTGAATTTAATTGAATTATGATGAATAAGTTACATTGTGCTTGATGATGATTTACCATGACTCCCAAAGAAAATGATATATTAATTTTTTACAAATACATTGTAATATATATTAAAATATATAACATCATATTCTATACATAGTCTTGGAAACATCAAAGAGTATTATGGTGTGTATGATATTATCATTCCATGAAATTGATAATGTATCACTGCATTTTCTTCATCACGGGTGGCATGTGGAATTTTTATGGTAGTCATCATTGCATGGTAAATTTATATCTTGTCTTTTATGAGGATGAGGAATTGGATAATTGAATACTTAAGAGTCTTGGTTGTAGTTCATAAAATCTTGACACCACATCCATGAATATATAGGAGATTAATATTGAGTGTCCCTATAATTATAACTCGTTCATCACAACCATAAAGAAGTATTAAAGGGAGTTCATACAAGGGAGATATCAGAGATATGGTGTATGATGTTCACACGCTATGTTCTATATCATCAATAGTGGAGCTTATAATGAAAGTATAGTATCCCACCACTATGTACATGTCAACATCATTATATTTGTATATGTGGATGATATAGTTAAGATCACCATCAATTAATTCGATATTTTGGAGATATCTTTTAAGGTTATTGAGGATTTATTGAACTTGTTTTTTAATGCCTTGGGACAAGCAGTTATAGTTGGACAAGATAAAAATGAGATGATATAAAATTTTTGGATTGTCTATCGATAAATGGATGTTAGAATTTCAAATTGGAATCAAATTTTCTCAAGGAGGTGTTTTTTGGGGGTTGGGTAGTGGATAAGTGGTTGGCGGTGGTGGTTAGTTTAGGATTTTATTTCCCCTATCATGGCTAGTATGATGGAGTAGTTTTTCACCACAATTTTATAATGAAATTGGATTGGTATTTGAATTATTTATTATTTTAGATTGTAGTTAATATAGTGTTTTTACATTATTATTTTTTATAAATATATTCTTCATTAATAGAGAATGATTGTTATTTAAAAGAGTTTGGGAGTTCCCTTTTATAAATTGACTACTGTGTATCCCACTTCATTAACATTGGGTGGTTTTTTTACTATATTTAAATATGTATTTGGATTACATGATATATATACACTAAAATTATTGACCATGTGAAAAGGGAAGTATAATGATTTGAGAGTTACAACCAAGACCACAATATTTCATAGATTCAATCCCTTCAACAACATGACTACCCCTCATAATTTATGTGCATCAATATTTCATGAAACTAAATATTCAAGATCCTAGAACCCTCATCATTCATAATTCTTAAAAAATAGTTATATATTTCATTTCATTTTGAATTTTTCATAACTGTTTTTTAATTATAGTTTTCTCTTATTATGTTATGTTGTATATGTGGGTTCTGCCTCATTACGTAAATATCTTATATTACACTTTAGTGATTTTTGTGATTTTGTGTAATGTTTAAAAATTATTAAATATTATAACCTATAAGGATTAATGGCACCATATATGAATTCATGGTGGAAATGTTTTGTGGGATGATAGGATGGAAGGATGACTTATCCCTACAAAGGGAATTTTGATTAATCTGGGACTCCCTTATAGATTGAAGACATGTTATTCGAACCCTTAAAAATTATATCCTTATAGAAATTGGTTAATTACAAAAATTTCATTGTTAGTAAAAAGAATACCTTATAGTTGGATGGAAAAATGTATATTTTACATTTGGATAATGTTTTTTATTGACCATGCTTGGATATGAAGTTGTCTTATTCCCATAACAAAGGAATTATAGGTTTATGATTATAAATCTTGTTAGGTTATGGAACACTATTTTGAAACCATATGAGAAGGTTATCATAGTTTATAGTCCATTAAGAATACTCATAGTTTAAATTCTTCTAGATACCCTCATAGTTTAGTGTTTGGTGGGGGAACAATCACAATTTAGAGTCCAGTGGGGACACTAATATTTTAGAGTCTAGTGGGGGAACTCATAGCTTAAAGTCTAGTATGATACTCTCAGTTTATATTAAAGTAGTTATTATCTTAGTTAAGAGCCTAGTGAGAATTATTAATATTTATTCTACATTAGGGACTATCCATGGAATAAAGCCTCATATGTAGGCACTATGGGGGGTTCAATGCTCTCTAAGAAGGTGATCATGTTTGTGGGATACCACCTCTCAAGGGAGATATGAGATGGTAATAATGTTGGGATTTAACCTCAGAGAGGCTTATCATGTATCATGATGATTGAAACCAACTTCCACAATGTTTTTTTTTCATTTTTAGGTCATATGGTAGGAATGGTCTATACAATTTAATATCATTTGTTAGGGACTCTTTTGTAGTGTAAATAATGATAAAACAGTATTGAGTGGGGCCTATTAATTGACTTTAATGGAAGGATAAAGTCTGCATTAACCCACACATGCACTTTTCGTATAAGTTATAAGGTTACATATAGGGATTACACATGTGATTCCCTTACCATGTATGATATAATGGAAAAATTTATGAATGATCAAAATTATAGTGACATATATAAAGTTCTTACGATTAAATCTAGATCAGGTGAATGATGTACCAATATTCCATCACTCCAACATAAGTTTTTCTCAGTATAGGGGAATAAAATGGGTGCTCAGGACATAGTTTCACATAAGATATGGGTTTTATAAGACCTTAACATGAGTGACACAATACAGAATATGTGTTCTTCATAGAATTGGAGTTGCGTGAAACAATATAAAGAATATCATAATGAATTTCAGGGATTTTGTGAGGTAATTATAATAAAAATATTCTCCTATATATGTCAATTTATATTTTATAATTGGTGTTGTGTGAGGAGTGAAAGTCAAGGTTTACTAAGTTGAGAAACATGGGATTTTCTAAAATACAAAAATTTTAATGGATATTCTTCCCAATTAAAACGTGACAGTTTGGGGGGATTAAAAGACTCTAGGATCATGGAATTTATTTGGAGAAGGTTTTTTAATATTAGGGTTGCGTGATAATGTTATATTTGTGTTCCTAACTACCTTCTGATATGGACTCTTGCAACACAATTGTTTTTTCAAGACTCAATCCCTTGGATCTAAATATTTTTTATTTGGTCATCCATCCCCTATGATCCATATTTTTCTAATTTTTGAGCATAAACCTAGATCATTAAAGATATTATCTAATATTCACTTGATCCATGATATTTTTTCTTGTTGGAGACATAAAATTTGAAATATTTTCTAAATAATTACCTATTATGGAATGACAACATAAAGGAATATTTCATTCATGGTAAAACCTATCATTTTCATCCACATGTGAATTTATATTAATGCCATAACATCTAATAAACTTCATCAGGTATCATGATAACATTCCACTAATAATAACATTGATCAGTTACAGTATTTTTATATTATTAAGAATAATTTTTTTTATTTAACTTGAGATACAGGGATATCATTGAATGTACTAGTGTCACATAAATTTAAGTCATTATTTTGAATCTAGTGGATGAGACATGTGTGGTGGAATGTGGTAATCTAATATATTGATATGCATTAATCCATGAAGAATTGAAGTTATAGGTGACAACATAGAGTTATCATATGATAAAATATGTGTGGTGTTATTTTTTATTTCAAATGAAGACAATGTATTTTAACCCCAAATGATATTGTGTTATTCATAAGATACAACTAGATTCATAGTTAATAACTTCTCTAGTCATAGATAATGGATTCAGTTTTCCTCTTCTGATATTGATTATCCAATACAATGTAATATAACATAACTAGGTTTGATTATAATCACATATGTTGTCTATCCAAAATCACTAGTGTAAATTGGGGATATTCTGGAATGTAACAGAGTCACGGGTAAAGAATTACCTTTCCATAAGAGTATCCAAGATAAAATAAGACTCCATTTCATTCACTCTAAACCAATTATCCTTAAAACCCTCTAAATCAATGTATGTTATGTTCTTAACTAATATCAAAATGAATAAAACTGTTTTCTAAAAAACATTTATAATTAAATTCTAATTACTCATCAAAAGATAAAAAAATTAATTATTCTCATATATTATCAATTTTTTTGGTATTTAAATAATTAAAAATATATATATAATTATATGGATATTTGAATCTTATCAGCAGTTGAGACAAAAGAACATGTTATTACCTTAAACATGTTGTGATATATATAAAATTTTATTTTCAGGTGATTATAGTGATGTGGTCTTTGTCTAATACATGGATCACTAAATTGAAATTTCCAATGCATCTTTCTAAATTATAGGTGTGGAGATGAAATTTTTTGATCAAGTGGATTTAATCTAACTATATGGTGTTTTAATTTGATATTTGTTTTTTATTTTTGTATTTGAAATTCAAAATTCAATGAGTGAATGATAATTAGAGAGTGATTATGTGTGCCAGACATTTATTTATAAGATTGTAACTGAGAAAGAATAATAAGAATTCACCCATGATATTGAATTAGTATAGAGATTTTGTGTCAAATAATTTATTGAATTTAAAATACATGGACATAAAAATTAAGGAAACTTACAATTATGGTGAAGGATTTTATTATTTATGTGGTTGCGTTTTGAGATTATTATTTTTTAAATAATGTTCAAATACTTGTTCTTTTATCAATATTTCTTAATATTTATGAATCTGTCATGTGAAAAAATGAGGTGTATTTGGTACTCATCTACAATAAATTTGATTTTGCTGGGGAATATTTATTACGCTCCTAAAGAAGCTGAAGATTACTATGATTTATGAAGTGTAATTTTGCAGGACCCCAAAACACCCTCAGAGGGGAGGGTGAATCAGGGTGTCAATTTTTTCTTCAAATGATACAAATATAATCTCCATGTTGGTAAGATATTGTTAAAAATATCTATTGGAATTATGTCTTTATCAAACACCCAAATGCAGAAATAGAAACCCAATTGTTTTACATGGTCAACCACTAAGGTCTAGTCCAAGGAGCATACACCAATAGTGTGTTAGTTGAAGGTATGTATACTAAGCTTCACCTTTCTAATGTGGACTAAAATTGATTGGACATGGTTACTCCATTAGAATTACACATACTTTAAAATAATTATAGGGATATTTAAATGCATCCCTCACTCCAATTTCACCAACTCTCCCTTACCCAATGTCTTGAGAATGGACCTACTATGTTTATTGACTTGAAGTTCATTTCAATAGATTGGGAATTTATGTATTTTACCCAGATTATCATGAGACTATGCATCCACCATAGTCCTAAATTGATGCACTTAAAAGAAATATTCACTAAAACCAGACGTTCAATAATACTATTCCCAAAACTACTAGACTTCATAAAACCCCCTTATTATATTAATGATACATCAGCCTTCACAAAACCACTGCCTTCATAAAGATCCCAGACATCATGATTCTCCTTGCCTTACAGAATCTAAAAACAATCATGAATCCCCTAGTCTTCTCAAAACCCACTTTTATGATATTCCATAATGTCAATTTTTTTGAAAATATATTTTTGTAAACCTTGAGTTCCTGAATTGTTACAGATTTTTAAAAGTATTTCTTTGATGAATCCCCATTAATGAAATAATATTATTTCACCCTTTCCCTAAATTATCTCTATATAAACTTTTGTGTGCAGAATCCTATTTATAGACAATTTCATTACACAAATATTTAATGCTCACCTTGGACTTTTTGCGAGCATATTTCATTCATGTTTGCAAAGCTCATTTTCTTCGAGAAGTTTTAGTGATATTATTTTTCCTGTGAAGCTCTTTGTAGTCTCATTAATTTATCATTAAACCATAAAAATCATCTTTTTCATTAAATAATCTTTCTTAAAAAATCACACCTTCATGAATATAGATTCCATCATGTAGCACCACATCTTTGGAAAACTATAATCTCTCTGAAATCCTTAAATTTAACATATAATTGAATAAAAAAACCTTGAAATCCATGTATTATGAAGTTTATACTTCCATTGTATTTTGAGCTCCAAAAATTTATCAAACAATAGGAAAATACGCCACCTTTAGCACTAATGTCTATGGAACTCTAAGATCCATTTCCTTCAAATATCCCTAATCAACCCAATGTTGATTGAAAAAAAATAAAACAATCCATTTCCAGGTGTGGAAAACACTGATTCCTCCATATATGAAGATTATTTTTATTAATTTCTATTTAGGAACCTTTTATTCTCTAGTTTTCCGATTTATTTGATAAATCTGTGTATGTACAAGTTTAGGGGAGTTTGTACTCATCTAATAAAAATATAGATTCTTTATGGATATTGTATACACTTAATGTTATATCTTTTGATGATTTTAATTTGTACGTATGTTGGACCGTGTTAAATCAGTCAGAAGAACTTATATTAAAATATGAGTTCAAGGATAAACCATAATCATTTTTTTTCAAGATGATTTTAGTCGATCATGAGATTATAAGGTTTCTATACCTCTATAAGGATGTGTCCCTTAGTATTAAATGAAAATAATTATAAATAATTATTCCCATTTTGTTTTTTGAGTGTATGGTTTCTAAATTAATTTATTAAACACGTATATATTATTATAGAATTTTATGTAAGATCAAAATAATAAATTTTTCAGTTATATTAATAAGTGGAAATAGTTTTCAAATTGAAAAATATAAAATAAATTGATTCATAGACTCACCCCCATCTCAATGAATTCTTCAGGATCCTAATACCTAATAAAATCAAGCTATCCATAGTTGTGAGAAAATATGTTTTATTAAACCATACCAATAACCATTTAGGAATGAACATTACCACCCATAAAATTTTGTTTGGAAGAAATACTAATCCTTTCGAGAAGGAAGTATTCTAGTTGTCCACAATAAGGATGATATCCATCATGGAAAGGTAGTAATACTTCTCAACTAGCAGAAAATCCATACCATAATAATATGTTTCCATATAATTCCTCAATAACATGGATTTATACTAAAATATGTTATTAAATAAATATAGAAAATTAATATCCAACTTAAATAAAATAAATAATATTTCATACATGGTTTAAGAACACAATTCGGAGAACTTTATAGCTTGGTAAAGGAAATATAAAGTCCCGGACCATGTAACCTTCCTTATTATATTATATTAAATCCAACTGGTATGATTAATGTTAGTGTTATTAGTCTATAAAATTATAAAAAACATGATCAAACTATGATCAATACTTCTAATTATTCCTCATTCAAGGAAATAATTATTACAATTATCCTTAAAAATATAAATTTTTAAAAATATACCCTAGAGATTAATAAAATGAATGGAAAGAGAGTTTACTTTTATGGGAACCCCATAATAACCATTCATTTAAATTTTACGAAAAGGTACACTTAACCTAAGAAGTAAAATGAAACAATTCAGGATAAGTAAATCCTTGATGTCTTTAAAAATGTATATTTCAACGTCTGTTTATTGATATTGTCAAGTAAATTACATGATATTACAAATTTATAAAGGAGATGTGCACCCACTTATGATAACTTTTTTTAGATAGAAATGTAATATTAGGGATTTATTTTTTAGCATTAATCCAACTAACACGTTTAATCAAATGTATGTATCACATAACATTCTCTATTTTTGGTATTAGAGGAGAGTTACTAATTTTCGATGTCATGTTTTATTGTTGGGTATCAATAAATGTGATGCCTCACTCTATATTATCTTTATTCAAAGGTAGAATGTTTATTTCTAAAGTTATAGTGGTTTCATTAGAAAATTGGAGCAATGAACTATCTTCTGGCGTAAAAGATAATATTTTTGTTGGTGTTGAAAATTTGATATTATCCACTGAATTCTATATTCTAAAAATTCCTTTGAATAGTATGAATAGACTTATTATGATCATTTTTGGGATGTATTACTTAAAAACCACCAAAACTATAATTAATTTTCAAATTTGTACATTATCTATGGATTTTGGTGGTGACATTATCCAGTTCAGCATCCTTGATGCAATAATGAACCCCATAAATAGAACATTCTCATTATTTAGTAATATTAATTGATTTACTCATTGTTCCTATATATAATTATCTTTATTACTCTAATTAAATTATTTATTTTTCTTTATTAATAGATATTTTAACAATTATTCAAGTGTTAAATGTTTTAATTATTTTGAAAGATTTCATTCATTTTTAATAATTGATAAATTTTCATATACTAAAAATATCCTGATTATTGATTATTCTAATGAACTAGTAATAGAATATTCCTCATAAGAGTTTGTTACCATTGAGTAAATGATTGATTCTATAGAATTCACCATTTTTAATTCACTTCCACCAATCTAAAGTTCCATATATGTTTTAGTCAATAAACTACCTATAAATTTTAAATATTCATATATATATATAATAGAATCAAGTAACATGTTATCATTACTAGTTTACACCGATCAGAGCATGAATTAAATTTACATGAAATTTTGAGGGAGTAAAAACATGAATTAGGATAGACAATTTCTGAAAATATAAGTATTAACCAATTAATATAAATGAATTTTATATTATCAAATGACGACGATAAACCAATGAGGTAGACACAAATAAAATCAAACCAAAACCTTATTTATGTTATTAAAATTGAGATTTATAATTTATCGCTACTTCAATCATTTTTCCAATATTTTATGTCTAATAGGTCAGATCATAGTAGGTTATTACCAAAAAAATATTTCACTTATTAATAAGAATGAATAAAATGGACAAGAATGATATTAGGTGTAAGATATTTGGACTGTGTACATATATTATCAATGAATAAACCAATAAACTCGATATGTCCATTAACTATTACAATTCATTAACCATATATTATAGTGAATAGAAGGGAATTCCAACTACTATTTCATAAAGATAATTTCTAAATACTTTCAATTATATAATGACATTGAACATACACAAAATCAAACTTTTATTTCCCCATTATAAATTCATTATGTGGGAGGATGTTATTTAGTCTATTCGATACTGTAGATACATTCTTGAGTAACATGGTTAGTCAGTCTTTTAATTACATAGATGATTGCATGGAAATATTTATAGATGTTTTTATCATATATTGTCTTCCTTGGACGATTTTCTATTTAGTTAAGGTGTTTTAATTCATTTCTCTATATAAACAATCATTCTTTCAAGTTACAAGAAATGTCATTTCTTGGTTTGATAATGAATAGTATGTGGAAATGTTAGAATAAAAATAAAAATTGGATATCATTTATTCCCCACCTTTTCTTGAAAATATATGGTATATGATGTATTGATAGGGTGGAATAGGATTTTATCATTTTTCTATTCATGAATTTTGAAAGATTCAACTTAAACTCTCTTGATAAATTATATATATATATATATATATATTGTTTGATAAAAATTTTGAGGTTGTTTTAAGTAAATTGAATTGAGGTCTCACATCACCCCCCCCCAAAACAAACATACTCAATGGGATTTAAAATTTAATCCAATATTTGATGCATCCAACTATGCGGACAATGATGTCTTATTATAATGTGTTGATAGAGATTTGTATTTCAGTATATATTCCTCATAAATAAATTTCATAAAAAAATACACTAAAAATGAAAAATAATTTCGTGAAATTTTTTGTAGTTTAGATAAATTTAGGTCGTACCCTTTAGGAACCATGTTGAGTGAATATTATGACCATACAACCCTTTACTAAATCCTTATGAAATTAGAATCCAAACCATGTCTCATTTATTATATATCCCCCATTATAAATTAAATTTATAAATTAGGGATTATAACTTAGAATTAAATGTGGTTTTTTCCATAAAAATGAATATTTTATTATTACGCATAGAATAATTTTTTTATTCCTATAAATTACATGTTTTGTGGAATGAAATTATATCAACTGTACTACGTAATTATTTAGTATTCAAAAATTGTAAACTATTTCTTAACATCTTTCTTTCCTATTAAATACTAGAAAAATATAGTCTAACAACTTAAATAAAAGTATAATTTTTTGGGGATAACCCTTACCTATAACACACATATAGTGATCAAAACCTAAGGAGTTGTCTTATCGATCATTATTTTTAGTCATGCTTTGGATTTTATCACACTCATTAATGTGCGTAGAAATTTGGAAACAAATGGATTTCTTATGATGTTTTTAATTAAAGGTTATTTTATCTAAAATTATTTTAGGATACGCAGGATTTTTTCAAAGAATTCAATCCTTTTTAATGGACGTGAAATGATGTTAGAAGAATAGGAATACTCCAACATCTATTATTCTTCCATGGTGCTTTTATGTTTTTGGAATTAAATTTATGGTATTATTCTCTAATTAATTTTATACCTTTTAAATTATTATATTTGTTGATTATATGTCTAAATGGGTAGTGGAAATATCCATAAGGACAAATGACTCAAAGGTAGATGTGTAATTTATAATAACCTAAACAGTTTTACATTTGAATTTCCATGGTTCATCATTAGTGTCTAGGGTTATCAATATGGTAACCATACAATAAAGTAATTCTATCATCAGTATGGGGTTAGGTATTGAATTTTTTATCTTAACACCCTCAAACTAAAATTGAGGTTGACATACAAAATAGTAGTGTTAAAAAAAATTATGAACAAAACAATCTAACCAATAGGAAATATTGGTTTTTGATACTTGATGATTCATTATGGATCAGTTGTATTAGGTTCAAAAAAACTCATTCTCATGTCACACAATCACCATGTTTTTAGAAAGAGTTTCCATCGCCTAATTGTGATAAAAAATAATTACTGTCGCATAAAATAATTAACTTATAATATTTATGGTGCAGGTTTTCAAAATACTAAAGATTCATAAGTTTTGTGAATTATTAAAAGATTCTTTTGAAAACCACAAAATCCAAAAAGAAATTATTGGGTTCACCCATGTATTCCTCGTCCATAAATCATGGACACTTAAAATATATACTATGTTGTGGGGGAGGTGGATTCATCCCTGACTCAATTAGTACTTTTATTCCTTTTTTCATTTTTCTTATTATTTTTTCATGTTTTTTTTGTTTTTTTATTAACTTTTGTATTGTGAAACATTGATAAAATATTTACCTCATTTGGTTAAATTCATGGACATTATATATAAAAAATAATGATTTCCCATTTCCAAAATTATTAATGACATTAAAATTAAATTTATTTTATATATTGTTTTAAGAATAAAAAATTATAACATTGATGGTTGATTTTAGTAAAACTGGATATATGTTAATGGTGTAGATGATTATATATTTATAAAACATTTTAGTCTTATAAATCATCAATGTATTATTTAAATAGTAAAAATGTTTCATTTAATATTTCGACACATCATTTCAAACTGTTATGGATTGGTAATTTTTTAATTTAAATTTAAGGTATATGGATGTCAAGTAAATTTAATATATTATCCTTAAGGGTTTTTTATTAATTTTTTTTCTTATCTAATTGATTTAATAATTTTAAAAGATTCATTTTTTGTTTATATTAATGTATTTTCCTGCGATGAAAAACTAAAATAAGAAATTAAAAGTAAGTAAAATAATAATATGACACAACAAAACATATTGGAAGTGAACTTAAAGGTTGACTTTTAGGATTCCATAAGAAATTGGGTTTTGAAAACATGATTACAAGGGATTAGAGTAGGTTTGATGAAATAATACTATTTATCATGAAATATATTAATTGGACTACATATATCGAATATATAGTGGAAAGAAGTGAAATACATGAATTCTATAGAGAATTAGTGATTAATTAGCATAATTGATGAATAAAGTTTCTCACTAAGTGATGTATAATTCACTTCCATGAATTTTTTAATAACATAATTATGAAACATCTATGTCCATGACTATTGATATTGACCCAATTATATGATTCTTTTCTCTCTCTCATTTATTTCATGGATATGATTAATATTGTTTTCAAACACTATTGGATTGGGAACTTTCAACAAGTATATAATCTCTTTTTTTTGAAGAACTGTAATTTTACATTTATCTAAAATGTAAGGGTTTATGGTTGGGAGTGTGTTATAATTTTTAATCACTATTTATTATGGGTTTTAGTTTCATAGATCTAGTACGATTTCATATTTTCATATAATTCATGTTTCTAATGATAAAAAATGTTAAAACTAGATCCTTTAACTTGTTTTAATGTTTGTATGGTTGGATGAGGGGATATGTAATTATCTTTAAACATTTGGGGAAAACAAAAAAAATTATATTAAATGTAAAATGATTAAATAATTATATACATATTAATTGAAGTGCCCTAAAACTACACTCCAAAATTCTATAATATAAATAAAAAAATCACATATACATTGACACCCAATGATGTGAAATGAGCATAACATGTATACATGATTCATCATTTTAAATGAAAATTCATTAAATCTCATAAAAATTCACACCCAAAAACCTATAGGTTTAATTTTTTAGAGACTTGATACATAACCAATTTATTTTAAAAATATTCAACAATGTCTTCCACAATTACAATTTACATATGGTACACCACTATGCATATCATTCTCCATATCTTTATTCCTAACCTTGGTAATGGAAACATAATAAGGGGTTAGCTATAATTATTATTAAGTTTAAACATGAGTGTCATCAATCGAATATCAAAAGTTATCAGAAGATAAACATGTGGGTATGAGAAAATAATAATAGTACACAAACCCTTCACAAGGGAAAGCATATACAATTAAACATGAATCATAAATAATATGTATATTAAAGGGAAATAATTCCGATTGAAATGTAGAGGTATGTGATATTCCTCTTACAAGAATCACTTCAGTTGAATTATAAACAACATGGGAAATGAAATGGGTACAAAACATGTTAAACTACGAAAAAATTGGTGAAAAGTAAAACAGAAGTACTTTTTGTGATAAATATTACTCAATTTCTCTATATGGAAACTTATTCAAAATAATCTCAAATACAAAATTAGATTACTAATAAAATCCTTACCATTACACCCAACTTCATTGATGAATGTCTCGAAACGTCTAAATGACCAAAATAAGTTTGTTAAATATTAAATTTAGGGAAAATTTAGGAATAATTATTTATTTATGGTCTATTTTATATCATATTTCAGTCATTTATTGTATTGTTGTTTCTCTCACAATCCACTTGGGTTTGTTCATTCAAATTCTCCAAAACTACTTTAATACATTGACCATGGTAAAAGTGGTAATAAATTCATTTCATAATCTCTATAATGGTCAGTATGTTTTCCCTTATGATTCCAATATCACTAAAATTTATATTTTTTAATAGGTCTCCAAAAATATATTCATATTAAGGAAATTATATCGGTATGCTCTCTTTAGTTTATTAATATTTAAAATGACTATTTATTAGTAATATATTTAATATAATGAAGAAACTATATTCCAAGAATCATAGTAAGGTCATAAATATCATATTTATTACCTAAATCTATTTTTATATCCATCTGTTTAAGATAGTGATAAAACAATTGACCATATTTTTCATAAAGGTCGTAGTCTTACCATAACACGGGCCAAATTTTCATTTAAGGAAAAGGAAATAATGTAAATAATGGTTAGTATATAAAAATAATTAAATTTATATATAATAATTATAATTATATTTTTATATTAGTATTGGTATAAAATATTTTTAAGATGTAGAATAATAATTAAACTTGAAATAACTTTGTAAAAATAATTAAATCTTCCTTGGATATCCACTTTTAGACTACTCCATAATCCATCATAGATTGATATTTGAGAAACCTAAAAACCTATAAGATGTTGTAAATAGGTTTTGGAATGGTTTTTATCAGATTTTGGTTAATCTATGAATATTTAGTTGTGTTGATCTGTGGGGTGGTGAAGGGGTTTTTTATAGGTGAGAGGGGTGGTATTTTTTGTAAATATTAATTTCATAATATAGAAAGAGCTGAATTATTCAAGAAAGTAAATAAAAAACTAATAATTAGAGAGGAAAGGATATGGTTGATCTATAAATCCATATACACATATTTATATATATAGTTTTGGGTTATTTTATGTCTTTACCAATTACTTTAACCTCTCTTTACCTCAATTTACTTTTATCGTGGTAGCTCGAATTTGACCAACGTAACTTATTTTTAGGAAAAAAGTATATTTAATTTCTTAAAGAATTAAGATTTTTAGTTTCAAATTTTCACTATATTTATTCTAATTCAACTTCTAAAAATTTTAAAGTTATATTTTAAATGGAAACCAAAAAATTGTTAAAAAACTATTATTTTGGAAGTATAAATTTTTAAACATTATGTGTCCTTAATCCAATTTTTTATCAATTAATAATTAAATTATAGTTATTATATTATTTTATACATTGAAAAAAAAAAATTAACAATCCTTTAAAATTGATGAATTTAGTTTATTAATATAAAATACACAACACATTAAAAAACATTTCTTTGAAAAATATATATTTTAAATATTAAAGTATATTATTATTATTTTTAACAAATTAAGAATCATTAAATTATCATTAATTTTTTTGAATATATATAAAAATTTATTTATTTAATTTATTAACATTATATAAATTTAACATTTATATAAACAAATATAATACATAATAAAATAATGTTTTTAATTAAGTCATATTTAATTGGCCGTGAATATTTGGTATTATTTATAGTTTCATAATTATTTCATGGATTATATTTATTTACAAATTATTTATTTTATGTCAATATATTTAAATTAAATCTTACTTTAATAATAATAATAATATTATTATTTATTGAATACAAATTTTTTTATAATAAAATAATCTAATTAAATTTTATTTTTTCTTTCATTGTATACCATTTTTGAATTCTATTATTTTTTAGTTTTTTACTATAAATTACATATCTTTGTTATATCTTTTGGATACATGTTTACCCAAATACCATATATCAAATGACCATATTTCCAACAACCATTTGTCCAATGGTCTTATATCCAACGACCATATATATAATAGTCATATTTCAATCATATAATTATCCTTACATACATTATTTTAATTATGAATAATATTTTATTTTATATCAAAATGTTTATTTTATTTATATTTACTTTCCATAAATCAATTATTCCAATCAAAGGTATGATGTTCAATTAAAAAGGCCATGATAAGGATTACATGTTAGTCTCCTTTTTATTCATTTTTTATTTTATTCCTCTGGTAATTCTAATTATGATGTTTTATATTTCATTGCCATAAAATATTAATTTTGATCTTGTATTGTAATACTTTATCATAGAAAAATGTATCATTTATTTTTTTAGTTCAATGTTACACATTAAATAATAAATTCCATATAATATTTATTCAAAGGAAAAAAATATAGTAATTTCATGGGGTGTAACATTATTTCCCATTTAATTAGTTTCAATATTAAATTTTAATTAATTTGAATAAAATAAATTATGTTAATTCTTCTTCCTTGGATATTCAATTTCCCACATTATTTCTTCAAACTTATGAATCCTCCATATAGATTTAATGTAGTTATTGGTCATATTTCATGGTATATTATCTATATAATATGATATTTCAACCAATTGTTTCCTCATATGAAATACCATGTTACACTTATATAGTTTTGAGTTTATTTTAAGAAATTTATCTGGTATATAAATCATCCAAAACAATATAGGGAACACATTTTGTACTAGATAGAGGTTTGGTGGGAGTGTTTAGTGATAAGCTATAGTCCCTGCACTATCTTGAATCTCATAGTGTCTAATGTATCTAGGGGTAAACTGTAACATCCCACCCACCTAATTGTCTCGAGATGAGGTGGAAGTGCTACTTGGCCTTAAGAGACATCCACATTGAGTTTAAGGCTAGAAATAAATTCTAAGGGGCTTAGGAAAAGTGGGGGAATATATTCCCTTGAAAATGAAATAATCAACCAACATAACATTACACAAATATCTACATGATGGATGAAAAAAATGTTCTACACATAAACCACTTTCCGATAACAATTAAACAAACCTTACTAATACAAAATTAAAGTACTAAGAGGAAGGCTAAAGTAATACAACTCAAGTCACCAAGACAAGAAACCATAACCCCAAGCCAATATACATTCTCCAACTCCATAACAGCCCACGAATCATGATGTACCACTAAAAAAATGAGATTCTTTTCTTTTACCTGTGTATTAGAATACCTTATCTGCAAAAATTACCCATGTTCCAAGATGAGAAAGTGAGTAATAATACATAGTAGGATTTCCCTAAATGACATCCCTACTCATACCACTAGGATAAATCAAGTTACACAATTATATAAATCCATTGTATAAAATTAATAAATAGTTTTTCAATTTCCAATAAGCAAAACACATCCTTACCAAAGAACTTTACCCAAATACACGTCAACAAGGAAATCAATAAGACAAATCAGTTCCCATTACTCATTTTAAGTTGGCATAAACCACATTAATTTGTGTGGAAGGAAATATATTTCAACCATACACACAACTTACTAATCAAAATCTATGTAACCATTGACGATGGAACTTCACATCCAGGATTATTCCCTTTTTAGTTTGTTACTTCATGCCACATATCAATGTTTTTTTGGAACTTCACACCCACTATTCATGCAACCCAACTCACATTTAAACTATTTATCAACATAGATACGACAATTAAAAATTTCCAAAATCATTTCAAAATATGACTATAAAACCAAATAAAACCTTCAAGCCAAGAAATATTCTAATAAAACAACATTTTTAATACCATTTTCACAACGTTTTTCCAAGAATCATAACAAGATTTTTTTAAATCATCATTTTAAAATACAATCAAAATTTTAATTGCATAAAAATATCTTAATCCACCCTAAAACCCATAAATCAACACCCAAGGGTTTCCATAATATATTTTCACATCAATTTCACTAAAAAATTCAGTAAAAAAATTAATTTAAAACCAAAACCTTCATGTTCTAGAAATATCGAGTCGATATTAAATCCACCTACATTTTGTTTGGAAAAATAGAACCACTATATAACAGCACACCAAATATAGATAAGAACTCCACAAAACCACCTTATATCCCTTTCCCAAACACTAGTAAACACAGATTTTACTATTATTTTCAACCATAACCCTGGATCTGTATACAACCGGAGTAGATCTAGGAAACCAAGATGGAAGGGGAAATATATATAGAGGAAACCATGATAAAACCAAGATAGGAGACTTAATGGGGAAGAATCACATTTAAATCACCTTGAAAACCCTTCGAATCGCTTCCAAAAGTAGTGGGAGAGCCTCCCCAACCCTTGACAAGAATAAATTGTGAGTGGTGTTTTAGTGGGAGAATAAATGAGTTTTTTCAAGAAAATCCCAATGAATCCCATTATTAAAAACCACATTTTTAAAAGCTGAACATGGTTTTCTCGCATAGTCAGAAAAACCAAGTGCTCACTATGCGACTACTATTACCCAAGGGAGGGGTTTATACGGTTGTCTCACATGGTTAGACAAACTATACACCAACAATAAATAATCCCCATGTCCCATGGTTCATGGTTATCCTAGATAGTCTACACGGGTTGGAAACGATACACCATAATTTTGTGACACAACCCTTTTTACTGCCTCAACCGACCTGAATACCTATAAGTGTTTCATAGTCTTCACTAACCTTTCTCAAATTGTGCGCCCTTAGAAAATCCCCAGGACCTTCCAAAAAACCTTCGATACTCTCCCAAAAATTACCCCACCACATTATATGCATAAAAAAGAATAACTAATTGTTACATTCCTCAAACTGGTAGTGCTAAATTCTCCCCACCACTGTCCTTTCCATCCTCAGAAATTAGACAACCATAGCCTTCTTGAAAGATCTTTGGTCATTTCTTGATCATTTCTTTATTCCATTCCTATGTATCCTCTTGTATTTGACCATTGTTTCACTAGAAATTCACAATCCCAATGCTCTTCCAATGCAAATTATTATCTTTAGTATCCATAATCTGCACTGGCATGTGCACCAATGGGGACTCCATGTTAAAATCTACATGAACCATAGAATAACATGGTTAGGATCCAGCTAATACTTCATCAACTGAGATACATGAAATAAATTATGCATTGTAGTAGACCATAGTGGCAATGACAATCGACATTCCACCACTCCAAATCACTCATGAATCTTAAAAATCCCAATATACTTTGATGGTAACATGTATTTCGTTTCAGAATAACGATGTACAAGCCTACGAGAAATTTTCAAGAATATATGATTACCCGCCTTGAATGAAAATGATCATCGATGGTGATTCACATAAAATTTGTGACGACTTTGATCCATACCCATTATTTTCCTGATCAATATAATATTCTCCATTGTCTCTTGGAAAAGGCTTGGCCCAACCATTGATGTTTCTCCTTTTCCACCCAACAAATAAGAGAACAACACAGATTTCCTTACAATGATTCAAATAGAGACATATGTATTGATGCCTAGTAACAGTTATTATATGATAATTCCACCAATGGTATGTTTTCATCCCTTAAGCCACTAAAATATATTACAAAATCCCTTAATATATATTATAGTGTTTTAATAGTCATCTCAGATTTCCCATCCACCTGGGAATGATACACCATTCGCATAGTCTACTGAGTCCCAATTTATTATTGAATGATTTTTAGAATTAATATGTGAACCATGGATCTCTATCTGATAAAATATAAACTGGGACACCATGCCTCTTTACCACCTCACAGATATAGATACTGGATAGATCATCTACTGTATGAAATTCATGAATAGCGATAACATTGGTTGTCTATGTGAGTTGATCCACTATCACTGATATAGAATCTTTCTTCTGAACCATTAATTGGATACCTGTTACAAAATCCATAACCATATTCTCCCATTTATACACATGGATAGGTAATAATTGCAACATACCTGCTGGCCAATAATGATCTGTCTTACCTTTCTCACAAGTTAATAATATCTATATGAACTTAGACACATTCCTTTTTATACCATCCCAAAAAAAATACTCATCAAATTCCTTACTCATTTTCTAAATTCTAGGGTGAAAACCGCATCTTGAGTGATGGTATTCACTATGAAGATATTCCTAGAAAGCCACTAGTACAACTATCTAATTCCAAAATCAAAACCCATAATTCCTATTAATATTTCATCCCTCTATGGTATCCCCACTATTTAGTTTCAAACTCTTATCCATACACCCTGAATTGGACATATTCACCTCTTTAACAAAACCAACCAAGTTAAGAAATAAAGTAACTTGACAGAAAATTACTATATCACCTCGGTCTACACATTCCAACTTCATGTTGGCTATGTATGACATCAAATGACCCTGATATGAAGTTTATTTTTCTACTTGAACACATGACTATATACTCTATCTCTCTCTTCATCTCTTTTGATGCATCCCATTAATGGGTGGTTTAATATGCCTAAGAAGAAATTATTGATTCTTTACTTATTAGTGCCTACCTGTATAATTAGGGAAGATTATGTAATATAAATTAATGTTCATTTATGATGATTTTATAAAAATAAATTTACAAAAAGAAAATTTTAAAATAATAAAAAAATCTAAATCGAACCAAAATGGAGTAATTTAAAAGAAAAAATGTCTTCTAGTAATTTTATCTAGAGATGAAAAAGTAATAAATAAATTTCAATGGTTATAAATAATTAATAATAAATAAAAATAATATATTTCATTTCTTCATTCTTGTTTTCTAAAATTTAATTTTATTATATAGGAGGCATAAATGGGGTGAAATAAAATGGGGCTTAATGTAAGGACTTTTATTTACTCAACTCTTTTCCATGAGTTATAATCATTAATATTTTTCAAATATCATAAAATATTAATTTATTCTATCCTATTATGTTATTATATTATATTTCATCATTATTATTTTTTATAGCACATATTCCCATAATTGTTTTTATCATTTATGGATTTATTTATTCATAAAATATGATGTTATTATGAATAATTATAATGAACCACTTTCTCCAATATATATGTTATTTATTTATAAAAGTGTATTCCATTATTATTTTTAAATCCAAATATGTATCATCTATTATTTATACTTGTATTTCTCTTTACAACTTTTCAAAAGTAAACATTGTTTCTCTTTTAATGATTTGGTTTTCAGTAAAGAATTATAAATATTAAAAAATAATTATTTTCATAATTTTATCTTCATATTTAACAAATATTTGATAAATTTCCTTTATTTTCAAGATTTCATTGTTTTTATTTATTTCTAAATAATATATCACAAGTCTTCTTGTTAATTTCTAAAATGTATATTCTGAATGTCACTCGTGACTTCATTTCTTTATGACAACATTAAGAATTGTTTATCATAAATAAACTTTTTTTATAGTTTTGTCTCCATTTACCCATTTGGCTCAAAAATATCTATTTCATTTGGTGTATAATTTATGAACAAACCCCTAAAATGCTTTACAAAAAACTATTTTGGGTTATTCATTTTTTAGTATCAACCAATCTAATTCTTGACATAGTTTTATATGACACCATTTTAAAATGATGAAACTAGTTTTATATCCATGTGTTTCCAATGATATGAAGTTTGATTGATTTCAGGTGGCATACATGTTTATTGTATATAACTATGTCATGGGTGGTACCTATATAGTCCTCTAATTCCTCAGGTAAACCATTTTATATAATGAGATAATTATTGGAAATGAATTTTGATGCTTTATATACTATATGAAACAATAAATGAGGATTAATCCCCTAAATTATGGGAAATAGGTAGTGATGCATGATTCCCTATGTTATTATAGTCTTGTTAGTAGATCTTAAAAAACGAGATAGTTTATATGATTATGTTGGTACCATATATCAATGTTAAGATATATTCCAATGTTATTCCTCTATGGTTTGAGATTTTTCTTACATATTACCAAGATATGAAATATGTTTTCTGCTTCCATGATGGTCCTTTGATTAAATTATGAGCTCATACCATGATCTATGATGTTATACAATTAATTATGATTATATATTCTAATTCTATAGTCCTCCAATAATACATTTATCCTATTTTTATGGTTTATTTCATGCTTATGATCTAACCCTTTATGAAACATTATTATTATTATTTCCCTTACTATGTGATTGAGGTCACTCATTTTTTTATCCTATTCCCCATTAAATTATACATAGTTTTATTTATAGAATGAATTCTTATGGAGATATGTCTATGGGAGGTAATAAATTAATAATTTATTTAATATTTTATGAATAATGCCTCTAGAAATACTAAACCATTAATTTGTGGTCTTATGTAATTATTGTGAGATCTAATAAATTATAGAAATGAATTAAAATATGTATATGTTTATCTTGAGTTACTTTAGTTAGTCTCAGAGAATGATTAAGTTTTTTTCAGCAATTTTGTATAGAAAACATTAATAAAACTCCTAAGGATATGTATAAATATATGAACATATTCTAAATTTTGGTTATTTATAGAGTGTGTGGTTTCATAGAAATGAAATATCTTTTTAAATTCTAATAGGTGAATGAAATCTCTTGAACTAATTCACATAGGGGTAATAACCCAAAAAATGGTTGGTTGGGAAGTAACATGATCCTTAATTAGTTCCAAAGAAGTAGGCCTAACTATATACCTGGTTATATAATTTTTATGACATATATGATATTTTGGAACCATCATGATGGATTTCAATACATTTTTATGGTATGGTTAGATAAACTAAAAGAAAATAGAACATGAATAACCTTAATTGAAACCTAGAAAATTACTTACTGAGGGTATATATGCCATATTTGATTTATTAATTCTAATTTTATAGATTTACAATTTTATATTAATAATTTTATTATAATCATTCATAACAATCCATTATTCTATTAAATGGATAGAAATATGAGAAAGTTAATTAACAATGAGTATGACCTAGAGATCCATGATTATGCAAATGAGAAACCAACCAAGCTGAGAGTGGGAGTGAAAAATATCATTTTCATTATTTCCAAACTATCTCAAGTAATGAATACTAATGAAAACCATATTGAGCTCAAAAATTAACTAAGGAGGAAATTTTTATCTATTGTCTCATGAAATAAAATTTATCCTCCTTCAGTTGTTATTTTATCCCATTAATTATTTAGAAATGGATCAATGAAATAAAGAATATATTTTATGTTCTCTAGTGATTAGGCCATGATGAGGTTGTTTTAGTTTTTTATTGTCTAGAGGGTTACTTTATCCAACTATGGACCCATAATTAAAATATAGCACAATGTAATAATGTTAACTTTATGGAATGGGAGGAGTTCATGAAAATATTGTTTCCTAAATAGTTTCCTAAAAATAATTACTTGAATAAGGATTGAAAATTCATATAACTAAAATGAAATTTATAAGAAACTATTGGTAACTATGAGTAAAATATCACAACACTCAAAAGTAATGCCTACATTTTATTACAGACACTAAAATCAAGGTCAGCCAATTCTTTAGTGGCCTAAAATCAATACATCAAAAAAAGTATCAATAAAAGATTTCGGTAGCTACAATTAGATCATTCAATTTGTGAATAATGTTGAAATATAAACTAGAGACTCTCATTATTCCCATATATTTAGAGACAATAAAATGAAAATTTGGTTTCATGGAAACTTGGAAGATAAATCTCATAGAGTAAATAATGTACAAATTTATACATGGTAAAAAAAATGAGAGGAAACCCCAAAAAATCACATAAAATAGTCTCTAATGTTATTTAATTGTGGAATGGTTCTTCAAAAATTTCATGAGAGTCAAAGAGGGATGAATATTCTAGTATGTATAGTGAAAAAATATAAGGGACCAACCAATTCACCCCTAACACTTCAATTCATGAAATGAAAGGAGTTCAGAAATTATGAAAGTATTTTCCTCAATCCAAGAGCTAATGATGATAATAAGCATCAACGACCTCCTAGATCAAAGGAATAAGGAACATACAATGAAATCACTACCTATGAAGTGAACCATGATAATGAAGTGGTAAAAGGTACCCATAATATCCACTATAAATCTAACAACATCTTATTTGATTCTAGTTATTTACATTCTTTTATACCATGCATGTTTTATGAGAATTTATATTGGATGCATTAAACCTTATATACTGAATAATCAATTAAAACAAATATTAATGTGATGATTTAATCCATGCTATATAACCCATATCTTATTGAGATCATTGTAATGTTACTACCTATAGATATAGTTATTCTACCCTTTATAAAGTTCAATGTGATAATGTGAATGGATTGGATCCCCCTAAATAGAGATCATATTAATTTTTTGGATAATGGAATATTATTTTATATCATAAATAATTCCATTACAATACATCAATACATGGATGATTATGATCTCACTTTGGAAGAAAAATATTTAATATAGGTCTCAGTACCCAATAACGAGGGACTATTTCCTCAAATGGTTTTGTATAAACAAAACATTAGAGATATGAAAAATTTATGAGAGTATATTGATATATTGTTTGATGAACTGTAGGGTATTACCCGATGATGTGAGGTTTTTTCAATTGGAATCATGTTAGGTTCTATTTGGAGATCAAATATCACTTAAAAATGTCTCTTGTTGAATAGGAAGTATTAAAGGAGAAACATTAATAGAATTTGATCAATGGATTTATATGCCCAATTGCTTCACTATAGGGTGCATCAGTTCTCATTTTTAACAATAAAGAAGGATCAATGCATCATTTCATTGATTATAATGAATTTAACAAAATAATGATAAAAAATATGTATCCTCAACCCCATATTGATGATCTATTTGATTTATTTAGAGGGGATTGATTCTTCTCAAAGCTGGATCATTGATCTAGATATCATCAATTAAGGGTAAATAGATAAGACATGTCGAAGAAATCATTCCATTAAAGATATTGACACTATTAATTCATAGGGATTACCTTTGGACATAAAAATACCCCTATAATATTCATGGATGTAATTAAGATAGTTTTCATATATTTAATTAAATATTTATTAAAATCAATATTTGTTATATTCTCATATATTCTAAGATCATGGAAAAACATGAGAAGTATTTTATGATTATATTAAGGTCCTTATGATCGGAGAAATTATATTCCAATTAAATCATTTAACGACTCAGGTTTATAAAATTTGAACCTTTTAATATTTCTATATATATCCCTGTATTTCTCCTCGAATTTAGCATTGGATTTGGGTGTCGTAGGACTCCAAAATTAATATATTTAAAATATAAATATATATTAAATAATTTTCATGCATATTTTCAAAAAAATGGGGTTTAAATTGTTTGTAACTTATATTAGAAATATGAGACTATGGATATTTTTCTAATGTGAGTTTTACCTAAGGTGTGACATAGAGTTGGTCAGCATCGTATGATCAATTAAAGGATACAATTGGTAAGTATGATGAGTAATTTAAATTATTTATTTACTTATCATAATTAAATTCCCACAACCCTGATCCCCATGTATAATTATGTCATTATGAAACATCTCTAGGGTTCTCTACATATTCATGGATGATTAGTGAGGATAAATAGGGATTCATTGGCATTGTTGACTTGGGAACAAGGGACGATGACGAACGATCAAGGGGAATCATTGGTTGGATGATTTACCTAGCATGATCTTCACTATCATCACTAGAAAATGAATTATTCTGAAATGATAGATCCATTCTTGAGGTATGGATCATTATTTTTTGTATTTCCACACTTTGATAAAAAATATTAATCATATATTTCACATCTTCTTTCTTTTCTACAATTTCCATTGTTCACATGCTCCATGTTTTATTTTTTTTTCTTAAACTAAATTTTTTGTCTTAATTTTTCATGTGTATCTATAATGTCCTATTTTGAACATAAATTTACATTACATTATTTTTTAGGAATAAATAATACATTACACAAATAGACCCCCAAAAACCATATTTTTTAGTGCTTTTGGAATCATAGAAATGTAAATGTTGGTACATGAGTGAGCTATATTTTCATAGACTAGGTTCTCAAGGACTAAAACCCCACTTAGAAACATGATTCATAAAATATATCTTCATAACATATAGAAGTAAACATAAAAAATAGGTGTTCTTAGATGGTTAGTATGAGTAAAATATGGAAATATATAATAATAGACATGAGCATAAGGTTATGATAATTGTATCATAACATTATAAGATCATACCATGCATATAAAATATCATAAATGTGAATCATGGAAAAAAGTTTATAAATTCATAAGGCATTAATCATAAGGTAATCATGCGAATAATACATAAAACTATAATATAGGAGTAAGACATGAAATTTTGGAATAAACATAAAAATATAAAAACATTCCCTATAAATCAAGGATCATTTCTGAAACATATTAGGGAACTTCATGGGGACTACACTTACTGGGCAAGACACACCACCATCCCCAATCACAGTCCTTTCCTTATAAGGGACCGGGTTTCACCATATTCCTATAGCTAATTGAATTTCCCCATATTACCATAGGATGTTTGGTTTTTCCATCTACTATAGTGGATTGAGTTTCCACATCATCCCATTTTGGATTGGGTTTCCCATCCTCCTATAGTGGATTGGGTGTTCCCATTATCCCATAGTGGACCAGGATGCACCTATTTACCATTGTAGATGAATCTCGTCAAGTTTTTTTCCATAATTATCTCATGATATATAAATCTTTAACCCATTATTTACAGGGAGATATAGGTCCCACCCGTCACTTAATAAAAATCATACATACATGCGCCATAATGAAATAAAACATGTGTTATATCATGGCCCATAAAACGTGATCAGTTTTATAAACATCATATCATAACTAATGAAATGAAATGGGCATCTACAGAATTTAATACTTACATAACCTATGGAAAATATATATGTTTCATAATAATTTTATACTTGAATATCCCATGAAAATAAGAAGGTTTCATAAGTATATATCCTAGTATAACCAGTTGAAGATAAATGGGTTTCATAAACATCAAACTATCAAACATAGACTATTCATCGAAATAATATGAATCGTATCATTAGATCATATCCCTAAAAAATCATAAAATATATCCAAGTATTGCATCACATATTGAGAATTATTTTAAAAAATCACCTAGAACACAACTTTTATTTGAACATCACTTCTTCAAAAATATAACATTTTCAAATTTATTTTCCTTTAAAAAACATTGAAAAAATATTAAGGAATCATGAAAAAAATATATTAAAACATTTTTTAATGAAAATATATTTTATGCAATGAATATTTATTTTTAAATCTTAAAACATTTTAATGACCATTTTCCATTAAAATAACCTTGAATACTTATAAATAATATTGAAAACATTTTAAAAAGGTTTTTCTTTCAAAATATTTTTCTTTGAAAATACTTTGAAAACTTATAATGATTATTAAAAAAATATTAAATAACTTTATCTATGAAAATTCATTGTAATATTATAAAATTATCATTGAAATCATTGAAATCCTTTTCTTAGAAAAAAACCATTTCAAGACATATAAAATTATCTTTGAAAATCATTTAAACCACATTCTAAACATAAAACCAATTTTTGAAAACTATTTTTCATGGATTTTTTAAAATAAAAAAATATCCTGAATATTAGGAAGAAAATTTTCATTAAACAAATATCCTTCGGGACTTACAAAGTAAGTATCAAGGAAATTATGGTCATGACAGCGGGTATGTTAGTACATTTCAAACATTCATTTTTCACAATAAAAGTTCCTAAAAGTTACTTGATTAGAAAATGGAAAAAATATCCCTTTTAAAACTATTTTTTATAAGGTAATGCGTGGGTAAAAATGATATTTAAACAAAATTTTATAATAGTAAAAAAAAATTAATTTTTTTTAGAAAGAACGATTGGGAAATAACACATATTTCAGACAGAAATGAGAAATAAAGTAATATTTATTAAAAATAATATTTTAATTTTATTAAGTGAAAAAAGTAAAAAAATCATACCATTACATTTATATAAAATTAATCATCATATGTTAATAAAATTCATGATATTTCTTAATATATAGATCAAAATACATCATTAATCGAAACCTAATCATAAATAATCTCAATGAACGATGACATTGTAGCAATAAACCGTTACCAAATTGGTAACCTTGAGTTATTATACAATGGAAATAATAAAATTACATGAAACATAAAATGTCATGAAAAGAAGTGTATTCATGATATTACACATAAATTTTTGTATATAATCTAATAAAAATATACAGCTGCATAACATGACATGTGTCTCAAGGAAATAAAATTGAGACAAAATTACTTTACGGGTTTGGTAACGTTTTAACCATAATACCAATGAAATAAATATCATAAAATGTATTTTTAAATACAAATAAATTTAATTAGAATTATAATATAATACATCAATGGAAAACATACACACCACACAAAATATATGAGTGGCGAATATAGTATGTATCTCATAGAAACAAAAAATGAGGTGAAATTCCCTTACCTCAAGTCTTGAATTTCTCCATACATATTCAAAACTCCAGTATAATAAAAAAAATTTATTATAAATTAATCAAAGAATCATATTATTATAAATAATAATATATATGATTTTGTATGTCTTTATAGTACCCATTTGTTAAAAACTCCACGTTAATATTATGTTTCATGTAATATATTCTTTGTTTTTCATATATGTTTTGGCTTGATAATCTTGATCATAGTACATAGATCATGATTTAATTATTCATAGATTGTAATGAATTATATAAATATAATATATATTCATTATATATCTATTTATAGTTATCTATAAAATATAGAAATATTAAATGGAATACACCATTCATGGAGATGGTAGGTCGTATATATGGATGATCATTGTTTTCGTTTTATTATCATTTTGAAAGAATGAAATTAAATTACACACATATATATATAGTATCATTAAATTACAATTATTATTTAATCAATATCATATAATTTTAGTAAACTAATCTTTAATACATTTCATTTATAGTGTGAGTTAATCACACTGCTTTGTGGAGATGATAGTTCACACTTCCCCAAACGAGATTATCATATTTACAAAAAATGGAAAGCATGAAGGTATGTATTATATAATAATTAAAGAATAATAAAAACATTATAAATATTATATATATAATATAAAAATAAATTTTCTATCATAATGACCAACCTTGTGAGTGAGTAAAAAAACAAACAACATTATTTCATGAAGCAGTAGTTCTCCGTACACAAGAATAATTAGTTTGTTACCCATTTGATGGAAGGGTTTATAAGTGTAGGTATAAAACATAGAATTAAAAAAATATAATTCTATTCAGGACAATCTTTTTATTATATGATTATTTAATAAGAATAATTTAAAGAGTATAGGAATAAATATAACTAAAGTGATCATTGAATAAGGTTGACTCTTTTTTATGTAACTCATTTTGGTTTTCACAAAAGGACTTCCATGAATCCCTTTATTCAAAAATATTGGATTATAAGAGGAGGGTATGAATTTTGGGAGATTATTGGAGAATATATTGTGTGTGAATAGGGGATTTATAGGTGTGAATACATGGGATGGGTGAGTAACTTTTAATAGTGGAGGAGGAGTGTGATTCATTTAATTTTTTGAAAATGGAATTCCACCCACGTTTTTTTGATGAAAAGTTTCATCATTAATGAAAAATATTATTGAGAAATATAATATAGGTTATAAATATTACCAAACAATGGATTTTGGACATATTTATTGGTCAAACTTTCCCTTATGTGTAAGGCTTAGTCCGTTGTTATGCTAATGATTCTTTTAATCACTGTATTTAATTTTAATCACAGTCATTAATGTTTTTTTTCAAAAAAAAGAATTTTTTTATAATTTATAAATAATTCATAAAAAAATATTTATATATTTATCTAACTTATAATTAAATAATTTGAAGGAATTATTTTATATTTAACCCGTAGATGGGATGCCACAACGAGTTTTTAAAATAACAAAGTTCAAAATTTTGGAAAGTTTTAATATCCAATTTTAAAGTGAAATTGATTAAAATGAACTAAATTGGAATAATGGATTTATATTTGATCTAATTGAACTTGAAAACCAATATTAAACATAATTTATCCTTATAAATAAATTATAAGAAAAATTATTTTTGAATTAAAATTCAATATTATTCATTATTCATCAAAAAAATGAAATGCCAAAGAAAAATAACAAAAATGAAACCTAATAAAATTTTTATATCTATAATTAAAAAATGATGTTTATTTTTTCAAATAGAAATTATAAAAGAGTCCAAATCAGATTTAAAATGGGTTCTCTATTAAAAGGTGGTAAAAATACGCTTCATAAAAATACATCATTTTATTCATAAAATTGGATTTATTCTTATATTATACCTATAAAATATACTGTATGAGTATAAAAAATTTATTGAATATATAATATATGAATTTTATTTAAAACATTAATAAAAAAATTTGTTTAAATTTTTTAGATAAAATTGTGTTTGTACGTAAAAACATTATTTTCATAGAAAAGTAATGTTAATATTCTATAATATTAAGTGCATTAACTTCTAATAATTTAAAACCAAAGGAATCATTTTATATACATTTTAAAATGATATTTTCAAAATTTGTAAATATTATTGGTAACTTCCATTCCAATGCCTAGGTGGTAGATATAATAATATTTTACTATTAATATTAATAGTAAATTGTAGTCTGGTAAAACTCGACTATGTGTGTAAAAAAATATGTCAAAGAGACTCCATATTGTGTGTAATAACATAAAAAAGTAGTTTTTATGTGTCAAAAACTAATTTAGGTGTTCCATATTGCATAATATTTAATTTTGTGAAATAAAAAATATCAAAATATTAAATTAATTTGAAAAACAAATTTCAATAAAACATGGGGTGTTATTTTCTTCCCCCCGTAATGTTAAATTCACCCTAAAAATCATCTAGGTTATTAAATGTTTGATAATTAAATATTCATTTCACAAGAACCCACAATATAAAAATGAATACTAAAACTTCCTTTAAATAGGGAATGTTGGAAACATTATGGATAGCTAGAGTAACTCATAACAAGGTTTCCACATGGGAGAAAATTGGTGGAAAATGAAAAAATGGACTCGGAGGAAAAATGTAAATATATAAAGGGAGTGATTGAAGTCATCAATCACAAACAAGTGATTGGTCAGTGGAAAGTTGGGATCCCAGTTACCATAAATCTATGATGATTTAAAAGGTCGTTGGCTCTACAAAAATTAAGGTATGGGGAAGAAATATTATTTCAAGATATTGTTTCTAAATTTGAATAATTTTCATGATTTCAGGAAAACTACACCCTTTTTCATTGATGTCTGGGTCATCAGTGATAACTTATTCAAAGAGGTTTGTCATTCTTTCTCATGTTTGTATTAATTCCTCGGAATTAATTTTCAATTTTTTTATCCTCAAGTCAAAATTTTTTCTTGTTTATTTATCGACACCCTTTTATTCTCATTAGATTAACTCAAAACCTTCTCAGATAAATTCTATCAACCTCCTCTCGTAGAGAATTAACCTGAACAAATTGTTCAATCATTTCATACATAGAGTGAAGGATGAGTTCCAAACACCCCCATTTTTCATATTTCAGTACTCTTGCCATTCCATTATGTTTCAATTAATCATTGCTCCCTGTTCCAATAAAATGGTTACACATTAATGCGCTCTATTAACAGCTTTCCCTCCCACCTCGACAGTCTATGGATTAACCTCTCAAACTATTGTTTATTTAGATTGAATTATTCCTATACCACATTTTATAGACATACATAAGGATCAGGTTATAATTGTTTTTTGTAAGTTTGAGTAGTATTTTTGTGGCCATTATTTTTTTTCTTCAATTTTCACTATAAAATAACCAAATTATAGGGTTCACCGCTTTCTATTTCCCAATCCAGATCCAATATTTATGTCTTTATAGGGGTCATACTCATATTTTGTCGCTTGTTGAGGGTCACCGTATTTATCACTTATATCGGGGTCTTCAGTGGATCTTGATCCTATAAATTTAATTTCTCTTTTTTGAAATAATATCCCGGTACCCTCCATTATTAGAATCATCAAGCTAAATTCCATTCAATGATTAAAAATGGCTTGTAGTTTTGATCTAACTAGGTTCCCTCTTCTTTATAGAAGACCCCTATTCCTGATAGACTATAAAAATCTAGTCTGAAGATACTTGTGATGAAGAATATGGGCTCGACACCAGATCCCTCTTAGCATCTGCCTTGAAATTAGAACCAAGGTAAATCTTCTTCCAATTTTGCATGCCTCCAGCCTTCATTGTCTCAGTAAATGAAGGAGAAATAGTAAAGTGGGTTGGTCAGTCTTCATTATAAACCTATACTGCCAACTTATTAACACCCAAATCACACATCAAAGTATAGAAAATTTTAGGAACCCAAGAATCATCATCACCTTTTACTTTATGAGGAGTTAAAATAGTTTATATTTCCATAATAACCTAATTTCCAACTAAAAAGTTGTAGGATATGATGATTTTCTTTGAACTACTGATTCAACCTCTCTAGGGCGAATCTTGTGACCACACGAATAGAAAGATATCAAGTTCCCTAGATGGTGGAAAGAGGCATAGTCATCTGTTTATGTTTCAAAGACCACTGATTGCTTGCATCTATGTTCCTTTCTAAACATAATCTCGATCCAATCAACATGTGTTCTTGGAACATCAACTTAGAAATAGATATTTAGGGAAATCGGGAGAAAATCTGACTTAGGTTGACTATCCAAACCAAAAAAAATTCCAATTATATTTCCAAGCATTAGTATAATCTTGGGATTTTGGAAAGGAAGAGGGAGTTCATGGAATATAACAAAATTATCCATAAGTGGAGCACCAAATTTGAAATTGAAGTCATAAGGCCATAAAAACTGGTAGAATTTGGATCCATTG
This sequence comes from Viscum album, assembly GCA_963277665.1. Taxonomy (NCBI): domain Eukaryota; kingdom Viridiplantae; phylum Streptophyta; class Magnoliopsida; order Santalales; family Viscaceae; genus Viscum; species Viscum album. The sequence continues at coordinate 110,522,506 of OY728125.1, read as the reverse complement.
TATACTCGATGTGCTCATGAAAACGTAATATACATTCATCCTCTGAAAAAACGAACCATCATATGATGTTAATTAAGAATCCCCATAGTTTCTCGATCTTTCAATCCCCATGAATTGAACATGAACATGCCAATGGTGTTAAGTGAAGGGTAGTGATTCCTAAATACAGAAACAATGGTAAGATTCATGCAAGACAGTTATTCATTGAATTCAAAGTATGATAGAGAGAATTGGGGGAAACCACACAATAGGTCGAGATCTTTAGGGCTAAGCGTAATTGTGGGAAAGGGGGAAGAAATTATAGGTTATTAAATGGATAAAATGAGGTATTAATGATGGTGGAGGATGAAAAGATCCCCCCTAGTGGGGGAGGGACTATATATTTTTTTCCACCTCCTAGGCCATCCCATCCTGAGTGCCGAATGAAGCGACTCTCTAAATATTGGATAGATTTTATTTTTCTTTCTTTTAAAAAACTTTTTGAACATAATTTTTTTTAAAACAGTTTTAATTTTAAAATCATTTTCAAATAAAAAAATTTACATAATATTAGGAAAAACGTTTTTTTTTAACAAATAACATTATATTTTAACAAAGAAACTATCAAGGAAAAGATATTCATGATGGTGGTTAAGTCTGTACATAACAAACATTCCATTTGCATCTTAAAAGCATAGAAAAGTGAATTAATTTGAAAATAAAAAAGTGCATTACTTTTAAAATAAATTTTTAAGAAGTTTTTAAATGGTTATCAATTTTCATTTAAAAATCATACAATAATAGTAAATAAATGAAATCATTTTTAGAAAACACAATTTTGAAAGAACACGGATTTCTGATGCAAAGGAGAAATAAAATCATATTTAAAAAAACATTTTCATAATTATATTAAGTACCAAATAGTGAAAATGGCAACATAACTTATATATAAAATGAATAACTAAAGAAAAAGAAAATTAATCTTCATTCTTGAATGATTGATCATAATATTTCATTAATTGAAGCATAATCATAAATAATCACAATAAATGATGAGATTGTAGAAATACATAATTTCCACTTTGGTAACATTGAGTAATAATAAAATGTAAATAATAACATTAAATTAATATCAAAATATCATTAAAATATGTATATTCGTGATACAAAATTTCAAATGTAGTATATAAACCACATATAAAAATATATGTTCATAACATGGCATGTCTCTCAAAGAGGGAAAGTTGAGACAAATTACTTTACGGATTTGGTAACTATTGAAACATATACATAGTGAAATAAACATAATAAAATGGATATATATATATATCCATTATAATAATTATAATATTCATATAATACATCCATGGTAAGAATACTCACCAAATAAAATGAATGAGTGGTGAATAAGTCATGTATGAGACGAAAATAAAAAATGAGATGAAATTCTTATACCTTAAGTCTTAACATTCATTTTATAGTTAAAACCACATGTATAATAAATATTATATTATTTTAAATATAACAAATGAACATATTATTATATCTCATACAATATATTATTTTGTTATGAATTTATACTACCCATTTATTAATAACTCCATATTAATATTGTGTTTCTACTAATATCTTCTTTGTTTTTCATATATGTTTTGGCTTGTTATTCTTGATCATCTTAAGTAGATCATGATTTAAATGTTTCAAAAATGTAAATAATTAAATAAATATTATATATATTCATTATATATGTATTTATAATAATCTGTAAAATATATAAAGATGAAATGGAATACACCATTCATAGAGACCGTAGGTCATATGTATGCTTGAATTTGTTTTCGTTTTGTTGTCGTATTGAAAGAAAGAGAGTAAATAATATATATATGTAAATATATATCATCACACTAGAATTATTATTTCATATATATCATATAATTTTAGTAAACCCATCCTTATTTCATTCCATTTATAGGGTGAACGAATCTCAACGCATTGAGGATGCGGTAGTCCACACTTCCCCAAACGAAATTATCATATTTACACAGAATGTAAAGCACGAAGGTATGTGTTATATAATAAATAAAGAAAAATAATAACATCATAAATATAATACACATCATATAAATATGTATTTTCCATCCTAATCCCCAACAATTAAAGCAGGTAAAGGAAAAAAATGAACCACATCGTTTCGGGAGACAGTAGTTCGTCGTACACAAGAAAAGTATGTATGTTGCCTATAAAATGGAAGTTAGTTTATGTGAATGTAAAAAAATAAGAATAAAAACACCTATGAATATATATTATACTTTTTTTATATTATCTTTTAATAATGATAATTTAATTAGTGTAGAAAGAAGTATATCTAAAGTGATCGTTAAAGAAATTTGCCTCTTTTCTAGGTAACTCCTTTTGGTTTTCAGCAATGGAATTCCAGGAATCCTTGTATACCAAAGTTGAGGATAATATGATGAGTGGAGTTATTTTTTGAGATTATTATATCATATATTTTTTGTTTCAAAGGGCTTTATAGGTGTGAATTAGTGTAAGGGGTGAGTTCCTTATATAGTGGTGGTAGAATGGCACTCTAGTAAATTTTTGAAAAGGGATATCCACCCATGTTTTTACTATGATAATTGGCTCTAATATTCAACATAATTTCATCCATTTAAGGATATGGTATTAATATATCCATAAAATGGATTTTGGAAATGTTTATAGGGAATTTTTTCTTAATTGTATGTTTTAGAGCCTTATTATGCTATTTTTTCTCATAATCGTTTTAATTATTTTTAATTAGTTTCACTAATATTTTTTTGTAAAAAACTATTTAGAAAATATTTTAAATTATATATTATTAGTATCCTAATTATGGAATCCATTTTCAAAATTACAATCACATTATTGGAATAAATTAATTTAAATTTAATCCCACAAACGGAACGACAGAATATGATTTTAAAGTAAAAATGTTAAAAACTTCGGTAATTTTTTATATCCAATTTTAAAGTAAAAATTATTACAATTAACTAAAGGGTATTAATTGATTTATTATTTATCTAATTTAAATTTAAAACCAATAAATAATATAATCTAACCTTATAAATAAATTTTATGAAAAATCAGTTTTGATTTAAAATTCAGTATTATTCATTATTCACCGAAAAATGATACTCCCTATAAAAATACCACATATTATCCATACTATAATTTCTATGTTTTTATTCCAAAAATTAAGTTCATTTTAAAAAAATATAAAATTTTCAAAAATCATATTTAAAATGGGTTTTACATTAAAAGGTGGTAAAATTAACTTAAAGAAAAATACATCCTTTCATTCATAAAATTAGATTTATTTTTATATTATAACTATCAAATATATTGATAACCAAATCATTCGTTTAATATACAGGTGAAAATAATATTTCTAAAATTTATTTAATCATATTCATAAATTATATACAATGTATGGGTAGTAGATATAATAATATTTTAATAATAATATTAATTGTATCTTTTAGTATAGTAAAACACAACCTTGCATAATACAAGATACTGAAGGGACTTGGTATTATGTGTAATACGAGAAAAATATAGTTTCTTATATAACATAATCTAATATAATTTTTTTGTGTGCCATAATCATGACATAGTGTTTCTTTTAATAAATTCCACATATAGTGATTTTGTATAACAAATGATATATTATATGATGTGTGAAACAAAAAATATCAAAAGATTAAATTATTTTGAAAAATAATAATTCACATAATATTGGGGTGTTAAGGTGTAACACCCTTAGATTCAAGGGATGTATGGTTTTAGTTTGGGATCCCATTGACCAATGATGGTCTTACCTTATTCCTGGTATTTTCCCACTACTGTTCTCCATGATTCTCATCATTGGCCCATGGGGTCGTGATTCATCATTTTCAGGTCGAATTTGAGATTGATCAAACCCAAAAATTCATGGAGGATCCATGAATGACATATAGATCAGTTTTTTTAGATGGATCATTTTGATTTACTTATTTATGGTGATTCCATTTAATATCAGGGGCACGAGCAGTTTCAAACAGCATGGAGGATACCAATCATGTATTCAGAATCACATAATTCATCCATCAGAGGACATGAAATGATTATCAGAGATGAAATCCTTTAGATTGAGCCATTTAATGAAATTAAACTTATAGTTATAGTTGAATAAATGGAAGGCCAACTATTCACTGGAATAAAACCTAGGTTTCTATGAAATCCATGACAACATGCTGAGTAACTTGGAGGAAAACATGTCTTGTAGTCCAGGTTCTAGTGTTGGCTATAGCTTCTACCCAAGTTAAACACATCATGTGATCCTATAGAGGAAAATAAATAATGTTCTACTATTACACACGTTGGATCTCATATGGTAAGACAAGCAATGTCCCCCATAGGGATACGCCATTTATATGTATATAGCTACTCGAGTCATGTACCATGTGTACACAGTCATGACACTCTATGAATAAAAATGTCATGTGACCCCATGTAAACATCGTAGAGTGTAGTATAGATAACCAACTATCTCTAATTAAGGTCACATCCCAGTGTATATGAGTGGTCACATTCCATGTAACCCTATGAAAACAACATGAAATTTTTCCAAGAACCTCTACCTTACATATCATCATCCCCAAGACTCATATTTGGGCTCAAAACTAGCTTGTCCGAAGTAGTTTTCAACATTGTACCTATTGTTGGCCTTCATTTCAACAAAAGGGGTACATTTTGAGATGATATATGTAGGATACTTCTTTCAGTGATTATTATTTAGTGGTAGAGATTATGTTTGATCATCATATTGTTATCTAGGTTATCGATCAGATGTCTCTCCAAGTGGCGGGTCCACCATATACTTAATATAGGTTGATATAGAACTCCCCACAATAGAGAAGATGAAGTTACTCAATCTATATAGTGTACTTCCCACCATTGAGATCTTTCATCATGAATTCCCTCTATTGTAGTATTTATCCCTTGTTTATGATTTTTGTGATGTGTTGAGGGTCCTCCACACTCATTATTTATAGTTTACATGATATGCATGGATAAAAGATAGTGTTACCTCAACTATAAAACACAGTAGAGAGGATCTGGCACTCCACATGGATTTTATTGATGTCATGTATGGTGTTTGGTTTCAAAGATGGATATTTGGAGCTGTAGGAAGCATCTTCTTTATTATCCTCCAATGGAGATGGAGATCCCCAGACACTTTCTTTTTTGGGTTTCGTATTAATCATATCTCATTTTGGGTTCCTTTAAACTCTTGCCTATCAGTTGATCTGGTTACATTTATTCCGTTGCATCCCTTTTGGGGTTTTGTGGAATCCTACTGGATAAGTATATACTCACCCCTACATGGGATTCTTCATTATATTCCATGTCATATGTAAAAAATTGACAGATAGAAAGGGACTATGGTAGACCTGGTATCGGTAGAGATTTATAGTAAGTGATAGCATTGACAATGTTTGGTTTCCTGATAATGGGATCTTGTGTTGGTCTCTCCTCTTCTCTACACTTAATAGTTGTTTTAAATTTTGGGTTCCCATATGTATTTTTTGGTTGGGAATTTATTTTTCTCTTTATAATTTTGTGCACATTATTTATCTATGATACATATATCCTATAGGATTTTATTTATTGAATAAACCATTTAAGTTCTCTATCTTTTATTATATCTGTACACTATTTCACGACGCATGTTGTGTGATCGTGTATAGGTTCTTTAGGTTACGACCTCACATTTCAGTGATATTCTTACTCGGCACTTGTTTCGGTCCACTAGCTTATTAGATGTGGGCTTGGGGTTTCACTCTTGGATTACTATTGGTCCATGACTGTTCGAGGTGGGTCAATTCATGAGAGAGTGGTATCAACCTTTTTGATATCGTAGTAACCATATTTTTATTTATACATGTTGTGTGGTATGGTTTGCGAACATAAGGAAATTATATTGTCAAATATCGAGTTTTCTATCAATCCATTGAACAAGTGTTGGTGTGTTAGCCAATGTATCTATAAATAAATACTCTTACTACCTAATTTTCTACTAGGCATGATAAATAACTAGATGCATTGAAACTAATGGTATATGAATTATATAGGTTTAGATATTTTAAATTACATGTCTTTATTGAGATATATCCAGATATATGTTATTTTACCATAGTACATTTTGAAAATTTGCAATATTCCTTGGTGATGATAACTAGATAAGATTAAGAGATATATTGGTGATGATGATTAGTTGAGTGACATGACCTTAGTATATGGACCTATAGTCCAATTGTACCCTTTGGGAGATCATAGATCAGTTATTACACCTAATGATAAGTTCATGGATCCACCCCATGTTTTTTGGGCGGATGAATGACTGTGTGTTGAGTAATCATTAATTACATCTTGTAAGGAAAATTATGTAAGTAGGCCTAGCATTATACATGAGTTCTAGTGATAAATACCTCTTAGGATTCATGGCATTCCATATCCTTGGGTAATATAGGATTAGCTTGAGGTTGTGGTTCATGATTTTCAGCTTCTGAAAACCCAAACCAATCGAATGGTTACACTCATAACTAGTATTCAAATTAGAGCAATAAGGGATCCTATTATTTTTGGCCATCCAGATATATGATGAGGTGACCCTCTCTTTGGGTAAAGATGAACATATCATCAGAGTTGAGTAATGTTTAATGACCCCGCAGATAACCAAGGATTGTATAGAGGTACTGGAAAGGGGTTTTCCCCCTTGAGTGGTACCCATCCTCATTAGATACCGGTTTTGGTGATAAGCATCCTCAAGGTAACACAAGTAATTCATAGATCTCTATATAGGTGACACGTGATGTGGTATAATGCAACATGTTAGTGGGATGATTCCCCCACAAATATTTGTTATATTGTGATGTGACTTGAATCCATGTGGGTGAGTAAATTACATCCATAGTGATCACTACTTTGTGTGTTGGATAACATCTATTTATTTGTATGTTTGAGTTCATTTTATTGGAGTTAAGGTGACTTATTTAATCCCAATTTATCTAAAACCCTCTTGTAGAATGTGGAAGTATAGATTCAGGTAGTGGATTCTTATGACCCAGGGACATCATATTAATATATGGTATAACCTGTGACTTCACTATTTTCACCACAATTTTTTTAGACATAAGAATTGGTCACTCCTTCCTTATTGTATTCCTTATTTTATACATGGATATTTTACTAGATCATTTAGCATGAACATTGTGTATAGAGATTCCTGATGAGGATGTTTTGAAGATTACAATTAACTTTTAGAATTGTGACTTGAGTCTTGGATTAGGGAGATTCTCATGGGACCTCTCTGTGTTGTAAATGAGACTGTATAATTTTTTATAGTGTGAGAATGTGAGAAAGATATGTTTTACCTTCTTTGGAAGAGGGAATATCAAGAAAATAAGGCTCGGCTTATATGCGGTATCATATATCATACTAGTAATTTTGTTTCCTAGTATTACACTTGAAGTGGTATAACCTACGAGAAGTGTTACATTAGACCTAGTGTGTTTCCATGGGATGATTCAAAGTTGTTCTTAAAAATGTGGGTGAGAGGTTAAAGATTTTTATTTTTTAACATCACCTAAATCAAGTCAAATAAAACAAAATTACACCTTTCTAAAGATTGATGAAATTATCAACCAGTTGAAAGGTGTCGTTTCATTTTCAAATATCGACTCAAGTCTATAAACCATCAGTTGACTATTCATGAGGATGATATTATGAAAATAGAATTATAATGTAACTATGGATATTATAAAGGTCCTTCTGAACCATAACTTCCAACCTTCTTTTTATTGCTTCTTTGGTTACCTTTATCGATGAAATTATTATATATTCTGTATCTAAGTCATTTCACACAAATACATTGAGTATGGTCTTAAACCTAATCTTAGATAACTGATTATATGGTAGAATCCATGAGTTTCTATCCTGGAAATGAGAGGTTCACTTTTTTGGGGCTTGTCAAATCACACTAAGGGATATCAGTAGATCTAAAAATGGTCAATATAGTGTATTCTACTGAGCCTCCCAAGAGTGTGGTAGAGGTGTGAAGTTTCCTCACTTTGGGAGGGTATTATCAGAGGGTTGTGATGATATTTTCAATTATTTAATCCCCTATGACATCCTTGACATAGAAAGGGTGGCATATTTCTTCGATTAAATTATTACAGAGCCTTCAATTATATAAGGGAGATCCTGATCGATTCCCCTATGTTGATACATTATGTAGAGGGAGTCCATTGAGTAGATTGGAGTTTCTTCCAGATAATAAACTCAATATATTTTATACTCTAGGGAAGAAAAGTGTGGTATTAGATCCCCATAGAAGGAAATACTTATCTCGATTGGTGGATGAGGAGACAAAGAAGTTGTCCTTGTTTTAAATGGCCCTTATAGAGAAGATTATGTTGACATATCATCACTGAATAATGATAAATCCACTAATTAATCAGCATGTGTTAGATTCTCAATTTATAAATTTTAACTGTGAATTTATACTTGACCATATATCCCCATAATATACACCATATGTTTCCCTAAAGGTTGGATGAATGTCATCCTTTTATAGGAATGGGAAGTGGTTCTGATTTTGTTGTGTGAGGAGGTGTTGAGGGAGTTTCATATCTAACCCTTGTCTATGCATATGTGTGTGTAAAAGATGTATAGAGACCAACAATAGAAGTTTTTGAGGGGTGGAATGAGGTGGAGTATTAAAAATGTTTTCTATTTATGAATCAGATGTCTGTAGGTGAAGAATGGATGTTAGAAACCAACAAGTATTAATCATCCTCATGAGTTCTCTAAATGTTAGTGGGATAGAGTATTTATAGATTTTGTGATGGGGTTTCACATATAGTAAGTGTTCATGAAATTATATGTTTTATTGTTAACCAATACACCAAATCAGAAAACTTCAATCCCATCCAAGTATATATCAGTTTAGAGTTTGGAAGATTTTTACATGAAATATATCATTCATATTTTTTGGGTTCTCATGATGATCATCCCTACCTATGTTTCATGGTATAACTCATTGATTTTTAGAGTTCATCTGGAGAATTTTGGGACCAAGATATGGATAATCATGGTGTTCTAATCCCAAAAGGATTTCCAAATCAATAATTCTGTTAGGGTTTCAGAAAATTGGTGTGAGTCAGTGGGTTGGAGTTCAGAAAGCATTCAAAGGATTACATCCCATCGGTGGAGTTTTCTTATAATAACAACTAACACTCACCTATTGGTGTGTCACCATTCAGGGAATTGTATGAGACACCCTACAGGTCACCCTTGTACCGAAATAAGGTTAGGGGGATGTATCTTATTGGTATAGAACTACTACAAGAAACAATAGAGAATGATTAGGTGACTTATGAGCATATCAAAACATCCCATAGAGGATGAAAATATTTTATTTATTTCCATAATAGACCATCGAATTTTGAGAAGTGAGAACATGTTTTCCTAAAAGTCTCATCATGATGATGATTGTGGAGTTTTAGTCAGGGAGGAAAGTTGATCATGAGGGTTATATGGACATTCTAGATCATATTGAGTGTGGGTGGAGTTTCTTACCACCTATCCGTAACTCCCACAGTTTAACGAAGTTGATGGAGTCTTCCACTTTTAGTAATTGAGGATATATGTGCATTACCCAATGCACATTACTGAATGTGGTGAACTGGACATTGGAGATGTAGCCACCTTCTCAGAGTACCTGGTGGATATCAAGGAATGCTAGAAGTAGATCCTATATAGATGAAACATTCCTTTGTTTTGACTACTTTGTAACCATTGAAGATTGAAGGAGGACTCCTAGAAGGTTGAGAGACAACTGCAAGCACAGTTCCCCACCCTTTTTGTGTAGCTTGTATTTTTCTGAGTGAAATGAATTAAAGTAGGGGATAAATTTTCTTCCCTAGTTTCCATTGCTTAATCCTTTGAATACTTATATATATATATATATCTAGATTTTTACTTAGGGTTGATTCTATTATTGGGTGTTTTAGAATCCCAAAATAAATATATATAAAAAATACTAATATATGTTAAATCATGCATGAACATATATTTGGAATAAATGGTTTCTGCATTTTGGGGCCATTAATGGGAAATATAAGACCACATTTGGTTTTAAATTTTGTGGATAAACATAGGTGTGACATAATGTAGGTCGATGATAGTTGTTTGGTTAAAGAAGACAGTTGGTGGGTATGTTATATAAATTAAATAATTTACATATTTATTTTACATAAATGACCAAAACCGTAATCCCCTATATAATTTTTTCACAATGAAAAATCTATAGTTTTATCAATATAACCCTATTATAATATTGAGGAAAAAGTGATATTTTTTGTCATTGGAGATGTTACAATAGAGATCGAAAATGAATAATCAAAAAGAATTGTGTGATGGATGATGAATTCAGTAGGATATTCACCTTAATTTATAGAGAACATGTTATTTTCCATTGATATATCCATTCATGAGTTAGGTCTTATTGTTTTTTAATTTCCACCTTTTTATTTAATTATTAAGCATTGATGGATTATCTACATAATTTTTGTGAATTCCATTCATTGTTTAGGCCTAGTTTTATTTGGTGTTATTGAACCAAATTGATTATATTTATTTTCCCTATGTTTCAATAACATGGATTTTAAAAAATGGTTTTGGAATGGGATCACATCATCCAATGACGATCTTACTATTTTTCGAGTGCATTTCACACCACTTTTCTTTACATTTTTCATAATTTGAACATGGGGTCATGATTCGACATTTCTATGACGAATTTGAGCATGATGGAACCACCAAATTCATGGATAATTAATTAATGAAGTCAATGCTACAGATTTGTGCATAGATCAAATTGGTTTTGGGTTGAAGTTAATGGATTCAAGGATTAATAAACTGAACAGTTGTCGAAGGAATGGTGCATACAAATTGAGTATCTAGAATCCAATTTTCTAACAGTTAGAGGTCAAAAAATGATGATCATGTATGAAATTATTTATATTCAGTAATTTTAGGTGAGTTAAATGGTTGTGAGAGATGAAAAAAATAAAGGATTAGGAAACCATGTAGAGAAATACCTTAGTTTCTATTATCCATCACAACATAAAGTGTAACCTGGAGGATAACGTGTCATGATGTTCGAGTTCTTATAGAAGTTAGAGATTTGGCCTAAGTTAAATATCACACACCATGTAGCTAATAGAAAACACTATGTGATTATACATGGGAGTCCATATTTTGTGCTATTATCACACACCCATGACCTTGTGTGTGAATACTTGTTTTATTCCCCCAAGGGATACACCGTGTATATGTACATGGATAGTTGATCTGTGTACCATTTTTATAAATCCAGGACCTCGGGTGAAACCACATACCTAGGGACCCTATGTACCAATCATGTAGTTTCATATGTTTTTCTAGGTACTATCTAGGTGAGGACATTTCCAGATTTTCAGGTGAGGTCACACACTATGTCATCCCATGTAAACGTCATTCACCTTTCCCATGGTCATCTATCAAGTGTATCTCCATATATGGTACTCATATTTGGTCCCATTTGTATCTTATCCTTGGTAGTTTCCTACATAAGAAATTATAGTGGGATACAATTTGGAATTAAATGTATGATGTCAGGTGGTGTAAGTTGGGTGCTTCTTTCAGTGATGCATCACGAGTGGCAGTGATTGGGTGTGATCATCATAGTATTATCAGCATTGGTACTCCCTGGTCTCCCCAGGTGTTGTGTCACCCATATCCTTTATATAGGTAGATAAATAACTCCCACACATTAAAAAGCGTGAAAGCCCTCTATTTTCTGAGTGTGTCCCCATTATTTAGCTCAAGTGGTGTTTGGGTCCTCTAGTGGAGTAGTACTCCCTTGGCTATGCTACATAATGATGAAGTGAGGGGTCTCTAAACTCATTATTTAGAGTTTTAATGACATTCATGGATATGAGATACTTCTCTTTTACATATAAAATTTTTTGCTGAGTAACTGTCCCTCGAACCGGATTCTCTTAATGTTAAACATAGTGCTTGGATTTTGAGATGGAATTTTGGAGCCGTATGTAGCATCTTTATTATTAACTAGATGTGTATATGGATATCATATTTTTCACTTCATTTGGGTTTCATCTTGATCATATCTCATGTTGGACTCCTTTCCACTCTTGTTTGTGAGTTGAGTTGAGTTTGATTACTCTATTACGTCAATTTTTTCTTTTTAGGGACATAAATCTAGGTGTGTATATATATATATAGAACCATACATGGTATTTTCAAACAATTTTTTATGTTTTATGTAGATAATAAACATTTTGGTAGTGAATATGGTAAACATAGTTTTAGTGGAGTATTGTAATATGTTGTTCCACTATCTGCATTCAGTGGTCAGACTCTGGGATCTTGAGACATCTCTCCTCTACTATACACTTTATAGTTATTATCAATATAGGCTTCCCCTATATTTCTATTTGGGAAATTATTTTTCCCCTTATAATATTGTATACCTTATTTTACTCTATTATTACTTTCCTATAGTTTTTTATTCATACATTGATTACGCCATAGATGTTTTCCATCACTCATTATATCTATAGACTATTTCAGGGAGCTGGTTGTGTGACTTTGTATTGGTGCATTATGATAAGGCCTCTCATTTCAGTGATATGAAAACCCTATGCTTGTCACCATAGCCTATCCTAATAGAGGTGTGATTAGGGATTCACCCATGTCTTACTAACATCCCAGGAGGGGTCTATGCAGGTTGTTTCATGACACAAAAAGTATGAATTTTGGATACCAAGAGTATCCTTCTTAGGTCATGTTTTACCTGGTGAGTGTATATCTATGGACCCATTAAAGACATGGGTCATTAAAGAATTTCCCAGAATAGACACTATGATAGTTAACCAAAGTATTCATGGTTTATCTAAATACAAATGACCTATTATCATAAATTTATCATGATTTTTATATCCTTTAACCATGTTCCCAAGAAAGGGCCTAAAGTTCTTGTTGAAAGTAGAATGTAAAGAAAGCTTCAAGGATCATAATAAGTGGTTGGAGACTGCACTTGTAGTGACACAACCCCATACTAAATATATATTTTTCATATACATTGATAATTTGAAGAAGATCTTGGAATGTTTCCTCATAAAAAATGATAAAATAATTTCTTACACATATTGTTTATTGATATCTATGAGAAAATTTACCTGATGTATGATCTGGAGTAGGAATCAATTATCTTTGAGTTAAATATTTTGTAGAATTATCTATATATTGAAGTGTATGAAATATATACTAATCACTTTGTTCTTAATGAATATTTTCATAAATAAACAGTTGAACATAAAATAAATGATATGGTTTGACTTAATCAGAGGTTATGAATTTTCAATACATTACCATATAGAGAAGTAAAACTAGGTGGTAGATGCAGTAAATGAAAAGATTAATCATACAATATCCTTGAATAGTATTTAAAGAGACATGATATTTATAGATGTTTAAATGATTGATATAGAAATCATAAATTAATGGATGAAATTATACCCATTCGAAATTAGTTCCCAGCCGTACATCTCTATAAACATCAATGAAGAACTTAAAGATTATATAGATCTATAGAATATCATTGAAAGTACTTTATATTTCAACACTAACATTAGTGTATTTATAATATTTATAAAATGAATATGTTTCCCTTTAAAACCATAAATAATGAGGGAATTAAGGGATGATGCACATATCTCTTCATTCTCTATTAATCCAAAAGGAAAAAGAGATGTATATATATCTCAAGAAAAAAATAAAACTGAAAAATATGAAATGGGTTATTTTAGAGTATGTATCTTGATTCATTATAGTACATAAAGTTATGGTAGAGTTAAATAAGTATAAGGGGTTGATGAACCATTTCATATAACAATATTTAAATGAAAACACATCACCAAGTATTTTTTTCACAAGTCTTACTAAGAATAATAAATTCAATAATTTCATATATGTTCTGGTGAATAAACATAGAAAGTCAATACACATCATTACTTTTTAGTAGGACTTATCACTCAATAAATCTTCTATGCTGTGCTTAAAAAAATTGGTAATGTAATATGAAGTACAACTTTAAATTGTATCTTATTGAAATATAGGGTTTAAATAAAAACTCTATAGGATTCTTAAAAAAATATCATATATATATATATGAACTTTAAAACATATTATCATCAATAAATATATGTTTATTCTAAAAGAACAATTAAAACATTGGATGATATGATGTGATAATGCTCAATGTATTTTAAAGGAAACAATAATAAAAATATTCATAATATTCAGATCCCAAATAATAAAAACTTATTATCTAACATTCAAATGGACTATATGATTATATATATCGAAAGATATGAAAAACCAAAAAATTTTGTGATGATATGAGATTAAGGAAGATTTTTGGACATGAAATTTTCCATAAAATTATAGTGAAAGTTGAAACCATTTTGGAGACATATGAAGGTAGAAAACATTCAAAAAATAAATATTTAGATAATTATCAATGAGGCGTAGTGTTTGACGTGGGTGATAAAGTGTTCCTTTCAATAACTCCTTGGAATAGGGTTATGAGGTTCACGATGAATTGGATTTGGAGATATAGATTCATCGATACCATCAATATTATTTGTCATGCATGGACTGTGGATTACCTCTTAGCACTTGCACCAAATATCCCTTGGATACATGATGTGTTTAATGTATAGATTTTATGGATTTATATTCCAAATCCATCACATGTACTGAACTCTAACATCATGAAATTGGAATGTGATCTCTATTATAAGAAACACCTACTATAGATCATACATTGAATATAAAAGGGTTTAGGAATATGACCACTCATAAGGTCAATTCCTTGTAGAAAAATCATCAGTTTTGAAAAGATATGTGGAACCATGAAATGTGATGAGATGAATGTACCATCACTTTTTTAGATCAGAATAATGAAATCATGAGGATGAAATTTATTAGAGGGTAGAATGTAATATCTTAAATTTAAAATGAATAAATCTGATAAAGTTTTCTTCTTAAATTAGAAATGTAAATTCTAAATGAAATATGCAATTTTAAAAATATAAGACAAAATTTTATATAATATAAATCACTTATGTTATTTTCCCATAGATTATTCATGTTTGATAGAATTATATTATCAAGATGGTATCCCGTAGGCCAATAAACATCCACTCACATCTGGGAAGGTTATAGGGACATAATCCAAGATCGAAGGGAAATAGGGAGATGACACCCACAACAAGCATACACATTGTATTACTTCAATTTTTTCATCTGTTTTAAATATACATAGATCTATTTTAATATATTCATGTTTAATTTTACACTTATAGTTTTTTTTTATAAAAACTGTATTTTTAGTGTTGTTTTTATATCATAATAATAATTAATCCTCTATAATCTAATAGGTAATATAATACGATATGTTTATCTATTTGTCAAAAAATTAGTTTTTATAATGTTAAATAATATATTATACAATTAAATAATCTTATAAAATATTCATTTCATTAGAATTAATTTTTATTATGTATATTGTATTATCAAAAAATTTGTAATAAAATATGAATAATGTAGTTTTTTGAAAAGTAAAACATTTATTGACATGAAATGGAAATAATTGTTTTTAAGGTTTTTTACATGGAAATAGTTTTCTTGACTATAGATTTAAAGGATAAATTCCACTAAACATGTAATGACCCAAACTTTCATTAATGAAAATTCCTCTTGATCTAATTAAATTTCTTCTTATGTACAATAGTTATATAAAATTTGCACTTCCTTGATTTTATCTTTTTGGATTTTAAAATACTGATAATAATTGGTACAATTGCTAATATAGTTGTTGAAAAGTGATCACATGATTATTATAAATATACGGCTTTAATCAAATCCAATTTACTTAGATAAAGGAAGTGATGGCCTAATCCAGTTGAATTTATCCATACAAATCCCATTTTTTGGAGCTTGGAAAAGAGGTGGTGTCACTGGGCTTCACTTTTGACCAAGAATAAGTTGTGCTTCAACACGTTAAGCTCGAACAGAACTGCCTATGGGAGAAGTGGAAGTTGATAGAGATTACCACCCGATCGATGTTATCTGAGCCACCACAAGAGTATGTCACCATCACAAACCTTACCCATAGGTCATATGTAGGTGTTATAAGTGTTTATGTTACAATACCTTAGCACTCCAATTATGTGCATTATTTCTGTATAAAATAAAGAATATAAATTCATTTTATTAGTGTTACTTTGTAAATAGTTTTTAAAGAAGAAATAGAATTTTTTGTAGTTAATTTTGATGAATTAATGGATTTTTCAATTAAATAATATTTTAATAAACTATTATTACTAAGTTAATTTTTATTAAATATAAATCATCGTATAATTTTTATCAATGAAATTAAAAATTTTATTAAGGTTTGAAAGCTGTTTTTTATAAAAACCCATTACTTTTTTGATAAATGTCAGTTTTTATTTTAAAAGTAAGAATTCACATATTTAAAAAATTATTTAGAAAAATTGAATAATATTTTTGGAATCAGGACATCAAAATTATTTAATGGTGAATTTTTCATAGTTTTTTGAGACAATATACCTTTTAGGTAAAAATTAAATACTGTTTGAAAATATAATGTGATTTATGACATAATAATGACCCAATAGTAGTGTAATAAATTACTATAAACATTATGTTTAGAAAAAAATATTTTTTACTATTAAAATAATGTGATTATAGTTTATTTGATTTATTTTACAAATCCTTAGTGGACCCTCCAATACTTATAAAACATTTTATCTTCTTAAAATGATTACCTTGAGTGTGCGACTCCCCATTACATGAGAAAGCCTAATATTTTAATAATTTATTCCATTGTCCTTATAAAATATTGTTTTACACACCCCTATGGCAGAAACCATGGTGAAAAACCATGGTAGGGTTTGTGGTTTTAATTTTTTTAATGTGGAGGGTCCAAAACCTATATAATAAAGAATTCCCTCTCTTTTCCTATATAACCACACCCAAGCTCGCACTTCCTCATCACTCAAATCCCATGGAACTTGACCAACCTCTTCCCTATTCTCTATATAATCCTACCAAGGTGCCCCAAGCTCCCAAGAAGCCTCTCTCAAGCCCCTCCCAAGCCTTTTAGATCACACTTCCAAGAAAGGGATTTCTTCATTTCTCATTTTTGTCCAAATTTCATTATGTTGTTATGCCATTTTATTTTCAATTACAGATATTGGGGTATGATTTATACCTCCCCCATACATCCCTCTCTTTTTTGAAATGATGAGATACCAATTTCTCTCCCATGAATGCCTCCCATGTACACCCGTTAACATGCCAAAATTCCGTAATGAATTTCTCACCCCACATTTACATTCAAGAAATTATTTGGTATTATGAGTATAAACTTCATTAATTATGTTGGGAAATGTATCTATATGACCCCGTTAATTTCTATTTCATTTACATATTATGATACACCCTTTTATCTGTCATCAACCATTTTTTAAATTCTTATGTCACGTCGTTATGCTGGTGAAATTGCACCATGATTTTGCAAGTCAAAGTCATTATGTAGTGAATACCATGCCCATTTATTTATCAAGGGAATTCAAATTATAGAACATTTAATTATTTATTATGGATATTAATGTATAAATTTTACATTCCTTTGTCATGTAATAAATTATAATTTTTGTTGAATACATGTTATATGATCCATGTGGCACACTTATGCATGAAATGAAATAATTAAGAATGGCAAGCCCAAATAGCACTCCAATGCATTGGGTAAATATTAGTATCATGATACATAAAGTGTAATGAGGGATTAATCATGATAATTCTTGCTCAATTAGGTTTTAATCATGCTCCATGTGTAATGATCCTTAGCTCATGCTAATAACATGTTAAGTGTTGTTCCCACATTTCCATGTTATGATAATCATGTTATATCATGCCTTTATTTTCATGTTTCTTTTATTATTTATTGATATTACTATTTCCTAAAATGTATTATATTATTAATGTTTTTCCTTGTTTAATCCCTTAATTAGCTGTATAGATCACCATTTTCTTATGCATGTTATTAGGTTATCCCATGCAATGCTATGTACGAGGGTATGTAGTGGTAATGTAAAGGATGTTTTCAATAAATATGTTTTGTTTTACATTTTATGTATTTATGTAATGTTCCTAATCCCCAAAGACACTAGGCCGCTTGATCATCTATGTTTTATCAAGTGAATGTTTTATATAAGAAATCATGTTTATGCGTGTAATAAAATTCATGGTTGTTATAGTTGGTATCAGAGGATAGGTTTAGTTATTTTGTGATTAGGATTAGAAAAACCTAGTGAAAGCCATAGGGATAAGACTAAGTATAATAAACATCCCTATTTTTTGGATAGTATTATGTAAGTGGTTTGTCAAGAAAATAAATCCATGTCCGGATACGAGCAGGTAAAGGCGGTTCTGGCACATATGAACCTAGGAGTGAAAAATCCGACAAGGAGTTTCCGGCAGGACCTGGGGTATCTTGGTACCCGACCACGGGCCCTACTGCACTCCTAGTTAAGAAACTATCGGGGTTTATTCTTTGGTTAATTCACAATCCTAGTATTAACCATTGTTAAGGGAATAAAAATATTCCCCTTAGAATATATGTTGAGAAGTATATCATGGATAACAAATATTAATGCCTATAGATTCATAATTTAAGGAAATATGATTTATTTATAAGTCATCTATTTTAGTCCTTGGATTACCCTTTATGTGTTTCTTCTAAATTTCCTTTTATTCCATCCAATGGATGGTAATAGGAGGACTTGGGCTAACAACCAATGCAAAGATAAATGTGATGACTATTCTAACGAGATGCCCAATCAAATGGGTGTGGGAATCACGATCTTTCTCATGATACTCTCTCAGTTAAATCAAAATTTGAATAGAAACATGGGTCATGAGGAATGTTAACCCCCCACCATGAAATAACAAATAGTAATTTAGTGCTTCATGAGAAAAATACCTCCTACTTTTAATGGATCATCTGATCCCTCAATTGATGAACAATGGATCAACCCTATTGAAAAGGTCATTTTCATCCTTCAATGTTCCGAACAAGAGAATTTTCTCCTACCTGCTTATCATATAGAGGGTGAATCATATCAATTGTGGACATTGATAAAAAATACGAAGCCTTAGGAGTATATTAAGGTTTTAAAATAGAAGTATTTCAAAAAAATTGTTCTAGAAAAATATTTTCCTCGCACACTCTGACTTAAGTTGGAAAGGGACTTCCTTGACCTCAAGAAAACAAAAGACAACAAATCTGTCGGAGAATACAAGGAAAACATCACCATTCTTTCATGATATGCCTTTTTCTTTGTTTTTACCCCCCCATGAAAGGTTGAATTCTTCTTTGGTGGGATGAAACCTAGCCTACGAAAATCCCTAGCGATCCGTGATTTTGAGAGCTATGTAGAAATTTTCTGATGTGACCTCAAAGTCAAAATAGAGATCGAAAAATCATTGGGGTATCATGGGGATATGAAGCATAAGTTTTAATTCAATTCTGGAAGTCCGAAAGATAAATCCAATAGTTCTAGGAAAATACAACACCCCACTTGCCAAAGGTGGAGAAAGAAACACCCCAAAAACTACCTGAAGGGGATGAAGAAATTATTTAGCTATAGAAGAGAAAGGAACCTAGCCTTAATTTCTGATAAGAAAAACCTGTGACTATGAAAAAGGAGTGTAACACTCTATTTGACTCTCAATATGTTGTTCATTGCTTCAACTATAAAGAACCAGTGAACCTTTAAAACTAGTACCCTAAGCTATGGGTGTTCGGAGGCAACCAACAACCTCCAAGGCAGAAAGGGATAATATTTAATATCACTACTGCTGAAGTGAAACCCAAAAATGAAGTTTTGGAACATGTGCTAGTTATTCATTCAATGATAGTGAACATAATTTTTTATTCTAGTTCTATGAATTCTTTAATACCCTGAATATTTAATAGAACTATCCCAACACCACCACAAATCAATTTAAGTAATGATTTCATTGAGTAATAAAAATGGGAAAATCATTGTATCCCATTAATATAACTCCTCCCCAGTCACAATCTGTGGATTGAAAATTCTAGAGAACCTCATCATACTCCCTATGGTTTAATTTGATTCATTTCTCATCATTGTGTTGATTTCCATATATAAATCCAAAATTAATTTCCATGAGAGGGACATCACTCTACATATGGAGAATCAACCCCCGATTATATAGAAGTGAAAGGAGGGGAATGAATAATCCTTTGCCCCATCATCTCAAGTGTGGATATTACTACCCTATGAGAATGCATATCTGGATGAGATGATTGAGTCCTACGAAGAAACCACCCTTGAATAAATTCCTATTGTGAGGGAATTCGCTGAAGTGTTTCCTGAGAAATTTCTTAGTCTTCCTCCTAGAAGAGATTTTGAATTCTCAATTGATCCTATACTTGTGTTATTTCCAATATCCAAGAAACCATATTGAATGGATGTTTTTGAGCATGAGTAGCTAAAGAAACAACTACAAAGGAATCTGGATAAAGGGTTTATACACACAAGTGCTTCACCATGGGGTGCACTAGTCCTCTACATCAAAAGAAGGATGTTACAATGATCCTTTGCATTGATTATCGCGAGCTCAAAAAAATCCTGAAATAGAACAAATATCCACTTCCCTGAATTGATTACTTGTTCAATCATCTACGTAGAGAACAATAATTATCCAAGGTAGATTTACGGTTGGTATATTACCAAGTAAGGGTGAATAAGGAGGATATCCCCAAGATTTATTTTTTATAAGCTACGAGCACTATGAATTCATAGAAATTCTTTTCAGACTAACTAATTCCCTAGAAATCATCGTGGAAATGATGAATAGAGTTTTCAAATATTATCTTGAAAAATTTATGGTAGTCTTAATAGATGATATTCTAATATACTCCAAAATAAAGGAGGTGCATGAGGAGTATCAAATAACTATAATAGAGACCTTTTGAAAGTATAAGCTCTATGAAAAGTATAGAATGTGTGAGTTCTAGTCTAAGAGGTTTTATTCTTGGGCTATATCATCACAAGCAATAGAATATTTGTGGATCCCTCCAAGACAAGTACAATTGATGTATGGCCAAGGCCAACATTATTAATGGATATACGTAGAATCCTTGGGTTAGCTAAATATTATCATTGATTTGTGAGAAATATTTCACGATTTTCCAAACCTCTTACCGAGATAACTCAAAAGGTATTAAAGTTTTCTTAGAGTGATGAATGTTAAAAGAGCTTCAAGGAGTTGAAAAGGAGACTTATCACTATGCTTGATCTCACTTTACCCACAAGTGGAGAAATTTTTGTGGTATTCGGTGATGCTTCGAACAAGGGTCTGGGAAATGTGTTGATGAAACATGATAAAGTTATTTCCTATGATTCAAGCCAATTGAATGTTCTTGAGAATAACTATACAATGCATTATCTAGAGTTTTCTGTAGTGATCTTCGATTTAAAATTTTTGTGGCACTACCTATTTGGGGAGAAGTGTGAAATATATACGGACCACAAATTCATCAAGTATATAGTCACACATAAATATTTGAACATGCACCAATGAATATGGTTACAACTTATCAAAGACTACGACTCCTCAATCCATTACCACCCTGGGAAAGGGAACAAGGTGGAAGACTCTCTAAGCAAAAAGGACCTATGAATTCTATCATTAATGAGAATTTAAAGGATCCAATCATATTAGAGTTGATGAATATAGACATGGGAATAATAATGAAGGGAACATCATCAATCCTCTCACAAATGATTTCTCAACCATATCTTTTGGAAAGGTTAAAGGATGCTCAAAAGGGTGATGTGGGAATTCAGAATAAAGTGGAAACTATAATAAAAGAGAAATCCTCATATTTTAATATGAACAAAGAAGGAATTTTGATATTTGGGACAAGATTATGTGTTCCATAAAATCTAGATTTGAAGAATGAACTTTTGGATGAGGCACATAGTTCAAATTTGTCCATTCACCCAAGAAACCCAAAGATGTGTTGAGATCTTAGAGATAATTTTGGTGGGATAACATAGAGAATGAGATCGTTGAGTATACATCAAAGTGCCTGGTATGTCAGCAAGTGAAAGATGTGAGGCAGAAGTCTAAGGGGATGATGCAATTATTACCCATACCATCATGGAAATGTGAGAACAAAACCATGGACTTTGTCTTCAGACTTCCGAAGACATCCAAAGAAAACAATGCTATTTGGGTTGTTGTCGATCATCATAGAAAGATTTCACACGTCA
The DNA here is from genome assembly GCA_963277665.1 of Viscum album. Lineage (NCBI taxonomy): Eukaryota > Viridiplantae > Streptophyta > Magnoliopsida > Santalales > Viscaceae > Viscum > Viscum album. Next base: position 110,499,980 of record OY728125.1, on the reverse strand, counting down.
TCACAATTTGAGAGGATTTCTCACTAGATCAACTGGAGAAGATATACATCAAAGATGTGGTAGGGCTACATGGAGTACCACTATATATTGTATCCAATTGAGATCCAAGAATCACCTCTATGTTTTGGAAGAGTCTTCAACATGTTCTGAAAACTGATCTGAACTTCAGTATGGCCTATCATCCTCCAACTGATGGACAATCTAATTAGACTATCCAAACACATGATTACATATTGAGAGTGTGATAATTGGACTTCAAAGTAGGATGGGATCATCATCTCCATCTAGTTGAGTTTCCTTATAATAATAGTTTCCACTCAAGCATTCAATTGGATCCTTATGAAGCCTATATAGGAAGAGGTGTAGAACACCGACATATCGGGATGAAGTTGGGGAGAAAAAAATAATAGGTCTAGAAATGGTTCATGAAATGGAAGAGAAGGTTAAGTCCATCCATCAACACATTAAAACTACTTAGAGTCAACAAAAGATCTATGTAGATAATCATTGAACACACCTAGAGTTTGATATCAGAGACATGGTATTATTCTATATATCATCATGGATGAGAGTTATGAGATTTGGGAAGAAAGTAAATCTTAGTCCAGGCACATATTCCCTTTTGAGACCATTGATTTAATTAGAGTAGTGGTATATTGACTATAACTCCCACTAAACAAATCGCAAGTACATGATGTTTTTAATGTATCACTCTTAAGGAAGTGCATACCTGACACATTGCATGTACTCAATCCAGAGGTGGTACCATTAGAAAATAACATCTCCTATAAAGAAAATACATTGAAGATATTATATCATAGGTAAAAATTTCTACTAAATAATACAATTCCCCATGTCAAGGTGTTGTGGAAAAATGAAAAGTTTGAAGAAGAAATGTTGGAATCGAACGGACCCGCCTACGGGAGAAGTCGATGTTGATAGAGATTACCACCAGAGCGATGTTATATGAGACACGACAAGAATCTGTCACCATCGCCACCAATCCCTTAGGTAATATGTGGTTTTTATAATGGGTTATGTAACAAGACATTATCACTATGATTTTGTGCATTATTTTTGTATATAATAAAGAATATACCTTCATTTTATTACTGTTACTTTGTAAATAGTTTATGAAGAAAAAGTATCATTTTTAAGTTAATTTTGAGGAATTAATGAATTTTGGAATTAAATAATATTTAAATGAAATATTATTACTAATTTAATTTTCATTAAATATAAATTAATGTATAATTTTTATTAATACAGTTTAAATTTTTATTAAGGTTTGAAAGCTGTTTTTGTCAAAACCCATGAATTTACTATAAATGTTGGTTTTTATTTTAAAAGTAAAAATTAAAATATTTGGAAAATTATTTATAACAAATGAATATTATTTTTGGAAACATGAAATCAAATTTATCCAATAGTGAATTTTTCTTAATTTTCTAAGATAATCGAATTTTTGGGTAAAAACTAAATACCATTTAAATATATGTATGATTTATGACATCATAATGAACCAATAGTGATGTAATAAAATACTCTAAACATTATGATTATCCAATATATGTTTTACCATTAAAATAATTAAATTATAGGTTTATTTTATTTATTTAAAAAATCCTTAGAGGACCCTCCAAGACTTATAAAACATTTTATCTTTTTAAAATGATTTCTTTGAGAGTGTGAATCACCTCCACATAAGCAAGCCCAATATTTTATGACATTAGGCCGTTGCCCTTATAATATTTTTCCACTCTCCTTTGGAAAAATCTATGGGAAAAACATGATATGGTTTTTGGTTTTTATTATTTTAATGTGTAGGGTCCAAAACCTAAATAATAAAGTATTCCCTCTATTTTCCTATATAAAACCACCCAAGTTCCCACTTACTTTTCACTTAAAGCCCTTGGATCTTGAAAAACCTTTTACCTCCTCTCTCTGTAATCCCCCAAGGCTCCCTAATCTCCCAATAAGACTCTCTCAAGCCCCTCCCAAGCCTTTGGGATCACACTTCCAAATAAGGGATTTCTTTCTTTCTCATTTTTGTCCAAATTTCATTATATTATTATGCCATCACTACTGGAAATACAGTCTTTCCCAACGGTTCTAAACCATTGGGAAAGGCTGCAGAACCATTGGTATATGTTATACCAACAGTTCAGCAAACTGTAGGGAAGTAAGCCATAGGGAAAAGCTTTTCCCAATGGTTTACAGTGAACCATTGGGAAAGGCTGCATAACCGTCGGTATATGTTATACCAACGTTTTTGAAAACTATAGGGAAAAGCTTTTCCCAATGGTTTACAGTGAACCGTTGGGATAGGGTGGGGAAAAATTCACCTATCCCAACGGTTCTTCCAAACTATTGGGAAAGTTTTTCCCAATGGTTTGGCCCATTGGGAAAGCCCAAGCAGTCTCCGTTTTCCCAACGATTTCTAAACCGTTGGTAAAAAAACCCAGAGATGCTATGCCAATGGTTTGAAATTGTTGGAATAGCCTATGCTGTGAAAATTGCACAACAACTTGCATTTTGCACAGTAGCTCTGCAATTTTCCCACCAGGTCTCATTTTGTGCATTCCCTCCCATTTTCAATCCAATTATTGTACCTGCAATAAACCAACAAATAAATATACAATTATTGTACCTCCAATAACCAACTAACACATATAGAGAACAAATTCATACACATTTAACATATAATGCATCCTGGAACTATACACATCCATATTTAAATTAGAATTCATAATGTAATTATAAACATACATAATTCATTTAAAATTCAATTTAAAATTTATATGATAATTATATGTGGAATCCAGAATTCAATTCATAATTTTATAGGTTTTTCATATACCATATATTTTTACCTGAAATGATGTCCATTTTAAACAAAATACATACACCTGGAGTGATACCGACCACATTGTGCCTCAGATTGAGGTGAGGTTAACTCGTACATGTCACAAATGACCCATAAATCGTTGTCCTAAAGTATCAACATATTATGAAAGCGTTTGATCGGTTTTCCATATTCTAGTTGACGTTTTCCATTTAAAATGATGTCCTTTTGAAACAAAAGACAGACACTTTGAGTGGTGTTGGCAACACCGCGTCTCATATTGAGGCGAGGTTGAGTTGTACACGTCACATATGACACATAGATCGTTCTCCTAAAGTTTCAATGGAAACTGAATGCATTTGGTCAGTTTGCCATATGTACTAAAATGTTGTCCATTTTAAACAAAAGAGAGCCACTTAGAGTGATCCCGGCAACACCATGCCTCAGATTAAGGTGGGGTTGACCCTTAAACGTCACAAATTACCCAAGGATCGTTTTCCTAAAGCATCAAAACATTTCGAATGAGTTTGGTCGGTTTTCCGTATGTCAGTTGTTATTTTCACATATAATCCTATACATTTTAAACAAAAGAGAGACACCCTGAATGGTGTTGGACACACCGCGCCTCGGATTGAGTCAAGGTTGACTCGTACACGTCATATATGACCCATGGATCATTGTTCTAACGTATCGACACAATCTGAATGTGTTTGGTCGGTTTTTCGTACGTCAGTTGATGTTTGTCACTTAAAATGATGTCCTTTTGAAACAAAAGATAGACACTTTGAGTGGTTCCAGCCACACTGCATCTCATATTGAGGCGGGGTTGATTCTTACATGTCACATATGACCCATGGATCTTTCTCCTAATGGTTCAACAGAAAATGAATGTGTTTGGTCGGTTTTACTTATGTACTTAAAATGTTGTCCAGTTTAAACAAAAGGGAGCCACTTAGAGTGATCCCAGCCACAACGTGCCTTGGATTGAGCCCAGGTTAACTCTTACACATCACATATGACCCATGAGTCGTCTTCCTAAAGAATCAACATATTTCAAATGCGTGTGGTTAGTTTTTCATATGTCAATTGTTCTTTACACTTATAATCCTGTCCATTTTAAACAGATGAGAGACATTTTGAATGGTTTCAGCCACACCGCGCCTTGGATTGAGGAGGGGTTGATTCGTACATGTCAAATATGACCCATGGATCGTTGTTCTAAAGTATCGGCACAATCCGAATGTGTTTGGTCGGTTTTTCGTATGCCAGTTGATGTTTTTCAATTAAAATGACGTCCTTTTGAAACAAAAGGCAAACACTTTGACTGGTACCAGCCACACCGCATCTCAGATTGAGGCGGGGTTGATTCGTACATATCACATATGACCCATGGATTTTTCTCCTAAATTTTCAATGTAAACCGAAGGGGTTTGGTCAGGTTTTTGTATGTACTTAAAATGTTGTCCATTTTAAACAAAAGGGAGACACTTAGAGTGATACCGGCCACACCGTGCCTCAGATTGCGCCCGAGATGACTCGTACACGTCACATATGACCCATGTATTGTTTTCCTAAAGCATAAACACATTTCAAAAGTGTTTGGTCGGTTTTCCATATGTTAGTTGTTATTTTCACTTATAATCCTGTCTATTTTAAACAAAAGAGAGACACTCTGAATGGTGTCGGCCACACCACGCCTCATATTGAGGTGGGGTTGACTCGTACACATCACATATGACCCATGGATCGTTGTGCTAAAGTATCGACACAATCCTAATGCGTTTGGTTGGTTTTCCGTATGTTAGTTGATGTTTTTCACTTAAAATGACGTCCTTTTGAAACAACAGACAGACACTTTGAGCGGTGTCGGCCACACCGCGTCTCATATTGAGGCGGGGTTGATTCGTACACGTTACATATGACCCATGGATAATTATCCTAAGATTCAATGGAAACCAAATGCATTTGGTTGGTTTTCCCTATGTACTTAAAATGTTGTCCATTTTAAACAAAAGGGATCCACTTAGAGTGATCTCAGCCACACCGTGCCTTGAATTGAGCCCGGGTTTACTCGTACACGTCACATATGACCCATGGATCGTTTTCATAAATCATCAACACATTTCGAATGAGTTTGGTTGGTTTTCCATAAGTCAATTTTTTTCACTTATAATCCTGTCCATTTTAAACAAAATAGAGACACTCTGAATGGTGTTGGCCACATTGTGCCTCGTATTGGGGCACGGTTGACTCTTACATGTCACATATGACCCATGGATAGTTTTGATAAAGTATCGACACAATCCAAATGCGTTTGGTCAGTTTTTCGTATGTCAGTTGATGTTTTTCACTTAAAATGGTGTTCTTTTGAAACAAAAGACAGACACTTTGAGTGGTTCTAGCTACACTGCATCTCAGATTGAGTCGGGGTTGATTCATACATGTCACATATGACCCATGGATCGTTATCCTAAAGTTTCAATGGAAACTGAATGAGTTTGGTTGGATTTCTGTATATACTTAAAATGTTGTCCATTTTAAACAAAAGGAAGCCACTTAGAGTGATCCCGGCCACACCGTGCCTCAGATTGAGCCTGGGTTGACTCGTACACATCACATATGACCCATGGATCATTATCCTAAAGCATCAACGCATTTCTAATGTGTTTGGTTGGTTTTCCATATGTCAGTTGTTCTTTTCACTTATAATCCTGTCCATTTTAAACAAAAGAGAGACACTGTGAATGGTGTCAGCCACACTGCGCCTCAGATTGAGGTGGGGTTGACCCGTACACATCACATATGACACATGTATCATTGTGCTAAATTTTTGACACAATCCGAATGCGTTTGTTCGGTTTTCCGTATGCAAGTTGATGTTTTTCAATTAAAATGACGTCCTTTTGAAACAAAATACAGACCCTTTGAGTGGTTGCGGCCACACCACATCTCAGATTGAGGCGGGGTTGATTCATACACGTCACATATGACCCATGGATCGTTCTCCTAAAGTTTCAATGGAAACCGAATGCATTTGGTTGGTTTTCCGTATGTACTTAAAATGTTGTCCATTTTAAACAAAAGGGATCCACTTAGAGTGATCCCGGCCACACCGTGCCTTGTATTGAGCCCGGGTTGACTCGTACAAGTCACATATGACCCATGGATCGTTTTCCTAAAGCATCAACACATTTCAAATGCATTTGTTCGGTTTTCCGTGTGTCATTTGTTCATTTCACTTATAATCATGTCCATTTTAAACAAAAGAGAGACACTCTGAATGGTGTCGGCCACACCGCGCCTCAGATAGAGGCGGGATTGACTCGTACACGTCACATATGACCCATGGATCGTTGTTCTAAAGTATCGACACAATCCGAATTCATTTGGTTGGTTTTCCGTATCTCAGTTGATGTTTTTCACATAAAATGACGTCCTTTTGAAACAAAAGACAGACACTTTGAGTGGTGCCAGCCACACCGCATCTCAGATTGAGACGATGTTGATTCGTACACATCACATATGACCCATGGATCATTATCCTAATGTTTCAATGGAAACCGAATGCGTTTGGTCAGTTTTCCATATATACTTAAAATATTGTCCATTTTAAACAAAAGGGAGCCACTTAGAGTTATCCCGACCACACCATGCCTTGGATTGAGCCCAGGTTGACTCGTACACATCACATATGATCCATGGATTGTTTTCCTAAAGCATAAACACATTTCTAATGTGTTTGGTTGGTTTTTCGTATGTTAGTTGTTCTTTTTCACTTATAATCCTGTCCATTTTAAACAAAAGAGAGACACTATGAATGGTGTCGGCCACACCGCGCCATAGATTGAGGCGGGGTTGAGTCGTACACGTCACATATGACCCATGGATCATTGTTCTAAAGTATCGACACAATCCAAATGTGTTTGGTAGGTTTTCCGTATGCCAGTTGATGTTTTTCAATTAAATTGACGTCCTTATGAAACAAAAGACAGACACTTTGAGTGGTGCGGGCCACACCGCGTCTCAGATTGAGGTGGGGTTGATTTTTACACGTCACATATGACCCATGGATTGTTCTCCTAAAGTTTCAATGGAAACCGAATGCGTTTGGTCGGTTTTCCATATGTACTTAAAATGTTGTCCATTTTAAACAAAAGGGAGACACTTAGAGTGATCCCGGCCACACTGTGCCTTGGATTGAGCCCGGTTTGACTCGTACACGTCACATATGACCCATGGATCGTTGTCCTAAAGCATTAACACATTTCAAATGCGTTTGGTTGGTTTTCTGTATGTCAATTGTTTTTACACTTATAATCCTGTCCATTTTAAACAAAAGAGAGGCACTGTGAATGGTGTCGGCCTCACCGCACCTCATATTGAGGAAGGGTTGACTCGTACATGTCACATATGACCCATGGATTGTTGTGCTAAAGTATCTACACAATCTGAATGCGTTTTCTCGGTTTTCAGTATGCCAGTTGATGTTTTTCAATTAAAATGACGTCCTTTGGAAACAAAAGATAGACACTTTGAGTGGTTATGCCCACACTGCGTCTCAGATTGAGGTGGGGTTGATTCGTACACATCACATATGACCCATGGATCGTTCTCCTAAAGTTTCAACAGAAACCAAATGTGTTTGGTAAGTTTTCCGTATGTACTTAAAATGTTGTCCATTTTAAACAAAAGGGAGACACTTAGAGTGATCCCGGCCACACCGTGCCTCAGATTGAGCCAAGGTTGACTCGTACACATCACATATGACCCATGGATAGTTTTATAAAGAATCCACACATTTATAATGCGTTTGGTCAGTTATTCGTATGTCAGTTGTTCTTTTCACTTATAATCTTCTCCATTTTAAACAAAATAGAGACACTGTGAATGGTGTCGGCCACACCGTGCCTTTGATTGAGGCGGGGTTGACTCATACACTTCACATATGACCCATGGATTTTTGTGCTAATGTATCGACACAATCCGAATTCATTTGGTCGGTTTTCTGTATGCTAGTGTGTGTTTTTCAATTAAAATGACGTCCTTTTGAAACAAAAGAAAGACACTTTGAGTGGTCCGACCACACTGTGTCTCAGATTGAGGCGGGGTTGATTCATACACGTCACATATGACCCATGGATGGTTCTCCTAAATTTTCAGCAGAAACCGAATGCGTTTGGTCGGTTTTCCGTATGTACTTAAAATGTTGTCCATTTTATGAGAATCCTCATGTGTCTATTAGTGGAATGGTATTTACATAAAATCTTGTGGACATTAAAATAGAATATTTTCATGTCATTCTTAGTATAGATTAGATTTTAGTTTATCATGCTATGAAACAATTCGTAGCTAACAATGTAATGCCCAATGAATATATCTCTTTTATAACATACCAAGAATCTATGATATTTATTAGACGTGTAAATGTGATTTACATTGATTATCATGATGAAAATAAATAAAATATATATTATTGATTGTCTAGTAGTAAATGTAATTAAGGAGGGTGGGGGGATGTCCGGTGGGGCTGTCCGGGGGGCTGTCTGGTGGGTGTCCGGGGGGGCTGTCAGGGGACCAAAGAGGAGGGTGGGGGGGGCTGTCCAGGGGGTGTTTGGGGGGTTGTCCGGGGTCCAAGGAGGAGGGTGGGGGGATGTCCGGGGGGCTGTCTGGGAAGCTGTCCGGGGGCTGTTTGGGGTTCAGGGAGGAGGGTGGGGGGCTGTCTGGGGGGCTGTTTGGGGGGCTGTCTGGGGGCTGTCCAGGGGGGTGTCTGGGGTCCAAGAAGGATGGTGGGGGGTTGTCCAGGGTCCAGGAAGGAGGGGGGGTTCCCAAACACACAACCAATAAAAGACAACAAAATCCATAAAAATAGATAATATATAAAAATAACTCAACTCCAATACTATACTATGAGTCTAGATAAAACCAACAACTAGAATAGATTAAATATCAAATCTCAGTAATATTAGTCAAAAATGTAATGGATCAATTTGTCCCACATCACCATCACCACCATCACCATCATTATCACCCTCTTCCTCATCCCCATCATCGTCCTTTCCCTCCTCAGCACCCTCCTCCTCGCCCTCGCCCTCCTTCTCGCCCTTGCCAGCCGCCTCACCCTCCTCATCTCCCTCCACTTCCGCGTCAGACTCCTCGCCATCATCATCGTCATGTAGGACATCATCCTCACAACCACTAGAAATTCCACCTAGTGCACCATATATAGAACGTATCGACAACATATACTAATCAAAAGCTTTTCTGGCCTCTGTTGGAAGTGTTGGATATAGAACTTCAATAAATTTCATAAACGCACTGTTTACCCTAGAAGACTGTTCTGCCGTCTCTATAGACCTTTTCTCAGCCTGTTCTACCTGTACCCTAACTTGTTGCAGCTCGGTGGCACTATATCTCATACCTTAGGAGGGTCAATACCTCATTGTGGCTATCCTAGGTCGGCAGTGTACTCTGCCAGGATGCTCCTCTCCCAACACCTGATGTAAGTCATCTGTTGGCCCCAAATTGTCTGGTTCTTGGGAATCGAGGGCCTATAAAGCAACCTGTTAGAAATATAAATATATTATTAATTTAAAAAATTGATATTAAAATATAAAATCAAAATATTAAAACTTAAAATCTGCTGCTGAGTCTCTTCGTTGATGGAACTTCCATCCTTTTTCCATCTACTCGAGCAAAACAGTTTTGCTCGAGGAACACGACCTTAAATATTCTGTATTTGCCTCTACAATGACATTGAAAACTAAAGTTATATGAAAACTTTAGAAAACAATTAAATAATTGAGAAAAAAAGAAGAAAATGTAAGTCGTAAAGATAACTTATAAAAAATTTCCATACCTTCTTCCTCTCATGATCTGGCATCGTCGTACGTCCTAGTGTGTGGAGGTATTTTTTTGGATCAATGTTTTTTTTATTTTTTACTTATTATTCATAAATAAAATTCTATAATGAAAAGGATAATATTAATGCAAAACATTTAAGTTATTATTTAAATACCTCAAATTTAATTCATACCTTAAACTGGGTACTCGTCCAATGAGTAATCATCTGACGATACTGCTCTATAGGACAATAATCCACGAATGGTACCACCTCTAACTCAGTGCCAACTCTAGAACACCAGCCAATATACAACTCATGTGTGTAGGCTCTCCAAAGCTTGCCTAAATCCTTTAGACATTCCGCTCGAGCACCCTCAACATCGGGAAAATTAAATTGAAGATGACATCAAAATATTAATTCATATAAATACAAAAAATAATTCATGGCATTAAATACAACAGATTTTTTTACCCATATCTCTGCCCAAGCTCTATCCTTGACCTCATGTGGAAAATGTATCCATGAAAGCGGGATGATGGGAATGATGTCAGATTATTTGGCAAGCGTCGCCAAAAAAACTCCAACATTGCTGCCCTAATTTCTCAACCATTTGGTTGTCTTCATTGTAATCCACCATACCCAGTGTGTGGCGGTTCCACACCGAACGCATGCGTGTATGCCCCCGCCCCTACCTCCTGTCAGTAGATGTCTCTGTCATGAAAGAAAAAGAAATATTGTATCAAAACATGTTATAATGAAAATAAATATTGCTATAAAAATTTGTTAGGGTTTTATAAATATACATGTGCTAGTCTGATCGCTGAGCGCCGCCAGATCCACAGAAACTGATGGAACACCCTATGGTGGAACAGGAGTAGAAGACGATGGAATATAGAAGCTCGGAGAGACATAAGTAGAAGGAAAAGAAGATGGGACAGTAGTATAACTGGATTCTGACTGGGGAGTGGGAATCATCATGGGATGTGAAAATGATGGGGAAGAAGATGCAGAAGGTAGCAAGAACATGGGAGGCCTAAATATCCCATGTGTCCCTAACGACACACTAGAATCAGAATGTGGGAAGAATGACATGTCAGTGGGAGGGGCAAGGTCTAGTCGAGAACGCGCAGCTGATCATCCACCTCTGGTACGAACCCTCCTCGTACCACCGTCCTGAGTACTAGGACCAGTACTAGGCTCCTCGTCGAATAACTATCAATGTATAGGTGGATCTACGAAAATGTTTACAAAAAAATTAATCACATGACATTATATATTCTTTAAATATATATATTTGAAATAAAGTACTCACTATAGGCACTAATGGTGGAACACCCATCTCCTCCATCCAAAGATTGTTCTCCATCATTTTTTCCCTTCATCTCTATTCAATTGGATGAATTTACTGCTTTTGAAAACAAATATGTAATTAATTATAAAAAGGAAACTGTTGTGTAAACCAAAAAAACTAAATATATGAGGGAATAGGGGGATTCATTGGCAATATAGCTATCAATTGTTTTAGAAGATCTTGAATGAATTTAATAAATCATACAAGTTGTAATGTTCACTAAGTTAGAAATATTGTTTGACTAGGTTTGAATACAATTCAATTCTAAATTAGAAAATTCAATTAAAATAAAACAATAACCAATAAACATTGAAAATTCACATAACTTTCAAGTCAGCTAAAACATATTTGTGATCAATACTAAATCAATTTGAATATTTCCAACCTTAACAACCCAAATCGAGGTAAACAAAAATAATTGAGAACATGGATTAACGATTCTATATATTTTCAACCACAACTTCAGGTTCACAATCAACTCTGACAATTGAGCTATTGGATTCATCAAAAGAAATAAATGGATTGGTTCCAATGGCAATAGGGACAGTGTCAATTCCATCATCACCATCATCAAAAATATGTCTTGTAATTACATCAACTATGACACCAAATTCAGGTCAAAGTTGGTCTTTAACATAAAAAACTTGTTTAGCCATTGATGCCAACACATATGGTTCTTAGGTAGCAAGAGTGCAAGTCATATTAATTACTTGAAATCCACAATCATCAATAAATGTGTCGTGTCTCGTCGTCGAATCAAACCAATGGCATTTCATCATTGTGACTCGTCCATGAGAGTAGTAATCCAATATTATTATTTTCTCAACGACTCCATAATAACCCACATTTTCAAATCGCGGTCTACTATCTGATGCACTGGCATAACAATATGTTGTGGAAGTAACCATAACACCGTCATGTTGTGTTCTCATGTTCTTTTCTCGTTCAGTGACAAAATATTTGTACCCATTCATAACAATTGATTTACAGTCACGAACCACGGTATTAGGACCAGAAGACAAAGTTCTTATTTCCTCAGAGACAAAGTCAGCAGAGAAACTCAATACCTACAATATAAATGACTGTTAAACTTAATTAAATATTGAAATAATTAATTTAAACAATAATATTTTTACCTTCAATTTTAACCAAGCAGAAAACTCTTTGCTATGAAAAGTATCTCTCCTTCTCAAAGATAAAGAATGATGATTCCTATTTGTCATTGTTTTATGTTCCTTGTAGATAAAAAATATGAATAGTTTAACAGATATATATTTGAGATATACATAATCAATTTAGTTACCTGATATAGTCATCGAACAAATCACAGTTGAACGAAAATGTGCGATGTGCCATCTCCCGCTCTTCATGGCTTAATGTCTTCAATGTATATGATCCAGGAATTCCTCCTGTTTGATTAAGTGATGGAAAACTGGGTTCAATTTTCTCATACTGTTCTTCTTCATTTCTCCATGGTATCTTTAATCTTGTAGTAAGATCGGACAAATAAATCGAGAAGAAATCCATACATTCTTAAGCCAGGTAACTGTTCACGATAGAACCTTCAGGATGATTTCTGTTTTGGACATAAGACATTAATGTGAACATATTTCTTTTAGTTGGATACATCCAACAAAAAGAAATAGGTCCTCCGAGAAGTATTTCAGTGGGAATATTGATAGTCAGATGCAACATGCATGTGAAAAATGATGGAGGAAATATTTTCTCTAACTCACAAAAATTAATGGGGCATCTGTCAACATTTTTTGCAAGAAAGAATTGGAAAACTTCTTAGCACAAAGATCTCTAAACAAATGGCACAAAAGAATAATAGCCACTATTACATTATTAGATAAAAGATGACAGATTTCTATTGGAAAAAGCTCATGCAGTAGAACGTGATAATCATGAGTCTTCAAAGATTTTAGCTTCAACTCTCTTCTGTTGACCCATTTAGATATGTTGCTTGAATAACCATCAGGAACTCTAATAGTCTCTAATACTTCCAGAAATTGTTTTTTTCATAGGTTTCATCACATAAGAAGGACATGGAAGTTTCCATTTATTTTCACTGATACGCATAGGATGAAATTCTGGTCGGATGCCCCAATCCACCAAGTCACGCCAAGATCATAAATCATCTTTTGTATTCCCCTTGACATTTAGAAGAATCGAAAGCAACATGTCACATATATTCTTTTCAATATGAATTATGTTTAAGCAATGATGTAAAAAATTGGTTGAACAATAAGGCAAATCAAAAAAGATACCCCTCTTCCTCCAATTGTAACAGGTTTCAGTGGAAACATTCTCTCTCTTTCCAGATTTCATTTGACCCTTCCCGAAAGAAAAACTGAAATCTATCAATTCATTAAGAACATCAGTTCCAGACATATGCTAAGGTGGATCATTGGTCTCTATGGTATTATCAAATCTCTGAGGATTCATTCTATATGGATGATACTTTGCAAAGAATCGTCGATGTCCCATAAAACTGAAACTACAGTGATGTTTCAGTCTTCTGGATCGTGTGTTCTTCATACAAACTGGACATGACAGTTTTCCCTTCGTGCTCCATCCAGACATCATTGCATAAGCTGGAAAATCATTGATCGTCTACATAAGCACCACACACATCTGAAATATGTCTTTCGAACATGCATCGTATGTGCACACACCCACATGCCAAAGAAGTTTCAACTCTTTCATTAAAAGTTGCATGTATACATCAATATCAATGCCGAGATCAGAAGGACCAGATATGAGTATACTCGTGAAAGTGAAAGATTTTTTCATACATAACCATTGGGAAGATTATAAATGTGTATAAAAACTGGACATGTGCTATGTGAAGTAAGCATCTGCCCAAATAGATTAAAACCGTCGCATGAAAGACCCAGCCTCACATTACGCACGTCAGCTGCCAAATCAGGATGTCGAGCATCAAATCTCTACCATGAAAATCCATCTACAGGATGAACCAACTCATCATTAGTCTTCTTTCTCTCGGTATCATGCTATCTCGTTTTTATTGATATTTCATCAGACATAAAAATATTCCGGAGTCTGGGGATCAATGGAAAGTGACACATTACTTTCTGTGGAACGCGGGATGGTGTTCCATCAGATTTTGACTTCCAGTGGGATGTTCCACATTTTATACAATCATTTCGCTCAGCGGTTTTCTCCCAGAATAAACTGCAATCTTTCGGGCAAGCATGAATTTTGTTTCTTGAAAATCCAAGTTCCTCAACTAACTTCCATGCCATATAGTGGTTTGAGGGAATATCTGCATCATCTAGAAGTAAATCCTTCAAGAGGGTAAGAATGTAATTGATTTCTGTATTAGAAATACCATAAATAGTTTTCCCATGAAACAATCAGATTAAAAATTCCTGCTTTTTCATTTTATCGCATTGTCGATATACTGGAGTCATGGAAGCATCATTCAATTTTTTCACCCTATCAATATCATCATTTTCACTAGATGCATCAGCTGTTCTCATATCGAAGTCTTCTTGAGTCAAAATACTTTCTTTTTCATGATGATGAATAAATAGAAACAGATCATCTAACAAATTCTCCATTCCAGTCCTTTCATTTCGATCATCACCAATTTGAGATTTCATTCTCTCCCCATTGTGATACCACAAAAAGTAGTTTTCTTGAAAACTATTTTTGGTTATGTGGTAGCTGACTTCTTCACGGCTCAACCAAGGTCTACCAACATAATTGGAACATGGGCAGTGTATGCGACCACTATCTAAAGCATTGTGAAATGAAAAATCTATAAAGCTCTCCAAATTGTTTTGAAAATCGCTTGAGATCGGATCGGTTTCATACATCCAACTTCTGTCCATTCTGTACAAAGAATTTATATAAGTCATTTTGTCATAAACAATTCAATAGGATGAAATTTAATATAAAATAAATTTGTGTAAAATATTAAGGAAGAAAATAATCAAGGTATCAACTACACATGTGAAAAAATATACTAATGTGTTATTGAAAAAATGTAAAACCAACAAGAACTTAATGTGTTCTCACACCACAGCATGCCTCATCCCATAACCATATTATTAGGGTATCATAAACATGAATAACATCCACCTTGTGCCATCCTCCTACCCTACATGACCCCAACCACATTCCACATCTTATTATAGCCTTATCACATTGCACCTCACCTGAAAACGCTAGGGAAATCATTGTACATCTCACCTGAAGACACATGGACAATCACATCGCATCTTGCCTAAAAACACATGGTCAATCACTTATGAAGGAAGAGTAGGGAAGACATGGTAGCTATCCAACCATATAACCACCATCCTAGATATTATAAAAAATACCCATAACTCAAAACCTCTGATCGTTGGTAAGTTTATCCAACTCTGGTTGGGAATATGTATAAATAACATAAAATACATGATATATAGATAGCAGAAAATACCCAACCGATGGGTTCACATTAACTACATAATCACAAACTTCAATACTACCATACAACACATAAACCATCACAACCACTCTAACCACTATATGCAACACACCACACCACCACCACACAAGACACATAGCATTTCCCACTTTCATTTATAAGCCACATCATTCACACTTACATTGTCCATTCATTTAATGTTAAATTAATTAAATACATTTAACATACATCCATTTCTCTTCCATCTCATTTATTTACTATCTTGTTTTCTTGTTTTAACAGCATAATTTATTCCATAGATAAAAAGGAAACTAATAAAACCACCACACAACAACTCACCATCTCACAATAACCATCGTCTCCATGGTACATCGGACAACCATCTCACCAAAACAACCACATATCAAACAAAACTATTGCACATCACAAACCACCACACAAACAAAACCACCTCACCACATCATACACCACAACCTCATCACACAACACCTACACACGGCACAACACCACCACACATCATCACTACCACACAACTTCACATGTCACATCCATGCGCACTAACCATCACATTACAACCCCACATATCACAAATCCCAACTGGTCACCTCAATCACCATACAAAAACCTACAAAATACAATGAAACACAACAAAAAACCTCTCATAGAAGCAACATACCCCAACTTCCACAATTTATTAAAGGTCTTTTATTACATTACCCCTTTATTTAGCATGGATATTATAACACAAATGATATTCCAAGGGAAACTAATTAATTAACAAAATATTCATTCATTTCCCTATTTTTCACGTTGAAATCACATCAAAATCCAAACTTAAAACAAAAATATTAGATCAATAACAATAAAAACAAGGTAGCATGTGTGTATAAAGAATAAAATACCTGATTTTAGATGATTCAGATGGTTTTTCACCTGTTCAGATGGGGGAGTTCACAAGAGGAGAAGAGCGCCAGATTGATTTTAGGATTATGTCGTGAATGGGGGAGAGCAGCAGCCCGATTGTATTTGGGGAAAATATTTGCCAACGGTTTTTAAAAACCGTTGGCAAAGGGGTGTTCATGGTACCCTTTCCCAGCGGTTCAAGAGAACCATTTGCAAAGGGGTACCCTTTCCCAATGGTTCTAATGAACCATTGGGAAAGGCTTCCCTAAACCTTCTTTACCAACAGTTTAAGCAAGCCATTGGTAAGGAACCATGGGTAAAAACCTCATTTCTAGTAGTGTATTTTATTTTCAATTAAAAAGGTTGTGGTATTATTTCTCACCTCCCCATAAATCCCTATTTATGTTTGAAATGATTAGATACCCCTTTCGATCTCATTAATGCCTCTCATGTACACCCATTACCAAGATGATATTTTTTAAGGATTTTCTCTCTCCACATTCACATTAAAGAAATTATTTTGTATTATGACTATAAATTCCATTAAATATGTTGGTACATGTATCTATATACAACACATTCTTTAAATTTCATGTAAATATTATGATACACCCCTTCCTCTCTCATCAACCATTTTTATTAATTTTTATGTCATGATATTATGCTACCGAAATTGCACCGCGATTTTCCAAGTCAAAGTCATTGTGTATTGAATACCATTCCCATTTCTATATCAAGGGTATTCACCTTTATACACATTTACTTATGTATTATAGAGTTTCATTTATAAATTCCACATTTTTATATCTTCTAATAAATGAATATGTTTAATGAATCCATGTTATATGATCTATGTGGCACACTTATGCATTAAATGAAATTATTAAGAAGGGTGAACCCTGGTATCACTCCAATGCATTGGGTAAAGATTAGTATCATGATAAATCAAGTGCAATGAGGAATTAATCATTCTAATTCAAGTAAAAATTAGGGTTTACTCATGCTCTATGTGAAGTTAGCCTTGGCTCATGCTAATACAAGGGTAAGTGTTATTGCCACATTTTCATGTTATGATAATCATGTTATATCATACCTTTATGTTCATGTTTCTTTTATGATCCATTGATATTACTATTATATAACATGTATTGTATTATTCATTTTATGCCTTGTTTACTCCCTTATTGGGCTTTATAGATCACCGTTTTCTTATGCATGTCCTCAGGTTATCCCATGCAATTCTAAGTACGAGGGAATATAGTGGTCATGTAAAGGAAGATTTCAATAAAGATGTTGTGTTTAACATTTTAAGTCATTGTGTAATGTTCCTAAGCCCAAAATACACTAGAACCATCGATATTCTATGTTGTATCAATTGAATTTTTAATGTAATAAATCATGTTTATTTGTGTAATAAAAATCATGGTTGTTATTCTGTCTTTGAGGAAGTGGTCGGTCAGGTGCACCTTGTGGATGACCCTCCCCTAATGGAGGTTGCACAACCTCCTATGATGCCGAGTGAGGATGTGCGACCTACTCAGCCTTCTCGGCATCCGTGTAAGGCAGATTCACTTTTTGACTCTCAGAAACATATTTCTTTGGTGATGAATCACATAGATTTTCTTCTTCACTCACATGAAGAAATGGAGGATCAAGTCTTAGATATTAAGGCTCTACAAGAAGTCATCAAACAAATGTTAAGGAAAATTTGTAGAGTAGAAACAAAAAAGGGGCAAGGTAAATGGATCGATAGGCAGAACCACATCTTGAGTAGATGATTCAACATGGGGAAGATCAACTTGGAGGAATATATGCAGTCTTGGGACATCTTGGTAGAACATTATGAAGAAATATTGATGGTCGATCCTAGCACTCAGGTAAGCTCTATTCCCTAGATAATGTTTAATGACTGTTATTCTAATCATCTCAAATTTTTCTTCAACAAAAATGTCATATATTTTGGGGCACAATCTTACTACTGTAAGGGTTTTTACTGCCCATTAAAAGTGTTTCAAAATAAAAAAATGATATTGGAGTGAAAAAGAAGGGTTTTTATAAAACAAGTTCAATAATTTCATATAATGAATATGTTTTATATATATTAGTGTCTAATTATAAATAATATAAAAAATATCATATGATAACATACATAAATATAATCAATCATAGCAAAAGGATTTGTTTTTATTCTAAATAAAACTTTTCCCGTCAAATATATTATTTTATTTAAAACAAAAATTTCTGAAATTTATAATTTTAATTTGATAAAAGTTAATTCATTTTTTTAATCATCATGATGAAATTAGAAAATTTTTAATTCTTTTATTTTTATGAAGAATATTATTTTTACTAAATATTAACAAATAGAGTATTTATGAATACCACAACCTTTATGATATCATTATTATGTAATCATGACATAAAAATTTATGAAAAGCTTTATTCATAGAATTGTTATCTATATTGTAAAAAAATAATTTTAAAAAATATTTTGAATTTATAATCCTATATGTATCATTTTTGATCCTAAATTATATTGTATCTTAATTAAAATTTTATTTTTGGTTATTTTTTTTAATTGAGCGCTTGAAAATATTTTTCCCTTTTTTCGTAATTTAAATGTAAAATAACATTCCATTATGTAATAAAAAGATCTTGGGAATAAAACCCAATTAGTAGTCTTAGTCCTAAATTATAAAATAATAATAATTTAAATCTTGAAATGACCCTCTCTACACATATAAATACCCTATCTTCTTTACCTTGGAAAAATATTTCACATTAACATATAAAATAATAATATAAGCCCTTTACCCATATACTAATCCTATTATCTATATTATATATGTTTTGGTGATACACATCCCTTGGCCTTCAAGTCTATATCAAAGGAGTAAATCATTAATAATGAGGTAACCCCGATTTTATTTAATTATTTTCTTTCTTATATTTTCTATACTCCAAATAAAATTACCTACCTTTCTAATATTGTTAACATATAATTATATAACATAATAATATTATTATTATAATTTTACAACTATTTTTATCTATTTTTATCATATACTCACTCTCTCACTCACTTTCGACACGTCTAAAAAATGGATACTTTAATATGCCTACAAGGTAGTTCTCAATGTTTTACATATCATAGCCTAAATGGATGGTTAAATTATAGAAATTAAACTATTTTTATTTTAAATTATTATATTCTTTATTAAATAATTTTACAAAATTTTATATTTGTAATAATAAGAATCATGAAATTGAAATAAAATGGGATAATCTAAAAAACCTTGCCTCCAAGAAATTATCATTTCAAAATAAATTGAAATAAATAAATTCCATGGAATATAAAAAATAAATATTGAATAAGGAATATTATTAAATTATGGATTTGTTTTTTTAATAAATATATGTTAATTATATTGGTGGCACAAAAAAGATGAAATAAAATGGGACCAATGGTAAGGTCTTTTCCTAACTCAACTCCCTTCCATGAGTTATAATCCCTCATATTTATCTACAACATTTGAAGATTTATTTATTATGTAATATGATGTTATTATATTCTATTTCCACTTTAATTTTTGGGTAATTTAAATGTTCCCTTAAATATGTTCATCTATGATGGATTTATTTCTTCATAAAATATGATATCATTAAGAATAATTATCAGCCCTTTTTAATGTCTCTCCTTCTTCAATATATGTATAATTTCCTTCAATGATTAATTTTTTTATAAATCTAGAAATCCATTATCTCTTGTGATATTAATATTTCTCTTTACCACTTTTGAGAATGAAAATTTATTACACTTTTAAAGATGTTGGTTTCAATGAAGATATTATAAATATTAAAAAGACTTTTCTTTTAAAAATCATATATCTAACATAAAATCCACATTTTTTATCCTAACCTTTATTTATTTACAATATTACATAAATGGTATTTATTTATAAAAAATGTTTTAAAAATTATCCTTGTTAATTTACCAAAAGTAACTTTCCAAAGTGACTCAAAACTTCATCACTTTACGATAATGATAATACATTTTTTTCTTATTTTTTTTCAATTAACTTTTCATATTTATCTCTTAAAGATATATTTTATATGGGGTATTTATTATTAATAACCCTATAAAATAATTAATTAAATACTCCTTTGGGGTGATTTAATTATTGGTATCAACCAATTTAACTCATGACGTCATTTTATGTCATACGATTAGAAATTGTTTCGAAAACCATGTTATTTCCTTTAATTTTACATTTTATAATGTATGATTTCTTTAATGTTATGAACATATGTATGATATATAATTAGGTGAAATTGTTTCTCTATATTCCCTCCAATTAATTAAGTAAAAATTTATATCACATGAAAGAATTGTGGAGAATAAGTTGTGATTCTCGATCCACTCTACAAAATAGATAATGACACCTGATCCACTATGTTATAGGAAGCATTTAGTGATGCATGATTCACTATGTTATGATGGTTAGGGTAGTTAAAAATGACATATGATATGGTTTTTATTCATTTTTCTCTTTCACATTTATATGTTAATCAATATTCTAATGTTATAACTCCATGGTTTATGATTATTTTAACATATTCCAAAGTGAAAGTATATATATTATGCTTAAATAATAGAAATATTATAATACAATGATCTAGTTAAAATATTAATGTTGTTATATTATTAATTATGATTTACTATTATGATTTCATAGTATTTTAATAAGATATTTATTTCATGTAATTGTTTTTCATATTCTTATGATATAAACCTTTATGAAATTATAACATTTTTTCCCATTTTAAGTGTTTGAACTCACTCAATTTGTTTTCCACTTACTCAGGAAATTATATATAATAAAATTATTTGAATTAGGTTTACATATATATTTCTATGAGAGGTTCTGAAGTACTAATGTTTAATATGTTTCTTATGAATCCTATCTCCAAAGAAACTAAACCTTTGGTTTCTATGATTTTGTTATCATTATTAGATGTAATAAATTTTGAATATGAAGTAAAATATATGTACATTTATCTTGGGGTTCTTTATAGTCTTCAAAATTATACACTCTACGATCCCATATAAATATATATTTATTTTGATTTCAAAATTATGAATATTGACTAAATTCTTTTTTTGACTATTGATGTGTTCCTCCTCAATGTGTATGAATTGTTTGGACCAATGAATTCAAGAGTTATAGAATAATTTTCCATATTACTATCTCTATATTCACGATTGGAAATAGAAATGTTTCAAACTTTATACTGATTAATATTCTCTCTATGTGATGGCATTTATACAATTCCCCTAAAACCTAAGATTAACTGATGTGGTATGAATAAATTCTATTTTCAAGTATCCCAAGGGTTTTAGTACTATTAACATAGAATTGAATCTTTATATAAGTTGATATATTTATATTCTTAGGATTATTCTTTTAAAATTTATAAAACTATATCAAATATAATTTTAAACATATTTTTTTTAAAAACCAAAAACATTTTCAAAAACATTTGAAACAATTTGAAAAACAACTTCCATTTAATGAAATTATTTCGAAAATCCTCTACATGTGCATAACATACATATCCATTTTCATAATTATTAATGAATATACATCCCATCCCAATGCATCATGTTTATAGATTTTTATAGGGGATCACATCTAATAATATATCCATTAATAACTTATCATATCCAAAATCCCTTAAAACTCTTGGTTTAATATAAAAAGATAATTATACATTTTATAGGTAACTAATGAGTTTTGAGAAACCTAATATTAATTAAAACCATAATTACAATGACTAAACATTAAAAATCACATTGATACCATTTTTTAACTACCTATTTGAAGGACCAAAACCCCAATACCCAAACTAAATCTCCATTTAGTCACAAAAACATTCACTGATCACCAGAAACTCAAAATTAGTTCGAATAGATACCACATTATTATTGGGAAAATATTTTCCAAAAAATTAAATAAAAAACTATATTCATATATAAAATTTACATTTGTTTAAATCCAATAGTGTTATTCTAAAATATTATAAAACCAATTAAAACATCAAAACATATTATAAGTGAAGAAACCTAGACATAATAATTGAATGTATATTAATAAAACATATCTATCCCGGTAAAAAAATTATATAATAATTATTGAATGAAAACTATCATATAACCTCATGAATATAACTCATATGATCAATTATGAATAAATAAAGAACCATTTACTTGTCCAACATTGTGATAAATAATGTTTATATACACATTGAGGCTTACATGAAGGGGTGAGTAATACTTTACTTAGTAGTATTTCACTGAATTGATTCCATTAATTATCATATATGATCTAATTTAATGAATATAACCATTGGTATTTGTAAATAAAAATATAGTACATAAAATCAGAATCCTTCCAAAAAAACATATTTATACCGACCATGTTTACTAAATAATTCATATTTCTAGACATACTGAAAACCTATATGCTAAATTCTAAAACTATAATTACTTAATTTAACGAACCATTAGAAAAATAAAAATTAGGTGACTATGAAAAAATGTATAAAAAACACTATTATGCTCATAGTTCACCTATTATGAATCTTCACAGAACGATATGGATTTATATGGTATTTTCCACCCTAACCACTGTCATTTCCCACATTTCCCTATAATATTTTCTAAATATTGAGTTTATAATTCTTTTGAATTTAATATAATTTCTAAAAAATAATTTCCCTTTTAAATTATTTACCATTAAAATATTATCATAATCAACACATCTTATGTTTATGTCCAATTTTAAATAAAATATCCATTCTTATCTAATCATATCTAATGAATATGAAACCCCAAAATCCATGATTTTCATTAAAAATAACCTTTTAAATATATCATAAAATTATATAATTGATAATTTTATCAAAATAAATGTCACATAATTTTTTTAAAATTTTTTTAATTCAAGTTAAATATTTGAAATGAATATCAAACATATGAAATAAAATCATAATCTTCTATGGAAGTAATATGAGTCACCTACCGTGGATTCTTTCCCAAGAGTTTTCTATAAGCTCCCAAGTTAATGAAAATAACATGGAAAATAATATAGTATTTTAAATTTAATCCCCCATAAAATATGAAACGTAAACCAAGTGAACTAATCTTCTTATTTAAGAGAGGTTGGAATGGCCATAGGATATAATGGCATAACTCTTATGTGACTTTTGAGTTCAGATTACACAACCTCTGATTATTACCAAAACCCCTAGGCCATTTGTCACATTCTAACTCACTGAATCTAATGTATAAAATAAAAGGAGACACAAGGTAATATCAATAGATTTTCATGACCCCATCTCAATTTAAAACAATTCCATTCTGAATTTCATATATTCATCACTATCATTTTTTAGAGAGAGAATAGAAAAATGAGTGTTTATGGTCTAAGGAGGGTTTATCTTAAAATTTAACTCTGTTCTAAACAAATTTAGAATAATTTACAAATATACGATATAATCCACTGATTATTAATCAAATTATCCATCCATTGATCACTCAATGACAATATTTCACTTCCATTAATCGTGAAGTAGAGAGATCTATCAAAGAAAATATTATAACAATAGGAATATATATTTATATATTATAATTATTTATTCATAAAAATAATTCACCCCTTAATAATCCCCTTTAATTAAAGTTAAAAACCCAATTAATTTCCATTTTTTAAACCGTTCTCTACCGATACTATATATCATAATTTAAGCATCTTTCATTCTTTTCATTTCAACCATAATAATTCAATGGTTTCAGGTTATTGATAAAAAATAAATTCTCTAATTCCATAACACATTCTTAGAATCCATATATTAATTGAATCCATTAACATAATAAAATTAACCACCATAATTCATTGTCGAACATTAATATATTTTATACCACTCCAACAAACCCAATTTAAAATCACATAATTATATAGAAATTGAAACCCATAACATCATTGTCAAATGAAATCCTTCTAATTAATTATCCATGTCACATGAATTAAAAAATTATATATAATAATTATTTCAATAATATCTTCAATGTTATAGGAATATTCCTTGGTAATAATATGTTATCATATATGAGTAAATTAAATAATGAATCACTTAAAATGATAAGTTCCATTTCCCCTTAACAAAAATTTAAATAAAAGAACTAATATTTATCATTTGAAAAATTAATTAATATCTAAAATAATGGATCTTACAAAATTGAATATTAGTTATAATATCAGAAAAAAATTAATCCCACACCATATTACATATTTTATGAAATGTTTCATTCAATTATTTTTAATGTTGGTTTTAAAGCCTCTTTTTATTGTGAAAGAAAAAGAACTATATTTATCTAGGTAGAGGGATCCCCATTACATAGCCCATGGAACTATGGTCATGAGGCCCATGAAAATATCCCAATGGCCCAATAAAAATTTATGTTATCATTATCATGCTCACTTCCTGCATACGTTTCCGCCTCCCTGTATAATGTCTATATCATTGCCTAGTGATGTTCGGCCTCCATCATCACCTATGACATAAATCCCCTAAGGAGATTTCCATGATTTTAACCATGGTATTATGGATTCATGATTCTGGGGTTTACCACTCAAGAACCACCCTAACTATAAAAAGGATATTAGGTAATGGGGTATTCTTCAGTGCCACACCAAACATTTTTAGGGCCCTACCGAGAACTTGGACGCTATCATTACCCATCCAAATTCAATTTAATATGGATTCAAGCCTGATACATTTCTTTGATATTGGATTAGGGGCCTTACATAGTACCACTTGATTTACCCATAGCATGAAAAAGAAAATCAGGTAACAAGGTGTTGTCAGGTGGCATGCCACACCTTTCTTGGGACTAACCCAGCACCTACGCACCATCCTTCTCCATATAAATTTGAGTGTGGTGGGACTAAAACCTAATCCAGTTATGTTTCCAGGGAGTGTCTTACTTACATAGTACCTTTTAAGTAACCCCTAGTTAGAATGTATCATTCAATGATTTTTCACTAATTATGGATGATAATTTTGTATAATGATTTACATGTAAATGAAATTATACAATCATTTGATAGATCCAAAATATTATTCCTAGAGTATACCAAGATGTGTATATGTTATTATTAGGATATAATGTTGAATGAATTACCCATTTACAAAAATTATCCCCACTTTTTTGAAAAGGACAAACTAAGTTTCACCTCGTGGAATGGATGGCATGAAAGCTACAAGAAAGGGAATACACGAGGAAACAAATCTAGAAGAGAGATTATTTCTTAGGAGTAGGGGAAAAATTAGAGACATAATAAAACATTTCTACATGGAAATCAATTAAATAGGATAAAAACATCATTGAAAATATATAAGGTTTAATTATCCCAAAAATCACCCAACAATCATTATCAAATACGCATTTATTGATGAATGATGGTAATAGTATACTATGAGAAAAAATACTCCATTAGAGGTCTCAATGTTATCCTTCGTCATGGGGTTGATCTCCAAAGAAAAATATACAAGTTGTGTGAATTCCGTAAACATGAGTCTTCTGATTATTATGCTCTGTTATATCTTGTGATTGATTATTAATGATTTTATACTCTTATAACTCATGCCTTTTTTGTAACAAAACTATATGAAATCACTCATGTAATATATTCTTTGACTTGTTGTATATGTTCACAAAATTTTTTATCATCTTCTCATAACTTTATTATTATCTTATCTCACTTATGATCATCTACTAACATCTCCCATGTTTATCCTTACCAAGAATCGTTTCTCATCCTTTCTTATGTTTCCATTCCCCCAGCTTATTAAAAAAAATTATTTACGAAATGTTTAATAAGAGTATAGTTTTTGAAGAAAATTTTGAGAGATATTGAATATATTTTCATGAAATAAGTTTATTATGTATCAAGTCACCAAATAAACATAACCTTTATGGAAATTGTGCATATATTATTGTAAGATGTTTTGGATTTTCATCTAAAATTATGTAATATTTTTTTAATTGATACTCAGTTAATATCATTGTCATAGGAAATGATGTGTTTTATGAGATAACTAAAATAAGGGAAAAATATGAAGTAACGATATACATATTTAATGTATGAATATATTCTAATCGATATAGAGCTATAATACTAACATAAAATAAAATAGGCTTCTCTTTGTTGGTGTTTACATTTTATTGAAAGTAATAAATATTTATCTTCCCTTTGGTGAGAATAGAATTATTTCACCCAATAACACAGTATGATCATTGGAAAATGATGTAGCATTGGAGTTTTCATTCATTGATGATATTACAATTATTATTAACTTAAAGTTTTTGATAGGGGATTTATTTATCTCATAGAATTTCTCTAATTTAGGTCCAAAAGGGTTTTTATTTTTTAGTTTTTTTCATTCATGATGTGATAGTAAATATCAACATCCTTTCACTCAAAAAATATAAAATTATCGAAAACTAAAATTTTCATGATCTTTTGTTATAGTGGTTTCATCATTCATTCTACTTGAGTAAGATCTTTTTTTATAGATCCATCAATTGATATATATATCTATACCCATCAATTACTATAATTGATTGTACTCCTTCATTTAGTGGTCTTATTAGATGGTATGAGAAAACTTTTAAGTATAAGGTGAAATATGACCAACAAACATCAGTAAATAATTTTTCTATGATTACACCATGATTTCCTATTCATTTTACACTTACAGCATTGTGCTAAAGTGAATTTTTATTATAAATATCAATTATTATAAAACATTTCACTTAATTATTGATTATATCTGTTAAAAACATATATTTCACTTTATTTGATATTTTCATTATAGGTGGAGGGGATGTGTAGGATCCAAAGTGATGGTCATGAATTGTGACCCAAACTACGCAAGAATGAAGGAACACCAACGGACTAAACCACACAATGATACTAATACGTGCATAAATTTGGGATTAAATTTTGTGATATGATACAAATTTAGTGGGATACAACATTAATGAAGGAATCCAATACCAATTCCTCCATTAAGAGTCCCAACTGAACTGGAATTTCCAATAAAATGAATCTACATGGAGTCAAAAGTTTGTCATAGAATTTTGTTAATATCTATTATTATAATCATTATTTGGCTGCCAAATTTGACATGAAGATGTAAAGGAGTTTGGTCAAGATTTTTTTTTCAGTTTTTTAAATGTTATATAATATTTTATAATAGACTAAAACTATTATCGATGTGTTTTCTCAAAATCACGGACTCTAAAACTACCTCCCATTTTGGCTATAGAAGAACACTTTGGGAACCAAATTTAGGAGTTCGAAAAAAAGGAATGGTGATTCCATTTTGGAGACCCAAATGAGTCCTCTACTCATTCCTAGAAGTTATAGAGCCTTTGGAATTTTTTTAATTCATCATATTTGTCTTCCTCCCGACCCATAGATTTCTAAATTCCTTGTGATCACCTGGGGGGAATGTGACGCAAATCCTAAACATTTCTTTTGTAATATTTTAATGGTATTTAAAATTACATGATTTTTTGTTTTCTTAATCATACTATATTATTATTTAATTGGTTTATTAACTGGTATTTCATTATTAAACAAATATGATCATGTTTGGGGGTACCCTTTTCATGTGAAGTTTCACACATTGTTCCTCATTTATTCTTACCAATTTTAATTATGGTGTTTGTGTGTTTCAAATGGGATAATTTAACAATCATAAAAACTATAAAGTCCATTTAAATTTATATAATGGTATCCCAAAAAAATAACATACAGACCTGGAAAGCGTATCCAGTTCTTGGTGTGTTGCGTTGGTGAGTTTTGGTTATGAAGTCAAACAAAAATCTCTAAATCATTTAATGTAACAGGTGATTTACTGGGTGTTTCAACTGAAACCTAGGAGGTATCTTAGTATAAACTCAATAAAATTATAGTTCATTATGTTAAAAACCAGTTACTAAAATATCTAAACCCTCTCACTTAAAGCGATGCAGGATTATCATTATGATATTTCACCAGGTTGATCACGCTTAATCAATACTGTTAATTTACACATTGTTTTATTACTTTCCTTTTAAAATTGCTTTATTAAATCAATAAACCCTAATATTTATAAAATATTTTTCCAATTTTATTTTCATAATCAAATTTTTTTCCAAAATTATAGATATGTGCCTCCATTGAGAGATGACCGAGGGTTACTGTTAAAATACATACATTATAGAAAAAAATACACATCTAATTTGATGCACTCAAAAAAAAGATCAAATTTAAGTGCCATTTTCAGGTATCCAAGATAACATTTTCCCTTTATTAACATTTATTATTTTATTTTACTTATTAATTAATACTACTTTCAACACCCCCATCATGTTTGATTATTTTATTTATTTTTTTTGTGCTTCTTCTTCTCTCTCTCTTCCTCTCTCTATATTTTTATATTATAACATTATATTTATAAAAATTATTAATTTACTATATTTTATCTATATTAAATAAAAAAAATAAAAAATATACAAAAAAACATCAAAACTTATTTTTATGTCCCAATCAAAAACATAAAATCTACTTGAATTTGACCAAAAAATTGAAAAGATACGTCACTCAAAAAAATTTCATCAAGAGTAAGACAATCAAGTAACACTAATGAACCCCTTTTGAAACCTAAATTGATCCCAAATAAATAAAAAATTTATCCAAATGAAACCTCATAAATCATGGAAGAAAATAATCTAGCATTAAAAGAACTACCCACCACAGATATGGAGTACCAACACGCGTACATCCTATATTCTAAGGAAGCATCCAACATTGAGGTGAGATCAAGAATCATCCAACTTATTTCTTAATTATAAGGTCTTCTTGGTAAGGATCCTCACAAACATCTCAATGAGTTTCAGATAGTGATCTCCACCATGAAACACGAAAATATTTCTCTGGACCTCATAATGTTTAGAGACTTCCCTTTATTCCTTGATAGTTTAACTAAATATTGGATATACTATCTACATACAACAATTGTGGTCTAGAATGACCTAAAATGGATATTTCTAGAGAATTTATTTCTTGAATCCAAAAAAATCATCAATTAGATAAGAAATCTATGGAATTAGACAATCACAAAGAGAGACCCTTCATGAATTTTGGGAGAGATTCAAAATAATTTTTTTATGTTTTCCCCACCACAAAATTAGTGAACAATTGAAAATTCAATGCATTTATAAGGGACTTGTCACCATGGATTGAGAAATGATATATGTTGCATTTGGTGGTGGCCTTGTTGATACAAATCCTTCCACTGCTCATGAGTTAATAGACTACATTGTTAAAAATGAACAACAATTTGGTACACAAGAAATTTAACTAACCTGAGGAGTTTATGAGGTAAGTCATTCATTCCTATAAAAAATGAAGATTATATTCTTTATTTGATTCATAACCTTATATGGAGTTTTTATCAAGTACAAGGTAATTCTCACTCTCGTCATATTCTATTAAATTGTGTTATTTTTTCTCATAATAGTCATTCTTTTGACCAATGGCCACCCTTATAGGATTCATATATGTCTTGTGATGTAGTATTCCCTAGGAATCCATTCCAACAAGAACCAACCTTCAAGCCTGAACCATTTTAGACAAATACAATCCATGGGTTGCAAGAAATACCATAATACCAATAATGAGTAAACTCAAGAAACACAAAAAATTATTGATATCAAAAAGGCCAAGTTATGTAACATTCTTATCCATAAATGTATCAAATCATTCCACCTTATTTTCCTCCCAAATCTGAACTAATACTCAAGGATATGGTGATGCAAATGGAAACCCAAAACCTCTAGTTCCAATCGAACACACAAACATCCAATCAAGACCTATTAAATCAAGTTGGACAATTGGAAAAAACCACCAGTTAGATTAATATTCATAGTTCTAGACAAATTCCATACCAACCTATTGGTAATCAAAAGGATAAAGGTAATGATTGTGCAATCCTACTTCTTAGTGTTAAACATGTTTCTTCATCCATTTATTATAGGCAATAGGTAAGTCCACTTCTTGGAAACTCTCTTTCTCTGCCTGTAAAATATTATAATAAAGAGAAAAAAACATAAAGTGTAAACAAGTTACTGTTGGGGATTCCCCTAAACAATCCAATCTGCTTTCATTTCCCCAAAGGATCTATAAATCTGTGAAAATTATTGACAATGAGATTGATAATGAAATAATGGATACATTTAAAAAGGTTCAAGTGAATATTCCTTTATTTTATACTGCTAAATAGATCCCTCTATATTCCAAGTTTCTTAACGAGTTTTTCCCACCTTGATGGAGACTGAAGTGGAATGAGAGAGTCAGCCTAGTAAGGAACTTATCGGTCTTGATATAACCAGCAATACAACCAAGTTCAAGGATCCAGTAACATTAATGAGACCTCGCACCATAGGGGACACCATCTTTTCTGATGAAATGCTAGATTTGGGAGCTTCAATTAATGTAATTCCTTACTCTCTGTACACTTATCTATTGTTTGGGGAGATTCAACCAATGTAAATCATCATGAAACCTTCCTCCCAAATCACAACACACCCATCTATAGTGATCGAGTATATCCTTATAAGAGTGTATAATATAATCTTCCATTCAGACCTCTACATTCTGGAGATGGGAGATACCTGAACCCAAGGACATGACCCTCTCATACTAGGAAGTTCATTCCTTAAAATATAAAATTAGACCATAAAAATTCCAAATGGTATTATGTCCATGGATTTCAGTGGAGAAAATGTACATTTTAATATCCTCGATTCTGTGAAACAACCCATTAAAGGGCACTCCACTCTTCCTAACTATTCGATGGAAGTGGTATCCAATGAAACACACACAACATTATCTTCTTGACCCATACTTTGATTAATTTATTCTTATTCACCATTGGATGATTTGAGTTCTGATTCATGTTTTGATTGATTTTTGGGTTTAAAAAATCATAAAGATCAGTGCTTTAATGTAATATTGTGTTCATTATAAGGTACCAATGATATTATATGATTCTAAAAAATCATTTTCATTGATTCTACTTCTTTATAGAATAAAAATGAGAAGATAGACAGTTTCACAAACCTCACTCCCACTGAATACCCTCCCTCAATACAGATATCACCAATGTTTTCATTTAAGCCACATGCATCCAATTTAAAATATATCTATCTTAAGGGTATTGAGTAATTTTTGTTCATTATTTCCAATAACATCTCTCCATAGAAGGAATCAAAACTACTCGACCTTTTGAGATAGAGAATAAAAAGGTGATAGGATAGATATTGGGTTATATTTCTAGGATTAGACTATCTATTTGTATACATCATATACTTTTAGATGATGTGGATAATAACTTAAGAAAATCTCAACTTTGGTTAAGTACAACTCTCCTTAATGTGGTAAAATTGGATTTTAGTAAATTACTTGCTTCTAGGATCATTTATCTTATATCGGATAGTAAATGGGTTAACTCGGTGAAAATTGTGCCTAAAAAGAAAAATAATTATTGTGTCAAATGAATGGAATGAATTGGTTCCAAAATGTTTGAAAAATAGTTGGTGAGTCTATATTGACTACCATCGACAGTATCAATCTATTGGAAAGAACCGCTTTCCTTTACCTTTCAATGACCAACTATTAGAAATATTTACTAGTAAGTCCCATTATCATTTCCTTGATGGCTATTCAGATTATTTCCAAATCCATATTGCCCTTTAGGATAAAGAAAATACAACATTTATCTATCTATTCATCACATTATAAAACAGAAGGATGCCTTTTGGTCTATCTAATTCTACTAGTACATTTTAGTGATGTATGTTGAGTATTTTTTCTATATATCTTGATAATTATATAGATGTATTTATGGATGATTTCACAGTTTATGGAACTTACATTGATGATTGTTTGGAACACCTTGGTTCTTTCCTCCGCCATTCCATTGAAAAAAATCTCATATTAAATTATGATAAATGTCATTTCATAGTTGAGTGGAGTTTTTTCATGGGAATGATATTTCAAACAATGGAATTCAAGTGGATAAATCAAAAAGTAATTTAATTTAATCACTTCCATATCCAAAATATGTTCATGGGTTGAAATATTTCTTGGTCATATTGGTTTTTTCCACCGATTTATTAATGAATTTAGTAAGATAACACTTCCCTTCTCTCAGTTAGAGAAAATGGATTTTGAATTTATTTTTGATAAAATTGTGAGGATGCTTTTAATTGACTAAAAAGGATTCTCACATCACATCCCTGAATCTAACCACAAAGGTGGGATCTCCCCTCGAACTTATGTGTGATGCCTCTAACTTTTCAATTGGAGATGTTTTATCACAAATGGCCGAGAAATCTCCTCATGTGATTTTGTATTCCTCATGTTCCCTTGACCCTGACTAAGAAAAATACACTAACACTGGAAAATAACTCCTTTATACTGTGTTTTCCATGAAAAATTTATATTCTTATCATATCAGTTATAAAATCATTGTATTTTCTAATCAAGATTCCCTTTATTTTATCCTAAATAAACTTGAAGAAAATTCCTACCCCATTTGGTGGATGATTCTCTTATAGGGGTTTGACATTGAGATTAGAGATATGGTAAGAGTGGAAGATGTGGTAGCATACCACTTTAGTATAATTTCCCCACCATTGGACCACCCTATTGACTCATCCCTCCCCATTGGATAATTATTCCCTTATAAGAACCTATGTGATATTGTGGACCTTATCCCCTAGTATGTGGACATTGTGAATTTTCTAGCAACATCTAGGGTCCCCCATAATTTTAAAACATCTCAATCCAAGATACGTAAGCATGATTCATAATGGTATATTTGGGATGACCAATACTTTTGGATTATTTGTACTGACCATGCTTTTCATTGGTCTGTCCCTAACAATTGGTTTACGTCAATTTTTAGTTTCTTCCACACTTTATCTTGTTGGGTCACTTCGGCTCTCAATGCACTACTCAAAACTTCATGACATAGGACATTATTTTCAAACATTGTATAAGGATTCCCATAAATTTTTTAAGCCATTTACATGATGTAAATGAATTGGTTATATCTCAAAGAGGAATAAAATATAGAGAACCATTATTTATATACATTGATAACACTTCATAATTGAAGTATATTTATTATAACACATAAAAGAACTATTACATGGTCATATTGGTATAGCGTCTTTTGAAATAGGGAAACATAAACAACTGGTTCATAAAACATCTATATTGTCTACCATCAATTTCATTGTAACTTGACTCCTTTTTGGAATATCATACTTAATACACTTCTTCATGTCTCGGAAAAAATAACCATATAAAAGGGTGACATAAAATGCTCAGTAAGGGTAAACAAATGAAATAACAATCATATAATATTCATAAGAACATAACTTTTGAAAATTATATCCTATATATAAAATATCACAATATCATGTCATGGGATAAATTGTTAAAGTGAAATGTAATCCCAATAGTCCTAACCTAAGACATGATTTTTTTTGGAATACCAACATATGCATATAAAATCATTTTATATTAGTCACGAATCATTTTCAAGACCATCATAGTGGAGAAATTCAACTACTAAACTGAGTTCTCTCCTAATTCCAGCCATGTATCACTGAACCAGATTAACAAATCATTCTAGCCATGTCTATCTCATGAGATATAAATATTTACCTAATTCATTAGAGGGAGATATAGGTCCCACCCATCCCATAATGAAACCATTCTTATGTATGACACAAAAACATAGAAACATTCACCATATCATAACCCATGAAATCAAATTGGATTCTTAAACATCATTCCATCATAATTGATATAAAACAAATTGATTTCCTAAATAACATTCCATCATAAAAACAATAAAATCATAGTAATAACAGGGATAGAAAAATAAACCAATTTAATCTTATATGGAAAATAATTTTGATAAAACTCTTGAGCTTCATTCGTGAGGAAAATATCCTTTCTTCTTCAAAATGTTTTCTTTTCTCAAAATGTCGTGAACTTTTAAAATAAAATAATTGAGTTGAAAATAAACTTTTAAATGAGTACAGGAAGCTTCATGTAAATAAGATGTTATGAATATTTAAAAACTCGTTCATGCCATATAAGTTAAAAAAACATTCTCCTCGTACTTTTTCTAGAGAAGTAAAAAAGTACCTCGTATGGTAAACAAAAGAAAGATTCTTTCCAAACCATATAGTAAAAGTAAAAATGTATAAAAATGACTCTAAAAATACATATAATAATAGTAAAACATTTATGAGAATATTTATAGAAAACATGGACATGGATGATAAATATATCCCCAGTATATACTTATGAATAAACAATCTCGGATAAAACGAGATTGGAAAAGTTATCCCTTACTTTAAGTCTGATATGCTTAATTTGTATTTGAACCTTCTATATAATAATTTAAATAATGTTACCTATTTATTACATAATCATAATCATTTTTATGATAACATTTATGATCATATTTTCATCCATTTCTTAGTAACATTTCATTGTTACTCGTTATTTGGGTATTAACATCTTTATGTTCTTATATATGTTTTGTCGGATAAGTTATTATTACACTTTTTAGGATATGTTTATATAATTTCAAAAATGGTATTATAATAATATATATCATATTTATTAATTTAATTCATTTATATAATCATGGTTTAATGAAAATTATGTATAATGAATCATATTGCACTGTGGAGACAGTAAGTTGTATGTACGCACGAGCAATGATATTGTTCTCATAATTGTTGAATGGTATTGAAGTGGATGGTGTATAGTATCTCAAAATTAGTATAATGTTATAATAATCATATATAGTTATTATTTATACCATTATACACATCCATGTAAGGTGGTGGTGAAAAACAAATTGCCCCATGGTGTGGAGACGGTAATCCGTACATTCACACGCGCAGTAATTTCATTTTTCATCGGATGGGTAGAAGGTGAAATAGGGTTGTTTAATATTTATAATAACATATGAGTATTTTAGTTATACTGATGTTATTATTTTATAATAAAACAAATAAATAAGATTAAGTATAGGAATAAATAAATTTGAAAGAATTGGTTGAATAGATTACCTCTTCCTGGACATGCCTCCTTTAAATTTTCTCTTAGGGAACTAGATTAGGTCTTTTGAGAAGACTAAAACCTATATATTGTTACTAGGGAAGTTGAGAAGAGATATACATCTGTTTTTTCTAATATTTAAGGATAAAAATGTAGTGAAGAGGAGAGGGATGTGGTTCCCTTTTATAATAGAGGAGAGGGGCACTTTAGGAAACTCTCAAAATATAAATTTATTATAAATTCAATTTTAACTAAAAATGATCCAAAACATATTTTATTAAATATAAAATTTTTTGGTTCTAATACCCATCATCAAATATTATTTAGTCAAGTTTATAACAATTTTTTCATCAGTATCTTTTTGTTTTAAAACATATTTTACCCATTTTAATCGTACCGTTATATCATGTTATTTACACATTTTGGGTGAATGAAATTTCCATATCTTGTAAAAAAACAAAAAAAAAACTAATTCATGACATATTTGGACTAATATTAACCATTTTTATGAATATTATATTTTTATGAATTTAATATCATTTAATAAACTATTTTATGTTTTAAGTTATGAATAGAGTTAATTTTGGACACTATTCATACTTGACTTTTTAAAAAATTCATAATAACCTGATTCCTTTAAAAATGAGGAATTAAATCAAATATAATATGTTAATATAATTCATAAAATTCATTTTTGACATCAAAATAACCAAATTACATTTTTTTAAATATTTACATATTCATTTATTTGAATCTTCGATTGATGAGGTAATCACTATATCATAATTGTGTCATAAATAAATATTTTTATCTAATGTCTAAATTTTATAAATAAAATACCAGGATTTTGGAAATATTTTAAGATTTATAATTACTATTTATAAACTTATATATCATTTATATAACCATATATTAAAATAGATTTAGTAAAAGATATATGTTTAGGTTATAATTATCTTTACTTTAAATTATTTCTTATAAAATGACATTTTCACATCCAAGTGATTCCATGGTGTCCCAAAAATGACCCAAGGATGCCCATATTGAGAATTATCTCAACCAATTGTATTAGGACACGTTTTAGGGTAGTTTTATATTATTAAATTATTGTTATTACAATTATTTACTATATTTACCCTTTAACCATGGTAAATAAAATAATTACTGAAGTTACTGTTCATAATGTCCAAAAATTAAAGTTACCTATTCAAAAAATTTGGAACTTATGATTATAAATATGGAATCCATTTTTTCAAATTGAAAACAAAGAATTTCCACTAATTAATACAAAATTGATCCCCTTGTTGAAATGAGAAAAGAGTTTTAAAAGTTAAAACATTGCAAAATATTGAAATGTTATTACCTATGAATTCAATGTAAAATTAATTCTAATGGAATATATTATATTAAATTTTAAAAATTTATTCAATTTATAATTAAAAACCATTCAATATTATATTTTAACCATTTAAATTTTCTCGATGAAAAAAGTTGTTTTTAATTAAAACACAGTGTATTTTTAATATTCATCCAAACATGAAAGTTTTCAGAAATTTATCAGAAATTTATCCAAAGTAAATTTTTATATCCTGCTTCAAAATAACATGTTTATGTTTTCATATATAAATTATTAATATGTCAAAATATTAATTTAATGTGGTTTTTCTATTCAATGGTGTGAAATTGATCATTAAAAAATAGGTTCTTATACATAAAATAGGGTTTTATTCATACCATATGACTAAAATATCTATTGGATGAATATAAAATCTATTTTATTAAGTATATTACACATATATATCATTAATTTCATTACCAATAGTAATTCACATGAAAATAAAAATTTCTATTTAATTTATATTTTTTATAAATAATTAATAGCCACTGATTTCATAATTAATTTTCATAAGTTATTTATAATTATTTCTATTAACTTGATGGCTAAGATGTAATGGAAATTTTATATTAAGGGAATCTTGAATTTCATTTAAACTCGCAATTTCATGAAAAAAAAGCTTCTCCATAATAGACAAATATTTAAAGAAAATACTTCATAAAAACATCTAGGTGTTACATTTTACCCCCCTTAAACTGATTTTTCCCTCAAAATTCATCACTTGGAAATAAATAGATTAAGAAACCTCTCCCTAATCATATCATGAAGTTCCCATGTAGCTTCTTCAAATTTTTGGTTCCTCCATAAAACTTTAACCAAGTGAGTTTTCATGTTTCATAGGCCTTTTTCACTACGATCCAGAATTAATATCGATTTTTCTTCATAATAAATATTTTTCTCTAGCGTTACAACTTTTGAGCATAGTATATATTAAGGATCAGGTATCTAATTTCTCAGGAGAGATATAAGGAATACATCATGATCTTGAGAGATATTCTATGGATGTTCCAATCGGTAAGCTACCTTCCCAACACGGTCCAATATTTCCAAAGGACTAATATATCTAGGGCTCAACTTTCCCTTCTTTCCAAATATTGTTACTCAATTCCAGGGAGATATTTGTAAGAACACCTTATCACTAACATCAAACTCTAGGTCTTTTATTCAGTTTTCAACATAAATTTTTTTGTTGACTCTTATCTTCTCTTAGATGTTGTTGAATAGATCGAACCTTTTCTGAGATTTCATCAACAAGATAAGGTCCAAATAGCTTTCCTTCCACAACTTCATCCCATCAAGTTGGAATTCTATAATTCTTGGCATAGAGGGCATCCTAAGGAGCAATATGAATAAAAAAGTTAAACCCATTATTTTAAGAAAATTATACCAATGGTATGTGTTGATCCCATACACCATTGAAATCCATAGAGAAAACTCTCAACATATCTTCCAGAGTTTGAATTTACCTCTTAGACTCACCTTTTGTCTGAGGATGATAAGCATTTCTAAAACTTAACTCTGTATCCAGAGCATACATAAGGAATTTCCAGAACATCTAGGTAAACCTCGCATCCTGATTATATATAATAAAAAGTGGTACTCCATTCAATATTACCAATTCCTTTACATATATCCTAGAATGATGATCAAGAGATAATTCCTCTCTAATTGCAATGAAGTGTGCTGACTTCATAAAACTGACATCTAAAACCCGGATAGAATTATTGCCTTCTGATGTTTTGGAAAGTCTAACAACAAATTCCATATTGATGTTTTCCCCTTCCTGTTCTGGTATAGTTAATGTTTTTAATATCCCTGTAGACTTCTGTCTCTCATCCTTAACTTCCTCACAATCTAAGAATCGAGTGACATATTTGACAAAATATCTTTTCTTGCCATCCCAACATAAGTAATCTTTCATGTGCCTGTATATATTTTTTCTTCTAGGGTTAATAGAAAATGAAGAACTATGAGCCTCATCCAATAACTCCTTCTTTAATTCTGGTATGGTTGGAATAGAAACATAGTTCATGAACCTTATTATTTTATCACAATCAAGGTTGAATTCAGGAACATTTATCACCTTATTTTGTAACTCTAAATCTTCATTTTATTCCTATTTAATGTTTACTTATATAGATGGTTGAAAATTCATTTGAGAAAGATAATATGTCTCCCCTTCCATTAAAATTTCAAGATCCATCCTTTGAAAATCTAGAAATATTGGATCTATCATGAACTCCATCATTGATAAGATAGAATGGTATTTTTGACTCAAAGAATTTTCCACATTGTTCACTTTCCTAGGGTGGTAATGTATTTAGAAGTCATAATATTTAATCAAATCCAACAATATTTTTTGGTGCATATTCAGATCTTTTTGTGTGAAAATATACTTTAAACTTTTATAATCAGTATAAATATCACACCTTTCACCATAAAGGTAATTCTTCCATATTTTTAATGTAAAGATTTCCACAACTAAGTCTAAATCATGAGTTGGGTACTTTTTCTCATGTATTTTCAACTTTCTTGAGGCATAATCTATCACCATATCAGTTTTCTTGAGAACACACCCCATCCCCTTCTTGGATGCATCACCTTATATCACAAACCATTCTCCACTACAAATCAATGTGAGAACATGTGTAGTAGACAACCATCTTTTTAGCTCTTTGAGTTTCTCTTCACATTCCTCCATCCAAATGAACATAAATCCTTCCCAATTCAAAATTGTAAGTGGATTATATAATCCTGAAATATAACTCAAAATACATTGATAATATACATCCAAACCAATAAAACATTATATTTCACTTACTATTGACCATATTTCAATAACCTCTATTTTTGGAAGATCCACATATATCCCCTCTATTGAGATTATGTGGCCCAAAAAATGAAACTTTTTGATGCCAAAATTCACACTTGGTAAATTTAGCATAAATATTCTCATTTATTAGGGTCTTAAGTACACTTCTCAAGTGATATTCATGTTATTCCTTTCTCTTTGAATAGACATGAATGTCATCTATAATGACTAACAGAAACTGATCAAGATAGTCTCTAAGGATTTAATTCATTATATCCATGAATATAGTAGGGAAATTAGTAAGACCAAAAGGCAACACTATAAACTCATAGTTTGCGTACCATGTACGGAACATGGTCTTTGGTATATCACCCTTTTTTACCCTTAATTGATGATATCCTAAATTAAGATCAATCATGGAAAAGTATTGAGCTCTGTGTAGTCAGTCAAATAAGTCATCAATGTGTGGGAGAGGATATTTTCTCTTGATAGTGATCTTATTAAGATCTCGATAATTAATGCAAAGTCTCATTGACCCATCTTTATTCTTAACAAACAGCACAGGTTCTCCCCAATGTGAAGCAATAGGGTGTATGAATCCCTTATCATGATTCTTTTGAAGTTTATTATTCAATTCCTACAACTGAATTGGGTCCATTCTCTAAGGTGTCTTTGAACTGGACATATCACCCGGTATGAGTTCTATTGAAAACTGAACTTCACAATTTTGTGGAAGACCTGAAAATTCCTCTGCAAAGACATCATCAAACCCCATTACAATGGGTGTATTCTTAATTGTGATATTATCCCAAACCATTTTAGATAAATAACTTTCATTTAATGGAATCAAGACCCATAATATGGAATAAATATATACTTGAAGGTTTTATTTATCCTTGAATCTATAGATGATCATATATTGATCTGGAATATGAAATGTCACTTCCCTTATTTTACACTTTATATGATATCTATATAGATAAATCCAATACATTATAAGAATCACATTAAATTTCCCTGTAGGAAAGATCACAAGATTTACAGGAAGTACTTTCCCACAATCTTCAATTAGAGAAGTATTGTAGACTTTTTATGCGGGCATTATTCCATTAGGAGTTGGCGCAGCTAACTCAACATCTAATTGTTGAGGTAATATAGTGATACCCTTAGAAAATTATTTTTAAATAAAAGAGTGGGTGGATACAGAATTAAATAAAATATTTTCTACTTTAGAGTGGATGGTAAGTGTACCTTCCAACAATTCATTAATTTACTCCATGTCACCAATAGTAAATTTTTGTGATTTTTCTATGTATTTATACTTAAGAGTTTTTTGATTTCAATCATCATCAATAACCCTTAAATAAGGCTATTGATTGGAATAATTCTCCATTTCCTTACACGTGTAAAATTGAAGTGTAAGATGTGCATTCTATGTATCATTTTCTTTGTTCGAATCATTAGACAAGTTTTTTTCCATCGCTTCGGCATTAAATTTCCTGATAACCTTCTCTTCCACAGTTAAAAAATTTACTAATCCCTTTAAGAAAATCCCCTCTATGTTTGATTCCACAATTTGAGAATAAGGGGAGACTGATATTCTTTTTAGGGTGGTCTTTATATTTTCCTTTGAATTCCATTTTTCTCTTCTTATCAAATCCATATAACAGATGGGTTACTCTAATATCCATCTCAACATTGAGAGCACTTCGAACAAATTCCTAATATCTATTGATGCCCCTTATGGCAAATTTACTTTGTATACTTGGTTTTAAACAATTAAATAATCGATCAATCTTACTCTAAGGTTGGATAATAATTCCATATGTATACATTGAAAGTCTTGTAAAATTTTTTTGTAAGTACCAACAGATTCATCATCCTTTTTATATGTTCAAGGAACTCCTTCTCCACCTTTTTTTCAAGAATATGAAGAAATTAATAATTGAAAAATATGTTCTTTATCTCATCCCATTCCATGGACTCAATTTCACCTATTTTCCTCGTATTCTTGATAATGGTACACCATTGATCACCTTCACCTTCCAAACTATATAATACTAAGATAAATTTATCATGTTCCAAAAGATTGTAGAACTCAAAATATATTTTCAGTGGTACTGATCCATTTTTCAGCCACTAATGGATCAGAAAACATGCTGAATGAAGGTGGACGCTGCCTCATCAAGGATTCAACAGAATGTTGCTCTATCTTTTTCCCATTTGGAAGTCCAGCATAATTCATATCTTTAGCGAGTTGTGTGATCCTGGCTAAAATATTTTTCATTCCATCTCCCATAACATTTGTTTTGTCATGGTACAATCAGTTCATTACCCATCAAAACTAGTATTAACGTGGTTCCTCCGGGTTCCATCCATTGACTAAAACCAAGAACCATAGTGTGAGAAAAATTAATCATAACAGGAAAACCACATAATCAAGAATAAAATTTCAGTTCATGACACTTTAGGTTTTATACAGGGTTATTCATGGTCATTTATAAAACACAACAATTTTATCTTGTACTTATACATATTCATAATGATCTCTCATCCTAGTTTCCAAAGGATAACTATACCATTCCTCTGATACCAACTATCGAGACTTGTTATTTACAAACATTGATATCACCTCATAATTAAAGTATATTTATTACAACACATAACAAAACTCTGATAGGACTGTATAGGTATTTTGTTTATAGAAATTGGGTAACATACACAAATGGTTCATAAAACATTGATATTGTCTCCTGTTTATTTCATCATAACTAGACTCATTTTTGGCATACCATAATTAATACTGTTATTCATGTCCTGGATAAAATATTCATATAAATGTTGAGATAAAATGGTTAGTAATGGTAAAAAACGAAATAAAAATCATATCATATTCATGAGAACATAACATTTGAAAATTGTATCCTGTATATAAAAGGACACAATATCATGTCATGGGATAAATCATAAATGTGAAATTAAATCCCAATAGTCATAACATAAGAAATCAATTTTTTTGGCACACACACATAATTATAGAAAATCATTTCATATTAGTCAATGATCATTTCCAAAACCATCATTATTAACAAAGTCTATTACTGAACCGATTTCTCTCCTTATTCCAATCCCTGTATCACTGAATTTGATTAAATTTCCATTCCATCCATGTTTATCTCATAAGATATTAATATATACCCAATGAATTGGAGGGAGATATATGTACCACTAATCTCATAATGAATCCATTCTTACGTGTTCCACAAAAACATAGAAACATTCACTATAGCATAACCCATGAAATCAAATGGGTTTCGTAAACATAATTTCATCGTAATTGATATAATATAAATGGAATTACAAAATAAAATTCCATCATAAACATAATAAATTCATTGTAATAAATGGGATAGGAACATAAACCTATATAATTTTATATGGAAAATAATTTTGATAAAACACTTGAGCTTCATTCCCCAAGAAAATATCCTTTCTTCTTCAAAAATGTTTTATTTTCTCAAAATGTCATGAAATTCTAAAAGAAAATAATTGAGTTTAAAATAATCTTTTAAACATATAGAGAATGATTCATGTAAATAAGTAATTATGAATATGTAAAATCCCATTAATGTTGTATAAGTAAAAAAAAATAGTGTCCTGGTACTTTTGCCGAAAAAGTCAAAAAGTACATCTTATGGTAAACAAAAGAAAGTTTCCTTCCAAACTTTGTGGTAATAGTAAAAATGGGTAAAAATGACATTAATCATATATATAATAATATTAATCATTTTATGAGATTATTTTTATAAAAAATTGACATGGATGATAAATATATCTTAAGTAGATACTTATGAATAAACAATCTCAGATAAAACGAGATTGGAAAAGTTATCCCTTAACTTAGGTCTGATATGCTTCGTATGTCTCCAAAACTCTTGTATAATGATTTAAATAATGTTACTGATTTATTCCAAAATAAAAATAATTTTCTTGATAAAATTTATGATCATATTTTCATCTATTTTTTAGTAACATTTCATTGTTACATGAAATTCGAGTATTAACTACTTTATGTTCTTATGTATGTTTTGTCAGATATGTTATTATTCCTCTATTTAAATTATAGTTATATAATTTATATTATGGTATTATTATAATATATATTATATTTATTCATTCAATTCATTTATATAATAATGGTTTAATGAAGATTATGAAGAATGAATCACATCGCACTGTGGAGACGGTAAGCTATATGTACGCTATGACCAACAATATCGTTACCATAATTTTTGAATGGTATTAATGTGGATGGTGTATAGTATCTAATAATTAGTATCATGTTATTATAATCATATATAGTTATTATTTCTACCATTATACCCATCCATGTATGTTGGTGGTGAAAAACAGATTACACCACAGCGTGGAGACGGTAATCCTTATGTACGTACGCGTGGTGATTTCATTTTTTCATAAGATGGATAGATAATAAAATATTGTTTTTAGATATTTATAATAATATATAAGTATATTAGTGACACTTATGTATTTAATTTATAATGAAACAACTAAAAAAGAGGAAATATAAGAATAAATAAATTTGAATGAATTGGTAGAAGAGATTACCCTTCCTCAACGTGCCTCTTTTAAATTTCTTCTTAGGGCACTAGAGTTAGTCTTTTGAGAATACCACCCCCCTAGAATGTAACATGGGATGTTTAGTAGAAAAATAGGCAGGTTTTTTCCCATCATGAAGTTTAAAAATGGAGTGAAGATGAGATGGATGATGGGCCCTTTTATAAGAGAGGA
This sequence comes from Viscum album, assembly GCA_963277665.1. Lineage (NCBI taxonomy): Eukaryota > Viridiplantae > Streptophyta > Magnoliopsida > Santalales > Viscaceae > Viscum > Viscum album. The sequence goes on along the minus strand of OY728125.1, from coordinate 110,455,311 downwards.
GAGGGACACTTTAGAAAGCTCCCAAAATATTAATTTATTATAAATTATATTTTGACTAAAAAAGGTCAAAAACATATCTAATTCAAAAATAATATGTTTTTTGGTTTGAATAACCATAATCCAATTTTTTAATACAAGTTTATAATATTTTTTTATCTTTATCTTTTTGGTTTAACCCTTATTTTACCCATTTTAATCTTACCATGATATCATGTTATTTATACACTATGGGTTAATGTAATTACAATATCTTGTCAAACGATCAAAAAAAAGTTATTTATGTCATATTTAGACATATAGTAACCATTTTATCTAATCTTATATTTTTATAAATTTAATATCAGTTAATAAACTATTTTTGGTTTTATGTTATGAATTGTGTCAATTTTGGACACTATTCATACTTGACTTATTTAAAAACTCATACAAACCCGATTCATTAGAAACTAAGGACTTAAAAAAATAAAATATGTCAATATCAACCATAATATTTGTGGATAACATCAAAATAACCAAATTAAATTTGCTTTAATATTTATAAATTCATTTATTTGAATCTTTCATTAATGAGGTAATCACTACATTATAATTGTGTCATAAATAAATATATTTAGCTAATGTCTAAAAATTATAAATAAAATACCATGATGTTGGAAATATTTTTAGATTTATAATAAATATTTATAGACATAGAGATCAGTTATATAACCCTATATTATAATCTTTTTAGTAAAATAAATATGTTTATGTTATAATTATCTTTACTTTAAAATAATTCATATAAAATGTCATTTTCACATCCCAGTGAATCCATGGGATCCCAAAATCAACCCAAGTATGACCATGGTCGGATCTATCTCAACAAATCAGATTTGGACACATTTTAGGGTAGTTTAATATTATTAAATTATTTCTTTTTACAATTATTTAATAGATTTACCCTTTAACCATGGTAAATAAAATGATTACTGAAGTTACTATTCCGAAAGTCCAAAAATAAAAGGTACCTATTCACAGAATTTGGACCTTATGATTCCTAATATGAAATCCATTTTTCCAAATTCAAAATATAGAAGTGGTCGTACTTGATTTAAAATTAATCCCATTGTTGAAATGAGAAAATGGGATTTAAAAGTTAAAACATCGCAAAATATTGAAATGTTTTTACCTACGAATTTAATTTAAATTTAATTTTAATGTAACAAATTATATTAAATTTTAAACATATATTTTATTTAAACTATAAAACCGTTAAATATTATAATGTAACCATACAAATTAACTCGATGAAAAAAGTTTTTTTAAATTAAAATTTAACTTATTTTTTATTTTCCTCAAAACATGAAAGTTATCAGAAAAATATCAAAAATTTATCCAAATTGAATTTTTATATCCCACATCAAAATAAAATGTATATGTCTTCATATTGAATTTTTTATTTTATATAATATTAATTTAAAATGGTTTATTAATTCAAAGCTGTAAAATTAACCTTTAAAAAATTGGTTCTTAAACATAAAAGAGGGTTTTATTCTTACCTTATAACTAAAATATCCATTGGATGAATATAAAAATAATTTTTTTTAAGTATATAACACATATATCTCATTAATTTATTTATGAAAAGTAATTCACTCAAAAATAAATAAATACATTTGATTTATATTTTTCATATATAATTAATAGCTAATGAGTTCATAATGTATTTTCATAAGATTTTAATAAATATTCCCGCTAACCTAACAGCTAGGATATAATGGTAGTATTATATTAAGGGCATCTTGTGGTTATTTAAAACTCACAATTTCAGGCAAAGAAAACTAGTTAAGAATATAAATTATTTAAATAAAATAATTCATAAAACATCCATGTGTTACATGAAATGCTTAAACAACACATGATATTTTGTGAGATCTTTATGCATGGGTAATTGACATCATGGAGACTTTATGAAATTCATTTGGCTGTGTGTATATATTATTGGATATAGACTATGTCTCTAACTAGGTGGAAGGAAATTCTACCAGGGTCGATGACACTTGAGTCGTTTTTGATTTTGTGATGTCTCATATTTTCAATAGGTTTGGTTTGCCAATATTTATCATCAATGAGAAGGGTTCACATTTTGGAAATCGTAACTAGAAAACATTCTTCATAAGTATGGGGTTGATAATAAAAAATACACTTCATATCACCCCCAAATTAATGGTCAATAAGAAATCTTAAATAGGGAAGTTATAGAATATTTGAAAAAATGGTAAAACTCAATAGAAAATATTAGAGTTTTCTCTTTTATGGTTCATTTTGGGCATACTATATAGCTTTTAAAACCTCGATTGGAATATCACCATACTGAATTATGTTTGTAAAGGATTTTCACCTCCTAGTATAGGTATAACACCGTGTGTATTGTGATGTAAAATAATGTAATATGAGTATCCTAGAATCATGTAATCATTTGAAGTTGCATATTCATGATTTGAAATAAATTCCTCATGATGCATATGAGAACTCCAAAATCTATAAGGAGAAAACAATAGAAATACATGATGGGATAATTCATCATAGGAAGTTTCATATTGGTGAGAAGGTCCTCATGTATAATTATAGGCTAAATCTCTACATAAGTAAGACTCATTCCTGATGGCTCAACCTTTATATTGTTACTTATGTTTACCCAATTGATGCTATACATGTTTTTCATGAGAAGAGACGATATAGGTTTACTGTGAATGGGTAGATGGTCAAACACTTCTCTGAGGATTTTCCAAATAATCTCGTGGAGGAAATCTGACCGATGGATACCACATAGGACACTTTTTAGCAGGATTTCCCCTCTCCCCACAATTAATTACATTTCTTTTTATTTAAAATACATTCATTGAGGAAAATTTAATTTTTTGGTGTGGGGGACGATGAAATGTCATAGTTAGAAAAAAACAATAAAATATAATTAAAAAATAAAAAATTTATTTTATTTTTTTTATGTTTTAGATAAACATTAATCTTAAAAAGAATATCCAAAACCATTTTTCATGCTTCAGTATATTGTGTGGAAAATTCCATTATTTTTGGAAAAAAAGTAAAATGAATTTTGATATGGAATATTTTTCTAGATTTTGCATTTTCAAATCATTGTTAGGAACATAATAGATTTTTGAAATCCATGCCTCATTAGAACTAACCAATATTTTAATTCGTTACTTGAGAAACATTCTAAAACCTTTATTGTATATTCTTACCCTTAATCACATTCTTAGGTATCTTGGGTTATGTAGAGAAACTAGATATGTCCTTTATTCCATTTTAATCTATAATATTCAATTGTTCTACATTAACGATAGAGGCCATAATTCATTGAAAATAATATTGTACAACTAACCTCCATTTTTCAGACCTTGAAATTTTACACTTCGAAAGCCTTAGAGACCATGTAATGCTAGTTAGGATGCCACATTATATTCTCATTTATCCCTACCTACCCATCTCTTGTCTATATTTGTTTTTCATTTTTAGCTAGTGTGGGGGAGAGTGTGTTTCCATGGGAATTATCAGTAATGATTCATTGTAATGGGTTAGTGAAAGGGTTCCTACATTTGTTTTAGTAAGTGGGTCCAGAACCATAGTATATCATTTTTTAATTCATGTTTCCCTATTTATCTCCAAAAATATATATATAAATATATTATCTATATACATTGAAAAAAATATAACAAAATAAAAATGGAAAAATAGGATGTTTACACTTTATTATACACTTCTTGGTTGTGATCTACAGAAATGGAAAATGGGGATAGTGAGTTGGAAGTGATACACTTTTGAGTGGTGGATTGTGTACATTCATTATTAAAACATTCTAAATTTGGACATGTTTTATACCTAAGATATTAAACACTCCTCTAATTCCTCATATTTTTAATCATTAAATTCTACGAACCCTTGAACCTCAACACAACCTGTTGAAAGTACTCTTGAGTAGCACACTATTTTCTTGTTGACAGATAACATAGAATCTTTGAAATTATATGGTCAGATAACTTTAAATCTTGGAAAATTGAATAAATCCACTTTTGTATTATCAATTAGTGATGATGGAAAATTTCTATGTGAGTTAGGTTGTGACATTTTTCATGGGTGAACAAATAAAGTTGAGAAAATTCACATGTGAGATAAGAAAGATGATAGGAAAATTGATTTAAAAAATGTGACATGATGAATTTCATTAAAAAAATTTGTTAGTGTTATTACTGTTCATTTAGGAATGAATTTAGTTAGGAAAAAATACTTTTTCCTAGAGTGCTATTATTTATGTGTGGGGGTGTGATCACACCATGATTTCCTATTCATTTTTACCCTTACACCGCTTTGTTAAACTAATTTTGTATTGTAAATATAAATTTTTATAAAAAATCATTTCATGATTGAATCAATAATTTAAAATTTATCACTATTAAAAAAGGGTTATTTCACTTGATTTGATATTTTCATTGTAGGAGGTAGTGATTATGAGGATACATAATGATGTTCATGTAATGCAGCCCAAACATCACATGAATCCAAGCACACTAATGGAATCAACTGCACACTGCTTCAAATATGTGCATATATCTAGGTTACAAGTTTATGAGCTACCCAAACAGTAGTTAGCCAAAATTTTATTTAAGGAACCCATGCTCAATTATCCCATTAAGAAGCCCATCCAAGCTGATCTTAAAATCAAAATGAATCTACATGGATTCAAACATTTGCCTCTGTATTTTAGGAATATATATTATTATATACGTTATCTTCCCACCAAATTTTACATGAGGATATATATAATTGGTCATCCAATTAGTTTTTAGTTTTTTGAAAATATAGATAATATTGTCTAGTGCCTAAAAATTATGTTCCAAGTAGTTTCTCGAAATCTGGTATCCCAAAACCACCCCACAGTTTGTCTATAAAAAATAAATTGGGAAAATCATTTAGGAGTTCGACCAGGAGGCAGGGTTCTACTATTTTGGAGACAAAAAGGAGTCTTATACTCATTACTAGAAGTTCGGAATCCTCAACGAAGTTCTACTTCATCATATTTATCTTCCTCCTCTCCCAAGGAGTTCTAAACTCCTTGTGATCACCTGGCGATAACGTGTTGTAAATATTAGGCTTTGTTTTTGTAATATCTGAATAGTATTTTAAATTATAACTTTTTATGTTTTTTTAATCATAATATATTCTTATATAATTTATTTATGTATTGGTATGTCATTATCAAAATCATATGATCATGTTTGGGGGTACTGTTTCATTTGATGTTTCACACATTTTTCAACATTTCACTACTGGAACTTGGTGTTTTTCCAATGGTACTATAGAAATGGTTTGAGGAAAGCATTGCTATAGTGTAAAAGAAGAAACCTTTTACAACGGTTTGAAAAAACCGTTGGAAGTTTGTATACTTTTCTAATATTTCCCAACGATTTTAGAAATCTGTTGAAAAAAACTATATTTTCTAAGGTATACGAAAGGTTTTGATAAATGTTTGGCAAAGGGAAGCTTTCCCAATGGTTTTTAAAAACTATTGGGAATTTTTCCCCCAAATACCCAGCACCTGAGCTCCCAGTAGGCCTGATTGCATACCTAATCTAGAGCTCCTCCCGACATATTCTCAGTCGTGAAACACCTTCCAGCCGAAGATCCTTCTTCAATCAAACCAATTTTTATTTCTACACTTCATATTAGTAAGTGTTACCTCAGTTTTAGTGTTCTTCCTCTTTTTATTTTATGTTTGATGTTTTCAATTCAGCTAACTTAGAGTTATTGATGTTGGAGTAATGAACCCTTTGTTTGTTTTATGTTTTTTTGTTCTACAGTTCATACATCATAAATGGTATGTTTAGTGGGGTTTGTTTTGTGCAGTGGGTAAAGGGTTTGTTTTATGTTTTTTTAGTGGGGTAAAGGGTTTGTTTTATGTTTATTTTATGTTATTTTATTTTTGTTTTAGTTTTGTTTTATGTTTTAGATATAGTGGGGGTTTTATGTATTATGTTTAGTTGGGATTTATGTTTTTTGTTTACTGAAATGGATAATGCATGATAGTTTGCCTTTTATAATGAATAAAATGATTTTAAATAAAAATACCATAAGGGGAATTAGTAGGGGTATGGGGGCTATCCAGGTGTGGGAGGGTTGTCCAGGTGGGGGTGGGTTGTCCAGGGGGTAGGGGTTGCAGGGGGGTAAGGGGATATAGGGGTGTGGGGGAGGGGGGTATGGGCTACCCCACGGAGGGGTGTGGACTATCCAGAGGGGTCAGGGTGGGGTGTCTAGGTTGGGGAGGGGTTGTTGGGTGTTCGGGGAGGGGGGTGGGCTATCCAGATGGGGGGGGGGGTGGCTGTCCAGGTGGGGGGGGGGGGGGGGGCTATCCAGGAGGGCAGCTGTCCAGGTGGGGTGTGGCTGTCTATGTGGGGGGGATGTCCAGGTGGGGGCTGTGTAGGTGGGGGGGTTGCAGGGGAGGGGGTGTGGGCTGTCCAGGTGGGGGGGGGGGGGGCTGTCCAGGTGGGGTGCTGCAGGGGAGGGGTGTGGGCTTGTCCAGGGAGGGGATGGGCTACCCTGGGGGGGGGGGGGGGTTATCCATGTGGGGAAGGTGTACAGGTTGTCCAAGGAGGGGGTGTCTAGTGGGGGGGTGGCATGGGCTGTTCAGGTGTGGGGGGGGGGGGGGGTGGTTGGGCTGTCTCGGGAGATGTCGGGGGGGGGGGGGGGGGTAAGGGCGGCATGGGAGGCGGTGTGGGCTGTCCAGGGAGGGGGTGGGTTTCCCAATTGTGGTGGTGGGTGGGATATCGTGGTGGGGGAGGGGAGCGGGTAGTCAAGGGGGGTGGGCTGTCCAAGGGGGTTGGGGTGGGGTGTTCAGGTGGGGGAGGGGGTGTTTGTTGTCTAGGGAGGTGGGGTGGGGAGTTGGCAATCAAGGCGGTGTGGGATGTCATGGATTGGTGGGATATCCAATGGGACACCCCCGACCCCCTTGGACAACCTCACTACCCCCGTGGACAGCCCACCCACCCCCATGGACAGCCCCCCCACCCTTGTAGAGAGCCCCCCCCAGACACCCACCCACCACCCCCAGACACCCCCATACCCCCGGATGCCCCATGCCCTGGAACCCCCCCCCCCCACCCCCTTGGCACCATCTACCCCACTGGACAACCCCGCCACCCCCGTGGATAGCCCGACCACCCCTAGTGGACAGCCCCCCCCGGACAGCCGGCGCAACCCCTGGACAACTCGTACCCCCTACACAGCCCCGCCACCCCCATGGGCAGCCAGCCCAGTCCCCCTGGACACCCCATACCCCCTGGACATCCCCTCCCACTCCATGGACACCCCGCTCACCCACTTGGATAGCCCGCCTACACCTTGGACACCCCCAACCCCCCTGGACAGCCCGACCACCCCTGTGGACAGTCCGCCCACATGGACACCCCGACCCCCCTATACAGCCCCCACCACCTAGATACCTCTAACCCCCTATACACCCTCACCCCCTGGACACTCTCTACCCCTTGGTAAATGTATGTGATCACTCAAATTATCTACTAAAATATAAAATTTCTTCGATCTAAAATTTAGTCTACTCTTGAATAATACTCCTCCAAAAGTGTACATGATCTTTTAGACTCATGTATAATTATTCAAAGATATTTTGTTATAACATATAGTATTTTTTTGTCTTTTATATTATGATTCTCATATAGAGTAGTGTGTCAATTATGGTTTCATATAAAGTGAACAATTCTCATTTACTTAAATATATTTTCGATGAAACTTCAATCTTATTGAATTTCTTTTGACGAAATGACTTATAACAATTATTTTTTTTAAAGAATGGATAGAAGTTGGATGTATGAAAGAGATTGAATCTCAAGAGATTTTAAAAACAATTTGGAGATATTTTTAGATTTTTCATTTCACAATGCTTTAGATAGTGGTCACATACACTTCCCATGTTCCATTTGTGTTGGAAGACCTTGGTTGTGTAAAGACCCGTAAAATTCAGGGAAATTTTTTTCTTATCTTTCTTGGGAATTTTACAAGAGCGCGGTTTCTGACGGCACTTGATTCCGAGGCCTGGTGTGCCTGGAATCATTTTTCGAAGTTTAGCTCGGGTACGTTTAGTGAACGAACGAGCGGGTTTTTCTAACTTTTGAACAGGTGCTCGGAATCGAAATCCGAGGACACCGATGGAATCACAACACCAGTAATTTCTTAGAAACACCTTTTCCGGAGTTGCATTTTCTCGGGTGTGGTTTTTAATTTTTGGGGTTAAGTTAAAGAATAAAATAAAAATTGGACGCACAATTTTTATTTGACTTCATGTTGTTTAACCTATGTTAAGAGGGTAAAGTGGGACCCACCATATCCTACACCACTAGGTAGGATATTTGTGAGGTGGGACCCACATGAGCCTCACTGTTTCTTTCAACTCTTTCAACCCCCCTCCTTTAATTAAGTAATGCACCCGCACCCCTTTTTAATGAAGTCAACCCCTGCGTTTACTCTGGATAATAAACGCCTCATTAATTTGGCAGTTTTAAAGTCATCAATTAATTCAATTAATTGATTTTTTTGTTTTTAAATTCAAATGTTGGCTTGTGTTAATAAAATAAGACAATTCTTATTTTATTAGAGTTGGTTGTGTGAGAGGAATTGGGAGAATTCTCTCAGGTTCTTGAAGTTATTCCTCCTCAAGAAGAACGCGAAAAACGTGACGAATGAAAAGAACGTGAAGAACGCTGACCTTCGATGAAGGTCTACAAGAACGCCGGATCCTCGGGGATCGATGACGTGATGCCGACGAATCCTTTCTCCACGATGCGACGATCCTTCTTCCGCGACGCTTCTTCCACGATGCTTCTTCCATGACGTTCCTTCTTCCGCGACGTGCAATTCCCAGATGATACCTCGCTCGACAACGCTTGAGGTAGGTGTTTTGGTTCAATTAAATCTATGTGATTTATATCCTCGGCGTGTGTTTAAAAATTGTCAGAAGCCTTTTTAAACCGCTAACGCGGTGGGTGCGGACCAACGAACAAGTCCAAACCCACTGTCTCTTCGTTCTTGGTGTGCGGATCGATGGGAGATGATGAAGCAGGCCGAACGGGAGTTTTGAGGTCTTAATAGTAAAGAACCGGTCCCGAGAGGGCCATTGGAGGAGACGGTAGGCAAAACCGACCACTGGAGCTCGTCTGGTGGTCCGCGGAACACACCGCCGGCGCGCCGCCGGGAACAGCCGCCGCGGCTTCAGCCGCGGTGGCAGGCCGCAGGTCCCGTGACCGTGCGGGACCGAGGGAGGTGAGAAGCGGCGCTATTCCGCATCCCATGACAAGGATTACCTCCCCACGGGGCCGCAGTTCCATCAATGGGGGCGGGGCCATAGTTCCATTAGAGGGGGCAGCGCCCCTTTGCGCGGCCGCTTGGCCAGCGCCAGCGCGTCGGGCCGAGTTGCCCGGCCAGACCGCGCCTAGGCCGGGCCATGCCACGCCAGTCGGTCCAAGCCGCGCCCAAGCGGGCCGGACGCGGTCCTAGGTCTGGTCGACCCGGTTCGGGCCGACCGAGGGGGGTACCGGGCCGGGTCGGACCGGGCCCGAAACCCCCCTATTACCGGACTTTTTTCGGTCGGTTGCCCATAACATGGGCTACAG